>JAIGNX010000001.1:2827970-4241956 GCA_020011015.1 Cutaneotrichosporon dermatis | reverse complement strand
TCCATCGGACCAGCTACACACCTTCCTGTCCGCCATCGAGACACGGATCTTGCGTCCCTTGGCGCCGAACGCGCTCCCGTTGAGCTCCTCCAGAGCACGCTCCGCGTCCTCCTTCATGGCGTACGTGACATATCCCACACCCTTCGACTTGCCCGTCTCGCGGTCCGTCGCGACGAAGCCGTGGCGAATAGGGCCGATGAACGAGAAGTGGGTGACGAGGTCGGTCGAGGTCGCATTGTAGGGGAGGGACGAGACGAAGACGGTCGAGTTCTGGTTCTTCGACTCTGAAGCGCCCTTGTCGCCCTTCGCCGAGGTCGACGTCGACGTCGACGGGTCCAGGGGGATGAAGTCCTCGTCCATGGTATCCAGGTGGTGTTGTTGATGTGCAGCTGGTCGTATGCAGGCATGAAGGTCTGCATCAGAAATCTCGCGGTGGAGTGATATGCTGGTGGAGGTGGGCCACGTGGGCCACGTAATTGTTGGATCGGCGCCGGGCGATTTCGACCCCTCTCTTGTGAGTTCATCTCGAGAGGTCGATTTCGGCAAAGAAACACCTTCAACCACACACCATGTTCTCTCGGTACGCCGCGTCGGCGCTCTCGGCCTCGTTCTCGCGCCTCTCGGTGCGCGCCGCCGCTGCGCCCATTGCGTCGTCGTCGCGCGTCGTCCTCCCCGCTGCTGCGCGGCCACTCGCCCTCCCCGCCGTGCGCTCCTTCTCCTCCTCCCTCCCCGCCCAGAAGGCGACTGTCGGCCAGGGTACGTCGGTTCTCCGCACTCTCCAAGGCGCTGGAGGAGTGTTTTCTGCGAGCGTGGAGGTAGTGACTACCACGCCATGAGGCGCTCACACGCTCGGCCCGCTCGCGCGCGGCCGCTGACACCAGTCCTCCGCGGATGCCGCAAAAAGATCGTCAAGCAGTCCAAGGCGCCGCTCCTCGAGCAGTGCTTCCAGAAGAAGGGTGTCGTGTCCAAGGTCTACACCGTCAAGCCGCGTAAGCCCAACTCGGCCGTGCGTAAGGTCTGCAAGGTCAAGCTGTCGACGGGCAACTCGTGCATCGCGTACATCCCCGGAGAGGGACACAACCTCCAGGAGCACCACGTCGTGCTTGTGCGTGGTGGACGGACGAAGGATATTCCCGGTTGTCGGTGAGTGTTGCCGTGGGCTAGTGGGGAGCGGGTATGGGAGGCGGGAGGTGGGCCGGAGATGGTTGTCAAGTGTCAGAGGGAGTAGAGGAGTTCGGAGTTGGATTCTGCCCCGGAAGAGGGGAGAAGAAAAGAAGGAGAGCTGGGCGAGAAGTGGGAGGTGGGAGGGTCAGCTTTCGGCTTGTGCGTGGAGCACGGAGAGGCGATTGCTTTGCGAGGCTTGGATCCCGAGTCCGCGGTCGAAGCAAGCAGGAAGGCTTGCACACCTCGGCGACTCGTCTCCTTCTTCATCCAGTCCACCGACGTGCCACGGCTCCGTCGCCCTCTGTCCTCCGCCCATCTCCATCTCCATCTCCATCTTCGCAATCCGTCTAGCCCTTCCCGATCACCTGACGTTGTCTGCGTCCGCCTCCTCCTGTGCCCCATCCTCACCAGAACATGCTAACGCCAGCTACAAGGTCGTCCGTGGCGCGCTCGACCTGCACGGTGTCGCGGGCCGCGTCTCCGCGCGGTCCAAGTACGGCGTCAAGAAGCCCAAGAAGAACTAGGCTTAGGGCCTGGGTGGGCTTGGGTGTAGGCTGGTAGGGGGAGCATGCATTACTCTAGATATGCTGGTGTGCTATGGAGCGGTGAGGGGAGTTGGGGGCCGGGGGCGGCGGGATGCCGGCGCTTGTGCTCAGTCCTTACGAGGGGTAGCCGACTGTGCCTCTGCACATGATACTGCGGAGGCTGGCTCGTCGCTTGTCCTCTAGGCCGCGTACCATTGCACTCATCTCACATACAGTGCTACATCACTCAACTACCGCCTACACACGCGTCATAGTCCGATCTCAGAGTCCATCGTCCATCTCGATGCACGTGCCGGACGCGACTAGCTCGTCCACAGCTGCCACGGGAATCTAACATTCTCATGTCCCGGCCGGCAGGTACCCACGACCGCGCGGCCGTCCTGGTTCTCAACGCAGAGGTTCGTGTGCTTGGGCGGCATGCGCGCGACGCCCGCGAGCTCGAGCCACATTTCGGAGCCGCGCGTGTGCGTCCACCACCGCTGCCCGTTGCCGATCGTCGGGTCGCACGGCCCGGTCGTCGAGCACGGCTTGAGGTTGAGCGGTGTGCCCGGGGCCGGGTTGTCGCCTGGTGTCAGCGGCGGAGTCGTTGAACTGGGGCTGCGTCGTCTTCTCTTCTCTCTTCCTCGACTACCCCTTGCCCCGGCGAATGGCCGGGTTGATTCCAACAGGATAGCTTGCCCTCCTCAACAGGATGCTGGCTCACCTCCTGCCTCCCCACAGGACTCACCAGGACCCGAGTCGAGGCAGAACTGCGTGTTCGCAAGCCGCACCTGCCCCTCGCCACCAGCGCCCGCGACGACCCAGCCGGGGAACGAGTCGGAGCAGGGGCCACTGTGGTCAGCAACTCTTCTCTCCTTCTGTGATGTAGGATGCGGACGTACACTTCGACGGGGGTGGTGACGCTCAGCGTGCCGACGACGAGACACTGGCCAGTGTTCTTGGCGCGGAGCTGGACGCCGTGCTCGTCGGGCCAGGCGCGCTTCTGGACGGGGTTGGCGAGGGCGAGGGTGCCGAGCGCGAGGAGGGAGAGGAGGGAGCGCATCCTGGAGGTGGTTGTAGGCGGTTTGTTGGGGATATGGGCGACGGAGGGAGGCAGGTGGGGAAGGCGAGGGATAGAGACGTGAGTTGAAGTAGTGAGTGATACAATGGGTTATCTGGAGGGAAGGTTGTGCGGCTGGATGAGCTGACACGCTGGACAGACGACGTGGTTATAACGTGCAGGATGAGATCAACTCTAGTCGGCGACCGCGGCCAGTCTCTTGGCGCTGTCATACCATAGATGCGCGGATGAGCGGACCACACTAGGGAGGGCGGCATAGGGCGGCCTTCTGCGCGGCTCACACATCCTTCCGCCATCGCCCCGAGACGGATGAGCGGACATTCTTGGTCTTGGCATCTTCTAGTGCACAGCATAGATCCCTCGGCGACGAGACGGATCCGCACCATACTCCGACGTTCGGCGTGTGATCGTGTGAGGATGGGCATGTGACGACCTGCCGATCGAATCTTAGCCGGGTTGAGCGAGTCGGCGGTGGAATGTTGTGGCGGTGCCGGGCTGGCATGTGGGCTATTCTACACATGCCATTCTAACGTACCGAGACCGGGCGGGCATGTATTCAAGTAGCAGAGCCAGCTGAGAGCTTAGACCAAAGAGTAGCGGCGACGAAGTGTAGGCTCCGTCTGCAGTCGGTTGCGGGCGACGCCAAGCCATCTGTGGAATGGAATGTTAGTGCGTTCAGAGGGCCATCGACATTCGGATTGTTCGGAACCGGGAAGCTGGCACAGCCTCGGCGGCGACATGATGCTGAGCCTCAATGGCAGGCAACTTTGGCCGAAAGGTTCGCCGGAGTGCCATTGTAGTTCATGAGAAGACGGCGGAAGGAATGAGAGGTAGAAGCGGCCAGGCCACCGAGGCGAGTCGGCCTGGGAGTCTCTAGCAGCTGAAAGTATCACTACCGCCAGACCAAGGCGTCGACTTCGTTGCTGCCGCGCTATTGCACGGCCGTGAGAGAGGCCTAGATCGCAAAGGTCAACGTACTATCCTACGCCCGCGAGACACGCGAAGGCAGCTGTGACGCGGGATACAGGCCAGTACGCGGGATACAGGCCAGTACGAGGGATCTGGCGAGTCGACACTGCCGTGTTCCACTGGCAGACTTGCGTTAGATCCAGAAGCTTGGTTCCAGGAAGCTTAGGTGTGAGGCACCAGATTCGGCGCGTCCTCGTCCTCGTCGACGCCGACGCTGCGCATGGCGTGCAGTTAGTACTGGTCGCGTCGCCATGGTTAGTAGTAGCCACGTTGACCACGTTGTGCATCCTGCCTCCTACCAGAGAGCAGACAGCCCTACAAGCCCAAGCTGCAAGCTGCAAGCTGAAAGACTTCATAGCATCGCCTTCGCCGCCAACTCCCAAAGACAATAACAATGCCAGCGTGCGCCCGTGCACAGAGTTTGGGGTCACCTCGAGGTCACGAGATCACGCTGACTGACTTGTTGTGCTATTAAAGGAGAGACAAGCTTGTAAGTCGGGCATTGAAATGTTGGGTTCGGTCGCTTAACGAATGGTTCAACTGACAGACTTCACGTTACGTGAAGAGTGAGTGGAGCGAGGTACGACGTAGTTGTTACCAGAGTAGGTGTTTGCTCTGTTAGCACACACTTAGGCCTGCTGACCTGTTGGCCTTCTGCCTATGCTGGCTATGTCCGCCGTATGAGCGGTGGACCCGGAAGGAGAAACAAGGCCTCGGGACAGCGGCAAGGTCAACAAGCGATAGAGACTAAACGAGAGACAGAATCAGTAGTAGTATGCCGCCACAAACGAGCTTGTATCGGCCACAGAGTGCGCTCAGGATCGACATGCTTGTACGACTGCCTACTCTGTGGTGAGGTCAGGGACGAGTACGACACGCCCTGGATGCCACTTCAAGTTAGTTCAAGTGAGACGCGACGAGAGGGCGTCGACGTCGCCTCTTCTTGGACATGTTTACATGTACTCGATATACACGTTGGAAGAAGAGAGTAGAGAAGCCTCGAGAACATAGTGATGAGGTGATGAGAAGCAAGTATGCATGCATGGAGAGTAGAAGTTGGAATGGAAGAGAAGTCGATGAAGGAAGGAAGGTGAGACCCCAGATTTCCCAGTTTAGGACGCGTTGTTACAGATTAGCCCTTAAATAAAGCCTCGGTCCTTACGCCCCGTGGTTTAGGTTGGGCGCGTCCCGCGTTCACCCTCCCTCCCCTTGGCTTTGAACCCTGTAACCCATCCCGCGCTCGATCCGTCTTTGCCTTCCTTCCTTCCTTCCTCCTATGAGTCCTAGAGGCGTCCTTGTCCTCGTCGTCGTCGCCTCGTCTATCCCAACTCACACTCCTTCAACCTCCCTACTCTACTCTCAACTCCACCCAACGTTACTCTCTCTCTATCTCTATCTCGACAATCAAACGGCTGGTCCCGTTCACACTCCCTCCACAACCACACGCACAGCGCTCCCCTCTCGACCACACCCACGCCACGTCGACCAACGCGCCGTCGACCAACCCTCACCTCTCGACGCCCGCGCCGCCGCCGTGGCCCACCCCCGTTCCCCAACCCGATCCCGACCGACCGACTACCCGATACCCGCAAAGGACATTCTCCTCTAACACTTCTTCTTCGGTTTACATACTCTCCACATACCGACGACAACAATGGTGCAGCACCAAGGACGCGGACACCGCGGCGTCCACCGCCGCCAGGTGAACATGAACCCCGACATCTTGAGCCAGATCCAGGCGTCCAACTCGGCGGCCAACGACGTGAGTCGAGACTTGATGTTCCTTATCGAGGTCGAGGTTGTGGGCTTGGGTGCAGGTGTTCGTTGTGGCAATGAAAGGGGTTGTAGGTGTCCGACCGAGCAGCTCATTGCCTGTTGCTGGAGGCGGGTGGACCCACGTGTAACTGTAGAAACGTTCAGTTGTTCACAGCACACGGCGAGAAACGTTGTGTAGTGCATGCCTCTGAAGGCATGATACTAGCACAGCATTTACGCTATGTGCACGGTGTGGTCGTAGTCCTCGGCGTACACCACTTTGGGAACGGAGAGTCGTCGTCGGCATAACCCATGCGACGATGCGCACAGACTTCCTTAAAGCTTCATACACGCCCTGTTGTGTAGTCGTAGCCCCATGCGTCTCGACAAGCGAACCAACCCCCTTACTTTGTACTTGCTAACCGCCAGCCCAAAGCCACTTCCAAGGCAACGGAGAGCAAGCCTGCCTCCGCAACTTCCAAGCCGCCGGCAGCTGCCACCACCTCCAGGGCGGTGGTTGACACGACAAAGGGCGCCGTTGGACCTCCCGCTCCCGCCACAACCAAGCCGACTACCGCCGCCACGTCGCAGACATCAGCGAGGCCGGCCACCACCTCCGCAACATCGCCCAGGGCCGCTACCACATCCCGCGCACCCGCGGCGGACACCAAGGCGGAGACCACTGCCGAGGAAGTTCTCCCCAGCAGCCCCAGCTCGAAGTCTTCTGTGGTTTCTTCAGCTAGCTCCTCCCCGACGTCGGGCGTGAGGTCAATCACTGCCTCGCGCAGCTCTGGCTCCTCCGCCCTTCCCTCGGCTAGTGCCGCTTCTGCCGAGTCGGGATCCAACGGTATCTCGGGCGGCGGTGTTGCTGGCATCGTCCTTGGCCTGATCGCCGCTATCATTATCATCGGTGGTCTTGCCGGCTGGTTCTACCGCAAGTACAAGGACCGCAGCTATGGCGTCCAGAACTCGTGGACTAAGATGGACAACGACGACGTTACCCCTTACCGCGAGAACAAGGCCGCTGCCTCGGATGAGGAGTTCTACCCCCAGCAGACCAATGGTTCCAACAACCGTGCCCTCGAGCTTGCGCGCAACAATGCCTTCTACCCGGACGGCAGCCTGCGCCCCGACTCCATGGCTCCTCCTCCTGGCCAGAACTTTGCCGGCTACGGCTCTGGTGTTCGTAGCAGCCCGTACCCTGAGCCTGCTCCGATTGCTGCTTCGTACGACCAGAACGGCCGTCCTTACACCCCGGACCACCACCAGAACGGCAGCTTTGACCACCACAGCGGCTACGGCCATAACGGCTACGACCAGCAGTACCCTCACCAGCACCAGCAGCAGCAGAACCCCTTCGACGACGCCATGGGCTCTCCCCACTCGTCGCAGCACTCGCCCCACTCGCCTCAGCACCAGCAGAACTTTGGTGGACCGCGCCAGCTTGTTGGTCCCGGCCAGCCATTCGGTGCCGCCCCTGGTATGGCTCCTGCCATGGTCCCCGCTCCTGTTCCTCTCGGTCGTCCTCAGCCTCCTCAGTCTTACGACGACATTGCCGCCGCCGAGATGTACGCCGACGACCGCTATGCCGATGACCACATGGCCGCGCCTCCTCACCTTGGCCAGATGCAGCCTGGTCAGATTCAGCCTGGTCAGATGCACCCTGGTCAGATGCAGCCTGGCCAGATTGCCCCCGGCCAGATGCACCCTGGCCAGATGCAGCCCGGTCAGATCCACCCGTCCAATGTCAACGACCGCGGCTACTCGCCGGCTCCGCCTTCGCCCGACTCGTGGGCCACTGCCGAGCCGCCGCGTTCCGCCTCCGCCATGGACCAGCGCGCCCCCTCGCCCGTGACGCGTGTTTCGCCTATTCCCGAGCCTGCTGCACTGCCCACTTTCGCGCCCATGAGCCCGTTGATGAACGAGCTCTCGCTCAACGACGATGATGTGCAGCCCCACCACCTTCCTTCGCCCGCCGCCGCCGCCGCCGCTGCTGCCGCTACTCCTTATGACGACGACGCCACTGGCCGCATGTACACCGAGGTCGCACGTGCCGCCGGCGTTCCAGCCCCTACCGGTTCCATGTCGCCGCCTTCGCCTTCGTCGCAGGACGTTTACGTCCCGCCCACCATGCCGTACCAGCACGGTATGCCTCTTTCGCCCCTCCGCGAGGTCCCCACCCCCGCATCGACCACCATGCCGCTCCAGCCCGACGTGTCTGAGCCCGTCGTCACCCAGGCTCAGCGGGTCACCGTCCCTTCGGCCGCTCCCGCGCCCCGTCCCCTGCCATCGATCCCCCAGGCCGCTCCTAACAGCCAGCCTCAGGCTCCCACCCAGGACCAGCAGCAGCCGCGGGTGCCGGCAGCTAGGCCAGAGAGCGTGGGCACCGACGACGCGTATGGAGGTATTTAGATAGATGATTATTGTACGAGTCTAGTACGCGCGTCGCGCTGGCGCGTACGTGTTTTATGAGGTTTGCCGCATACCCTCTTCACCACCTTGATCCATGCGATTATTGTGAACTGTACTGCGGGTGTTCATCGAGAACTGACCGGGACTGCTCCTAGGCGAAGCCTCAGCAATCGGGCTGGGACTCGGCCCCTTGCTAATCGCTCAGCTTAAGTGGCAGTCGAAGAGCCTCTCTGATTCAATCACTCCCCAGGCTCGCCTCTCCATAGATTGAGCTATCTATCCACGGAAGAGAGCATGTGCTACCTGGTGACCGTTACGAGTAGCCACGCAGTTAGCCACTGTGGTGAGGTTGTGGAACGTCAGATGACTTCGTGGGTGAGTAAGTGCCTTCGACTGAGGCCTGCTCCCACGTCGAGTCGCGTATGCACTTGGGTTAATATCACCTCACATTCTTCCTGGATCCCTCCTTGTCATGTAAGCCGCGCGCGAGAGTGACTCTCATCTGAGCATTCTGTGGTATATACTTGCTGTCTGCGTCTCTAGACGTCTGTATACGCGACCTCAATACGAGCAGTCAGAAGGCTGAATTTCCCAAAGCGGCCCCAGACGCGGGAACGGAACCAAATCACATCCCCCAACCCACCTACGCGCCTGCCCTGCGTGTCCTCTCTCCTCCTTGCTCGCCTGCGCGTCACCCAAATAAGGAAACAATACTCCAGGAGTCCTCACCCAGGTCCACCCACCCACGACCCGCCCCCGCCCCCCCACCCCCTCTTCCTCTCATCTCAATCCCGACACCTACCACTCCCATCCACCTCTCAACGTCCTTCCAACACATCCAAGACGCGCCATCTATCTCACACACGCGTCGACTAGACACACCAACTCCCTCTGAAAGAGACGCAAGGCGCAACGCCCGCTAGCGACGGATGGAGGCCAAGCCGAGGTGAGTGCGATTAAGGGCTGGGGTGGGGAGATGAGGATTGAGAGTCGCGCCCCGCGTCTCGCGCGACGCGGTCGCGGTCGCGGTCACGGTCACGGTCGCAGCGCGTAATACATTAGCGGGCCGTGGATCGTGTGTCTCAGCGCTCCTTGAGAAATCTACACCTCGGAGCCTCTCGAGCGTCTTGCTAGCAATACTCGGGAAGCGGCTAGGCACCACCGTGGTGCATACTGCAGCGTTGGACGTTGCCTTGGCCTGTTTGCATCAATCACAACAAACCTGACCCGCAGCACCTCATCCCAACCCGGCCAACAACAACAACACGGGCAGCAAGAGCACCCGCCAGGCCACATGCAGCAGCAGCAACCCCCAGCCTCGTCGGGCCCTCCGAGCGCCGGCAGCGCGCCCGGTCTCCTCCCCGCCCTCTCCCCCGAGATGACACCGCGGCCCTACCCCGGCATGCAGCCCATCCGGGCCCCCGGGATGCCTCCTGGCGCGATGCACCCCGGCGGCCCCCAAGGCGGCCCTCCGCCCCAAGGCGGGCCCGGCGGACCCGGCGGGCCTGGCGGGCGGGGGTCGAGGACACACACGCCGCAGAACTCGCAGCACAACGTGTTCCAGGCCGTCATGGGCGCGCGCCCCGGCCAAGTGCCGCAGGACGACATTGGCGGGCCGGGGAACGTCAAGGTGTACGCGTCGGCGTATTCGCAGATTCCAGTGTTTGAGGCCATGATCCGCAATATCAGTGTCATGCGCCGCATGGCCGATTCGTGGGTCAACGCAACGCAGATCCTCAAGGTCGCGGGTATCTCCAAGAGTGTGCGCACCAAGATCCTCGAGAAGCAGGTGCAGACGCAGGTGCACGAGAAGGTGCAGGGAGGATGTGAGTTTGCGTGTTGACTGGTCGACGGTTGCTGATGACAGATGGAAAGTATCAGGGGACGTGGATCCCGCTCGACCGCGGACGCGCGCTGGCCGAGCAGTACGGCGTGCTGCAGTACCTCGCGCCGATCTTCGACTTCGTGCCCTCGCCATCTGGGCCGCCGGCACTGCCTATCCGCGGCAACACGCCAGGTAAGGGTGGAGCTGGCGGTGGTCCTCCCATGATGCCTCCAGGATCGAACAGCGGCGGCCGCATGATGTCCCCGTTCACGCATGGCGGCAACATCCCCCCTCCGCCACAGTTCCAGCAGCACATGGGGCCTGGTGGACCTGACATGATGGGCCCAGGTGGACCGCAGATGCTGTACCCGCCGCAGGGGCAGCACATGCAGCCGGGGCCGATGTTCTTCCACCCAGGTCAGCACCATCCTCACCACCCGGGTATGCCACCACACCATCAGCCACACCCCGGACACCCTGGGCACCCTGGTCATGGGATGCCGCCGATGCACCAGATGGGGTACGAGCAAGGGCCGCCCCAGCAGCAGCAGCAGATGCGGCTCGAGGGACCTATCGAGATGCAACAGCAGCAGCAACGGCAACAGCAACAGCAGCAGCAGCAACAACAACAACAGCAACAACAGCAGCAGCAGCAGCAGCAACAACAACAACAGCAGCAGCAGATGCAACAGCAACAGCAGCAGCAGCAGCAGCAACAGCAGCAGCAGGGACCTCCCCCAACACACCAGCTCCAGCCACCCGCGACTATCAACGGCCACACTGGCCCTGGGCCGATGCACGGTCTGCCGCCTCCGCCGAGCAACGATGTCTACGTCGACTCGTACGGGCAGCCACGGCCCATCGGCGGTGCACCTCAGCCTGCATTTGTCGGAGAGGCAGGAGAGGATGGGCAGCCGCTGTCGAAGCGGGCACGGACAATGGAGGGCCCAGAAGCCGGGATGGTCAAGCAGGAGGCGGCGGCCGACGAGGATGAGGACGACGACGAGCTGCGAGACAAGCCTCCTCTCCCGTCCAACTTCCGCCTCAGCTCCAAGCCCTTCAAGCCTCGTCTCAGCACCGAGTCGCACCGCCGGAGACAGCAGCTGCTCTCTCTGTTCCAGAGTGACAATGTCGACGTGCGCCAAGTCTTCGAGCTCGAGCAGGATGCCAAGCCCGACTGGGACATTGACATGGTCATCGACGAGCAGGGCCACACGGCGCTTCACTGGGCGTGCGCACTCGGCCGCATGGCCGTCATTCGCCAGCTCGTTGAACTTGGCGCGGATATCCACCGCGGCAACTACGCCGGCGAGACGCCACTCATCCGCTCCGTCCTCACGACGAACCACGCTGAGGCGGGCACCTTTGCCGACCTGCTCACTGAGCATCTTGGCGCCAGCGTGCGTACTCTCGACCACGCGTACTGCTCTGTTATCCATCACATTGCGTTCTCGTCCGGCCTCAAGGGCCGCTCAGCCCAGGCGAGGGGATACATGGCCGAAGTGCTCGGCTATGTTGCAAAGGAGCAGAGCAAGGACAAGGAGCGCAAGGAGAACGGCGTATCCGCGATCGCCGGGACGCCGGGCGCCGCACCCGGTAAGGACGCAGCGGCGGCGAGCGGTACGGCTGGCTCGGCGGCGGGATCGACGTCGGTGGCGACCGGCACCGGCTCGCCCGCGGCCGAGGGCATCAGCCTCAAGCGCCTCGTCGACCTCCAGGACGTACGCGGCGACACGGCGCTGAACGCGGCTGCGCGCATGGGCTCCAAGCCCCTTGTCAACCTGCTTATCGACGCCGGCGCTGACAAGACCAAGGCGAACAAGCTCGGCTTGAGACCCGTCGACTTTGGTGTCGAGGTCGATGCGCTTTCCGTCAGCCTCAAGGAGGCGGCGGTGGGGCAGCTCAAGAGCGAGATCAAGCGGCCGGAGAAGCGGAGCGCGGATGTGTTAAAGAGTGAGTCGGGTGTCGGTGTGCAACATTGTGAAGAGATCTTGCGGGGCCTCGGCCACTGTGCATATTATCTCTCCAAGCCTGCTAGACTCTTCGACGCGCACCCCTCGTACCTCCCGTGTGCATTCGCTGACAGCAGACATCTCGGGCCTCTTCGAGGATCTCAACAGGGTGTTCGACAA
Source organism: Cutaneotrichosporon dermatis (assembly GCA_020011015.1). Lineage (NCBI taxonomy): Eukaryota > Fungi > Basidiomycota > Tremellomycetes > Trichosporonales > Trichosporonaceae > Cutaneotrichosporon > Cutaneotrichosporon dermatis. The sequence continues at coordinate 4,230,094 of JAIGNX010000001.1, read as the reverse complement.
CGAGATGGAGAAACACGTCGAAGCGCTGTCCGCCGTCGAGAAGTCGATCCGCGTCGCAACTCGCTCCCTCGCCGAACGACGACAACAAGTCGACGCGGCGCGGCAAAAGCTCGCCACGCTCGAGCAACAAGCGGAGCGGGCAGCGAATGCGCGCCGCGCCCTCGATGCGCCCGACCTCGACTGGACGGGCCGCACCCCGCTCAAAGGCGAGACGTCTCTCCCGCCTGCGTTCGGCGTCGACATCCCCCTCCTCCCCGCTGCGCCTGGTGGCAAGGACGAGGCGATGGACGTGGACAAGGACGACAAGGAGGGGGACAAGGACAAGGACATCCCCGTGCCGGAGAAGGGCGCGGAGGGCGCACTCGTCACTCTCCGGCGCATCGCCGCTTGGGAGGAGCGCGTGGCGCGGTTACTGGAGGAGCGCGCAGCCGAGCTCGAGGGCGACGGCGCAGACCGCGCGATCAAGTATCGCAAGGTCATTGCGCTGTGTGCTAAGGTGTCTGTGGACCAGGTGGATGACGTGAGTACCGAGCCAGGGCGTCAGCCCTGGCGCCTGCTTGAGAGGTATTGGCGCTGGCATCGCGTGGCGGCTCGGCGCGCGCGACGCGTCAAGGTCGGCACGGCAGAGTGCGTGGCCCAGGAGGCGGCGCAAGTGACGTCGTGCTACGAGGACGCGACGTGTCCGTCGGAATGTCGCGGAGTACGGCGCCCGATGTGCGGGCTGCGAGTTGGGTGGCCATTCGCTGTCTGGCTGGCCCTCTGGATCGCCGTGACATGACCACCACGTCTATGACGTGGTGTCCCCGTTGTATCGCGCCGTATCGCTCCGTGACCGTGCCGGTCACTTGCGCGTCTCTCTGGCCGGCCCCCGCTTGCCGGCCACAATTGGAACTTGCCGCTGACATCAGATGCTCGATGGCCTCACCACCGCTGTCGAATCAGACGGGCGTGCAATCGACCTGTCGCGCATCTCAGGGCTCGTCAACAGACTGCGCAAGGCGCCTGTCGCGTAGAGTCGAGCTCGAGCGGGTGTCGGCAGGCTGTAGCTCGTGATCAATGGCTGAGATCATCGCCGCGCGGATTTGTTCGCGCGTTGTTCGGCTCTGAACAATTGTTGCTCGCTATGTCGTCACCACGCGCCGCGCTCTTCGCGCTGAGCTGCGATCGCGTAATTATCGAAGAGGACACGTCGGCGCACGGCTGGGATTGGACGCGGCGTGTACCTGGCCGCAGCGCGTGACGGGATAGAGAGGGGGAGGTGTCCGGATTTAATTGTATGACGTAGTGATGGACTCTGTATTGCTTGCGGGAAGCATAATCGTATGTTTTGACAATTGCCCCAGTCTTCGGTGTGAGGGGCTCTGGCGGTGAGCAGGCGTGAGGGGTGGTGATGGCGAGCAGAGGGAGCAAGGGCCAGCCCGAGGCCGAGACTTGCGGGACAGGGGCGAGCAGAGGTTGACGCCGTTGACAGAGGTCAAACGTAGCGGGACGAGTGAAGCGCTCGCCCCACCCCAACCGGCGAGCGCGGTGCAGGGCGGGGCGGGAGCCTAGCCAGGCCAGGCCAAGCCAACTGTGCAAGCTCGAATTGAGCGGGACGCGAGAGAAAAGGCGGTAGATGCCGGGAGGCACGCATGACGTCTTCATCGATGACATCACTATTCACTGACCACCGTCCCGTCCCCCACCGTCGCCGAGCAAGTGCCGCCCGGCAGCGTCTTCACACCCGCATCCTCGTCGCTCTGGCCTCGCTGACGGTCGACGAGCCCGCTTTCGCTAGTCTATAAAGAGCGCGTCTGTGCCTCCCTCAACCTCCATCAACAACCTTCCATCTCCGCACTTCGCCCCTCTACCACCACCCACCACCAACTTTTATCAACAACAATGTCTGACATCGGCCGCCAGGGACTCGGTGACAAGGTGAGTCTTCTTGAGGTCGAGGATGGCAGCGGCGGAGAGAACAGTGGCGAGGACAGCGGTGAGGATGGCGGCGACGATGGTGGCAGCGACGAGGTCAGTGGTCTGTGCCACCTGTGGCGCCACTGTGGCACTGGCACTTGGGCTGGCCACCACCCCTCGTCGCGCCACCACCTCCCCTCCTCCACCGCGTCCGCGCCGCCGCCGCCCCCACCCACCCACCCCGGGGGCTGGCGCTCGCCCGCCCTCGCACTTCGCTCCGCTCAGTGCTCGAGCGCGCGCTGACGCCAGCTCGGCTCCGCCGTCAAGCCCGACTCGGAGAAGTCGTACCTCGAGCAGGCCGGCGACTTTGTCAAGGGCAAGGCCGACGCCGTCGCGTCCGCCGTCCAGCCGCAGCAGGAGAAGTCGACCACCCAGAAGATCGGCGACGCCGTCTCGGGCGACAACACCAACCGCAACATTGCCTAAGCGCCGAGCGAGTACGCGAGCGCAGCGAGCGTGCGAGTAAACGCCAGCGAGCTTAGCTAGCGTTGCGAGTGCGCTCCAGCGCGCGAACACTGCCACTTTGGCGGCGTTCGGTCACGACTTCGATACGATGAGACGGCGAGAACTCGCCGCACTTAGGGGCCGCGTAACCGGCCCCAGAGTCAGTAGTTTATGCACAGGTTAATCTTACGTCGGTGCGGTTTGGAGGGCGCGGTGGTGGTTGAGTGGTTGATACTGACGAGGAACTGTGGCAAGGGCTGTGGACGACAGTGAGTGAGGGTGCTGATGCTCCGATGTTCGCGAGACGACGACGACGTTCGCGAGCCGGCGACGGCTGATGTCCGCCATCGTCGTTTATCGAATGACACAGGCCATGCTATCGTCGACCAGTCTAATGACAGAAGAGGACGCGCTGATGCCCAGCCCGCTCGCGGCCGCTTCAGATGCTATCGCTGCGCTGCTTTCGCAGTTCACGCCACGCACTCTGCTCCCGTGCAAGAACAGCCTTCATGCTCGTGTACAAGTGCAACTTGGGTGCACGTTTTCAGCCCTACGGACCACTACACCTGTCCCTCGACCGACACCGCCCGCCGTCCTCTTCACAGCCCTCCCCCGCTAACCAAAACACGCCCGCACCGCGCGCCGCCACCACGCGCCCCTCACCTCCTCCCGCTCCTCCTCCGCGTCGTCGCTCGGCACGCCCGTCCACAGATCCAGCTCCCGCACCGGCGTCCACGCCCGCGGCCGCCACAGCACGGAGTGCACGCCCACGAGCGCTAGCGTGATCGGGACGTTGATGTACGCGACGACGAAGTCGACCGCGTCCCAGTTCCCCCGTGTGAACACGCGCCAGCCGTTGAAGACGATGATAACGGTCGACCAGAAGACGGCCCAGAGGGCGAGGTACGGCTGTGCGCAGTGGGAGTACGGCAGGGTCGTGGGCGCCGTGCAGTTGGGCGGGCGGGCGACCTGACCTCCCCGGGGTGCTGTGCGCGCCACGCAGAGCCCTAGCACCGCCTCGTCCTTCCTGCTGTTGCGCGAGATGCCGTGGAGACGACACGCCGCGCGAAAGCGCAGGTAAGTGAGCGAGATCATGAGCCAGGTGATGAAGCTCGTCAGCGCGGTCAGGTTGACAAACCACCCGAACACCGTCGCCGCGCCCTGGCTCACGCTCATGTACGCGAGCGGGAGGAAGAGCGCCATCACCGTCGCGGCGAGATACGGCATCCCGCGCCGGCTCGTGCGCGCGAACACCCTCGGCGCGTGTCCTCTGAGCGCGAGGCCGTACAACGCCCTCGAGCCGACGTACATCGCCGTGTTGCACGCCGAGAATGCAAACACCAGGAAGAAGGCGTTGATAATGCTCGGCCAGACGCGCACCCCGGCATTCCCGAAGGCCAGGACCCACGGCGACGACGCGGCCGTGCCGGTTCTCTTGAGCAGCCCCGCCTGCGTCGAGGGGATGAGCATGCCGACGATGAGGATGCCGCCAATGTAGAAGATGGCGATACGGTAGAAGACGCGCTTGATGGCCCGCGGGAGCGTGCGGCGCGGATTCTTGACTTCGGCGACTGCGATGCCGATCGCTTCGATGCCGACGTACGAGTACGCCGCCCACGGCAGTGTCTGGAACCAGCCTAGAAACTCGCCTTTGGCCCCGGGGACGAGGTAGGCGACGAAAGGCCCGGGGTCGCGCCAGTACCGGAACCCGATGCGGTCGCGGTTCGGCCCGCCGCCGAGGTTGAGCACGAGGCCGGCGATCATGAGCCCGATCATGATGACGATCTTGACCGTCCCGACTGGTGTGAGCGGTGTCGGGGAGGATGTAGCCAGGGACTCACAAACAAACTCAAACTCGCCGAACCACCGCACGCCGAGGAAGTTGACGACCGCGACGGCCACCGCAAACGCCGTGATGATCGCCGCCTGGCGCTCCTCGAACAGAGCCTTGTCCTCGTACCAGTACGACACGAGGACCGTCGTCGCGGCGACTTCGCCGGCCACGCCGCCGCCCATGTGCCACACGACCATCCACCCGAGCGCGAACCCGCAGCTGGGGTGCAGCCAGCGCTCGACGTAGTGGATGAAGCCGCCGGCGATGGGCGCGTAGGCGCACATCTCGCCGAGGGAGATCACTGTGGTCAGTGGTGGGGGGCGCGTGGGAGGTTGGAGGGGTGGGGGAACAGGGAAAGGGCGGCGGGAAAGAGGCGCGACGTTGCAGGTAGAGGACGAAGATCGTAGGATGCAGATGCCAAGCTTGATTGTATGGCACAGCTTAACGAGAACCGATAACCGCCACCCACGGACACTTGCGGCGCACACAACCTGCGCCAGCATTCCTCGCCCACAGTCAACTCACACATCGCATAGCTCACGCTCCCGATCAGCGCGTACGACAGCAGCGCGCCTGCCGGCCCGCCCGTCGCGATGACTCTGCCGCTAGCGAGGAATAGGCCTGTCCCAAACGTGCCCGTCAGCGCCATCATCTGCAGATGGCGCGACTCCATGCGGCGCTGCAGGCCGTCTGGGGTCAGTCGGCGGAGGCGGGAAGGGGGGGGGGGGGGGGGGGGGTGTGAGAACACAGGGGCACGAGATGCGCGCCGCGGAACGCGGGTATGCAGACTCTGAGGGAGCCGACTGCGCTGGGGCGTTCGAGATTCCTACGATGGCTCAAACCGCCGCGCGGCCACATGCGCGCTACCGAGATTGTGGACTCACGCTTCGCATCGGCGCAGTCCGATCCGAGCTCCGGATCACCGTCGGGGCCGCGGTGGAGTACCGGCTCGACACTGTCATCACTGCTGTGGACGCTGGGCTGGGGGGTCGTCGTGGTCTTGTCTTCTTCTAGCCGTGTATCTTTCTCGAGTGACATCGTGAAGGGTTTGGTAGGGCTGGGCGACTACCGCCGAGGGTGTCGAGGTGGACGGATCGGCGTCGGCGGGGAAGTGTAGTAGATGTTGGTCTTCAAGCGGGTTCCGAGTGTATTTCGATCGTCGAGAGATCGACGGGATGGCGATCTGATGTCCAAGTTGTAGAGACGTGGCGATGAAGAGATGAACAGTGTTTAATTCTGAAGTCTGTTTGTGTTCCACCACAGCCGCCTCAGCCGTCTCAGTCGTCAGCCATCAGCCGTCGGGCCGTGGGGTCTGAGCAGTGGGCAACTGGCAGGGCGGGCAAGGGGGCGTGGGTGGTCCCTACGGGGCGGTGGGCGAGTGGGAACGCAAATGGCGCCTAGCCTGGCGTCCGTCCGTCGTTGGAATGCCAAGACGTGGGCTGTGGGCGCTGAGAGCTCTGAGATGGGTGCTGAGGGCGTTGAGATGGGGGTGAGATTGGCGAAGATGGGCGGGGTCAGACTCGCTGTCAACAAATCCGGAAGATGGTGGCGAGAAGAGAGACGAGGGGACGAGATGACGAGAGGATGAGGAGATGATGAAGTGAAGAGATGAGGACGCTGAACGCCGGCGAAGATGTCGGAGAGCAGATCGGCCCGACGAGCGGACACGAAGCGCGCTGTGCCGCGGCTGTCGACAGAGCTCGAAGGCAAGTTGGATGCGCGAGTGGCAGTGGAGTGACGACTGTCGACGAGGAGAACGCGAGGTGAGATGGTGAGGATGAGCGATTAGGGAGTGAGTAGACAGAGGACATCAGAAGTAGAGCCATTGCGTTCAGAGGCCAGAAGATCCATGAGGTTAGTTCGTCGGTGGATGGGCGTGGATGGGCGTGCATGTTTCACTAGTGCCACTTGGTGGCAGTAGCGGAATGGGGAGTGTCGGAATGGGCGGTGGGTGGGATCCTCGAAATCACACGCTTGGCATTCCGCGGTTGGCTTTACCGCGGCTCATGGTGCACGGACGGCAGAGGTACAGTGGCGGCCGGCCATGAGGCATAGAGGCCTGGAAGGTAATCGGCTAGCCGGCCGTGGTATTCTGGAACCTGTGGCACTTCTGTGGCCTGCGGCCCTTCCGTGGCTGTGGCCATTGTGCGCACATGGCCATTACCGCCGGCTGTGGTCGTCACGGAGGCAACCTCGACCGCCGCAATGACCTCGCCAGCGACTCGGCAGCTGCGCTGCCTCGTTCGCTGCCTGGCTCGCCCGGCTCATCTAGCACGTCTGCATATACGTTACAACGATAAACCACAAGGATGGGATATGCCAAATACGAAATGGGCCAAAAGGTAAACAAGAGAAACAGGATGCGACACAGTCTAGCGACGGTTCTGCCCGTTGATAGCCCGGCACCACTGCAAGGTCGTCGCGTGGGTCCCGCCGTTGAAGTAGTAGATCGACTGCGGCGTCAGCTTTGTACTTAAATCGTTATCTGTCACGAAAAGACTCACCCGGTTGTCCACTACACGCAGGACGCGGTCATTGCTGGCGCTCACGCTAGCTGGCTCGCGCACGGTCGCCATGCGGAGCACGGAGAACAGATCCACCTGGCCGTCCCAGCCCTCGTTCGCGCGCTTCTGCACGAGAACAAGCATGTCAGAGCAGAGAATGAGCATGATCGCCTTCTCCATCGGCTCGGGCTTGATGAACTCGACGGGGATGACCGCCTTGCTGCCAGTGATCGTCGACTCGCCGTCGGCGGACCCTAGCTGAGTCGCCATGTCGATCTCAACAAACGCGCTCGCTTTCTTGACAACGCGTATGAGAGTCAGGGCGCCGTCGAGGATGAGCTTGCGGTGCGGCTGGACAAGGGGACTGGGGCCACGCGACGTGATGCGCTGCTGCCAGTGAAGGAGGCGGAGTCGGGACTCGGACTCGCGCTTCTCCTCGTTCATTAGCGACGCGAGCGTGGCAATCTCGTGGATAGCATCGTCGAGCGCGTCGTTCGGACCAATGGATTCCCGTGGCGGCGTGCACATCGCCAAGTCGTCCAGAAGGAGCTTGTACCGCGGAACACGCTGGACGGGGAGAAGGAGGTACGACTCGAGGCTGATCTGCGAGTGCCTAGGGTTCTCCTTCGCCCGCTTGAGGAAGTGCTTGACGCGCTTGCGCTGCGCAGGTGTGAGGTGCGAGCCGGAGTGGGGTACGTTCTCGCCGACGGGGAGCACTGCAGAACCGATGAGGCTGGCACCGACTGCCGCAACACCAACGGCGGATGAGCCATTGGCCTTGGCAGGCGAAGGAGTGCTGCTCGACCCGCTGGGCTGCACAACCCATGACTTCATACGCGAGAGCGCGTTGTCGAAGTTGTTGATGTAGGTCGAGTACTGCTTCATGTACGCGATGTAGGTGCGGAACACCTCGCCCACCTGGTGCGCCACGCTAGCCGAAGCCTCGCCAGACTCGTCGTCGCCGTTGTCGATCAATGGCTTGACGACACGCTCAAGCGCGGGAAGGAAGTTATCGCGGTGGAAGATGAGAATCGACTCGACACCGCCAAACACAACCTTGCGCTCCGCCATCGGAATGACTGTCTCGCCCTTGGAGCTGTTCGCCGCGAGACTTGCTGGCCGAACGTAGATCTGGACTAACTCCTCGAGGCCGCGGACGTACGTCTTCTCCGTCTCATAGATCTCGCGCACAACCCGAGACCGCTTGGCCCTGTCGTCCTTGTAACGCTTTTGGATATCCGAGTCGAGGTTGGAACCACCAGCCGACGAGTACGCCGAGTGACGCTCGCTGCCGACGCTAACCATCGAGACGCCACGCGACGGCATGGTGCTGATGGTAAGGTGACGAGCAGAGGTTGTAGTCGACTCGCCAACCGAGTCACGCAGCGTTGAATGGTCGCCCGTTGGTGAAAGCGTCTCAGATCCCCCAATAGCAGAGTCGATGACCTCGAAACCACCGTACGGCTCTCTTGGTGGGAGAGACAAGTCGTACAGGTCGCGGAGGTAGCTCTTGATCGACTCCAGGCCTCGGTGATACCGTCCATCGCAGTCGTTGATCGACATATTGTCCGACTGTGCAGTGTAGTGAGAGTGGTGGGTCGAGGCGGTGTGGTGCCCGAGGGAGTGACCGTCGTCGTCGCCAAGGGTCTCCATGGCGTCGTCTGCCAAGCCGCGGGATGGATGCTCCACCTCAGCCAGAGTCGCCTGTGGCGCCATGAATGGCGACGTAGACGGAATAGCCACGTTCAAGGACGGAGGACTGGGGTCGATCGGGAGGAAGCTGCGGCGCTTGTTGCGCATGCTCGTAGCGGTGGCGAACGCGTTGAACGGCATCTTCTGCGCGGACATGGCTGACAAGCTCGACGAAGACACGTGGAGGTCCACGCTGCTCTGCGACTCGCCGCGAGGACGTGTTGGCACAGCGCTGGTCGACCAGCCGGTGTTGAGAGGCGGGCGCTTGGGGACGCCACCGATGAGAGTCGGCGCCGAGATGACAGGTCCTGTAGGCATGGAAGCCAAGTTGGCGGCCGCTGAGGCGCTAAGCTGAGCTGTGCGATCCTTTTCTGTGCGCAAGCGAGACAAGGACACCTTGCGAAGGAAACCCCACTTGCTCGCCTTGTCGCCTGATTCTGGCTCCGACTCGTCCGTCCCGTATTGCGCAGCACTGAACACCCGGCGTGTTGCGACTGCTGGTGGGCGGTCGGCCAACATTTCAGACTGCGGATTTGGGTTGCTTGTGCTCCGGCTCGGCGCACGCGATGGCAATGGTGACTCTTTGGCGAGGCCCTTCGTCGTACGAAGTGATTGCACAGCTTGATTCCTGCCGCTTTGAATGCCAAGGCCAAGCGAGTCTGCCGAAGACGATGGTCCGCCAACAGACGACTGTGATGCGTTGAGCGAGCTCATAGCCGAGTTGAGGCCAGGCGTGATGGGTCGATAGTTAGACTGGGTCGATCCGGGACGGCCATAGTTCGACGCGACTGACGGAGAACGAGAATGCCCGCCAGCGCGAAGGGTGGACGCGAGGATTGGCGCAACGATTGGCTGCCACTGAGGAGCGAACGGGTTGTTGTCAATGCGGAGCGTCTCAAGATGGGCAAGAAGACACAACCATGCTGGCAAGACGACCAGACGGTTGCTGCGAACGCATAGTGTGTGGAGGGTGCGCAACTGAGCGAGCTCGACCGGAAGATTGGAGAGCATACACCCATCGGCCACCAGCATACGCAGACTTGTGCAGTCACCCAACATGGTAGGCAATTGGCGAAGAGGGTTGTGCGAAATGTTGAGCTCTTCGAGCGCGTTGCAGTGCCTCAGACCCATTGGAAGAGTCGTCAGATCATTGTCTGAAATGTCGAGCACGACCAGGGTCGTAGAGAGCACGTCCAAAAGGGCCGGGAGCGCATCGAGGATGTCCGGGCCCACGCCGGAGAGAAGGAGATGGGTGAAACGTGGGAGACGCAACAGCTCGTTCTCCGACATGGCGCTCAGGACATGGACTCCCCCCATTGCTTCAAGTTTCGCTTGATTGAGAATCGCGCCCCGACCGTCGTCGACCATGGCTAGTGCGTTGGGCTCGGCGAGGACCTCGCTCTCATCCTGCCATGGTTGGCGGGCTGGGAGGGTCTCAGAGAGATACCCAAACGAGTGTGCGAATGCCGACGAGAGTCGCTCCTCAGATTCAGACGAGTCTGTCTCGTCCGATGTCGAAACGGAGTGACTGCGATCCCGCGTCATGACTGGCGAGCGCCAAGGCTGGTGTCCGTTATAAGAAGAACTTGGCGAAGTCGCGTGATAGCTTGCCGTTGACGTGTCGTCGTTGGCCGAAACGCGATATCCGTTGCGATTCAACCCAAGGCCAATGTCGGCGGGAAGGGGAGGGATTGGTGGTTGGTTGCCGTTGTACTCGCTGTATGCGTGGTACGAAAATGCACCAGAGGCCATGGAGGATTCTGCTGAGGAATACGCATTCTGGCGACCTGTCCTCATGCGAATGCGAGGCTCGTGCTCTGGCTTTCCGTCGACAACCCGGTCTGTTCCGTATGTGTAAGCCTCCCCAATGGATGGTGAGCTCGTGGTCGAGTCGACAGTCGAGGTAGTGACAAAACTCAAGGTCGGCTGACGCATGTCGTCCTCGAGCTCGTTGTAGTCTTGCGAATAGACATCCAAGTCCACATCGAGTTGGTGGTTCCCAGAGTTCGAAGGCATTGGGCTCGGGGGCTGCTCTTGCAAAGCATGGTATGGCCCGCCATTCTGCGGTGTTGGGTCTGTGTACTTGCGCTGAGCAAGGTACACTGCGTCCTCGGTCGTGGATGGATAGGTGCTGTGGGGACGACGCGACGAGTCGATCTTGGCGGTGCGGAAGCGAGAGTCCGTGTCGCTCGTTTGGGGTGTGTACATGCTGTCGGCACGTACAATGTCGTCGTGGGGAGGAGGGGCGGGGGGAAGCTGCTCGTGCTCGGTGGCGAGGGGAAGACGAGGCTTGCTCGGCCCAGCCTCTTGGGCTTGGTCGAGGTCAAAGTCCAAGGGGCTCTGCTTGGACCGGAGCGAGAACGCTGGCGTTGGTGGGAAAGGGCCAGCTATGTTGGGCATGACCAGGTTTTGGGCGAATCGAGGCCGTTCTCAACAAACGGCTGCGATGGTGGAATTGGGTGACGCGCGGTAGAGTGATCAAGTCTGAGATAGACTAAGGCGGATGTGATGGGCGGAGGGAGATTGGGATAGGTGTGGTGTGGAGTGAGGTAGCGTCGCGTTATGATTGCGTACAGGGGTGGATGTCGCGCGGTAACGAGGGAAGGTGTACGGTGACAACGACGGCAAACACGGTCAGCTAAACATTCCGGCATGTCACAACCCAATCACTCCACAGACCACTCGGTGCGAGTCGTCACTCCTTTTGCTCACCAAGTCTCTACTGTATCACTCCACAACTCGACGGGTGGCGAAAGTCACAGACTCGTCGATGCGATGGAGACGATGAAAGTCTTTCTTTCTAGACGTCCCAAGCACTGGCTGGTGCGTTAGCATCTGAACCCTTGTCTTTGGTGAGAGGACCAAGGTTGTGAAACCTAATCCCCTTGGACCCAAAGGGTTGGATTGGTAACGGGTGCCGCGCGCGCGCGCCTGCTTTCGACTTACAAGTTGTGTGTGATGCCTTGCAAACGGGTAGTTGCTAGTTGAGCGAACTGGGTTGCAGACGAGTGCAGGTTGATCAGAAAAAGAACCAAACGACAGAGGAGGGGAGCAGTGATTCGCGTGCGCGGAAGTAACACGTCGAGCTCGATTGATTGGGATGTGTTCTGGATCGTCGGCTGTACCCAAAATGTATCAGCATTCTACGCTCTCTCTCTAACTCTCGACAATGGCCAGTGTGTGATGCGATGGAACCAATGACACTCCTTAATTGCAATGGTTGTCGATGCAGTCGTCCATTGTAAAGTGTGCGCGTGTGACACAAAGAGGTCTGAGCACACCTAGGGACTGAAAGGCATCGGCCTGGCTGGCCCGGCTAAGGGACGTGAAGGCCGCTGCTGGCCACCACATCTCTTCGCACCTATCGCTGTCGACACACACCCAAGAGACTCGCTCTACTCACCACTGGAGCGTAGTAGCCGTGCCGGATGGAGGGCGCCTGTAAACCAACAATCAATGAGGTTCAGAAGAAGAGTCGTTGATGAGGCGCAGCCCAGCTGGCCTGGTGAATTCGTGATAGGCCTGGCCGAAAGACGTGTAAGAAGGGGGAATGCGATAATACGAGAAACGTCGCACACGTCGAGGTCGTGGAGGGGAAGTGGGATCAGGACACGCGTATTGAGCCAAAGGAAGAAGGGGAGGAAGGTCCGTGCGTAGCTTGCTGCGAAGCGGGGGGATATATCCGGGTTACAGCTGATGACGATTGGCGGGGCTAGAGTCCAGCTAGCTAAGTCGTGTCGATGATGGAGTAAAAGGATAAGATGGCGTTGATGGATAGATAGGTGAGACAGAGAGAGAAAGAGGTAGAGCGAGGGGGATAGGGATGCAGTTGGGATGATGGGAGGCGATGGATGGGATGGGTGGTTGTGTGTGTTGACAACCAAAAGTAAGGGAGCGTTGTAACGGTGTGTGTGTAGTGTGTGCAGTGTGTGTGCGTGCGTTTGTTGGGTTTGGAATCTAAGGTTGAAATGCCCAAGGTCCAAAACGTGGACCACCCAAAACTAATCGCTAAAGTTTGTGCCGTCCGAGTAGGTTCGCTTGTTGATTCTAACCGTCAACAGAAATCGTGTCGACCAAGAAGTGTGTGTATGTTGTGTAGAGTAGTGTTGTGTGTTCACTACTAACTACTACTGCTGCGTGTGTGTTGCGAAAGAGGAGCGAAAGTGGTGGGTGGGCAGGATTGCTAGATAGGAAAGGGCTTGGAAAGATGGAAATGCAGTGAGCAGGGATGTGGCGGTAGGGCTTGTTCGAGTGGAGGGGGGCGGCTTGCATTGACCCCACTCGGCGTTGGGTCCTAGAACCCAGCACTACTAGAAATGAAGATGGACGTGGGAGGGGGCGAGCGGAGAGTGAGAGGGACTTGGGTGGTAAGGGGCCTTAGATGTCCTAAAGTCGGGGGTCTGGGCTTACAAGTCCGGGCGGGTGGGATTATGGGCCACAACAGTCAGTCTCAAGACGGAGGGGGACGGTCAAAGACTGGGGTCGTCCTCGCTTGAGCCTTTGACTTGGGCGGGGTTTCGTGTCAATCACAGGAGAGATCCGCCTCAATAGAAGGCATGTCCTGGAGGCCTGGAGGCGCCCTCTTCAAGGGATCGGAATCTATCAAACCCTAACCTGGGGGTCGTCTAGAAGGGGTAAGCCCAAGAAAAGCGGCATCTTATTCTGGGGCTCTAACTTCCTTAGCACACCCACCTGCCAAGTAAGTAGTGCTTGTCTCTCTCTGCATGGAAAGCAGCCATAGCCTATACCATCTATCTATTGGACGGCTTTCAACAGTCCGCTCGTTTCTCATTGCATGTTTGTAACTGGTATGCGTAAGTGTGAGAAAAGACTAACATCAAAATGTCACAAACATCCGGTGCCCTCGCTGCATACTCCAAATCCCCCAAACGTTGTTGATAGAGAGGGCTTACTAGTCATGCGTTGTAATGGAGCTACAGACGAAAGGCACGTCCATTAGAACACTTCCTAATTCGAGACTAGCTTTTTCAGTCAAAAGGCTAGAACTCGGGCCGGTCACCAATCCCATGTAACCTATCCAGGGAAAAGGAGCCTTTTTGGGTCCCAGAGTATTACCCTTTGTAGAGCGCGCGGCCTTGTTCAGTGCAGCAGTGGGAGGGAACATGAGCGTGCTCGAGAGAACAAATTTAGGGTTGTTACCCTTTACCCACGACCATGCCATGCGACGTTTGTGCGATTTACAGGATGATAGGATTCATCTGGGTACCATGGTATGGTCATGTCCAAAGGAACAACCAATACAGGACCATCAGGTGCCACCGTATTGCGACGTTGCCTGGTAATCCCATCTGATCCGTCATCTCTTCAAGTTACTCAAGGCCGAGAACTCTCAAAAGCAAAGCTATTTATCCATGTCTATTCACATCAGGCACACTGCGTACACCGCCACTTGTCATCTCAGTAGTTGGTCTTTGTTCTCCATTCATTCCAACTTAGCGCAAAATAAGTTCAACGCGGTTTCATGCACCAAACGCGTGATAAACACAACAGCCGAGGAGGTTGATGCTCGGGCGGCGGCCATCTTACGAGATGAACTAGACGCCGACCGAGCATATGCCTTCTGTGCTTCTTTGTACTTCTGTTGTCCTCTGCCTATAGCGTTTGGTGGCGCCAACCTTGTGGCACTTCCTTACGCCCAATCTCCTACAGCACATCACTACTTCAGCGACGATCTGGCTCTAGCATTCATACGCGAATTGAATCGATCGTCCATCAAATCCAGCACAGCCATCACCACTACATCATCATCTGACCCAAACTATTGTACAATTGCCGACCATCTCATCTGTGACCATTGACATGTGCCTTGCACATGTCAGATGTCTCACCCGTGTGCATCTTCCAAGTCACCGAGCTCACTGTGCTCATGAGAATGTGACGTGTCCATGAAGATCTCAGCAAGATCTCAGCAATGTTGCACGCGTTACGCGTAACTGTCTCCACGCCGTCAGATGGAGCGGTAATGAGAGTCACGCAGGCGGATGAGTACCGCCCGTAGCCCGTTCCGTAAAGGCGCGACTGCTTTTGGCCTGGCCAATCGTTATGCATCCCGCGGGCGATCGTATTGCTGCCGCCGCCGTTACTCTCGCGTTCCAGATGGCCTGAGGTGTTTGCGTAGAGCTTGGCGGCTCATGCGGAGCGGGACTGCCATTGCACTTCTGGACGCGAGGTTGTGATGTTTTGGACGGGAGGTATGGATATACGGATATGGGAACTTGTACCTCCACCTCGTCGCGTGGCTATTTATTCAATCCTCCCCGCTAATCCCGATTGGAACTCACCACCAACATGAATCTCGATTGTGCTGCTCGAGGTGGACATTCTGATCACCATCTCCTCGAATCCGCCTCCCATCCATCGCATAGCGGCACCCGACAAGATGTCAGCAGCCGACCCCCTCGCCCTCCTCAGGCAGAGTATTGCAGACAAGCGCCCCGCTGTCCTTCTCACGTCTGCCGGCGAGGAAACGACGAACCTCACCGATGCCGCGTCCCTCTCCTTCCCCCAGGCGTCCGGCGATCCCGTTATCGTGGCCAAGGACGCGCAGACACGATACGCGCGTTCCGATGCGAGGACAGAGTTCTACTCTGTAGGCCAGCTGTGGGTCGCATGGGAGAAGCGCGATGCGTCCCTCAAGGACTTCATGCAGAGTGGAACGCAGCTCGGTGTCGGTAACGTGCCCATTGCGGACCGTCGTGCGGTGCAGGCGTACTTGGCGGGAGAGAGCGATGGCGGCGCGCGTATTGCGGGAGAAGGAGGTGAGTCGTTTGTGCGGAGGCGGCATGACACGGCAGGCAGGATGCAGCTGCTCGTTTCCAGCTAGGCAATTCCCGGGTCGAGCTGACAGACAGCCAAGTCGGCTGTGCCCGAGGCCGGCCCCAGTCGGCCAGCAGCGCAGCCTAAGCGCAAGTACGAGGTGAACACGGCCGACCGTGACTTCTGCAAGAAGTTGCGCGCCGAGGAGATCGAGCTGCGTGATCGCAACTCGGTGTTGCGCGTGAGCGGGACTGGCAAGGTCAACAACTTCCAGCAGTTCGCGCAAACCGTCATGAGCGAGAAGATCCGCGCACTGCGCAAGAGCTTCGATGCGAGCGGACGAGGAGCACAGCCACAACAGGCGGTGGCGCCAGTTGGTGGGTGTTGGGCGGTAGACTCAGGCTGACGGCAGACCCTAATCGGAACCGCAAGCACAAGCAGCAACATCCTATTATCATCATTTCGTCGTCGCCGACCTCGCTCATCACGATGTGGAACGTCAAGAAGTTCCTCGAGCAGGGAGTGTGAGTTGTGTGTACGATTCCAACAGCTGACAAGTAGCTTTGAGCCTTCAGACGTGGCGCGCGCAAATGAGATGCAGCAGGGGAACATGCACGCCAGCGACATGGTGCGCATTCTGAGGAAACGCTCCAGCCCAACTGGTTAGTGCACGTGTTGGATCATTGCTGACACTGCAGGCGAGACGACGACCGAGTATCGCGTTGTGGACACTGTTGAGGGTCTGCAGAAGTGCGGTCTGGATCCATGGTCAGTTACCCACTCACTGCCATCAACTGACATCGCAGGGACCGTGTCATCTGCGTCGTCACTACCGGCCAAGCATGGCAGTTCAAGCCGTACAAGTGGACCGACCCAAAAGCGCTCTTCCGTCATGGTGAGTACGATGCACCGACAAATGGGCGAGGAGGACTGCTAACAGCCAGTCAAGGGCGTCTACTTCCAATGGCAGAACGAGAGCGCCAACCCCGTCGTGCGCGACTGGAACGTCACGGAGATGAGGGTGAGTTTGACGATTTGTCGCTCGCTGACAACAGATCGACAGGAGCAAACGCCACACGGACAGACAGGTTGTGGCCGAGTTCTGGCGCAACCTCGACAGCTTCCGTCGCCGATAGGTCATCATCGTCGCGATAGGTCATTGTAGCTCGAGTCACGGCACGAGATGATGTGGGAGACAGCAGGGCAGATGTGGTGTTCCTAGTCATGATATTGCATGTTTGAAGTGATGGGGAAAGACGGCGAATATGGGGCGTGCTGTCCCGCCAACGCTCGGTGCCCCGCTTTGTCCCACCCAACGCGCCGTCTACTCTCCGTTCCACGTCTAGCTCTCTGCCATCACGTCTGTCTTCATCTCATCCTTCCTTGCTTGCTCGCTTCCGGCCCTCGTAACAGCACGCTGCGAGCTTTGCCATGTCGACAGTCGGCTTCATCATCGACGGCGTGCGGCACGGCTCCTTCATTGCGCCCCAATGGTTTCCTGACGCCGGCATGACTGTGTGGATGTTCCTCACCGAAATGAAGGGTGGCGACGCGCAGCGTATGGCAAACCACCTGCGCAGTGTACAGTGGTGCGTCTCGTCTTCTCCGTCCATCTCTTGTCTTCAGTGGCAAATGCGCTGGGCAGTGCTCAGCATCTTATCTCTGTCCGCATAAGGCTGGTCTTCCACGATGACGTTCCTGTGACGCGTCATCCGCGCATCTTCCATTCTCCGCCCAATTTCCACACCACTTCGCTTCATCTCACTTCCGTCCGTCCACATCTCCAACTTCCTCTTCATGGCATCTGGCTCCTCCTTCCCCGCCCTTCTCATGCATGCACTGCATGTGTGTCCCTATATCAACGCGTGTAGACTGACCACAGGGTCCCCGACAACAACACAACCTTCCTCCGCCGGCCCCTCGACGTCCTCCGCGACCTCCGCAACGGCACGTGCACCCTCATGCCCGAGCACGCCTGGCGGCTCTGGGACGGCACCCAGCGCTGGGCGTATTTCATTGTGCGTCTCCCCCCTCCCCCTCCTCCTCTGCATGGTGGGCTTGCTGACGGGCAGGACTTCGACTCGCTCGAGTACGAGATCTGGCGATATGGCCGGTTCGAGCTGAGTACCGGCCGCGCGAGCTTTGCCGAGCTTAATTGGGAGGGGTTCTGTGCGCTGCGCGCGTGGTTGTTGGCGATGGAGGCTGGGCTTGTGAGTGTTCTTGGCCTACGTCGTATGAGGGTTGGGACAGAGGATATGACGCTTGGCCGCGGGCAGGGGTGGTTGGGGCGATGGCATAGTCGGCGGCCAGGCAACTGTGATCGGTGGTGTCGCCCACCAGAGGCAGGCAGCCCGTAAACGTGATAAGCGGTCGACGGACATGGCTGAAGCCGGATGTCGACCGACGACGACCAGGTTGCAGCGGGCTGGCTTGCGCAGGGACATGGGGTGCGCTGAGAACACGTCCCAAGCTGACGGCAGGTCAAGGAAGCGACGGAGAAGTTCGATCCGGACGAATTGACACTTGCGCTGGAGCGGCTCAAGGTCGCGGACCGGATGGAGCAGAAGTGCTGAGGTTGGTTCTTGGGCAGACAGTACGGCGCGAGGGAGTGGCGGCGTAGAGGCGAAGACGGCGCTGGGTAGGAGACGGAGCGGCGGACGTTATTCATATAATGTTAATTAGACATGTAGACTTATACTGTGTAGCACGGCGACTAAGTGTCTCAAATGGACGTCAGGCGCTCTTAGCCGACATTGCTTTCGGACATTGAACAGCTTGTGAAGCTACATTGCGGATTGAACACGCAGCTTCACAAGTCGCAAGTTCCCAGTCTTCCTGAACAGTTGACATGGACGCACGCGGTATGCAGCATGCCCACTTGGTGGCTGCACGGATCCCCGACGACATCGGCTTGGAACACAACTGCGATAGCGATAATGAGATAGCGAGCACGACAGGATTGGTCGCGGTCAAGCGTTCACGTGCATTCATAATACCCGACGATGCCGAAGCAAGGTTAAGAGCAGTCACGAGGCCTGCGGATTGATCGGCCAAGTGCGGCCCTCCCTAAGCCAAGCACTGCGTAGAGTGAGTGACGTCGAGGCCTCCGATCAGATCGGATTTGCGAGCCCACCACCAGGCATCAAGTTTCCCTCTCACCAAGTCTCACCCCGTGCGCGACGTCTCGCTCCCCACCCACCCTTGCTCTAGCCTCGCCTCGCCTTGCATTCGCACCTCGACGTGCATTAACTTGTCTTCCCCTTAACCACACACACAGAACGCGTCCGGTACGCTCCTCTCAAACTACGACTTGCGCGCATCGAAGCTCGAACCAGCCCACGCCCAATTTCGATCTAATCTCCGCCCCCACTTCTACGCGTCTCCCTATCTCCACCAATCCACATTATCAGTATGGCGCTCAACCAGACCAAGCCCCAGTCGCAGTACGGCGAGAACATCATCGTTCTCCCGCCCACCGCCCAGCTCCAGGCGCTACTCACCCTCATCCGTGACGAGAACACTGGACGGTACGCTATCAGGGTCGCCGGACAAATTTGCTGACCCCAGCGGCGATTTCGTCTTGTGAGCGCCAGCGAGCGCGCAGCGACATTACGCGTGCAGGGTGGAGAGAGAGGAGGCTGACGATAGCTACTCGGACCGCATTATCCGCTTGCTCGTCGAGGAAGGTGGGTTGCAGTGAATGAGGCGTCACGCGACCTCCACTGGCTGTGGGTGGTCGTGGCCGGTGGAGGTCTCAGTGCTTGAGTGGACGTCAGACTTGTGGACGCCATGCAGAGAGCTGAATGCTGATATTAGGCCTCAACCACCTCCCTGTCGTGCCCCAGACGGTCAAGACCCCGACTGGCGTTGACTTCGATGGCGTCAGCTTCGAGGGGCGGATCTGTGGTGTCTCGATTATGCGTGGTGAGTCCTTGTCGAGTGGCTAGGCACTCCTCCACCCGACCGGTCGAGCTGCTAGCCTCGACGCCAAGCATTGAATGAAAAGCTAACGGACAGCGGGAGAGGTGAGCATCTCAAGAGGCGTACTGGGATAGGTCTGACGTTGCAGGCTATGGAGGCTGGATTGCGCGACTGCTGCCGTTCAGGTGGGTACCCGCCCGGTCATGGTGGTAGTACTTAAATGACTAACGCTGCAGTCCGCATCGGCAAGGTATGCCCCGTCTCTATCGCGAGCCAGGTCAAAATGCTGACACCATGTACAGATCTTGATCCAGCGTGTGAGTGAATGACGAATCCTGGATGTTGAACGTTGCTGACAGCAGGACGAGGAGACTGCCCAGCCCAAGCTCTTCGTGCGTCCGTGCGCCTCACGTGCACTAACGGCAGTACGCCAAGCTCCCCGATGACATCTCCAAGCGCTACTGCCTTCTCCTCGACCCCATGCTTGGTGAGTCTCTCGTAGTGTACACAGGCTACCCATGCTGACACTGCAGCCACTGGCGGTTCCTGTCTCAAGGCCATCGAGGTCCTCCTCGAGCAGGGCGTGAAGGAGGAGCGTATCCTCTTCCTCAACCTCGTGAGTGTGTCTATCAAGGCTGGGCTAACGTCAGATCGCGTCCCCAGAGGGCATCAAGAACGTCGTGGCCAAGTTCCCCAACATGAAGGTGGTGAGTGTCCTCGATACCGATCGTCGATACACCGAATGCTATTACTGACACATTCTCTCCACTCGATGCCATGTGCCACTCTACCCTTGCTTTCATCTATTCCCCATCTAGATCACCGCCTGGGTCGACGAGGGCCTCGACAGCAAGCAGTACATCACCCCAGGACTTGGCGACTTCGGAGACCGGTGAGTGCGGCGTGTCGAGCTGCCTAAGCCCGAGCGTGTATGTGGTCTAAGCACCGCACCAAGCGTTCAAGCACGAGCTGACCACGTGCAGGTACTTCCTTTGATCCGTTTCATGCATAGATAGAATGGGATGAGAGAGCGATGGGTTGGGGTTGGGGTTGAAGAGCGTAGCGATGGGTGCTGTGGTAATCGCTGACATGACGATGGGAGTGATCGATAAGCAGATAGTGCCACATGGGCTTATCCGCGTATCGCCGGGGTGATAGGATTTTGGAGTGCGTACCTCCACCCCCCACTCAAACCCTTGCGCCTTTGGCCCTGGCACAATAGGGGAGGGATGGAGCAAGGAGGCCGCGACGGAGGCAGAAAATGCGAAAAGAGCCCTCTGTCCTACTGCCCAGGATTGGCCCATCTCCCTAATCCACCTCTGCCTGGTTTGAATACTCGCTCCCAACTGCCAGTCCTCATTTCTCTCCTCCACCTTTCTCTTACTCTTCCACTAAAACCAACCCACCCAAAACCCAACCAAAAGGTGAGCATCCATATCCAACCGACATCGACAACGACACTGGGTAGCGAGACGCGCGCACGACCTCTCGCTTGCCGACGACTCCTGTCCTCGTTTCGCGACAACTTTGCCACCCCGGGCCACGAAAATTGCCTACTAGTGCTGACACACAAAACTTGCTTCCTCATCTTCCTCGACTCCTTCCTTCATCACTCTCAACATCTTCCTTCTTCGCATTATCTCATCACTCTCGCCCTCTGCCTTCAACTGTCGCTTCAAACACTCAGACATCAAGATGTACGGCGCCCCTCGCTCTGGAAACTGCTTCAACTGTGGCCAGCGTGCGTGAGATGTGGTGGTGTGGTGGTGGTGCGAATGGTGGCAACGACTGATCGACCTTCCTTTGGGAGATCGACGGTCACTTGCTACCATGTCGTGCTGTGTTGTGCTGTGCTGCGTCGTGTGTTGTTGTGGATGTCGTGTGCGCTGTGCTTGGGCGGTAAGATCATGGCAGAGCTTGCGATTGCTCTGTCATCCCATGATGTGCTCTGTGTACGGGGTGTGTGGCGAGCGAGCGCGAAGGCGTGGAGCGAGCTATTAGCATTCTCGTACATAGTACACCTGCTCCTCTGTTCGTCCACCTTCCGGCCAAGATGGCGTCTGGTGATGACAAAGCCCTTGACTCTCATTGCCGTCGCTGCTACATGCTGCAACTTTTCACCTGAGAAGAGCATGTGCTAGGCAGCGCCGATGATGAGAAGGGCACCGTCATCGCCGACGCAGATTCTGGTCGCGGCGACGGGGCAGGCGGATCACATGCATCCCACAGTCCTGCATACCTTTCCTTGTCTTTTCTCTTTCCATGACTCGACATCTTTTGCCTTCCTCGCGTCTGTGTCCAAGGCTAGCATCCCTGCGCCTCTGCACGCCGCGACAGTCCCAACAATATACGACAGCGCATACTCAATCATCGATCGCATCGCCAGCGATGACCTGCTTTTGCTCCTTACTAACTCTTCCAAGCCGGCCACATTGCTCAGGTCTGCCCTGACGTAAGCACCTCCTCAAACTTCAAGTCAACCCGTGCTAACCAACAGGCCGGTGTCCCCACCTGCTACTCGTGCGGCCGTGAGTACAGGTGTCGCAATCCTTGACCACTATAAGCTGACAGACCAGAGGCCGGCCACCTTAGCCGCGAGTGCCCCCAGCCCAAGCCCAAGGCCTGCTACACCTGCGGCCAGGAGGGCCACCTCTCGTCCGCCTGCCCCCAGGGCCCCGCTGCCTCTGGCTTCGGCGGCCCCACCGGTGGCGAGTGCTACCGCTGCGGCAAGCCCGGCCACATCGCTCGTCTCTGCCCCGAGTCGGGTGACGGTGCCTTCGGCGCTGGCTACGGCGGTGCCGGCGGCTTCGGCGGCCCCGGTGGCTTCGGCGGCAACAAGTCGTGCTACGTGAGTTGCTCTCTCCGTTCCTCTCATAGAATCATCTACTGACCTGACAGACCTGCGGTGGTGTCGGCCACATCTCGCGTGACTGCCCCTCGGGCGGTGGCGGCCGCTTCGGCTCGGGCGGTGCCGGCTTCGGCTCGCGCAAGTGCTACAACTGCGGCCAGGACGGCCACATCTCGCGCGAGTGCCCCCAGGAGCAGGGCCGCACCTGCTACGGTTGCGGTCAGGTTGGCCACATCAACGCCAACTGCCCCGCCAACCAGCAGGCCCCCGCCGCCTAAGCTCGTAGCGCCGGTGTACGCGTAGCTTCGACTGTCCGATCTCAATGCCACACTACGTTCCGTTCCGTTCCGTCCCGTCCCACATCCATCACATCCACATAGTCGACGCTGTACATTTCGCTTCAATGCCGACCTTTTTCCTACTTCTATTTCCTCTTTCCTTTCCCCACTGTGTTTCAATCTCTAGTCGATCAAGACCGCACGCGGGCGCCCCTTGGCGCTCGTCATCTGTAAACCACCCTGGCGCAGGGCTCGCACGATCGTCCTTGGACGATATGGGTAGTAGTAGTGGTGCGATGAAAGAAGTGAAACGAGCAAGGGAGCTTTGGTGCTGAACCGCGAGCGTATGAGCAGTTGCAGAGAGCCGTCAGAAGAAGGACTGACATCTACGACGATAGGAGAGTGCTCTTGCGAGCGTGATATAGAAGGACGAATAGAGTCGAGAGCTTTAGTAAGACAATGATGTACGCCTTGAGGCTGTCTGCCAGCCTTCCCGTATACCACCGTGAGCAGCCAATTGCCAGGTGCATTGCCAGTTGCATTTTGCCAGTGGTCACTAACACAAGCCAGTACCAGTTGGTCAAGGAGAAGGACAGGTGCCGTCTCCATAGTGGTCACTAGTGAGGGGTGAGCGACCAACGTCGAGACTCGAGGGGTTAGAAGGGTCATGCCACAAATCTCTGACCCACAAGTAGTGACAGTACGATGCAATACCATCATACTCCCAACAACGAGGCGAGGCCACCAAGCCACGCACCGCCAGATGTCATAAATGCAAAATGTGATCTACACCTCTACAATCTACCCACGTACACAACCGACACCGCTTGCGCGGGGCCAGCCATCTCCTCCGGGTCCCGAACTGGCGCCGCTCGACAGACCGCCTCCAGGCCAGCAACGCAGACCCGCCTCTGCCGCGCCTACTCGCCGCACTTCCTGCGGCGGTTCTTGCCGCGGTTCGGGAAGGGCGTCACGGGCATCGGCTTGGGCGACTTGATCGACTCGTTGTCCCCGAGGTCGGTGTCCTTCGTCACGCGGAGTTCTGGCGTCAGTGCGTGCTTGGGCAGAGGGAGTGGATGGATGTTTCGAGAGACGTCAAGGAGAGAAGTCGAGAAGAGATGCTCGAGGAGAGAGCTCGTTAAGCGATGCTCGTCGTCACGCGAGGCCGCATCTCAGGTTTCCCGGTGCAGCTTTCGAGATCCTCCCGTCGCCAAGTCTTCTCTCCCTCTCTCGCCAGGAGGCCTGCCGTCGACACCCTTTACTTTCCTCTCCACGCCCACTTCTCGCCTCTCTTACCCCCCGACTTCCGATCGTCCACGGCTCTCCAAAACGCAAGCCGACTTACTGTACGTCCCGTTCTCGTCCAACCGTCCCTGAACGACGTTCTTGCGCAGAAACACCGCGACCTCCTTCCACTCGTTGATGCGCTTCTGGATCTCCTCCGGGGCCGAGAAATCCACAGGCGGCCCCTCGAGCGGCTGCACAGGCGGCTTGGACGGGTCCATAAGGTTGGGCGACTGGAAAGTCGTCCGCACAGCGCCGACAAGCTGCGCGCGGCGCACGGGGTCCTCCTCAAAAGTCACACGCGCGGCGCGCAGGACGTCACGGTACGCCGAACGCGCGGCGGGGCGGAGGGCGGCGGGGAAGCTCATCGTCGAGTTGGTGGTGGTGGAAATAGAGATAGTAGGGGGAGGTTGTAGAAGATGGCAAAGAAAGTCGAAATGAGAGACGGGTAGGTCCGCTTAGTTCCGCTCTGCCACGACCACGTGGCCGCGGATGTGGGGAAGAATGCGGGGTTGGGACTGCGATGGCCGGATGGGGACGAATGCGGACACTGGGACAATGAATCGAGGTATCAACACTGTCTTCGCACCTGTCTCGCTCGACTTCATACCTTTCACCTCTATCTCTCTCATGTGCGCACCATGAGTACGGCCGGACCCCTTATCGCGCTCCCGGACGGGACGTTCCCGCTCGACTTCGCGCCCAGCGCGCGCGAAGCTCTACGCGGCAAGAAGCGCAGCGCCGACGACGAGCTTGTTGCCTTGCGATGTGAGTGGGGATACAGCGCCGGCACCCAGCACGAGGAGACTGTACTGATGGTAGATGCTTTCAAGCCTGCGAGCGTGACGGCCGACACGCCAGGTGTCCTCGAGCCTGCTCCGGTTGGAGCTGCAGGAGGCAGTCGTGTGCTCTCGTTCGACCTTACGGTAAGGTCCCGCTGTCGATAGCGCTGACGAGCTCAGACGGGAGGCAGCCAGGTCTTCGATATCCGCGAGGAGGCAAGCAAGGCGCGGGAGTGTGTGCTTATTTGGGACGATGCACGACAGGTGAGTTGCCATCCGTTCAACGTCGTGCACACCAACTGACATCCAGACGTTCACGTTGCACGCCCTCCCGCTCACAATGCACCTGACCCAGAACCGGACGCTATCGGCACAGCGAGTGAACGGCGCGTTCCCGACTGCCGAACCCACTCCAGAACCACCAAAGAAGGCGCCCCGCGTGTCCGCCGCCAGCAGCAAAGCTGCCGCGCGCAAACCGTCTGACCTCGATGCGCCTGTCCTGCCCTCATCCGAAGCACCCAAGAAGGCACCAGCAAAGAAGAAGGCACCCGCGAAGAAGGCAGCCGGGGGAGCAGCCAAGAAGGCCGCGCCCAAGGCTAAGGCAGCGCCCAAAGCTGCGGCCAAGAAGAAGGGCGGCAAGGCTGCCGCGGCCGCTACGTCGTCGCCCGTCTCATCGTCGAAGATCAAGAGTGTGGAGATCATCGAGGACTCGGACGACGACGACATGGACGAGTTTGCGGACATGCTCGGCGACGCTATGGAGGAGGCAGAGGGGCAGGCGCAGTACGATGACGAGGACGACGAGGACGAGGTCGAAGAAGACGAGGACGACGAGCTGGGCGGGGCTCAGTATGCCGGCTATGCTGCACCTGCTGAAGGGGCGGATGTCGAGTGGATCTAGATGTGGTGGACCCACTGTTCCGACTCATCCCCGTCGCTCTGCACAGCCTCACTGCTATCTATCTGCTCTTGCATGAGGGCATTTGGACGCCAACGGCCATTGAATTGGTGACCGCCGGCCTGAGGATGTCGCCCATTCCTCGGCCAGATTCGGACCGGCGGCCCAGACACACCCAGGCCGTGCGCGTCTCATCAATCCTGCAACATCGTCCTGCAAGCGGAGCGCAGCAAGGCAGTGTGATTTAGCAGATCGCATGCTATCTAGAAAGTCGCTCATCTTCATTGTACTATTTCAATTGCTTTCGTATGCATTACTGTTGTACATCGACGTCTGCTTTAGTACTATTACTATTTTGGATTAGCCCTTACAACAGCCGCCCAGTCGTCATGCCAAGCTGGCGTGATGGACGGAATCAAAATGCGAAGCTGGGGGAGCCAAGGAATGGGTCTTGCCGCCACTCGACGCCTTAATCCCCCTTCTCCTCCCACCTCCTCCCCCACCCACTCACTGCATTCTGCCGTTCACGTAGACTCCATCGCTCTTCACAACTTCATAATCTCATCTACAACTCCATCAAAACGACTCTTACCCTCGTCCAAAACGCTATACACTGCTCTGCGAGTGCATAACAAGACATCTACCTCAGTGACAAACCGATAACCTGCGACCTTCACCCACTATGGGGTCAACAGCCCTTTCCCACTGGGCCTCTGCGTGCGTCCCCCTCTTCCCCCTCATCGCCACATAACCACGTCGTTGGCCATCATCATTGATTGTGGTGTACAGCCCACCGCTCCGCTTTGCCTCCCCACCCATCTCCCGACGACGTGGCACTGTCCCCACCCGACGAGGTCTCCTTACACATGCTGACTCCACACAGCGACAGCGGCGGCCTGCCAATGAGGTCGCGTTCGCGCGGCGGTTCATTCCTCGCTGGACCGCGCCTCTTCGCTGGAACCTACTATCCCCCGATTCAACAGACGGTCGTTGTGGACGGTGCGCTGCCAGGCACAACAGAGCCCAAGGACGATATCAAGGTCCGCAAGCGTGAGACCATCTTTGGCCCCGATGTCGGCGACGACGACCAGCCGGGCTGGACAACCCAGAGCGACGGCAACGCCGTGTCCGTCGACGTCATCAAGCGCTGGGTCGACAAGGCCAAGAGCGAGGAGGTGAGTGTTTTCATGGTATGATCAAGTTGTGGCACGTCGCGATCGCTTTCTCCTTCGCTTGTGGCTTGCTCGCTAAGGCTGCTTCTCGGCTCCCGGACACCGCATCCTCGTAACAAGTCGCTGACGAACAGGGATTACATTCCACGACGACACTGCAGGCACTCGTGAACCTCAAGCGCCCCTCCCTCCTCTTACACCCCCTCGAGCAGGTGCCCGAGGCAGACGTTACATCTGCGCCAGTGCCCCCCGCACAGCCGCTTCATCTCCTCAAGTTCAACTATGACGCGATGACCAGTCTCGTCAAGATCACTCTCACTCTCCACCCTGCCGTCACCAACAAGAGCGCAGATGCTATCGTTCCTGAGCAGCCGCGCGTTCTTTACACAGGCATTCACCCTGGTGGCTTCAACCAGCCGTTCGCCTTGCCAAAAGAGGCGGCGCTCGACCTCAACATGGCCATCGTGCCGATCTCGCCGGTGGACGAGGCGATCGAGGAGGACAAGGACGACGATAAAGCTGGCTCGGCTCGTAGACCAAGTGAGGATACCAGCCGTACCAGCGGCGAGCGCGGCGAGGCTCCTGCCCAGCCCGACCTCGAAGCAATTCCCGAGCTCAACCGCGACCAGCCCTCGCGCCAGAACAGCGTACGCCGCTTCGGACTCTTCAGCCGCAGGCGCGAACCCGACATCGAGGCTGGTCACATCGAGATGACCCAGACTGTGTCTGCGGCAGATGCCGCTGCCGCTGAAGCCGACGCTGAGAAGGAGGCCGAGGAGAAGCGGAAGAAGGAAGAGGAAGAGCACGGTATGCGCCTCGTGATTCAGCTCGATGCCGTAGGCGCCGAGGGCGAGCCTCTTCGCAGGCGCAACGGACAGCTCACGCACATCCTTGTGAGCGGCACCTGGGTTCCCGACGCTGGATCGACACAGCACTCTGGCACCGGCAAGCGAGTCTGGGTCGTCAAGGTCGTTCGTCGCGAGGCGCAGATCGGCGCCCACAGCTTCCTTCTCAAGGAGATCTACGGCCTGTCGTCTGCTGCGGGTGCCGACTCCACTTCCTACCCTCCAGCTGCGGCGGACCCGTATGCCTCCGCGCCAAACGAGTGCATTGTGTGTCTCACAAGCCCGCGTGACGTTGTTCTGCTTCCATGCCGCCACCTCGTCGTGTGCCGCGAGTGCGCAATTGGCATGGTTGAGTTCGGCGCGGGCGGCAGAGTCGCTCGGCGCGAGGAGGAGGGCGGCGCAGATGCTGGCGGCGGTGGTGGTGGCGGCAACGCTTCGGCAGCATTACCGACTATGGGCATGGGCATCGGTGGTGGGCTTACCACCCCTGCGCCGGCCCCTGCTCCGACACGGCGCAAGAAGAAGGCGAAGGGATGGTACTGCCCTGTGTGCCGGCAGCCGTACACCTCGTTGCTGCGCCTCGCCCTGCCACCGAGCAAGGAGGGTGGCTCGCTCACTAGCGGGCAGGCCACTCCACCCGCAGTGGGTGTGACGACCGATGTCGAGGGAACTGGTATGCCGCATCTCCACCGCGCAGCCTCTGTCCGTTCTGTCCGCACTACGCGGTCGACACGATCAATCGCTACGCTCCCCGATGGCGCCGAGGCGATGCTCTCGCGCCTCGGGCCAGAGCTGAGCGACGATGAGGACGACGACATGGCGCTTGACGAGCGGGAGCGCAACCGCCAACTCAATGGCACACCATCCGGCGAGCGACCCCAATTCGTCATCGCCGAATCCATAACCACCCCATCACCGCCTCCACCTGCCCACGTCTCGTCGACCTCCCCCGGTGCTCCCGTGGCCTCGTCAACATCGGCCGGCGCACCCGTCGCCTCCCCAACCTCCCCAGGCCCTCCTGTTGCCGCCCCCCTCCCCGCGGCGTCCATGCCCCAACCCCCCGGCTCGTACGACGCTGGCGCTACCACGACTGCTTCAGCGCCAGCGAACACTGCTAATACTGCGTCCGTGACTTCCGGCGTCGCCAATATGCGCGTCGAGTAATTGATTTGTAATCCCCTATTTTCATAGCCGCCTAGTTTCTGCCTCGTCTCGTCTTGTTCCTTGCGTTGTAAGCCTGTAGAACTGCGTCGTATGCGACTGCGTGTCTGTCCGCGGTGTGAGGGTGTCGGGCGCGTCTGTTTCACGTGCTCAGCCGGCACAATTGCACATGGGGAATGGCCTGCGCCGCCGTCGCCCTACATCTAGTTCAATAGCACCAGTGCTCAACTGTGCTGTCCTTCTCATTTTGAATCGCTAACCGCTCTCTGGGGAGAAGAAACGAGTGGAAAGCCGGCAGCCTCGGCGGTAACTCGAATCCGGATCCGAACCGACTCGCCCTCCTCCAACTCGAATATCAACAGCGTCGACAAACTCGAAGTGACATAACTACCTCTTATACTTATGCACACCTTCTTCTTCACGCTCATACTAATGCTCCCTCACCTCAGTCCACGCATCGAGACTCCAGATCCTGTTCCCGACGGCCGCCGTAGACTGGCCGAACTCGATCCACGTTAACCCAAACTCCAACCCTCAAGGCTTACACACGTGGACTACAGCATAATGCACCTCGACGCAGCAGGCCTCAAGCTCGTCGAGTATCGCGGCACGCTCGCGCTCGTCGGCCCATCCCTCAGCACCGCCTACTCCCATTTCGCGGGCAGCGAACCGCCCCTCTCCCTCACACTGCACATCACGCTCCTGACCGCGTCCGAGCGCAAACGGCTACAGACCCGTCCGACTCCCGCCACAACCGACGTCCCGCTCGACCACATCTACGCCGCGGGCATCAACTCGTCCTCTGGCAAGGTGCGCTGGATCGTCATCCTGTGGAACCATGCCGACGCGGTTCGCGCCTCCCTCGGTCTGCCACGGAAACAGTATCACATCACGTCGAGTGAGAGCGACGACCATTCCGCCGACAAGGGGCTGGACGCGCTTGTACGGGGCGTGGGGCTTGAGGACGTGGTGCGCGAGTTGGGGGATGAGGCCGGGCTGGACCATGCCGTCGTCGCGGCGCAGGAGGTATCCTTGGTGAGTAATAGCTGCTAGGCAGTATTCACAGTCGCTGACGGGCCAGAAACTCCAGCTGGCCGAACGCCTCATCCTCGCCGCGCCCGACTCGTACAAGGGATACGCCCGCCTCGCCGCCTCTGTGGCCGATACACATCCCAAGCTCGGTGCGCTGGCCTACGCGCGAGCGGCCGCTCTCAACCCCGCTCTCCTCCCGACCACAACGAGGCGGCTGGCCAAATTGCGCGACAGCGTACCCTACGGAGCGCTTATCACTGCCGAGGAGCGCGACGCGCTCTCTCTGGCCCTCCTTCCACATCTCCTACACGCCTGGCCCCCCGAACTCGGCGACGCACTCGCCCACATCCTCTGGACGGCCGAAGTTCCCAAACGCACACGCCAACTCGTCGTCGGCGCCAATACCCAAGAACCGCTCCCGCGCTTCTTCTCGTGGCTCTACCCCAACCGCGTGGCTGGGATGTCCACGCCGCGCAGCGCGCGCGATATCGAGCTGCTCGCCGATATGGGGTTCACGCACGTCCTGAGCCTGACTGAAGAGGAGCCCCTCCCCGCGTCGTGGTTCCCGCCGACGCTCGAACATCTCTTTGTCCCGATTCCGAACTACGGCGCGCCGACGCTGCAGGAGATGGACGTGGTGTATGCGCGCGTGCGCGCGGGCGGGACGTGGCTCGTGCACTGTGGCGGCGGCGTGGGGCGCGCGGGGACGGTGCTCGCGTGCCTCGTGGCCATGTTTGGGCACGGAGACGGCCGCGAAAGCGAGGGCGAGGACGGAGAGGAGCGGCCA
Organism: Cutaneotrichosporon dermatis; assembly: GCA_020011015.1. Taxonomy (NCBI): domain Eukaryota; kingdom Fungi; phylum Basidiomycota; class Tremellomycetes; order Trichosporonales; family Trichosporonaceae; genus Cutaneotrichosporon; species Cutaneotrichosporon dermatis. The sequence continues at coordinate 4,199,879 of JAIGNX010000001.1, read as the reverse complement.
CGGCTGGACGCGCGCACGGCTATCGGGCTCGTACGCCGTGCGCGGCCGACCTCCCTAGAAACAAAGGAGCAGGAAGACTTCGTCGCGCGCTGGGTCTCCCACCGCTGGAAATACCGCTCGGCCATCCAGGCCGAGCCGGTGACCCCGCTCGCCACTGCGGGCGACGTGCGCACGCCGACCAAGGCGGTCGTGCTCATCGGCCGCCCGGGGTCGGGCAAGTCGTGGCTCGCCGCGGCCATCTCTAAGCGGCGTGTGAAGCCGACGATCGTCGTGAGCCAGGACGAGAGCGACGGCGGGCGGGCCGCTTGTGAGCGTGCAGTCGCCCGGTGCGCGTCTCTTCCCGACGGCACGCTGCTCATCCTAGACCGGTGTAATCCGACCACCGAGGAGCGCGCTACCTGGCTCAGCCTGCTGGGCTGCCCAGCGCTGGCGGTGTACTTCGACTACCCCGCCGCTCTCTGTGCCGCACGGATCGACGCCCGTATCGGACATCCGACACTGCGCGCCGGGCGGGGCGGTAACGCGCTGAAACAGATGGACGCACTCATGGCCCCGCCGACCCTCGGCGAGGGGTGGGCTGGCATCCTGACGATCTCGAGCTTCGCCGCTGCGCGCGACGCCGTGCTGCGCCTAGCCGGCGACGTGCCGCTGCTCAAGTTCCCGCGCACACCGCACCTCGTCGACCTGGGCGCCGCGACGTCCGACGACCTCGTCTCCTCCTCGGCCGAGGCGATCGAGCTCCGCGGGCCAGTGACGATCGAGGAGAAGATCGACGGCGCGAACATGGGCATCTCGCTCGACTGGGGCGGCGTAATCCGCACCCAGAACAGGAGCCACTGGGTGTCGAGCGCCGACGCGCCGCAGTTCCGCCCGCTGGACGCGTGGATCGCCGAGAACGACGGTGCGCTGCGCGCGATCCTGGGACGCGACGCACACTTTCCCGAACGATACGTGCTGTATGGCGAGTGGATGGTCGCGACGCACTCGATCAAGTACACGGCCCTCCCTGGCCCGTTCGTCGCTTTCGACCTGTACGATCGCCTGGAGAAGACGTTCGCCTCCCGCCGCGTCCTGGCCGCCACGCTCCGCGGCTCGGGCATCCCCCTCGTCCCCCTGATCGCAGAGGAAGGGGAGGGCGGAGGTGTGATGCGGTACGGCAGGAAGGAGATTGCCGAGATGCTCGCCCTCCCAAGCTCCTTCTCGCCCGGACAGCGCGTCGAGGGCGTGTATATTCGCACGGAGGATGAGGGGCGGACGCGGACGTTGGGGAGGGGCAAGATTGTGCGCGGCGACTTCATCGCCGGGAATGCGCACTGGACGAGAGGGCCGCTCGAGCTGAACAAGTTTGAGCGGCTATGGGAGGCGTGAGTCGGCGCATGGTAGACGCGATTGCATGTATACAGTTGCCATATGGAACGAGAACGAACTGCAATGTTGCCATTCCGCGTCTACAAGAGAAGGGCAATGTCTAGCAAGTCACAATAGCCGGGCCTCCCTAATCTGCTCCTGACGCACCTACGGCCCACAGGCAGGCTTGCGCACCGCCTCATCCCCCAACACCTCCCTCACCTGGTCCCCGCGCACCTCGCCCGTCATGCCCCGCTGCTCGATCGAGAACGCCACAGCCTGCGCCCGCCCCGTCTCCATATCCACAAACAGCGTGATCACAACCGCCGCAGCGAGGCAGAGCACGAAGAGGAAGATGAACGAGTCCCACTGGTTGCCCGTGCGGTCGACGATCGCGGCGCAGACGTTGGGGCCGATGAGCGAGGACGCGCGGTTCGTGATGCCAAACAGGCCGAAGAACATGCCCTCGAAGCCCGGCGGCGTGAGGTCGGACATCATGGTCTGCGCGTACGCGTAGTATGGCGCTTGGCCGAGGCCGAAGACGACTTGGTAGAGCCAGAACTCCCATCTGGTGTGAGCACTGAGCTGCCGACATGCCACTCACGTGTTGTGGAAGCCGACCTTGTTGGTCCACAGCCCCAGCATGCCCCAGAACGGGATGAGGACGGTGATGACGTTGGTCACCTGGAACATGCGCTTGGTCTTGATTTGCCGCCATTGCTGGAGATACCAGTACGCATAGCACGATAGGATGGAGGTACACGCCTGCGCGATGCCGAGGTACGTGCTCTGGAGGAACGAGAACTGGATGTGCTGGTTCTGCACGATGCCCACCACCGCGCCGGTCGTGTTCAGCCCGTCCGCCAGCAGGAAGTACGAGAAGAGGTACACGAAGGTGTAGGGGAGGCGCTTGTACTGCCTGAGGGCGAGGCCGATCTGCTTCCATCCGACGGTGAGCCAGTGCTCGCCCTTCGGCAGCGGCGGGCCAGGGCGCTTCTTCTGGAGGAAGAACCACGGCAAGCCGAGGACGATCCAGTAGCAGTTAGTGAAGGCGAGTGTGTAGTTGTCGACCATGGGGTGGTCGGCGAGCGGGATCAGGATGGAGAGGTTGAGCGCGAGCGTGAGGAGGTATCCCCAGTTGGAGTGTGCGGTGGAGATGTTCGAGAGGCGGTTCCGCTCGAGCATCTCGACGCGCTCATACCCGGCCACGTCGAGCTCGCCATTATCCAGCTGCCGCCGCGCCTCCTTTGTCTTGGCCGTGTTGCGCGCGAGGCGCGGGAAGATGGACGCGTAGAACACGAGCGTGACGCCATACGACACGAAGCCGAGCATGAACAGCGCCATCGCGGCATGCCACTGGCTCGGCAGCGTCACGCCGAGGAAGCCGAACTGCGCCGCCCAGCAGACGACGGTGACGACGATGAGGATGTACTTGTTCAGACTGCCGTAGTCGGCGGCCGAGCCGATCGTCGTGAAGAGCAGCGTCATGATCCCAAACGAGATGCCGTTGGCGATCAGGACGACCGACGTGATGCTCTTCGTGCTGGCCGCCCACTCGATCACGCACTGGTCGTCGATGCATGGTCCCCCAGTGTGTGGGTTGTGGCCAGCGCCATTGGCGAGGGACTGGAAGAGGACCGCGGCGTAGTTCATCGGCCCGACGCCGTTGTCGCCGTTGTAGTAGAGGTAGTACGCCTGCGATCAGCGGTGGACATTAAGCAGCGCTGCCCAGGCAGGGTGCTCACCCGCTCCTCCCATCGCGTGACCGTCGGCCCCTCAGCCATCTCTTCCGGCGTCTCCTCCCCACCGCTGACTTGGGCGACCTCGACAGTACCGTCCGCGTCCTTGACATCGAGATCACTCGCACGGCGAGCCCGCTCCGCGTCCTCGACACCAGTCTCTGTGGCCATATTGCGTCCTTGACTGTCCCGCGATCCCGATACTGATGTCGACGTTGATACCGATGTCGACGCTCCACTTGATGCTAGCAGTGGCGTAGTCTCGTCCGCCCCAATGCGTGCTGTTCTGGAGGGCATGGTGGGCACGACGCAGGTGGGTATAAATACCCACGCATAGCCCAGACATGCGCTAACGCTACATTGAGTTGTGGTGATACCGAGTCTCAAAGTGAGTCTCAAATGCGGAATGCGACACGGCGATTCCACCGATACCTCCACGCGCCGCGCTCAACACCCGTGCCTGTGGCCAAGGTGAACAATAACAACAACAATTGTTCTGGGTGGGTGGATGGTTGGATCAATGCTATTCTGAGAGGTGGGCGGTATCGCTCGGGTGATGCGCCGGGTTTGCCGCTGCGCATGAGGTGGATGTGCTGGACGTGCTGGACACGTTGGCATGCGCTGCACTCGTGGTGCACAACATCCTATAATGTCTCCCCAGCGGGGCATTCAAGCTTGGATGCGGCAAGTCCGCCGGGAACACATACCAATCCGACTATGGCGTTGACGCCCCGAGGAGCCTGGAATGGCCTCGGGACGACTTGCTGTGACATGCGAGCCTTCACCGAGCACCAAATGATACCGTGGCTATCACGGCGCGCCATGGACGTCCTTTCAGCCCATCTCCACCGCACCGACACTATCCCGTGGCAGTGGAAGGCCAAACCCGTCTCCCTGTCCATCCGACCACACCTTGGAGACGAGCTAGGAGCACATGGGCCACGACGTGTTCATGCCCGAGGACGCAAGTGCGGCGCTCTACTCCGCCATTACAACGGAGCAGGCGCTATTAGGATTGGGCTCTAATGATTCTAATACCCCAGGGAGCGGACTTTGGGCACCCGCCCGCAACCCCGGCGTAAGTGGAATTTCAGGGACGACGCTGTTGAACCCATTCATTCTGTCATCCACGGGCCATCCGGCGGGGAGAGGCAGCGCGTTGGAGGCAGCGGCCCGCGATCATCTCGGTCATCGTGCGGGCACGGGAAGGCAACGAGGGAGTACAGACGTGTGGCGGGTAGGCTGGGATCTCAGCATATATAGGCGAGCTTGCGACGACAGCACAATGGCTACCCTCACAATTCACCGCACTCACCAACATGGCCCCTCGCAAGATTGTTGTCTTCGGCGTCACCGGCACGCAGGGTGCCTCGGTCGCGCGCGCCCTCCTCGAGGACGGCGGCAAGTTCGAGGTCATCGGCGTCACCCGTAACCCGCACAGCCGCCATGCGCAGCGTATGTGCCCAAGCCGAGATTCTTCTGACGCCAGCTATGGCGCAGATGGGCGTCAAGCTCGTCCAGGGCGACCTCAACGACCCGCGGAGCTACGAGGCGCACCTGCAGGGCGCGGACGGCATGTTCCTCAACGCCAACTGTAAGCCTCCCCCCTCCATCCTCGCCCTCTCTGACGCCAGTCTGGGCCAATTTCCGGGGCAACAACTCGCACGAGGCCAAGGCGATCGAGATCCAGCAGTCTGTCGACGCGGTCGACGCGGCCAAGCGCGCCGGCATCAAGCTCCTCGTCTACTCGGCGCTCGAGAGCTTCAAGCCTCGCCACGAGCTGCCCCACTTCGACGCCAAGGCCGAGGTCACGGCCTACATCAAAAAGGCCGGCGTGCCCGCCACCAACCTGTTCACGTCGTACTACTACCAGAACCTGCTCGGCGCCGAGACGTTCGAGACGCGCGAGGGCTGCACCATCCTCCCGATGGTGCTCCCTGATGACGCGATCATCCCGGCGTACAACCCCGACCAGCTCGGCCTGTGGGCGCGCGTCGCGTTCCGCAACCCCGAGGAGTGGGCTGGTGAGTTCTGTGTGTCGAGTGTAGATGCTGACGACGCAGGCAGGGACATGCAGGCGTGCGGCGACAACATTACCGTCGCGAGCATTGCCAAGACCCTCACGGAGCTCACGGGCCGGCCGTGGGACACCCTCCACGCCACGCGCGAGGACTTTATGCAGCAGCAGGAGAGCATGGGCATGGAGCTCTGGCTCAACTACCTCGCCTTCGTCAACCACGAGTGGAAACGTGACCCCGCAGAGAGCCGCAAGCTCGTCCCGGAGGCGCAGGACTTCCGCACCTGGGCCATGTCGTCGCCCGAGGCGTGCCAGTGCTGGGGAATTAACTAGAGCGTAGTGGAGATGCAGTGTACGTTGCGTGTCGGATTAGTCTTCGCTCTAGCGACTTGGCCGGGGGCCGTAACCGGGTGGCACGAGGCTCTACACTGCTGCGACTGCGATTAATGTAGCGTTCTCCATGCTGTGTCGTGGTAGTAGCACACAGAAACACTTCTACTTGACCACAATCGACGCGTCCGTGTATGGCGCTTCCCAAGCGCGCACCCCAAAGCGCTCGTAGAACCCGAGCATGCTCACCCAGTCGATGAATACGCCGTCCGCACCGCGCCGCTCGAGGTCGAGCATAGCCGACGCGCACATCCCCACCCCTGCGCCCGTTCCACGCGCAGCAGCGCTGACACCGACACAGGCGATCGCACCGCATGCCTTGCCTGAAGTCAGCGTGTTCTCCACAAACAGCTTCCGTGCGACGTGCACGAGAGACTCACCAAGCGTCGCAGGCCATGCCAGTTGCCGATGCAGCGGACCGCCGGGCATGGCCGCGAATGTCGCCCCGATGATCTCGCCGTCGCGCACGGCGATGTGGATGTCGTCCACCCGCCCTTCTTCGAAGTACTTCGGGAACATATCCGGCCACCCCTGCGGTCAGCTCCACCCCCTCTCCCCAGGCTACACTTACCGTGTACGACCCGAACTCGGCATACTGGAGCTCCATGACGGCCTCCTCATCGCTTGCAGTCGCAGCGCGGAACTCGACGCCCTTCTCCCTCGCTGGCGCGATGAACTCGTCCAGATCAACGCCAGTCGGCAGAGATCCATACAGGTCAATACTGCGCCCGTCCTTGAACGTCCACCCGCGCTTGCTGAAGAACGCGATTGCCGGCTCGAAGGCGGGCAAGTCGGGCGGCCCGGGGAAGATACGCGGGAACGAGCTGCCCAACTGGATAACGCCCTCAGTTGCTGGCGGGATAGAGCGCGTAAAGCTCTCCCGGATGGTCGCGGTTAGGTACTCGAGTGCGGCGGTGTGCAGAGCCGACCCCACGCCCTGCCGCTGATGGGCAGGCGCGACGACGAGCGCGGACAAGCCGCCGCGCAGATGTTGGGCGGAAGGGTCGGCGGCAGAGCCTGAGCGAATGGTGTAGGTGAGTGCGAAGCCTATGGGTTGTGAATCCTGCGTCGCGACGAGGACGTGCGCGGTGGGGAAGTTGAGGAGCTCATGGAGTTTGGCGGCGGGGAGCGCGTAGGCGGGGTGCAGCGCGGCCATGGTCGACTGCCAGAGCGCGTGCAGCGCGTCCGTCGGCGCCCCGGGTTTGTAGGGCGCGATGTGCGGCATCATCTCAAAGTGGAGGCAAGAGAGAGGAGTTTGGATGGCAAGGTGGAGGGTAGCCGCTCGCGATGTGGAATGAGAGCAGCGTCAAGGCCGGTTGATAAGCTGACGTCGAGTGTCGAGGCCGCTCGGCATCCGTCAGGACCGTCGCCGATCTCGCCGTGATCCCGGCCCAGCCACCGTCAAACCCGGCGACCGGTCCTACTCCTCCACCTGATGGGTTTTGTGCATGCCGTGTGCCTCAATCACTACCTACAACACGTGAACATGCTATTCAGACACCGGTGACCGACCAACGCCGGCGTCACCGGCATCGCGACATGCTGATGAGATGCCGGTCAGGACCGGCCTCCACGGCCAGCACCGTTATTCCCCCTAGCCCCACCCAAGGCATGTTTGGGGTTCGAGCCGGGTCAAGTCTGTACAGTCAGCGAGGTCGCTTCATGAGTCATGCTTCGTAACAGTTTGCCGACGCCGGCTCCGCGCACTCCTATCTACATCGCCGAGATGGCAACGGTGGAGGTTTTCTGGTGATATTGAAGTGCTTGATAATGCATCTAAGCGCTAGATGTTCGAGAAACGGTATAAAGGCTGGCCAGTTGCTCGACGACAACCACTCACCGACCTCTACTTCTATCCTCAGCTTCTCATCTCATCGAAAGCAATGACCACCCCAACCTTCTTGACCGACTACGGCTACGCGCCCTCTCTTGCCTACCGCTCCTCCAGCCGCGTCGCAGCAGCCCCCAGCAAGGCCTCCGCATCATCTGCACCACCATCCTACGTCTCGCTGCCCCGTTCCGCACCGACGTACTCTTACGCCGCACTTGCGACTGTCGCGGCCGCGAATGTGGCTCCTCCGCCACCATACCAGCCGAGTGCGCACAAGGCCGCCCAGGCCTCGCCAGAAAAGCGCCCAACGTCACCGTGGCGCGAGACGACCCCGGACTCGATCGCGTGGAACGCGCCCGACCTGCCAGGCCGTAAGGCTTGGGCGAGGTGGCGTGCGCGGCGCTCTGGAGCCAAGCAGTAGACGCCCGTACATGCCGACCCAGAGCAGTGCCTTCAAACACCGTCTCCGACCTCCCCGTGGCGCGAACGATCGCCGGACTGGATCGCCTGGCATGCGATCGACCTGCCTGGCCATAAGGCTTGGCCAAAGGTGCGCGCAGATCAACAATAGATCCCCGTCCCAGGTCGGAGCGCCGGCCTGAAGTCGGGCTCCCGCTCTAGGCGGATGATGCCTTAGGCTTCATACATAGAGTATCGTATTACTATGTCATGGCAAGTTCGCTACTTGCCGCCTTATACTTCGTCTGCTACTTTTGCATCGATTACCCTAGCTGTATACTGAACGTCGCTTCCCCGGTTCTATTTGAACAACTGCCGGCTCCTCGAGCCTGCACCTCCACAATCTCGGAACAACTTGACCTTCTCCTGAGCAATCTACACATCCATCCTCGCAACCTCCGGCGAGAGGGGCTTAGAGCGCCTACTCCTCGTCCATCTTCTTGGCGCCAGCAGGCATCTCGTCCTCAGCAGTGACAACGTAGCCCTTGAACTTGCGGGCCGGCACGCGCTTGGCGAACAGGATGTCGAGCTCGTCAAAGCTGCGCCCGCGTGTCTCCGGGAGGCGGAAGTACGACCACACCAGCAGGATCGCCGTGAAGCCGGCCGGGATGAAGGCCGCCTTGCCCTTGAGATTCGCCTGGTCCGAATTGAGGACGTACGGCGCGGCGATCGTGTTGACGATAGTCAGCACGTACTGCATGCCACGCGCGACGGCGATCGTCTTCTGGCGCAGCTGGGCGCTGCCGACCTCGGAGGCGATGACGAAGGCGAGCGGCCCGAGGGACCAGCCGTAGCCGCCGAACCAGACCATGAGGACGATGCCTTCGGCCCACTGGATCGCCGTGGTTTGCGGGACGCAGGCGAGGATGCCGACGGGAACCATGGTCACGAGCTAGTGTCAGAGAGGCATGGTGGAGTGGGGTACTCACCATCCAGACGAGACCGGCCATCCAGAGGGACCAGCGGTCGAAGCGCTGCTGGAGGGGCATGGAGACGGCCGTGCCGACGAACGCGATACCATATGTGCCGAGGGTGAGCTTGAACGAGTCGGAGGTGGGCATGCCGGCTTGCCTGAAAAAGTTAGCTTTGCCCATGTCCGTGAAGGCTCACTTGAAGAAGTATGTCTGGTAGCCCTGGACGATAAACCCAACGAGCGCCTGGGAGCACAGAGCAACCGTGCCGATCTCCGTGCGCCGGCGGTCAACACCCTTGAACATATCGATGTACGAAGCGCCGAAGTCGAGGTCGCGCTCGAGGCGCACGGTATGCTCGACAAACGCGACCGCGTCCTCGTGGTTGACGGCCTTGGTCGAGAGGCGCCTCATCGAGTTGACCGCGTCGTCGATGCGCTCGCGCCGGACGAGCCACCACGGCGACTCGGGGCAGAAGATGGCGCCGATGACTAGCGGGACGGGCCACATCCACTGCAGCGCAAAGGGGATGCGCCAGCCCCATTGGCCCTTGTTCTCGAGCAGGCCGGTCTGGACACCCGCGCCGATCAGGTGCCCGATGACCCAGCAGAGGTTGACGTAGCTGATGTCAGCAGGTCAGGCGCGCGAGGCCGGCGGTGGAGAGTGGGACTTACGAAGGACCGTAGTGGCGGATGGCAGGGGGGAGGACCTCGACAGCGTAAGCCGGCGCGATGACGTTAAGCGTGCCCCAGGGGAGTCCGCACAGCAGCATGCCGGCGAGGATCATACCCTTGCTCGTGGCAGCGAATGGAAGCGCCACAAAGCCCGTGAGCGCGATAAGCGAGATGACCATGATCTTCTTGTAGCCGTAGCGGTCGACCACAAGACCGTTGAGCCAGATCCCGATGATGATGCCGACCGACGAGGCGAGTGCTGTCGTCAGCCGACATTGCGGAGAAGCTGATCCGGCATGCCACCTACACATCGACGTCTGCCATTTGGCCGGAATCTCAAGCTTGCCAGAGTGTCCGACCTCGCCGAACTTGTTCAGAAAGGCGGGCTGGGCGTAGAACGAGTTGAGAAGGATAGTGCCATAGCTCTCCATAACGATGTTCTGTCGTCAACGCTGCTCGCGACGCGCCCAAGACGTAGGCCGTGGATATCGGCTGGGCATGTGGAGGTGCTTCCGGCGAATCGGTACCGGCCGGCCGCTGAATCGCTGACTCACCATGGACACCAAGACGGACCAGAACAGCGCGGCCTTGTATGCATGGAACACCTGGCCGAGGGACATGCGCTCCTCGGACTCCTTGAAGCGCTGCGCGATCTCGGCAAGCGCGGCATCGTCGTGGATCCGGTTGACGTGGCTGGCCACGGCCGTGTTCTTCTCCGTGTCGAGGTGCTGTGCCATCGTCATCGGTTGTTGTCTCTCTAGCTTGATAAGATTGAGAGGACAGGCGAGTGCGAGGATGAGGTGAGAGATTGCCTGAGATTCCGATAGATGATATATGTGCTGCGACCGCCGGCTTGTCGTGCTCGCGGACCGCGAGCACGCTCTAACTCATCTGCTGCGCGCTCCGGGTGAGCAGCAAGTTAGGCGAAAGCGCCGTTTTGTCGTGCCCTGATGCATGTGGCTTGCGATGGGCTGGTGGCCTTGTAGCTGAGGCATCTTGGAGGCGGACAAACGAATGGACGACATTGAGAGACTGTGGGCCATGGAGAGAGTGGGCAGAGGAAATGGGAGTGGCCCCGTGGGCAGGCATCGCACATCGCCGACCAGGCCCTGTGCCGATGATGAGGGGGGGAAGTCCGGGCGAGCGAGCGAGTTTGGCGCATCTCAGCGCCTCCATCAGCTGCAGCTGCCGAGCTGCCGGGTGCCGGACTCAGGGTTGGAGATTGCAAAGCCGACGAGTTGGAAGTGGAAAGCGGGAATAACGAACGTCGGATCCAGGACTTCGTGATCGATGGATAACAGGACGCCAAGGTACCGGAAATGGCGGCTTGGCTTATCCAGTAGCGTGGTCTGGGTGGATGGCATGTCGTGTGATCAAATCCGGGGAATGAGGCGAGTTAAGAGAGGCTCTGGCTGAGTTGGGTCAGTAGTGACGGTGAGGCGGGTCGAAGCAACACGCTCAGGACATGCATGCACAGTGACGACTCTAGTACTCATCGGAACCAATATGGACTCGTACACGAGTATGAGCGCAAGTCCAGGCCAAGCTGTAGAAGTGCTATTGTTAGAAGACTGAAATACCTCATTGGAGGCTTGTGTGGCGCAATCACGCCCGCGCCTGTCGCCACACTTCACCTTCACCCCTCATCACCATGAGAGCCATTCTCTGCGCACTGTTCGTCATGAATGTGTGCGAGCACGGCTCAACAGAACGGCCAGGTCGCCGCATGTTGACTTCTACTGTGCTCAGGCTGAATGGGCTCGGAGTCCACTCTGTAAGCTGATGGGAATCCTGTGTGAGGCTTGGTAGAGATGTGGAGACAGCGACATGGGCTGGAGGGCTGGAGGGAGTGGAGGGCATTAAGCTGAGCTGAGTGGACTTCGGAACCCAGAGGTCGGATCTGGAGTGTCAGAGTGGGAATGGGGGTTGGAATGAATACGAACGGGAATCACGAAGGTCACGCGCCTAGATATACTTGAGCGGATGGGAATAGCAGACTGGAATTCTGGTCGGTGAGCACGGCGAACGGGGTGAGGGCGGGGAGTGCGCCGGAGCCCATGGGTGGGGGGGGGGGGGGGGAGCGATTTCGCCGTCTAGGGGAAGAAGCGGGAGTGGCTCTGAACGGCGTATACAGTACCCCGTGAGGCTGAGGTGGGCACGGATAGAGATGTCGCTGTAGTGTTGTGTTGATGGTCAGTCGCCGAGGTCTCGGAAGCAATGACAGTCTGCAGTGTTGTGGCTGGGCCACTTTCGTACGCCTACTACGTTGTGGGCGACTGGTCGTGGGATGACAACGTGAGAGCATGGCAACGCTGAGGCGAGTGGAACATCGCGGCAGAGTCCACGGCGAGAATGCGGTAGCAAAGCTCTCAGTTGTGACTGGCAAGGAGGCCTCATCCATCGCGTCCATTCTGTCAGCTCAGCTCTGCATACAATCACCGATGGGGCCCATGGCTGTACAATACACGATGCATCCCAAACCCTCTGTCTACATGTTGAACGCCCCAGCCTTGACCGAGATATTGGCGCCCGGCTTGTACATCCCCTTGAGCTCGTCGGCAGGCAGACCAACTGGGTGTGCCGGCGTGTCTCCGATCTCCTCCATCTTAGCCTCGAGGAGACGGACCATACGCTCGCGCACGTCGGTCAGCGCTGCATCGTCCGATGACCACAAGTTGAACAGCTCCAGTGGGTCCTCCTCGCAGTCGAACAACTCCCACTCCTGCTCCGGGTCGCTCGGCCCACACCCAGGCAGGCCATAGCCCTCGTTGTACCAGAAGATGATCTTGTACCGCCTGTCGCGAATGCCGTAGTGGGCCTGTGCATGTCAGCCACTCGGCCCGATCCTCCGCTGCCCAGGGCGTCGCGACTCACATAGGCGTTATGGAACTCGTCCGCGTGCATCCAGTAGCGGTGGTACGCGACCGCGTCGTCGCTCTGCCACTTGTCTCCCTTTAGAGCCGGCACAAAGCTCTCGCCCTGCATGTAGGACGGGATGCGGAGACCCGCCCAGTCGAGCCATGTCGCGGCAAAATCGACGTTGGAGATGATGTCGTTGCACACGCTGCCTGGCTTGATGCCCGGCGCGCGGATGAGGAGGGGCATCTGGAACGACTCCTCGTAGATGAAGCGCTTGTCGAACCATCCGTGCTCGCCCAGGAAGAAGCCCTGGTCCGAGGTATACAGGATCATGGTGTTATCGCTGAGCCCCTCTGCATCGAGGTAGTCGAGCACGCGGCCGACGTTGTCGTCGATCGACCTGTTGTCAGCCTGTTTCTGGGTTTGAGACTCACTGTACGGTGCGTAGGTAGCGCTGCATGTACCGCTGGTACTTGAACTTGCCGAGTTCATCCCTCGTGGCGAACTTGAACCGCTCGCCCGTCTCCCGGTCGATGAGCGGACGCATGGCAGCGACGCCCTCGTCTGTGTCCGGGAAGGGGATCTTCCGGTCCGTCATGTAGCGGGGAGCGACGAGCTCGCCTACCTCGTCGCCGCCCTCGGGCTGCGCGAGCCCAAGGTCGTTGTAGGTCATGTCCATCGTGACCTTCATCTTGGCGACCGACGCGGCCTTGGCGCGCGTCTTGTAGTCGTCGCTGAACGTGTCTGGCAACTTGATCTCCTCCTGGTACAGCTCGCGGTGCTTGGGATGGCACTCCCACGAGCGATGCGGCGCCTTGTGGTGCAGCATCATGAAGAAGGGCTTGGTCTTGTCCCTTCCATCGATCCACGAGAGCGCCTTGTCCGTGATGATGTCCGTCGCGTACCCTTTCTCCTGGTGTTGGCCAGTGGGCGTGATGAACATCGGGTCGAAGTACTGTCCCTGCCCCCTTCCGTTAGACTTGTATCTTGCTTAGGACTCACGGCACGACCTCCCAGTAGTCGAAGCCCGAGGGCTGGTGCGCCTCGCCCTCGCCCAGGTGCCATTTACCGACCATGGCAGTCTGGTATCCTCCGTGCGAGCGGAGCTGCTTGGCGACATTGGGGATGTTCTTGTCAATCTTCGAGTCGAGCGTGAACACGGCGTTCGTGTGGTTGTGCGTCCCGCACAGGATCGTCGCCCGCGATGGCGTGCAGATCGAGTTGGTCACGTAGCAGTGGTTGAAGAGCATGCCCTCGTTGGCGATGCGGTCGAGATTCGGGGTGGAGTTGATGCCCGCGCCGTACGCCGAGATCGACTTGGCGGCGTGGTCGTCGCTGGTGTGTAAGCGTGGATGGCGAGGAGCCAGCCAGCTGTACCCTGCGGGTGGACTCACGACATGATGAAGATGATGTTTGGGCGCTTGGTCTGCGTCATGGCTGGTCGTCGTTCGTCAAGCAACCGGAGGCAGGAGTGTAGAGTCAGTCGAGATCGAGACAGGAAGTGGACAAGTACAACTGGTACAACTTTAGTCCCAGGTCTATGAGGTACTCGCAGCTCGCTCGCAGCTGCCTGTCCAGCTCCAGCCCACCGGCCCATCTCACCCGCCGGCCCGATCGATAACAAAGTATTCGAGATGTCCCTCCATCTGCAATCAGAAATAACCCGCCAGGGCGGTGGGCAAGTACTCCATGGCGCGCATTCTCGGCGTCTTCACCGGCCAGTTCGGCCATGTCCGGCCAATTGCGACGACTTGCGTCCACCTCAGCGGCGTCGTGTTTGGGATGGGTTTGCCAATGTGCATGCCGTACAGGTGGGTAGTGGACGGTCCAGAAGATCAGTGTTAGGATCGTTAGGAATCCTGGACAATTCGAGACGGCGATCATGAGCCACTTGGGCTCCAGGTGGCCCCGGATATCGAGGCTGAGAAATGGCGGCGAATTTCCCGCCTTCCAGATCAGACAATGATCCCTAACTTTCGAAGAACACGAAGATGGCCGCGATCTAGAGCACGAACTGTGTCCATCGCGTGAGGAACGTAGCGGGCTGGGGCTCTCCAATGGCCCCACCCACCTCGCCAATGGCCCCACACATTCTCAAGATCATCTCGGTAGTGGAAGCCAACACAGCGACGAGGCTAGCCGTAAGCGGAACGGGCGCTCTTGATAGGGTGCTCTTGACAGGGAGCTCCAGATATGACAGGCCTGAGAGCGCGAAATCGCCTAGAGGGCCGTCAGCCCTGCGATGCGCAAAGGCTTTCGCGGTGGTGGCCGATGAGATCTCCGCTAGGGACCAGGTCGATGGAGACAGCAGGTCCATGGATGATGCTGTGTCCGACCCAAGCTTCGATCTTCGGGGCACCCGGCATACACGCACTCAATGGCAGCCAGAGAATGCACAAGCCAGCGTGTTGTCTGTCGAATGTGCTCCCCGCAGTTCTCAATCCTCGCCTGTGCCACGGAAGCCATGCCCGAAGTGAGCGGGTCAGTGTTGACTGGTCGAACTCGCGAGTTGGTTCTCTCCACCTCATCACGGTAGTGAAGGGCAAGCAAGACTCGAGAGATAGCCTCGCGAGCCTTGCTTCACCAATTTTCGCCTCAAGAGGCCTCACTGACGCGATCACAAGCGTTCACATCTGAGAGATGCCCCACTCCCCACTCTTGTCATGGTCTGATTGTGCCCTAAGCACACTCATGATACATTCCTCCTCACGAGCCACTCAATACATGAACTCAATTGTCCATATGATGAAACGCCAACCCAGAAGACGAGGAATGTTCGAAACAACCTTCAGTGGAGCTCAGAACACAGACAGGATAGCAAGCCGAAACCAGTTGCATCTAAGTCACGAGCAAGCTCCACACCTCGCCCCCGTCGACGTGTGCAACCTCCGTGGCGCCCCCGCGGTGCACAGCCCACCGTCCGCTCAGACATTCTGCCCTCTGGAACACTGGTGCACGGTACATCCGAGTGTCGTCCCGTACTTACCCTTGGAGTCACCGAGGAACGCTCGGACTCGCTATCCGAAGCCCAGTTCGACTCCCTTCATCCGCGGTCGCGTGAGCGTTCTCGGCACAGCCTCGCGTGCTCTTCACCTCGGCTCTTCTCAACTCTGCGCTAGAAGCTGGCAATGAATTCTGACCGGCTGCGCGTATGCTCCGCGAGGCACAGTCAATGAAGATCGGAGGCAGGGCCGACTTATTCCAGCAATGACAGGGAAGCTGGCTGCTTAGGACACTGTAGTCCCATTAGCCTCGCTCTGCCTGTCACAGACCTGGACGCTAACCGTTACCCCGCACCACTAACTGCCGGTAGGGCGACTGCGGTTTGTTTACAGCAGGGCCTAGTGGCGCGTAGAAGCTCACGACTATCAATTGCAGGCATACGAGGTTCCGAGACGACCACGTCTACACCCCATTCGGAGTCCCACCGAGGGCGAACGCCACAGACATGTCCGCGGACAGGTACTGTAACACGGGTCGTGCTCAGAGGCGTCCGCCGAGCACTTACGAGCCCCATCTTGTTCCAGATCTCCAGAGAAAAAGTCGTGCTCATATACCAAGACGCGACGCGATAGGAGGGCCTGAGATCGGAAGGCTGAGCAGGCGATCACAAAGGTGGGGGCCTCGGTCCGGTTAAGGCGTCCGCAGTTCCTGAGTCAAGGGGCCAAGGCCTTGGATCTCGGGTGGTAGCTCTCTTGGCATGCTGTCGCAATAGCCTATTGCTCCAGGTTTTGCAGCTTGTTTGGCCAGAGGAAGAGCAAAGGGCGAGAAGGGAATACGCAACGCTCGACAGTCTATTTGTCCGTCGGGGACTCGAGTGCCACACTCGAGGCTATCACGTGACCGGTATAGGGGCGTAGTTAATAAGTAATACGGAAAAGGGATGTAAAGCGGGGATTGGAAGGATGGGGCCAATAGTGGGGCGCCCGTTGGGGCAATATAGAATGGTACTGGGGTAATTCCATAAAGAGATTATAATAGACTAAGACGATCACTTTGAATAGTTCTATTAGAGATGGTCAACCACTAGTCTATCCAAAAGCTAATGCACAACAAATGCGATTATGAAAAGCAGTCTAAACCAATCCAACTGCCGAGGTATCCGCGGGATCTTTTTTGTAATCAGTCGTACCCGAGTTGTCCATCGACCGTTCCTTTCCCCACTCTCCTTACTCGTAGTCAACCTCGGAAGGTTCCTGCATAGCTTCATCACCCCCTTTCCTCCCCTTTCCTCCCTCCCTTCCCCCGGTCTTCCTCCCCCCTCCTTCCTAAACCCCCCCCCCCTCCTCCTCGCTCGTATCACCCCCACCTCTACGACTACTACTCCGTGACTAGTTTGGTACCGCTTGACCGCCAATCATCAACTCAACCTTACCATTCAACCATTCTCGCCTCCTCCTCCTTCCCCACCCCCGCATATCTCACTTCCACACTTTCTCATCAACAATCATCATCAATCTCTCTCTACTTTACATCCAGCAATCATGCCGGATAACAAGTTCTCATCAGAGCCTGGTCAACAAGCTCCAAGCAGCGGCAAAGCTCCTCGCTCTTGGGTACCGCGTGCATGTGACAGATGTGAGTTTGATCGCGTATTCTACCTTCCCTCCCCTCCTTCCTCCAGGCGGTCTTAGCGAAGGAATCATGGGACGTGCAAAGCTAACATCTCCACAGGTCGTAAACGCAAAGCTCGATGTGGTACGCCTCAAAGCTACTCATACATGTACTGACAACGTCCAGATCAGCAAGTACCATGCAGGAACTGCGCAGAGGCAGGCGTAACCTGTACCCACGACGCGCCCGTTCTCAAACGTGGGCCAAGGCCAAAGTATGTCTTCCTTCTCTGCGCGCATCTGGAGGGGCAATGTCTTCTTCCTTCTCTATTGCCACCCACCTACCCATCAGGTGACCTCACCAGCAGATGCCTTCTCGCTCTGTTTGCGCCTTCCTCGAATGTGCCACACCTCACCTTCCCTGCGCCTCCTATCATATCGCAGCCAGAGCGTACTAACGCCCCAGACCTCGCAACCGCGATGTTGAGTCTCGCCTTCGCAACCTCGAGTCCCTTCTCGCCTCCATCTCCAACGGCAACTCCTCTGCTGCCCTGTCTCTTTCGCGGAGAGAGCTCGACCAAATTCGCGTCGCAGCACACATCACTCCAGGGCCGGAGACATCCCCAGGTTCGGACAACGACGCCAATCGAGAAACCAAGCCTTGGGTAGGGACGCCGAGCGAAGCCACAGCCACCCCCACCGCCAACGTGAATATGACTCCTGCCGCATCTCAACCTGCCCAGACGCCGACGTCCCTCAACTCGACGAATTTGCCTAATGCGAACGGCGGCCAGGTGGACGGCAACTATGTATCGTCCATCATCTTCGATCCGTTCGGCGTTCCGGGACCGAGTCAACAGCAAATCCCGAACACGATGGTTTCGGGCATGAATCAGACTCTGGGGCCTGCCGTCAACGACCCTGCGTTGGGCTATGCAGCTGGCGTGAGGAGTCCGCAGCACACCAAGGGCGGCAAAGACTTGCTTTATCGCGACGCGGAGGGGCAGACAAAATGGCTTGGTCCTTCCTCTGGCATGCCGTTGTTGGAGAGGCTTAAGGTCAACGGAAACTGGAACCCACCATTGGATGACAACGGCAATGCCATGACCGACGAGTGGATGTCGCTCACCAACGCCATTGGCGTGGATGTCGGCAACGCGCAGCACCTCAACGAGTTTGCGTCGGCACACCCTTCTGCGGCTGTTTCGCCATCGAGCTCCAACGACGACTTTATCTGGGAGCGCGTGACGAACGTCGTTCCACCAGATCTTGTCGACTCCCTCGTCCGCTCGTACTTTACCATCTCCCACCTGCGTGAGTAGCTCATTTCTACCGCGACTGTGAAGCTAACCCTCAGTGTGGCCCATCTTGCATGCCCCGACGTTCATGCAGTCGTACGTCGACCCGGAGCACAGGAAGAACCCGTCTTTTGTCGCCCTTGTTCTTTCCATCTGCTCGTTGTCGTCGCGTTACACACCCGACGACAGGTTGCGGCAGGCTAGGAAGACTGGCAACCTCCTCGCTTACGACCTGATCGAGCTGGCCAAGGAGATCACTGCTCAGGCGTCGGCAGAGCGATCGGACCTGTATGTCGTTCAGGCCCTCTTCAACCTGGCCGTCGTCCAAGAAGGCACGGCTCGCACCAACCAGTTGTGGACCTTCCTCTCCCAGGGTGTCAGCATTGCGCTCGACTTGGGTCTCCACCGCCGCAAGGACGAGTACAACTTCACAGCGTGAGTGGAAGCATGCGAAGCTGGTTAGCTGACTTCAGCGTTGAGCTCGAGGAGCAGAAGCGAACGTTCTGGGCGCTCTACTGTCAAACTGTACAAGCGTCGTGCACATACGGTCGCCCACCAATGCTTCGCCTCATCGACATTGAGCTTGACGAGCCTGCAGCTGTGGACGACGTTTACATCTCGGTCGACGGCGGTATCGGCACCCAGCCTCCCGATCGCCCATCTGTGATGGCTGGCTTTGTGGCCGGCGTGCGGCTGCACATGATCCTCGAGCGCACTATCCGTCGCGTCAACAGCGTGCAGCGTCCCCAGGAGGAGTCGGCAGCCGCCTCCTTTGCTGAACTTGTGTCGGGAGGAACCCTGCGGAAGTTCCGCATCCCAGACGAGCTTGAGCTTCTGCCTCACGTCACCGACGGCCTTGTTGGCGACTGGTCGTTCTCCCCATCGACTGTGTCCGATTCGGACTCTGTGCGCTTCTTCCAGCGTACGCGCGTTTTCACCCTTCAGCAGTTCATCCGGCTTCTGTCCGCCCGGCATCGCTTCACTGAGCTGCTCGCGCAGCCGGACGTGCCGGGCTCGCCGGGTACGCACGAGGAGCAGGCCATCCTGCAGCAGATCACGCAGTCTGCTTTGGGCATCATCGGCACGTACTCGATCATCGACACCCAGGCCCGTCTCGACTACTTCGGAGCGCACGCTGTGAGTCCTGCCATGCTCGTTATGCGGCACGCCTTTGCTGACATTACAGATCTCCCAGTTGACCCAGGCTGGCGCTGGCTTAATTGGTGTCATCCTCCACGTCCGGAACACGCAGTCGGCAACTGGCGACAACATTCTCCAGGTCGCCTTGCAAGGCCTTTGTGCGTCCATCCTTGTCCTCACCAAGCTGGGACAACGCCGGCCCGCTGGAAACCGTTCCGCCGAGCTTCTCATCGAGTTTGCGCGCGCGTGCCGCATCATGATCCCCGGCCTTCCAGACGGCGAGGCACTCGCTGCTCCGGGTTCCGTCGAGGTGCCTATGCTCCGCGCTCTTCCTAGGCGCTCGAACGCCTCCAATGCCAAGGGCGGCAACGACGAGCAGCTGAGCCAGGCGCAGTTCGACGAGTGGCTCGGCATAGCGCTCCAGGGCGCCCCCGACGTGTGGATGAACGCGCAGGAGCAGGCTGGCTTTACGGCGCCCGAGCAGCCGGGCTTCACGCCAGACCAGTCGACGTTTGCGTTGTAGGCGGCAGTGTCTCTGACATTGTGAATACCCGCTGGCGCAGTTGGCCTCAGCTTGACATACTTAACCAGTGTTACGGATCTTGGTACCTAGTTGATATTGCGCTCGAAGCGCGTTGTATGCAGATCAGTCTTATCCATAATGTGTGGCTGGCTATGTGACTCCTGAGAACCTCACTTCTGACCGCCAAGACACTCGAGAATATTGTACCTCGGCGTACGACATGAACATGCCACATCCGATGTCACACGACATCTCAACACGATATACAAGTTCTGCTTGTGCGTCACCGACGTCGAGCGGCACCAATATCGTCACGCCTAGTCGACAGCCTCATGCATCGCCACTCTCAGGCCCAAGACCAGATCCAACTGGCGATCAGACGTCCCTGCAGCCCTTAGCCACCTCTCGCGCGCGGCCGCGGCCCCACACCATCAGGCAGCTCAGCAAAGTCTGAGGTGCCAGCAGGGGCGCGCCGCAAGTCAATGGCCAGCGACGACTTCTCGGCCGTACCGCGGTCGCAACGCCCCCTCATAGTTCAGACGCGCCTGCACGCTGCCATGCCATGCCTTCCCTGGTCGTGGTTGAAGACCCCTGTGGTTGAAGGGGCGAGGCCGAACTGCGAGGGACCGTGCGGGCTGGTGCGGTGTGGCAGGGGCGTTCTCGGCCGCGGCGACGAACGAGTGCTCCTGGCCGCTGATTGGGGACAAAGAGGCCGATGTGGCATGTGCTTATCTCGGCCCGCCGATCGACATTGTTTCGAAGCTAAGCTCTAAGTCAAGAAGCCAAGCCACGCCAAACCGAGCCAAGCCAGGTCAAGTGGGTGGGCGCTGTCAGTGCGAGAGGCAGTAGCACGCGCAAGATCGTAACACCAGTCACATACTTCCGACTTGGATCCTTCAATACTTCAGATAACACTTCCGACTTCCGACTTCCGGCTTCCGACACTTCACAGGCTTGGAATACTGTCTTCTTAACTTGATACTCGGACGACGGCTTCGTGGTCGTAAACGATCTACACTGCCTCTTGAGCTCTTCCGTTGTACGAGTCTGTTGAAGGAACAACTCTTAGGCGACGGCGTCGGCCCCCTGCCGTCAGCTCGGCCGTCGCTCGTCGAGACCTCCGCCCCACACTCCACTGCAAGCTCCAGCCCATGCTCCGCCACTGCTCCCACTCTCCAGTTCCCCTCCACTCTCGGCGGCCACCTCCTTCCCACCCTCCGCCCGCTGCTGCCCGCCCCACCCGCCCCAGCCCGCCCTCCGCCCTGCGGGCGTCGGGCTGACCGCCTACTCACCGTAACAAGGATCGACTCTCCCGAGATAAACGACGAATCGTTCCCCGCCAAGAACGACACGAGGTTCGCCACGTCGTTCGGCTGCACGAGCCGGCCCATGGGCGTGACGGCCAGGCGCGAGTTGGTGAGCGTACCCTGCGGCCCGCCGAGGTGCTTGCTGAGCGTGATGTCGATGTCGGTCCACATCTGCGTGTCGACGGGCGCGGGGCAGTAGACGTTGCACGTGATGTTGTGCTTGCCGAGTTCCTTGGCGGCCGACTGGTTGAGCGAGCGCACCGCGAATTTGCTGATGTCAGCGCCGAGCCCGAGAGCGGAGCGAGGCGGGCGTGTCATGGGAAAGGGATGGGCGTGAAGTTGCACTAAGGTAGGATCCAGAAGCTCGAGGCCCGCTTCGCGGTCCTCTCGCCGCCACTTACGTCGCAGAATAAGCCGAGAAACCGGGGTATCCCTGCCACCCGGCCGTCGAGCACGCGGCGATGAGCTTGCCCCCGCCGCCCTGCTTGATGAACTGGCGCGCGGCGGCCTGGTAGCACAGGAAGACGCCGCGGACGTTGACGGCGTGCAGGTTGTCGAGCGTCTCGACGTCGACCTCGAGGAACGGGCCGACGGGCGCGATGCCGGCGTTGGCGATCATGACTGCGAGTGCGTGAGCAGCGAGCAGCGCAGCTGTGAGGCGCGAGTGCGCATGCAAGCATGGTTGGGCGGAGCGGGGCGGATCGGCCCCACTGACCAAGGCAGGCAGGCAGGTAGGGGGAAGATCATAGAGGGGGTAGAGCGAGGCGCAGATGGGGTGCGAGTCGAGGATCCAGTGGCAGGTCACTCTTGGCTGGTCCAGATCCAACCCGCCCAAGACGCCCGAGATCGTCTCGTTACTGTCCCCTGTCCCCTTCCTCCCTCTCCGTGTCTCAAGGATCTCCGTGGCTCCTTCAAAGGAGGTCAGGTAGTGCGTGTGTCCAAAGGAGCTGTTACAGTGTAGGCAGCTCCAGCCGAGCCCACCTCAAACCTCCTTTGAACCACTCCTAGCCTCGGCGCACAAACTCCCCTTCCCCTCCTTCGGCGCCAACCACACCCCGGCCCGAACGGAGGACTCACCATCAAGCCGCCCCATCTCCTTCACCGCTGCCTCGACGAGCGCATCCACCTCCTCCTTCTTGCGCACATCGCACTTGACGGCAATAGCGCGCGCGCCCTCGCCGCCCTTTGTCTTGCACTCGCTGACGACGCCCTCGAGAGCGCCCATCGAGCGCTCGAGGTCGGCGAGCACGAGGTCGAACCCGTCGGACGCGAGGCGCTGCGCGATGGCCGCGCCGATGCCCTGCGCCGCGCCGGTGATGATCGCGACGCGGCGCGCGGGGGTGGTCGGGACGTTGGGTGGGGCGGAGATGGCTGCCATGTCGGCTGGGCTATGAAGCGTAGAAGGGTCGCTTGGGAAGGGTGGGTTGGAGGTGAAGACTGCTTCACTTGAGAGATGGAGATGGGGAGATGGAGAAAGAGAAAGAGTCCGATGCACGACACATGCAAGACAGACGACAGGACACGACGACGTCTCGGAAGGCACTCGGAAGCGAGCGATCAGCGCAGCACAGAGACCCAAAGGTAAGAGGTGGGCATAGTTAGCGTGGGACAGAGTTGCGCCATGCGCGCCCGACCGTGAGTGACGGGTGACGACGAGTGACGCCGGCTCGCAAGTTGCCGTCCAGCGGCGGGCGTCACCGATCCCACGAGCTGGCTCGCTTGGCTGGGGTCTGTATGGGGCGGTATGGACGTGGCAGTCACCTGCTGCTGTCACCTGACGAGCTAGGTTGGGACTGTGCCGGGCCGGCGATCTGCGATCGGCATGCGGCATGCGGCATGTGTTGCCAGCGGACGTTGGACACCGATGCTGGTCTGAGAGCAAGGAGGACTCAAGGGGTATGTCTGATGTGCTGATCTGCATCGCTTGGGCCTAGACTTGATAGCCGTCGAGCATCGACGCCGAGCCGAGCTGGACAAGAAAAGGACGACCCGACCCGACCCAGCGCCGGGCGTGGAATCGCGGTCAATGTCGGTGACGTAGGGCCGCAGTGTCATTCCGCGACCTCGGGGTCCGGCGTAGCTTATCTCCAATCCAAGATCCATCGCTGTTCCTGGGCCCCTCATGGCTCTCCATTCCACCTCATCCGCACCCGAATGTCCACACGGTGTTCTTCACGAGCGAGCGCACCCGCGCCCGCCCTATGCATAGACAGTGGAAATACGACGCCATGCCCCGATACTAGCTGCAAGACAATGAAACAATGCTCCTCCCCTCCCCTCCTTGATGCTCGCTCCTCATCTCATGCAAATGTCGCCTACATACCGAGACTCTTCCGGCTCTGCCGTCCGCGCTCGCGTGCGCGTCTAGCTGCACGCACGAGACCGATCAGGGCGCCCTTGAGCTTGTCGCCCCCGGGCGCCGCCAAGTAGTCGTGGAGCTCGTGCACAAACTTCTCCTTGTCGGCCGTCGGGAGGACGTGGCCGGGGATGTTGGACAGCGCCTCGGTCGCGTAACTCTCCGCCTCGGCCGAGGGCACCGAAGTAACCGCGCCCTGGATGATGAGGGGCGCCTGATCGAACCCGTCTTCGGGGTAGCCCTGAACGATGCCTTGCAGCACGAGCGAGAGGATACCCTTGGCATACTGTGCGAAGACGGGCTGGACAAGCGGCTGGAACTGCGCAAGCTGCATTCTCTCGGCCAGCACGTTGAGCGTGTCAATGCACACCAGCACCGTCTGAGGGGCCGGGCACATGAGCGCCGCGAGCGTGTGCGAGACCGCCTGCGACAGCGCGGGCGAGGCGAGGACCTGCGGCGGCATGGCGTGGATGTACGCCATGAAGCAGTGCACGTAGTCGTCCATAACGTCGGCAATCTCCAGCGCCGTCTTGATCGTCAGCAGCTTGGCCAGCGAGACAGTGACGTTCTCGAATGCTCCGACGAGCAGCTGCGCCAATGCCTCGTGACCGGGTTTGCGCGCCGTGTCGCCAAACTTGGTCGCGACCTTGCCCGTGATCCATAAGTAGGACGCATAACCGGTCTGCGAGAACGAGGTCGACATACGCTCCAGCACCGGCTGGACCACTGGCTCGAGGGCGCGCTCTGGGAAGAATGACAAGCCGCGGCGGAGGATAGACCCAACTCGCTCCGAAATGTAGTACAGCTTGGCGTACCGTGCCAGCAAGGTGTCGAGGATGTGGTAGACCGACGCAGCCGTGGGGAAGCACGACTCGGGAACTGGGTCGAGCGTGCGCACGACAGACAGGTACGAGTCGATCTGTTCGAGGGCGTCGGCCACGCGCTGAAGGTCGGCCTTGGGGGCCTCGGTCGGAGCGTTGGCGACGTGCACGACCCGCTCAATGAGAGGCTGGCAGAACTGCTGTAACGCGGTCGCCGCCTCAGCGGAAGGCAACGACGTGATGACATAGCCGATGGCCTCGCACACCTCGACCATGTCTGCCTGGTTCAGCTTCTCGCCGACGGTGACCACGAACTGGTGAAGCTGAGGCAGGAACGGCACGAGGTGCTGGTGGCAGTCCTGGCACATGAACTTCATGGCCTGTGCAGCGGCAGCGGACACCTCGTCGTCGGCCATGTCGAAGCCCGCGGAGATGTACTGGAGCTGGAACGCCAGGTTCTGGGGGTGGCGGTCGATCCAGAGGGTATACCGCGAGATAACGAGGATGGCGGCGTAGCGGATGCGAGGGTGGTCTGGGAGCTTGGGAAGCAGCTCCATAATGTGCGGCATGACCTCGTCATCGTCTGGGTCGACCTCGGCGCCCATAGAGCGCATGGAGAACAGAGGCGCCTCAATCTCCTGCCACGAAGGGTTGGGCTTGGCCATCGCGGCAACGACCATGTCGTACGATCGCCGTAAGCACACTGGAGCGCCCAGAACCTGGCAGCAGTCCTTGAGCGTGTCGCCCATGCGGTGACGGAATGTCCGGAACTCGTCCCTCTCCTGGGCCGTCTGCTGCTCGTCGTCGCCGGGGAAGTGGAGATGGCCAATGATGGTGGACTGCAGATTCGCGAAGATGTCGAGGTAGGGGGCAAAGTTGTCGTCGCCAGCCAGGCCGGATTGTCTATTGACAAGGCCGGACAGGATCCACCAGAACTGGAAGGTGATGGGGACAATGTCGAGATCGGGATAGGCAGTGCAGGCCATGATGGCCTCGACGAGGGGCAACGACTCGCGGGGGTGTAGCTTGATGACGTCGCGGTACGACTCGCCAGCCTCGCAGAACAACCGGCAGTAGCCACGTATCCTGTCTGGGTCCTCCTTGTACTCCTCCAGCTTGGGGCGCAGAGCAATGAGTCGAGGAAGGATCTGCTGGATAATGTCTGGGTTGTCCTGGATCTCCTGCGTCTCGTGAATGAGATCACAGATGACGTCGACGGCAGCGTCGAACAGGTCGTCTGGACCCAAGGCGTCGAACATGGCGGTGAAGAGGGGGGACTGGGCGACCGACAGGACAGGGAACTCGCCGGCACGCAGCCATGCTCGCATCGTCTCGAAGATGGCCACCTGAATGGGTGTGGTGATGCCTAAAGCGTCAGGACGTGTACTACCCGAGCTAGACTCACCAGGAGCCTGGATGTACATCGACAGGACGTTGATGACCTGCTCGGCTGATCCGGATACAAGCATATCGATGACGTTCGAGCCCTCGGCCTGTGGGGTGAGCATGAAGGTCGCAACCGTGCGCGGGGGGTGGGGAACGGGGCGTGCATGCGTGTTGCGGGTCGCACCGTAGGACTCACTGGTGGTGGCAACCGTGGGTTCAACGACTCCTCTGCCAACGACGACAAGAATCGCAGCAGAATCATGACGGTGCTTGGGTCGTTTCCGTACTGCTTGATCATGCCCTGCACAACATCGGTCCATTCGGGCATCTGCAGTGCCAGGTCCGCAAGTGCCAAGGCGAGCTGCGTCAACACCGCGCGCGACCCCGCTGGCGCTCCGGGCTGGACCAATGGTCCCAATGCACCCAGCAGGGAGTCTCGGAGGGAAGGCAATGCGTCTCTGGGAAGCTGCGAGAGGTCATAGAGTATCTGTCCAGTTAGCTACATAGTTCCCGCGGCCAGCAAGGGCTCACCTTTGCCCTCAACGTCTGCGCCGAGAACATGCGACCCTCGAGCGGCGCCTCAGCGCTAACGAGAAGAGTGTGGCATGTTTGCCATGCATCGACCTGTTGTGGTTAGTGATTTGACTCGTTGGTCGTGGGAAGTATTGGGGTGTTGCATTTGTTGTTGTGCGGGCCCCGGACGGAATACGCACGCTGTGCTGAAACTCTTCGAGCCAGTCGTTTGCTCTCTTTTTAGCTTGCGCGTCTGGGTCGTGATACAAAGCTTGGAGAGCTTGGAGCACGGTTGCTGTTGCCTGCTCCTGTTGAGGTGTAGCCATGCCGCTGTGAAGCGTAGCGATTAGAGGAGTGGGAGGGGTATGGTGGACTCTGTAAGCGAGGTGGTTATCAACGTCAACTACTTGCTGCTGGTGGCCGGTGAGGCGGAGGGCAGGCAGTCGCGTGGCAGACGCCGCAGAAGTGGCACTTTATCAATCCACAACGTGGCTTCGTAAGGCACGGGACGATAAAGTACACTTCATTCAATCACGTGACTCGGAGATCAACGTCCTAACAAAGCCGAAATCCTGTTTCCGCCAACAACCGTGCGTTCAGCTATCTCTGCGCCAAGCTGAGTTGGGTGAATGATGATGATGCCACATGTCAGAGCGTAAACGACATAACTGGAGGAATGAGTTGATAGGCTTTGCCCCCAGGCCTTTCCCCCTTGCCCACTATCCGGATCGGGAGCGGTGGCTTGTCGGTGTTTCTATTTGCGCGGCAAGAGGAGGTGGGGAGAGGGGCCACTGCTTTAAGTAACTGGCCCATGCGCTGCGCCGACTTCGCTTGGATAGATCTGACAGAGGTAACTGGTTGGATGAGGGCCCCATGGCCCACCTTTGTGGTCAGAGTGGATCTCCATGAATTCACGTGCGTGGGTGATGCCGGCGGGTGAATGTCTGGAGAGCGGTTACAGAGCGGTCGAGCCCCTCATCTTTGTCTCTTGGCGAGTGGCGAGTGGCGAGTCGGTCGAGAATCTCCCTAAACCCTACTAGAGCCCGAGTGAAAATCTTGATCCCGGAACCCGATCGACTTTGGGACCTGACATGGGGGCCGAGCACGTAACCCGGAGAATGTGTGGGCTATTGTAGCTATTAGATTGCTATTTGTGAAAGAGCATTACAGATCTACAGAAGGGGGAGAGAGGGAGGTATTGAACCCGCATGGCCGCGTGGCACCTCCTGGTCTTGACCTGGGCACCGGGTTGACCCTGGAGAAGGGGAAAGAACTAAGAACAAGCGAGGCGAGCCCTTGTGCTGGAACGCGCGATACCTTGCGTCGTTTGTGAGCCCTCGTTTGCCCCGCCCTCGTGCTCACCCAACCCCCAGCCCGCCAAGGCCCGCAAAATACTGGTGCATTTCCCCGCTCTCTCGGCCGTTGACTGCGGAAACCTGTCTTGCCCTTCTTCCTGGTCCCCCAGTTCGCCCCTCGTTGACGGCCGGCGGTTGGGTCGTTTAGCCCCTCTCGGGCCCCTCTCTCCGTAGTCAATCTAGCCTAACTAGCGCAAAGCTGTACCACCCCGGGGCTGCTTGGCTGCCACCATCCACCGTACGACGACGACAAGAGAAACAAACATCAATCAAAACAAGCCACACCCATCTTACTCGCCTGCCTCTCTACGCACTACGGCGACCCACCCGGTTCGGAGCGAAGTATCAGAGTAGAGGCAGAAAAAATCCATTCGAAGCCCGAATCTCTCCACTCGACTCCACATCATAATCCTAGTTTTACCCCATTGCTCCTATCCTAACCGCGCGTTACCCCTCCTCCATCGCTATCATCATCAACAACAACAACAACATCGCGATCCTGCATCCAAAGCTTGGTCCTCCAATTTTTATTTATCATCTTAATCGATATCAAGTTTTGAATCGCACACGGACGAACGACGTGTGCTTTGTTATTTGAGTGGCCAAAAAGGCAAAAAGTTGCCGTGCCAGCCTGGCGCACACGTTTTCGCCCCCTTCTTTGGCTCTTCCGCCCCCAAATCGAGTTCCTCGTGGCCCCACGCCCACAGCCGCCCGCCGCTAAGCCCGCCGCACCCCGTCCGCCCTTGACACCGCACAACTCGTCTCTTTCCTTGTGTGTGGTGCCTCGCCTTGCCCCCCCTCTCCCTCCATCGCCCCCCCCGTCTCTCCATCCTCAAGATCTTTCTCCACATTCTTCATCATCCATCTTTACCCATCTCCCCCACCATCACACCCAATCCATCCATCCATCCATCCATCAACTCTTCATCACTACCAAACTATTAGTGCTCGCCAACTCTCACCTGGCTTGCATATCTATCCTCTACTATCCAACAAATCTTGCCCACCAAAAATATCACCGAGTTAAAACCGCGACTTTAAAGTCTTATCGCGTCCTACCCAATCCTTCGCACCCCCAGCCTCGCGCCACCCTTCCTCGGACTCGCTGGACGAGAATCATCCGCCCATCAATCACTCTCCCCATCTCACTCTCACTTTCCATCTAGCCTCCCCTCGGAGCTAGTCGTATATCGCAATGTCCCAAAACCAGCAGCCGGCTACCATGGCTGAGGCCTCATCGGACAATAACCCTCTGGCATCCCTCCCCACAC
The DNA here is from genome assembly GCA_020011015.1 of Cutaneotrichosporon dermatis. Lineage (NCBI taxonomy): Eukaryota > Fungi > Basidiomycota > Tremellomycetes > Trichosporonales > Trichosporonaceae > Cutaneotrichosporon > Cutaneotrichosporon dermatis. The sequence goes on along the minus strand of JAIGNX010000001.1, from coordinate 4,171,129 downwards.
CCGTCCCCGACCCCATCACTGGACGCCTGGATCCTAATGACCCGGCGGTCAAGGCGCTCACTGATGCCGCCCTCAACATGGACAAGAGCAAGATCCCTCGTCCATACAAGTGTCCTCTGTGTGACCGTGCATTCTACCGTCTCGAGCACCAGGTGAGTTTGCGGGTCCTCATTACGTGACCATTTCTTCCTTCCTCGCGTTGAGATGCTAATCACATCCGTAGACTCGTCACATCCGTACCCATACCGGCGAGAAGCCCCACGCATGTACCCACCCCGGTTGCGACAAGCGCTTCTCGCGCTCGGACGAGTTGACTCGCCACGCCCGTATCCACCTTCCCCCTGCCACCGAGAATGGCTCCAAGGGCAAGCCGAGACACGGTGACGACGAGGACCACGACATGGAGGACCGACGTAACCACCTTCCCCACCTTGGTCCCTCGTATGGCATGGACTTTGATGGCCGTCACGACTACGCCAATCCGTACCTTCCCCCGCTCCCAATGGGCAACGGCGCTGCCGCCGCTGGTTCGGGTATGAACGACATCTCAGCTCTTGCTGCCGCTGCTAGCGACCAGCTCTATGAGCTCGAGCGCCACGAGGCCTTCCGTCGCGCCGAGTACGAGCTCCGGCACCGCCAGATCGCGGCCGGTGCTGGTCGCAAGTCAAACGGTGGCTCGCCGAGCGCCAACACGCCAACGAACACGTACGGCTTCACGAACTCGAACGAGCGCGACCGCTTCTCGCAGGGCGCCCCGGCGCCTGGCAGTGGCCAGATTGTCTTCCCTGTCTCGGCCCCGCAGCCAGCGACTGCGAACCACCCCGCAGTCCCGGCTGGTACCCTTGCGGACCCCACGTACCTTGTACCCCCTTCTTGCTGCCACCCAGACTGCCACAAGAGCTACCGCAAGCGCCTAAAGGTTGCTCGCGAGACTGCTGCGTGCCCCAACTGCCTTGCTCCCTCAACCGGTGGCGCCCACAAGGGACACGGTGGTGCAGGCAGTGCCGGCGGCCACGGTTCGGGTGCGGGCGGACCTGGCGGCAACGAGCGCCACTCGAGCAACGGCTCCACTCCCAAGGACCGCTCGAATGTCGACTCTTCCGAGGACCTGACCAAGCTCGCTGGTGGCAACGGCGGCGGTGGCAACGCGTACCACCTCCACCACGCAAGTCTCCAGCAGCAGTTGGCGCGCCTGCAGCAGCAGCACACGCAGTCGCTGCACCAGCACAAGGCTCGTTCTACCGGTCACTCTACTAGCCGCCACCACCAGCTTAACCCATACCCGGTCAACATGCACCAGCACCGCTCGTCGCACGCATCGCTGGCTCCGTCTGCTGATGTCTCTCGTGCGGCTAGCCCTGCAACGAGCGACTCGTCGGATGACGAGCAGCAGCACCAGACGCAGCCACATCACCCACACCCCCAATACTCCCACACTAGCCCAGTGCTAGCTGGTATGCGGGGTATGTCTATTTTCCCTGGTCGCAACGCGGTTACCGCGCCCGTGTCTGCATCAGGCAGCCCTGTGACTTCGCGCGCTCCTTCTCCGGTCGAAGGTCACAGTGCATCGTCTGGCAAGCACGGTCATGGCTCGCACACTACGCGTGATGCCAAGAACCGCGCTCACCCGTATGGCACTCATTCCCACCACCACAACCACGGATATCACCACAATGCGCACGTTTCGGTTCCCAACTCGCCTCTTGTTTCTGCTACCAAGTCGCGCATGTCGCCACCCAAGATGTCCGAGACGCCTCACAAGAGCGTCGAGGAGATTCTCAACTCGTCGGCCATACCGCCTCCGCCTCCAGCCAACGACCGTACTCTTCCCCCTCCCCACTCGCACGGCGGCTTCTCGTCTGTCCCAAGCATGAGCTACTCGCTTAATGCCGGTTCGGCCCATGCTAGCCCCGTGGGTTCGCGTTCTAGCTCTCCTGTCCACTCGACGTCTGCACAGTCGCATTCGCACCTGGCCAACTCGGTGCGTCAGGCCTTTGGCATGACCCCCATGTTCCGCGGGTCAGATACGCCGTCTACTACGACCACCAACCCGTCGCCCAAGAGTGTTCTCGGTCACTCGTCCCCGCCTCCCAAGCTCGCGCCCCTGGGTCACGGCAACCCGGATGTCAAACCTAGTCTCCCGAGCTTCTCCCGAGGGCCCTCTCCTGTGCACCTGATGGAGCTGGACGGGCAGGCGTAGGTTAGGTGACGGCAGGGCGGAGGAGTGCGGAGAAGCGAGCACCAAGTATGATGCACCTATACACCCAAGCGTGCAGCGTGTCAGTGCGAGCTACTAGAGCTGAGCTAGAGCAGAGTCGGGTGTATGTACACGTCGGACACTGGATAGATATTATGAATAGATGCGTCAATAGCGGGGCCCGGGGCGGGCGGGCCAACAGGCTGAGTAGCAGAGTAGGCCGAGCAGAAGCGCGCAGCGCTATGCTAACCGCGCGCGACGGGCAACGATGAGCGCGAATGTCGACGTAGGTGATCAACGCGTCAGCACGAGCTCGAACGTGCGTACGTGTGCGTCAGAGCCCAGGCCTTGCATGAGCGATGACTTGGCACTATCATCACCTCATCCCATCTCATCCCAACCCTCGCAACCTGAATCCACATGCCAGATCCTCCCGGCCTCATTCCTCACTGTCATGTCCAAGCGTATTGTGCACATGTCCAGATTGCCGTCACACCCTCCTCCCTATCCCTCGACGCACAATCCCACAATCCGCAAATCCCATCCCGCCTCATACCCCCTGCACCCGATCCCTGCCGCCTTGCACTTCCTGCCAAGGCGGGCCAACTGTCAGTTCTTGGCATATGCCGGAGGCATGCAACTGAGCCAACTGAGCCTGGGCTCTTGTTGCCGTGCGTTGCCGATACCAGCCTCCCTCTGCCAACCAGACAACCAGACCATACGTGCATCAGATAACGGGCCAGATCCACCGCCTCGCCCTCGCCAACGAGGAGAGGCCGCTGATGTCCGCCGCACTCGATATCGGCATGTGGCAAGCATGCAGCAAGGCTGGCAAGCTGGCCAGTGATCGGTCCTCGGCCACTTGACCTAGACACCGTCTCTTACACCTCACGCAAGACTATCAACGCTGGTTGAGTGCAGTCCTCCGCCCACAGACTCGGACCATGTTGACGGACCGAGCGGGGCGCGGATCATGACGACTGACCACGGACGACGGCGAGGAGGGAGGAGACGTCGGAGGTCGGAGGATGGGACGTCGGAGGAGGTCGCGATGGGCGAGTGGGGTGGGCAACTGTCGATCTGTCGGCTATTACCGTCTTCGACCTCGTGATCCTCTCTGTCCTATATCTCACCCCTTCTCCATCTCTGCATCTCCGGATTCATCTCATCTCATCTCCTCTCCAACTCATCTCATCCCATCCCATCCCATCTCATCTCATCTCCTCAGCTCGGTCTCCGACCGCAATCACCATACCGTCCGCACTCCCGTCCGCACTCCCGTCCGCACTCCGGCACCTCGGCCGCTCCGCCCTGGCCCCCTCCCTCCTCTCCCGCTCGCCCGGTCTCGCTGCCGCTCGCTACAGCACCATGGCCCCCTCCACCCTGTTCCTCGCATACTGCCCCGACCGCAAGGGGCCAGGCGTGCTCGAGACGCGGCTCAAGGTCCGCGGGGAGCATTTCGCGATGTACAAGAAGACGATGGAGGCGGGGAATGCTGGTGAGTGTGTGTTGGCAGGGCCTGGGTGCTAGGAGTGATTGAGCGAGGAGATGATGCCATGAAGAGGAGCGGGGGTAGATGAGGAGGAGACAGGTCCGGATCGGGTCCGGAGTGTCGTCTCGTAGAACCAGCGTCAGTAGACCTGCGCTGAGGTCTGGCCTTGACATCCCACAGGCGAAGACTCTAGTCCCTCTCTAGCTCTGCCTGTGCTCGACACGCACCGCCTTCGCCTCTAGTCTAGCCTCAGCCTCCTCCCAGACCCACCCTCCCCAACACGTCGCGCGCTCGCGTTCGCTCCGCTCACGCGCTCACGCTGCAGAGTTCGGCCGCGGCTTCCTCCCACCTCCCGGCGACGAGCTGTACACCCCCGAGCGCCTCGCGGTCCTCCCGCCCAACGTCCAGCCCATGGCCGGCTCGGTCCTGATGCTCCGCTACCCGTCGCTCGAGGACGCGTGGGCGCGCGTCAAGGCCGACGTATACTGGACCGCCGGGGTTTGGGACCACGAGCGCGTGTTCGTCACCCAGTTCATCGACCCGCCGGCGCCGGGCAGCGTGCCGGGGGTCGAGGATGCGGCGGGTGTGACTGGCGGATTCGGGAAGGCGTAGTGAGCGAGCGGGCGAGCGGGCCAGCCCGCGAGCTGCCGCGAGCTAGTCGCGTAATCTTAACAGAGTGGGAAGAGATCAGTGGTGGGAGCCTGGGGCGACGTAGAGCGATGAAATGGGTACAGAAGTCAACGATGGCGCAGGACGAAAGAACAGGAGGAAGCAAGGCGGAGGAGAGTTGCAAGGCTTTGGGGAGCGCTTGGGTTGGAATCGCGAGTCGGACGTCGGCTGTCGAGAAAGAAGGACCCCAATACATTCATAGCCGGCGAGACAGTGGCCCATTCCGACAGCTTGGACGTTAGAAGATCTTGAGGAACATGAGAAGCAGTACACTACGAGCCGTAGGAGCCGAGCCGGAGAGTCGAGTTGACGCTTCCGTTCCACCAGCTGCAGTTACCCCCTCGTCCCATATCCACTGCGCATCGGGAGAAGCACATGCAACAACCCGACGAAACAACAACACATTGGGCACCTGCAGCATTGGCGCTTATCGGCCGGATGACGCCGCTGACGAACAATGGCCGCGATCTTCTCGGCGTGCCTCAACTCTTGCGTCGTCTACCCCGGACTCGCATTCAATCGACGGCATGCCCCCGCACTCAACCCTCGCTTTCCTCTTTACTTGACGCCACGGCGTATCTCATCTTGATCTATATTCTCACTCTCGCTCACGGCCGTTCTCACGTACTCCCTACTGACCTGCGCCTAGACTCGTCTCACACTCCTTCGACTGTAGCGGACTAGTAGCTCCTCCTCTTCCGACTCGCGACTCTCACTCGACTCTCCACTTGTCTTGCCCAACCGTTCGCCTCCACGCTACAGCTCAGCACGCAACCAGCCTCTCCGCAACACCAGCCAGAACACACACACCATGTCCTCCCCCAACGGCGCCCGCCCCCCCACCCCCTCTTCGACACCCCACCCCACGGCCCCCATCCACCCGCCCCCGCGCTCCGCGGCCCTCAACCCGGCGCACCTCCACGCCCCGCTCCCCACCCACCCCGAGTTCCAGCACGACCCGCATCTGCCCGACAACATCGTCGCCGCCCGCCGGCTGCGCATCACGCTCGCCCCGCTCCTGTCCGACCCAGAGCCGCTGTTCGAGCATCCCGTCCCGCCGCTCGCGGAGCCGGCGCCCCCGTCGTTGGATGAGAAGCGGGCAGATGAGAAGGGACAGGTGCTCCATCCAGTGCAGTTCCGCAAGTTGCCGCTGGTGGGGAAGACGCGCTTGTCGCACGATACTGCGCGGTGAGTCGCTAGCCCTGGGCACGGCTGCGTCGGTGGGCGGACAACGCTGGACTGGTTACGGAGCTCCCCACACCCACACCCACGCCCACGCCACGCCACGCCCCGACTCAGCGCTGACGCCAGATACCGCCTAGGCCTCCCGCGCCCGACGGACAGCCTCGGCCTGCCTGTCGGCCAGCACGTCTCGCTTGCCGCGAAGATTGGGGGCAAGCGCGTGATCCGGTCGTATACGCCGACGTCGTTGGACAGCGAGTTGGGATACTTTGATCTTGTTGTCAAGGTGGGTTGGGTTGGGCGCCGTGGGGCGTACGAGTGGGGTTCGGGAGGCTCTGTGAGGTGTGCGGACTGGAGTTCGAGCAAGGCTCTCGCGCAAACACGAACGTGGGCGCGGGCAGCAGCGTGGTTCAGTTGCGCTGAGAGCTGCCGAAGATACACAAGCTGGCCAACAATCGGGGTAGGAGGGTGCTGGTCGGCCTCTGACAGCGGCGTGATAACAGAGCAGTGCGCAGCGCCTCCTGCCGCGCGCCCCAGCCCTCCCCATACCACTGCCAGAGCTCACGCCAGACATACGCCAACGGCCTCATGTCCTCGTACCTCGACCACCTGCCGATCGGCGCGCAGATCGAGGTGCGCGGGCCCAAGGGCGCGTTCGCGTACTCGCCCACCCTCGCGCCGTACATGCTGCTCGTCGCGGGCGGGTCGGGGATCACGCCGATGTACCGGATCATCAAGAGTGCGGCGCTGGATCCGCGGGACACGACGCGGATGGCGCTGCTGTATGCGAATGTGGCCGAGGAGGATATCCGTGAGTCTGTAGTCGCGGGCTGCAATGGCTAGGGGGTGGGAGTGAGAAGGGCCTGGAATGCAGAACGCTGGAGACACGAGGAGATACGAGTTGGAAGGGCCAGGGAGGGCGGAGAGGAGGTAGGGGCATCGGACAAAGCAGGATATGCTAGTCTGAGAGGCAGAGCACAGGAAACAATACCTAGCTGCATGAAGAAAGATGTGCCCGGCCAGCTAACCCCAGTCCTCCGCAAAGAGCTCGACTTCCTCGCGTCAAAGTCGAACGGCCGTCTCGAGATCCACGTGAGTTGAGCGCGCCGTCCGCCGCCTCCGTCCTCTTTCCACCTCTCTTTCGCTCCCGCGCCTCCTCTCTTCCTCTGTATCTCTTACTTCGCCTCGCCATCACCTTACACGACCCCCCTGACAGCAGTACATCCTCGAACACCCGCCCAAGGACTGGCCCAGCTCCGTCGGGTACGTCACCCCCGCGCACCTCCGCGCGCGCCTCCCGCCCACCCCGGCCGACGGCAAGGTCCTCCTCTGCGGCCCGCCGGGCATGACCAAGGCCGTCAAGAACGCGCTCAAGGGTATGGGGTACGAGATCCCGCGGCGGCCGAGTAAGCTCGACGACGACATTTTTGTGTTCTAGCGTCGGCCCGGATCAGGGGTGGGGATGGCGGGCTGGCGGGTCTTGTAGTGTTGGTAGGACGTGTTTAGAGATTGAGATGTACGCATATGTGATGGAGACGGCCAGCCCAAGCACTGCGCTGCTGTCTCTAGCGTCCAGCGAGTCATGCCATGTCCGCCCTATCCCGTTCAGCAGCCAAGCGCACTCTCCAACTGCGGCTCGATCGAACCATACACGAGCCATGCATGCCAGCTCTACTCTACAGGCCCGCAGGCCTTCGCCTTCGCCGTCCTTCTCGACAGTGGTCTATCGCTAACATGTCGTCTCCACCCTTCGTTACTTGGTCGCGCCGCGTCCGCGGCCGCGCCGTCCCGCACTATCTCGGCCCAGCGAAAGCGGCCTATGCCTCCACGGGCTGGACGAGGGTGATGTTGTCTCCCTTCAGGAGGATGCGGCCTGGTGTCAGCGGACGTCTGTATTCAAGCGGGCACGGTCTCTTCTGCCTCCGCCCTCCAGCTGGGTTCCACATTCCAGCTGTTACGGCGGTTCGGCTCCTCGCCACAATCATCCACTCGCCCGCGACACCGTTCGCCTCTCTGCCTCTCTGCCGCCTGTGGCCCTTGCAGAGAAATGTCCATTCTCCGGATCCACCCCTCCCACGCCTGTGCAAGCTGTCTGGATGTCTGAAGCGCTTCGCAGCGTTCTTGCCAGATATCCCCAGCCACCATGCGCCTTGCCGCACGATAGCCTCAAAGGATCCCCCTCTCCCTATCCAGACTCCCTCCCCATCCAGACTCCCTCCCCATCCAGACTCTCTCCCCGCACTTCGACAAAACCACATCCCCATACCAACACCCACCTAGTGACCGGCGCGGCTTGGCCTCCTTGCCCGGCTTGGCCTCGTACACCTCGTCCGCCTCGTCCAGCACGACGTTCATGAACTCGTCGAACCCGACGATGAACGCCTCGATCCGGAACTCGGTGTTGTCGTACAGCCACACAGAGACGCGGGTGTGCTGCTGTCAGCGGGCGTGGGGAACAACATAGGAGCGCGCCGAGTGCAGGACGAGAAAGGGGGGGTGGGGTGGAGGCTGGCGAGAGGGAAGCCGTGATCGAAGGCAGCGCGCGAGCGGCGACTTCCACCCTCACTGCTGCGCCGCGCGCGACGCAACCATCTAGCCACCATCCCCATCCCCACCCTACCCCATCCACATCTTTGCCCACAAGCGCGGACGCGCGACGAACCTTTTGCAAGAACGAGAACAGGATGTTGATGGGCTGGACCATCACTTTACGCCCCGACATGATTGCTACTTCTTCGTGGGTTCGGCGGGAGAGAGAAGGGGCGACTCTGGGTCGTAGGTAAGGGTCGGGCTTATTGGTATCGTCCGCGTCGTGTGCGGATGGATCGAGAGTCGAGACAGATGGGTTGTCGCGTGGTGTTGCTTGTGTTGTTCGAGATCGAGAGTAGTGGCCGTGGAGGTCGAAATGGAGGAGGGGTGGAGGGGGTGGGATAATTGTGGAGAAATTGGGGGTGGGATATTCGAGGGAGTGGGGCAGTAGATGTTGGCAGATTTGGACCATTGGGTGGAGCGCTGGGTGGGTGGAGGTCGACCACTCGTGCGACCACTGTGAGGAGTCGTTTGGAAGGTTGCCGTTCTCTTCTTGTCGCCCGGTGGCCATCCAGACATAGACATCCGGCCTGCTTACCACTCTCTGGCCATGATGCTGACTGCCTACCCCTATGAAGGATAGAATGTCTGCTGCAGGGCACTCCTATGTGGCACTGCATCCCGGCGATGTCAGACAGATCACTCCATCTCAGCAGAGCACGAGAGTCGGACCCAAGGCGACTCTCCTCTCTTCCATGCTGCCCAACACCATAGATAGAAGTGCATTAAGCCCGGATTGAGACCAAGACGCCTGAGCGGAGACGCTCTACCGTATGACCGCAGCTCCCGTCACCACCGGGCACCGTTCACCACCAGCCCCACCTCTGACCACCGTGACCACCTCTGACCACCTCTGACCGCCTCTGACCACCTCTGGCCACCTCTGGCCACCTCTGGCCACCCTCCTCTCCCTCTACTCCCTATCCCCAAGACCTCCGCACCTCCTCTCAGCACCCAACCACCCCCACCCACGCTCACCGCCCCACCCTAAATACGCAACCGCCCACACGCCAACATCAACCAACAACGCCTCGTTATATCAGTCGGTAGATTAAATGACTCTTAATGCGGACTTTATCCGGTTGATCATTCGGTCGTGGGTTCGAGCCCCACACGAGGCTTCTCTTTTGCCCCCCGTCTCTCCAGAGGCCGTACGCATGCGCGGCGGCCTTCGTTGTGGTTTTCTGGTGCTGGGAGGTGAGGGAGGAGAATTTGAGAGTGGAGCGGGAGTATTTTTTGTTTGGTTCGGTGGAGGCGCGGCTGTGGGCTTCAAGGCGCTCCGAGGTTTCGTTTGTTATGGCCTGGCTGGTGGGACGACTGATGGCCGGGCCGTGAATCGGTGGCCGCTGATCATTGAGCCAGTGCATGGGTTGTAGCGACAGATTGGGGTGTTGGGACGGCCTGGTGCTGGGCTGCTAGTCACGCTGATGCGCGATGATTGCGGTCTCGTAGCTCGACTCGATCATGTGCGCGAAGAACGATGCGCGCCTCCGACTCTTCCGATCGTCGGGTGGTACAGATGGGCGGTTCCCACAATCGAGTCCTTACACAGCCACCACCAGCCCGAACAGATGAGCTCCTCTCCTGGGTCCCGCGGGGTCAATGGTGACCCTCGCGGGCAAGGCAGTGACAGCTTGCCTGTGCCGCTTGAATGGCGGCGCGTCACAATGGCGAATGGCCCTATGGCCATATGGCCAACTGGGAGGTTGCAGAGCAGTAAAACTCGGCTTGGGTCGCCTACACGCTGCCAACCTCCTGACTTCATGACTTTGCTCCGACTGCGTGACATCGTTCAGGTGCAGAGGGACGTGCAGGGTGCGAGCAGGGAATGAGGCGTGAGGAATGAGTGATCGTCGAATGGACGTGATCTCCTGCTGCCCAGGCCTTGCACGGGAGGTATGGGCGGCGAGATAGAAGACAGCAGGGAGATGCAGAGTGACCTCTGAGTCGTGAAGAGGGGGGAGGAAAAATGTCCGACTCGGCAGCGGGGCGAACGCTGACAAGTAGCGCAGATCAACGCCAGCCACTGATTGCGGTCGCTGGGAACGACATACATCGCCTCTGTTGCGCCTTACAAGCTTCTATTCGGTGTATCGTCGTCGGTACACACAGATGCCTCCCTCGCCTCCTTTCTGGCTCGCTCTTCTCACCAGATTACTACAGCCCGCTTAACCTCGTTGCTTCGTCCTTGTGACCCAGGCGCGCAGTACTTGAGGGCGATGAGAGTGGACGTGAAGGCATGCAAGGGAACTTGTGGCGTTGGAGGCTGAGAATCAGGAATGAGACTCCCGGTCCGAGCGCCTGTTCGCCTCGTTGCCGATCTCGTCGCAACTCGCAGTTGGAACACACAGACACACGTCCGTTCGTTACTCCTTTCCACGCCCACCGTCTTGGCAGCCTCGCTCTCATCTGCGACTACATAACCTGCAATTCTCCATCAGTTCTCACCTTCTTCTTCCACGCACAACCCAGACTACTTGCGCTCCTCGCCATTCTAGTCGTCGTCAACGCCCTCCTCACCGTCATCTTCACCCTCCTCAACCGCAGCCCTCCCGCCCACTCCCAAGTCACAGTCACCGAAATGCCCGGCACCATCCACATCGTCGCCAACTCGGACTGCACGTCCTGCCCCCCCAAGGCGTGCCAGTGCGGCTCGCCTCACCAGGCGCACGCGCACGACGTGCACGCCACCCCCGTGCGCGCGCAGAGCTGCGGCCCCAACTCGCACGCCCACCACCCCACCCCGCAGATGTACTACCCCGCGCCTGCGGTGCCGGCCTCCCCCTCGGCGGTGTACAACTACAACCAGGAGGCGCCTTACCACTGCCAGCCGCACGCCTGCGGTCCCCACGCGGCGTGCGCGCCCGCCCCCTGCGGCCCGGCTCACGCGCACACCCATCCGGCGGGCAACTGCCACGACGTCAGCCTCCTCCTCGGGCACCTCAACGCCCTCGCCATGCCGGCCATCACGTACAGTACAGCTGCGCGCCCCACCCCCCGCTCAGCGTCTGCCTTCCCACGGACGTCGGGCGCACGCCGCACACGTTCGCGTTCGAGCCCCGCCTCATCCGCGACGAGCTCCACCACCCCCTCCTGTGCTACCTCGCCGAGGGGGTTGCGCCGGGCGTCCTCACGACTGGGCTCGCCGGCACCAAGGTCCAGACGGCGCACCGCCTCCTCGCCGCCGAGCGGCCCGACGGGTACCGCGCCCTCCAGTGTCTCGTGTACGGCCACCTCCTCCTTTCGATCAACGTCCTTCTCCTCGAGGAGTCGGCGCGCAACTCGTGCATCGACGCCCGCCGCCTCTGGACCGTCACGTCGCCCTGTGCAGCGTCGACGGCTGCGTCCAGCGCCTCGTCCCTCGAACTCCGCATTGGCGGCCTCGCCGGCGTCGCCCTCGAGGTCCACCCCACGACCGTCGTCAGCAACTCGCTCATGGACGCTGTCATCAGCGCCGTCAAGAGCGGTTCGGTCTTCGACGCCACCCGCGGTCGTGTCGTCGCCGACCCCACCGGCGACCCCATCCTCCACGTCGACGCCCTCGCCCTCCTCACTCAGGTAAGTTCCCACGCCACAGTGATCGCTCCCTCCCGACTCTTCCCCTACCCACGCCACCACCCTCTTCCACCTTCGTCACCTCCTTTTGCTTACCACAGGTCTGGTCGCGCTTTGCCAAGGACGCGCTCCGCAAGGACGCCAGCATGACCTGGGTCGTCCTGTCCAACCTCGAGCGCACGATCGTCTTCCACCGCCACGCCAAGGAGATCAAGGTCTCGCACATCGTCAAGGGCGACGGCATCAGCACGCCCCGTGACTCGTGCCAGAACCTCTACTCGCTGCTTCTTGCGCTCTCGGTGCTTGAGAAGCACCAGTACCACTCGACTTCGCTTGTCGAGCTCGTCCAGCTGCTCTAGGATGTGAGTGGCGCAGAGCGCAGCTATGAGCCGGGTGCGAGAGCTGACGAGCAGCTGTGACGAGAATCATTCAAGGCCAGCTTCCTCTCACTGTGTGCCATAGCAACGTATCAACGACAAAATAAGAGCAGCGACTGGCAAACCGAACCAAAAACATCATCAGCAGGCGACGAGTGACTCACGATGACGAGAAAGGAGATCGATTCATGGTAGCTCTTGCATATAGCCCTCATACTTCCACCATGCATGTGTAATATCCATCAGCGTGGCCAAGAGTCAGTGGAAGGATGTGGATGGGCACAACATCATCTTGTGGGCTGTCGCGAGTAATGACCCAGCTTCAATGACTGCCGAGTCAGCTCGACGTAGCGATGTATCCGTCTCTGCAGTTAACAGTCTAGGAAGCAGAAGACCAACGTGTCAACCGGCAGGCCCCCTCGTCAGTATATTGCACACATCCCGCCTACTCATTGTGCATGGGTCGCAAAGTCGCAATCAAGTTGATATGAGCGACATCCACACCCACCGAAAGGACAGGTGCAGACCAGACACTGGGCTGACCCAGCAAGGACAACGCCACGCAGGGCCATACCTTGGACTACGCGTCGTTCTCTCGGCCGCAGCTGACAATCTTGGCGAAGAGGGAGAGGGTGAAGGGAGACGAGGCAAGTCGAATGGACAAGAGGCAGAACCGGCCAGTCTCATCCAGGAGAATTAACCGAGAGGGTGAGTAACTCGCGACAGATTGTTACTCCCTGCCATGTCGACCTTGGTTTACCCGCCACTATCGGCTCAAGTATGGCTTGCAGAACGGCCTGAACATGGACCATGGATTGTACGGCGTTGCGCGACGGCGTAAACGAGTCGCATGATACTCCGCAAGCCCACGACGATGTCGAGCACAGCTGCTCGCATGACATCCTAGGTCAGTGGGTCGGCCGGAGCTCACATATCCACATAGCCGGGTGCGTGCCTGGTGGGTCGGGGCTCGGGGTTGATCATCGGCCTCCTGCGACGGTGGCCAACCCATCTTCCACAGTGAGCATCGCTGGTGCGCTCCTTAACTGGCAACACACAGGGCCGTGATACGGAGCGCCGCGGAGTACATCGTGAAGTACCGCGGCATATGTCGGTCGAATGCTGACAGAGACAACGGCGGATTGATCCGAAGATGGTGGATATCGGGTGTTCCGACCCTTGGCCTGGTTTACCCACACCGCATCAACCCTGCGGCATTCACGAGATACCGCCGGGCCAAAGTCACGGCCAGCGGGGCTACCCACGCCGGTCAGCCTGGACCGTCTGGACCAGACCGGCCGAGCTCGACTGGCTTGAATCTGATAATACCGGGACACATGCCCACCCACTCGCCCGTCCCATCCGCTCGTTCCCGTTTCCGTTTTCTCTTTCTCCATTCTTCGCAACATCCAACAGGCAAAACAGGCCCTCAGCTCCACCATGCTCCGCCTCACTGTTGCGCGCTCCGCCTTCTTCTCGCGCGGCTTCGCGACGTCCGCCGCCGTCCGCGCCTCCAAAGTCTACCCGTCCGCAGCGGCCGCCGTCGAGGGCGTCAAGACGGGCGACACGGTCCTTGCCGGCGGCTTCGGGTTGTGCGGTGTGCCCAACACGCTCATCAACGCGCTCGCCCAGCGCCCCGAGGTCAAGGGGCTGACGGGTGTGTCGAACAATGCCGGCGCCATCGTCGACGGCGAGACCCGCGGTCTCGGCAAGCTCCTCGAGACCAACCAGCTGAGCAAGCTCATCTGCTCGTACATCGGCACGTGAGTAGCTCGGGCGAGGAGACTGCCAGAGAGAGCAGGAAGGCAGATGATGTGGACAGGAATTGCGAACAGTGCTGACCCCAGCAACAAGCTCCTCGAGGGCATGTACCTTACCGGCAAGGTCGAGCTCGAGCTCACGCCCCAGGGCACGCTCGCTGAGAAGATGCGTGCCGCCGGCGCTGGTATCCCCGCCTTCTACACCCCCACCGGCTTCAACACCCCCGTCCAGCACGCGTCCGTCCCCAAGACGTACACCGCCGACGGCAAGCCGGACCAGTACCCTGCCAAGCGCGAGACCCGCGTCTTCAACGGGCGCGAGTACGTCCTCGAGGAGTCGATCAAGGGCGACGTCGCCCTGATCCGCGCCTGGAAGGTCGACGAGGCCGGCAACGCCGTGTTCCGGTACACTGCCAACAACTTCTCGTCTGCCATGGCCAAGTCGGCCAAGCTGACCATTGTTGAGGTGAGCGGCGGCGTCTAATAACCACGGCAGTAGATGCTGACTTGCAGGCGGAGGAGATCGTGCCCATCGGCTCGATCGACCCCATGGAGGTCCACGTCCCGGGTGTCTACATTAACCGCATCGTCAAGGCGACGACACCCCGCGAGATCGAGTACGTCACCACCCGCCCCGAGCCTGGAGCCGACACCGCCGCGTCCCTCGGCAAGGGCGAGGCCCGTGCGCGTCGCGAGAACATTGTCAAGCGTGCCGCCCAGGAGCTCAAGGACGGCTACTACGCCAACCTTGGTATCGGCATGCCCACCCTCATCCCCGACTTCGTGCCCAAGGACCGCCAGATCTGGCTCCAGTCCGAGAACGGTCTCCTCGGCATGGGCCCGCTGCCCGCGTCGTACGCTGTTGACGCCGACATCATCAACGCCGGCAAGGAGACGGTTACGATGATGCCTGGTGCTTCGGTCTTCGGCTCGGACGAGTCGTTCGCCATGATCCGTGGTGGCCACGTCGACGTTTCGGTTCTCGGTGCCATGGAGGTGTCTGCTGCTGGTGATGTGAGTACTCGCAGCGAGCGGGAGGAGTTGTGGGGGAGCATTGAAGGGATAGGAAGGAGATTACATGTCGATAACGGACGCTGACAGCAGCTCGCCAACTGGATCATCCCCGGCAAGCTCGTCAAGGGCATGGGTGGTGCCATGGACCTCGTCTCGTCGCCCGACCAGACCAAGATCATTGTCTGCACGGACCACACCGACAAGAACGGCAAGCCCAAGATTGTGCAGGAGTGCTCGCTGCCCCTCACCGGTGCCCGTTGCGTGTCGATGATCATCACCGACCTCTGTGTCTTCGAGGTTGACCGCAAGGCCGGCAAGCTCACGCTCGCCGAGCTCATGCCCGGCGTCACTGTCGACGAGGTCAAGGCCAAGACTGGGGCCGAGTTCACCGTCGCCGACGGCATCAAGGAGGTCTCTATCTAAGCTGAATCTGAGTAGCGCGAGTCAGAGGCAGAGGCAGAGGTTCACCATTGTAATGTAAAGTAGCATGGCTTGGCCAAAGAGCATGTATCGTGTTCTGGACATTGTGCGAGAGATCTACACATGTGGACTCCAGGCGCGCTCATTACCGCATGAAACATTACTACTATCGCTGGCTCGATGCGGGAACGTGACTTTTGGCCCGACTCGAGCAGGCACAGACCGGAGGGCAGAGACCGCCCACTTCCCACGTCGTCGAGGTACACCGAGGCCTCACCGACCCCAGCTGACCAGTGAACACGATCCATTTCATCAGCAACAGTAGTCTCCACATTCCACAACTCGTGTGCAAGTATGGACTATTGATCAGCACTCCCATCTTCTTTGCATCTTCGCGATCTGTCGGTGTCGGGTGCGGAAGTCGGGAGAGCACGGGCGCTGGACGCGGTGCGGAGTGCGGCGAGCATCTTAAGATCGACCCCACGGGGCCGGCCAATTGTCTCGATCGTGCGGCGACCTCTTCGTTCCGTTTCTTTCGTTGTGCAGACGACGAGCGCGCGGGTCCCGCAGTAGTTCTACAGAAGCGCCGTGCCGAGATCTACCAACATCCAGCTCTGGGACGGCGCTTAGACGTCGCTGAGCGAGAAGTGGTAAGGCTGAGTCATGGGACTGGGTGTAGCGGGGACTTTACGGCATTCTCGCCCTCGTTGAGTCCACGCCTCGCTTGGCTGGGTGCGCTGGCCTGGCTGGAGCCTGGATCGATAAGAGATACCGAGGTGCGCTTAGAAGCTGATTACAATGCTCGGATTAGACTTGTAAAGAAGTAATTAGCGGCTTCCCGGCTGTAAGAGTGCCGTTCGCCCCCCCATCCTTACCAGGGATGGGATGGCACAAAGCCGGATTTACGGTTTTGCGGATGTTCCTGAAGAGGGGATTGACCCACTCGGCGGAGGTATGCCCCGCTTCTCAATGGTCAATCGCCAACAAAGTCGCCGCACTCTCGGACATGACGACAGCCAAAGTTATGGACCTATAGTAGTAGTAGTAGTAGTAGTAGTGGGCTCAGCTTTGGAGCGCTCAATCACCTGCTCCATTTGCTCTTTCATACCCGGGCCTCCAGACCAGGCCAAAGCCATTTAACTACCCCCCATCCTTCTTATCCATCTCCCATCTCTTCTCCAATCCCCCCTCAATCGTTCCATCACCCATCCACTCACCAAGAATCCATCAACAATGCCAAAGGTCTCTGACGTGCCCCACCTCGGCAAGGCGATCAAGGACGCGATCGAGCGCGGCGCGCCCGACGTCGACCTCAACGACCTCCCCAACCTCACCGACATGAGCGCCGACAAGCTCACCGAGAACGTCCTCGCCATCAACTCGAACACCCCCGACGAGCGCCAGAAGTTCGTCCTCGAGGCCCTCGTGCGCCACATGCACAGCTTCGTCAAGGAGGTCGGCCTGACGTCGGAGGAGTGGATGTGAGTGTTGCTGTAGAACTGGCGCGGGGGGCTGCAGTGCGCTTGTCACGCCCGTGGTACGCTCTTTCGCCGTCGTCATTACTGTCACCAGCTCGACGGAGGTGCGGCGGCAGGGTGGCTTGGCACACCCTACTGGCTCCGGGCTCCGGGCCGGGTATGAGATGCTCAGAGGCCGCGCGGTGATTGCCCCGTGCTGCGACATGCTATGACCAGGTCCCAGGGGGTGGCCACGAGTCAATGGATACCGGGTGGACATCGCATCTTCGACTGGGGACAACGCTGACAGCAGGATGGGCATCGACTTCCTCACCAAGACCGGCCAGATCTGCTCGGACATCCGCCAGGAGTTCATTCTTGCCTCCGACATCTTTGGCGTTTCCGCGCTCGTCGACACGCTCAACCACCCCAAGCCCGAGGTGAGTTCTCCTACTCTAACGGAATGGATTGGCTGGCTGGCCGCTGGAGAGCTGCGGCGCCATAGAGCCGGAGTGCCGGCCGGGGCTCCATTAGCCTCCTCTCCTCCAATCCGCCAGCCGTCCTTTCCCCATCTTTAGCCCTGGACCACGCTGACGGCAGGGCGCAACTGAGGCGACTGTGTTGGGCCCCTTCTGGGTCGAGGACGCGCGCGTGGTGGAGAACGGCGAGGCGATCGCCGGCGAGGACAAGGGCGAGCCCATGCTCGTCAAGGGCCGTATCCTCGACATGGACGGCAAGCCTATCCCCAACTGCCTCATCGAGACCTGGGAGACTGTGAGTGATAACTGGAGCCGACTCAGCTCGACAAGCCCAGTACATAGCTGGGCTGGCTCTGCGACGCAATGTACTCTTGCTGACCTTCTCAGGACGAGGACGGATACTACGACACGCAGTACACCGACTCGCAGGGATACACCCAGGACTGCCGTGGACGGCTGTACAGCGACAAGGACGGCAACTACGCCTTCCGCGCCGTCATGCCCGTGCCGTACCCGATCCCAAACGACGGCCCCGTCGGCAAGCTGCTGCGCTCGATGAACCGCCACGTCTTCCGCCCGGCGCACTTGCACATGATGTTCGAGGCCGACGGGTTCGAGCAGCTCATCACCGCGCTCTACTTCAAGGGCGACATCTTCCTGTCTTCGGACGCCGTCTTCGGCGTCAAGTCGAGCCTGGTCGAGGACCCCAAGAAGATCGAGGACGCAGCCGAGGCCAAGAAGTGGGGCTTCAAGTCGAGCTCGTTCCACCTCGTCGACCGCGACTTTGTGCTCATCACCAAGGAGCAGGCTGCTGTCGAGCTCGAGAAGGCCCGCGCCAAGGCGCGCGCCGAGGCTAAGAAGGAGGAGCAGGCCGAGGCTGCGTCCATCAAGCAGTAAAATGACGGGGAAGGGGTTCGTGTTCTCAGTGCAGAGATAGTGTAGGTCGCCAAAATGAGCCTGATTAGGTGGCCGCTGTGTGTAGCATTCGGTATCATGCAGTTTGTGTACGTATCAAGTGTCGTATGAATGTGGTTATATCCGTCGAGTGGGCCTGTACATGCGCGCGGTGTGGCTGTAGGCTCTGACCATTCTCCTAGTGGCAGTAATGTCACTCGCTCTCTTGCGTTGGTCACCATGAGGAAGCGGGACCTCCCACTCGCTCACCGGCAATCGGCGTTGATCGACAGGAACCCATCTCCTGCCCCATCGCAATGAACAGTTCATCACGCCAGCGCCAGATCCAGCCCAAGATCCAGTGCCAAGCAAGCAATTACAGCAGATGCATCAGCAGGGCGCTCGCGAGTCGTGCGGGTCGACAGGTCGGTGGGCGGTTGGGAGCAGCCGTTCGGCTGAACTGTTGAATTCACAGTCGTCGATATGCCCCGCACGTCCAAATTAGCAGTTCAGCCGAAGTGGATGTGCCCGCAGAGCACTAACCACCCGGCACGATCAGTTGATGGCTGCCATCTCGTGGGAGACGTCGAGCATGCAGCTGGGCGAGCAGAAGCAACTGCCGGGTTTACGTCCGATACAGAGCGAGGCCCAAGGAACTGGGGGTAGGAAAAGGTCGAATTACGCTTGGCGGAGCAACAGGTTGGATTGAGAAAGCCCGCCTCCAACCGATTTCTAGGTGTTTTGTTCTTGTCTCTGCCACCGCAGAAGTGAAGTGAACTGCTCATACACTTTTGCGACTCCTCTACACCTTTAGCAGATGATTAGACAAGATAGATGCATAGTTTAGGCTGTCCAGAGAGACAGGTGACTACGTCTGGTGGTTTAGCAGGTGATTAGACAAGATAGGTCAGAGTTTAGGAGGTCCACAACCATCAAGCGATCCGGCGACGCTGCGACTCAGTTTCCACATCCTCACTTCCAGATCTAAGCTCGTGCACGTCCGAACTAGCCCCACACCCCCGGGCCCCACCGGCATATACTGCAGAATAGCGACACGATGCATAAGCATGCACCGGGGGACGAGGAGAGCAAGCGCTCCATCTATCGAGGCCCCGGATGTGGATGCCCATAGCCGCGCTCAACCGTGAATTCAGCAGTTCTGCCGGGACCTTCTCTCCAGCCCTCACCGGGGTCCCCCATGGCAATTCACCTCTGATCAGCAATCAGAGCGTCGTTGCCCGCTGCAACGCTCTCTGCAGGATGAGGGGCATGAGGGGCTGGCGAGACGTACATAAAGAGCAGCGATGGATGCGTTCGGCCCCAGATTTGTGGAGAAGTAACCTGCAAAGACATCGACATCGACATGCCCTCGCTCGCTGTGTTCCTCGGCATCTTTGCCTCGTTCGGTGGATTCCTGTGAGTGGCGCAGCAGTGGCACCGGGTGTGGCAGCGCTGACTTCAGATTTGGTTATGACACTGTATGTCCTCTCCCAGCCCCCTCTCTTGCCTTGGACAAGGCTGTTCCTATCGCCTTCTCCGCGCCAATGACTGGCACAGCCGAGTCGCCTATACATCCGCAACTGCGCTCCCCCAGAGCCTTTACTCCATAGCCGCCCTCGCTCCCTTCGCTACGCTCACGGAGCTCGTGCTAACCCCAGGGCTACATCGCCGGCTGCAAGGAGATGCCGGCGTTCCTCGAGGTCTACGGCGACCTCCAGCCCGACGGCCACTACAAGCTGTCGACCGCCACGGACTCGCTCATCACCTCCATCCTCTCGGCCGGCACGTTCATCGGCGCGCTCGCGGCCTCGACTATCGGCGACTGGATTGGCCGCCGCCTCGGCATCGCGCTGTACATCCTGATCTTCTCCGTCGGCGTCGCCCTCCAGACGGGCGGTACCAGTCTCGGCGCCTTCGCCGCCGGCCGCGTCCTCGCCGGCCTCGGCGTCGGCGGCACCTCGGTCCTCGTGCCGGTCTATCAGGCTGAGTGTGCGCCGCGGCGCATCCGCGGCATGATCGTGTCCGGATACCAGTGGTTCATCACCGTCGGGCTCCTGATCGCCGCCATCGTCGTCGACCAGACCAAGGGACACAAGGGGAAGAGCGCGTACCAGATCCCGATCGGGATTCAGTTCGTCTGGGCCGCCATCCTCGGCTTCGGCATGATCATCCTCCCCGAGAGCCCGCGGTGGCTCCTCTTCAAGGGGCGCGAGGAGGAGGCGCGCCGCGGCCTGGCCAAGCTCGTCGGCCAGCCCGCCGACTCGCCAGCCGTCAGCGACGAGTACGACGAGATCGTCGCGACCCTTGAGAACGAGCGCAAGCACGGCGGCGGAAGCTGGACCGACTGCTTCAAGATGGGCCGCCACTGCGTCTTCCAGCGCATCATCACCGGCATGCTCCTGCAGGCGTTCAGCCAGCTCTCGGGCATCAACTTCATGTGAGCGACTCGCCCTCCCTCTCGTACCGGGCCTCGCTGACACGCAGCTTCTACTACGGCACCTCGTTCTTCAGTGCGTCCCTAACGGTCGCGCAGCCACCGTGGTCCCAAGGATGAGCTAACGTCAGCCGCCAGTGGTATCTCGAACCCGTTCCTCATCACGATCGCGACCAACGTCGTCAACGTCGGCATGACGATCCCCGGCATGCTCCTCGTCGACCGCGTCGGCCGCCGCCCGATGCTCCTGTACGGCAGTGCCGGCATGGCCGTGGCCCAGCTCATCGTCGCTGCCGTCGGCGTCGCGCGCCCCATCACCGACCAGGCGGCGCAGAAGGTCCTCGTCGCTTTCGTGTGCATCTTCATCGCTCACTTCGCCTCATGCATGGCCCCGCTGTCGTGGATCGTCACGTCCGAGCTCCCGCCGTACTCGCTGCGGACGAAGAGCATGTCGCTGTCGACGGGTAAGTGATGTCAGCCCCTCAGCTCCGTGTGATAATCGCTGACACCAGCCTCCAACTGGATCTTGTAAGTCGATCACTTCGTACCTGAGTAAGGCCAGCTGACACTCAGCAACTTCGGCATCGGATACGCCACGCCGTACATGGTCAACACGGGCCCCGGCAACGCGGGGCTCAAGACCAACGTCTTCTGGATCTGGGGCGGCTTCTGCACCCTCTGCTTCGTGTTCACCTACTTCCTCATCCCCGAGACCAAGCAGCTCTCGCTCGAGCAGATCGACCTGATCTACGTGAGTGCCCAAGCGCCTTTCCTTGAAGGGCAAGGTGGCAGGGGACAACGCTGACGCTCAGCTCAACTCGACGCCGCGCAAGTCTGTTGCGTACCGCAACCGCCTGATTGACGAGAACATCCACCAGCACACTGACCGCGGGCTGCCTGGACCTGAGAAGGATGGGGCGGAGGAGAAGGTCGAGCATGTCGAGACCGGCATGGTATAGGTGTGTGGAGGATTGGTCGAGCGGATGAGTGAGGGGCGAGGTGGCGAGCTGAGGAGCTCGGCGCATTGCGGCGTGCGCACTGGAACTAGGCCTAGTAGAAGAGGGCTTCCAGTCGAGGAGCACGGCATGTGCATTAGCAGCGACCAGATCAGTTGTCCGTAATTGTTGTCGAATGAAGCGCTCGATTGATTTGTTTGGTGAGGCGTCGAATATCGTTGTGCGGTGAATTCTGGCTATAAGCTGGGGATCCGCGTTGATAACCTCCAGTATTTCGGAGGATCAGCTGTGCGCGTCGTGCTTCTTGCACAAGGCAGAAAAGCAGATATCACAATACTTGGAGCCGGCGGGAGCCTCTTCCCCTCCTCTGGCGCAGACAACCTCATACAGTTTGCCGCGGCTAGAGGCATCGGGCAGCCCGCGGCAAGCC
The DNA here is from genome assembly GCA_020011015.1 of Cutaneotrichosporon dermatis. Classification (NCBI taxonomy): domain Eukaryota; kingdom Fungi; phylum Basidiomycota; class Tremellomycetes; order Trichosporonales; family Trichosporonaceae; genus Cutaneotrichosporon; species Cutaneotrichosporon dermatis. Next base: position 4,149,224 of record JAIGNX010000001.1, on the reverse strand, counting down.
GGTTCACCTGCCTGGATAAACCGCGAGATCGAGACTATGACGTTAGATAAGTGATCGGGCATCGCCGACGACCTCTCCACCGACTCAACAACGCCGGGGCGCGACCGACGGTGCTGCCCACAGCCGCTGTTATTGTAGATCTCATACCATCGCCAACGTGATCTCGCTGCTGATCTGGCCCTCTTTTATGACTCGAGCCGTGACCGTCCAGCGCGTCCAGTCCGATAAGTAGACACACAAGACACTCTTACCATCGCAACCCCTTCCCCGAACTCTCCTCTAAGTCAACCACTCCTCACCACCACCCACCACCTAACCTCCCCCAACCCCCAACTCCACAATGATCACCTCGGACGCATCCGCCTCTGGCCCCGGAGCCAGCGCGCCCGCCAAGTCCGCCGGCGGCGCCGACACCTCCTCGCGCGTCCTCCACCGCAAGCTCGGCGCCGGCATGCCGATGGCGACCCGCGCGCAGGGCAACTACCTGTACACGGCGGACGGGAAGCAGATCCTCGACGCGTCCGGCGGCGCGGCGGTCGTCAGCGTCGGGCACGGCGTGCCCGAGATCATCGAGGCTGTGACGAAGCAGATCGGCACGCTGCCGTACGTCTCGTCGGCCGTGTTTGGGATCGAGCCGGCCGAGGAGCTCGCCAAGAAGATGTGTGCCGAGGCGGGCATGGCGCGCGCCATCTTCCAGTCGGGCGGGAGCGAGTCGGTCGAGTCGGCGATCAAGGTGGGCGATGCGCGGTGCGGGGGTGCGCGACTGACGGCAGCTTTGTAGGCAGTACCATGTCGAGAACGGGCAGCCGGAGCGCGTCAACTATATCTCGCGCGAGATCTCGTTCCACGGCAACACGCTGGGTGGTGAGTGGGCGCGGCCGGCTTTCTATGCGTCCAGCCTACCTCGTGTCGACGTTCGGTTCCTTACAGTGCTAACACCAGCCCTTGCGCTCGGCCGCCACGACCTCCGCCGCAAGTACTTCCTCCCCCTCCTCCCGAAGGACGTGTACCACTCCGTCTCGCCGTGCAACACGTACCGCTTCAAGAAGGACGGCGAGACCGACGCGGCCTACGTCGAGCGCCTGGCCCAAGAGCTCGACGACAAGATCCGCTCCCTCGGCCCCGAGACCGTCGCCGCCTTCTTCTGCGAGCCGATTGTCGGCGCGGCCTCCGGCTGCGTCCCCTTCGTCCCCGGCTACCTGCGTGCCATGAAGCGCGTGTGCGAGAGCCACGGCGTGCTCTTCTGCCTCGACGAGATCATGTGCGGCGCCGGCCGCAGCGGCAAGATGCACGCGTGGATGAACGACGGCGATAACGGCGAGGCGCGCCCGGACGTGCAGGTCCTCGGCAAAGGCTTGTGCGGAGGTTATGCGCCGCTCAGCTGTGTGCTGGTGGGGCAGCGGATTGTGGACGTGCTCAAGAAGGGCACGGGCGCGTTTATCAACGGATACACGTTCCAGTCGAGTGGGACGGGCACGGCGGCGGGGCTGGCCGTGTACGACTACACGCGGAAGCACAACCTGTGAGTGGACTCAGGCTGGGCTGGGGCGGGTGGCGCGTTGGTGGCTGGGGTTGTTGGGAGACATGGAAAGACGGCAAGGCCACGAGGGGCAATGCGTTGGACCCCGCTGACCGCAGCATCGAGATGTGCGCCGAGCGAGGCAAGCTCCTCGAAAAGCTCCTCAAAGAACGCCTCGCGGACAACAAGCACGTCGGCAACATCCGCGGCATGGGACTCTTCTGGGGCGTCGAGATCGTCAAGGACAAGGCGACGAAGCAGCCCTACAAGTGGACGGAGGGCATCAACGCCAAGGTCGCGGATGCGGCGCTCGAGCGCGGCGTCGCGGTATACCACGGCTCTGGATGTGTGAGTGGCCAGAACGCGTTGGGAGGAGCGCTGACACACAGGCGGACGGATGGGACGGGGACCATATCATGATCTGCCCGCCGTACACGATTACCGAGGACGAGGTGGAGCGCGTCGTCGACACTGTCAAGGCGGCGATTGACGTCGTCCTCGGCGCTGACTAGGCCAACACCAACCAGTCTGACGCTATGTACTGCATGGACGATAACCTTACTGTCATCCCTTCGCCTATTAATCGCTATGAGCGCCAGCCCCTTTCACCTATTAACCGCACTGACTTCAACACCCCTACTCTCCCCAACCTCAATCCCCAGCCCGAGCCACAGTCCCGCTGCGGCCACGCTTTGAACCGAGCCAGCTGAGCCAGCTCGAGCGTCTATTACCCGTGCCCTTCCTCGCTCTACACCGCCACGAAGCCAGCCCGGGCGCGGTCGATCCGGCCCGCCTCGCGCATGAACTCGCGCTCCTTCTCACTGCGCTTCTGGATGTCCACGCTCGCGCGCGCTGGTGTCAGCGGTGCTGCCCTCGTCTGACGTCCCTCTAACATCTGGCCTAACCCTCTGGCCTGATCTCGCCCGGCCCTCTAAGCCCTCACCCTGCCTCCGCCCTCACGCAGACCCGCACTGCTGTACTCACCCTCAGTCAACTCGACCTCGACGAAATCGACCATATCGCCCCACCTTACCGGGGCTTGATCATGGCGTACAGCATGGTGCACGAGGCTGCGCCGCCACGCGTTCTCCTCCGCCCTCCTGTCCGCGCTGAGGCTGCGGCCATGGGTGTGGCCATGTGTGCGGGCGTGGGAGAGGGAATGGGACGGGCCGAGGGTGTAGCTGTAGACAGAGCCGTGGCCGTGGCTCGAGCTCGAGGGGTCGCGTCCGTGCCGGCCGTGGTTGACGTCGATACTGGTGCGGCCGTGCGCGTGCGCCAGCCCGTCCATGCTCGTACGCACGCGTCCGTGTCCATCAACGCTTTGCCGCCCGCCGCGTCCAAGGGACGTCCTGTCGATGCTCGTGCGCGTGCGGTGGCCGAGGTCGGTACTCGCGCGGTCGTACCGGTGGCCATACCCGACACCATCGATACTCGTCCCGGAGAGGCCATTCACGCTCGCTCGAGCACCCCGACCGCGGGCGCCGAGACTGCCAAGGCTCCCGCGCGTGCGGTGGTGCCCGTATCCGACGCCCTCGATGCTTGTGCGGCTGATTGTGCGGTCGAGATCGTGCAGCGCGATGGTCTCGTGTCCTTCGTGGAGGTCGGTAGTGGGACGGAGGTCGATTCTGGGACGACCTACGCCGAGGCCCCCGCGACCGGCGGCGTGCCCCTCGCTTCCTCCCATCTTCTGTCGCACCTCACTCGCCGCCGTCGCCGCTGTGGACCCCGACTGCCCCGACTGCCCCGACTGCCCCGACTGCCCCGACTGGCCAGACTGGCCGCTCGCGTAACTCGAGTAACTCGAATAACTCGAATAGCTTGACTGTCCCTCCGCGCCCGCGCCCCCGCCGCGCTTATGCCCCTTCCCCAACCGCCACGACCCCTTCCCCTTCCCTCTCCCCTTCCCCCTCCCCCACGACCCAGAGTCACCTGCGACGCGGCTATCGCCGCGCGTCAGCCCGCGCTCCTCGAGCGCATACTCCCACTCGGCGTACCCGTCCGAATCGCCGTCGACCCAGCTCTGCACGCGCTGCGCGTCTTTCGGCTGGGGATGGGGGCGGAGGCGGCGGAGACGCGTGGTCAGGAGCGTGGCGAGGGCGCGGGCGCGCGTGAGGAGGCGCGATGCGGGGCTGGAGGGGTGTGTGGAGGAGGTGTACGGGGATGTGTAGGGGGAGGAGTAGGAGGAGAAGCGGTTGGCCCCGTGGGCGGAGGAGTCCATCGCGCCGAGAGCAGCCGAGGCGCCGAGGCCGGGGTCCAGTCGAGGTCGATGGTCGTTCGAGGACGATGATGGGTTGCAAGCTGGGAGAGACGAGAAGTATATGGACCGCCCGGGAGTAGAGGTGAGAAGAGAGGAGGGAGGATTCTGCTGGGCATCTGTGGCAGCGGCGGTTGGAGGGGCCGTTGGAGCTTGGAGCTGGGGCTTGGGGAGCTTTGGCAGGCTTGGGACTCTTGCATACGCCGGCGTGTGCGCTATTCGCTACCTGTGACACTGAACTGGACGCTGATGCTGATGCCCGCAGGGCAGCTCGGACACTACAGCGTGTGGCGTGCTGCTATTTGCATCCGCGGGCAGTCGAGGAGCGAGCGCACAGATCGAGGAGGAGGAGATAGCTTGCACGGTGATACTGAGCTGAGCGGTCTCTGAGCACAGGACTGGTGCCATGTGGAGCTGACCTTTCCGGCTGGCGGTGCCATGCCGCTTCGAGTCGTGATAGCTGGCTCCCACGCACGTACGCGGTCTAAGATGTCAGACCGGCAGAGCTGGCAGACGCGGACAGACAGAGGCAGAAGACGAAACCCGTGGAAGCGAAGAGCTCGGGCGAGAGCAGGGGAAGCCGGGGTCCTGGTTCATAGGCCCCATCGCCACTCTCTGGCTTCCGCTCGACTCGATAACGAGAAGCACTGGCTAGAGCAGCTTCGCCCGCTGCCATGGCCCCCTTCATGCACTATATCAGCCTGCCGCCCTCGCCAACCCATCCCTCTCGCCACCCATCTTCCGTTTACAGTTTGCCTCCCCTACAGCGACCCGTAAAGAGACGCAAACAGCATGCCGCCCAAGAAGCAGACTCCCAAGCCCAAGCCCGACGTCAAGGGTGGCAAGTGAGTCTCAGCAGGGTGTTTCTCCTCCCCCTGCCTCCTAGCCGTTACTTCTGCCCTCCCTCTCTCTCCCTCCTCTCTGCCTCTGTCAGTGGTAGGGATCGACGTCCAAGCGGACCGCGTTACGGGCTTGGACCGCCGATTCCCAAGCTCAGGTGTAACCTCCCCCCCTCTCGCTTCTCCACAGCACACGCTCCCGTCTCATCAGCGCTGACATCAGGGGCGGCAAGGATGCCAAGGTACTCCCCACCCCACGAGGCGCGAGGCCGCTGACAGCAGGGCGGCGGCACCAAGACCGGCACGAAGCCTGCAGCCGGCGGCGGGAAGAAGGGCACTAAGAAGTAGCCCTTCGCTACTTCCATCCCTGTCCGTACTACAGCGTCAAGTTGGACGTCCGGCAGACGCTGAGCCGAGGAGGACGACGAGCGGTCTGAGTGTGGAGTGAGAGTGAGAGTGAGAGTGAGGGTTAGTAGAGTCAACGCATATGTACGCATCATTAGCCTGTCCGCCAATCCTTCCCTCACTGAGACCGGATAGTAGCAGGTTAGGCTCACGTGCTGTGCTCCGAGTGGTCGAGCGGAATGTCGCAAACGTCCAATACGAGGCATCGGGTCTAGTAAGTTATGTGGTCCAGCTGACAGTGACGAGTAGTAGTGCGCAGACGGCGGAAGTCGCACGAGCCGGCAGTGACAAGTGTCGTGTCGCGGGCAGGCTCGCTTCGGCCTCTTGGCTTGCCTGATCGCCGACTCCGTCAGGCCGATATCTGGCATCTAGTGTGTGGTATCTGGCATCTGGCATCTGGCATCTGGCATTTCGCATTTAGCATCTGACATCTGGCATTTGCATCGACCCGGCGGCACGATCTTGGGACGATCAGTCGCGATCAGACCCGGTGGAGGCCAGCCTGGAACAGCCTAAACCCCGCCACGTGCTTATCGGCCCAATATCATCCGCCGCGGCGTATCCCACCCCCGAATGTCCGATGCCCACTGTGCACGCCGTCCTCAAATCCAGCTGTCCACATGTTGTCGAAGCATCGTCTCCCCTCAGCATCGGACCTCTCTCAGCATAACAACAGTGCTCGAGCCGCCTCCCCCGGCCAACCCCAGACGCAGCCCCACACTCGCCACACGGCCCCGCACTCGCCTCCTTGTTGAGCTCGCCAACACATCGCCTATCTCCAGTTGATCTCAACGATAGCGCCCCGAACTCACTCTCCATCGCCCACTGACTCGGCGACAACCAAAGTGACACCCTCCACCTCCACCTCCTCTCAGGCCTCCTCCCCGGCCTCCCCTCCCTCCCCCTCTACCACCCGCCCGCCCACCTGGCTCGAATCCGAGGACGACGCCATGGCCTCCGCCCTCAAGCTCTCCCCCGCGCTCAAGGCGCTCATCAAGCTCCCCGCCGCACGCGGCTCCCCCGTCCCCGCGCCCGCCGCGCCCGTCCTCAAGTCCCTCTTCGACAAGGTCCGCAAGACGGGCGAGGCGGGCGGTGTGGGGCGCGACACCTGGTTGTCGATGAACACTAGTGCTCTGTTCGCGATCAACTCGCCCGACGCGCTGTGCCAGCTGTTCGAGTATGCGACGGACGGCAACGACGTCAAGGGGCGCGTGCAGGCAGCGGCTGTTATGCGCGAGTCGGGCTTGAAGTCGATCTCGTTTGTTGGTGTGAGTACGAGGAGCCGGCACAGCCGGCGGCGAGGGCGTCGGCGACGAGGAGGCAGGAGAGTCTAGCTCCGACGTCGTGACGGAGGGTTGAAGGGCTGAGGACTGTCAGGCCTTGGTGTCAGGCCAAGCTTGAGCTGGCCGCAACCAAGGTCCAAGGTGCTGAGCCTCAAGCTGCTGGGCTCAGCAATCCGCTCACCCACTCACCCATCTCCGCCTATCGCTCAACTATTCGCCCCCGCTCCACTCGCGCCTGTGATTTCGCTGACCCCAGATCCCCCGTGTTATCAACAACCTCAACGCGCTCCGGGACCACATCCCCGACGACGTCAAGGACGGTCTCTCGACTAAGCCTCTCCGGTGAGCCTCTCTCCCCCCTACCATCCCTTCCCGCCCTCCGCCACCAGCTAACCCCAGCCAACCGCACGACATCTCCGCCCTGTACAAGCGCGGCCTCAGCCTCTGGGACGGCATCTACGAGCCGCACAGCGCCAAGCTCATCGCCAAGCTCGGCGACTCCCACCCCGACCTCCCCGTCCACATCCTCAACTCGCACTACGGCCCCCTCCTCTCTGACCCTGCCGGCCCCGTGCCCGACGGCGCGTTCCTCCTCGGCCGCGTCCTGACCTCGGTCATCGCGATTGCCGGGCTGCGCGCCCAGACCGGCGTCGGGCCGCAGGTGACGAGCCACGTGTTCGGGCTCAAGAAGGCGCTCCTCGAGGGCGGCGGCGGGGACGGGCTCGAGGTGCAGGGGCAGGAGTGGCTGACGAGCGACGAGGGCGTGACGTGGGTGCTGGAGAGTGTGGATGAGATTGGCGCGGTGATGCGGGGTGAGAAGTAGCGCGCGCCCCGAGCGGAGCGAGGGGTGCGTAGCGCGGCCAGGCTGAGTAGATGGACGGCGGGAGAATGACGGTGACTAGGAGTAGTGAGGAGGAGCGGAAAGGCAGGCCCGTGGTGCGGAAGTGACATTGTTTTGGCCCCATTTGGCGAAGGCCAAAGAGTTCATCTTGTCCGCTCGTCGCCCAATGTATCATCAGGATGTATGTCTTGCACACTCCATACCCCATCCCGTACCATGCCGGGGCGGAGCTCCAGTAAGCAGTGGTTGGTCGGTGATCTCGAAGGGCAGACGAGCTCGGCTCTCATCTCGGCTAGGTAGCGAATCCCAGCGCTGGCACCTCTCCCCCGGCTGGCACCAGATCCTCGACCATCTATAGTCCTTAGCCATCTTCAGCTTCATCTTCATCTTCATCTTCGTGACAGCTCGCATCTTTGCCGCAGGAGGCTGACCAGATCGGCGCCGCCACGCTCGTCAGCCTCGCTTCGACCTCCACCATCCATGCCTCGTTCGTCTATCTCGCTCCGTCCTTACCCATATCCTATTCTGCCAGATCCCGACCCAGAACCCAGATTCCATCATTCCATCGTCGACTCGCCTTCCATCCCACTCCGCATCCTCCCGCGATCACCCAATCTTCCAATCTCCCGTCCTTTCCGCTCCGCCACCTCCGTTCCGCTCCTACCTCCACGCCGCGACTTGGCCGAAAGGCGCATACCGAACGCCGGCATGGCCGCCAGCTAGGTCAAGGCAGCGGCCGGCATGGCCCCAAGCCACGCCAAGGCAGCGCGTCGCACATCGGTGCCAGAGTAGAGGATTGTGAACTACTAGGATGTCTAGACAAAAGAGCGTGGCTGCCAAGGATGAAGATAGACGAGAGCTGGAATCCGAGCTGCCCCGCCGATCACCCGGAGTTCGGCCTGATCCGTCTCTCGTTCCCGACCCCGCCTGGCCAGTCTGTGCAATCTGGCCAGACTGCTTCTCCTTCTCCTCGTGCCACCCTCGCTCTTTGTCGCTTGACCTGTGCGTGTGTGCGTCCTTGCACGATCACTGGGCCCCACGCGGAATCTCCGCCAAGCTGCATGCCACGCGCCTGATCTCCCCAAGCGCACTGTACTCGCTTGTACCCGATCACCATCCCCTCCGCATGAGCCTTCATGCCCGCCACCTATCAGGTCCTCTGTGCCCCGGGCCAATACCTCTGTAGACTATTGGACGTATACCTGGGCCCCATGTGGTGGCCGGGGTGTCGGCGGGGGAAGTGGACCAACCACCACACGGGCCGTCGGTGGAAATACGAGCGGTGACTCCTACGGCCTGTGCTCTTCCCTCACCAAACACCTCGGCCTCTTTCCCTCCGTCGTCTTACCTCCACTATCGGTCTTTTAGTGCCTAGGCTCTTTCTGCTTAGCTACCGCGCATCTGCCACGTTTCTCGCCTCAACGTCCTCCGCGGAGAGGGAGAGGGGAACAAACGTGCAGCCCCGCACGCCCGCATTCACTGCACACCGGCCGGCGATTCTTTTCACCTAGCTTGTGCGCGGGCCTCGGCGTGGCTTATACAGCCTAGGGCGAGGTGAAACCATCCGGGGTTTCCCCGCCGCTTTGATCCCACTAATCAGTGGGTCCACCAGTAGTGAGGCGTCGACGAGGACGTCGACAGCCAAGGCCGCCGCTTGTACACCCCTGATGCAAGCGCGGCAGGGGTGGCAGGGTGGCATGGATTCGAAATCACCTTACGCGCTACAGGCGTAGACGATTACGGAGACTGCGCGCGATATCGGCTCTGCTCACGAGGAGTGAGCAGCTGATACTCGGGATTCGGGTCGGGTCGGCATCTATCCATATCGCATCCCGCATCGACTAGATGCCATCTCGCTCTCGAATGCCTACCTCGCTATTCGCACGGCTTGTACAACTCGCAGTGGGACGTCAGAAGCCACAGTGGAGAACTTGGGGAGGCGGCTGGGGCACATGGAGAACCAAAGCCAGATCCCGTGGCGCATGACGTCGCCCAGCCGCGCCAACATCGCGTAACCCTAATGGCCGACGTCAGGTCTCCGCTCCTGCCCAGCCTCACCAGCCCAAACGCCTCCGTTATCGTCCAGCTGACACGGCGTGAACAACCAAGCCTGTGGCCTGCGGCCTCGGTGCGGCTTTGAGGTCTAGGGCGATCGGTGACCCATCCCTACCCCCGCTTCTGTCGTTGCAATGCTTCAAAAGTCGGTGGTTTTGGACAAATGAGTTTGTCCGACCTCGCACCAACCTCCCTATTCTTTTCGTGGGTCCCCTCAACAGCATACCGCACGGCCCAACTCCCCAACTTTGGCCCCCGGCCTACCGCTGCAACGTATATACAAAGGTCACTCACGGCCACGTCTTCGCCCCCCTACCTTTACTCTTTCCATTCACCACTCAAACATGCTCGCCCGGCTCACCTCTGTCCGTGCTGCGACTCGCGCCCTCCCCCGCGCCTCGGCTGCGCGCGTCCTCGTCGCCCGCGCCAATGTCGCTGCCGCCCAGCGCAGCTACGCTGTCGCCGCTACCTCTGCCGGCTTCTCGGGCCTCGACTCTGTTCCCGGCAAGGTCGAGAACGTCGGCGAGATCCCCAACATCAAGGACTACACCCAGGGCGGCAAGTTCTACCCCACCGCCGCCGAGGCTGTCAAGGACATCGAGTCGGGCTCGATGATCCTCTCCGCCGGCTTCGGTCTCTGCGGTACCGCCGAGACTCTTATCACTGCTCTCCACGAGCGTCCCGAGCTCAAGGACCTCACTGTTGTGTCCAACAACGCTGGCAACGTCGGCCAGGGTGGTCTATGTGAGTTTTTGGCTTGGGGGAATCGAATTCCGCCCCTGTGGCCATCGAATTCCGCCCCAATGGCCATGGCCATGACGTGGGGTTGGAGCTTGGGCCAAAATAAACCGAGATTGGACTACCGTCGGACCGCCGCTAACCCCAGACCCCCTGATCGCGTCCAAGCAGATCTCTAAGATGATCCTCTCGTACGTTGGCACCAACAAGACCCTCTCGGACGCCTACATCCACGGTGACGTCGCGCTCGAGCTCTCGCCCCAGGGCACCATCGCTGAGCGTCTCCGCTCGGCCGGTGCCGGCATGCCCGGTTTCTACACCCGTACTGGTGCTGGCACTGCCGTCGAGACCGGTGGCATCCCCATCCAGTGGTCCAAGCCCGACGCCAACGGCAAGCAGACCGTCGCCGTCCCCGGTAACAAGAAGGAGGTCCGCGAGTTCGACGGCAAGCGCTACATCTTCGAGCCCGCGCTCAAGGGTGACGTCGCCATCTTCCGCGCCTGGAAGGTCGACAAGGCCGGCAACTGTGTCTTCCGCTACACCACCCGCGCGTTCGCGACCCTCGTCGCCAAGGCCGCCAAGGTCGCCATTGTTGAGGCCGAGAACATTGTCGAGGTCGGCGAGCTCGAGCCTATGGAGATCGACCTCCCCGGCATCTACGTCCACCGTATCGTCCCCGCTACCGTTGAGAAGAAGATCGAGCTTGTTACTCTCCACTCCGAGGACGGCAAGGTCGACCCGGACGCCGCGCCCGCCAACCCCAACCAGGCCGCGCGTATCCGCATCGCCAAGCGTGCCGCCAAGGAGCTCAAGGACGGCTACTACTGCAACCTCGGTGTCGGTATCCCCGTCCTCGCCGCAAACTACACCCCGCCCGGCGTCAACGTCTGGCTCCAGTCCGAGAACGGTATCCTCGGCATGGGCCGCTACCCCACCAAGGAGGAGCTCGACGCCGACGTCATCAACGCCGGCAAGGAGACCGTCACCCTCCGCCCCGGTGCTTCCGTCTTCGACTCGGCCGAGTCCTTCACCATGATCCGCGGTGGCCACGTCGACGTCTCGATCCTCGGTGCCATGGAGATCTCCCAGAACGGTGACCTCGCCAACTTCATGGTCCCCGGACACCTCGTCAAGGGCATGGGCGGCGCCATGGACCTCGTCTCCAACCCCGAGTGCACCAAGGTCGTCTCGGTCACCATGCACACCGACAAGAAGGGCAACCCCAAGATCGTCGAGGAGTGCTCTCTCCCCGTCACTGGTGTCCGTGTCGTCTCGCGCATCATCACCGACCTCGCCGTCTTCGACGTCGACCTCAAGAACGGTGGTCTCACCCTTGTTGAGGTTGCTGAGGGCCACACCGTCGACGAGATTAAGCAGAAGACCGGCGCGCCATTCAAGGTCGCTGAGAACCTCGGTTCGTTCTAATCATGTACAAAATAGACGAGTAGTAGCGTAGTCGTTGGGCTTAGCATTGCATTGTAGTATCATCTGATGAAAATCACACTAGCACGATCGAGCGCGGCGAGGCATGAGCGAAGCGGGTGTGAGCGGAGCGCGGTGATCCATCGGTGGGAAAGTGAGGCTGGACTTTTGAAAGGCAGCGGCAATCGTCATGGTGGAGGGAGCCGCGGAAGCAACGCCACGTGTCCTCTTCCCACGTGACACCCATCCGGTATTTGGTACCGCGTCTCAACATCCAAAGGTCGCCATATCGATCGATATCAAGTAGCCACTCACCACCCAACCACCCACACGCATCCACAATGGCCGACCCAGAAGTCGCAGGCCCCTCGCGCCGCGCGACCGTCATGGACGAGGACGAGGAGATCAAGCTCGAGGCCGGCGCCCCCGTCTCTGGGCCATCAGGATCGACTGCGAACGGAACAGGAGCGGACGGAGACGTGAAGGAGAACGGAGGGGCAGGGGAGGGCGAGGGCGTGGGAGAGGGGGAGGAGGGGTCAGCATCAAGCGCGACGCTGTATTTGCACAACTTGAATGAGAAGGTGCAGGTGCCAGGTATGTTTGGATGGTTGTTGGCGCTTTCGGCTCTGGATTCTCGATCGGCGTCTCCCAAGGAGCCTGTTTTCGACATCTGGCTTCGAGGTGATCACAGAGGCTCGTATTCTTCTTAGAGAGAAAGGGAAAAGGTCGAGAGAGTTGGGCCTCTGTGGGACTCGTGAGGCTGGGCGCTGACTCGCAGTGATGAAGCAGACCCTCGCGTCGCTGTTCAAACCCTACCACCCCCTCCAACCCATCATTGCACACCGCAGTGTCCGGATGCGCGGACAAGCCTTCATCTCGTTCCGGGACAAGGCGACGGCGGAGCGCGCGAAGCAGGACGTCCACGAGTTCCCGCTGTACGGCAAGCCGATCGTGAGTCGCGCCCTCCTGCGCCCTTCGCTTTGGCCTGCCTTGCACCACCCGCCTGCGCGCCCACATGCCTGTGTGGCTGTGACATGCGGGCGAGCCTGGCCAGCTGGGAACAAGTGGTCAGCTGACACTAGATCATCGACTTTGCGCGCACGCGCTCGGACGAGGTCGTGAGGCGAGAGGAGGGCGAGGAGGGGCTGGAGAAGTGGAAGGCGGAGCGGCTGGAGCACAAGAGTACGTCTGATCTCGCCCATCTCAGCTGGCCACCGATGTGTAGAAGCTGACAAGCAGAGGCGACGCGGAACACAAACAAGTTCCGCCTCAAGCAGCGCGCCAAGCACCAGGCAGGTAGTGAGTCCTCCCCTTCAATCTTCCGCCCAGCCTGAACCTAACCCCAGCCACCGACGAGCAGCCCGCAGCCAAGAAGCCGCGTTTGCAGATGCCGGACGAGTACCTCCCGCCCAACAACGTGCTGTTCGTGCAGAACCTGCCCGAGGGCACGACGTCCGAGGACCTGCGCGAGGTGTTCGAGCAGTATGCCGGCCTCGTTGAGATCCGTACCGTGCCCGCCAAGCGCGATATTGCGTTCGTCGAGTTTGCCGACGAGGCGACGTCGAGTGTCGCCAAGGACGCGCTGCACAACTTTAAGATTGACGGCGAGACCAAGATGAAGGTGAGCTGCTGGCTTATACAGGTTGAGCTGACGCACAGGTCACGTTTGCGAGGAAGTAGACGTAGTAGAGATGTATACTGTGCACACTGGCCTCATTCATGGGTTTACTGATGTCTATCTTTCACTCTCAGATCGTCTAAGTAACCGGCTCTCACATGGTATCAAATGCATAATGCTGCGTCCTCAAACAGCCGTCTTGACATGTAGTAGTATTGTTGTCATTAGAGGGGGAGGCGGCCGGCACGGAACACCGACTGGGTTGCAATACGGCGGGCCTGGTCGAGCGAGATCGCGTCGCGGCGCAGCTGCGTCCCCGTGTCGTCGTCGTCATCATCGTCGTCCTCGGCGCCACCACTCCGCATCGAGTTCATGTTAGGCGTACGGCCTGCCGACCCGAACATGCCTCCACCGGGGCCAGTGGGCAGCATTGGCGCCCCGAAGACGCTCATGTTGGTGCTTGACGCGCCGAACGGCTTGAAGTCCTGCACGATGCGGCGGCCGGGCGACGTCGGCGACGTGCCAGTCGCAGTGGGGATGGGCGAGGATGGCTCGTCCTTGACGATGGGCATGGGCTCGGCCTTCGAGTCGCTGGTGCGGCGGCGCGGCGGGAGGCGACCGCCAGGCGTGTACTTGAATCCGGCGTTGTAGTTGTTCTTGCGGAACTTGTCGGTCAAGCGGCGCCCAGGGACCTGACGTCAGAACGTGCCAACGAAGGAGAGAGTAGGGGTAAGGGAGGGGGTTCTCACAGGAAGGATGTTCGGTGCAGCGTCGTGGATGTACTGGGCGTTCATCCATGCAGAGACGTTCTTTCGCGATGCGTCGGTCGACATGTATACGTCAGGGAGCTGGACCTGCTTGGTCTGCTCGTTGCGCAGCAGCAGGCGCTCATGTAACTCTCTGGGCTGTCAGATCACGACGCACGGGATACGCACTGTGCCACTTCCTCGACGCTCTGCAGAGTCTCGCCCTTCTCCTTGATGCGCTCGGCAACTTCACGGCCAATCTCTGCAACGGTGTCAGCGACATTCCTGGTCATTGGTTGTGTCACACACCAGATATGAGACGTTCCATGTCCATGTTCTCAAGCACGCTTCCGACGATCGTCATCGCAAGGAGGTCCGCCGTCGTCAAGGGGAGCATAACGCCCGAAGTCATGTTGCAGATGGCCGTGAAGAAGTCGACAGCGCGCTTCGAGCGTCAGCTTGGCATTTCAGAGAGAACTCACAGAGTAGTTGGACAGAGTGTCTTCGCATGCGACCATAAACTGGGCGTTAGGGTGCGAACAGCCGCAGCTGTGATATAATCTCAGTGCTCACCAATGTGATGCCGTGCTGAGCCATGCAGCGCGCGATGACAAGTGGGTCGTGTCCTGCACGTCAGCTAACTTTGGGAGGCTCGCTTGCTCACCATCTGGATCTCCCTGCTTGATTTCTTCACGAAGGGTCAGTACATGTTCTACGAGGCATACGCCTTAACTCACGGTCGCCGCTCTCGCCAATACCTGTCATACGTTAGCACATGGCAAGCTACATGAACTCACCATGAGGAGGAGCGTCCGCAATGAGCACAACCATGCGGGCAGCTTCACGTCGCCACTCGAGCTCCGTCAAACATGCCGCCATGCCCGCAGTGACCGCCTCAGGTCCATCGCCACCACCAGCCGCTGGGTGTGAGCAATGTGGAGCGAGCGCACAGACACTCACCGGTCAACCCCTTGAGGTAGTTCTGAACCGCTGCAATGTCCGACGTGAAGGGGTTGAACTTGTATACGTAGGTGTTGTCTTGTGGCTTGTGGTCGCGGTAGTTGACGATCTCGTTGTCAGCTAACATGCAAACTGATTGGCGACTAGGCCCTGGACTCACTGCCACTCGCAAGTCGTCTGCGCCGTTCAGTCCCTCCTCGCCACGAATCATGTCGCAGATGGCGAAGATGTGGTCGCGCACCGAGTTGATGTACCTCTGCATAGACCCTGTGCAGTCGAGCACGAAGACGAGGTCACTGAAGTGTCAGCTAAATGTGGAGGCAGGGTAGCTTTAACTCACATGGCCTTGCCAGTCCGCATGGAGACATCGTCGATGTACCGCACGTCATAGTGTGTGATGGGGTCGGGCCGAGGCGGTGTAGGCTGCCCGGAGCGTGGGGGATACGCCGAGTAGTACGACATGTACGAGTATCCTGATGATGAGTCGTCAAACATGTCGTCGTCCATGGAGGTGACGGGAGGGAAGTGTAGAGGGTGAAGAGTTGAGGTGGACGATGGAAGTGTTGGAGCGTAGCGTCGACGTTGACGTTAGAGGAAGCGATGTGATGCGAGGGGGTTTTGGAGGCGAGTCGATGCAAGCACGAGGGCGGCTACCTGTGCGTTGGGAAGGTGCGGAGCGCTTTGTCGTTTGTGGGAGAGAAGGGGTAGAGGATAGAGGTGGAGGTGGAGAAAGAAGGGAGTGAAGTTGGAGAGGGAGAGGGGTTAATGAGCAGTTGAGGGATCGAAGTGGTGCGAGGTAAAGATGACGGTGCTTGCTTTAGGGGCAGTTTGGAGCCGAAGGTGGAGATAGCGCTTGCTCGTGAAAGAAATCGTGACAGCTAAAAAGAACGACGAGGATGAGGTATCTCTCAAGCTATAGTGTCGAAGATGAGCGAGCGATGCGGAGAGAGCAAAGACTGTCGAGGGGTGTCTTGGGGGTGTTGAGGATAACTACTGTGGGGTGAGGTCTGTGCTTCTACTCACAATGGTGGCGAAGCCTGACTCTGTGACGTTGGCACCGAGTGCTCAAAACGGTCATCATTCCTCATCTCCATCCATCCATTCCACGTGGGGCAGAAAGAATCCTCCAGTTTCAGGCACTATCCGTCCAAATCAAAATAGGCTCGCCTAAGTCTATCTTAATGGCGGGATCAAATAATGCTACTCTTCGTAAGCCTAATACCTGTACTTGCACTTGGCTGGATTCCCAGGCACGCTAGGTACCGGGCAGCAACGCGCGCACCAAGACGCGTGGAGAGGAAGGTGGAGGGGGGGAAAGGATCCCGAGTCCCTTTAGCCCTTTGGCTGTCAACATTGGGCCATCAGACAGTCCAGTTGGGTCCAAGCCACCACACCACACCACACCCAACATCCATCCATCCATCCAACAACCACTAGCCCTTGTTCATCTCTTTCTTCTTCTACTCTCTCTCTCTCCTCTTTCAAACTTCCTTTTATCCATCTCCTATTCATACTCGTCCTCCTCAGCGACGATCGAACCGCGACAGGTGTCCGCCCTTTACGACCACGTCCACGAAACAAGGAGCTCAATCTCTCGGTACCTGGGAATAGCGACGTCGTGCCCCCCCGGTTCCTCGTCACTCAATCCCATCCCATTCCCCCAACGTTACACAATCTTCCCACATTAACATCTTCTCTCTATCTCTTTTCGCATAACCAACAACGCACGTTTCCTCTTCCATGTCCCGTCTCCCGACGCTCTCCACGCCAGGCGGGCGCTCGTTGAACGGGTCGCCAGGCGGCGCAGTTTCTGGCATTCCGGCCCCGTCCATTCGTCGCCCACGATCGTCCATGGGTCCCAACAATGCTCCTTCCAGCGTGTCCAAGCCAGATCCGGAAATGGACCAGGCTTACAAGGATTTAGTCATGAGACGCCGCCCGCCATCGTCTCTGGGACGCAGCGCTTCGACAAAAGACGACGATCCAGACACTCCGACGCAGAATAGAGGCGGAGCACCCGTGTCGTTTCTCCAGACCCCCAATAGCGGGTTGACAACGCCAAGGACTCCTGGCTTGCGACCCCGAACTCCTTCGTCTATAGTGACACCGTCGTCGCGCCCAACATCCCGGCCCTCCCTCTCCGCTCGATCCTCTCTTGCGGGATCCACGAATACCCCAGGACGACGGCCGAGTGTGGCTTCCTCCACCTCCACGCCTTACCGCCGGCCAGAGTCGCGAACTGGCATGGAGCCGAAGTGGGCGCCCACTGTGGGCGAACGCGTCCGCCTTCCATCACATGGATACGAGGGCACACTGCGTTACCTTGGCCCGACGCATATTAGGGATGGCATTTGGGCCGGAGTTGAATTGGATGGTGGATTCAAGGGCAAGGGTAGGAACGACGGCTCTGTCGATGGGTGAGTGAGGGAAGTGGGGAAATTGTCGAAATGTCTGCTGACGAACTTCAGCGTCAAGTACTTCGAATGCGAGCCCAACTGCGGCATCTTCACGCTGGCGGAGAAGCTTGCGCCTCCGACCTCGATGCAACCACCAAACTCGCGACCCGCGTCTGTGGCCTCCCATCGATCTTTGAACTCGTCATACTCGGCGTCTGGTCGTGCAACACCTGCCGGGGATAGGACGAGGAAGGGAGCTACAACGCCCAGCTTTGGCACGCGCTCTATATCTGGTCGGGTCCCGCAGAAGAAGGCAGAGACGACAGACTCGAAGAGCGCCGCAGCAGCAGCTCAAATTACGGAAGGATCACGAGCCAGCAAATATTTGGGCATGACTGCCAAACAGCTCGACGCTCGGACAACAGGCACCGCCACCACTTCTACCCCTCTCGGCTCGAGCACAAATACATCGATGACTCCCAAGGCAACCAGGGCGGGGGCGACGACACCTGGCCGGGTGCCGAGGCCGAGCTTGGGAGGCTCTTTGGCGACTCCAAAGGCTCGCGGACCACGCCAGTCTGAGATGATGCCACCACCTCCTTCACCGCAATTGTCCAAGGCCGTTCAGCCTAACACGGCTGCCCTCGAGAAGGAGATCGAGGAGCTACGCCGGCGGAACGCTGAGCTGGAAGATCAGGTCGTCAACCTTCCTGAGCCAGCAGACGACACCGAGAGGCTAGCGGCCCTTCAGGCAGAGATCGAGAGTGCCAAGGCAGAGGCCGATGCTCTGCGTATTCAACTTTCTGCGTCAAGCGGCAACGCTGATGACGTGAAGCAGAAGGTTGAGGAGCTTCAAACCTCCAGCAGCAAACTCAAGGAAGAACTTGCCGCAAAGGAGCGCGAGGTCGACGAGTTGCAGAAGGAGATGCGCATTGCAGCTGAGCGTGCTGCTGGCGAGCTTGAGGCTGGGATGGACGCCAGACGCGAGGAGATACGTCTGGCCGAGGAGCGCGCCGAGGCTGCCGAGACCGAATCCGCAGACTTGAAGAAGCTCGTGGACGAGTTGACGACTGCTGGCAATGTGAGTCAACGCTAATGGACGACGCTGACATGCCAGCAAATCATCGAGCTCAACGAGAGCAAGCAGTTCCAGTTCGAGATGCAAATACGCGAGCTGGAAGAGAAGCTTGCGAAGGCGACCGAGGAAGCTGCCGCCGCGAAGGAGCGCGTGAATGCTTCGGCAGGCACCGACGCCAAGCCAAGGGAGGCCACCGCTGCCGAGATCGACAACGAGACTCTCACCGACCAGATCAAGCATCTCCAGAGCCGTATCTTACACTTGGAGGAGCAGCTCGAGGAGGCACGTGGTCAGGCTGAGACTGACTCGGATGCGTGGCTCGCCAAGCTCAACAAGTCGCGCGATGCCGAGAAGGCCACCGAGGCAGAACTGCAGCGCAGCAAGGCGGAGATCACCAAGCTCAATGGCGAAGCTGCCGCGACCAAAGAGCGGATTGCCGAGTTGCAAGGAGCACTCACGGAGAACCAAACCGCTCTGGAGGCTGCCCGTGCCGAGATCGAGACATTGCGACAGGACGCCACGGACGCTGCTTCAGCGCGTGCGAACGATGCCGCTAGCGAGGCCAAGGTGGCTGAGCTCAAGGCGCAGCTGGAAGCTCGCTCTGGTGCGGAGAAGCGTGTCACCGAGCTCGAGGACAAGATCGTTCAACTCGAGGCGGAGCTGGCCAGTAAGCGCTCGATGGACGAGGAACGTCAACCTGGCCGTGCTCCTCGCAAGTCGAGTAGCTCAATGGAGGAGGCCGAGAAGTCGATTCGCGGCTACCACCACATCGTTACTGAGATGAAGGAGGAGAACTCGCAGCTCAAGAGCAAGCAGGCCGATTTGCAAGACGAGATTACCATGCTCAAGGAGGAGATCAAGCTTCTGCAGGAGATCAACGAGTCATCAGACACGCCTGGCGGTGGCGCGGGCGAGGACGTTGTCAAGCTCCGCGGCACTGTCAAGCAGCAAAGCGAAGCCATCAAAGAGTACGAGCGCGAGGTCTCGGAGCTCGAGTCGTTGGTCGAGGCCAAGATCTACCGCGAGGACGAGCTCGAGACGCGCGTTCAGGAATTGGAGGCGGAGATGGCGCGTCTGCGCGTCAAGACTACCTCTGCACCCAGCAATTCCACCATCTCGCATTCGCGCAACGTGTCGACGCAATCTGCTGTTTCGACGACTGCCAGCGGAGGGAACAGCGAGGATGCCGGCGATTTACGCTGCGAGCTTTGTGAGGGGCCACACGAGCTGGATGCGTGCCCAGTGTTCACCGGCGCGCCTGCCGAGACGGGCAACACAACGCCGCTCAACATCAAGAAGTCCAAGAAATGGTGCAATGACTGCGAGGTGGGTGTTGCTCCGGGACGAGGAAAGGGATGTTGAGCTAACGTCGCAGAGCTCGGCACACAACACGTCAGAGTGCCCGCTGGCAGACGACGTATTCTAGACAGCTGCGAGATATTTGGGGCATTGCCATTTTGGTTGCGGGACAGACTGTGCATTTTACATCAGACCTAGAGTATACTTTTATAGTTAATGCATGCTCACGGGCGATCCGGGGCGACAAGTTGGCCAAAGGTAGCAGCGATATTGAGGGTGTACGAGTCGAGATTGGTCCAGCGCGGCCCATTAAAATACCGAGATTCCGGCCTTCCGGTCCGGAGAAGTGAGTAACCCTGTCAGTACTCGTCGTCTCGTCGTCATTGTCAGGACCTAAGTGGGCTATGAGCTCATCCAAATTGCCACACTCAAGGAGTAATAGTAGTTGTTGCGACTACTCCATTACCCTCTATTCTACTCTATTCCAAGTTCTACGCCTCTGCACCCCGCTCACACCCGCTCATCATGCACGTCCTCGTCACAGGCGCCACCGGCCGGCTCGGGAAATACGTCCTGACGATCCTCACGAACGAGGGCCACAGCGTCGTCGCGACGGACATGAAAGAGCCCTCCGACCCGCTCCCCAAGGGCGTCACCTTCCACAAGGCGGACACGACCTCGATCCCGGCCGTCGACGAGCTGTACGACGCGGCGCTCGCCGCGTCGCCCGACGGCAAGCTCGACGGCCTGATCCACCTGGGCGCGATCCCGAACCCGCGCCCGGACCTCGACGACCGGGAGCTGCACAACAACAACGTGGTCAGCGGGTTCAACGTGCTGCGCACGGCCGTCGACCGCGGCGTGAAGCGGATCGTGCAGACGAGCTCTGTGAATGCGCACGGGCTGAGCTACGCGCCGGAGGGACATACGACCTTCGACCGGTTCCCGATCACGGAGGAGGTCGAGCGCCGTCCAGTGAGTTGCCCGTGCCTCACCCTCACCCTCTGTCCGTTACCCGCAAGGCGCTAACAGGCAGGAGGACGCTTACGCCATCTCCAAGCATGAGATGGAGATCCAGGGGGACGCGCTCGTGCGCTGGGACCGCAGCGTGCGCATCGCGTCCCTCCGCCCACACATGGTGCGCGAGTCGTACGACACGGCGTGGCCCGACTGCCGCGCCATCGATATCTTCAGCTGGGTGTCTTACGAGGCGACGGCGCGCGCGTGTGTGCTGGGCCTCACGAGCGAGGGGTGGAGCGGGCACGAGGTGTTCAATGTCGTCGCGCCCGAGATCTGCTGGGAGGGCACGGTGGACAAGCAGCGCACGAAGGAGGACGGCGTCGGCAAGGAGGGCGAGAAGGTGGGCACGCAGGAGCTCGTGCGCAAGTACTGGCCCCAGGTGCCGATGGACGACGAGTACTGGCGCGACAGGCCGAGGCGCGCGGTGTGGGATTCGAGCAAGGCCGAGCGGATGCTGGGGTGGAAGCATGAGTAGATGTAGTACTGCCGACATACAGGCGGCTTCTGGCAGTGTCACTATCGAAGGGCGCTGCGCTAGTAAGCTGAGGAAGATGCGATGCAGTCCATGTAGTGAATAGCCGGTGATTGCGGCAGCAGGACAAGGTATTCGTTTTACTTGACATTCGCAGTAGCCATGGGGTGGCTGCAGCCATCTACGATCTTCTACAGCATCTCCAACTTTAGCCCAAGGCAGCTACATAGTACCGCCAGTCTCCGACTCGAGGGTCGAGTTGTTCGGCTTGCAGTGCTCGAGCCCGTCGCCCTTCTGGTGCTTGACAAAGTTACACACCTGGTGGATCTCCGGGTGGTCGTTGGCACCGGGGTGCACGGTGACGTTCTCGAAGCGGATGTCGTGGCACGGCTGGGCGGGCGAGCAGTCAAGCCAGACAGCGCGGTTGGCAGTCGACGACGCGACGACGTTGGTGAAGTTGATGTGCGACCACTCGAACGTGCCGTACTTGTGCTTGCCGTGCTCGTCATCGAGGTAAGTGAGGCTGGCGTGAGCAAGAGTGTCGCGGGCTAGTCTTGACTCGCGACTTACCCAGCAGTGAGAGCGATGGGACGCTCGATGTCCTCCATGTAGATGTCGCGCACGCTCACGTTGCGGCAGTAGCCGTAGCCGCCGCCGCCGCCGTTGGGTGGGTGGCCGACCTCCTCGCCGATCCACGACTTGAAGTAGATGCCCTGGTAGCCCTTGACCTGGTCGGAGGGGTAGAGCTTGATGTCCTCCAGCACGACGTTCTCGATGATATCCTTCTGCGCCCGTCAGACGGCCCTTTGGATACTTAAAACACTCACCACACCCTCGTACTGCGCGATGGAGCCGAACGCAATGCCCGTCCCACCGACACAAGTGACATTGTTCACAGCCACGTTCGTGCTGTTCGGCTTGAAGGCAATGCAGTCGTCGCCGCCCTGGTACACAAAGTTGTTGATCGCAATGTTGTTCGAGCGGTACGTGTCGATGCCGTCCGTGTTCTGCAGCCACGTCTTCTCCTCGTAAGACCCGCTCGTGCTGGTCGCATTGACGACGCAGTTCTCATAAGCCACATTCTCCGAGTCGACGAGGATATGCGCCCAGAACTGAGGCTGCTTAATGGTCCAGTTGGTGACGACGGCGTTCTTGGCCCCGATGATCGCAAGACTCATCGGCCGGCCGTGCACGTTGCCGACGCCGCGCGCGTAGTCGTACCATACCTGGCCGTTACCGTCGATGCCGCCCGTGTCCTCGCCGTTCAGGACAAAGTTGGAGCCGGTGACGATGAACGCGAGCTTCTGGTTCTGGAAGCCGAGGTCGAACGCGTGCTTGACCCAGTACTGCACATCATCGGAGAACTTGAGCCAGCCACGCAGGCTGAGGACGGTGTTCTCGAGGCGGATCTTGACGGGGCGGCGGATGTTGCTGGGGTCAGTGCCGAAGCCGAGCGCCGGAGGTGCGAGGCGAGGCTGGGGAATAGACATCACCATAGTCTGCCGAACCAAGTGTGCCGGGAAGGGGATGTAGATGGAATGGACATTGGACTCACTATACCGGCGAGTTCATGAACACGATGCTGTTCTTGCCACACCGCTTCATCGTGTTGAGGAAGTTGTCCGTGTCGTCGCCATCGCCACCCTTCGCCTTGAGGGTGCAGATGCCGGCGAGACCACCATGGTGCTCACTGTACCCCTGCGTGACCGTGAGCTCGGGGATGTCGAAGTCGAAGTCCTCCGCGCCCTCGGGGTGGAGGAGGTGGTCAACGGCAGCAAGCACGTTCGACGCGCCCGACACGATCTCGTCGAGCACGGGGATTGCGGGGATGACGTGCGCCAGCGCGGGCGCGGCGAGGAGGAGTGGTGCGAGCTTCATCCTCCGTGTACTGTGGGTATGGACAGTGAAAGAGGGGATGGGCTGGTGGGCGCTGCTTAAGAAGCGAGAAGCGAAATGCAGCCGGTCCATTGTCGTACCGTCAAGTAACGGGGTACTCACCGGCGACCGGCGCCGGTCCGGCCTGGGTACCGGATTAGAACGATGACGAGATGGGCCGAGTCGCCGAATGTCACAAGACACCGACTCCTCGAGCTCTTCCACCTCTAACTCCACAGTTCTACATATAGTCTCCCTTCGTCATTGCGGTCGCCATCGCCCATTCTCCATCGCTCACTCTTTACTCATACACACACAGATGCGCCCAGGATGATGTCCACAGCACTTACGGCCGTATGGGCCGCCATCCACACCTTCCAGTACGGCTTCGCGATCGCGAGCCTGAACGGCATCCAGGCGCCGCTCACCTGCGGCGGCGCGCTCCCCGCGCCGTCAGGCGCAGGCTTCAAGCCGGGTCTCAAGCCATGCGTCGACATGACGGTATGTCTCCCCTCCGGCCTTCTCCATCGCCTCCGCTTCTGGGTGCCCTCGCGTTTATCTCGGTAAACAAGCACTGCCACTGACATCAGGCGGCGCAGTTCGGCCTCGTCGTCGCCATCTTCACGCTCGGCGGCCTCGTCGGATCGCTTTCGTCGCGGACATTCGTCGCAAAGCACGGACAGCGCGGGACGCTGCGATACTCCGCCTTCGCGATTGTGATCGGTTCGAGCGCCGTGGCGCGCGCAAACGATTTCCGGACCATGGTCGTTGCTCGGTAAGCGTCTAGAGATTAGTGTGACCGTGTCGAGATAAGGGCGCGGATTGAGTCCAGCTGGAGGGGCGGAGCGAGCAGACCAACCCAAGAAGACGCGCAGCCAGCTGACCCCAGCGTCATCATCGGCCTCGGCTGCGGCCTCGCGACGACCACCGTCCCGCTCGTGCTGGCCGACCTCGCGCCGAACGGCATCAAGAAGGCTCTGGGGATCATGAACCAGCTCTTCATCGTCCTCGGCCTCCTGGCGGCCCAGTCCCTCTCGTTCCCGCTGGGCAAGGAGATGCTCTGGCGCGGTGTGCCGGGTATCGCGGCGGGCATCGGCACCCTCCAGCTCGTGGGAAGCGTGTTTGTGCGCCTCAAAGGCAACGGCGGGCGCGACCTCGATGCCGAGGCCGAGCCGCTCCTTGGCAACGGTGGGTATCTTCCTGCCCTCAGCTAGTCTCGTTGTAGTGGCTGACAGCAGATGCCGACAGGGAGGAGCCGATAACGATCCTCGAACTGCTGCGTTCTCGCGACCCGCGCGTCACCCGCGCGCGTACGTCCTCCACCCCTCTTGTAAACTAACACCAGTCTCCCTCGTCCTCATCACCCAGCTGGCGCAGCAGCTCAGCGGCGTCACCGCCGTCATGTACTTCTCCACGTCGATCCTCTCGCCCCTCCTGCCGGCCGACGCGAAACTCATCGCCCTCGGCATCGTCATCCTCAAAGTACCGATCACCACGACGCCCGCCTTCCTCATCGAGCGCCTCGGCACCCGCCCCCTCCTCCTCTACCCGACGATGGCGATGACGCTGTCCATGCTCGCGCTCGCGCTCGGCCTCAACCTCCCCAACTCGGCGCTGGCGGTTACGGGCATGGTCGCGTTCGTCGCGGCGTTCAGCGTCGGGCTCGGGCCCGTGACGTGGGTCGTCATGGGCGAGGTCATGCCCGTGCATGCGCGGGACGCGGCGAGCTCCCTGGGACTGGCGCTGAATTGGAGCACCAACTTTGTCGTCGGGGCCAGCTTCCTCCCGCTCCAGCAGAGGATGGGGTCCAAGGAGGGCGGGGGGGAGGGGAACATCTTCTTCCTGTTTGCCGGGACGTGTGCGGCGGCCGTGATGGGCATCTACTGGGGGTACAGGCGGTATGAGAGTAATGCGTGAGTGGCTCGCGGGTCTGGACGCCCGGACAATGAGCCTGGAGCACAGTCGATAGAGTAGTATGCGGTTCTACGTTGGGTGTCTTCGCCATATCTAGTTGGGTGTTTTCTCCATATCTAGGATGGATGGATTGATCAGAACTGCGATGCAGATAGAGCGGTATTGTTAGACGACATCGACCTCCTCTCCTCGCACACTGCACTCACACACCCAGCGCCAGCTTCTGATGTCTGCAGACATGTCTATGAGTTACCAATCTTCTACCTCTACAACACCTCTCTCGCCTACACCTTGACCTCGGCGGGGAGGGCCTCGTCCTTGGCGCCAGCAATAGCGTTGCGCACACACAGGTCGGCCATGGCATTGCGCGTGTCGTAGTCGGCGCTGCCCATGTGGGGGATGACGACACAGCGCTTGTTGAGCACGAGCGGGTGGTCCGGTGCGATGCGGGGCTCGCCCGTGATGACGTCGAGGCCGGCGCCGAAGATCTCCCCTTCGTCCAGGGCGGCATTGAGGTCGTCCGAGTTGACGATAGGCCCGCGCGCGGCGTTGACGAGCACGGCGCTCTTCTTCATCTTCTGCAGGAACGCCTTGTCGACGATGCCCGTCGTCTCGGGCGTGAGCGCACAGAGGACGATGAGGATGTCGGCCTGCGCGGCGACGTCGTCCTTCTCGGCGCGCGACACGTCGACGCCCCAGCGCTTCGAGAAGGCCGCGTCGATCTCGCCCTGGTTCGCCCGCGCCCGGCTGCTGTTGTACACGATGCGCGGCGGGTGCGCCTTGTTCGTGAATGCCAGCAGGCGGTCAACGACACACTCCGAGATACGCCCGAAGCCGAGGAAGCCGATCGTCAGGCTCGGGTGGTTGAGGCCCGGGCCGCACATGACGAACGGCGCCCACGGGAGCTTGGGCCAGCCGCCGCTCTTGATCAGCTGGATGCCCTCCTCGACGCGGCGCATCGTCATCAGCACGAGCATCGTCGTGATGTCCGCGACCGAGTCGGAGAGGACCCCGGGCGTGTGGCCGATCTTGATGCCGCGGGCGTTGGCCGCCTTGACGTCGATGTGGTCTGGTGTGAGCGACGCGAGCAAGCGAGCCAGCCGCAGGCTGGTGAGCAAGAGCGTAGTGCAGCGGGCGAGCGCGATGCGCAGTGACGCGGGCGGCGACCGGCGAGGTGGCCAGGGCTAGTGCGGCAGGCAAGCGGCGAGGTGTCTGCGCTTCTGGCATTGCAGACGACGGTCTAGGGGCAGCGGCAGAGGGCGCCAGTCGACACGCCAGCTGCCCAGCTACGAAGACCAGGCCCTAGGCCGCCCTCCTCCCGTGCCCCAACGTTGCCTAACAGCTTTCACTGCCCTCGCCCCGCCCAGCGCCTAACAGCTCTCACTGCCCTCGCCCCGTCCAACGCCTCCCACCTCTCGCCCACTACAATAGCGCGCTCGGCGCCACTCGGCTCGGGGCTGCGCACCTCGCCTCGCGCGCCTCGCTTGGACTCACCAAATCCCACCGAAAATGTCGAGATAACCTTCAGATTCTTGCTCGCGGCATCGAGCAGCTCGTCGTCGACCTTGTCGCTCGGCTGCCCGTGCATGATGCACGCGGCGACGACCTCGGGGTCGGCGATCTTCTCGAGGACCCACGCGCGCGACGGCTCCGCGTCCTCGGGGTTGACGATGAGCTCGAAGTTGGTCGCCTGGAGGAGGGACATGGCCTCGGGGCCGACGTGGCGGGTGCTGTTGTCAGCGTCGAGCCGCGAGCCGCAAGCGGCAGGGCGGGCGGGCGAGAGGGCGAGAGAGGGCGCGGAGTGTCTGGGAGCGGGGTGGGGGTTGGTTGGTTGGGGCGCTTGGGGCTGGGGCGGAGGATGGGACAGAGGCGGTGACGGGGGGACAAGGAGGTGGGGACGGAAGGGGGAGCGATACCCCTCATGTTTGTCGGCGCCGTCGCCGTCGTCGCGCTATCATGCGCTCGTCCCCGGCCCCGGGGTCCTCGCGCGAGCTGCGCGAGCAATCCTCTCCGCGCCGTCCATGTTCTCACGCCCTCCCCCTCGCCCTCGCCCGTACGCCCTCCCCCACACGCCCTCACCCTCGCCCACGCCCTCACCCTCCCGCCCGCGCACACACTCACACAAGGATCTTGGGCATGTTAATTAGTCGCGATGTCGAGAACCGGCGCAGAGCTTGCATGTGAGGAATGGTCAAACGCAAGTTGGTGCGGATGGGACGCTGCGCGCCGAGCCTCACCCCTCACCTGGGCCAGGGTCGGGTGCGGGGTGGGCAGGATGTAGCAAGTAGCAAGTAGCGTTGCCGCGAGTACCCGCGCCAGGTCCGGACCGGTGGGGCCGGGCCGGGGCGGAGATGCGGAGGGTTCGACCGTATCTTCACCGTACTATTCCTTTGCATCCAACGCGGTTGTCTGGGGCGGATCTCGGTGCTGGCCCAGTGTCAATGCATGTATGTAGGGATTGTTGCTGGACGGTTCATGTTTGTCCCGAGCATGCATCGGAAGGAACTCTCTAGGATGCTGTTTCGGCGTCGACTGCCCGACACTACCTCAAGGGTTTGCGAACCGCACTCTGCAGACACCCGTGCCAGCTACATCATGTCACACTCCATTTGCAGCCCAGCATACAGATACAATGCATGCCTCTCTAGCCTGCCCACCTACCCCACCGCCCTAGATGCGCCACACCTCACTCCGCGCACGCGCGTACACCTCGTGCTCGACGAGCCCGCCGTCCATCTCGTCGTCCCCGTCGCCCTCGAACGTCTTGGGGTCCGACGGGTGGATCGTGAGCTTGGCGAACGTGCCCGGCGCGTTGGTGCGCGAGAGATGGCCGGGGTTGATTGCTAACGTGGAGTCGACGACCTGGTGTCAGCAACGATCTGGGACGAAGTGACGTTGGGAAAAGCTTGTACTTGCAGCGGTGTGCGCAGCTACTTCTCTCGGTACCACGGCGCAGCGCGATCCACGTCGCTCGCCTCGCTGCGCTCGGATCGCGTAACTCACCTTCGCAAAGTGCTTCAGCTTGGACGGGAGGATCAGCACGTCCGGCGCATCGAGCAGCCGCAGCTGGTGCCAGTGCGTGACGTCGAGGTTGACCTCCGCCGCCACGTTCTCTGGCGGCGGGAACAGCGGGTAGAAGTGCCGGTGCCCCAACACGTGCCGCACAAGGTTGGCCATAGCGTCTCCCTGCGGGTTCGGGTTGGCCGGTACGGACGGGTCCGGCTCTGCCTCGTCCGCGCGCTGGAACACCTCTTCGCGGCGGAGGTGGAAGAGGACGTCGGGCGATGCGAGCGAGATGGCCACCTCGTTGATGCTGAGCGTGCACGGGTTCGGGAGCATGCGGACCTTCTTCGAGAGCCCGAGGCCGTCCTTGTCGAGCATGGCTTGGGGGTATGCTGCGTGCCGCGAGATGAGGTCGCGCACGGAGGGGATGAGGACGACGATGGTCGCGGGAGACGCGTCGTGCAGGCGCTTGAGGCGCGCAGCGATTTGTTCCCGGAACAGCTCAGCGGGGGAGACGCCGAGCTGGCCGCGCTGGATGTGGGGGTGGGAGGCGTCGACGAATGGGCCGAGCTGCGGTTAGTTGTAGTCCGGCTTCAGAAGCTCACCATGATGAGGACGTCGGGACGCTCGTCGCACGCCACTTCAATCAGCGCGTCGAGCGGCTCGTACAGCAAGTCCGTGTCGAGCGAGTACGGCCCTGCAGCGACGTGGACGCTGATGGGCAGCCCGCTGAGCTTGTCGCCCTGCTGGTACTCGAGGAGCTCCTCCTTGGGTGTCATGAGGGGTTGGGAAGGGGGAGGCTGGAGGACCTCGTCCACGACAAACGCGTTGCCACCACCGTTCCTGCCCTTGACGCAAACAAGCGCGCCGGGGAACAACCCGAACCCACGGACGCCAGGCGCGCCGCCGCGCACCTTGAGCGTCCCTTGAGGCGCGAATCGCAAAGGAACAACCTTGCCGCCGCCAAGGATGCGCGAGCTCTGGAGGTACAGCGACGTTGTTGATGCTTTAGACGTGTCTGTTGGCGGAGAGAGGATACGCCCAACGGCGTAGATGTCGTCTTCGGAGGGGAGGAACGGGTCGCCCAAGTCCGACAACCCGTATGCCTCCTTGATGATCTCGGCGAACTCGTCAATCTGCTCGTCGAGCGCCTCTGACCGCACCGAGATCTTCTCGAACATGTACCGGTAGTCCCACTCCCTCGGGTCGGCGGTGGTGGTGAGGGAGACGCGCGGCTTCGAGCCGGCTGGTGCGCCGCTCCCAGCTGTGAGGTGGGGGTTCAGTGTCTCGAGGAGGGAGTGTGGTTGGGGACGCGAGCGGAAGGACTGGACCACGGGCTTGATGTCGCTGGCGTCAGTTCTACACTGCAACTAAGACTTACCCGTTGGGAGACTCGCCACCGCTCACGGGCGACGTCGGCGCCGCGCTTCTGCCCACAGGAGTCGTGACCGCCAACTTGGTGCTGGGGCGGTACGCGCTGGCCGTCGCCGCCGGCCCCGTCGGCGTCCTGGAGGGCGTCGAGTGTGCCGGCGACGGGAGGTTGGCGTTATTCCCGGCATTCGACAGGCGGGACGGCACGCTCGGCCTCCGCGGCGTCGTGAGGTTGTCGAGGAACCCGCCCAAGTCGCCGAGCGCCGCGTTCGCCGACCCCTTCTTGCGCACGCCGGCGACCTTGTCCGCGGGCGTCGACGCGACCTGCTTCGCCTGCGTCTCGCGCTGGATCTCCTTGCGGAGGTCGCGCGCGACGTCGAGCGTGAAGTTGGCGAGCTTGGCGCGCAGGCCGGACGGGCGCGAGAGGAGGAACGCCTCGTACTTGAAGTAGAGGTCTTGTGGGGATAAAGCGTAGATGCGGGACATGGACTGGAGCTCGGCCAGGATCGCGGGGTCCGACGCGGCTGTTTTGAACAGCGAGGTGAGCTCGGCGTCGCTCATCTTGGCGTGGATGGTCTGGAGTGTGGAGATGGAGAATGGCGAGGTGTGGCCAGGGCACAACAAAACAAAGTCGACATGAGCGTGTCGAGCGAGACGCGTCGCGGAATCAGATGGGGTCGGTGCCACGTGACTTAAATTGGATTCGACAGCATGCATCCGGGATTCTCCTCGTCTTCGCTATCCTCACCGCTGCTCTTGATCTTCCAACTGCCCAGTGGCCACATGCCACGCTGCATTCCTGTATCCATGGGCGTGCCGACCACCTAAGCTCGCAATATCTGGCCTTGCTGACTGGACCACGGCTGTTACGTGTTTCAGGTCCACGGCCCTCCTGAACTTGGCCATCGCACCATGCGCGGCATCCTCAGCCTCACCTAATCTCGTCTCCGGTGGTCCTGAGCTTGCATTCCGACTCCGGGTTCCAGAGATCAACATTCCGTCGTCGGATGGCAGCGTCTCCTCCAGCGGCCTTACACGCACGCCTTCAAGTGGCCTCAGTCTGTGCCAACGGAACTGCGCTAAGCCCACAACGCAACAGGAACCTCACACAGAACCAAATGGCACGCTGCCATCACGCCCACAGCTCGTCGGACTCGATTAACAGCAGTCAGTGCTTGATTAGTCATCGCTCGACGGTTCCTTGCGCGTGACCTCTGAACCTCTATTGTTAGCATTCTCGATCCTATGCGCGGAGGCACAGAGACGCGCTCAACGACTGGAGTATGCAGCTCTCCACTCCACTTGAGCTGGCCCAGGCCCCAGTCTACAATGGCACCAAGGGCGGAGCCTACCTCACCGTCGCCAGCCGAACAGCCGAACAGCCTGCAGCGTGGCCGTCTGCAGCCCGCAGTCGGCCAAGAAGCTTGGTAGGAACACGATGTCCAGGAAACCGTCCCTACGGCACGTGAGCTCCGTATGGCACACATACCTCCTCCCCTGGCGCCACCTTCCAATGCAAATGAGATTTAATGACTGCGAGCGGCGTTGCCCAGCCTGTCTGCGGAGACGGACAAACGAACGCAGGAGACCACAACACGTGACGCCGTGCCTTCCCTGTATCGCTGCCCATGTGCTATAAGCCGCGGCCGATTGGCGGTCTGGCCGCCTGGCGGCCTGGCGGGGGAGACGTCATCCCCGCGTTTGCCCAATTGCCTCTTCCGGCGATGAGGACGGAATGGGAACTCGTGGTTCTTCTTCGGTGTTCTGAGCAACAAAACAATGGCCAAGGTCGGTCTGGGTGACATTAGTGACGGTGGCGCGGAGAATGTGATCAGGCAAGATAGATGAGGTGGTGAGGGTTGGGTCGAGAACTGTTAATGAGCGAGAATGATATCATTAGAGTCTGCTAGAGTGCTCGAGTAGATCGCTTCGGTCGCTGAGTTTGCTGCCTACCTCCCTCTTCGCTGTAGGTCGCTGCTGCCTCCTGGAATGCTCGCTAGTGCTCGCTATTGCTCGCAGACGTTTCTCAATGCACATGCAGATTATAGGATATATAGTGTACGGACTGGCGTCCAGTGCTCAACCATGCCGCCCCGAACCCTACGACTCGGACCAACTCTGGCGAGCGATGCGAATTGATGCAATCTCAAAGCACGCTGAGGAAGCTTAGGGGTGCGCCTCAGCCTCAGCCTCGGCCTCGACGTCCTTGGGCTTCTCAGGCTTGACGTAGGGGGTGTAGATGTGGGTGTTGCGGACGGAGAAGGTGTACGCGTCGCCAATGGTGAAGAGGAAGCCGATGGTGTTGAGACCAAACATGGTCCAGGCGAGCGCCTCGATGGCGGTGATGCGCGAGCACTCGTTGATGAAGGGGCGGTACTTCTCGGGGAATGAGTCGATGGGGTTGCCGCACTGGAGGCCGTGGCCGAAGGGGGTCATCTGGAACATGCCGGCGACGACACCGAACATGACGGCGGCGGCGAAGAAGCAGAAGATGAAGAGGTTGTGCGAGAGCCATGCGTGGAAGATGCCGAAGAGGGCGAAGAAGAGGGTGGCGAAGAGGCTGGGCGTGAGCGCTGAGCAGCGGAGCGAGCGAGGCGGCGAGCACGACAGACAACTAGGAGGTGTAGCTTGTCTGATACGTGCTGTATGCTCGACAGTTGGACACTTACGCAAGGCCGAGAGCGTGGTACCACCGTCCGTCGGGGTAGTTAGTCCAGGTGTTGCCGTACTTGTGCAGCTGCTCCGAGACGAGACCGAGGAGGGAGAAGTTGACCATAAGGTAGAAGATGAAGAACGAGAAGATGACGATCTGGCGCTTGGTCGAGAAGAGCGTCTGCCAGCGGGTCTTGGGGGCCTCGGGCTGGCCGGCGGCGGCTGGGGTCAGTGTGTGCGGAGAGGAGCAGGCGGAGACAGCGGTGGAGGAGATCGCCAGCACAGTGGAGTCTGTGGGAGCTCGCCTCGGAGCTGGCCCGCCAAGGCTACTCACCAACTGGAGTCTTGGCCATGGTGATTATAGGTGGTAGTGTAGTGGAAGTGGTACTGGTGAGCTAGGTGGTAGCGAGGAGCTGTAGCGGTGGGAATGTGTGAGCGGCACAGTCGACGCAGCCGCTTCTTAAGTGCGGCCGACGTTTGCGCTCAGCCTCAAATCCTCGCTATCGACTAGACGGTGTAGTCAGCACACTAGTCAGCACGCTCGCACGTGAGTAGCGACCCGCGGGCGCCCGCGCCGTCCGCTCTCCGTGGCCGACCGGTGAGGGACGGGTAGTCCAGGCCACCGTGGTGCTGAGGTAGGGCGCTCCTCCCTTCTCGCCTAGCGCGACTGCCATGCATGCGTCATCACCGAGTGATGGCTGGTGGCTGGGCTATTCGAGGACTTGCCCTGCGCCTCGTCTAGATCATAGAGGCTCGGTCTCGGGGGCTGGGCGGGCGGGCTGGGCGGTGGGCGGGCTGGGGAGTCGGGGGAGGTGGAATGGGGGAGCTCGGGGACTCTGCCTAGCAAGCCGCGGCCGCCAGTGAGCTCAGACGCCCCCCGAGGTTAGAGCCCCCGAGCTAGAGGCGCGTACGAGGAATCCGAGATTAGCAAGACTCCCAAAATCGGCGCCGCGTCAGGGTCTGCTATTGTTATTGTTAAGTCGCTTTGGTAATGACGTCGCCACCCCAGCCAAACTGCCCAAGTGGACAGGTCGAGGTCTACAAACCGGCCGCGGGTATACGCAGCACACGACGTCTTCAGCAGAGTGGGGAGTGGAGGGTCGGGCTGAGCCGGAGGGTCAGGCTGGGGGTCAGCGTAGCCTCGCTGGGCGAGGAACGGAGCGGAACGATAAGCCTTGCATGCCTCGATAATCTCTTGGCTGAGTTCTGCTCGTCTCCCCTCCGTTCCAGTCTCCTATCGAGGTGCTTGAGGTGATCGTTCAGCTTCAAGCTATGATCACTGTGGCCTTAGCTTGCCATTGCTGCTCGATGGGGTGGGCGGGTGTGGCGAAAATATTTGGTTCTTGGTTCAGGGTCCCACTCGTCTTCCTCGATTAGCCCCGCCGCAACTCCGGACGCAATTGTCCGCCAACCATCTCATCATCGCCGTCGTCCGCGCTAGTCGTCGGGTCGGGCTCGAAGGTTACAAGCGACGTCGGGGTCCGGGTCGGGTGGGCTCGGTTGGACGGATGACGGCAGTCCCCTTATTCATAATGAAAGGAGGGCGGCATGCGTCGGCGATTCCAGCGAGCGTACTCTCGCAGGGCAACGTTGCGCTGGGGCCTGAGGGCTGGGATGAGGGCAGAGACGCTATCCTCTACCGTTCACCTCTCCTCTCTACGCCCGCGCGCTCGGAAGCGGCGATACGGCTTCTGCCCACTGGTACTGGGCTGGGCACTGGGCACTGGGCTGGGCAGCGACTGGAAACGCCACATTACGGAGTGGCTCACCTGGCTGAGCCTGCGTCGGCGCCCCTGAAGATCTCATCTGGCTACGTCGCCCACTCTTCCGTCGCCATCTAACACCTACCTTGCCTCCGACCTTGCCTCCACCCTCGACCCTCGAGCGGACTCGCTTGCGGCCCGACTCGCTTGAGCTGGTTCCTGATCGTCATGGCAGTCTCCGGTTCGGATGTGTCTCGCATGGTAGCGAAGAGGTGGGAGGGGGAAGATCAAGTGGAGCCGGCGAGGTGAGGCAGTGGAGGGGAAGCTGTCTCGAGGGGTCGCTCTGGGCCAGTTGTTGCTCACTTGCGCTGATGGCGGGGACGTTGAGCCCAAGGCGCTGCAGCTTAGGCGATGGTCAGCTTAGTCGCACGCCATCTCACGTCTCTTGCTCAGAGCAAGGCAGATCGACTTCGGCGGCTCATCGCTGGTGGCTTACACGCGCGTGGCGTGTGGCCCTGCAGAGCATTATGCATATCCAAGTCACAGTGGTAGTGTCAACGGCTTTCCTCAGCCTCGGCCCCCTTCCCCCGCTCTTGTCCTCTGCTGACGGGCCTCCAAGCCAGCTGCACTGCACTGCACAGGTACATGCCAAAACCTATCCTCACTTAGCCCTCGCTCCGCCGCCCTCCCTTATACTATATCGCCTCTAGCCCGAGCATGTCCGCCCTCATATTGTAGCCCTTTCCCTCACGTGCCCCTCCGGCCCTCCCCCTCCCCCTGCAGCCTCCACTGTTCCCGGAGTGCACCTAGCTCCCCTCGAACTGCCGGCCCGGCGTGATCTCCCGCGGCTCGTCCTCCCCGCCCGCTCCCCCGCCTCTTCCCCCGCCGGCGCCCTCACCCTCCTCCCACCGCCTCCCTCCTCCAACGTCGATCTCGGGCGGCGCAAACGAGAACGGCGACGCCATCTCTCCTCCCCCGCCCCCTCCACCCCCTCCGCCGTCACCTCCATTTCCGCCGCCGAGCGCGGCGACCGCCGGGAAGGAGAACGGCGACTGGTCGCCGTAGACGTACATCGACGGCGTCATCCCCGCCCCTCCTCCCCCTCCCCCTCCTCCTCCACCTCTGCCGCCGTCGCCCCCGCCTCCGCCTCCACCTCCGCCGCCTCCTCCGCTGCCACCTGGCTCGCCGCCTCCGATGCCGTTGCCGAGCGCCCCGCCAGGCGGGAGAGGGAGGCCGAGCGCGCCGACGAACGGGTTCTGGCCGAACGACGGCGTCGCTACGCCGTCCCCTTGAGGCTGCTGTTGAGGCTGGGATGGCGCCTGGGCATGAGCCTGGGGCAGGGGATATGGGCTGTGCTGGGCGTTCGGCGGAGACATCATCTGCCCCGTATTGGCTGGGCGGAGATATCCCGCCATCCCAGCGACCGACTGTGCGCGCTGCATGCCAGCGATATGCGTCGTGCCGGGGCTCATCTGACCCTGGTGGAAGGAATCCGCTGTGTCGGGCTCCTCCTTCATCGCCATGCCCGTGTTCGCGTTGATAAGATACTGCCGCGCCGGCGGACGGGCCATGGCCGCGGTTGGGGTGGAGATTATGCGCGCTGGCGCGGCAGGCGGCATGCCCACGTGCCCCTGGAAGTACTGTCTCGCCATGACCTGGCGCTGGAGCTGGGCCATCATCTGCGCCTGCTGCACCTGCTGGGCCTGATGAGCCTGTTGGGCTTGGTGCGCTTGCTGATGCAGCAGGGCCTGTTGCTGCGGGCTGATGCCGGGCCGCGAGTATTGCGGATAGGTGGGGTACGACTGGAACATGTATGGCGGGACAGGGACAGCGGGGACCGCGGGGGATGGGGCGGGCGCCGAGGCCATCTCGCGCTCGTCCTGAGGCATCGGAGGCGTGGGGAGCGGATGTTGCGCGACACCGTACCCCTGGTTCGGGTTGTGCGGCGTGTCGTTGGCCGCGGGCTGGTTCATGTCGCGGTACCCTGGCGGAGTGGCTGTTGGATGTGAATGGTGCTGGTCGCCAGGCTGGCCGTAGTGCTGCTGCTGTAGTTGCGTGTCGGGCTGCGCTCCCGCACCGTGAACTGGCGACGGGTGCGCGTCTGCCTTGTCAGACGACAGCGGCGCGACGGTGACAGGCTGGTGCAGCGAGCCGATATTGAACGTGACGCCGTTCGCGAATCCCTGCGCCTCCGGCGCGCGCTGCGGCGGGTGCCCGATCCCCAGCTGGCTCCGGTCGTGTACTTGGGTGCCGTTGCCCAGCTGGCCTGCGTCCTTTGAGTCGGCGGCAAGCACGACACCGCCGGAAGTGACCTCCACTGTGCCTCTAGGTCTCCCTGCCGCGGCCGTATGAGGACGGCCGCCACCCGCGTCCAGGGCGGGTGTAGGCGGCACACTAGCGACTGGCCGAGTTTGTGCTTGAGCAGCTCGCGCATGAGCAGCCCCGTCTCGCGGAGGAGCGCGTTCTGGTGTTCGAGCAGTTGGCGGTGGTCGGCGGCCAGGGGTTGGCCAGTTGGTGGGGGTAGGAGGGGATCGGCCACGTTCGCATTGTTGGCGTTGGGATGGGCGGCGCTCAGCGTCGGCGTCTCGGGCGGGTCGGTGTTGATGACGCGGCGCCGCCGGCCTGGCGAGCGCGGCGGCAGGACCTGCTCTCCGTCAGCTTGTGACAGATCACGACTCTCACGTCGTCGTCCTCCCCAGTGCTCTGGCTCTGCTGGCTCTGCACACCCTGGGACCCGCCCAGGGCGTTTCTAGAGACCACCGCTGCCGCGGCGTCGTCCTCCTTCCGCTGTGCCACTTTTGTCCGCTTGGGATCGGCGCGTTTGGGGTCTTTGGCTTTAGGCGACTTCTTGCGCTTGCGCGCGGCGGCGGCGGCGCTGGCTAGTTGCTGCGACATGCCATCGGTGGTAATAAGGGCAAAGAAGGGGGAGGAGGAGGAGTTAAAGCGACTGCGCTGATGGGAGGTGGGCAGTACGAGTCGATAGGGCGTCGAGGAGTGTGGCGGGAGGAGGGGTGGAAGGAGGTGGAGGCTCCTTTGTTTGTGAGGATGCTTGTTGTGCTTGTGCTTGTGTCTGAGAGAAGGAGTGTGGGGTATTGAGTCGTGTTGTGTTATGTTTTGCTATTCTGTTGGTTGAGAATGGATGCGAGCGGGAGTCGTCAACATTGGTGTGGGCGGTTGTGGTCAGAGACACACACAAACGAGAGGGAGGAGTGGAGGGCGGGGGGCGTGAGTGAGAGCGGAGGCGGAGGCGAATGTGGAGGCTGGCGAGAGGGAGCGAGCAGGTGAGCGGGGCGGGGCGGGGGGATGGGGGGCTGGGCAGACGGGGCGGACGGACGGAGGGCTATGGGCGTCTGTGCGCCTGGGGACTAGAAGGTGAGGAGGT
Source organism: Cutaneotrichosporon dermatis (assembly GCA_020011015.1). Lineage (NCBI taxonomy): Eukaryota > Fungi > Basidiomycota > Tremellomycetes > Trichosporonales > Trichosporonaceae > Cutaneotrichosporon > Cutaneotrichosporon dermatis. Next base: position 4,112,379 of record JAIGNX010000001.1, on the reverse strand, counting down.
GAGGAGGTGAGTGCGAAGGTAGTGAAGAGCCGGTCAGACCGGCTTGTCTAGGAACGGGTGTGCGTGGTGGCGAAGGAAGTGGAAGTGGCGCACCGGCCAGACGCCAGGCCAGCCGCCGACAAACAACAGTTTGATCTGCCCGCTGGCCCGCTCGGCCGCTCGCTCGCTTGGACGCCAAAGGACGTGTCCTCGTGACGAGGCATGTGGCTCGCTCTGTCTGTGGCAGTGGGCGCAGGCTGTGGCCCGCTCAGATGTCCTGTGGCGTGTGGGCGGTGGATCAAGAGGACGACGGATGTTGCTCTACCGTCGAATCCGTTGCCCCACGATCGAATCGACGACCGCGACCCCCGGAGGGGGCGAGCAGATCCAGCCCCAACGGACTCGCCTCGCGCACCGTGCGCCAGGACAATCCTCGTCTGCTTCTCTACCTGCTACGAGGGTGAGTCGCCAGTGACAATGCTTCGATCCAGATCCCGCCGAATGTGACAGGTACATAGAGGACCGTGTTGCCTGTGTGCTTCCCTCTGTCCTCCGTTATCCGATGATCACGGACGATCGGGGGAGGGGCGGAGAGCGCAATGGGGCGGCAGAAGTTGGGCACGAGCCGCGAGGGCGTCGGCTGGACGGCGAGCGGCGCCCAAGGGCCTTTGGATAGGGAGGAGGCGCACAGGCGCAATGTCCCTTGCTGTCTCTCTTGCTTCGCACCGTCTAGACGCGCCCTCCTTTCTCCAGGCGAAGCGCCGGTGTATCCCGCCCTCCGATCCAAGTCCCGGTCGTCGCGTCGTCGACGGGCGGGCGAGGCGACCAGCGCTCGGCAGTCTAGTGCAGTGCCCTTGGCTGTAGAACTCCGCCGATCTGGGCGTCGTGGACGCTTGGTCCGCCGCGTTTTAGACCCGTGCGGTGTGTCCTGTGTGTGTATGGCGCGGCCGTGGGCGCAGACGCGGCGAGGGCTTGGGCGGCTCGGCGTCTGGGGGCAAGGTGCCCTTGTTGCTAACCGCTCATCCTCCCGCTACGTCCATCAGGCCGATACGGGAGAAGCGAAGCGAAGCGCGTCAGAATGTTCCCGCCCCCTTGCCCACCACAGATCAGTGCCCCGTCCATGTCCCTACGCCGAGCCGATCGGCGGGTCTGTTGGGCGGAGAGTGGCATGGCAGATGGGGGGTGGCAGCTTTGGCGGGTGAAGCGAGCTGCCTCCCCCTTTGATCGCTGTCGCTGATGCCTCTCGACCCGACGGTTGGCAAGGCGATGTTCTGGACGATCTTTTGACCATGTTGCAGTCTCGCGCGCCTTGTTACCGCATCTTGCTGTATCTCGTTTCCATCGGGATGTTGTTGACCACCTCGGCTCGGGGAAGTAAGTTCTTTTGTGGATCACAATGAGCATTGAAGTCTCCATTAGCTGATTCAAGAAAACAATTAGAAGCCTTAAGACGATTAGAAGCCTCAACGGGTTAGGAGCCTCAATGGAGTGGTGGCTGAGGGAAGATGAATGTAGGTGAGCACATGCCAAAATGCAGCTCGAGATGAGTAAATGGCTATTCCAACCGTTGTAACTAGTTGCTCTTGCGTCAGTACCGGATGTGGCCGATCGCCGTCTGGAACGACCAGCGTTCCAGATCAAGCTTCCAGATTCCAAGTTTCCAGACCGCGTGCGTCATGATTCCTCTTGGAGCGCTGGCGTCATCGAGCATCGCCGCGGCGACATTCGGAGCACTCACGACGCCGTGCGTGGCTGACGGAGGTAGAGTGGCTGACGCTGGCTCCCGGAGAGTCCGAGGCACTGAACCCTGAATCCGAATGAGAATAACCTTTACGAACGCCGGCGTGCTCTCTCCCCCCACCCACCTCCGTCTCCATCTTTGGACCCACCTTCGAACCCACTTCTTGTCGTTCGTACATCTACTCTCTCGTCGCCATCACATTTTCGACTCGCTACGAACGCTCAGGACGTACTCGATCGACTTCTTGTTCACATAAGAGAGCGATGGGGACGATGTGGAGCCGCCCACATCCACTCCGCCTCATTATCTGATACGCCATCGCACCCTTCCATGACGCCACCTCCTGTCGACCCCAGCACTGGACCTAACCCCACACGACTTCCCCCAGCTCGCCAAGCTCCCAACGCCCCCGCGCTGCCCTTAAGCAGTGACAGGCGGGACAGCAGTTGGTCGCGCATGACCACGGCCTCCGAGTCGACACTGGCCTCGAGCTCGAGCTCAGCCAAGGGCCAAACGGCGCCCACGCCCACCTCAACCACATATAACTCGCTCCCCTCCCACTCCATCTCAGCATCGCCCATTCCCCCTCATCTCCGCTCCCATCCCACCTCCACACCCAGCCCCGGCCGCTCCCCCGCCCCCTCATCCACGACCTCCTCCTCCCTATCACAACGGCAAGATGGCTTGCCGCACGGCACAGGGCCCGTGCGGCAGGCGCGCAGGCCACTGCTAGAATGGATGCGCTCGGCGGCGCTCAACACCCCGCCCTCGTTCTTCTCCATCAACATGGGGTGCGGCATCGCCTCCATCCTCCTGCACAACTACCCCTACCCGGCCGTCTGGCTGAGGTATCTCGGCACGATCGTGTTCGTTCTCAACGTCGTCGTCTTCGTACTCCTCCTCCTGGCGACGATCGCGCGGTATCTCGTCTTCAGCGGCGTGTGGGGCGTCGTCGCAAAGCATAATGTCGCCGGCCTGTTCTGGGGATGTTTCCCCATGGGCTTTGTGACCATCGTCGTGAGTCTTGCTTCAGCGCCGAACTCTAAAGTACTCCGCTCACCCACAGAACATGATCTGCTTCGTCTGCGTACCGGCCTGGGGACGGAGATGGGCATACATCGCCCTCGGGTTCTGGTGGCTCGACATCGTCGTCGCCGTCTTCGTCTCGCTGGGCATGATGTTTGTCATGTTCACGCGCCAGCGTCAGACCGTGCAGTCCTTGGCCCCGCAATGGCTCCTCCCCATCGTCTCGTGCGTCGTCGCCGCGGCGTCAGGCGGCGTCGTCGCTGAGACTCTGATGCCCTTCAACGCCAACTTGGCCCGGGGGACGCTCGTCGCGTCGTACTGCATATGGGGCCTCGGCGTCCCGCTCGCGATGATGATCATCGCCCTCCTCGTCTTCCGCTTCGCGACCGGCGGCGCGCCGTCTGGCCCGACACTCGCGGCCGTCTTCCTCCCTCTCGGACCATGTGGGCAGGGAAGCTACGGAATCGTCACGCTCGGCCTCGTCGCTAAGCGCCTCGCGTTCGAGCACGACGTGTCCATCGTCCCTGGCCTGCACGGGGATGAAGCGCGCGCCCTCGCGAGCGCAATGTACGCCGGCGGCCTTGTCGCAGGCTTCATCATGTTCGGCCTCGCGCTCGCCTGGTACACGATCGGCATGGCGCTCTTCTGGGACGGCGTGCGCCGGGACATCCGCCTGCTCGGACTCGGCAACTTCACCGTGAGCCTGTGGGCGCTGACGTTCCCGATCGGCGTGTTCGCGACCTCGGCGATCGCGCTCGCCGACCAGCTCCACTCGACGGCGTTTAGGGTTATCGGCGCGTTCCTCGCGACCCAGGTCATCCTGCACTGGGTCTATGTGAGCGTGTTCACGCTCTGGAAGGTGGTGCAGGGGAGCCTCTTTGTTGCGCCCGAGCTGCGCGGGCTCGAGGGCATCCGGGCACGATGGCATGTGGCGCGCGACCTCGAGGCAGGGTATGGCGATACCGAGGCTGCCGATGCCGAGGCCGCGGCCCAGGTCGAGGAGGAGGCTGAAAGAGGGGCTACGTGTGTGCCCCTAGCTCCGACGCGCAGTGGGCGAACAGAGGGCGGCGTGCGGCTGGGCTCGGACGGCGATATCGGCGGCAACGGGCCGAACGGCATCGGGGCCGGGTCGCTGGCGTCGGCCAAGCCTGCGCCATGAGGCCCGTGGTGGGCTGGCCGGCGCGCCAGCTTGCACCGCGGATTGTAGGACATGTATCTGATAAGCACGTGCATTATGATCGAGCTCTGGCGTGACCGGCCCAGAACCAGCCAGAGATCCCAGCCTGTTCCATTCCATCCAGGATCTAATTCCATCGCCGCTTCTGTCCTGGTGGCCAGTGGGGTGATCGCAGGGTCTGTGATCTATGCTCTCGAATGCGATCATGAGCACGCATTGGTGTAGGACCAAACAAGACGAAAGCACATCGGCCGAACCTTGAGTCTAGCTGACGTCCACCAACCTCCACTATCTCGCCACCGACCTCCACCGCCAGTTGCCAGTTCCATTCCTCATTCCGCATCTCGTCATCCCTCCCCTCCGCCATCGCAACGCGCCACCCCGTCTCTCGCATCTTCCGTCGACGACGCCACACGCTCTCGACTCACTCGACTCACTCTTTGTTCTTCGAGCGGCCGACTAAGCTAATTCATGGGCTGGCCAAGCACCCACGCACGGGCCTGATGCCCGGCCTGACATCTGACACCTGCCGGACGACGGCGCCATCCCGCGTCGGAGGTGTGGGTGGACAAGTGGCCGACGTCATCCACTGACACTGGCCATTCCAGCAGCGTCGTCGCCGACGTCTGCGCTGACTCACACCTTACCGGCCGTCACTGGGCTCACGCTGCCTCAGGCCTCCACCACTGACCTCACGCCATCTCAGCGCAGCCCGCCGAGGACGAGGAGGTCGCGTCAGCCGACCCCCCTCGTCCCTCTCCCGGTTCAGCCTCTCGTCATCAGCCCAGTCCACGACGCAACGCCAGCCGCCTCTAGGCGTCTGACATCTGACATCGACGCCGACCAGACATGTGATGTAGTCGGCCAGGAACTTGCCGGATCATGGTGCTCTCAGCTGTCTACATCTCTGGCCTTGCTCTGCTCACATGTCATGGTCCAGCCCTACGCCATTGACTCGCCATTGACTCGGGCACCGTTCTTGCCGACACAACGTCAATTCTGTTCCACCACCGTCCGCGACCATCGCCACCGCCAACGTCGCCGTTCCCCCGAGTATAAGACGCCAGTCTATCCCGCCCCTCGTCATCCCCCCTCCCGTCAGCAGCCCACGCATCTGCTTCCTCCATCTCAAGACTGTATCGCGAGAGTAGCCATATAATCGTACCAACAGCCGCAGCTCGCCACCCACACACGTCCCACCCTCCCTGCGCCCAACCCAACCCACCCCCCCACACACACCATGCTCCTCCCCAACCCGCACGCGCTGTACCCGCGCAACGATGTGATTGAGATCAACCCGCCCGACCCGGCCGAGGCGCATTTGACGGACAACGGCTCGAGCTGGCTGTGGGCCGTCACCGCCGTGTACATGGTCACGCTGCTCGCGTTCATGGGGTGGAGCATGTTCCTCAAGCACGGCACGAGGATGTACCACCAGATCGCTATTGTGAGTTCGGTCGTCGGAAGCCTCACGTCGCGTGGCGGGAAGGAGTCCACCCCAGGCCAGGCCAGGCGAGGCAAAGTAGTGGAGGGCGGCGCTGAGCTCTGCGCCAGCTTGGCCGCTGCCCCAGTGCCCATCCCCCTCCTGCGTCGCTGTGCCACTCCCCCCTCGTCGCCTTCCCCTTCTACTTTGCGATCACGCTCCCCTCCGCGCTCCGGCTAGGCATCACGCTCACGCCGCTCCAGATGATCCTTGCGATCGGCTCCGTCGCCTACTTCCTGCAAGCGTCCGACCTCGGCTTCGCGGCCATCGCCACCGAGTTCAGCAACTACGTCCCGGAGGGCACGCTGCGGCAGGTGTGGTATGCGCGCTGGGTCGACTACGTCCTCACGATGCCGCTCCTCGTCCTCCTCATCTTCTTCCTCACCGGCCTGTGCACGAGCGACATCCTGATCGGGTGCTTCATGGCCGCGGCATGGCCCGCCTGCTTCCTCATCGGCATGCTCATCCGCTCGACCTACAAGTGGCCGTTCTTCACCTTCGGCGTCGTCTTCCTCATGTATCTCTGGTACATCCTCCTCGGGCCCGGCCGCGTCTCGGCACGCCGCATGGGCGGCGGCTTCGGCGGCACCTACCTGACGGGAGCCGCGTGGTACTGCTTCATGACGCTCATCTACCCGATCGCCTGGGGCTGCTGCGAGGGCGGCAACACGATCTCGACGACATCCGAGTTCGTGTGGTACGGCATCCTCGACCTCTTCCTCAAGCCCTTCTTCCTCATCTTCTTCCTCCTCCGTATCGGCCGCCTTGACCTGTCCCGCCTCCAGCTCTACGCCGGCAAGTACACGGACCAGAACCTCGGCTTCCCGCCGCACGTTGCGCGCGTCGCCACCGGCGCCGGCGGCGACGTCGCCTCAGCCCCAGGCGGCGCAATGACCACCGCGCACCCGCACACGCACGGCGGCCCCGTCGCCGTCGACAACCACCACCCCCGCAAGAAGTTCTTCTCGCGCAAGGGCGCCCACGACGCCCCTCTCTCCGAGAAGCCGACGGGCACGGGTGCAGGCGTCACTGGCGCCGGCACGGGCATGGGCACCGGCACCACGGGTCTCGGCGCGACCGGGCCCGGCACGACCACGACGGGCATGGGCACGACCGGCAACGACACGTACCGCACCGGCAACACTGGTGTTGGCACCGGCACAGGCATGGGCACCGGCACAGACCCGATACACTCGCACAACACGCGCACCCGCACCGTCGTTCATGGCCACTCGGCCGAGGGCGAGCCGCGCATGTCCGAGGCCACCGCCGTGTCGGGCGACGAGCGCTACCCTTAGCCACCTCGTCGGAAGGCCTAGAGCGCGTGAACTAGAGCGCGTTAATGCCTAGACCGCGCGTCGAGTTTGTTCTCCGTCCTTGCTCTCTGCCGTCTTAATGTTCTCGCAAAACTGCTCTGCGTCTGGACGCCTCTGTTCAACACCCTCCTCATTCCAGCACCTTAAATCCGACATTACCGTAATATCCTCCGTTCATAATAACAACTTCGTAATGCTGAAATCGATGAATCCGTATAATGCGTATCTCCGTCGATAGTTGGCGTTGGCGAATCTGACGTCAGGAACTCGGGAGAACCAGTAGGCGGTACTCGCGATGGTTTCTGCTCTCAAGAGGACGTTGCGATTCCGTCTCTTGTCGCACCACCGGATGCCCACCGGCGTCGTTGGTAAGGCTGTCATCAGATGCCCAATGGTCGCCGCCCGTCAGTCGCTACCTCATCAGTGCCACCCCGCGCTTCTATCGTATTCATGCGGGCACGAGATATAGTTACTGCACGCACTGAACTTCACTGCAGACTTGCACTCCTCGCCCCATGCTGCTCGCCAGTGCTCGCGTGTTCGGGTGTTCGCGCGTCCGCCGCATTCACTAATGCGCGGCGAAGACGGCACCGAGGGCCGTCCAGATCCACCCACGGTAAAGGGTTTGCCACCCCTCCTCGTCGGAGATCTTGCGCACGGCATCAAGGAAGCCGGCATAAGGGTCAGTCGTCGGCCTGAGCCCGACAACGTCCTCGCCCTGGCCGGCAAACCGCAGGCCCTCGGGCACATCGCCCTCGGGGTCCTCGACGCTGATCTCGCCGCCGAGGTTGGGCTGGACGCTGAGCTTGGTCATGATGACCTCGAGCGGGCAGAGCCACGCTGTCGACAGAAGCTGGAAGATGACGAAGGCGATGAGGCCGAACATCGAGATATTCTCCCAGTCGGTCTCCTTGCCGAGGAAGAGGAGGCGGATGGAGCCGGCCACGATTGCGGTCGCCACCGCCTTGAGGGCGACGACGGCGAGGAGACCGGGAGTGAGGTAGAGCGCGACGGGGGAGGAGCGCTCGTGGTTCGAGAGGAGGATTTGGAGGGACTCGCGCGCGTTGATGGGGAGACGGTAGGGCGTGATGACGGAGCGGTTGATGATGATCGTCATGGGGAGGCTGATCACAATGAGGAGCAGGCCGAAAACAGCCATTCCGAAGCCGCCGCCCTGAGGGACCGTGTACGTCCCCTTGGGTCCACGGGTAGCGCTCGCGCCGACGAAGATGACGGAGAGGATCGAGATGCCGATCGTGAATATGAGCATGGGGATGGCGCCTGTTCGTCAGTGAGTGGGCTGCGCAGTGGGCAAGGCAAAAAGTTCAAGCAGCGATTACGCACCCTTGTACAACCCGTTAACACCCTCGAGACGGTAGGTGCGTTGCATAGTCCCGAAGAGCGAGGTGAGACGTGGCCCAACCGTGTTGTCCATGCCGTCGAAGCCGACTGCGCGAGGGTTGTAGTTCGCCCGCAAGCGGATGAGGGATCCGGCAAACGGCATGATGATGATGGTGCCAATGACGGATGCGAACACCATCATGACGCTCGCGAGGAGCACTGTCACGACAATACCTGCCATCGTGTCGTTCGTCTAGAAATGTTGGAAGGTGGATGGGGGAGTGGGTGGAAGAGAGGATGGAAGGATAGATGGCGGATAGAGTTGATGGCTCGGTCCACGACCACGCGGCGATGACGACAGGGTGTTCCTCGCGCTAAACCGAGTGAATTGCGCGGGTGGGTGGCGGGCTCTGGGGGGTCGGGTCGGCGCTGTGATGTTGGCGCCGATGAGGATGTGTAGATGAGTGGTGGCAAGTGCAAGATGGGTCGAGCACTTGGATGTAAGTAGTGTCGATGTAGAGATGACGATGCGTTGTTCGCCGAGTTGAGAGGGGTTCTGTCGTCGTCGTCATTCGCTCGGCTGCGCGGCAGCAGTGGGCAAGTAGGAACTGCGGGGTTGGGCGGTGCTTGACACGTGGTCAGTGTGGGGTAGGTGCCTCAGTATGTTGCGATTTGAAACCTTGGAGTTTCGTTGAAGAACCATGGCGGAAGCATTTCCGCCGCTCGTGGTTCCGTCTTGAGCCACAGTCAAGTTAATAGGCCATGTCGAGGTGGTGGTTGGCGGTCGGAGAGTTGACGACCGCCGCCCATGACCTACAAGCCAGAAGCGGACGACGCAAGACACTGTCAGCTGGGGGTAACACATGTTCCGGTTATAGGAGATTTCTGAAGTGACAAGGCAAGACAAGTCGGGTGTCACCGCAACAAAGGAAGATCTAACTAGCTTCAGACTAGTCGCTACTCCAACTCCCATCGTGTGCCAGTACCCAGCTTGCATCCGCGAGACTCCGACGAGTAGCGCGGACGCTACCGTTCCCTGTGCCTAACATTGGGCACGGCATGACCACCCCGCGCCTCGGAATCGGCCTCTTGAGGCCGCCTCGAAGCTTCTAAGCGCTTACGATCTCACGAGTCGAACGTGCCCAACTCGCAAGTCCTTGTTGTTGCGTTATCAGCGAGCGGGGCACGACTTGCATGTCCGTTTCTCCTAGGCGTAGGAGAGCGGAGTGGAGTCGAATGTCCGCGCTTCCGCCCCCTTCCGAGCTGTAAGCATAGCTTATGGAATCTGACAATGACGTAACATCAAGCACCCCAGTTTAACCGATAGTTTAAGTCGTTGGGATCTCGGAACACTTGTTGCACCCGGTCCTAGAGCGTGACGACCTCTTGCGGCGTTCCGCCCGGCGCGACCGTCGGCCTCTGCTGCTCATCCCCACACGCGTGCTCGCCATCGACTCTGGTTGTTGGAAAAGAGTGTGCACAAGCTGACAGGACGGCAATTCATCGGGGAATCATTCGGCTCAGTCCTCCCATTCAGTTGGTCGAGCGAGTAACGTTCACCCCTGGAGGCCTGGGGGCCTGGAGTTGGAGAGATGGACGGACCTGGCCGCCATGAGCCGATCAACGAACGTCCTCGCCGCCCTGATCGCTGAGAGCTGAAGAAATAGCGATGACGAGACTATCAAGGTAGCTGGAATGGCTGGACTAGGGCTCGAGTTAGGGCTCCAAATCGGCACGTCTGCCGGCAGGTCAGGAGTGGCCGTCGGCAGAGCTCGGCTGGCGTGACGAGGAATTTGGCTCGCTCGGTCTGGGTGCGTTGCGTCGATCAAGTAACCGAGAAGAAGGGATGGAAGGGCAGTAAGGACAAGGGCAGCGCCAAGCCACCGGGACAGAGCAGCGTACCCGCGATGGTGCTGCGCACGTTACTTGCCAGCTGGCGACTGCTATTCGACAGAACACAAGTCGACAAAAGCACTCGTATGTGGCATCATGTGGCCAGCAGTGTGGTAGAGTTGCTTCCCTTTCACCATGTCTCAGAGGATGAATGCAAACGAGTGGCACTTGCACCTCGGGAGGATCTGGGCTAGGTCAAACTGGGTCTTATCCTTGTCTCGGACTCTCGGGTTCGTCGTCGTCGTCGTCCATCACCCCAACCGGACTGGGTGTACTTCCGTGAAACCACCTGTTCCCATTCTCCAGGATTAGCCCAATAAGCGTCTTCCAGTCGTTTCTTGTGACCCCAAAGGCGTCCGAGGGCGCCCAGAGGCGTTATGCTGCCCCAAACGATATCAATTTGGGTGAGTATCCCGTCCCTGTGATGCCACAGCCACACTACCACCAACCCTTGCCCTTGTTTGAGCGAATCACTCGGTCCTTTTGATCATCAGGAGCCTTGACGATCTTCCATGGCCCTAGTTGCCCGTGTTTGTGATCTTCCGGGCGACACAGGCGACACAGGCTTGCTGGGAGCTGGGGGCTATGAGCTGTGAGCTTTGACGCATGCGAGGAAAGTGTCACGAGCGCATAGAAGCCTATCAAGGTAGGCCAAGGTATGCAAGTTGTGCGCGCTTAGAACACTCTCACTACGGTTTACAACTATTAGCCTCGGCAAACAAGCCCAAGCCCAAGTAAACAGGTACTGTTCCCGTAAGGTAAAGGGAGAACAAGGGCCGAGGGAGGCATGGGACCCGGGATCCCTACGACAGGCGCGTTCTGGTTTGATACGTTGGGATTAAGGCTAGGTATTTGCTGGACTGGACCCTTTGTTCCACGCGCCCACAGAAGGCGCCCGGTGGCCATCTCCAACCCCTTCCCCCCCGTGGCCCGGATTTTTGTTTACCCTACTCTACATAGCGTGAATGGGGGTGCGCGAGCGTACATGTCCCTGCGATATGGTGATCCCACGATGGACATGGGGGCACATGCATCTCTTGCTCTATTCCATGCTTGTCCCCCTTGTCTCCCTTGCCTGAAGGATGTTCTCTAGTCGATAAACTTGCAGGAAAGAAATTGCGACGATGATCGATTACGCAGGTTGGCAGGTTGAGCAGGTACGGCAGGTCTGCAGGTCCGCGCAATACCCCCGCTCTTGTTTCTATGTACATCTTGTTATCATTAGGTAGCCGCGGTGAGGAACAGAGAGAGAGTGAGAGGCATAAGACCCAAGGAAAGAAGAGAGTGGATGGGCCTGACATTTGGAGTAGAGCATAACTTTCAATTCAAAAAAATCTAATCCCCCTAATTGACGGGGATCTCATTTGAACAACTAAGCCTGGTAAACTAATGTTTCTGGTTGTATTTGCTGATCATTAGGAATTTCACCAATCTATTAGTAACCTGTGCCTTCCGGAACTGGAATACCAGATTCCTGGAATCAAAGTCTTTGAATGGATGGATGACATTGGGATTGATTGGGCTGGGCTCTGAACGGCGTCCGGCCGGCAACTTAGAAGAGAAGCCCCTCTCTCTCTCCCTTTCTCCCCCTTAGCTTACCTTCCTTCCAAGCTACCCGAGGGGTAGACAGAGACACAGAGCGCCATCATCCATCCGTCCGACCGACCTCAACGACTACTACTACCTCTCTCTTCACTTTACATCTCTACATCCACTTTATTATTGCTTTACTTGCTGTTACCCATTATTATACCCCAGCGGGAATCCCCCATTCCGTCCGACCACTCTATCACCCACTCCAGCTTACATCCCGTCCTTCGACCTCTCCCGCCTTCCCGATCACTATCGATTTCCGCGTCGGCCATCTCAGTCTCTCATCAACAACACGCTACTACTACTCTCACCATTCCCTACCCCACACAGCAACTACGATTAGACAGGCGTTGCTGTCATCCCACCCCTTCCCACCCCCTATCAACGTCGACATGAACGACGGCGGTGACCCACATCGCGTCCTTGCGCGCAATGCCGCCTGTCACCAATGTCGAAGGCGAAAGCTGGTATGTCCCGTGCTTCCTTCCTTGCTTGCTTCTTCCTCGCTTCCTTTACATCCTCCATTCCTTCCTTCCGTTACGCAACATGTCTTCTAGACCAAACGAGTTTAGGCTTAGCTCGCGGCGTCGACGAGAGTCCAAGCGCGCTTGAGAGTCTGGGTCTGTGCCTTTCCGCCCTACTCGTGATCATGCTATCTCCCCCTCATTCCCAAGTTGGAGGATGATGCTCGTTCCGACAGTCGCAGCTCGAACAACCGCCCTTCCTCCTTTCCATGTGTGCCGATCCCCTCAGCAGGAGTAGCACTCATGCCCCCCTCGCCTCGTCCTCGCCGCCCCGCTTTCATGCTTCACATTCACTAACGCTTTAGAAATGTGACGCAATACGACCAACATGTGGCAACTGTCGCAAGCCTCGACAACGTGGACCGGAGAAGTATGAGCCCCCAGAAGCTTGTACTTGGGATGAAGCGAGGGACCCATCGGCACGTACACTACGAAAACGCGAGGCCAAGGCTGCGAGGGGTGTAGGTCACCACAAGCCGCCTACATCAACTCCACCTCTGTGGGCCAACCCCAACGCCAACGGTGGCCCTGTCCCTCCTCCAGCTGGACCATCAACCCTCCCACTTCACCACCACCACGGAATACACAATCAGCCTCCTGCGCCGCAATACCTCGACCCACACGCACCTCCTCCTGTCAAGGTCGAATCATATCCAGAACACATGCACAATGGGTATACCAACAGTGCCCATGCGCCACCAATGCCGTCGAGTATGCCACCCATGCGCCAACAACACATGTCGGGTCCACCAATCTCTGGTCACAATGGTTCACCACAACATCAAGCGTCACATCCGCCACAAGCTCCTCCACCACAGCATGCTCCACAGAACTACTCGACCAATGTTCGATGGGTCGATGAGCCACAGGTTCCGCAAACGTCACCTGTCGACCCCATGAATAATGGTGGCGTCGGCTATTCACAACAACAACAATACCCTGCACCCGCAACTGGATCTGCACCTGCACCTGCCATCGCTAGTGGTTCATCATTCCACGTTCCGGACGCGCCCTCCAACCTCAACCCGAATGTGTCACAAGTCATGTATTCAGAGTAAGTTCCGAGTCAGATCTGTCCCGCTTGGTCATGCGCTAAACTTGCCTACTAGTTGGCCAATGGACCTTCCATCGGCGGAGATTACGCATCACATTGCAGACGTCTTCTTCGCTCGTGTGCGCCTTGTGCCAAAGATGATTCATCGCTCGACCTTCCTGGCTAATCTGGCCCTTCCGCCCAATCATCACAACTTCCCAGTGAGTTACTTGCCACGGCTGGTTTGAACTGAGCGGCCGCTCCGACTTGACGCTAACTGTCTTCCATAGGCACTAGCGCTTATTCACGGTATTCTGGCGCTCACAGCACCGTATATCGCTCCCCAGTTGCTTGCAACGCGCGATTACTTCCCAATAGGAACCAGCTCGAACGCAGTCGTGCATCCAGAATACGACTTCACTCCTCGCTCGACGCTGATTCCTTCATCGACAGTTTCTTTCACCCCGACCAGCATTGGTGATGGGTCGCCACTGCATAGGTTCCAGATGTGGCACAGGCGCAAATGCTACGAGTGTTTGAGCCAGCTTGTCACCAACGGCACCAGGCTGCTCGAATCCGTCCAATGTAAGTGTACAGTCTACTGACAGTTGGCTATTATGTTTATTAACGCACCGCTAGCTATGGTCTGCGCGACTTGGGTGGACATGATGAACGGATGGTGAGTTGCATGGCCCGCGTGTTACAACTTGCCTGTGCTGACAAAGATCAGGTGGTCCGACGTCTGGGTCGAGGCTGGAAATGCAATGCGCATGTCATTGCCCTTGAATCTCAATCTGTCATCCAGTTGGTTCTCGAGAGGCGGCTCTTTACTGACAATCACAGAGGCAATGCATGATCCACTCTCGCACAACATTGGGTCCGTCCTGCGCGAGGCGACAAGCGACCTGGAGCAAGCCCAACGGGACCGAATCTGGTGGCTTGTCTTCTTGACCGAGCGCTTCTCAGCTGTTGGCTCGCTATGGCCCACCTCTTTGGCCGACGACGAGATCACTACCGAGCTTCCAGTCTCTCAAGCCATGTTTGACAGCGGAGTTGGCGACCTGATCGGTGTTCAGACCTTCCAGTCGCCCAACTTCTACTCGTACCATCCTCCTCAACATCAGGACTCGCTCAGTCTTCTCGTCAAGGTCATGCGCGCATTCACCGACACGTTGACGTTTATGCGCAAGTACTCGCGCGGGCTTCACAGCTACCAGCGTTACTTCACAGATGCGCAGTTCCAGCAAGCATTCACCAACATCAACACGCTTCGGCAGAACCTACCCGACGAGTTCAGGACGAGCCACACTCAAACGTTGCATGGGCAGATTGTCGATCCCGACAAGTTCACCGTTATCAACCTGCTTCACGGCGCGTTCCTTACCATCGGCGGACCGCTCATTACACACCACACTTGGGCCCTTCCCGCTGCGCGCATGATCCTGAACGAGATCCGAGGCGTCGTGTCAAACTACCTCAACCTCGCGCAAACATCATTCGACATCACCCAGCTCACGTCCGTCAACGCGTACGTGTGGTATCTGGCTGCGCGCAGTCTGATTCGTTTCATCGCCGCCGCCTCAGCCTCCAACTCGCCTCAGGCGCAGGTGGAGATCGCGGCATTTGAGGCCGACCTGCAGCAGCTCATGGGCGCACTCACGCGGCTGGGTGAGCGGTACCCCGTCGCACTACGTTACGGCAAGGTGCTCGAGGGCCACCGCGCGCAGAAGATCGAGCCTATTGGCGAGATCATCGTGCTGAACCGGGACAAGAACATCTTCGACTCGGAGTATGGCGGCAACATCCCGCGCAAGACGCCATCGTCGTCGTCGGCGACCATGAGCCCGACGACATTGCACGAGATGACGCCGGCGCCGACGAGCGGCGGCGGCTCCAACTCGAACGACGTGTCGCCGCCACAGCACTCTGGCGTGTCGCCCGCCATCAACACGATGCCGAATATGCAGATGTCGCAGCAGCAGCAGCATCCCTCCATCCCCCTATACTATCCCCAGCAGCCCGAGGACGGGAAGAACGCGGCGCAGTGGTTCAAGACCGACTTCGACATCCAGTCGTACTCGTTCGACGTCGAGGCCATGGCCCAGCTCGTCGCCAACCACGGCCCCAACGGCCCCAACATGCAGTTTGACGGCGCCGCGCTGGCCTTCCACCCGCAGTAGGCGGCCGTCGACATTGCATTTCTCCATTCGACTTTGAATCACACAATACACACCCACTGCCTCATCTCTTCCACTGTAGCTGTATCACTTATCCTCGTCTCGTCTCTTGGGATCACGCTCGTATACACGTCGTCGTCCAGACACCTACTATGCATATTCTCACCGAGACGGTATTGCCGGGTGGCGCTTTGTGGGTGCGAGCGCCGCTTTGGGACCGCTTCCCCTCAGAGTCTGTCTCATCCCAGTGCCCCAGAGCAGCTATACATAATACAACGCGTGCAGCGGTATGCTCACTATGACCCGATGGCAATGCTTGTCCGTGTATGTAGTCGCCGATCCGTAGCTGACACCGCTCGAGCGCTCCTCAGTTGGCTGCACATCAAACGCTCCTCGACCGGCCCAACTAAAGTCCACATAGACAACTGTCCGTGTATCCAGAATACACCACACGCCTACCACCCCGCGCCCCACACGCCCGAGCGGCCAGGGCTAACCTCGAGCGGGGGGTACGGGAACCATTGCTCGAGGGCGAGCGTCTCGTCCGGCGGCCCGAGGAGCGGCATGTCCATGTCCATCTCGCCCGGCTGCCCGGTGCCCGTCGAGAACAGCTGCTCGGCCAGGAAGAAGTCGAGCGGGAGGCCCTCGGGCGTCTCCGTCGGGGGGCCGGACATGAGCGAGCCTGAGCCCGAACCGGAGCCGGAGACGGCACCGGAGAGGGGGACGGCGGCGGCGGAGGTGATCGGCTGCGGAGGGTGGGCCGGGTGGGCGGGGTCGGGGAGGGGGATGCTCCCGGACGTTGGCGAGGCGCGGGACGGCGGGGGGAGGACGTGCTTGCGCCGCGCCCGCCGCAGGATGTCCCGGATCTGCTGGGCGAACTGGAACCCAGGGACTGGGGTGAGCTGAGCACTGAGGCGAAAGTAAACGTACCCTGCGCAAGAATCTTGGTGACGGCCTCGAGGTCGCGCCCCGTCTGCCGCAGGTCGACGGCGTCGGGCATGAGACTCGTGAGACGGATGACCATGCGCGCGGCGAAGGCGACGCCGACGTGCGTGTAGTAGTTGGCCTTGGCGAAGTTCATGGCGTACGCCTCGCCGCGCAGGGCCATGGTGACGAGAGTCTGGGCGGACCGGAGGGCTTGGAGGAGCCACTCGGCGCGGTGCTCGGACAGGAGGCCCATGTCGCGCCGCGAGCGGACGCCGTGTAAGATGCGCGAGTTGGTGTGCAGGAGGGCATGGGAGTATTGCGTGAGGACTGGGGTGAGCGGGTGCCAGCTGGTGGTGATACCAGGAACGGCCATACTCACGCGACTCGCGCAGGAACGAGCTCTTCGGCTCGCCCTTGCGTTCATAGTAATCCTCCCAGTACTTGAACCACGTCGCGTACGCCTCGTTGGCCTCCTCGATTCTTGCATCCAGATCGGGCACGCGTGTGGCGCTCGGCCATATACTGAACGGCTGGTGGAGCGGGACTGGTGTTAGTGTTGGCCATGACCGACGCTATATGAGGCGACTGTGACAATCAGAGGCTGGGTGACTCACGCCGGTGGGTCAGCAGCTGGCACGTCGCGACCAGCCGCGAATCGGTATGGATGCACAGCGGGTGGTCGAGGAACTTGCGCGCATGCTTGATCGTGTCTTCCGCCGCGAAGAGCGCCGGGCGGCCGAGGTTGAACGCCATCTCGAACTCGGATTTGTAGAGCTGCCGTCAGCAACGCGTGCATACCGTGGGTCCAGCCACGCTGAGTAACGCAACACCCCCGCGTGTGCAGTATGTGGAACTCACCGCCAGCCACAGCCGCGCGCCAACGACGAGCGGGCGCTCGTCCTGCAGCTCAGCGGCCGTCTTGCCCGCGCCCATCCCCGTCTGCGAGAGGTACGGCAGGCAGCGATACAGGCCCATGTCCATTCTGCTGTCAGCGAGGCCAACGGCGGTGTCTTACGCTATGCGCAGCGCATGCCCGCCCGGACGCCACGACGTATCGCCCCATGACGCCATCACGATCATGGCCTGGAGCACCTCGATGCGCGCGACGGGGGTGAAGAGCGTGTGCATGCCTGCCGTCAGCCAAGTCTCCTTCCGTCCTAGTAGGGGGAGCGGGGAGGGCATGGCCTCGTGGTGCCCATTTTGTTGGCCCACTCCGCAGGGCGACTCTTCTGCCTACTCTCCTGCACGTCTCGCCAGCACCCTCTCCCCCCTCTGCGGACTCGCTCACCAATCATCTCGGCGTGGTCGCGACACTTCTTCTGCAGCTCGCTCGCAGGCCCGCCGGCATCCTCGATCTTGCTCCCGACCATGATCAACGCGGTCACCGCGAACGGGGAGCGCTCGCACAGGCTGTCCCACGTATCGACCTCAGGGTCGAAGATGGGCACATAGATCTGCCCGCCCTGCATGAAGAGGTCGAACAGGGCGCGTCCTTTCTCGGGGGTGCAGAATCCCATCTCGACCGGGTTGCGGAACTGGGTGTTATCGCCGCGCTGCATGGGCAGGGCGCGGCGGAGCTGCGGGTCGTCGAGGCGGGCGCGTTTGCGGGGGCGCGGGCGCGGCTCTCCTGATGCAGCAAGCGATGAGGGGGGGCCAAGAAGGGAGGAGTCGGCGGGGGCGGGGGACGGCGAGCGCGGGTCGTCGAGGTCGTAGTCGAACGGATGGGTGCGCGGCGGCGGGTGCGAGAGGAGGGGCGGCTCGGCGTCGCCGTCCTGGTGCCCGTCGGCCTTGAGGCGGGCCGCCTCGGCGAGACTCAGCATGTTGTTGTAGATGACGGCACTCGGCTCGAGGGGGTCGTCCTCGTCGTCGCTGGGGAGCGCCGACGTATCGGGCAGCGGGGAGCGGGGCGAGCGCCGGCCGGGGTCGCGCGCTTGCTCGCGCTCAGTCGGGCCGTCGCTGGGAGACGTGCGCCACATCTTTCCCCGCGGGTTGGAGCGGAGGGAGGGCTCGTACAGCCCCGAATGGAGGCCAAGCGGTCCAGGATGCGAGGCGGGGTGGGCCGCCGAGTGCGACGCTGGTCTGTGGTGCTGCGTTTGTGATTGCGTGCTGAGCGCACCGGGATGGGACGAAAGCGCTGTCAAAGGTCTGTGCGGAGGAGGCGCGGCGGGCGCAGGATCGACGGCGACAGGCTCGGGCTGCGGCTGCGGCCGCACAGCCGCGCGCTGAAGCGATATGAGCTCGGCAAGCGACGACTGCACGACCGTCATCTGCTCCTCGACGACCTTGAGCCGGCTTCCGTCAGCTGTGTTACGCGGCCGACTCACTCCTCGACCTTGGACGCCTTGGACTTGCGTGGCCCGTCGAAGGTGCATTCGTGCCGCGACTGGCGGCAGCGATTGCACGGCGGGTTCTCCTTGCCGATGCACTTCATCTTCATTCTGTGGCAGAAGTCCTGATGTCAGCGGGCGCGGCGGGCGCGGCGAGCGCAGCGAGCCGAGCCGAGCAAGCCGAGCACGCCATGCAAGCGGAGCGGGCAAGGCACAAGCGGAGCGGGCAAGGCAAGCGGAGCGAGCAAGGGCACGGAAGGGGGGGGGGGAGGGGGGGGGTGGAGGGGGGCACAGCGAGCGAGGGGCACGGCGGCGAGCCAGAGCCCACTGAGCGATGGGCGCCGCGAGCGAGCCTACAGAGCGAGAGCACAGCATCATTGGAGCGGGAACGGAGGAAGGGCGCACGCGCGGACTCACACAAGCACCTGCAGTCAGCACCCTTTCCCCTTCCCCGGCCCCCTCTCCGGCCCCGTCGGCATGGGGGACACTCACGATTACTCTTCCGCTCGTCTGTGACGTCGGCCTTGTCCTCGTCTGGCGTGGCTGCCTCGCTCGTCGAGTCCATCATGAGAAGTTGACTGGGAGAGGAGGAAGGTGTTGGGGTTGAGTTGGAAGGTGGTAGGTGGGGAAAGTGGGATGGGCCGGGGTTGGGTCCGGAGATGGGTGGAGATCAGCGGGGCGCGGGGGCGATGGGCGGTCTGGGCCTTAGTCTGGATGGCTGGATGGCGATCGTGCTCTGCGCGCGCCTGGATACGTCGCGACGCTGCTGCTGCTGAGTAGTGAAGTGTAGAGGACATCGGCGAGTTGTCGAGACGAGGGGTGGACGTATACCGGCGTGGCCGGGCCGGTCGGTGATGCGACTGCCGTGGGAGACCTGTTGCCCACTCCGTGGTCGCGTGAGTACCCAGGCTGCAACCTCGACCTGCCTGTAACCCGCGATCTGCCTGCACCCACACAGCCACGATGCGAGTAATGCATGCAACTGGTATCTACTAATGATACACCTATAGAAACAACTGGTAGTGTGGTACAGCGCCAACGCGGTCCGGGCAGTAGGACGCACGGCTATTGGGGTAAAGCAAAATCAATCTACAAGCGCGACTTCTGGCGCGCGTCCCATACCTCCTCCAACAGCTCGCCGAGGCGGGGGATGTCGACGGGCTTGCACAGCACGGCGAAGAAGCCCGCCTCGGAGCACCGGTTCTGCGTCGCCTTGTCGACGTTGGCGCTTAGTGATGCTACACATGGCTCGCCGGCGAGGGGCGAGTCGCGAATCCGTTTCAGAGCGCCGAAGCCGTCGAGGACTGGCATCAGCGGGGTCTTCAGTATATCAAGGTAGGTCGACGAGACGACAGGCACAATCGCCGACCCGCCAAACTCACTGGGCATCTGGAGATCGAGTAAAATCAGGTCGTACCGCCGCTTCTCGGCCATCTCGACCGCCTGCATGCCGTCCGACGCAGCGTCCACGGCCGTGTACCCGTACAGCTCGAGGATGCGGCGGCACACGGCCACGTTCACAGGCGAGTCATCGACGACGAGCACTTCGAGCGGCTTCTCGACAGCCAGATTGCGGTTTATCTTGCGTTTCGACTGCGGCGTGCGGTTGTTCGCCTTATCCTCGGGCGGCGGGATGATTGTATTATACAGACTCTTGAACTTGAGCGGGCGTGCGAGAATCTCCTCTCGGCTAAAGTGTAATCGTTCCATCTCGCGGGAGATCTCGGTCGCTTTCGCGACGTAAATAATCTGCGAGTAAGCAAATGTCGGAACGATGGAGGTTTACCTTGGCGTTCGGCTGCAGCTTCTTGATGTCCTGTAGCGTCTCACGTTCAATCAGACTCGTGTCCAGGATGATGCCCTGGTAGTAGCGCCCACTGTTGAAGCCCAGCGGATGCCCTGGGCGGAGCGCGGCGGGGAGAGGCTCCGTGAACCACGTCGGACGGCAGTTGAACTCCTTCAGATCTTCCTCGAGCACATGTCCCCACATCATGTCGCCGCCAGACAATATGAAGATGTCTTGTGTCTCCTCGAAGCGACGCAGCTTGATAGGCTGCCACGACGGATCGAGTGGCGCGACGAAGGAGAACACGAATGTCGATCCCTTGCCAAACTCTGATTCAACTGTGCAGTCTCCGCCAAGCAGGCGGGCGAGGTCGCGCGAGATGACGAGTCCAAGTCCCGAACCGCCATAGGATCTGGTGATCGACTCGTCCACCTGCGAGAAGCTCTTGAAGAGCTTGTGCACTTTGGACGCGGGAATGCCGACGCCAGTATCGGCCACAGTGAGCACAACCTTGACCCGTCCATCGCCGAGATCTTCCCACGATCGGTCAACAGTCACTCGCGCCGTGCGTCGACCAGCTTGGCCGGGAGGAGTGAACTTGACAGCGTTCGACAACAGGTTGAGCAAAACTTGCTTGACGCGGAAGGGGTCGCCAATCACGCCTGGCGGATCAGACTTGAGAGTCGTAAGCACCGTGAGCTCGACGTTCTTGCTCTGTGCCACGGGAGCGACAATGTCCAGTGCGGACTCGACCACCTCGCGCACGGAGAATGGAATGTTCTCCAGCTGTACCGAGTTGGACTCGAGCTTGGAGTGGTCGAGAATGTTGGAGATGAGGGCAAGGAGATCCTGCCCGCTGGAGGTGATCGTCTGCAAGTGTTCACGCTGCACAGCCGTCAGGCCCGAGCTTGCTTCCAGGACGCCCGCCAGTCCCATGATAGCTGCTAGTGGAGACCGCAGTTCGTGAGAACACTGCGACAGGAACTGGGTCTTGGCCTGCAGCGCGTTGCTCAGCTCGCGAGTTCGCTGGGTCACTTCAGTCTTCAGCCGGGAGGTGTAAACGTGATGCGTGTGGATGATGTGCGCAAACGTCGCCAGGGTGGACACGACCTCGCGCGCCGATTCGGACTGAACGGCTGCACTAGTCGACGTCATCGACATGAGCAGAATCACACCCGACTGGCCACCTTGGTTGATGATCGGCAGACAAAGAAGAGTGCGCGGCTGGCGGCCGTTATAGAATGGATCGTTGCGAAGGCGAGACGCTTTGGCGGGCTTGGTGATCTGAATGCCCGTGCGCGCAACGTGCAGCATGACAGAAGTAGGGCAGATTGTCTGCGCAGCGTCATCACTCGCGTCCAAGTCGTATGATGTGATGCGCTGGAAGGGACCTGCGGCCTTGAGGCGCAGCGTGGTCTTGTCGTCCTCGTCGCACAGTCCGATGGCAGCATAGTCGCAGCGAGTGAACTGGCAGAGAATCCGCAGAAGCGTGCACAGCAGAACGAGAGAGTCCTTCTCTTGGGCCAGGGCCAACGACGAGCGCATGAGGGCCAGCGTGTCGAGGTTGTCTGTTGAGGCCGCCACGCTGGCCTCTAGAACATTCTCGTCGTTCACTCGCATCGGCGTATCACTGTTGGTCACCGTCGAGATCGAGACGGACGCTCTCCGCAATGGAGGAGGGACAGCATCGATGCCCAAGAAGTCGATGGGACCCCGTGGTGTTACTGGTGTCGTCGGGCAATGCAGGGGGTAGCGGTCCCGCAGCATCTCGCAAAGCCCAGCCGACTGGTTGAGCCGATACGCGGTGAAGGACGCGCGGATGAAGCCCGCGGCGAGCTTCGCAGAGCCGGTTCTCTTGATCAATGCTTCAGCAGTGTAGAAGTTGAGCAGGCCAGAGAGGAGCATCTGATCGTTGTCCTCGAAACGGTTAATGGTCGCCTCAGCGTCGTTGAGGACCTGGAATGGATCCTTCTGCAACCGCTCGTAGACGTCCAGGAGCTCAATGCGGGCCGTGATGTCCTGCGAGTAGGTGGCGTAGGTCTTCAGGAATGTGCGGCCACTCTCAACCAGTTCCAGGTTGGTTCCTGTACGCAGAGCGGCGAGAGCGAGAAGCCAGTGCATCTCCGTCCCGGTGCTGACACCTTGGTTGCTGTCGATGGTGGCCCTGCCCTTCTTGAGGGTTTGCACGATGACGTCGGATGGGGCATCGTAAAGGAGTTGCAGACGCAATGTGAGCGCGTCGTACGTCCCGACGTGCATCTTGAGCGCTTGCACCGCCTCGATGTCGCCGCGACCAAAGAAGATGCCTTCTAGCTCCCATGGAGCTTCCGCCTTTGGTCGGGCAAGGCACTCGGCGTACTGATGTGGCAAGTTGACAAGGCCATGATGCGAAGTCGTAGCGTATGGCTTGACGAGCTCCCAGCGTCTGGTCACGACCTCCCACGCAACAGGAACCTTGGCGTACAGTCGGTCGAGTAGGTCGAGCGCGACGACATACGCGGCCACCTCGTAGTCGGCAAGGCTGACGGACGCGTCAAAGGCCATGTTCATGACGTCCTGGACCTTTTCGTACGGCATGAAGCAATGGGACTGGGCGCCGAGAGCGATCAGGGTCGAGTTTGTGAGCAGCGTGTTCGGTCTTAAGGTGGTAATCTTGAAGGACAGCTGCCGAAGGGCATTCTGCAGGGGAGCTTCAGGAATCGTGACCGAGTGAATCGCCAGAACGTAGGCCGTTGAGTCGTGGATCTTGCCCAACGTCTTGGCAACACTGAGCCCGAGTCGGAAGATCGAGAACCGACGCTCCGGCTGAGTGATGTAGATGGTCGGGCCAGCATAGCCAATCAACGACATGATGAGCACATGGTCGTCTTCCGCAGCGATGGGCACGTCCTTGAGTTCTTGCTCAAACTCTTCGACGTCGGCCACTGTGCGTGGTTGCCACAACTCAACGACTCGAGGGTGATCCGGGTTGTAGCCGAACTCGTCGAGTGTTTGGAACAAGACGTCCATCGCGTCCTTTGTGCGGTTGGCCGCCACGAGCTGCCTCACAAGGAGCGTAGCGACAGAAAGGCTTTCTGTAGACGTCCGGCACAGAGGCTTGATTACGTCCAGAGCCGCAAAGGTCGCAGCGTGATCGTGGAATACGCTTGAGATCTCTGCGGAAAGGCGAACGAAGCGAAAGCACAATTCGCGGTGTTTCTCGAGCCACACTTCGATGCCTGTAGTGTCGTCGATAATGCCTGTGGCGCTCTTGATAAAGTGGCGAGCTGCAGCAAAGTTTGCGTGCTGAGTCGCTCGTGCCGTGGCGTCCAAAAGTAAAGAGACGACGACCTCGGGAGGGGCGACATCTGACCCCGAGTCGCAGGCAGATATCGCCAGTTCGACCGCATCATAGAGGTAGTCGTTGACCAGATCTTGCCTGGTCAGGAAATGGAAGATCCGCTTCTGCATATCGGCGCCTTCGTCGCTGAGCACAAGCCGCTGGGCAGCTTGCTGGAATGGTTAGGGAACATCGCAGCCTGGCAGACTCACCCGTTGCCGTTCATGTGTAAATCGAAAGTAGTCTGGTTGGAGAGACAAGACACCAATGGTCGAGCACACCTGCAAGAGACTCTCGAGGTCCCGCACAGGCTTCCCAAGACCCTGTGACAACTTGCTGAGAGGGAATCCAGATGATGGTAGATAGGACAAGATCTGTGGTTAGCAATGTTCTCGCAGAATCCTCTTTACCTTTAGCAACTCTTGTGCGTCCTGAGGCAGTCGACGCATGACGTTCTCCAAGTAGGAGTCGAAATTAGCGTCGGAAAGGTGAGCTTGCAATGTCACGAGGTCGAATCTCCACTGCAGGCTGTCGAAGTCGAAGGCTACGACCTGCTCCTTTAAGAGTGTGGTCATGAGAGTCCGCAGGAAGAGCGGGCTGCCTCCAGTCTCGCCGTATAAGAAGCTTGCTATGGCGTGACCGGAGGCAGCGACACGGCCATTGAGACACGTATCAATATACGCGACTACGCCGTCCTCAGTCAAACGCTGAACAGCCAAGCTCCTCGAGCTGGCCGAAAACAATGCACTGGGTGGAGGTGGTTTCGGTGAGGTTACTCGTGTCATGGTGACAACCACGACGTGATTCAATGGATATGCCCCATCAATGATCTGGCGCCATCTGGAGATTAGCTTGGTTCCATGCAGTCAGAGCTCACATGTCAACCTCAGTCTGCGGAAGCCACTGCGTGTCATCGATGACAAGGACCAATGGACGCAGCTTCGTCGCGAACAATTGCAGGAACTGCCGAGACCAGGACTTGAACGATGAGATGAACTTCTCTCCCTATTCGTCAGCAATGCCGCTTGCGGGCGGGTGACTCACCTCAACTTTGGGTGTTCGAGGTGCTGCCTCCTCCTCGTTAAGGAGGCGCCTAGATTCCACAGACAACAAGGAGACGAAGAACGGCCACCTCCCACTCAACGTTGTCCGAATACGGTCTAGCCACTCCTTGCCGTCTTCTCGAGGATCGGTGAGGACACGGTCCAAAAGGGATTGGAAGATTTGCACAAAGCTTGTGAGAGGCTTGCGAATGTGCTCGTCGGGCGTCGCGTGCCCCACCAAACACTTCGCGCCAAAGTCGTCCGCCTCCAATTTGGCCGCCCATTCCTCGACAAGGCGCGACTTGCCATTTCCGCTTTGGCCCCAGACATTGATGACACGACTGGACGCGTTGTCATTGGCGACAGCCTTGAATGCAGCGTCGAGGGCCTCGAGCTCGGCCTGCCTCTCGATCACCGTTGCGGGCAGACTGAAGCGGCTCATAAGGTCTACCTCGCCAACGCAGAACTTTGTCAAATCGCCATTGGCGCGACAGATTTGGGCGAGCTTGCGAAGGTCGTACGCCAGCGTGTCCAAGTTCTGATACCGGTCCTCGGGGTCCTTCGCTAGAGCGAACATGATGATATCCGAGAGTTGCTTGGGTGGCAAATCGACGTCAGTGACGCCAAGCGCCACAATCCGGTTGAGATAGTCCATTGGAGGAATAATGTCTGTCGTGATATGTCGGTGGACATCTGCCAAGAAGTCGATATCTGTAAGATCCGGCGAATCTGGGCCGCCATCAACGGTGGTACGCGTGAGGAGCTCGTACGCGAAGACACCCCAGCTGTAGATGTCATTGCTGGCTGCTACCCGTCGCGAGATGGCAGCCTCTGGGGCGAGGTATCGCAGATGTCGGAATATGTAGCTCTCACTCAAGTACGTCGAGTTGTGATGGATCGGATCGCGCGTGAACAGGGAGGATTGCGCAAGAGTCGTGTTCAATTGCGCTCCCACGGTAAGACCTGGGAGGGCGGTAGCTTCCCAAAGGCGATTAACGACCACAGAGCCATCGTGGCTGATGCCGAAGACGTTCGGATGGCACCAGTTGAGCGAGATATGTCGGTCGTGCAGGGCCTGCAAGCATATCACAGACTGGAGCAACAGATCGCACGCCTTTGCCCAACGAAACCCACACCCACACCCCGGTGTGTATTCATCCGCCTCTTGCACGGGTCGGGGGCTATCGCTGTTCGCAACAGTGCTCCAAGCTTCCACAAACGGGGTAGACGTAGCGCCTGGACTGTCCTCTACCAGCCAATAGCCCATGTCATCCTCCCACCACGCGATGATGTGACTCGGTGGGCGATATCGCCGGGGAAAGCCTTCCTCAGTGGATTTGGATAGCGTTGGAGACGACACCATTCCCGGCCGATCCAGTGTGTAGGGAATAGTGTCAAGCGCTTTAATCTGCGCTTGTCGTCGGAATGCCGAAAGGTCTGGAAACAGTTAGCGTTTAGGTCGATCGATCGCGGAACACCGGCGCTTACTTGTAGAATCATCGTTGGGACAGAAGCTGGTTGTGTAAGCGTGAGATCCCGAAGCCAAGTCGTCTCAACACACCTAAACTTGACGCGGCCCTCTATCTTTCTATCGCTCAACAGTGGGTACTCGTACGTGGGATCGAGGGTTGCCCAGCCGGTAATCCAGTCCTCATGAACCGGCCGCCGTGTCGAGAGCGATGCCACTCGATTGATACCCTCCGTCGCGATCGACTTGGGTGTGGCATTGTCAACGACGACGTCCACCAGCCCACGAGACCGGTACTCGACCTCGGTAGGCGATGACATGATGTTTTGTCGAGTCCAGTCGCGCGGGAGCGGATCGATCAGAGCTAAGCGAGGCGAGAGATGGCGGAGTGGGATAGTGCCGCCGATGATATGGGATGGTATAGGCGTATTAACAGTTCATAGTTGGTCGATGGACGGCGGCGGTGTAGGTGTAGACTGCGATGCGATGCGATGATATTATCGGATGGATGCTGATGAATAGACAAGAGGAGAGTGAGCAGCTTAAACGATGTATGATGGGTAGAGAGACGAGAGAGGAGGCTTAGTGATGGAGGAGGAAGGTAGAGAGGGAGGTGAGTAGTAGGGGAGTTGTACGGTGGCGTGAGCGGGATCAGATTGTGGGTCAAGTTATGGTGGTGCCTGAGAATGACTTATGACGGCTTTGATTCAGGTTTAAACCCCAATTTTGAATTATCCGTTAATAAACAACATCCATTTTAAGGGAATTTGGGATCCCTATTTGCTTTTCTTCTAAATCATCTTTTCCAATGCTTGTGAATAGGAGGGGCGTCTGGCCGCGTCTGGGTCAGCAGAGCTTGCGAGGTGCCCAGGAATGTTGTGGCCTCCTACGCCTACACCACCCGAATGGCACGTTCATCGTCTTGTCAAGGCTGTTCAGAGAGGTCGCTCTGTTCAACAAACACGTCAGACGAACATGACGCCAAGGCAGTTTACGCCCCAAGCCTTAGAACCTAGACTAAAGATGAGATCTAAGCTCTTCAGCTCTTTTGGAATGGAGACTTACATTGGGGTTAGTCACCACAGGCCGTCACCCGACGTATGTCCCCCTCCCCACCTTCTTACCCTCGGTAGTTCAGTGGAAACAAACTGCAGCTCCACTCGGTCTCGACTTTTGGTAACTCCACCCCTACCGACCACGCGACCACGCGACCCCATCACCACAACAATGCAGATGTCCTCACTGTTAAGCTGCTAAAACCCCTCACCCCCGCCCACCGGCCAACCGGCCACCGGACATTCCACCCAGATCTCGGTCCGCACCGGGCCGGCCGTCTCTCTGTCCATCCAAGTCAGTCCTGCTGCTCAACTACATCTATGCATCCAACCTAGCATTCCCCTCCTTCTTGCCTCCCTCTTCATCCTCACCTTCTATCATGGTTCTCCTACACCCCAGTGGTTTTGTCGATAACCCGTTCGTCTCGCGCAGCGACGTCGAGGTCGGCCTCAAAGGGCGTGAGTACCAACTTCCTCGGCCCGTAGCTACGTGTGCTGACCAGTTCCCAGTTCTCGACCCCCTGGAAGCCCACACGTCCCCAGGAGGCGCCGGCATCGATATTGGATCCACGGCCGCACACTACGATACCAAGGCTGTGGCGCTTGAAGCCTTCGCCCGCCCACTCTGGGGTCTGGCGTCTCTGCTTGCTGGAGGCGGAGCGTACGACGGTACAGAGCGCTGGGTCCGCGGGCTGGCGAACGGCACCGACCCGAAGTCTCCAGAGTACTGGGGCGCGTCGAAGGCCAAGGACCAGAGGATGGTCGAGATGAGCCCTCTGAGCTTTGCCATTGCCGTCGCAACGGACGTCTTCTACAACGTACGTCACGCCTGCAGTGGGCTGTCCGCTAACAAGGCAGAATCAGACGCCTGAGGCTAAGGAGAACATCGCCACCTTCCTTGCATCCTGCATGACCCAACCGATGCCAGACAGTGAGTGCCGGAAGGGACGGGTCAGCGGAGGGCCCGCTGACGATAGCCAACTGGCTGTGGTTCAGAGTCTTCGCCAACCTCGCTTTGCGCAACATCGGTTCATCGCACCACAACGCCGACCGCATGGCAGCCGACCTGGACCGGTTGGACTCGTTCCAGCTCCCACCGCATCCACCAACTGGTGACGACACCATTGGCTCCGCTGGGTGGAGTCGCGATGGGCCAGAGGACGTCAAACAGCTCGACTACTATTCGTCGAGTTTCGCCATCCAGGTCGCTCAGATGGTTTACTCCAAGGTTGGTGGAGACGGCCTGGGCATAGAAAGCTGCTCCCGCCGCGATGTCAGCTAACAGCAGATGTGCGCTAAGGAGGATTCTACGCGAGCTGCGGCGTACAAGCAGCGCGCACAGGACTTCGTAAAGGACTTCATCTACTACTTCGACGACCAAGGTAGGTTCCACAGTAGTTCAGAAGTGCGAGCAGTACCGGTGCAAAGGTAGCCTCGCTGACCAGCTAGGGAACGCCATCCCCTTCGGCCGCTCCATGGTCTACCGCTTCGCTGTGATTGCCACATTCTCTGCCATGGCGCTTTGCGACATTGAGCCTCCAGCGCCTCTCCAATGGGGCCATGTGAAGGGCCTGGTTCTCCGCCATCTACGCACATGGTCGGACAAGCGAGGCATCTTCCGCTCCGACGGGACGCTGAACATTGGCTACGCGTACGACAACATGTACGCCACCGAGAACTACAACGCGTAAGTCGGTCCTACCGTCAGCTGTGCACCTGCTTCCCGTAGCTGACTTCAGCCCTGGATCACCCTACTGGGCCTGCAAGGCCTTCCTCTGCCTAGGCGCCAAGCCTGACCACCCCTTCTGGGCCTCGGACGAGCTCCCGTGGCCTACCACTCTGGTGCCGAGCCTCAAAGCCCTCCCCGACCCGGGGCATATTATGGTTCGCTCGGGCGGGCACACCTTCCTCCTCTCCTCCGGCCAGACTGCGCAGTACACGATGCGCAACGGTAACGCCAAGTACTCCAAGTTCTCCTACTCGTCGACGTTCGGGTTCTGCTACTCCACAGGCGTGCTCGACCTCGAGCAGCTTGCCGCGGACGGCATGCTCGCTCTCCGCGACGCCAGCCCCGGTATCGAGGAGACGGACTCTGACATATGGCGCGTGCGCCGGGTGCCGCTGGAGCCCAAGTTGGTGGGGCGGGGGACGAAGGACGTCCACCTCCGCAGCGGATGGAAGCCGTTCACCGACGTCCATGTCCAGACGTGGCTCGTCCCACCCACAGCGGAGAGCCCGAACTACTACCTCCGCGTGCACAAGGTCACCACTGGCCGCGCACTGGACACTGCCGAGGCGGGATGGGCGACGTATGGGCAGGCCGAGGACGGGCGCGCGCTCGTGCAAGCCTTCTCGGGCGAGACGTCGCCTGGAGGGCTCGAGGAGGAGGGTCGGGCTCGCGCGACGACACGCGGTGGATCAGTCGGCGTCGTCGATCTCGACGTCAGCGGCTTAGCCGCTGGCGGCGCGCGCGCACAACGCAAGGGCAAGCTCGTGCAGTCCGATCCCAACTCGAACACTATCTTCTCGCGCTCAGTGCTGCCTACCCTCATGGGCCGTCTGGAACCGGGCGAGCACTGGCTCGCAACGGCTGTGTATGGCGCTCCGCCGTCAGAGGCGGAGAGGTACGATGCGGAATGGGCGCGTCTTCCTTCGATCCCCAACTACATTCTCGACTCAGAATAGCCTTTGTAGAGCTTTAGTTCGCACCAGTCCAGTAGCTTGGTCACGGTATAGTACAATATGCATCGATCTCGCATCTACTTCTTGAACAGCGTGATAACACTATCGTCAGTACTTGCTTGCCTTCCAAGTTCGGGTTCGCGACTCACTCCTGGTCATCGAGCACGTGGTCCAATCCGACCTTCTGCCCGCGCGAGTGCTTGGCACTCGTTCCGTACACAATCGCGTACTTGAATTGCCGCTTGATCTCCTTGTGGATAGCGTCACAGAAGTTGGCGACGGTGCAGCGGCCGCGACGGAGAACGACGGGGGTGTCGTAGTCGGGCACTCGCCCCTTGGGCTTGGTGTAGACGCGGACGAGGTCCAGCTTCTCCCACATGACCTGGAGGAGCTCGTCGATGTTGAGCCAGTTCTTGGACGAGATGGGCACCGAGTTGGGGATCTTGTAGAGCAGGTCGAGCTCCTCGATTGAGATGGCGTCGATCTTGTTCAAGACGAACAGGCAGGGGACGTACATGCTGCATTGTTAGCGGTGGCTCGTCGGGGTGCGTTGGGAGCTGGTCTCTTCGACGGTGCCAAACCACACTCACCGGTTGCCCTCGACAACGTCGATAAAGTCCTCGATGGTGCAGTCAGGCTCGTGGATCATGACCTGGCACGAAGTCATCCTGTACTCTGACAAGACGGCCTTGATCTCGGCAGCATCGATCTTGGTCAGAGGCACAGTGTTGGTGATCGAGATACCACCCGTCTCCTTCCGCTTGACGGAGATGTTGGGCGGCTTCTTGTTCAGGCGGATACCGAAGCCCTCCAACTCGTCCACGAGCACCTTGAGGTCATTCAAGGGCTTGAGCACGTCGAGCACAATGAAGATGAGGTTACAGGTACGCGCGACGGCGATGACTTGACGACCACGACCCTTGCCGTCCTTGGCGCCTTGGATAATACCGGGCAAGTCAAGGACCTGGAGTCGTGCGCCGTTGTAGGTCATCGTGCCGGGCACAGTGGTGAGGGTGGTGAACTCGTACGACGCGGCCTCCGAGTGCGTGCCGGTGAGCTTGGACATGAGGGTGGATTTTCCGACGGACGCTGTTGTCAGTAGTTGAGCCTAGAGAAGTTGAGATGAGGCGAACTCACGGAAACCTAGAGTCAGCGACGCTCGCACGACAGCAAATGAGTGTGGGTAGGACTCACCGACGAAACCAATTGTTGCTTGACCTGTACGCGCGACGTCGAAACCGATACCAGGTCCACCGCCACCACCGCCAGCGGGGGTGATGAGCTCTCGACGCAGCTTGGCGAGCTTGGCCTTGAGCTGGCCAAGGTGGTACCTACGGTCAGATCTCTTCGCCGCATTCGCAGAAGCAAGGGTAGCGGACTCACTCAGTCGCCTTGTTCTTCTGCGTACGCGCCATCTCCTCCTCTATGTCCTTGATCTGTATACGCGTCCCATGGTAACGTTATGTCGGGACATGTGAAAGCGTGAAGGTGAAGGTGGCGACAGCAAGAAAGGGCGGCGTCAGCTCGAGTCTCGTGACAGGGTAGAAGGGCAAAGTGAGGGAACGCACCTTCTGAGCGGTCGTCATATTGGATGCCTCTCGTTAACCGAGTGTGTCGTCTGAGTCTTTTAGGGGGCCGAACGTATCAGCTTTTGTAGTGTAGTCGCGCTCGCTGTCGCTGGTGGTGAGCTCGTTGAATGTCGAAATGAGACTTTGACCTATGCAGAGATGAGGGGTTCCCTCGATGGCATCAGGAAAGACACGTGTAAAAAATTGCCACGCGACTCAGGTTTGCTAATCAATGACGGAACCCCACGCCCTACAAGTGGCCACCCAAGGAGCGCGCTTACGACCCAACCCACCAACCACTTGTACCCGTTCGCAACTCTCGCAATCCCACTTCTTCAACAGGAAACCCTCTCCCAATCCTTCTCTCTCCTACTTCATCATTAACTCAAAACGACATCTTCTTTCTCACATAGCCACACCTCCCTCTTCCTCTATCATCGCCTACAGCATTCATTGTTCTCCGCTCAACAGCGCGGCATTGCGCCAACAACGCCCATCGCACCTGTTGCCACCCAAACGTTACATTATTCCCGTCACCACCGACCCCCCTCTTGTCCCACCACAATGGCCCACCCACTCACGCAGCACCCACCAAACGTGCTTGCATTTGGCGCACCCGCGTCAATGCATCCCCTCGGCTTTGGATTTGGCCAGCCATCCCATCGCCCGGGCTCCCTCGGCTTCGGGTTTGGGTCGCCAGCCTACTCCCCTTCGCCCAGTGCTGGACCCTCGACGCCGCTCAAGCGTCTCGCGGTGCCGACGCGCGTCTCGCCGTCCGCCTCGCCCGCGCCAGTGTCCAATAACAAGCGCACTCGGCGCCGGTCGTCGAGCGCCTCGTCCTCGCCTTCTCCTCTGGGGTCGCCATCTCTGGCTCGCGCAGAGGACATCGCAGAGGACAGACGCAAGATTGCCGGCAAGGCGACCAAGCGGATCCGCAAGGAGACAGCTGCGGCGTCGCAGCAAGCTGACGGGCCCGACGTGGGTGTTCTTCTTGGTAAGTCACAGTCGAACGGTGTTGCGGAGCGATCCATGTGACGCGATGCCTGAAACAATCACAAAACTGAAGCTGACATCAGCGTCGATGCCTCCAACATCGCACCTCCCCATTCTCATGGAGCTCCTGAACGAGAACCCGTCCCTCGCTCCTCGCCTGCTCAAGAGCATGCCCACCCCTCCTCTCGCCAACGTCCTGGAGACGCTGGAGCGCACAGTTGGGAAGATCGGCAAGGCGGCCGGATCATGGGAGCCGCAAGACGGCGTCGTTGCCCAGCGCCGCTGGAACCGTACAGAGGAGCAGGTGCGCGGATTCGAGAAGAGCGCGTCGACGTACCTCAAGTTCTTCACCTCGCCTTCGCTCGCCCCAACCGCTGAGGGCGCCGAGCCAAACACCATCTACCACCTGCTGCACGCCCTCACAGCGCACGTGCTCCAGCTCCTCGCCCTCGTCCCTTCACCCAACTCCCCTCCTCCTTCCGCTCGCCCCCTGCTCGACCTGGCCAACGCGATCCTGACCGCCTGGAACCAGTGGGTTGGCGGGCTCAGCGACGAGGTCAACAACCGCGGCGGTATGTACCCACACGGTATGGTCTCGAGCTGGGCGGACGGACTCGCTGAGCTCGCACGCGAGCCGCAGCAGCTCGACCACAACACCTCAACTCACGTGTCTTGGTCGATGACGATGAGCGCGCCTGTCCAGCGCGTCCAGAGCCCTCTTGTATCTGGATTCCGCGAAGCCATTGCGCCGGTTCGCGATGGCTTTGTCAACAACCTCGGCTGGATGGTCCGTTAAGCGGAGCGACGTCTGAGTCCAGCGTGAGCGATGGCTTGCACACGTCCTGAACAAATGTTCCAACGGAACTTCTATTCTGGCGTCATATGCGTCCAGTCCAGACGAGCCTCCTCCTCAGCCACCGTATAGCCCTTAGCCCGTGCATGATCCGGATGGGCCCACGACACGCCACAGGCGA
Source organism: Cutaneotrichosporon dermatis (assembly GCA_020011015.1). Classification (NCBI taxonomy): domain Eukaryota; kingdom Fungi; phylum Basidiomycota; class Tremellomycetes; order Trichosporonales; family Trichosporonaceae; genus Cutaneotrichosporon; species Cutaneotrichosporon dermatis. The sequence continues at coordinate 4,078,954 of JAIGNX010000001.1, read as the reverse complement.
GCGCGTCGGTCCTCTCGTCTCGTGCTGTTCCCCCTAGTCAATCCATCCGCATCAAGAACAATGTCCCAACTCCCCCATTCCCCAAGTCGCCTGTGTCATAGCCACCACAAAAGTTCAAGTCAAGATCCCCAGCACTTCGCCCCAAGTCCGATGCATCCCCCGAAATCCCCTTACCACCTCCCCCATTCCTCACTCAGCGCCTCGGCCGTGCCAACTGTTGTGACAATCATTCATGCACATAGCCTCTTCATAATGTGCCATAGCCCCTCCTATGCAGTGTCCATCCCTGTCTAGTATCGCATGGTCCATCGTCAGATATCCACACTGTTGTCAAAGATATCCCTAGCAGCTGTGCAACAAGGTTGCACCGCCCAACCGTCTCAGCGATATTTGCCCGATTATCGTTCCGGATCCCCCGTGCTCGGATCGGAAATCCCTTGCGGTATCCCATACTTCGTCTCCGCCCAAACCTCTATCTACCCAACTTAGTCTGGCCGAGACCCCCACCTACCCCCACTGTGCCAAGCCAGATGCCATCCCGACAGCGCTCACGCTCCTCCTCGTCCCCGCCGCCATCAAGCCACGCACGCTCGAAGCGGCCCAAGATCTTCCGTGCATGCGCGGCCTGCGTCGCCTCCAAGACGCGCTGCGAGGACGTCTCCGCGGCCGGATGCGCCCTCTGCCGCCGGCGCGGGAAGGAGTGCTCGCTCGCGGCCATCGCTGGGCAGTTCGAGGCGGGCGTCTCACCGTCTTCGGCGTCCAATTCGGCGCAGCCCTCCGGGTCCGCGCCGGCGCACGCTCCGACACGCGGAGACTCGGCCAACGGGGCGCGGTACCTCCCCCCGCCGGGGGCCGTCCACGGCCCGCCCTCCGCCCCGCCGTCAGCAGCGGCCTACCCCACCCCCGACTATGCTAGCGACGACCTGCGCTCCCGGCTAGCAGAGACTGAGCACCGGCTCGCGCGCACGGAGCGCCTCGTCGCGGACCTCGAGGCGCGCCTCGATGCCGGCAGCGATACCCACCACCCGAGCAGGAACGATAGCACCACCACCACCGCCGCCGGCGCTGAGGTGGACGCCGGCGATTCGCTGCCCTCGGACAGCATCGTCTTCACCGGCCCCTTCCGCCTGTCGGCGTACCAGCTGGACGGACACGACGAGACGCTGTGGAGCGTGGCGTGCACGCGCGCGTACCCGGACCCGATCGCGCGTGGGCTCCTCACGCCCGCCGAGGCCGAGCTCGTGTGGCACGGGTTCAAGGCGCGCGTCGCGCGTCTCCTCCCGATCCCCCCGTTCACGGCTGTGTCGACGCCCGTGCCGACACACGGGTTCGTCATGCTCGCCGCGCTGCACCATGTGCCGGCGCTCATCAAGGACCAGGTGCGCGTGAGCCGGATGGTCGCGGAGAGTATCGAGTTGGCGATGGCGAGCCATTCCAGCATCGACGTCGTCCTCGCTCTCCTCATCCTCAGTCTCGCGCCCCCGCTACCTGATAACGGAGGCGACACGGCGCCGACCAACCCGACGGCGTACCGCATGATCAGCCTCGCGCGCTCCATGGGCTGCTCCATGGGCCTCGAGGGGCGTGCCATCTCAGCCCTCCGGAGGGGCGAAGAGTTGAACGACGAGATTCATGCCGATTCCCTGTGGATCCTCCAACTAGTATGTCGTGAACCCAACCAGCCACTAACAACAGTGGTGCGCCGTGTCGAACAGGTATGCCCTTCTGTCCTTCATGTATCCCCAGACTCCGCCGCCCCCGCCACTCGCCGCCCGCCTCCCCCGGCTGCATAGGGAACAGTTTGAGGCTGCCAACATCCATCTCCGTACCGAAGCCGAGCTCATTATGGCGTTCATACCGTTCGTTGAGCTGCTGTGCGCCTACGAACGCGAGACAACTTGGACGCACGACGAGATGACCGAGTTCGTCGCGTTATGGGACAAGGGCAAGACAGCAGCTCAGCAGCTTGCCGAAAGCCACCCTCAGAGGCGTAAGTCGCCCCGTCAGCGCCAACCACGCTGACAACAGTCTCCATCGTCCTCGATGCCCGCTGCGTCGAATTCGCGCTCAGCGTCCGCATCGCCCTCTTCCTCACGTGGATCCCGTCCCCGCTCCGAGACATCCGCGAAACGACCATGCAGTGTTTGTGGAAGTTCCCGCGCAACATGACGGCCATGCTCGACATCGTCACCCCGCGCCGCCCACCGCGCGCCTCGTCTCCAGAGCACGACGCACACCCGCGCCCGCTCAACGCCAACGTGCCGCTCCCGCCCGCGCCGCTCCTCGACGTGTCCTTGATACCCGAGCACGTGATTGTCATGATCTCGGCCGCGATCATCGTCTTCCGCCGCAGCGTGCGTTTCGTCGCCGTCGCGTATCCGCAGGGCAAGCTGATCGAGGGCGGGCGGCTGGAGGAGGCTGCGAACATCGTCCGCGGCCTTGGGCGGGCGGCACGCTTCATCATCACACAAGGCGAGAGGGCCCTGGGAGATTTCGAGTATGGCAGCGCGTGGGCGAATGCCGAGCCTCCGTTCACACATGCAACGCACGGAAAGGATGGGGGAGGAGGGGATGGGCATGGACACGGGCATGGCGGCGGGCACGGGCCGCAGCCGCTGCTCTTCGACCTCGATATCATGAACTGGGATCTGAGCGTGTTGTATCCTGATCTCGCAAGTATGGACCTTGGGTTGTGATGGGGGTATGGTGGGTGGCGTGAGGTGGGAGGCGTGAGGGGGCTTATAGACTTGTACAGTACATAGCAGGAGAAGTCATGTATATATAACTTGCATGAGGCAGACCATGACAGTGAGGTCGAGCAAGGATGGAGATCCTAACTGACGGTGCACCGCGGAATCGCGGAACCAAATAAACCGCCACCCGAGGTCGAGGGTCGCCCTGGCGCGGCTGACCAAACAAGCGCGACTGACTTTGCCATCTCCCCATCTCACTTCCTGCTCTTCATTCACCACTAGTTGTATTTTCGCTACTGCTAATAATGGGGGACACCGGTGCCGCGGTGGCGAATGCCGCTGCCTCCATGCAAGGGCGGGCTTGGTCACTGCGCGACTTCGACATCGGGCGGCCGCTGGGTAAAGGTAACGTATCTCCACCGTACCCATCCCTTGCCCCATTGCCTCTCCACTCGGCTGCCCGAATTACCGCTCACGCACAGGCCACTACGGCAAAGTCTACCTCGCACGCCTCAAGTCCTCCGACTTCATCCTGGCGCTCAAGTGCCTCGACCGCGCGGCGATCGAGATCAACGATATCGCCGTCAAGCAGGCGCGCCGCGAGATCGAGATCATGCAGAGCCTGCGGCACCCGAACATCGTGCGGCTGTACGACTACTTCAGCGACGGGGAGCGGCTGGTGCTCATGCTCGAGTATGCGGCGCAGGGCGAGCTGTTCAGGCAGTTGGCGAAGAAGGGGCGGTTCAGCGAGCGGCGGAGTGTGAAGGTGCGTTCGGGTCGGGGGCACGTGGTGGGGCGGGGCAGGCAAGAGAGTGGGGGGGAGAGGGGGAAGAGAGAGGGGGAGAGGGGGCTGACAGCAGTACATCCGCCAGGTCGCGGACGGCCTCGCGTACCTCCACACGCGCGACATCATCCACCGCGACATCAAGCCTGAGAACCTCTTCCTCGGGCTCGACGGCGAGATCAAGATCGGCGACTTCGGGTGGAGCGTCCACTCGCCCCTCGGCACCCAGCGCACGCTGTGCGGGACATTAAGCTACATCTCCCCGGAGATGGTGCTGAACCAGCCGCACGGCGCTCCGGTCGATATCTGGGTGAGTCGCTGCCCCACTAGGGCTTGCGCGGGCTCTTCGGCACGGCTTGGTGCACGCTCAGCTGGTGAGGGGAACACGAAGCTGACGGCAGGCGTTAGGCGTGCTCGCGTACGAACTGGTCGTAGGCGACGAGCCGTTCGCTGCTGATACGACTCACGGGCCGAGACGTAAGTCGCCATTGACGCCGGATGCTGATAGCAGTCGTGCATCAGCGCATATGCCAGTGCGACGTCCGCTTCCCCGCCTTCGTCTCGGAGCCCGCTAAGGACTTCATCATGTCTGTGAGTCGCGTGAGAGGAGATGGACGGGCCGGAGGTGGACGGACGGAAGACGGCCTGGAGGAGATGTGCACTGGAGGTGGACTGGACGTGGACTGGACGAGACGTGTGCTAGTCGGACGTGGACTGGACGGACGGATCACGCCATGGACGACACTGACCGCAGCTCCTCCGCCTCAACCCCACGGACCGGATGCCGCTCGCGGAGGTGCCGAACCACCCGTGGATCCAGGCGCATACCAAGACTGCCAAAGAGACCCAGAACGCCTAATCGGCCATTTCTGCTGTACATTATAATCACCACCTGACTTTGTGAGGCGCCGTTGGACGCTACCCACTGTGTACTCCTTGCTCCTAGACGACTAGCGTCCTGGCAAGAGGTTGGCAGGGTATGCCGCCTTGGGCGTACGACTGCACCGGGGGTCGAAACAACCTCGGCCGCCTCAGTCTCAGGCCAGCGCTAAGCCAGAGCCACCTCAATTGACACCTCTTGCCCACATCCCACCTACCCCAACCCTACAGCACTTGTAACTAGGTAACATTCTGCATGGCATATACAATCCGTCTCATATAATCTCTGCTTCTTCGTCGTCGTCTCATGCCTGTATCTCGGCAATGGGCGTTCATCTCGCCTTGTCGTCACAATGTATTTTTGAGGAGGGAGGCGCAGCTTCGCTCTCCTATGTCGTTCGGTGATAGTTGATGTCGTACTTCGTTTACTTCTTGCGCATGCGCTCTCCGCCGACCGTTGTCCACCCGTCGTCGGGAGGGGAACGGCGGGCCTTCGTGTCCTTGTCCTTGCACCCCTTGTTCTCCCTGTCGCTCTTTCTGGGGCTGGTCGACTGCTTCTTGGGCGCCGCGCCGGGGACGTACCGCGGCTCCTTTGGTGGGCTAGGTGGAGCTATGCTTAAGCGGGGCTTCGAGTCGCGCCGGCTTCGTCCCCTGGCGCGATTGTCGGATGCCTTGGGCGGCTGATGCTCGTGACGGATCGTAGGCTGCGAGATTGCGATCGACACCGGCTTGCGAATGTTGTTGGGGGCAGGGGCTGCCGTGGGCTTGACGACGGGTGGAAGAGGATCCCACTCAAGGCCGAGTGGGTTGGTGTTGGCCGACGTCGTGCTGGAGGAGCGCCGCATGGGCGGCGCAACGGGGGTCGTCGGAGACTGGACGAGGGAGATGCTGCTCCCAGTAGTCGTGCGCGACAGAGCCGGGAACTCGGAGGTTGGGAGACGCTCGGGCGACACTGGAAGCTGCAGCTGCTGAGGACTGCCCGCGGCCTCATCCTCAAAGTCGAACGAAGGTGTGGGCAGTTGACACTCGGTCCAGATACGCTGAGTCAAGACTGCCGAATGGACAAAGTCGACGGGCGAGAGCGTCGTCTTCTTCGAGTTCGTGAAGAGCCATTCGCCCTTGCCTTGACGACCGATCCAGCGAAGAACGCGGAACTCGGGCAGGCGACGAGCAAACTTGCGCAAGTCGCGAACTTCGACAAGTGTGGGGTCTGACTCGGCAACCCTTTCCGCCAAGAAGGGCGGCAATCCTGGCGCATCGACAGACGCCTTCTTCTTGGTAGGTTTGACTTTGATTCCCGCCGGGGTCGCGAGCTTGGGGTCGGAGGTAATGTTGAGCTCGGCGAGGTCCGGAACGTTTCCGAACGCTGTTGTCATACCGATCTGCTGTCAGTTGCTTTCCGAAACATGGCAACTCACAATGTCCAAGACAGGAGCCTTGACAGCGACCTGCAGCTTGCGCAGACGAGGGCATGCCAGCAGAATCGCTTCCATGGCCGGGCCGCTGATCTCCCACCAGTCGATGCAGAGATCCTCCAGCAAGTCGCCCTCGGTTCGGATGACGTTCAAGAGATCCGTGGGGATGGCCTCGGTCTTGTGCGAAGGAAGGTGTTGGGGGACCACCACAGTCGGGGGAGGGAAGGGCAGTGAGGCCACGGGATGAACGACTCGCCGAACAGCAAAACGCTTCAGCTGAGAGATGGGTACCTCAGCAATACATGCCAAATGCTTCAGGACCCAAGAGTGGTGCGAGCCAGCCTCCGCAATCTCAATCTCGAGCGAGTTGAACGACGAGGGCCAGCTCTCAATCATGCCCCAAGTGTTCTTGTCCAGGCGGCCTGATGTCAGCTAGAACCCCACGACATACTCACCCTCGACATCGCTCAGCTTCAATGACTCCAGAGCGGTGCAGTCCTTGAGGATATCCTTGAGGCATTCAGCATTGAGCTTTGTACCGGTAGTTGACAGGGTGATGTGCTTGAGGCTTCGAAGAGAACCGTAACCGGCGACAGCTTTGCACAAGCGGAGGTCGAGGAAATGAGTTGAGATATGTAGTGAATGAAGCCGGGGAGGTTGGTGCGAGTCGTGCAGCTCGGTGAGAAGCTCGAGGTGACTAGCGATTGTCCAAGCCTGAGGTGAGCATTATACTGCAGAGGCAGGTGGTTGACTCACCCCTGCTAAGCTGAGACCTTCGAGATGGAGTTCCTCCAGATCTTCCCACGCCACACCCAGGGCCAGACCCTCGCGGCCGATAGCTCGCACACCGATGTCGCTGGTGACTGGTCCGTGCTCATGACCTTTAGGGATGACTTGCTGGAGCGAAGGTGTCAGACGAGGGTACTGAGGCGTTGTGGTGATATGCGCGGGGTGCGGTGGAGGGAAGGCCAAGCAGAGTCGCTTTAGGCCACTCAACCCAGAGATTGCCTGTTGTCAGATATCTGCTGCATGCGCATGGAGGACGAAAGCTCACCTTCCAGAGCTGGTCGTTAACTCCAAAACCAGTCTCCCAGGATACGTGTTGTACCCGAGGACAGTGCGTCAGGAGATCACTCGCGAGTGACCATGCCTCGATACGGTCAATTTCACGGGTGACATCGTTGATAGTCGCTGTGGGAGTATGCGTTGGGCAAGGATGACGGAATCGCAGGCTACGAACATGCGCAGCGTACTTGTTGTTGCTGCAGTGGAGTCAGCTTTCATCTAACGGAGGGAAGGAAGGATCAACGTATGAAAACGTATGACGCACGAGAGAACATTGTACAGTTTTGCTCGTTCGAGTGGGCCAGGGCAGCACGACCGCGGTTTCGTGGCTGTGTCGCTTGTGGATGCTTGGCCCAAAGTGCCGGCAATGGCAATCTCGACGTCGACCTCACGGTACAGCTGAGCGCATACGATGTCGTGAGCAGTTCTGCAGGTGGTGATGAAGGCTGGTGCTATGCTCGGCTGAGACTGGACAATGTGAGGCAGTGCGTCTGAGAGTCAGCGTTGTCTGTGCCGGAGGGGACAGGGAGAGGGGTGAGGCTGCTCGTGCGACAACATGAACCGTCGCGTGAGTTGGGCACATGGACGAGGTTGGGAGTAGGGTACGCACCCAAGAAGAGGCTGTGCTGCGAGTGACCATTGGAGCGTGCATGCTTGTCCTTTGCTGGACAATGTGGATGATTGTCGACCATGGCGACTCGAGTGAACGTTGCGTTGTGCTCAAAGCGAAAGGAAGCTGGGAGGTGATGTTGAGGAAGGGTGGGATAGAGGGAAGTGAGAGGGTTGGATGAAGGAGAGTGTGGATGTGGATGTGGATATGGAAGAGGGAAGAGGGAAGAGGAATGAGGATGGTGTTGAGGATGGAAGAAGGAAGGGGAAGAGGGCGCTGGTTGTCCTTGTTGAGGAAGACGTAGGGAGGGAATGAGGAAGGGCGTTTGAAAGGGAGAGCGGAGTCTGTTGTGGCTCAAAACCAAAGCCAAAGGAAGGAAGGTAAGGAGGGGAAGGATGTGCGAAGGCGAAGGTGAAGGCGGAGGCGGATAATCAATCTTGGAAAGGTGTCGAGGGGACAACGAGAATGCGGACCTTCATGCGAACGGCGGATGTGAATGAGTGTGCAAGTGGTAGGCGTGTGAGCGTGGCGTGTTATGTTGTGCGTGCACACTGTTGCCCTTGTGTGCCGATGATGATGACTGACTGAGTGCGAGTGAAGTGAGTAGTTGTGCAGTAGCTGTCAACACTTGGGTGGCGTCAGTCGTCGATACTTGCTCTCTGGACTACCTCCACCACGCTTTGGTCGCCATGCTTCCTACCTTCCTCGTTCCCTCTCTACCCTTGCTCTTTCACACATTTGCCCTCACTCAACCAATCCACCTTGCCATGTCTTCCGACATGCCTCAATACTAACTCACAAGAATACCACATTGCAATCACAGGACATAGGTCAGCAATCTGCTAGTCCCAACATTCCCTTTGTTGTTTGCGGGGCCTCACGTCGAGGAATGTCCATGACACATGGCGCCGAGTCCATTGCCGTATCCCCGCTCTCCACGTCAGCGATATCCACTTGGTTAGCGCACAGACCACTCGGCGTAAGGGATTAAAACGCGCCTGCTGCGGCGAGGCGAAGAACAGCATTTGTGTGAGTCTCGTTAGACCATTCTCGTCTATGTGGCCCGCCGGCCAGCTAGCTTGGAGTTTGAAGAGCTGACGCATCAAGCTCGGCAGTGAGTGAGAATGAATCAGACAGACTTTGATCTCGAGAACATGCTTGAACCCGCTGGTCGGTCTTTTGATGATGCTATTTCCACCATCGGACATGACCGACATGCTTTGCAGGTAAGCAAGCAGCTGCTGATAATGGGGCAAGCTTGGTGCCTAGGTGCGCTATGCACTACTAACTCCTCAATTCTGCCGCCGGTCGGCCGCAGGGTCCGGACCCCCGAGCTTCCCACTATCAACCCACTAGGAAAATGGTCGCCGACTTCAAATGAGGCATGACAAAACGCTCGCTGACAGTAACCGCAACGGAGCCTTACGGCCGTGTCTAATGACCGGTGCGGTCCGTCCCTGAAACCATGTGCTCACATCAGCCGCCCGCCGGACGCTTGCCGGGCGGCCAGGCAGAGGATGATGACGTACAAGGGCACTCACGGCGCTCAACAGCTGATGCTTGCTAAGACCTGTATCCAACCGGGTTTGAGCCTCCCCCTCTCCTACCCTAGGAATCCAGCGAGCCTCGAACGCCACCTCCTGGCAATCCCTGCGCCGAAGATAGCGATAGACGCCTGGGCTGAAAATCTGTCCCGATCCGTCCCTGCTTAGTTCAGCCCGAGGGGCTGTCTTGGGTCCGAGGTACGAGATGAGATGGCTGTGGGGGCGGTAGGTGGCGGCAACTTGACACTCAGTGGCTAGTCCCCGGCCGCCCGGCCGCCGAGTTCAAAGTTGTTCCAGTGGCGGCGGCCCGAGTGCGGTGGGGTGCGGATGGAGCGAGATCATAAATAAAACAGCTCGTCTCAACACGTTCGCTCGGCATACATCTTCTTAATTTTGACCTTCGTCTTCGTTCGTTCTTCACACTTCTTGTCACCTCCCTTCGACACCTTCTTGCATCTCCTCAAAGCTGTGGCGCCTTTTGTCCCAAGTGTATCTTTTTAACTACTCGGAAATTGCCAGCCACCTCCACTATTACCCTCAGTGAGTATTTTTATTGTGATCGGAGTGAGACGTCACGGGGCTCGGATTGGTAGGGTGGGGGGTCGCGGTGGAGCTCGACTCCAAGCGGCGACACCACGACCGAACATCACGACCGAGAAAAACCATCGCAGTCAGCTGTCCAACAGACTGCTGGATGCTACATTGCTCTCCCCATGATTCGCCGCTAGCTTGACAACACTCTCCATCAGCACAATGGCTAACCACATAGACATGTCCGACGCTTCGTCTGAAACGGCGCGTGTCCCGTCTACAATCGACGGCAAGCCGGTGTCTTCCTACACCCTCGCCAAGCGACCATGGCGCCGCTATGTGACCCCCTTCGAGACCATCCTTACCCACAACTACAAGGGTAGCGGTACCCCCGAGGACCCATACATTATCGACTGGCTTCCGAACGACCCCGAGGACCCGCAACGATGGCCTGGCGCGTGGAAGTGGTTCCAGATCCTTATCGCTTCGCTTGCTGCCCTCGCCGTCGCCCTCTCGTCGTCCGCATACACCGGCGGTATCGTCTCGATGATGCAGGAGTTCGGCAAGTCGACCCTCTTCTGGACTGGTGGTGTCTCGCTATTCGTCCTCGGATTCGCCTTTGGCCCCCTCTTCTGGGCTCCTGCCTCGGAGGTCTTCGGCCGCCGCAACATTTACATTGTTTCCTACGTGTTCCTCACCCTCTGGCAGGGCGTGACTTGCGCCGCGCCCAACCCCGGCTCCATCCTTGTCTTCCGTGGTCTCGCCGGTCTCTTCGGTTCTTCTCCCCTCGCCAACGCCGGTGGCACCATTGCCGATGTGCTCGACGCCGCCCAACTCGGTCTCGGCATGGCCCTTTTCTCGGTTGCTCCCTTCCTCGGCCCCGCTCTTGGCCCCATCTCTGGCGGTTTCCTCGGTGAGGCTGCCGGCTGGCGCTGGGTTGAGGGTATGCTCGCCATCTTCTGTGGCTGCGTCCTTCTTCTCATGGCCGTCTTCAGCTCCGAGACCTACGCCCCTCTTCTTCTCCGCCAGCGTGCTACCAAGCTCTCCAAGATCACCGGCAAGGTCTACCGCTACCGCGCCGACGCTGCCAAGCCCTTCTCGGTCAAGAAGCTCTTCACTGCCTCGCTCATCCGCCCCTGGAAGTTCCTCATCTTCGAGCCGATCGTCTTCATCCTCTCGATCTACGTCGCCATCATCTACGGTATCCTTTACCTCAACTTCGCCGCCTACCCCATTGTCTTCTCGCAGGGCCGTGGCTGGTCGACTGGTATCAGCGGTCTCGCTTTCCTTGGTATTATGATCGGTGCCATCCTCTCGGTCATTGTCACCATCGTCTGGACCAACCCCCGCTACATCAAGACCATCAAGGCGCGCGGCTACCCCGTCCCCGAGGACCGTCTCACCCCTGCGATGTGGGGTGGTATTGTCATCATCATCGGTCTCGCCGGCTTCGCCGCGACTGACGGCATCAACGTCCACTGGATCGCGCCCATCGTCTTCGGCATTCCGTTCGGCATGGGTGTCGTCGTCCTCTTCCTCTCGTGCATGGGCTACCTCGTCGACGTGTACGTTATCTACGCCGCCTCGGTCCTCGCCGCCAACTCGGTCCTTCGTTCCCTCTTCGGCGCCGCCTTCCCGCTCTTCACCAAGCCGATGTACGAGAAGCTCGGCATCCACTGGGCCGCCGCCCTCCCCGGCTTCCTCGCCCTTCTGTGCGCGCCCTTCCCCTTCCTCTTCTACAAGTACGGCGCCCAGATCCGCGCCAAGTGCAAGTACGCCTCTGAGGCTGCGCGCATCTACGCCCAGGTCCTCGCCGCGCGCAAGGCCGCGATGGCCGAGGCCGCCGGCACCGGCGACGCCGAGAAGGAGGTCCAGGGCCGCCGCAGCGTGGCCGAGCTGGAGGAGGAGGACGTCGAGCGCGAGGCCGTCGCCGGCTTCGAGAGCCCAGAGCTCTTCGACCTCCAGCGCACCATGTCGATGGAGGACGAGATCGCCGACCCCCGTCTGCGTCCCACCTCCCTCCGCTCGGTCCCGTCGCACCGCCAGTAGGCGGTGTGCTAGGCCCCGCTCTGCGGCAGCAGCTCCGTTCCTCATCATCGCATCGTCCCCGCTCCACACGCATACTTCACATCATCATATAGACTTCCATTATCGCATATACAATACTACAGCCATGCATAATTACGGGTACAGTGTGGCTGCAGCGCGCGAGATCACCGACGATTCACTAACTTCTCGAAGCTTGTTCGCCTCTGGCATAGACCACTTCGCGGTGTTCGTTCACCGCTGGCATGGTGCTACTCGCCTAGACTAGTCAGGCTCCCCCACTCGCGTCGTCATAGCCGTGTCCAGGCCGTCATCGACGACGTCGCCCTCAACGGCCGAGGCACAGCGGGCCCCACCCGTTCCCACACTAACGTCGAGCCTTACTCGTCCATGTCTAGGCCCAATCGGTTCCTCAAGTACGCGCACACCATCGAACATTCCGACCTCCGCCGCCCAACCGTGAAACAGCCACGCACCCCACTGCCACTCACCCACGTCCGCTAATACCTCATCATTCGGCCAAGTACGCCGACATCGCTCGCCATCGCTGAGCACACGCGGCCGTACGCTGACTTCTGACTTTTCGGGTGCTTGGCCATCCAGATATCTGTCCTCAGCATCGGTCCGAGGACCTGCGATGGGAGGTTTACCCGGAGGCTTTACCCGGACCTCACGCCCAAGCCCACCTCGAGTCGTGGGCGAGTCGAGCGCGCTCTCGCGACTCAATCTACGTTCCCGATTCACCACCGTTACGAAGATACATAAACCAAATGCTCTAACCTACTGACATCTACACACACTCACGCGTGCACCCCATATTGAAACACCATGGCTGGCGAGTTCACGATCGGCGCGGATAGCGCGCATCCACTCCGCCTTCCGCGGGTTATTATTGGGCTCTCGAAGGGCGCGGAGGGCGCGGAGGCTGTGGATGGCCGCGCGTTCGATGTTGCTGAAGGTATGTCCTGCACCGGGGCGTCAAGGCAGTCGTGCCAACTCGCGGGCCCGGTAGTCGGCACCCTCCCTCTCTCAAGCCAGGACGCGGCCCGCTGACTCCAGACGCCTCCGCCCCCGCCTCCGCCTCCACCCCCATCCTCACCCACTGGCGCCCGCCTGTGTCCGCCGTCGGCGCCGACGCATGCGCCGCGGCCCTCAAGACCCTCCAGGCCCGCGGCAAGTTCGGCCTCCTGCAATACGGGTGCTGGCGGTACGACGCGCCGACGTACATCGAGAACCTGCACCATCTGCAGCTCCTTCTCTCCAAAGGCGAGGGGCAGGCACACCTCGGCGTCTCAGACTTCGACCTTGCGCATCTCAAGCTCCTGCTCGCCTCAGGGTACAGCATCGCGTCGGACCGCGTGTCGATGAGCGTGCTGGACCGCCGCGCGGAGGGCGGGCTGGCCGAGTACTGCCGGGAGAAGGGCGTGGCGCTGCTCGCGTACGGCGTGCTCCTCGGCGGGTTCATTAGCCAGAAGTGGCTCGGGAAGCCGGAGCCCAAAGAGTCCGATCTGCCGGACGGCGACGGGGGGAAGGAGGGGGAAGGGGAGGGGTTGAGGAAATGGAAGCGGTTCATCGACGCCGCGGGCGGCTGGACGCCCTTCCAGGCCCTCCTCGCTGCGCTGGACTCTATCGCGCGGAAGCACGGCGCGTCACTCGCGGCCGTGGCGGTCAAGTACGTCCTCGACGCCGGCGCGTCGGCCGTCATCATCCCCTCGTCTGAGCTTGCGGAGCTCGGCGACGTAAGCCAAGTCGAGGCCGTGGCGCTCGACGACGCCGACCGCGCCTCCCTCGCCTCGGCCCAGTCGGCGCTCAAGCCGCTCCCGGGCGACTGCGGGGACGAGCTCCGCTTCCCGCCCTTCCTGACCTCGACCGGCGCGCGCCCCCCCGCCGCCCGCCTGTCCTCCGAGACGCCCGAGGGAAGAGCCCAGCTCGAAGAGGCAGTCGCGCGCGGCGCGCGCGTCGAGTACTCGTCCGGCTCGGCGTGGGAGCCTGTCGTCGGATACACCCGCGCGGTGCGGTATCGCGACCGCATCATCGTGAGCGGCACGACGACGCGCGCCCTCCCGTCTGGGAAGGGCGTCGTCGGCGGATCGCCCAAGACCATGCCTGGCGCGGAGGCGGCGGAGAACCAGGCCGTGTTCGTGTTCGATATTATGCGCGGCGCGATTGCCGCGCTGGGCGGGACGATGGGCGACACGGTGCGCACGCGCGTGCTCTACACTGATGTAGGCAGGGATTGGATGGGTGTGGGGCGAGTCCATGGGCGCGAGTATGGGCGGTACGGGATCCGGCCGACTAACACCATGGTCGGCGGGATCACGTATGTCCTCGGCGAGGAGGCGTTGCTGGAAATCGAGGCGGAGGTGCACGTTGGAGCGGGCGGGGGCGGGGACGTGGTGGTTATCGGGGCTTGAGGTTAACGAGCAGGATAGAATAGACGCAATGGAAATGATTCTAGCCGCTGGATAGACGGCGCTTCTGATACGCTATGCTGCTGACATTTGACAGTAGCCTTAGGAGCTTTGGTGCACCTGCGGACATACATGGCCCGAAGGCGAATTGTCGTGGCGAGGCCGGGCCAGCGATACGCCCCTGCGGTCAGCAGCGCTTGTCCCTCCGGCCAGCCTTCAGAGGGCAGATTCAGCTACTCGGTGAGCGCATGGCCCTTCACCAAGGGACAGTCAGCCGCCTCATGTCCGACGCTCGTCCGGCCGCCACCCGATGACACTTCACTCAAGTCCAGCGCCGTAGGCAGGCGTAACTCGTACATACAACAGGCAGACATATCTCTCCCTTCCCACACATCTCAGCTCCCTGTCCATAAGCTTGGCGAGGAGCCTATGCAGCCCGCGCGACGCGCGACCGCTCGAGCTCCTTCCAAGGGTTCTCGCAGAACGACTCCATCCAGAACCCCCTCCCTTCCCCTCCCTGCCCCCTCCCTCCACCACCACCTCCGCCTCCTCCGTGGCCGCCATGTCCATGTCCTCCACGGCCACCCCGGCCCCCTCGCCCGCCACCGCCGCCCCGTCCTCCCCGGCCACCTCCACCACTTCCGCCTCCGCCTCCGCCGCCTCGCCCGCCCAGCCGGCCGCGCCAGCCGTTATCGCGCCCGTCGGTGCGTTGCCCCCGCGCGTCGTTGGGGCCGCCGCGGAGCGCCTGGGGGTCGCTTGCGGGTGATGTCGGGCATGGTCGCTGAATGTCAGCCCTGATGTGATCTAGGTCTAGAAGGCATTCTCTGATGGCGACGCTTTGCAATGGAGGCCAAGCATCGGGGAGATGGTTGGCTGGAGAGACGCCGTCGGCCAGCGACCCAGACGGCTTGAGCGCATGTCAATGCGCGGGGCATGCTCGGAAGAGGGCAGGGAAGGGCCATAGGTTGGTGTTGCAAAGCGTTCACAATCACCATCCGAGTATCCCCAGCTGTTTCGACCCGCGACAAGAGATGAGAGGACGTCGAGTCTCGATATGACTCGGCACTCTACTCCACACTCTGCTCATCCCATATCTCAGGGGAACATTGACACACCGAACCACCTGGAGTACTCACCTTCAAACTTGTACTGGATTCCGCTGCGTTGGCCGCGCCGGTCGTGGATGGTTGGCCCGCGCCACCCGCGTGCGCACGCCCCCTCCCTTTACGACGACTGCTCCCTACGCTCCCTCGCGGTCCGCGCGCACTCTCCTGTCCGCGGGTCGGTGCGCCCTCTGGCCGTGGAGGAAGGGTGCTCGTGTTGCTCGGCTTGGGCTGTTGTTGCGATTTTTTGCCAAAGGCCATCGGGAGGCCGAAGTCGTCCATGGTCGCTGCCTGTTCCCAGTTGTATCGTAGTGTAGTGAGAGTATGTGTCGCGTACAGGGGCGAGGGTAGCGGGCAAAGCAGTCGCGGTGGCGCGGAAGGGGTTCGAGGCGTTGAGCGAGAGGGTGGAGATAATCGAGGATGATTGTTGTGAGGTTGGCCCTCCGAGTCGGAAATATCCGGTGGCAATGACGTGGCGGGAGCAATGCTCACGGAAAGACAACTGATAACCGAGGGGGGATGCTCTGATTATCCGGGACGAAGTAAGTCGTGATCACTCGTTCATCCGATGCACAAGCGCGTGAGCCAGCGGCTACTGGAAGTTGGTTTTCGACTCGCCATTCCAACCATGCATGCACGCAGAATTGCAGAAACACATGAGTGCATTGTGGACTACGATCTCTGAGGGAGACGAGGATGAGAATATAAGATGTTTGGATGGCATACGATGTTATGGAACTGAGTAGTAGTGTCGGGTGTCAACTACCGCTCCGACCTTGGTCTTGTTGCACCATTCCGAGGTAGAGAGGACTACTTACTAGTACAGAGACTGCTGCGATGTCGGAATGCAATGTGCGGCATAACCCGATCCTTTCCTCACTCCTCTCCCCTGGAACTCGGGATGGCAAAGGGTTTAGAAAGATGCATTGACCGGATATGGATGATAGCCCGGATGCCAAAAACCGGTCCCTCTGAACGAATCCCGTACTGGCATGTCATTCGCTGTAGCCCCACGTACGACAGAGAGGGTAAAAGAGAGAGATTAATGTGGGCAACGACGAGTAGCAAAGAGGAATAGCGAAGTGGAGGAGCGCGTTGCTGGCTGAAGTTGAAAGACGCGATTTAGATGCCGGGGAGTCCGGTCCGTGTCACCTTCGAGACTCGATCCCTCCCCCCTTGTCCCTGAATATCACCCACTTTTCCCCCCTCTCGACTCTTCTTGCGGAGTACCTAGTAGGACAACAAACCCGCCCACCACTCTACTGCTGAACCTTACAACTCTACACATCCACATCATCCTTCCTTCCTCTCAACCTCTCATCTCCCACCCCCTCCCCCGCATTCTCCTCCCCAACTCCCCTCCCCTCCTCTTCCACTCTCCTCACCTCCCCCTCTCACCGAGGTCCAAAAAAACCCAATAGCCAGCCATGTCGGCCGACCAGGGATCGAGCTCCTCCAAGCTCAGCACTTTCACCTCGACCGCCGGCGCGCTCATCAAGCCTGGCGAGTCCGAGCTCCACAAGTGGAAGCGCACCTTTGACAAGAATGCTAGCGTCGACGTCGACGGTCAGAAGTGAGTCGGTTTTTTGGTTGTGGTTTCGTGCATGGCGCAATGGTGGAGGATGCGCTGGTTGGCGCGCTTGATAATGCGCTCCGATCCGGAGATCAGCGTGGCTGGGTGGAGGCAAGGCGTCGACGCAGCATTCGTGTAAGCTGGGACGGTGGATATGCTGTGAGCTGTATAAATGCAGATCAGCTATTGCATTATGGCGAGCGGCATGCAGTGCACACTTACCTGGCGTGCATACGACAGCCGTGTCTGTGCCGCGAGGAAGGGTGCTGCGTTGTCAGCGGAGAGGGCGCGTCCTAAGCAGCATGCCCAGCGCCTAGCGGAGCTGGGCGGCGTGTTGCATGCGTCTCTGCAGCTCAAAGTCTTCTCGTTGAGCATTCGGGTTGCGCTTTACTAAGCGTGTACCGTTTCTGGCGGCAACACCACTCGCTTGAGCTCGCTTGCTCAAGGGCGAAACGACGTGTCTAGGTGTCGTACTCTGGCGGTGGGGCGAAGTGCACGGGCATCACCACATCCTGCGACCTTTGCGTCCATGTTGGGTTTGAGCGCACCCCCACTACCACTAGAGACGCGCTGGCCTGCTGCATGCATTACTTCGTGCTTGTGGGCCAGCGCTCGACCGAAAACCGGGTCGTCCTCGAAAATTCGTTTACGAGTCGTCACCTTCACCCGGTGGCGTCAACGCATCTGCCGGCGGCGCCCGCGACGCGCGCGCACAAACAAACGCATTCCACCTGGTCGTAATTAACGCAATTTCTACAGGTACCTGAACGTCGACCAGTTTATCAACGCCATCGCGCCCACGGACGAGGGCTTCAACCGCATCAAGCGCGAGCAGTACTCTGTTCGTGAGTATTGAAGGAAGGACGTGGGGCCGTCCCGGTGACTACCGGAAACCATGCCCCGCTTAGTCTCGGCCGACGTGCTTACCCGCCCAGTTTTCCAGGTCGCCGACGCAAAGAAGCAGGGACGCGTGACGTTTGAGGACTTTGTGCTCTTTGAGACGTGTGAGTATGGTCGTGGGGCCTCGGTGGCTATGCATAGGACGGTGGTTGACTGATGCCAGTGCTGAAACGCGTATGTCCGACTCGGGATTGAGCTGAATGTTGACTGACGACAGTCCGATGCCGATTACCAGCTGGCGTTCTCCGTCTTCGACGTGTGAGTAGAGATTGTGATCGCTGCGCTTTGCTGACGCGCAGTGACGCGTCGGGCACCATCGACTACGAGGAGTTCAAGAATGTCATGGGCAGGAACACCGCCGAGAGCGGTATTCGTGAGTATATCCGCCCGGCATTCTGCGGCATGATTAAGCGGCTTTATTAACAATCCAGCGTTCAACTTCGACTGCGACTGGAGCAAGCTCTACCTTGGTAAAAAGGGCAATGCCCACACGCTCGACTGTGAGTGCGCGTGTACAAACATGGTAGCTCACACCCAGACTCCCAGTTCACCCAGCTCATCAAGGGCTTCCAGGGCGAGCGTTTGCGCCAGGCCTTCCACTTCTTCGACAAGGATGGCGACGGGTACATCAGCCCCGACGAGTTCCAGCGCATCGTTACTGTGAGTGTTCGCGTGCTGGAGTATGGCTGACGCTTGTAGGAGATCGCTGGGCATAAGCTGTCCGAGTCGGTTCTCGCCCGTCTCCCTACTCTCTGCACCATGAACCCGGGCAGAAAGATCAGCTACTCGGAGGTCATCGCGTTCAACAACAGTGAGTCAGAGCAGCGTTGACGGGGTTCGCTCACACTCAGTCATCCGCGACATGGACGTTGTTGAGCGTCTCCTCAACCGGGCGTCGCGCAAGTCCAAGGACGGCCGTATCAGCGTTTCCGACTTCCTTAACGAGGCGGCCGCCAACCTCCGCTACAGCACCTTCACGCCCATGGAGGCCAACATCATCTGGCACTTTGCCTCTCGAGGTGGCGGCATGGCGACTGCCGGTGAGCGCCTCACCATGGCCGACTTTGAGCAGCTCCTCGACGCCAACTGGAACCCACCAACAGACACTGTCCCGGATGTCAAGGCTTCGCGCGGGTTTGTCCACGAGCTCGGCCAGAGCACATGGAACTTCGTCCAGGGTGGTATTGCCGGTGGTATCGGTGCCTTTGCCGTCTACCCTATTGACCTTGTCAAGACTCGTCTGCAGAACCAGCGTTCCAACGTCGTCGGTGAGGTCATGTACCGTAACGCCTTTGACTGCATCAAGAAGGTGTACGCGAATGAGGGTGGTGTCCGCGCGTTCTACCGCGGTGTCCTCCCCCAGCTTGTCGGTGTCGCTCCCGAGAAGGCCATCAAGATTACCGTCAACGAGCTCGTGAGGAAAAAGCTCAGCGACCCCGAGACCGGCCGCATTCCGATCTGGGCCGAGATGCTGGCTGGTGGTGCCGCTGGAGGATGTCAGGTGTCGGTCACCAACCCGCTTGAGATTGTCAAGATTCGTCTCCAGATGGCCGGTGAGATGGCAAGGCAAGAGGGAAGCGCGGCGCCTCGTGGTGCTCTGCACGTTATCAAGCAGCTTGGTGTCGTCGGTCTCTACAAGGGCGCAGCGGCGTGCTTGTGGCGTGATGTTCCTTTCGTGAGTAAGCGAGGCGCGCAGCGCCGAGCGTCATAACTATTTGGCGTAGACAGGTGCTCACACCCAGTCCATGATCTACTTCACCGCCTACGCCCACCTGAAGAAGGACTTCTTCGGCGAGGGCAAGAGGGGCAAGGTTCTCTCCTTCGGCGAGCTCCTTCTCGCCGCCGGTATTGCGGGCATGCCTGGTGAGTGCGCAGGGGTCTCCAACAGTGTTGCTACGTTGAATGCAGCAAGGGGGCTCATGGTTGTGGTTGGTACCTCCGCTAACATCAGCCGCGTACCTCACCACCCCCGCGGACGTCGTCAAGACGCGTCTCCAGACCCAGGCCCGTGCCGGGCAGACCGTGTACAAGGGCGTCATCGACGGCTTCGTCACCATTGCTCGCGAGGAGGGCCCCCGTGCGCTCTTCAAGGGCGGTATTGCGCGTGTCATCCGGTCCTCGCCCCAGTTCGGTGTCACCCTCGCGTGCTACGAGCTGCTGCACAAGCACTTCCCATACCCTCTCGGCGAGCAGGCTGTCGAGGCCGCGCGCCCAACGCGCAGCTCGCACGCCGACATCTCGCGCATCCGCGCCCGCAACGGTCTGCGCATCCTGCTCGACTGCTCGAGCCGCTTCGGTATCCACAACCCGGCGGTGGCGTCCAAGGCGTTCGGCCAGTACCCCAAGGCGTTCAGCGGTTAAGTGCCGCCGAGGCCGCCCTAGACCACCGCAAGGTGGCCGAGGTGAGGCCGCGTGCTTCAACGAGAGTAGGAGCTGCGCGCCAGACGCGTCATAGACATGTAGACTGGCGTGGTGGTGTGGGGCGCGGGGGTGTGGGAGAGGCGCAGCGTGTGCGGTACCAGATAGTCGCGGACCGCACGGGCAGGTGCGGGGGATGTCGTATTAGCTGTTCACGGCCACTGGGACTATGGTTGTCGGGTATAGAATGCATGCCCTTCCTAGTATGCGTTGTTGAGTGTTTCGTGTTGCAATCACAGGCGCATGAGCTTGTTGACTCGAGGATGTTGACTCGAGGTTGTTGACCAACCTCCACATGAATGTGGATGTGCCTGGCGGAGGCGGGTATTACCGAAGGGTGACCTTATCAGCCTCCCGCCCGGATCATGCCACTCGCCAACCGCTCCTCTTATCTCCTCTCCATCTGCATCGAGTCAACAAGTTATCGGCGTATCAGCTATCAGCCTCCGCACCGCCCCCCGCCCCCGCGCAGCTGCCCAACAGCTCGACGGGTAGTATAATGTCCAGCCCACCAAACACGCTCTCACCACCATCCACTCCCTCGCCTACTCCACCCACTCCCCCAATGTCGCACCAAAGTGAGTCCCCCCCGCTTCTTGACGAAGACGCACGGCAGTGATGAGGACGCTGGGGCTCGTATGCCCTCCCAGTTATGGGACGGGATGCCGACACGCCAGCATATGCTAATCAAACTCTCTCTGAGCCGTCTCTCCTCTTCCTCATCCCCCTCCCACCTCTTTTCGGCCCTGCGCTCCTCCTCCCGCCTCGTTCTCCGCACCCCCCCCCCCCCCGGCCCGCGCCGCTCACACCAGCCCTCTACCTCGCGCCCATAGTCCACGCCCCCACGCGCGTCTCGCTCGACATCACGCCCGCGCTCCTGTGCGTCCGCGGCGGCCGGATCGCATGGCTCGAGCGGCTCCCGTCGTTATCGGCTGCCGACGCTGATGCGGCGGCGGCACGGCGCGGGGTGCAGCTCCACGACGCGGTGCTCGTGCGCGAGGGGTTTCTGTGTCCGGGCATGGTGGATACGCATACTGTGAGTCGGGCCCAGCCCGGCCCAGCCCAGCCCCTGGGCGGGGTGGTGTTAGGGGGTGAGAGTAGGGGGGTGAGAGTAGGGGGAGGGGTAGACTGGCAGAAGGAGGAGAGGGAGGGGACGGACTGAGATGGGGAGACTGTCAGCAGGAGGAGTGCGGGGGAGAGGAGAGGAAGGGGCAGAAAGAAGGAGCACGGGGCCGGGTAGAGGACAGCTGGATGGTCTCTATAAACAGCTGTCCAAAGAGTAACGAGTGCCCTCCCCTCTAGATGTCCTAGTCATGGCCTGTTGTCGTCATGCTCGACCTCGTTCTCCTCCCCCCACAACCCGCTGAGCACAGCTGACCCCAGCACGCGCCGCAATACCCCAACAACGGCCTCGGGCACTCGCTCCAGCTCCTCGAGTGGCTTGACGCACTCACGTTCCCGCTCGAGAAGAAGTTCAAGGACGACGACTACGCAAGAGAGGTGTATACGCAGGTCGTGCGGCGCAACCTGTCTGCGGGGGTGAGTTGCTGGCTCCAGGCGGAGTCTGGTGGGCTGCTGGCTAAGTGGGGCTGGCTACGTGCTCTCAGCTCGTCGTCGCTGGGCATGTCTTCGCCCAGAGCGCCGCTGACAGCAGACAACCACAGCATGCTACTACGGCACGATCCACGTCGCCTCGACGCTGACCCTCGCCGAGGTCGCGCTCGAGGCGGGCCAGCGCGCCCTCATCGGGCGGTGCAGCATGGACACGTCCTGTCCGTCCGACTACGTCGAGCGCGACGCCGACACCAGCATGCGGGCCACGCACGACTTCCTCGACCACTTCCCGGCGTACACGACGAACACGCCGTCGCCGCTGACGAACGGCTCGTCCCCGCCTCCCCCGCTCCCGAGCCAGGCGCTCGTCCGGCCGATCCTGACACCGCGCTTCGCGCTGTCGTGCACACCCAAACTCCTCTCTTCGCTCGGCGAGCTCGCGGCGGCGCGAGACCTGCCGATCCAGACGCACATCAGCGAGAACACGGCCGAGATCGACGCGGTCCGCGACGCCTTCCCCGGCCTCTCGTATGCGGGCGTGTACGACCACTTCGGCCTGCTCGGCCCGCGCACGATCCTCGCGCACGGCGTGCACCTCACGCCGCCCGAGATCGCGCTCATCGCCGAGCGCGGCGCCGGCGTCTCGCACTGCCCGACCTCCAACGTCAACCTCAACTCCGGGGCCGCGCGCGTCCTCGCCCTCCTCGACGCCGGCGTGTCCGTCGGGCTCGGGAGCGACTGCTCCGGCGGGCCCGCGACCGGCATCCTCGCGGCCCTCAGGGCCGCCGATACCGTCTCGCGCTGCCTCGCGTTCGCGGGGCTCGCGGAGCGCGGGCTGTCGCTCGCCGAGATGTGGCACCTCGCCACCCGCGGCGGGGCGCAGATCGCCGGCGTGGACGCCGGCTCGTTCGAGGTCGGCCGCGAGTTCGACGCGCTCTGGATCCGGCCGCGCAGCCCCGGCATGTGGGTGAAGGACGGGGACTCGACGAGGGACCTGTTCGAGAAGTGGCTGTTCACGGGTGATGACCGGGATATTGCCGCGGTCTGGGTGAGGGGTCGGTGCGTCAGTGGCATGCCGCCGAGGACGCCGATGACGGCGCGGTAGGCTGGGCTTGGCGCTGGTTGGAGCAAAGGTTAGAATGCTAGAAGCCTAGAAAGGCTAGAACGCTAGGTAACTAGAAAGCTAGAAAGGCTAGAACACATATACAACATGCATGGGTCTTTGGTACGGCTTAGCCCTCCCTAGGGCCTTGGTTGTGGTTACAGTGTATGCTAGAGTACGCTCGCCACCTCAGGATACGATAGTTGGCTGATTGCCCTGGTCGTCTACGATTCTTCAGTTATACGCTTCTCTGCGCTGGGTTTTGTCCGGCGGCCTGCGGCCGCTACGCAAGCCGCACCCGCCCCGTATCCCGCGCAATCTCGTCCATCGCGACGTCCTCGTCCCCCTCGCGCTCGGCCAGCATGCTCCGGCCCATCGCGAGCTCCGACGCGCGGTTCAGCGGGCTCCCGGGCCGCTCGTAGTGGTACCGCAGCGCACTGTTCGTGTTCGTGCTCCGCGACAGGCTGATGCTTGCCGTCGGCGTCGAGTCGCGTTCTTCGAGTGGCGGGCGGACGGCTTCGGCGTGCACAGCGAGGAGGGCATCGAGGATGTCGTTGAGCTGGTGTCAGCTGGGGCGAGCGGAGCTGGGGTTGGGGTGGAGGCGGGAAAGGCGGGATAATGGGAGGGGATGGAGAAAGTGGAGGACGAAGCAGGACGAAGCAGGACGAAGCAGGGCGAAGCAGGGCGAAGCAGGGCGAAGCAGGACGAAGCAGGACGGAGGGGAGACGGTAGAAGTGGGGAGATGGTCTCTCCATTGGAGAGGCGGCGCGACAGATGCGAGAGACTGGACTTACTGCGCGCGACTTGGCCCGTCCGACGACATCCCACCCCAGGCCCCGCTCCAGTACCAGCGCCACCTGCGCGCACCGCCTCCCGATGTGCGGGATAGCGCCCTCGCCGACCTTCTTGAGCACGTCGACGGCCCGTGCCCCGCCATGCAGCGGGACGAGGCTCAGCACGATGAGCTCCTGTACGCTTGGCTCGGAGAGGGGCAGCGCACGGAGGAGGGCGGGCACGACGTCGCTTGATTGCCGGTCATACTCCGTCGCCAGGGTTGCGAGGATGACGGCGAGAGTCGGGTCGGGATCTGACTTCTCAGAGCGCGACGGGGAGGAGGAGGTGAATGGCGAGGGGGAGGAGGCGGAGGACGAAGGAGGGGAGAGGAGCGCGTCGGCTACGCCGTCGATGAAGGGGGCGCGGAGGGATGGGTTGGACGACAGGGTGGAGATGGCGAAGTGCACGCCCTTCATCCATACTGAGGGCGGCATGGCGGCAGTGATGCGCGCGAGCCCGGAGGCGAGATGCTCTCCTCGTTCCTTCGGGGGATCGGCCTCGCACGAGATCTCGACGGCCTCGAGCGCACGCTGCGCGATTTCCTCCTTGTCATCTGTGGAGGCAAGGGAGGACAGGTGGCTCTCGACCGTCAGGGAGGGCAGGTTCGCGTCCACTCGCGCAAGCAGGCGTAATGTCTGATGTCAGCTAGAGTTCCAGCGGCAGAGCTCACCTCCCGCCGCGTCGTCGAGTCAGGCGCGTCGATGCCCCCCATCAGGGCGCCCATGTGCGCCTCCTCCAGCCCCTGCTGCCACATAGCGGGCGGGAGGGCCGCGAAGCATCGCAGGACGAGAACGCGGGTGTTGGGGGATTCATGTGCGGACGACTTGTGGCCGTCCTTCTCCTTGGCCTTGCCTTTGGGACCGAGGAGGAGCCTGCGCAGGTGCTCCAGGAGCGGTTCGGCTGTGACTTTCGAGTCGGTTGCGTGGAGGGTGGAGACGAGGGAGCATACTTCCAGCAAGGAGGCTGGGTGTGAGCTGCATGAAGACACTGTGAGCTCACCTTGGGACCACGGGCTTGAGGAGGTCGTGACCTCGAGCACTATCTCGTCGGCGAGCGAGCGTGCTTGCTGCACGACATGCGTTCTCAGCTCGTCATCACCGTCGGGAAGCGCCTTGACCACAGCGACGAGGGCGCGCGTGAGCTGCAGCAGGAGCGGGGAGGGTTCAAGATTGCGCGCGGTCGCAGCGAAGAGCGTGTCGAACTGCCGCCGCCGCCTGTCGGGGAGTGTCTCGCGTATCCCTGACTGGCGTTAGTTGTGAGTAAGGATGAGGCGGGGACATACGTTGAGCGCGTCGGCAAACGACTTGACGACGGACGAGAGGACGCTGGGGTCGTCCTCGCGCCTGATGCGTCGCGCGAGGTCTTTCAGGCTGGGCGGGGCGTTCAGGCTGGCGAGGGCCTGGATCGATCGCTGCCGGATCGCGGGTCTGCATCAGCGCTGGAGGCAAAGGTGCGAGGAGCCGAAGGAGGTGTTCGGGCAGTGAGGCGTGGAGATCAAGGGGCGGTCAGTGGGGAGGAAGCTGATCATCACGAAGGAGGAGACGAAAGCAGACCCCGACTGAGGCGCAACTCACAGCTCATGCTCCAGCAACCGCTTCTCCCCCAACATCGGCGCGACGGCCGGCGCCAGCTCGTCCCCCGGCAGCCCGCATATCGCATGGAGCGCCATGAGGACGTGCGCGGGGCGCGCCGACGCGAGATCCTTGCGCACCGTGTTGATCAGCATCAGCCCGAGCTCGTGGCCTGGCGGCAGGCGCTCGATGAGGTAGCGGTATCCTGTGCGCCGGTCGCGCGTGTGCTTCCCGCCCTCGGCGAGTTGGAGGGCGGGGACGAGGGCGAAGTCGAGGTCGAGCGGGGTGGTGGTGACGGTCGTGATTGTGAGGAGGATGATGAGGGTTTCGGCGACTTTGGACTGGCGTTAGGCGGGCTGAGTTCGTGTGGTACGAGAGAATGGAGGGAGGGTTAACCGAGCCTCCAGAGATAGGGGAACGGGGAGGGAGGAGTATCAGAGCGCAGAGATGAGAGGCACGAGACTTCGGTAGCTTCCTTCACCGAGCAGGAAATGACCCAGCTGCATTCCAACTCGACGGCGACTCACCGAACTCGGCTTGCCGGCCAGGACGGAGCGACACCGTTCGACCTCCGCGACGACCGCCGCGTCCGCCGCCTGCGCGCTCTCCGCGGCATCGAGCTTGACGAGGAGGGCGTGGTGGGCGTGGCTCGACGCCGAGGAGATGAGGTATGGCGGGAGGGGCATGGTGGGGTCGTTGTCCGGGGGGGGGGAGGGGGGGGAGGGGGGAAGGATGGGGGGAGGGCGAAGGCAGGTGGGCGGAGGGTGGGGGGGGGGAGGGGAAGGCGAGTAGGGGAGGGGGAGGGAGTGAGAGGAGAGCGAGGATAATGGGTTCGAGAAGGAGCCGCGAGTATATGAAGAGATGAGTGATGGAGAATGAGATGGAGGTGATGAGGGAGGAGAGTGGAGGAAGCGGAATGACGTGCAGTTGCCACCCAACGGTCCTTCGATCAGAAATAGCCGAGCCGCCGGGGAACGTCCACTGATGTGCAAGATGTATAGCGTGCGTTCAGGTCTGGGTGGGTGAGATGCATGCTCGGAAGCTCTCTGCTGCAGGTGTGGATTGATGAGAGTTGTGGCAACGTAGCGGTGTCGCATGCTGTCTGGGCTTTCTCGTCTGCTCTTGGTCATGGGTCAGTCGCCTTCATGGACAACACCCGCACTCGCACTCGACTGAACCTTGTGCTCTGGCAGCTAGCCATACGTGTCCAATGCATATTGCTCTGTTCTTACGTCTGATGATCTGCTCATCCTCCTTGTTGTTCTCCTTGTTGTTCTCCTCGTCTTTGTTCTCATCTTCTTCTCACCCCTACCCCCTACCTGCGCCCACGGCCCACTATCCCCCGCGCTCGCCTACACCAAGCTCCCCCGCCGCGCCGGATCCACATGCCGCGCCATATCCCCGCTGACGAGCACACACGCATGGTTACCCATGACGACCTTGTGCCCGATCCCGCGCTCCTGCACGAACCGCGCGATCTCGTCGCTCTCCGCGCCCGGCTGGAACCACACGGCGCGCGGCTCGTTCGCCGGCTCGCGCGGGGCGGGGAAGAGCTTCTCCATGATCTGGATGCCGATGGGGGGCGCGATGATGATGCTGAGCGAGGTGTTGGGGAGGTCGGGGAGGTCGGTCTGGGGTTAGCGCCTGTTGCTGCGAGACTAGGGCGGGGAGTGGGGGAGTGGGCGGGGGCGGGGGCGGGCGGGCGGGCGAGTGGGCAAGTAGGCGGGCGGGCGAGTGAACGGCACGATACGGGTAGCAGAGGCGAAGGGGGGATGGTGGGAGGAGATGAAGTAGATGGGACGGAGGAGGCTTCGATCACGCTGTCGCAATGCGCGGTGCTGGGAGGCATCGAGGACGATGACACTTCAACCGCCGCTCGACCGGCCGGCTGGCCGAGCCCATCGAGACCCTGCACCTCCGCATCTCCCGTTGTCCTGATTGAGGACCACCTTAAGCCTGCACCTCTGCTCCCTGCCCTCGCTCTCCCACTCCACATCGCACCTCGTTGCTCGCTCGTTCCTACCTCCCTCGCCGCCCCGAGCGCCTCCCCAGCCGGCTACCACCAACCGTCCACCCCGACCCGACTCACCACGTCATCAACCACCTTCGCCCCCTCCACAAGCTCCCCATTGTCGAAGCGGTCGCTCTTCGGCCGCACGCCCGTCACCTTGAGCCCGCGGTCGAGGTACCACCGCAGCACGGCGTTGTCGTACCGGCTCCGGTCCGAGAGGACGCGGCCGACGACGGCGAAGCGGTCCGCCGTCATGAACAGGGGCGAGTTGGGGGGTGTGGGTGTCATCCTGGTTCGAGGGGGAGGGAAAGAGAGACGGGTGCAGAAGGTGCAGAGAAATAGGACAGTCGCGGAGTGGGGATTGGAAGGAGTCAAGTGGGAGGAACAGATGTCGAGTTATCGATGGTTCCATGAATGGCAGCGGCTGGTGGAGGTTGATTGCGTCATGTCATTAGTCAGAGGGAATGCTACGCCAGCCGTTCTCAAAGTCCCGCCATTCGTGGCATGCTCGTCGTATGCACATCCAGGTTGCAGCTCTCCTCCTTGCGCGCTCGCGGTTCGCGCTCACCGCGCAAGCTCGCTCAAGAATGCATGCCACAGATACAGTCTACTACCCCTCTACGCTGCACGCGCAGCCGCCTGCGTTTGGTTCCAATGCGTGCCCTTGTAGATGTACGCATCCTCAGTTGCTGGCTGCAACTTGTCGCCCATCATGGCGACGAGCCGCTGGAACTCGGCGTCCGAGTCGACGTGCTCAAAGTTCCACAACTGCCACGACGTGCCCGCAGCCGCCTCGTCCCTACGCCTCTGGCGCTGGTCGTTCTGCCGTCAGCCCAAGCTTCTAAGCCTTAACCCACCTCAATCGCGCTCTTCTCCCGGCCTGCAGTGTCAAAGTCACCGCCGCGGATGCCGTTGGCGACCTTCTGCCAGAAGTTGCGGCTCTCCCACTCGCCCTGCTCGTTCAGGGGCTTGACGGTGACCTCCTCCTTGGGCTTGTTGGCGTCGTAGAACACGGGGCCCTTCGCGGAGCCAGTGTTGGAGACACCAGTCCAGTCGCCCTCGTAGGTCTGGACCGTTTTCCCAGCCTTGGTCAACTTGGCCTTGTACTGGTGAGGCTTGCCCGAGAAGTAGCCCTTGCCCTTGTACTCGATGTTGGCGCCGTAGCCGGTGCTGCACTGGATCGCCGAGGTCTCGGTAAGCTCAATGTATGGCGAGCCCCAGATCAGGCCGTCGATGCGGAGCTTGGGGAGGGTAATCAAGTAGGTCTCGGTCTTGCCGGTCGCCCTGGGCGTGACGTAGAGGATGGCGTGGCCAGACTGCTTGACGTGGATCGAGGTGCCGGAGAAGGACGTCTTCTGCCCAGAGTGGCCCTGGAGCGCGACGCCGGCCGCCTTGTTCTCGATGTAGCTGCGGTTAGCGGCGGAGCTTGCGCACAAGTCTGGATAGCGTACTAAGCAGTCTGTCGTGTCAGCAAGTCATTGAGCACGTGGACTCACGATGGGAGGGTGGTGCGAGACCTGCTCAGAGACGAGAATGGTCTCACCACGGCCGTTCTTGTCTGGCCAAGTGCCGTAGAAGAGCTCGCCGAGGACGGGGTTGAGGGGCTTCTTCTCCGAACCCATCTTCTCGTTACGGGTCTGGCGTTAGCGCTGCACAGAACTACGTGCCCCCTTCCCAGCGCACTGCACAAACTGCACACCTGTGCACGCCCGACTCACAGTGTACTGGCCCTTGAGGGTACCAATGAACCATCGGAGGACGGCCTCCATGCGGTCCTGCTCCGTTGCACCAGCCGAGATAGCGGCGAAGTCCTCAGGATGCTCGGCCCAGTAGGCAGGGAACTCGGTGAGGGAGGTGGGCGAGAGGATGACTAGTAGTCGAAAGACCGGAGGTGAACAGTGCGTGGGAGATCGTGGAGCACCACGGGCGAGGCGGTATGCCAGGAGCGGTGGGACGATTTAGAGGTCGTCCGAGCAATGAGCCGTGCGAACAATGCCATGTACATGCGTGGGACGGAGACGTGGTTGTGAGTGTGGATCGGGCGTGGAAAAGCACGTGTCAGCGCCGCGACTTCATACCAGAGAACGCTCTGGCAGACTTACAGGGAGGAGCAGTCATCGAGCTGAGGTCGCCCGTCATGTGGGTCAGACTCTTGATGAAGCTCGACCATCCCGCCTTCTGGTCCTGGGGCACGTCGGCACCTTTTGACCACCAGCCCATGGTGTGGGTGTTAGACGCGAGAGATTATAATGACAGAAGCGAGGAGAGTGAGGTGGCGATATAGAGTCGTGGTCGTGGGCGGGCGGGGTCCAAGGGGTTGTTATTGTGATGAGACGATTTCCGAAATGCGTGGAGGTGTGGGAGGGGACATTAATGTCAGTGTCCGGTTCGCTCGCTCGCTTTAGCCTAAGAGATCTTGAGAAGGAAGCCAGCGTTAAGGACGCTATAGCCGCATGATCCCAAGAATAGGCATGTCAACGCAATCCAACCAAACGTACCTTCTTCCTTTGGAGTACTGGACATTTTTGTTGACAAGGAGCAACTTTAAGAGTGGGTGTTTACGTGGTTTACGCGTTTACGGACGAGGGCGGCAAACGGCGTGGAGGTGGGTGTGGTGTTTGGGGTGGCTTTGAAATGTCAAGGGACGAATGGGCCGAGTGGCTTGGGAGGCAATGAATGAAGCTGGGCTGCGTAGGCGACGACAATGGGCGACAAATGAGTGGAGTACGCAGAACAGATGATATTAAGTGGATAAGATGAGAGATGAAGATGAAGAGAGAGGTAGTTGGGAGCGATGCGACGAGTAGTGTTGTTGGTCGTTTGGGTCGACTTTGCTCTGTGAGGGGTGTTGGGGCCTGGCGTGGAGGAAGGACGATGCCCGATGACGGGGCTCTCGTGGCTCTCTCTCTCGGCGGGCTCGGCGGCGACAGGACACATGCTCTCTTCATCATGACCCCACAAAAGCTGTGCCTGTGATGCCATCCCAATACTCCCATTGTTGTAGACGTGGACCTTCCCGAGCATCCCGGGGTTCGACGGAGGTAAATAAGCGCGTGGCTTGCACGTGGATTGAATTTTAAATCTGCCCCTGCTTTAAGCGCGAGGGATTATGTAAGTAGCCTCACATGGATTTGACTCCGTACCCTTGTGTCTCCTGGGGTTCTGGTGACGTCATACACGGTGACCTTGGACCTTGCCACTCAGGGACGGTTGGAGCCCCACCCTCACCATTTGTATGTGCACGGTCAATCTGGGCCATGTCACGTGGCTGGAAACGGTAGACTAAGACCGTACTTGCATCTGGATCCTCCGATCAACGGGGATGACCGACTAACCGAGACGTTTGGGACGGAATGGATGGCCGGCGGCCAATACCGACGTTGAGCCAAAGTCAGCATTCCTCGCCGCCTACGCAAGACTCATACACAGCAGACAACCGCGGAGAGACAACGTGTCGGCTTGGTACTCTCACTTGGCTTTGAGCATACCTCGGTAGCCTACTACGCAGGTCTCACCAACACACCTCGCTAGGAATTCGGCTTCTTGCGCTTCTCAGGTCGCAACATACGCCAACGTGACACCTTCTTTTGTTCTCTGTTCGCAGAGGCAATACTTCTGTCTGACTTGTCAGAGGCCTTCAATTGCCTTACCAACAGCAAACGCTCGGTAAGCGTGGCTGTTTAAGAGGTAGACGCTTCGATTCAGCGATCAGCGCGCGGCATGGGCTTCGGTATCTAGCTCTACCCTCCGAAAGTCGGGGTTGAGTACGCTCGCACATGGAATCCCATATGCACTGCCCAAAACATCGCGACGCGCAAGTCATGGCATGGCTGATGCAATCCACAGCTGTTGCAGAAGCGAAGGGAACCGGTCCGGTTCCGAACTGGCATGGACGACCATCAGAAGTCTCCCACGGTTGTGTCCCTGGAGAACATGTTGCCACGTGCATCCACCGGAATCAATCCAATCACTCAACCTGACGTGTCAATTCATCAACATCAGTCGCCCCTAAACTGTCGTCGCCGGCATAACGAGCCATTCGAACCCGCACTGGACCGCTGACGGCTGCCTTCGACGTCGCCGAGCTCTTTCCTCTCCCCTTCCTCTCCGCACGCATCCCCTCCACCCCCGCCTTCTACCTACCCGCACCATGTCGATTGAGAACCAGGTCGAGAACCTCACCCTCGAGGACGGCGCCTCGGGCGTCACCGTCGAGATCCACTCCCGCCCCGAGCGCAAGGCGCGCAAGGCTCTCGAGGGCCTCGGCCTCAAGAAGGTGCCGGGAATCCAGCGTGTCACCCTCCGCCGCCCCAAGAACGTTCTTCTTGTCGTCGCCCAGCCCGAGGTTTACAAGTCCCCCGGCTCCGACTGCTACATTGTCTTCGGCGAGGCCAAGGTTGAGGACCCCAACTCGGCTGCTCAGATCGCTGCTGCCCAGCAGCTCCAGGCTTCGACTCAGGCCGCGCAGGCTGCCCACGCCGCTGGCGGCTTCAAGGACGGCGTCCCCCAGTCCCTTGAGGACCTTATGGGCGGAGAGGAGTGAGTCGTGCTGCTGTAATTGCAAGGCGCATCTGCTGACGCGCTTTCTTTCTCCACGACTTTATTTACCTTTGGCATCATCTCATCTCGCGTGACTCGCCCACCTGACAACCCGGCTGCGTCACTCCCTCTTCATCCCACTTCCAACAAACCACACTTTGATCAACCCTCGACACAACTACGACGACGACTCTATCCCCACTTCTATCCATCTTTATCCTCCCGCAACGCTCTACTGTGCCCACCAACAGGGCTCCCGAGGCCGAGGCTGGCGAGAAGAAGGTCGGCACCGGCGGCAGCGGCAAGGTCGAGGAGGAGGACGTCAAGCTCGTCGTCGCCCAGACCGGCTGCACCCCCGAGAAGGCGCGTGAGGCCCTTGAGGCCGAGAAGGGCGACCTCATCAACGCAAGTGAGTGTGCTTTCGCATCGGCAATCTTAAGCAACCGCTGACAACAAGTTATGCGCGTCGGCGCTTAAAAAGGAGATCTACTGCGGTAGCGGGGTAGTGTAGTGTAGTTACATTGGTCCCATGCATCTGCGTGAGAGGTCGGTCGCGCAAGTGTTGATGCGACGAGACGAGCGCAGCGAGCTGTGAGCTCATGAGCGCCTGGTGAGGGCTAAATGAAATATGAGGGTATGATGCGGTCGGGTAGTCTGTGCGTGTGTGCTCTAGCCGTGCGTCGGGCGTCGGGCATTGAGACTACTGCCTCGCCTGCTCGCGCTGCTGGCTGTGGAACTGTTTGTTAGCACGGCGTCGTCATGACAAGGTGGGAGGGAGGAACGCACAATGTCGCGCAGCTGAGAGTTGGCCTCCTCAAGCTGCCGCTCGAGGTACTTGGCCTTCTTGTTCAGGCTCGAAATGTCGTCCTGCAACGACTTCTCCTGTGCGGTGTGCTTGGAGTTGATCTCGGACCGCGGCTGCTCGATGAACCTGGGGTCAGCGCTGGGCTCTCTCAACTGCCGAGCTCTCGTGAACGCGTCACTCCAAGCAAGAATCATGGACGACGAAGCAGGAAGCAGATGACAGGACCTGTGTGAGAAGACGCCGACCAACGCGGGTCGGCGAGGAAGCGCTTGATTTGTCCACATGTGCGTCGCATCATGTCACCACAGCTGTCGGCGTCGGAGCCGCTCGCCGCTCAGGCCACTGAGGCATTTGTGGACATGACGCTGATGCAGCGTTCGCACACGACGCGGAGTGCGATGGAGACGCAACCCCGTGCGCATGCTTTCGCTTCTCCGACAGGCTGTCATGAGTTGCCAGCACGAGTCCAGCACCGACTGGCCTGGCCTCGCGCGCAACCGACACTGATACCGCCCAACTCCATCTCGCAGGTCGGCTGTCTTCGACGCCTGCTCATATCCCTTGCCCGTCGCCCAGGCCTCCACCCCCTCACGTCCTTGTCGGCCGCGCTCTCCAGCTGCTCGCTCTCTCCTGCGCTCACGCCCACTCACATCTTGCCAACGCCGCGGTACATGTTCCCCTCCCCCGCGGGGATGGTGCCGAGCTCCTTCATCGTGAGCTCGAGGATCCGGCGCTCCTTCTCCTTGCCCTGGACCTGGGCGCGCACGAGGCTCAGCTGGCGCTGGCTGGTGATGGCCTGTGTCTGGATCTGCTGGAGGATCTGGGGTCAGCGTTGCGAGGGTGGCTCATGCCGAAGTCGGCTCGAGGCTGGAGATGAGAGGCGAGAGAAGGAGAGGCCGGGACGACCAGACGAGGTGGGAAGAGGGATGGGGATGGGGAGTTTGAGTGTGAGTGCGCCGGCACAACACGCACCCTTCGCAGTGTGTCGTCGGAGAGGTTGGACATGGTGTTTTGAGGTAAGAGTGGTCGAGGGTTGACGTTGATGACCTTTGTGATGGCATGGATTGAGGCTCGAGCCGCGAGCCATGCGACGGAGCCATTTGGTCCCGCGGGTGGAATGACGCGACACGACGCGTCCTTGCTCAACTCATTAATCATGCTCGCGCCGCATTTCGGGGCCGCATCCGCACCTTCACGCCCATACATGCCATACTACGGACAGAGGATGGGAATCTCTCAAGGGAAGCCGGATTATAACAGCGACCAGCGGAGTGCGGGGATGGGAATCTGCACCAGAGGGTGGGAGGGAAGATCAGAGTAACCGGAAGGACCAGGAGAGGATGAGGACGAGTGAGAGAGTGTAAAGAGATATAAAGCTACAGGATGGTAATACAACTATACGACGGGGTGTGCCCGTAATCATGGAGTCTGGATTGGGATGGGAACGGACGGAGGCTGGCAGTAGACCTAGCCAAGACCCCAGTTGCCCGAGCCGGCCTTCTCTGCCTCGCGCGCCGCATTGTGAGCGAGCAGCTTGGCGAGGCCCGACTTTTTCGTCTTGCGCTTCTTGGCCGGGGGAGGCGACGTCGGCAGCGTCGTCGTGGGCGTAGCACCATGGGGCTTGGGCGCCGGAGCGGCAAGCGGCATGGGGTATGTGGGCGGGTTGGAGTCCGACTTGGGGATATGCGCGAGACTCGGCGAGCGAACGAGCGTCGCCGTGGGTGTGGCGTTGCCTGAAGTCGGTGTAGAGGCGCCGCTGCTGCCAAAGAGCTGCGATGCGTCCACAGTGCCCGCAGGCGACAGGGCACGCTCGGTGCTCTCGACATCCGTGTCCGCGTCCACCTTTTCGTCGTCGGGCTTGACCATCTGCGCGAGCGCCGACTGGCGGCGGGTCCGCGCAGCAGCTCTTGCCGGGGGGTAGGGAGGGGGCGCGGGGGTCGGGCGGCGGAACTTGGCACCACACGTCGTGCAGCGTGGGCTCTTACGCCGGCGCTGGGGCTTGCGTGCCGGAGCTGAGAGAGGCGCCGGCTGCGGTGGCTGCGACGGCGCGACGTTCGGGTCGTTCGCCTCAGCCATGGCCGCGAGCGTCTTCTCTAACTCGCGCTCCAGCTCGTCCGCGACGTCTTCGACGTCTACGTATCAGCACAATGATGGATGGCTCAAGGGGCATACTAACCATCGCGCTTCACCTCTCCCTCGCTATCGCGCTTGCATCCGCGGGGCGTCTCTGCACCACCGAATCCCTCGCGCAACGAACCACACTGCCCGCACCAAAGAGACCACGCGATGCCCACTGAAGGGAGCGAGTGGAGGAGGCTGAGGCGTGCCGAGCGCAGAACGTTGGCCGCACCTGGCGGAGCGGCGAGGAGAGCGCAGTCAAGCGTCGGTGGGACGGGGTCGACCGCCGACGTCGCTCCCACCGTCGGAGGAGGGGTTGCGGAACCCATCACGGGTCGGCGGTGGGATTGGCGCTGCTTGGAGCCGAGCGACGGTGACGAGCGGCCCGTAGCGAGTGGGATCGCTGCCGGGATGCTAACCATCGTCATCGTGGCCGATGAAGAGGATGAGTAAGGATGGATCGACGGAGTGATGAACTTGGGTGGCCAAAAGCGGCGGCAAACGGTGGCTCCCACCAGGGGCGATCTGGGTGGCGGCAGGACCACGGGGAGGCGGGCGGGGCCACTGCGCAGAATTGACACGCAGTCACCTTTCACACGGAAGCAAATTAAATCACAAAGTGGGAGGATAACATAAGAACACCTCATGCTGGCATTCTGGGCCAGGCACGTGAACCCAAGTCGCGTGGCCTCCGAAATGTCCGGTATGCTACAAGTACCAGTGCACAGGTCGCGTCACCATCGTCAACATTTGGTCGCTGCTACGTTGCTTCTTACATACCCAAAGACAACAGTCAAAATGCCTCAAGGATGGATGAGTGGGTATGCTTCTGAGAGTCTTGGCTGACAGCAGACCTCGACTCCTTGCCAGAGAACATGGCGTTCGGCGGCGTGAGTACACTCAGCCGTCCAAAGTGGCCATACACTGACAGGCAGGAGGAGGGCGCATTCTCGGGTCTCGGGCTGTCGCGCACTGAACGTCTCATGGCGTTTGCTGGATGTGAGCCTTCGTTGCTGTTATGAGCTGACAGCAGGCTTCTTGGGCGGCTTCGCCATCTCGATCCTCGGTGCCATTCTTCTCGTCACAGGCCAAGCGAGCTGGTTTGCTGGTGCGTTGTTGCTGCGACAGGGATTCGGGGGAGGGGCGCAGTCAGCAGGGGTTCAGACGAACTGACGCGTCCAGCCTTCTTCGCCATCGGCGGCATTCTCAGTCTGGTCGGCACGGGATTCCTCATGTACGCAACTAGTCTTGCGCAGATCATGGCTCACACGCAGCGGGTTCAGGCGACAGTGGAAGCTCATGTTCAAGAAGGTGCGCATTGTGGCGACCATTGTCATGCTGCTCTCGATTGTGGCGTGCTTCGTGTTCGCCTTCATTTCGGGCGTCGCTTTCGTCTGCATCATCTTCGTCATTATCCAGTACCTTGCGTGAGTTACCTCTCTCTTTAGCCGCAGCTGACGCCAGAACACTGTGGTACTCGCTATCGTACATTCCCTATGCTCGAGACGTGAGTCGTCCAAGGTTGCACAGCTAACAGCAGGCGGTCACGAGCCTGTTCAACAGGTTCATCTCATAGATGTATGCAATTGGGCGACTATGTGTATGTTACAACAGGATACTGCGACTAGTGATACACCAGTGAGGTCTATACTTATGCTTGTTCGGCGTCCTTGCCGACGTCCCACGCGCGCATCTGGCCGCGACGCGTGTACTCCATGTCCATCAAGTCCTTCATCTCCGCTGACATCGTGTCCTTCACGACTGGTTTTGGTGGCAGTCCCCCGGTACGAGGCTTGCGCTCCGGCTCAGGCGACGATGACAGTGTCGGCGAGTTGCGACGGCGCTGGCTCGTCAGCTGGGAGGATAAAGGTGAGGCGACAGCTGACATACCTTCTTTCCACGGTCCTTCAAGACGGCAAGCATGTTGTCCCACCCAACAGCCGTAACGGGTCCGGTCTTGGGCACCTCGCCGACATCGAGGCGGGGGTCGTAGTCTCTCTTGAAGTACCTGTCCATCCGAGAGATGCGCGAGGGCGGAGGCGGAGGTGAAACGGAGGGTTCCCGGGGCTTGTCATCGACGTCGCGGGCGCGACGACGCTCCGGTTTCTTCGACGAGTCAGGAGGCGACTGACGGCGTGGAGGAGAGCGTGAACGCTCGCGATCGCGCTTCGAGCTCTTGCCTTCGCGCTCGTCACGGCCGCCACGAGCACGATCACGAGAGCGCGAACGGTCGCGCCTGGACTTGCGGTCATCGTCACGGCGGCTCTTCTCGCGTGAACGGTCCCTGGCACGTCGCCGTTCGCGGCGGTCGTCGTCATGCGAGTCGTACTTCTTGCGGGAACGGTAATCGCTCTCATCCTCGGAATGATAGCGGCGGCGGGGAGATCGAGACGAAGAGCGGTCGCGTCGGCGACGGTATTCGCGGTCGTCGTCGGCTCGACGGTCACGTTCGCGCCGGCGTTCGCGGTCACGGTCACGGTCTCGCGATGTTGAGCGCTCACGAGCATCGCGGCGGTTGTCCCTCGCGCGGTCCACTTCGCGGCCACGATCACGGTCGCGATCGGAGCGCGAATCCTTCTTCTCTCTTGTGCGACTCTCTCCTAAGCCTTTCAGAGCACCGCCAAACAGGCGATTGGCACCCTTCTTGCCATCCTCTCTGCGCCCCGATCCATCGCGGCTGCTCTCGGGTGTGCCCAGTGCTGATCGGGCCTGCCGAGCAGCCTGCGCTTGCTGGCGCAGCAGGGCTGTGTTGTGACCGTCAACTTGGCGGATGATGCTCGAGAGGAAGCGTTTGTTGGGCTTTGGCGCATTAGGATCTGGTCTGTATTGTTAGTGAACACACAGGATGCGAATGCCTTACGAATCACGCTCGCGCTCCCTGTTGAGGTAGGCGCCGAGACCTAGTTCAGACCACTTGTTGTCGTTGGCTTTTGCTTCTTCTGCGAGTATGCGGGCGACATGCGCGTCGAGATCGGCGTCTGATATTTCGGTGGGCACCGATGCGGCTGCCCTCACGAGCTTGTTGACGACCGAGTTGAGCGACGACATGCCATGGGTGAATGTTGAATGCGAAGGAAGAAGATGGTGTTGGCGAACAAAAGCCTAGGTCGTACACAACGACAGTCGTTGGGTGGCAATCGAATGCCATCATCACTCCACCAAGGAGATGGGAGAAAAAGCGAAAATAAATATTGGGCAATAAATGCCACGCGACCTCCACCCAGGCGTTGAACACGACGCGTGGTGCGACAAGAGGTTTCCAGAGGTGCTGACATCCGTCGACGTCCACCACCGAGCACCGAGCGCTTCCAAGACATTCCAACTCATCCAACTCGATAATTCTAATCACCACTCGACGCGTACAATAGCTGTCGAACGGTCAAAAGCGACGTCCACTCTTCCCGCACACTCCCCACCCTAGAGCGCCGCCGCCATGAGCAGCCTCGAGCTCATTAACCCCCGCGCTGAGAGCGTCCGCCGAACACAAGCCCTCCAGGTCAACACGGTATGTCAGCGTGGCATCGCTGCTCAAGGCAGATGGATGAGATGGAAACTAACGCAGTAGGCTGGTGCTGTTGGTCTCGCCAATGTCGTCAAGAGCAACCTCGGTGAGTGCTGTTGTTTAGCTCTGTGATGATGGACGGCTGCTGACGTCCTAGGCCCGCGCGGCACGATCAAGATGCTTGTCGACGGCTCTGGTCAGATCAAGATGACCAAGGTTTGTCTGGCCGGTTGATGTGCACTAACATACAGGACGGAAAGGTCCTCCTTTCGGAGATGCAGATCCAGGTTAGTTGATCGCCTTCGAACGTAAGCTAACATCCAGAACCCCACCGCCGCGATGATTGCGCGCACGGCTGTTGCACAGGACGAGCAGGTCGGCGACGGAACAACCCAGGTTGTCCTCCTTGTCGGCGAGCTCCTCAAGCAGGCCGACCGCTACATCCAGGAGGGTGTGCACCCCCGTGTTATTGGCGACGGCTACGACATTGCGAAGAAGGAGGCGCTTGCATTCCTCGACGGCTTCAAGCAGACCCCCACGCTTGACCGCGCCAATCTCATCAACGTCGCCCACACCTCGCTCTCGACCAAGCTCTACGCCAAGCTTGCGCAGAAGCTCGCTACCGACGTGACCGACGCTGTCCTCGCCATCCAGCCCCCTAACCCTCCTGCCGACGCCACTGGTCCCGACGCCTACCGTCAGCCCATCGACCTGCACATGATCGAGATCATGAAGATGCAGCACCGCACCGACACCGACACCAAGCTCATCCGTGGTCTCGTCATGGACCACGGTGCGCGTCATCCGGACATGCCCAAGCGCGTCGAGAACGCGTACATCCTCACTCTCAATGTGTCGCTCGAGTACGAGAAGACCGAGGTCAACTCTGGCTTCTTCTACTCGTCGGCTGAGCAGCGCGAGAAGCTCGTGGAGTCGGAGCGCCGCTTCCTCGACGACCGGCTGAAGAAGATTGTGGAGCTCAAGAACTTCGTGTGCGACAAGGCGATGAACGACGACGAGAAGCCTAGGGGCTTTGTCATCGTCAACCAGAAGGGTATTGACCCTATGTCGCTCGACGTTCTCGCCAAGAACGGCATCTTCGCTCTTCGTCGTGCCAAGCGGCGAAACATGGAGCGTCTCCAGCTCGCTGTTGGTGGTATTGCGCAGAACTCGGTGGAGGACCTCACCCCCGATGTCCTCGGCTGGGCCGGCCTTGTGTACGAGCATACTCTCGGCGAGGAGAAGTACACTTTCATCGAGGACGTCAAGGAGCCGAAGAGTGTCACTATGCTCATCAAGGGTGAGCTTTGCAGATTCTGTCGCTAAGCTAACGTCAGGCCCCAACGCCCACACCATGAACCAGATCCAGGACGCTCTCCGTGACGGCTTCCGTGCTGTCAAGAACGCGATTGAGGACAAGTGCCTCATTCCCGGTGCTGGTGCTTTCGAGATTGCCTGCTCGGCATACCTCTCCAACGAGGTCAAGGCCAAGGCCAAGGGCCGCGCCAAGCTCGGTGTCCAGGCGTTCTCTGACGCATTGCTCGTTATCCCCAAGACCTTGGCGGCAAATGGAGGCTTCGACGTCCAGGACACGATCGTGTCTTTGCAGACTGAGGCAGAGGAGACTGACGACCCCGTCGGCCTCGACCTCAAGTCTGGCGAGCCAATGAACCCTGTCACCGAGGGTGTGTGGGACAACTACCGTGTCAAGAGGCAGATGCTGCACTCTTGTTCGGTTATTGCTGTCAACCTGCTTGGCACTGACGAGATCCTGCGTGCAGGCCGGTCATCGTGAGTCACTTTTGAAGTCTATCAGGAACAGAACAGTAGTGCTGACGACGCCCAGGCTCAAGCCAGACGGCCCTGGCATGTAATAGACACGACGCGTAGAAGAGCTGCTGAGTTAGTGGTGCGGATTGGTAGTGGTCGAGGCATTCTCTTAGCTATTTGCACTGCATGATGAGGTCCGGAAGCATTCCAGTGGGCGTAGTAGCAATCGCAGCGTTATCTGGATGCCGAGTGGCAAACTGACCCAGCATGAGGACGAGCCGCCGCATGCAGTTGGGCCGTATGGTGGGAATTGAGATGCGGACCGGGCCTGGCCGCCTGTTGTACCGAATTTCGGTGCAAGACCTCCACCTCCACCGGTGGGTGTTACGCCGAGGGAGGTGGACGGGCCAGAGCTCCACCCTACGATCCATCCAACGATGACACCGTATGAGGACGTTAACCTTCCGCCCTGATCGAACCAGGTGTCCGCCCGCCGGTCACTCTCCCTACTTACGACACTCTCCTCGGCGTTGGACACCATCATCACCACTCCTTTCACCAACACCATCTTGGTCTTCATCGCCACCTTCCCCATCGTCGCCCCGCGGGACGTACCGGCATCCCCACGTTCCACCGACCCACCTTGTTCCCTATCGTGGCGCACACGGCGACCTGAATCTCGACTCGGTCCACTCCACAACTTTCGCTGAGCGGCGACCCACATCCGCACACCCCTATCTCATCTCCAATTGCTCTGTTTAACACATTAGGACAGCTGCACGCTCGCGCATTCTACGGCCTCGTCGCTCTCAGACATCGGAGTACTCCGTCGGCCTCTCTCGAAGCCTGCATGTCTTAACGCAGCACGTGCACTACGAGCTCGTCCCACTCTCCACACACACCAGCCTCGGCCTCCCTCGGCCAAACGACTCAGCGATCTCAGTGACCCACACTGGCCATCGGGCGGGTTCAGTCGCTGATACTCGGCTTGTTTCATTCAGTCAGCTAGCCAGCGGCTGAATCAGAAATCAAACTCGCGGCCTTAATAAAGCGCCGCCTCAACAATGACTCCGTCGCATGCCAATCGCAGCGACTATCCCGACCGAAGCCCCAACTCGACCAACACATCTCCCTCCCAACTCTCGTTGACCCGTCACCACGCCGAGTCGACATCCTCGGGCGTGCCCGCGACTCCCTCTCAAATGCCCGGTTCAAGCAAGCGCCCAACGGCATCGTCGCCACTGGCCGCAAGCTCAGTTGCCCACCACGACCCCGCTCCTCTCCACCCTCCGTCCTCGAAGAAGAAGGTCCACATCAGCCCCGACGTAGACGACATGGAGACGCCGTACTACATCCACTCTGGGCTCGACAAGCACGGCTCGCTATCGGGCTGGCTGCGCGGCAAGGACAGCACCATCAGCGCGCGCCGCCGCACGTCTGGCGAGGACCGCGAGCGTGAGCGCGAACGCGAGAATGAGCGCGAGACGCTCAAAGCCGCCAAGACCCCAGTCCCTCCCCGCCCTGCCCGCCCACGCCGCCCGGGCATGCCCAAGCCCCTCACGCCAGCCCATCCTCCTCCGGCCGAGAAGGTTGACCGTGGCTACGAGTCGGAAGGGTCGAGCGTGTCGCGCCATGACAGTAGCGCGATTTATGACGACGGGTTTACAGATTACGACGACGACGATGACGAGGGCCCGGCAAGCTCGCTCAGTCGGCAGTTGGCGGAGACGGCCCAGGGCGTGCGCGAGGTCAGCCGCGAGCTGGGTCGTACGCGTGTGCGCTCTCGGATTCAGACGGTTTTGATCGTGACTAAGGCCCGCGACAACCGCCTCATCACGCTCACTCGCGAGCTGGCACTCTACTGCATGCTGCGAAAGCCTGCCGCTCCGCAGAGCGCGGCGTCGAGCACGACCGACATGCGCAGTGTGCGCAACGGCACGCCTGACCGGGGCATGATTGTCTACGTTGACAACCAGCTGCGCAACTCGAAACGTTTCGATGCAGCTGGCATGGAGCGTGACTACCCCCAGCTGTTTGAGCCGATTGCCAACCGCCGAAGAGCGTCCAATTCGGCATCGACCACGAGCATATCGACCATGGCGAGCTCGTGGAGCACTACGGGCGGCAATGGTGGCGAGGCCAAGAAGGACCAAGGACAGCTGCGGTACTGGACGCCTGAAATGTGCTCTCACTCGCCCCAGCTGTTCGACTTTGTGGTCACCCTCGGTGGCGACGGCACTGTGCTGTTCACATCCTGGCTGTTCCAGCGGATAGTGCCTCCTGTCTTGCCGTTTGCTCTCGGCTCGCTGGGCTTCCTGACCAACTTCGACTTCAAGCACTACCAGGATACACTGGACAAGTGTATCGACGACGGTATACGCGTCAACCTCCGCATGCGGTTCACCTGCACTGTGTACCGTGCCGTTGCGCCTGACGCATCGATGGTCGTCGGTAAGGGCAGGAAGCGCAAGGCTATCCGGCGGCCTGGTGGCGAGATTCTTGTCGAGCAGGTCGACCGCGATGGATGGGAGGCGCTCGAGGGCGGCACGCCGA
Source organism: Cutaneotrichosporon dermatis (assembly GCA_020011015.1). Classification (NCBI taxonomy): domain Eukaryota; kingdom Fungi; phylum Basidiomycota; class Tremellomycetes; order Trichosporonales; family Trichosporonaceae; genus Cutaneotrichosporon; species Cutaneotrichosporon dermatis. The sequence continues at coordinate 4,036,623 of JAIGNX010000001.1, read as the reverse complement.
TAGGCACCGTCAAGTCGTCGTCTCAGGAGGGTGATGGGAGCGGCGGCAAGGAGCGCGAGATCATGTGCTTCACTACAAGGCCTGTCGAGCAGTTCGAGGTGCTCAACGATCTTGTCGTCGACCGCGGACCGAGCCCGTTCGTCTCGCTGCTCGAGGTGTTTGGCGACGACCACCACTTGACAACTGTGCAGGCGGACGGTCTGACGGTCTCGACGCCGACAGGGTCTACAGCGTACTCGCTCTCTGCTGGCGGCTCGCTCACACACCCGGGTATCCCAGCGATTCTCATCACGCCCATCTGCCCGCACACCCTGTCCTTCCGGCCCATGCTTCTCCCAGACGGCATGGAGCTGCGTGTTTGCGTTCCCTACAACTCGCGCTCGACTGCGTGGGCGTCCTTCGACGGCCGTGGCCGTGTGGAGCTCAAGCGTGAGTCTTACATTTCATAACACCGCTGACATCACAGAGGGCGACCACATCAAGATCACGGCGTCCAAGTACCCCTTCCCGACCGTGTGCGCGGACAAGCAGAGCACGGACTGGTTCCGCAGCATCCAGCGGACGCTCAAGTGGAACGAGCGCGAGCGGCAAAAATCGTTCGTGGTCGTCGAGGAGGACCACCCGTACGACCCATACGACCATGCGAACGGGCACAGCGACGACTCGGGAGACTACACAGACGACGACTACACGGACGACGAGGACGAGTTTGACATCGACGACCGGTCTGGCGGCGAGCAGACTCCTCCGCCTGCACCGGACGCGCCGGCGCCAGCCGCCGCCCGGCCTCGCGTCAACCCCTACGTCCACAACCTTCGTAGGGAGAACGAGTTCCGCTCTGGTGTCCAATCGCCAGACCGGTTCGCGTGCAGCTACGAAGCGCCTCCGCCGCTGAGCCAGCGGCATCTGCTGGAAGCCCTGGCCAAGGTGGAAGGCAAGCTGAAGCGCGTCGAGCTCGCGGCACAAAACGACGATGATGACGACGATGTCGGAGGCGAGGGCGAGCCAGCAGGGGCGGGCCCCGTCGGCGGCGGCATCAACGTCGCGCCCTCGCTCGCCGGCTCCATCAGCGGTGGCGAGGGCACGCCCATCGCGATCCCCGGCGCGCTCCCCGACGTCAACGAGTTCGAGGAACACCACGACGAGGTGCACGACCAGATCCACCCGCTGCCGCGTATGGACGACGTGCACCGCGCCGAGAGCGACGGCATGCTCTCGGCCCCAGACTACTACGGTCGGCAAGGGAGACGCGCGCCAGACTCGGATGGCGGGTACGGCGGGCGGACGCCTAGACAGGGGAGATCGCGCAGTCGGTCCCGCGCGCGCGAGGTGCGCGCTAGCAGCACGAGTAGATCGGGCAGCCCACATGTGGGCGCCAAGAAGCCCAAGGCGTTTGCCTTCTTTGGCCATGTGAGTGAGCGCGACAGTGCAAGGCTGCATGAGCGCGTGGGGTAGTGGTATGCGGAAGGGTGACGCTGACACGCAGGACGACTCGCAGTCGGAGTTGAGCGATACGGAGTAACCACAAACTAGCATTATCAGCAATAACATCTTCATGCGGCTACAACAAACAACAATGCAATGTATGCGTAATATTCGGCGGGTTGGGCAGGGGGGGAGTATGATCACGGGCAGGTCGGGCGAGGAGGACGGGGAGTGGGAACGCTGGTCGGCCTGGTCAGGGGCCAGGTTGCGCTCGCGTTGGTCGTCAACAGGTTGGACGAACGCTGAACAGTGTCAAACTGACGAGGACGAGGCAACTGTGAGGACCGGGAGCGACAACGTACAGAGTATAAGTGACGTGCCGGAATTGACGATAGCCAGCCGAGAACTGTCATCTCCGCGATCGGACTCCGCGCCAAGTCCGATCCACCATCCTCCGTCACACATCAACCAGCAGCCACTCTCAACCTTATCTTGACAAGTCCGTTATCGCGACTGACGCGCAGAGGCAATCGGAGATAAGAGAGCTGAGCGCAGACTTCCGCACGAACTACCACTCCATGCCGCCAACTCCCGAAGTCACTGCCGACGCTATGCCGCCAACTCCCGGCACTGCCGACGCTGGCCGTCGCTCGCCTGCTCGCCGGCGGACGGTGACGCCGCGTCGGCCATGGGACATAGGCTCAAGCCGGATAGCAGCAGGAGCGCGGCGTAGGGCGGCGTCTGCCGGTTGTTCGTGGGCTTCGAGGGCCGTGATATCGCGGGCTAACGAGGACGAACGGCAGACAGCGACTGTAGACAGCGGGCGGCAGATGGCGGTCGAAGATGGCAGAGTGCACGGCAGATCGCGGTTTGTGCTCTCGTCGGTGTGGAGGTGGTGGTATCTCACGGCTGGCAGAGGGCAACTGTGAACGGCAAACTGCGCACGGCAGATCGCGGACTGCGGGTCAAGCGTAATCGACGGCCTGGAGGTGGTGGTATCTAACGGCTACGCTATCGGTCGTGCTCGGCTGTGATCTTCGCACGGTTCGTCGAGGTCGGCTCGTCGCGGTATGGATCGTCATCACCCGGCTTGTGATGGACAACGGCCTGTGTTGTCCAGGATCACAGCAAGGCAGTCAAGTCCCAAGGCAGCGCGGCACGACGCCAGGCGATAGGGGTTGCGGGTATGAGGAGGGGAGATGGGCATAAGCATAGCAAGGCTGCATGGCTACTAGCCCGATGGCGCTGAGGGCACCATATAGCCTCCGAGCCGAGTCAGCGGGCTCGGGGTCAACAGCGGCACACCTGGTCGTTCTGGCGCTGAGAACGTCGAGCGCAGTTGGGCGCCCTATGTAGATAAGATAGCTCCTCGATGGCATTGCAGATGACGTAGCGACGTTAGCCTCGTCATTACCGTCGACGAAGTGCGTGTCGCGACTGCGCTTCTCATCCACAGCCGCGTTCACTCCATCATCCACGCCTGCCGGCTACTCGGTGCGAGCGGCGCAGTACCGCGCCCTTCCAGCTGGCTGAGGTGCTGGACCGTATCTTGCCTCTCTTCTCCGCCATCTCCCTCTACCTCGTTCGACCGCGCCTTCCCGCCTTCGACCGTGTCTGCACATCCCCCGAGCGCGACATGGCTCAGACCGCGACGCACCGCATCTTGCCGCCCAACGACCGACGGCCAGCGGAAGTCGCATCCCTTGCGTTGCCATCTCATGCCTCTGCCGACCGCCAGTTGCCTCCCGTTCCCTCGCAGTCCCTCGCACTGCCTCCCGGCCGCCTCTTCCCTTGCGGTCCCTCGTAATCCCACCCAATGCCTTCCTCGACCGCCTCTTTCCCACTTCGACCGCGCGCAACCACCCCCACCCGTCGCTTTCCTCGAGCGCCCCCACCCCCTACCGCACCTCACCGACGCGCGCCGACACATACCGCCGCATTCCGTCGATCCGTCGATCCCCGCTGCCGGCGTTGCCGAGCCGTACCGCGCGGTCGTGCGCGGTGCATACGACACATGGGGTACATGCGGTGTCGGTAGTTCAACGCAACTTCGGAGGTTGGAAGGAGGTGGAGGGCAGCAAGTCCGATCGGGGACGGAGATGGCGGTAGCGGATTTACATTGTTGGGCCGATACCGGATGTTGCCATGTTGGGAGGTGTTCATGGTTCTTATCGTGTTGCTTCTCGTTCGTTGTCCTTTCGTTTGCTCTGTGATCCACCAACTTGTAAATTCGATTCTGAGATGTTGATGGTGCGAGGAGTATGCTGATGGGGTGCTGATAGGTGCTTACTTGGTGCTCACGCTGCCTGTGATATCTGCCACAAGTGAAGCCTCTATTACGTTGACGCTCAGTGCCGACTGCTGCTCGGTTGTGTTGCATTATACTGCATGGCGTGCACCTCCTCTATTCGTGCTAACACACCTCCCTGGCCGATTCCCATCCTGGAACCGGCCCAGCCTACGTCCGCCCTCGCTGCTCGCCGACTGCACCCACCCCAACTTGCCGCCGCCTACGGCCCCTGCTCCCCACAACTGCTCGCCTCCCGCGCCCTCCCACCACACCTCACCCTCCGCGGCCCCACTTCTCCCCAATCTCCGCGACCTTAACCACCACCCCCGCCGCCGCCGCCCTCAACCTCCCCTCCTTACTCCCAGCCCCGGCAGCCTGCACGCCCCGCCCACTTTGCGCATCGAACACGGCCGTCGCCCACTCCCCGGCAGCCAGCACGAGCTGGGGCGCATCGAAAGCCAGTGTGCGGCCTTTATCGAGCTCCTCGGCTGTGTCGAGGGCTGCGAGGGCCAGTTCGAGCGCAGCGCCGACGACCTGGGCTTCGGGCGCCTCGTCCTCTTCTTCGCCCACCTTCCCAACCCCGCCAACGCCGCCGACGCCCCCCGCCCCACCCCCACTACTCGGCTCGATGGCGAACGACTCCGGCCGCGCGGGGTGCCGCGCGCCAATCGTCACAGCCAACTCAATCGCGCTCGGCGCCAGCACGGACAGGAAGGTCGGCGCATGCCGCGCCGCATGGATCAACAGCGCCAGCGTCGCGAGGAACTTCTCGAGCGCCAGCGGCGAGAGAACCATACCAGTCCCCGCGCCCCTGTACCGCCCGCCCTGGGCGAGGGCGCGGGTCTCGCGCACACTCGCGTCCTGATAGTAGTCCCAGAACCTGTTGATGAGCGGGAGCACAAAGTACTCCGCCGCCACCGTGCTGTACGGCACCACGGGCGGGGGCATATCACCGCCGTGCTCGTGGAGGGCGTCGCCGCGCCCGATAGCCGCCGAGGCCAGCGTGCCGTCCTCAGCGACCTTTTGGCGTTTGGGCGAGGAGACGCGCAGACGCCGCGTGCGCGCTATTTCGGGTACGTCTTCGCCCTTCTTCGCGCCCTTCGACAGGAGGAGGTTGCGCATCCCCGACACAGCGTCCTCGAGCTGGCCTGCGTACGAAGGCACGTCGGCAGGTGTGATGTACTTGTTATGCAGCGCGGGCGGGAGGGTCTTGGTGGGGAAGTCGAGGCGACGCGTCGTGCGCGGTGGGTCGGGGACAGGGAGGCCCGCGAGCTCGCGCGAGCCCATGGCCAGTGCGGTGAGCATGACGGACTTCTGTAGGAGGGAGTAGGTCGTAGTGAAGTACTGCTCGGCGAGGAATCTGGTGTCAGCGGGTAACTAGGCGAGGCGACTTACGGTGGCACGTTGCGCGGAGAGCAGGCGACGAGCGCGGTGACGAGGCCTTGCCGCCGGGCATCGAAGTCGTCCAGGTTGAAGGGGTTGGCGAGTGCGAGCGCTGAGGCGGCAACAGCGACCGCGTTGTCAGACACCTCGGTGCCAAAGCCACGCTTCGCGCGGACGAGCCCCTCGCCCCACTGCAGTCCAAGTTCGATGGACTCGGGCTTGTCCTTGTCGCGCAGCAGCTCGACGAGCTGGCGTACGTAGACTGGTCGCCTGAGTTTCTTCTTCTTCGTAGCGTCAATAGCCAATGTAGGGTCCGCTGCCACCTCCTCAAGGAAGGAGGGCGTGGGTGATGGGGAGCGCGAGGAGGAAGGCTCCGACTCGGCGTATGCCTCCAATGGGTCGGCGGCCTGGTCCTCGTCCAGCATGACGATCTTGGGCTTGGCTTTTGGCTTGTTAGACCGCCCGCGCTCCTTGGACGTGGATGCTTTTGGCGATGCAGGCTGCGGTTGTGGGACAGGCTGTGGCTCTGGGGCACCCACTGAGTCCCAACCCAGCATCCATCCCTTCTCGTCGTCCCCCAGAGGCGCGTCTCCGTCCCGCACACCGACACACCGCCGGAGCCAGCGGCACTCCTCCTGCCCCTGCCCGCTTCCTTCCCAGATCCCCGTGAAGCGCAGCTTCTTTGGTCCCCGTGGCGGTTTGGGCGGCTTGAGCGCCGGCTCGCCGGTGTCCTCGTCGACCTCGAGGCCGGCTTTCAAATCCTCCATTTGCTCCTCGGTGCTGGGTTCGGCGTCGTCGTCGCCACCCTCGATAGTCATATCGCTCACGACCTCGGCGACGAGCATGCCTAGTCGCCGGATTTTGGCGTCGGGATGTGAGAGGTAAGCCTGGATAGCCTGGATGAAGCGCGCGCGTCGGGAGAGGTTGACCAGATGTGGGTCGAGTGGCGGGAGTAGAGAGATAGCGATGAGAAGAGTGTGGGTGAGGTCTGCGTGAGCTAGGAATCATGCACGACGAGCTCACTGAACTGCTGCGCAAAGAGGCCAAACTTGATGCCCTTGGGATCCGACCATGCGTCCATAATAGTGTCGACGAGAGCTCGGGCAGCAGGAAGTCAGCTAGGCCATTAGGAACACACTCACAGTTCAGACCCCCAGCACCCGCCCACGCCACCACCATCCTCCGCCTCGCCTGGTGCACCGTCTCGCTCCCGCTACTCCTGAGCTTTCCACCCATGAGCGCCTGCACGACGGCCGCCCAGGCGTCGCCCCCAGCTTCGGCCTTGCCCAACAGCTGCCCCAGCACGACAGCAGCGCGCCGCACCCTGCCATCTGGCACATCAGGCTCGAGCGGGGGCTCTGTGATGAGCCTGTACGGCAAGTGTGCCAGAAGGCCATCCGCCACCGATCCCACCGTCGACGTCGGCATGGCGAGGAAGAGCTTTGGGAAGAATTCGTCGGGATACCCCTCCAGCCCACCCGCGGGCGGGTGGAGGTGCGCAAGCGTCGGCGGGAGGAAAGGGGGGAGGAAAGTGGGCGACGGCCCCGGCTCGGGGGGGGTGCTGAACAAGCCCAGCGCGGCGAGCTTCTCGACGAGCACCCGCAGCGGTGCGAGGTCGGTGGCATGAGCGAGGGCCAGTTCGTACGCGAGGTTCTCTAGGTGGCGGACGAGGGTGTCGAAGTATGCCCTCGGAACCAGGGGAGGGGGGACGTCGCCGCGCCAGCTGGCGTCCGTCTCGCGCCATCGCCCAACGGCGTTCGCGACTTTGGCGGGCACGCCGACGGCTGCGCGCACGGCGTCGTCCCAGACGAGCTGCCGTGCCCTCCCCTCTGCTCCCCATACTGCCCAGTATAGCGCGTCAACGCCATATTTCGAGGATAGCTGGGAGATGGTGGTGAGGACGAAATCTCGGCTTTGGGCTGGCAGCGGCGTTGGCGGGTTGGGCGCGAGCGCGCCGCTCAGCGTGATGTACGAGCTGAGCGCGATCGCATTGCACAGCCCGGCAGTGGAGGGTGAGGGGGAAGGGGGACAGAAGAACGTATCGAGAAGTGAGCGACCGCGAGCGTCGAGCGCAGGGAGGAAGGTCGGCAGGACGGAGAGGAGGGCCGTCTGCACGCCAGCGAGGTGCCGCCCTGTCGCCTTGGTTGCGTCGGAGGCGACGGCGACGCTGGTCGGCGCGAGGCCGAGGACGTCGAGCGCGGAGGAGAGGCGGAAGACGAAGTCGTCAGCCGAGTCGAGGCCGGCGCGCAGGGCGTCGCGCAGGTCGCGCAGCGCGGTGGCGGCTTCAGCCATGGTGGTTGTGGATGTTGAGAGTGGTGGATGTTGATGGTGGAGGTTGGAAGGTCGTCGAAAGTGGAGGCTCGCCACGTGGGTGGATTAGGCCGACTTTGTATTAATTGCATTACAAGACTCCTATTCAAGTGGTATTGGAGCACGACACCTAATCGATATTGACGAGTGGAGGAACTCGCCTCTGCTGTTGTCACCCACACATCCGCCATGTCGCTCCTCGAAGAATCGTTCGAAGTCGACACGCCTCCCGCGCCCCTCCCCGCCTCGCCTCCCGCGCCGATCCAGACGTACTCCCTCTCGAAGGAGGTCGGGGGCATCGAGACCGAGCTCGTGATCCAGACGTTCGACGACCGCATCTTCGTTGTCGTGACGCAGAGCGGCAAGGTCGGCTGTCTTGTTAGTCTATCCACTTGCCCAGCTTCCGTAGACAGACCAGCTGACGTCAGACGCAAGCCGCGCTCCCTCAGGTGCAGCAGTTGCTTGCGCCGCCCGCTGCTGCCCCGGGAGATACGCAGTTATCCGCGCTGCCGCCCCCGCCGACTGCGATTGCGCTTACGCCGCTCCTCGGGAGTCCGCCCGATGCTGCGCTGCACGACTTGTATGTCTCGCAGATCAGTACCCTTGTCTGGTGGGCGCTCCAACTCGCACACGCGCCCCGCCGGCCGGTTGTCGTTGGCCTCGCGCTCAAGCGGATCGGCGAGGGTGTGACTGAGGAGGAACGCGCACGCTTCGGCGGCGTCATGGACATGGTCGCGTCATGGCCTGGTCCGCAGTAAGGACCTGTACTATTAGAGCAGCAATAGAGCACCGCGACACGACCTCGCTATGTATATGTAATGGAGTGCATGGGGACATGGTCCATAATCATGTGTGCGTTTCAATATGAGGGCTATGAAGGGGAGGCGTTGGCGTTGGTGCCAGTCTATGCGTGCAAGTCATTGTCATGAGAGAGGTCGACCCTTGCCTAGGGCCTGTAAGGGTTGCGGGCGTTCTGGCCCATCTCGACATCGTAAGTGTCCCGACCGTCCGTCTGTGGAGGCGAGGTAATGGGAACAAGGCCGCCCTGGTGGGTCTTCTCCGCCGTCGTGTCGTTGGCAGCCGCGGTGGTGGCAGTCGCCGGGTCTCCGATACCGGCACGAGTTCCCCATCCAGTCTTGTGGAGGGTGAACAAGGCGTAGATCTTCATAATGGCGCTGGATGTCAGCGGTGGAACCAGAGCAGGCACAAGATAGACTCACAAGTAGTATCCGAAGAGGATGAAGGCCGGGACATACAAGATGTCCTGAGGGCGCGACCAAAGGTGGGGAAGGACCTTGAGCGTACGAGTGACCATGAGCCAGACAAAGTATGAGACGACAATGTCCCAAGCCGGCAGATGGTAACCGCCCTCCTCGATCGACTTGGTCGACTTGTAGATGAGGTACATGACGAGGACAGGTCCCACGAGGAGAGTAAGAGGGTTGATGAACTTGTCGATCATGGTGTAGCAGACGTATGGGTGCTTGGTCCAGACGTAGCGCTCGGTGAAGACGGAACGGAAGTCGGAACGCCAAGTGTTACGGGTCCAACGGAGGACCTGCTTGAGGAAACGCCAGTTGGGCTTCATGGTCGAAAGAAGCTCGGCCTCCTTGCACACCTGAACGTACGTGTTCCAACCGTGCGAGACCATCCAGCGGGTGAGGAACTTGTCGTCGCCCGAGTTGAGGTGGTACTTGCCGAGCCAGAGGTCGTTGGTGAAGCCGTGGAGGAAGTCAGGGTCCTTGAGAATAACAGTGCGGTAGGCAGCAGTACGGCCAGAGAGACATGGGATACCGCCGTCGATGTGGGTGGCCGAGGCGATCTCAATGTTACGGATGGTAAGACGGAAACCGGCGAGAATCTCCCACATGGTCATCTTCTTGCCGCAAGGCTTGACACGCTGGGAAGTACCGACACCGCCGACCTGCTGGTCCTCAAAGCAAGCAAGAACGTAGGGAAGGAGTAAAGGAGGCCAGATCGCATCGTCGTCGGCGAAGACGATGATGTCGGTCGTCGTGTTGCGGACACCGTGGGCCATCTGCAGACGCTTGTTCGCGAATGGGACGGTGAGAACGCGGATGCGGGTTGGGTCGACACTGTTGGCAAGCTCCTGAAGGGGACCCTTCATCTTCTCCTCGGTGACGATGATGATCTCTCTGGGGTTGCCGACGAGCCACGAGAAGGCGGCCTCTGTGATTGTCAGCCATACGAACAAGATCGGTCACACGGCATGCCAGCGCGCCATCACTCTAAAACTTACCACGGAACTCCTCGCCGGCGTCAATGGTGGGAACGATGATGGTGACATCCTCCTCAGCGCGGTCTGCTGTGTGAGCATCGACACAAGTCAAGATGGATGCTGATCTACGCACAAGTGGGCGTCTCGGGAAGGGGGATGGGGCGGTAGACGAAGCGCGCTATCAGACGGATGCAGTACCACAAGTAGCGGTAAAACCTGTGCTGGTCAGCATTTCCATGCATCCAAATGTTGAGGTCGAGGGGCCGTGCTCAATGCATCGCCGCCGCCGGATTGGCCCATGTTGGGCGCAACCGCAAGACCTTATATGTGCACGTACCCAATGACGCCGAAGGGAACGACTGCGGGTCAGCCAAGAAGAGCCAAGACAGGTTTGTGGTGTATTCCGAGCATGGAGCAGGGTAACTTACAGACTGGGAACTTGTCCGCAGTGAGATCTGCAGGAATGTCAGCATGCGACTCGTAAAGCATCTGCTCGTGCAGGTGAACGTACAAAGCATGGTGGATGGAGGGAGAGCGCCTTACGGCGATGCAAGTCAATGGTTGAGCGCCGGGTTGCTTTTCAAGAGTTTCGAGGGGAGTCGCGAGTCCGAAGGGGAAGGGTTGGGCAGTGCGCTGGGCCCTCAAGAGCGCTCGCTCAGCACGCCGTGTCGATGCAGACGGCGCGGTGCGCGATGAAGAGAGGAGGAGGAGGGAGGGAAGGTCGTTAGGAGAAAGAATGAAGGAAGAAGAAGAGATGGTAGGTACAAACACGAAAGATGTGAGAAGGAGAGATCTTTCGCGCGTTGTTGGCTGGGCTGGCGCTAGCGGGCTCTCCTATGGTGACGATGGTAGCAATAGAGTGATAGGACCCAAAGTAGGGAGGGAAGGGGGAAAGGGGGGGAGGAAGGGCTGCACCCGCGCGCAGTCGTAGGTCGTAGGAGGAGAGAGCTCTCTGCCTGGGGGGTGAGAACCGTGGGTAGCCTGGGTGGGAGAGAGAATGGTAGGCGGGTGGGTGCGCAAAGAGTGAGTAGTCTTGGGGGGGAGGGAGGGATACAAGAATCAAGGGTATCTGCAAGGGATTTGCGGGCGGATTGAACCACGCCAGTGAATGCTATAAACCCACAACCAAGGCAGAAAACCAGAGGATGAAGAGGGGAGGAAGGTAGTTACGAAGGCAAGGGTAACGAGGGTTGTGCCAGGTAAAGGGGGCAAGACCAGAGGAACCCGGAAGGATAGAGAATGGAGGTTAATGAAGGGGGGCCTTAGACAAGAGAGGCGGCAGAGGTGGACGGCCCGAGGGAGCTATAGTGGACGGTACCTACTACCTAATCCGCGATCGAGCTGAAACTAAACACACCAACTCTCTCTCTCGTCTCATTCCCCCCTCTCCCTCCAAGCGACTTGCCGGCGGCCATCTGATTCTAACTGAAGTCGCCGCTATTACGCTATTAGCATTGCTTCACTCAACTAATGGAGGGCTATAAAACACATGACGTCGATAAGTCGTCGTAAGAGCTATGTGGCATTCACACACGATCCATTGCATTCAATAGCCTTGTCATCTTCAAGTTCATGTCATGAGCCGTCTTTGAAACAGTTGAGCGAATAGCTTTGGACTTGATGATGGCAGGTGTTGGAGTGTGAAGCTGTGGTGCAACTACGGCCGTTCTCGATGCCGAAGGTGCCGAGCGGGGGCCGACCTGACCGAGCTAGGGAGCAAAGGCCATTGTTTTGGTCTACTAAACGGTGTGATGGTCATGCAGTGCACTCTATACACACCAAGGCACAGCTATCCATGGTCAGCTGGATCAGACGAGATCGTGGATTGTGGAAGCGTATATGCAGCACTCCACCATAACATCTCCGCGACCGTCACTGTGCGAGCGGTATGAGGTCCTCATACACTGGTTCCTGTAAAGCAGTGTGCCTGGAGGGAGGATTAATGGGCATCGCCTCATCTTGCTTAGAGCTCGCTTGCTTGCGTAGCCCCTATTAAATTTTGTACCCATCTCCTAATTCCACCGGATGCCGCACGCTCCATACGCTCAGACGCCAGAAACGCCTCGTTCATCGCCAAAGTCGCCGATGGAGCAGTCTCGACCCAGGCTCCTGGGATGGAGGCTGCCGCCAGAAGCGCGTCCGTGGCGTCCATCCACCCTGTAAACTCCCTGCGCCCCTGATGAACATCTCTTATGTGCAAACTATTTCTGTACCACTTGGCACTGGCTCGCACTGCTCGCACCACGGGTTTTGACGATCACTGCTCAATTGCTTCCAACGCCTTCAGGCGTTTACCAGGCAAGGGTAGATTACTATTTCGTGCACAGCACTCGCTTACCTTTCCCCATTGCCCTTTATCCATACAGAATGCACACGTATCACATGTTTGGGTCCGACACACAACACGCGCCTCGATCGCTATTACATTGGTACAGCTTGCATACATCGCGATGCCCTATGAGAAGAAAAAACACACACCACGACATACGATCTATGTAACGATCTAGAAAGGTAGAGTTGCGACGCGTCCCTGCCCATAAAACACCAAACGCGCACTGCCGCTACTTGTTCCCGCGCCCTTCACGATCCTTCCAGCGGGCCAGGTGCCACGCCCAGGGTTGTTGACGCCGCATCGGATACGAGCCGACGGACTGGCCGAGGCGAGTCTGGCCCAGTAGGCATGGCGAAGCAGGCAGATACGCATGCACATGCCGCTGCCATCATGCATGCCTGTACGGCATCCAGGATGCAGAACGCAACTTATCATGGCGCCAAGAATCCGGACGCGCACAACAACAAGTGTGGACGCGCCGTGCCATGCCGTGACACCATCCCTGACCCAAACCGTCCATCCAACTGCGAACCACGTATCGCGTCCACTCCGTACCTCATCTCCCAAACATTCGCGACCTCGTGTGATGCGACGCAGATCACACAAAGTGGGCATCGCGGAGACGCTTGGCCTCTCCGCGCACCTTGTGCTCCCAGTGCTTCTGGGAGAGCGTCTCAAGCTCGTACAAGCTCGAAGTGAACGGGTTCGAGAGCTGCGGATCGTCGATCTCCGGGCGGTACACGCCGTCGAACGTCCGCTCCTCCGTGTCAAGGAGGTTGGCGAGCTTGGGCTCCTTGGACGCGAGGCGACGCACGAACTGAAGCGCGTCGCGGGCAGTCGCAGGAGGGAAAGTGAGGGCACACTCACACAGGCGCTTGCCGAACGCCGCCGCGCGGAGGGGCGGTATCCTGCCCCAGCGGGGGAAGAAGATGGACTCGAGGCAGCGGAAGAGGAGGGCGGAGGTCGAGAGCGTGTGTGCTGGCTGACGCTCGGCGGTTGCCTTGGCCGCACCGGCCTTCTTCTGCTGTGCAGCAGCGCCGGCGGTGGCAGCTGTGAGGAGGGGAGGGTCCTCGATGCCTGTGTCCAGCGCGAGAGGACGGAGGAGGGCGTAGAGCTCGTCGACGAAGTCGCCGAGGTCGATGTTGAGCGCCTCACCCTGTCCCGACAGCAGGTCAAAGGCAGTGACAATGCCGAGCATGCGGATGCGCACGCGCTGGCCAGCGCCGACGGGGTCGAGGTCGTCAGCGTCAGCGTCGTCGTCATCGTTGCTCTTCCGGTCCTTGATGATCTGGCGAAGAACCTGGAGGAGGTCACGGAAGAAGTCGACGTTGATCAGGTGGGTGAAGTGGCACAATCCCTCAAGGGCCGCAGGCAGCAACGACGAGCGGCCGGGGAACTTGAGGATGGAGAAGTAGAGCACGAACAAGTTCTTGAGCGTCTCAGTCTGGACCTGAGCGCGCTCCTCCATGTCGACCTCGGCCTCGGCCTCGGCCATGTCCTTCTCGATCTCCTTCAGTTCCTTCTCCTTCTTCTTCTGGTTCTTGGTCTGCCACTTCTTGCGCGTCTCGCTCTTGTACTTCTTCTCGGGCTGCGCGTCGCGGGGTCCCTTCTTGCCCTTCTTCTTGCCGTCACGCATCTCGTTGAGTTCTGTACGGAGGCGGAGGTGGAGAAGACACGAAAGGACGTTCGGGTGGACCTGGAACTTGCGCTCCTTGATCATACGCGCGATGAGGCGGACAAGGGCCTGCGAGTATGTCGCGGCCACGTCCTGCTTGAACACGCTGACAAAGGTCTCGAGGATGAGGTCCGAGTCGTCGTCCCATGACCGGCGGCCGAGGCGGCCGACGAGGACACCCATGATGTTCTCGGAGAAGTTGAAGTGAGGAACAGACGAGAGGAGGTCGGCCATACACTTGAGCGCAACGGGCGCGAGGGGTGTCTTGCCTGTAACCATTAGCATAGGTCATCTCAGTCGTAGCAGCCAGTGACTCACGTTTGATCTCCGCCTCGAGGCCCTTGAGGTAGCTCTTGTAGTTGCGCACCAGCATCTTCTCGCCCTCGCGCATGCGGCGGACCTCGTCACGCACACGCTCGGCCTCCTCGGCAGCAGTGAGCTGACGGATGCGGTATCCGGGGATGATATCCTTGAATACAGCGAGCTGAGAGAGGAAAGCGAGGGCGCGAATCGAGTTGGGAATGGGCACCGAACCTTCGCCATCGGTCGCGGGAACAGCCGGGAGCGCGAACGTCGAGAGGCGAGTGAGTGTCGAGCCAATGTCGATGAGCTCGCCACCACCGAGGATCTCAGCACCCAAAGCGGCCAACTGCTCCTTGGCCGCCTCGAGCTTCTGCGCATTCTTCCACCCCTTGGCGGCGACGATGTCACCGATGTTCAGTCGCCCAAATCGCCCAGGCTGCGCCGCCATGCGGTTCGCGTCCCGCCCATCGTCGCTGCCCTCCGATTCGCTCTCCTCCTCCTCTTCCTCCTCGGACTCGGGCTCGGGCGCGGCCTTCTTCTTGCTGGGCGGAAGCGCGACGCGCGTCGTACCCTCCACGAGCTTGACCTCGCCTGTTGGGAGCTTGATCGGCAGTCGGCCGACCTCAACAGTGTCGTCCTCCTCTTTCGGCTCGGGGGCGGCCCAGCGTGCGCGGCCCGCGCGCTCATACTCTGCCTCCTCGCTAGGGGCGCGCTTCTTGCGCTTATTCCTGCTCTCCTCCTCCTCCTCATCCTCCTCGTCGTCGCTCGAGGAGACGTCGTCGTACTCGTCATTGAATACGTCCTGGTCCGACATGTCTGAGCCGTCCTCGTCGTCCATGTCCTCGTCGGATCCAGGGTCGACGTCAGACCCAAAGTCCACATCCGACCGCGCCCCCTCGCTCCCACTAGCGCTCAACTCGACCTCAGAGTCGAAGTCGTAGTCCGACAAGTCGGAGATCGAGCTCACGCTTGGCGCCCGCTTCTTCTTCGCCTTGGGCATCTCGTCGCGCTCCTTCTCGAGCGCGTGGATCCGCTTCGTCTCCTTCGCTGTGCGGCTGAGCGAATTGGCGTCGAGGCGCGAAAACGCCGCCGCAGCGCCGACATCGAGGTCCTCGTCGTCGCCCAGGTCGCTCAGCTCGTCCTCGCTCGCGAAGTCGGTGCGAGGGACAGGGATCATCTTCTGGTCGCGCAACTTGACCTTCTTGGGTTGGTCCGGCTTGCGCTTCGGACGGCCGTTGGCGTTGCGCTCGTTGTCGGGGGCGTCCAAGCCCTTCGCGGCCTTTGCCTTCTTCGCCGCCTGCTGTCAGCCTTGCACCAGAGCCGCGGCGTGAGAGTCGCAAGACGGAGCCCGGCAGTCTTGGGAGGGGATGCCCTCCGAGCCCAAAACTGAGACGCCGAAGCACTCACATTACCGGCGGGCGCTGGCGGCGCCTTGCGCTTCCCGAGCGCCTTCTTGCTTGGCTTTGGCTTGCCCATCGTCTCTCAGTAGATGTTGTTATGTTGCGCTACATGCGCAGACGACCGTCAAAGATGCGCCCGAATCCAGAAATTCTTCACGTGACCAAAAGTGGAGGTCCTGCCAAGGTCGCGTGTGATTTGGTTCCGTCGCGAGATCTATGACGTCGGGTTGCTCTCCACAGTGGTTTTGTGGTGGTCTCCGTCTGTTGTCGCGCTGTCATCTGTCAACAACGCCATTACTGAGCATATATCAACCACGCGCAGCAGCTCAGTCTCGAGAACCACCCAAGCGCCGACGATTCCGCCCATATTCTCTTCACTTAGACTCCAAGCCGCCCACCACCATACGCCTCCTCTCCCCTCTCGCGTTCGCGCTCGCCGCGCTACACCTCGCCTCCGCCATGCCACCTACCGTCATCCTCCCGGGGCACACCTACGTCCACATCACGTCCCCCCTGGCTCCCGAGTCCCTCTCGGCATCACTGGCCCGCGCGCCTCTCAAGCTCGAGTATCGCGGACCCGTGGGCGAGCTCGAGGGCGAGCACGTCTACGAGGTCGTGGGCGACGAGCATGTTGCGCCCGATAGCGATGTGTGGAAGCGCGATGGAGAGCATGTCCTTCGGTCCGTGCGCGAGGCGGAGGGCGTGAAGGGCGCGCAGTTGCTTGTGCCGAAGCAACGGGCTAAGCGGGACGAGTTTTGAGCGCGCTACGCTATTGATGGATCCGAGGTCGTCCATTCCAGTCGCCGGCATCCAAGGCGTGGACGCTCTGTGCCGACCACAACACCCTTGACATTACTAGTTGTACATATATATAGACGTCCACATGCCAAATAGAATACACGTGTGGCTCCTCCGTCCCAAGCAGCCATGGCTGCCCCTCCCCCCGTTGACCCAACACCAACCTCTCCTACACCGGCAGACGTGCGATCTCCTCGCGGACCTGATGCACGCGTTCTGCGCGTTCGAGCTGTTGTGGTGCAGTCTGCGCGTCAGGGATGCCCACGAAGCACACACTTACGTTGACTAAATCGGACATGTTCTCGACGACCTTCCCGAATGTCTCGACGACCTCGGCATGCCGTGGTGGTGGCGGGTAATCCTCTGGCCGCACCTCCTTCTGCGCCTCTGTCCCGTCAGCCCATTCCGGTAGTATCCACTCTCACCTTCGACAGCCCTTGCCAGCTCTGCCTTCTGCTCCTCCGACGCCTCCCACTTTAACCCATCGCGCCTAATTTCCAGGTCTTCGAGCACCTCCGCCGTCTCCCCTGGGATCGTGCGACGCCGGTGATTGACGGTTCCGACCCATTTCACGCGCTCCGAATTCAACGACCACAGCGTTCGGTCGAGCGCCTCGTCGAATGGCTCGGTGGCTGTCGTCAGCTCTGCTATTACTCGGGTACTCACTCTCGACGTATTCCTCGTAGTTGAAGCCGTTGACGCGCAAGTTGGGCTTGGTCATCTCCCACATGCGCTCGCGAATTGCTTCCATCTCCTTCTCGAGTTGGGGTCGGAGGCGTGCTTGAGCATCGGGTGGGAGGGTGCGGATACGGTCTTCGAGGGACTGGGTGAGCTCCTTGTTGACATTGTCCTTGACGCGTAACCAGTCGACTTCGCGCTCGACGGTGATGCGCGGAGTGAGCTCTTCTTGTTGCATGGGTAGTGCGATGGCGTGAAGGATGATAGGGAAAACGGATAGTGAGCGAAGTGTGCCAGAAGTTTAGATATGTGAGTAAATGGAGGTGGAGAATGGAGGTGGATGATTGTTGTTGTTGACGGAATCAAATAGGAGACTTGATCTAGCCCGTCGTCAATAAGATAAAGGGGTCCTCGGTGTTGCACTGCCCTTTTTTTACGTAACTTAACCTGGTGTCGTCAGTGCTAGGCTTAGCGCGCTACCTTGCTTCCCTTCCCTTATGAGAGAGCATCGCATCGCTGGATCCCACCCACCCACCCACCCACCAGGGGAGAAAGGAAGGTCGTCTAGAACAGGCAAGTCAGCCGTCCCCCCCCCCTCTCGCGCTTCACCCCAATCAATCAGTTCAATCAATCATACATCATTCTCCCTCTCTCTCTGTCAGTCTCTCACACACATCTCTCTCTAACCTATAGTCATCGACCATCTCCTCCATTCCGACTTGTCCGGTAACTCTCTAACTCTCTCTCTCTCTATTCCCCTCCCCACCTCTTATTCTCCCATCCATCTCCGCTCCCTCCTCCCGATACCACATCGCACATACGCGCGCGCGCCTTCAGCAACTCAACCCCCCTTAGGCTCCACAAGCGCCTACGTCTACGACCCCGGACACCTCCGCCTTACGTCTTACACCCATCCACTCAACCTCGTATCATTCGGACTGCATCATGTCCAAGCCAGTGACGGTCCCGTGTCAGGTAAGCATCACTCATCTTGGCTAGCACGCGCCCTCCTTGCGTCATGCATTACCAGCTCTTCCGAACGGGCACACAGAGCTGTGCATGCTGCTATCGCATGCTCGGAAGATGGCCGCTGACGCTTTCCACAGTACAAGACCGGCAAGACTCTGGGAAGGTGAGTTACCCTTGGCATGATCAAGACGTGGTACGCGATGTGATGCTGACTGCGCAGCGGTACCTAGTGCGTTTGTCCCGTTGTCTTAGCGTCTCCTTTGGACGTCGGACAGGTAAAGTGAAAGATTACTCATTAACCGCAGCGCTGTTGTGAAGGAGTGTGTCCACATCAAAGTGCGTTCTCAGGCTCTTGCCAAGTCGCCGCGAGCTTACCACGATGACTAACGCAACAGACTGGCCAGTACTATGCTTCCAAGGTCTTGAACAAGAAGTTCCTCACTGTGAGTACTGGTAACCCAGGAATAACGGCCAAGCGTGTCGCAAGTGAGACAGGCGCTGACGCGACAGGGGCGCGAGCACATGGTATGTTATAGCATCCCGTTGGCGATCTGCAAGGCAGGCTGCTGGCCGACGAGAACAACACTCACGCCGTCAAGGTCCGCAATGAGATCAAGATCCTCAAGAAGGTGTCGGAGGGCCACCCCAACATTGTCCAGCTGCACGACTTCTTTGAGACGACACACAACCTCTACGTGAGCTTGAACTGAGCTGCCATCGCGCGCAGTGTGGGTGATGAGAAGCTGTGCGAAGCAGGCGCACATGATCTTCTTCAGCCCCACTCGCGCACGGGCCATCCTTTCACGCCGCTGACGTCGACCAGCTTGTCTTCGACCTGTGCACGGGTGGCGAGCTCTTCGACCGCATCTGCGCGCGCGGAAGCTACTACGAGAAGTACGTTGTGCTGCACGGTCTGCTGTCGTACAGCGCTGACAGGCAGGGACGCTGCCAACATTGTCCGCACCATCGTGTCCGCTGTCAAGTACCTCCACGACCAAGGGATCGTGCACCGCGGTAAGGACCCTGCCGATCTTTGATCTTCCGAGTCTGACCGCCGCAGACCTGAAACCTGAGAACATTCTCTTCAAGTCCAAGGCCGAGGACGCCGACTTAATGCTTGCTGACTTTGGGGTGCGTACCGAGGCCGTCCGTGTTGCTGACATTGCAGCTGTCAAAGGTGCTCGACGAGGAGAACTTCTCCATCTTGACAACCACTTGTGGAGTGAGTTTGTGTGTTGGGAGCGCAGCTGACCCCAGACTCCCGGTTACATGGCCCCCGAGATCTTCAGGAAGGCGGGTCACGGTAAGCCCGTCGACATCTGGGCCATTGGTGTTATTACGTGAGTACGGCGTGGAGCAGCTCGAGGGTGTGAGGACGGTGGCTCCGAGGCGTGCATGCTTGGTGTGCGGCGCACTGGCGCCGGCGTGCCAGAATTAACGAGCTCATGTGACGCTCGCTTGGAGGGGAGCATGAGGGCCTGGCAGCGGACACCAGCGGATCTGTCCTGGTCGTCTCGCTTCGCGCTCACGTGCACCTCGCCAGAGAGTGCGGTCGAGCAAGCTATCTCGCCTGCCATACAGCACAACGCGATATGCGTCCCAATCTGACCGTACCCGCTGACCCCAGCTACTTCTTGCTCTGCGGCTACACCCCGTTCGACCGCGAGTCGCAGTACCAGGAGATGCAGGCGATCTGCAACGGCGACTACAAGTTCGCCCCTGCCGAGTACTGGGCTGGTGTGTCCGACACTGCCAAGGAGTTCGTGCGCGCCTGCCTGACTGTCGACCCCGTCAACCGCCCAACGGCCGCCGACCTGCTCCAGCACCCGTGGCTCAAGTCCGAGGACGCGTCATTCAAGCAGGACCCCGAGAAGCCGTCTGGCGAGTCGGTCAACCTGCTGCCCAACGTCAAGAAGGCGTTCGACGCCAAGAAGACTTGTGCGTACAAACGACGGAGTTCATTGGGTGATGTGCTGACAACAGTCCGCCGTGCCGTTCAGGGTATGTTGATGGTCCACAGGCTACAGGTGCAAAGCGAGAGGCACCAGAGCATGGGCGGCATGCCCGAATCCGAGCGCGAAAAGCTCCGTCAAGAGGTCGCCGCGTTCAAGGAGGAGGCCGAGAAGGTGAGTGCAGGTTGTGCGAAGGGAGGAGTGTGGTTGGGCAGGCGACGTGTCTGGCTGGCTTGGCGATCACATCATGCGTCGTAACTGCTCGGCTGGTCGGACCGGCGCTACAACTGGCGGCGTGGTTGTCACCCCAAGCTGGAACATCTAGGCGCCGCCGGACACGTGGAGGTAGTGGTGTGGCCGGCTGGCGACGGCATTTGCGAGGCGAGCCTCGTCTCACTTTGGTCAGACTGGGCTTGTTTTAGCATGAGTCCTGGTCTCGGTGTCTGCTCTGCACCTTGACTGCGCCACCAAAAGGTCTCAGCCCTCTGTCAATGGTCTCGGCTGGTCTCGGATTCATATTATGGTCTCACCCATCCTCCACCTGTGTGGTAGCCGCCCGCCACGACCACCCCCTCCCTACCATCCGATTCAAGCGACGCAGCTAACACCGCAGGAGGACGCATCCCAAGTCCTCACCGGAGGACAGATCGCCCCCGCTCAGCCGCCCACCCCCACGCCCACCCCCTCCGCTTGATCCTCTTGATACCGACGTACCCTTGCGCCCTGGACAGCCGCGTGACATGTTGATAGACGTGGCGTGAGTAGGGCAGCGGGGTCACAATTGCAGATGGTCGTAGATAGGTAATACAGTACAGAACAACACGTCGTGGTGTGGCTCGAGCTACGGCGAGTCTGTGGTTCTGGCATGAGATATGCATCATGACGATTGTTGACTGCACTTTGTTGTGCATCTTGGGCATCTTGGGCGCAGTGAAGAGAGTGATGGATCATCTTGGCTTTGCCGTTCTACACTACCCACATCACTTCGAGCAGGAATATCCTCCCTCGAAGCGGCCCTTCCCTCATCATCTTCTGCAGGCAACCGGCACTCATGTCATGGCAGGCGATAGTCCATCACTTAATCCATGGCGACAGGACGTCTTCTCTGCCATGCCATTCATCCTGTCGGAGGGTGACTTCGCTCCGCTCGAGCATGTACGTCGCATCTTATATCCGGTAACGACTGATGGACGATTTTGAGCCTGTCTTGTCTTGCGCTAGCCTTGAGCTTGCCTTGCACTTACAGTACCGTGCGCTTGCGTCGCCCTTGCCCTGCATCTGCCGGCTCGTCCTGTGCTTGCCTTGACTGTGACGCCAGAGATGGACGGCTGGCGGAATTCCACGCGTCGCGACTCCGCTCCCGCTCAAGTATACGAGCTCGCACAGTCCCGTGCACCTCAACGTAAGGTCCGACGACCCTGGTGTTCATAGCGTTGTGCGGCGACAGGCGAGAGGCGAACGACGACAGCCGACAGACGACAGTCGATGTGATTTTTGCGGCTCGACGCCTTGTGCTGGGATGGACATGAGTGATGCTCTAGCCGCGATCCAGAGACCAGGTATTGTCATCACCGCCATTGGGCCTGGACGGGGAGAAATGGGGGCGCCTCGAGTTGGATCGACATATTGGACGGCAACTGGGCCACGCAGCGCGAGCGGCTTATCCCAGTTGAGGAT
This sequence comes from Cutaneotrichosporon dermatis, assembly GCA_020011015.1. Taxonomy (NCBI): domain Eukaryota; kingdom Fungi; phylum Basidiomycota; class Tremellomycetes; order Trichosporonales; family Trichosporonaceae; genus Cutaneotrichosporon; species Cutaneotrichosporon dermatis. Next base: position 4,015,192 of record JAIGNX010000001.1, on the reverse strand, counting down.
AGCAGGATGCCAACTGCATCCAAATCTGCTTGCCAAGCAACATCCCGGCTGCGATCGGGCGCGCTGGGTGCGATATCCAGCGGAGAGATCGTAAACTCAACCGCGGATCGACGCTTGATTTGGTGCTCCTGAATCAGAAGAGAAGGGCAGGATTCGGCTGTTCAACTGTGCACGAGACACGCCGCGGCCCACCCCTGTCTTGCCGTGTTGCGCGTCGCTCGACGAGTACTGGAGATCTACAGTAGTCGCTGGGAAGGTTAACCGCGGGGGAGACAAGCCCGTCGATGAGAAGGGCGAGCCGTCTGCTTTGTTCAGAACACCTGTTAGAATGCGTACCAATTCTGCTCCGTCGGGCGAAGGCGCGAAAGGAAGCGCAGCGCGAGTGGTGACACTGTTGTTGAGATCATGTCGAGGAAGATCCTCTGAAGATGACAAGCCGCAGCAAAGCTGGCTGATGGTCCGGTATGAGCAGGACGTATTTCGGTCTTGCAACGGGCTTCAAAGATGTCAAAGATGCCCACCTCCGCGCCAAGACGACACGGTGCCACAAGGACGCCTGCCTGACAAGGAAAGACGTATTCCTCTCACGGCAAGCCCCCGCTTGCTGTGTTGACTGCTTTCGCGTTCGTTTACTTTTGCATTTGCATCCTAGGGGTCAGCCGATGTGAACGGACTTTCCACTTTGCGGTATTTACGAAAGGTAACCACACACTCACGTTTGCTGCTCGACGTTCCTCCACTACGGGCCTTGCCCTACACTGTTTCGCGCATCTCCGTGTGTTTGATATGCAGGTGCGTGTCCTCGTCGCCATCTCAAGCCTCCATTCGGCCGTTGAGAATTCCTTGCAGTCGCTGCCTAGTAGCATGCAACCACTCATCATCTTGATGATTGAAACCCCAGCCAGCCTTTGGCAGGCGACGAGAATAAGGACAAGCTTCGTAGCTGCCGGCATTCGAGGTGACCTTGAACCCTATAACCCAAGTCTGGGGTGGAGGAACGGTTTCCGCCGGTGGGAGTCGCACTAAACCTATTCCCAGATCTCTGTCGGCAGATGATGTAAGATCAGCCGCGGGCGAAGCGGGTCGAGATTTCGTCCTCCGACGGAGCGAGTTGTTGACGGCTTCGCCGCGGCATAACCTGCTTCGACACCATCCTACTCCCTACCCGGTCCTCCGTCTGCGCTCGTGGTAACGGATGTCGATATGGAGGAGGCTGGAATCTGGTGCAATCGTCGGGTATGATCTGGGCCGAGGGGAGCAAGGCCCCGACCGAAAGTTGTACACTCCGATGGCCGGGGAGGAGCGCGTGTTTGGGCCTGGGCCGTTTAGCCGCAGATTAGGAACACGCCACGGTGCGGCGTGGCTTGGGCTTGGCTGGCTTTTGGTGGCGGTCAGGATTGACGAGCGGAATGACGGATGCAGATGTGCCTGGTCGTCACAGTGAGTTACGGGGCGCGTGCGCGTCGACTTGAGAATACACGAGAATGCTCGTCGCCACCGCTATACCATACGACCTCCTGGGTTGAAGGGATATCGAGGCGACAGAGAAGGAAGGACAAGGAGACAGGGGGCACGGACAGGAAGAGCGCGAGAGTGGCTGGGGTGCGGTGTCTTGTGGCCGACTGGGCTCTGATGGCGGACCTGTAACGCTTGATCGAGTTTGGACGCCTGATTTGAGATGTGGCAGCAAGCGAGCGCACGACGTCCAGTGGCTGGTGAAGAAAATGCCTTTGGCATGCTGAGGGACCGGGGTACCTGAGGTGTGCGACTGCCTTGGCGGACTAGATGAGCCTGTGGGAGTTCCTCTTGGTAGTCTTCCTCGATCCTTTCTCAGCCCCGGATGGACCGATGAAGGCTTCTCCAAGGCTGATGAACGTGGCCCTTGGCTAAGCCATCAGCTGTTGATCGCTAGTGAAGCGGCTGTTCGTTGCAAAAGACGCCTGGGGAAGGTCACTTGAACCTGCTACGAGTCAGACAAGTGAGACGAGAGGCGGTGAGTGGCGCGTGACAGCCATCAGCATCCTGACACGAAGGATGCCAGACCGGGCGCACCGTTCGATCCGTGAAACACGCACGTGAAGGGGAATGCCAGAAGGGGGTAGAAGGTATGCGCCACTCACTTCCAGCTAGTTGGGAATAGCTTTTGTTACACGCTGAGTGGCAAGGAGGACGGTCTTAATGCTTGCGAGAGGAGCGTTGTTCATCTTCCGTGCTTGTCCATGGTCTTGCCTCGAGGGAAGGTGGTGTCCCCAACCGATGTGGGCGACGGCGGCCATAGTATGCTTCAGACTTCTGGGTTTGTTACCTAGTGGCAATGCTGGTATACGTTATATGAACCCATCGCACTCCTGCTGCGAGATGAACTCGGGTTGGTTGCAGATCGCCGTTCGATCTCGGCTCGCTATGTGGGTTTGTCGGTTCAACCGATGACGATTGAGATGATGGAGTCTTGGATGTGATGCCGGCTTGCTGCCCTAACCCACTTTGCCCGACATACCTGGCTGACGTGTGGTGGATAGGATAGTTGAGGAATGTTGATGGTGAGGAGGGCGTGATTAAGTGGTGCTGGGGTGGGCGGTGATGGCGAGATTGAGGTTAGAGGAATGTGAGTGGGCATGTGAATTGAGTGGAGTGTGAGAAGGTGGGAACATGCAGGGCATGCGCCAAGAGTGATAAGAGTAGTTTGAATGGCGAGAATGGAGAAGAGAAAGGACGTATGAATGTACAACTGTGGTGGAGGAATGATGAGTGAAGAAGGAAGGATGAGACCAAAGTGGCGAGGGTGGTGACCTGAGTCGAGGGTCGGAGAGTACCGGGAAATTCACTCATGCCAAGTGTCATCCACGTCGGGGTTAACAATCACTGCGACTCCCTTTCTGTCATCGCAGGGAACCTATGGTTACGGAGAAAAAAAATGATGGGCAAGGACGATACAAGCAGCGATGATCTGCATGTCTCGGGCGACTGGGCACGAGCAACAGACTGACCTCCAGACCACAAGTGGCTTGACGACTGCGGTGGGAGCACGATATCACTGTAACAACACCAAGAATGCGAGCAGCGCATGGTGACTTGCAAATGCATCTATTGTTTGACTAATGACGGCGTTGAAACTATCTATCGTGGAGCCCAAGAAGATACGAGCTTGAGAGTTCAGCAAAACGTGGCGGAGGCCAGGTCGCGGTTTTGTTGACCGGGGAGGGTATGCAGGAGCCCGCCTCGTACATCTTGATGCTGAGTGATTTCGGGGATCATCTTGATTATTATCGCTCCCAGCCGCGACGATAATCGGGCGGGGGAGGACCAGAGCCGGGCGCACCAGGCGACGGCAATGGATGACCATGTCGGCGCCACTCGTCGGGATGAGCATCACGTCGATCGTAATGGGCGTTGGGAGGCGGATAGTAGGCACCTTGTGGGGGTGGCGGATGAGGAGGGTAACCGGGGTATGGCTGTCGAGACGTGGAATAGGAAACCTGCCCAGGAGGAGAAGGCGCGCGAGGGCCGGGACCTGGCGGAGCAGGAGGGTAAGGGGACGAAGAAGAAGTCGTAGGTCTCGAGTAGTACGGCGGAGGTGCAGCAGACGATGAAGGTCGATGATACGTATTATAATGAGACGACGATAAAGAAGGCGGCGCGTCCGCAGCGGCGGCGATGGAGGAGAAAGATGGAAGAGCGCCCGAGGATTGCGCGCCCGCTGGTGTCGAAGGGTGATGAGAATGGCGGCGTCCAGAGTCCTGTGGCGACTCGTGCGGAATCGAGAGACACGATACCACAAGATAAATTTTACCGAGCGACTCTGGTTGCCAAAGACTCCCTCCAAGGCCGCCACCTAGATGTATGCGAACATTGAAAAGGCTAAAGTTCTGGTCCGAGAGGAGCATGTGGACGTTTTGATTGGGGTATGGTTCGGTCATTCCCACGGCTGGGCACAACAGCTCGCGCTCGCTCGCTGCCATGACGGCCGCATGGGTCTCTCGGTTGCTCTGAGGATGATTTGCGAGGTATGATACACTCAATAGCTGGTCGCGATCTTGCTCGATTAGATGCCTGTCGCTGGGAAGAATCCATTCGAGCAGGCTTAGGTTGTGATATTCGTGAGGGTGGAAGCCTGTAAGACTGTAACACTCTGGTGTTACTCGGAGAATCTTGAGCTCGGTGGAACAGAACAATGTGAAGGTTGGCGGCCGGTCGTCGGGTGCACCCGACATGGAACTATGAGATCCCAAAGACGTTGAAGGCGGTCCAGATGGGTGCGCAGCGGAGTACCCACTACCGCTTGGAGAGTCATACGGGTTGAGAGGGACCATTGCAGTCGTCCGAGGAGGGGGCGAAGCCACGCGAGGCGCTAATGACCCTAGTTGAACTGGCGGCGAAGTGGCACTCATCATGTATGGCGAATCGTACGGTGCTGAGGGTCTCCATTTGCTTTCTTCCATAGGAGGCGGTGCTTGTCTCGGCGGCCTAGGAGGATATGGGTCGTTGCTGGGAGTCTTGTTGACCTTTGGACGACCACGCTTCTTGTGCTGAGGGAGTGTGTCAAAAGTGGGTTCGCAACGGCCAGGTGCCATGAAACTGCCACTTACCGGAACATCCTCACACTGGTCTTCCTTGTTCATGGTAACGCAACGCTTACAAGGTCGTGCAACGTCACAAGCGAGGTGCGCCTTCTTGCATGGCCCACATGCGCTCGACACGTTCGCTTTACCGCCGACGCGTTTGATGACTGGTGGTGGCTGCTGTTGTTGCTGCGCCGGGACAGAATGTGGCGGCTGCGCAGATGGATGAGATGCTCCACCGTAGGACTGTCTGTGCCCATACTCCCCAACACTCCGATCGTGGCGGTCGTGGCCAAAGGCTTGTTCGTCGCCAGGTTGTGAGGGGGTGGCGGCAGTGGTTGAAGGCCCGGGTTCACCGAGGATGGGACGGGCTCCCGGGCCATCAAACCACGACGAGCCTCGCCCAAGTGACGGGCGGTTACTCATGGCAGAGGCTATCGGGAACGCGCCTTCGCCGTCTGGGATGTGGCTCTGGGCTGTGGCTGTCTGGCGTAAACTAGGCAGTCAGTTGGTGGCGGGCCCCAGGTCGCCTGTTTGGTAGGCGTTTCTTGTCGAAGACCAAGGTGGTTGGGAGGAATAGCGTTGAACAGGTATGATGCCGATTGGGTTCTGGTTGCGTTCGGAAAGTGTTGGCCCGTGGCATAGAAAGGCATCTAGTGGCCGTCAAGGAAAGGAAGGCGAGCGTCCACTAGGCGTTACGACACATTGACGTCCTCGTCGGGATAGCCGTTGTACAGAGTCCAAGGAGGCGACGGCGTGGACAAAGTAGGAGAGGAATTGTAAGCTTCACCTAAAGTGTGCAATGCTGGTATCGACAGTGATGAGGGTTGATGGTCGTAGTGTGACAGTCGTGTTTGGAGGGAAGACCGTAAGAGTGGTGATGGTGATGGTGGTGCTGGGTTCGTTTGTGTGTCGGAACTCGGGATGTAGAGGTGGTGAAGGTAAAAGCGGTTTAGATTGTTGCGCGCGGTTATGGTCCCAGGGGCGGAATCAAGAGAGGGAAAGGCAGGTAGGCAGTGGTAGTGGATGCTAAGGGATATCGTTGCGATTGCGACCGTGCTAAGGGTTTCGTCGGAGAGTCCTCTAGCTGTTGAGTTGTTCGAGAATGAACAGACGGATCGAGAGACAGTGAAATAAAGTGGGGCGGGTGGGGACTAGGCGGATGAGCGGGAGGTCGAGAGATCGGAGTCTAGAGGGTCGGAAGTCGGATGTGGTCGTTGCCGTTGTCGTTTTTTTGAGTCGGAATGGGGAATGGATGTTCGTGTATGCAGGAGAGAATGGGGAGGAGGAAGAGAAGGGGGGAAAGGAAGGAAAGAAGAATTGAAAGGATGGAAAGTGTTGATGGTGATGGAGGAGATGGGAAGATGGTTGTGGGAGGTAGGGGAGGGGGGGGGGGAGAGGGAGTCGTGTGTGTTATGCGTCTCAGAGGCAACAATGGGACTGTGAAATGTTATGAGCGCGTTTACGGTGTTAACCGAGGAAGAAGTAATGGAATAATGCGATTAATGCGCGGCAAGCGGGTAAGGAAGGATAAAGTCCAGTTGTGGATCGAATGGTGGTTACGGTACGAGGGCGGCGATGAGATGTCTCGGCGGTGGCAGATAGTCAGAGGATGGATGGAGGCGGCGGAAGGACCAAGTTACGGTCAACCGAGACTTGCCTGGCATGCATGCATGCATGGCATTCAAACATGGCGCGCGGGGCAAGAAGGGAGGGGGAGATGGGAGGGAAGGGGCCAGGAGCCCAGGAAGGATCCCAGGATGGGTTTGGACCTGTTGGGGCCTGGCCATGAGAGGAGAGTGATGGCTTGGGTTGAAAAGAGAAGGGACCGAAGGGTAGAAGAAGAAGGGAGAGAAGGGGGGGGTCAGAGAAAGGTGTCCCTTAGGTGGGCCCTAAGGCCTGGGTGTTGATGCGTGTCTATGATTTTTGGGTGTAGATGCTGCTTAGAGCGGACGCGGGCAAAAAAAGTGGAGGGAGGGAGGAAGGGGGGGGGTCAAAAGTTGGGATGACGATGAGAGATGGGAGATGGTGGGCAGGCATGTACGTAAGTCTAGGTCCTGCTTACCCTAAGTACGCTTTACGCCTTTGGGCTAGCCATCCCCTTCTCTAGATCTTCCCTGCGACTTACTACCCAAGTCTCCTTACCCGTTGGTAGTCCCTTCTCAAACACACACACACGCCAGCCAACGATCATGCAGGTCAAGCGCCTTAAAGACTGCTTCAAAAGGACGTGTTTGGCTGTCAACCCACCAGAGTGGGGAGTCCTGGGCAGGGAGAGCAGCCAGGTGACACGAAGGGCAAAACAGAACTAACTTATGGCATGCCAAAAAGTGGCCGTCCCTTGAATCCTTTACCTGATCAACTGTATCGGCTCTGTCTTGGGTTGCTCTTCCCGGTGGCGATGAGGTATAAGGGTAATAAGAAAAGAACAAGCGCCACGGGGCTACTGCGTCAAGGGGTTACGAAGCCTCCCAAATTCGGGAACCCAAACACTCATTGTGGTGACCCTCTCTCTGCCCCCTTCAACTCCGCAAAGGGCTCCAGCTGCTTACCGCTGATTCGGCTGGCTCTCGCTCTCCCAGGTGCCGAGATAGATAGGCAACGAGAACCTAAGAGGGTAAACTGTAAGGAAAATGGTAGTCGAGTGGGGGAGGACGGGTCTAATTGCGATTTCCGGGCGGGCCGAGGACCCGTTACCCAAAGTTGGTTTCCCGAGAGGGCCAAAAGGGGTAAATCAAAAGGCACTCCTAGTCTTAGTAGAAGGACGAGGGGAGAGAAACAAAGGAACGTCCAACTGAACCCGACCCAGGACTAGATGCTCATCATCATAACCCCTGGCATCTACAGAAGATGACACGCGTTGATTCACTTCTTTGACTCACCTCATTCCCTACTATTACCACTCTACCACCACTACCCACATCGATTGTACAGTCATACACATGTCATCACCATACCGCATCATCACGTCGGATCCTGGGTCATTTAGTAACCGGCCTCCGTTCTCGCTCCATAGTGCTTTGTAGCCTTCCTGCTCATTAAGGCTCCACATTGTCTGACATCACACGCACAGGCGCACGGTGTCACAAGCAACTTTGAACCTTATCGCTCAACATATTGTGCACGTACTCCTTTTCCAGCTCGAGTACCTCGAACCCATACATTGTGCACACATGGCATACCGAAACCTTGCTTGATCGTTACTTGCTCTCGAGGCAGCTGCTCCATCGAATGCAAACCGTTGCTTTGATCCCACGACTTTCAATCTTGGTTTTTCCATCTAGCTGGTTCGCAACATCTCACGTCTAAAGTGCCCAGGCATTGGGTGTACGGCAGTGAGCCAAGTGATCCTGCAAGCCGTTTGTAATGCATCAGTCATCATTGTCATAATAGGCAACTGTTGTCGAATGCGTCGCATCGTCTCGAGTAAGACGCAGGGCGGACATCTACCAAGCTAGGGCTGGGCTTGTCACGTCGGGTGAACCCTATACTCATAAACCCTTGACGTCAAGGTCAGGTCCCGAGCTCCATCCAGATCTCGACTTACAACCTTCCCTCGATGGCTCCTCCACCTCTGTCTCTGCACGAGTCCGTCAACATTTTCCGACATGGAGTGAACATCTGTGTAAAGGCGTTCTGACTATTAAAGAATGCGAGCTTCTTTGGCACTTTTACCTCCTCAGTAGTGCTAGTCACCACTGATCTATGACGACGTGACTGATGTTGGCTTGGTTGACATCATACCACGGGCTGCCTCGAGTGCCACGCCTGACAGCGTAACTGCCAGGCAACTGAGCGAACCACATGAGAAGGGTTTTACTGCGTGGGGAGAGCGCACGCGCCTGTAATTGCACAAATCTATTATTGTTTGATGACCATGTGAGTCATCTTATTCACGACACTGTAGGTGGTGGCGATACTCGCATGGTCGTGCCGAAGTCGGCGCGACCCCAAGTAGATGCGCAGTTCATAATACAGGGTGGGTGCCATTCGTTCAGTGTACACGGAGTCGTCATTCTTTCCGGCGCGGAACACGCCGCTAGAGCACATGGCTAGCCTCAATGATGAAGGGCTAGACGGGTACAGGGGAACAAGAAACCAGTCGCGACTCGGAGAGATTACACAGTCATTGAGCATCATTGCCGGTTATGCCGACGCGAACTCGTACGAGCTTCCCTCATCGCCGAACATGTCGGAGCTGTCACCCGCAACGACACGTCATGGAAGGGTGCCCGGTAGGATGCTTACATTATTACAGCTGACTACCAGCTGGTCTACCGAGTCTGCTTGAGGCTCGTCCTAAATACCGGGGCGAACGAGACCATCCATAACCTAATTAGAGTAAAGTTGAGACGTCACAGCACGTAACGTTGCACGACCGGTTTTCCGCCGGATCGAGATTGCCGTGGAAGGCGGAAGGCAAGCTCCGCGTAGTCTGAGGTCAGCGGCTGGTTAGGTTAGAAGGAGTTGTGTGACTACCTTCTAGCGAAGAGGACCTGTGGGAGCGAAGCGCCATGCATATGATTGAAGGGAAAGCGAGTCCAACGAAGACACTTGCCTACTAACTGGTGGAAAGCTTGGCGTTGTAGAATGACCATTTGTCAGGCACCAGACTTGGCAAACACAGAAAAAAATGGGAACATGCTTGATTTCTGGGCTGGAAGTGTATCCGCCCCGGTATGACGACGAAGAGCTCGAGGCTTGAGGGAGGAGGGGAGGGGGGGCGCCTTGGCCTTCGGGGTGGAGCCATTGTAGCTTCGGAAAGAATGACAAAGTTCCAGGGGTTGACGGGGGTATGATTACATCGACCCTGAGAATCTCACACCTCTTGCATTCAAAACCCTGTGGCGTGCCGAGACCCGGCCATTAGTCAGTTCTTCGGTACCTGGAGCGCGATTCCTTCCATTCGGGCGCGCCAGCGCTTGGGCGAGATCATGCCGCTCTCAACCTCAACAACAATCGTCTCTTCGATCTCCAAAGTGGTTGAGCCGTCCATCTTGCCTCCTTCATTTCGTCGGGAATACCATACTTCGGCCGCCACTACTTTCGGAGGTCGTGTCTTGCGTTACGAGCTATATTCTATGCTCCATTCCACCGTCCTTGACATTTCACCCTGCAGTTTACGTGCACCCCGCTTATGCGATGATACACTCCCCTCAAGCGAGAAGTCGATCACATGCCGCAGTCCAGTCACCTTCCCATTTTCTTCATCGATGTTATGTACCGGTACTTCCTAGATTTTGTAGTTATGACGCTGAGACTGCAGACAGAGATAGAGCGGCGCTGAAGCGAGTGTTTATGGTCGTTTTTATGAGGTTTAAAGCTAGTATGGAATCCAACCACCTTCAGCTTCAATGACAGCATCCAGGCGACGAGGCATGGACATAATAAGTCGATCAATCATCTCCTGGTCGAGCTCATCCCAAATTACCACAGCTGCCTCATACAGAGCATCAGGAGTCATAGGACGCGGCCGGAGGGAGGCCAGACAATGCTTGAGAATGTTCCACACATGTTCAATGGGATTCAAGCAAGGAGACGATGGAGGATGTGGCAGGAAGCGCATTCCCAGCGCCTCAGCAGCCTGGCGAGTCTTCCTGCAAGTGTGGATGGGAGCATTGTCCTCCACAACAAAGGGCAGGCCATAGCCACGCCACACAGTCTTCACACGCCGCCAGGAGTCCAGAAGAGGGCCCCTTGTGATCTGTTCTTGATAAATGGCGCCTGTAACACCCTTGCGGGTGCCAGTGGACTGGGAGGTGTCAAATCGAATGAGAGGAGACCTCCCACCAACCCAGATGGCTCCCCAGAAGGGGACACTGGAGTAACCACTTCGAAAGGCGACTTGAACGAAGCGAGGATCATGGCGGGTGCCAGGAGGGCGCGTAACATAGGTCCTAAATGTCTGGTCAATGTAGATATTGACCTCATCGGTAAAGATGACCTGTCTGTCAATGTGGCCATATTTTCTAGCTCACCTTGCGCCACTCAACGTTTTTATGGTTTCTAGCATACTTGAGACGCTGCTGGCGCTTCTTGGAATTAAGCATGGGTTTGACAACTGCAATACAGCGCCGGTAGCCAAGAATTGTGCGAGCCTGAGGTCAGCGAGCTATTTCCTGGAGTTTAGTCACTTTTCTCAGCGTGTTGTGAGAGATGACAGTGCCACTTTCAGCAAGAGCAGCACAGATGACGGTGTTTGAGGCCCAAGGCTTCGTGTCAAACAGTTCTTTGAGCTGGGAGAGTGTTGTCTGATTGAGTTTGACGCCGTGGCGACTCTTGTGGGTTGTGGAGAATGTTGTACGAAGAGTGTGAGGGACAGAGGCAAGAGTGACAGTGAGGGCAACACAGTAGGCGACAGTAGACTGGGAAACATTGAAACGTCGAGCTACAGCACGCTGAGAGAGATGACGAGCTGCCTGGGAGATGCGCAGCCGCTGATTGTGTGTAAGAATTGGTCGAGGCATTGGGAAGCAGCCTACTGAGGGCAAAGAGAGACCTTGGACTCCATTTTCTATAGTAATCAGTCGCGTTCACATGCTCTTGTGGCAGATATCCATTGTCAATCGGGCTACAACTCTAACAGAACAATTATCTGCAATTATCGGCACAGGGGAGTGCTTGCCCGAAGTGGCTTGCTCAGCATGACGCTCTGCCATGTGCAGATTGGCACTGCATGCTGTAGATATTGCATATGGAGTCGATCAGATGACCTAGAGCATTTGGCTGGTGGCGCCAAGGGCAGAAGAGGTGGCGGCGGCGCATGGAATGGCGCCACTGAAGGCTTACCCATTCAGCTTGCAACACCTCGGTTGAAAACTAGCTTGTGCATCTCTAAACGACTCTACATGCATTCTAACGTCAGAAAAGACCGTCGCGATCAGCACGGCGAATTAGGCGATCGACTTCTCGCTTGAGGGGAGTGTACCTGCCCACGCACTTCGATAACGTTACCGCCTCCCTCCTCGCCTCCCTCACCTCCCTAAAGCATTGCCCGCTCGTGTTCCTGACCTGATTCAGTCCGAAAAGCATTAGTAGCTGATGGCTTCCTCGAGAGGAACACTGGTGTTCGTTCACAAGGGGGAACCGCACCTGACTGTAACTTAATTTGCCTCCATCCTTCGAGAGGTCGGTAACATCAGAACTAACGGCTTGCTCACTGCACGTTACCATCATCCTTAACGCACAAAATCTCCGCCGCTAATAGCGGCTCCAACATTTGACAGCCGTTAGCCCCGATCTCTCCTCGCCTCAATCTTCGCCGCTTGGCACGGGCTGCCCTCTCCGCACAGTCCGTTCTTGTGCCGCGGCGAGCTCACAGCACCGGATGTCCTCGACCTGTGGCGGCGTCGGAACCCCGTACCCGCGCGGCATCGGGGTGCAGCTGCAAACTAAACATGCAGGATTCATACTCACGTCAGACTATACGGCATCGGACCTTGCTAAGCCAACGGAGCGGCCCTCCGCCCTACGGCGGCCAGCCTTCTTCGCCTCGGTGAAGGCCACGCCTACACACGGTCCCCAGGGTCAATCCCCAGACCTGCTGTGACCGCGACTTGTTACTCCGAGCCTAGACATGGGTTCAAGCGGCAAACCCGGCAGAACTGATTTAGACAAGCGGCGGCGATCAAGTCAGCAAGCCTGATGTCAGCACATTTGTAACTGAACACCGAGGAGGCGTTGTATGTGTGCCAAGATTTGTCTCGGTGTCGTCTCGGCGTTGGAGAACTCGGCGTTGAGGTGAGCCAAGCTCGCCGCAACACCGAGAATCAAGCTCATCGATACATTGTGCCTCGAGGCAACAAAGTTTGGGAGCGCCGGTTCCGAGCTGGGTTGGCTCGACGGAATGGGTCGGCAACCTCTCCGGAATTTCCGGCCAACTCTCACCCGCAATGGATCTGCAACTCGATCGTTCGGCTTTGTCTCAGTCACAACGATCTGCATCATGCTAATTGAGTTCGTCGATCCTGTAGACCCGTGGTCGGTCGTTGTCCGAACGCACATGCCTAGGTTGCAGTCCACCGTCGATGGAAAAGCACAGTCAGGGTTTGGCCCTTAGAGATCTGGTGGGCAAGATCTCAACCGAAACGAGCCAGTGCCACTTTTGCCTACCTGCCACAAGCGATGTCGTCTGCAACCCTGTCCGACAGGGTAGGTTGGGCTGCGCATTCCAAGTAGATCTACGCTTCAGCTCGTACCACCTCCCCTTGACTTGTTGCGTTGCGGTGCTGTTCTCTTCAGACGAATGGCCTTTGAGCTGCGGTATGTCCCAACGGCCCAATCAGCCACGATGCAGGCGTTCTTCAAATATAAGAAGTGATCTAGCCGTGTTGGAACCCAACATCCAACCCTTCCATGGCATCTCCAGTGGAGCGTTGCCCGAAGTTGCCCTTGTCTTCATCGAGATGCGGCGGACATGTAATACCCTTTGCGGTCACGTGTCATACCCCCGGCCCTCCAAATGGGCTGTCAGGGGGGGAAGGGGTGCTGGGCGTGTGGGAGACAGCCACCCAAGTTGGGATGTAGATCTTCTGTAACATCATGAATGGAGTGCGAAGCTAAGAGTTATCGTACTAGACATAAGCTGTATGCCAATATAACGTATGCTTCTTGTAATGGAAGGGGATCGGTTTGAAGTATGACACTCAAGCAAGGCCGGCCCCTGTTGTGGGAGCGCGGGTCCAACTTCATGCCGAGAGTCTACTGTTCTTTCCATGGCAAGGGACCGCGTTCATGCTGTCATTGCTGAGAGGCTTCCAGATTACACGTTGTGCTAGATGAGCTGCAAGATGGACGGGGACCTAAAGTGTACTGCTTCTTTTGCTCGACTCTACTACGTACCACCTCGCCAACGGCGGAGGCCTGGGTGCCTTGGTTTAGATTGTCAGGCGCATCTACGGATTTCGCTTCCCTCTCCGTGCACCACCACCACAACTCCATCGCTACGTACCTGCTCTGTTCCCACCGTGGTTGTTCTCGACTCTTCCTTCTCATCTTTCTCACTTCGCTCTGCAAACTATAACCTTGCCTCGCCATCATCTCTACCATGATCCCTCTGCAAGATATTCTCGTGCATCTCGCCCGGCATAGTCGCAAGACTGAGACATAATCGCGTTCCCCGAACAGCCCCAGGCGTCGATCGGGAGCTTCGTCTGCCTTCCCTCAGCAGCTACTACACGTTATCCAGATCCCCACGGGCAATATCTCGGCATCGCACGATCCCAGCTTCGACGATGGGGTGGAACAAATGTCGGCACTTTGTCACAGGGAGAAACGCTAGCCTGTCTTCGGCCCGTTGAATGGTGGTTGTCAACGATACTACCAGCGAGTAGTAACCGCCGGTTAGGACGCCGCTCTTCAAGCGATATTCTGCAGTTCATCGGTCACAGATTCTCCTCCTGTGATCCGCGAGGACTGGCGCTAAAGTCGGGAGCACTTACTCTGACACTCTTCGAGAACAGGGGCGTCCCATAAGGATTCCCGAGGCAAGCGGTCTCACATAACGATCGCTGAAGCAATGGGAGGCCGAACGACCGATTTCCATGTGCCGCCTCTGAGACACGGTCTCAGACTTGATCGGCTCCGCCGGTCTGGTGTTACCGAGATACGCGTACGGTGGTGCGGAGCTCGTGGCGAGCTCCGTCCGCGGAGCGACGATCTGACGACGACTACGCTAGATTGTCAATGTCGTAACGCCGCGCCCTCCTTGGTGCCCCGATGAGGTAAGCTGGTTCTATTTGATGGTCATCGGTCGTAAATTGTGTGTATTCTGACACGTTAATCAGGAATGGAGGGAATGCGAAAGGTTGACCATAACGGGACAAGCGCGGGACCATACATGTGGAATCGTGACGTTATGGACGGCACCGTCGACGTCGTCGCGCGTGGAACGAAGGGACCTGGACCAAGTGCAGGGACGCCTCGGACGCGTCATGCGATGCACCAAAAATGGAGACACCTCTGCAAGGCGCAGCACTACTGGGGTGCTTGCTGTCGTTGGGGTGTTGAGCTGTCGTATGCTGCCGAGAGAGCCGTCAACATAGACGACAAGCGACAGCGACAGACGCCAAAGTGAGACTTCAGGGGCGCACGTTTTATTCCCCGTGCATCGAATGACAGCCCGTGTTCTAAAGGCTCATTGCACGCAGGGTGGTAAGGCAAAATGATGTCTCCACTTGAATTGACACTAAAACAAACACATGTGCATGCACAACCTCAAGGCAGGGACATCGGAAACACAGCGGTCGCCATTGACGCCACGTAGGACAGTCCGACACCGAGGCGCATTCTCGATGAAATGGAATCCTAACCGCCGGATCGGCTATAGCCGCAAATGGGTGCTGAAATCGGATCTCGGAGATGCCCCTCCGTCACGGACGCGTTCCCCACTGGAACGCCTGAACGTCTGCGTCCAGGGTCGCAAAGGGTCCGGTTCCTTGGCGCTTCCATCAACAGCCGACTTTACTTGGCCTGCGGCCAACCATGCTTCTGTGGCAGCATGGTGCAGCTCGATCGTGACGCCTCCGACCCTACACTTGGCATGACCCACCAGCAGCGTTTGTTTATTTTTTTTCGTGGAGGAGTACGACGTCTTGTCAAGGTATGCGCATTCAAAGTGGTGGCTGAGGACAACCTTGCAAACTTCAGGCTGACACGGCGCAGCTGCTGCGAACCCTGAGCTGGAAGACAGCCGCAGCGCCGAGCCGATCGTGCACGCCGCTAGGGTTGTTTATCGCGCTTCCCTGCGTTCCGCAGCCTTGGGTCGTCGAGAAAGTCAAGCTCCAGTGGCTGGAGTGGCTGCTCATCGCATCCTTGTTCTTGAACGATCGTCAACTAAACCTCCTGTGTCCTGTTGCGCACTCGTGGTCCGATCTGCCGTTCTCCCCGTCAATCTCCTGTCTCGGTCCAAGCCTGATATTGTGAAAGGGCAGCGAACAATGGTGCAACACGATCCCTCAGCCACTAGCTGGCGCCCGATCCCCGACGCCGTGGTGGCTAGCAGTGGCGCGGGCATATCATTCAATCCGAGACCTTGGCGCCGCCGGCCGCCATCGGCGCCTTGAACGGTGCGCGCTGAGGTGCCGTCGAGCCTGATTTGCACGGACTGTGAGCAAGCGCCATACGCGTCGCTAAAGGAATCCACCACGCTTTCCCTTTACCCCTCTCCCTGCCATCCCTTGTTGTCAAGGTGGCGCCCTACATTCCATTCCTGAAAGAAGCTTCGGCGCCCATGGATCCTGTCGAGCCCTACTCCAGGCTCACGGTGCAAGGTTCAACTCCAAGGCTTCACGTCACGCCGGCCCGACGGACGAGCTCTGGTGCTAGGAAGCAGCCCGGAAGCGAACAATATGGGGTCGAGTGGCGGACACGGCGTTCCCATATTTTTGTCAAGTAGGGGTGGTCGAACGTGATCAAGACGCAGCTGGTCCATCCACTTCGCACCCAACTATCGTTCAAGACCACGTCCAACGTGCTGGTCCATCTTGCCCGTCCTTGGCCGTTTATGGACTTTGGCTTGCCCGTCCTTCACTTTCAAGATTTTGGTCTTTGAGGCACATCGTTCCGCTTCAGTCACCTCTCATCGTTGCCTCAAACAGGCATACACCAAACGCGCCCATCGAACATCCAAGCAGCCAAGCCTGGCAGCATGCAGGCACATTCAGCGGTCTACACCTTTAGCGCGCGCTTCACAACATTCCCGCCCTCTCGGCGAATCAGCGACAGCGAATTGGATCTTGGACCTTGGGGCGAGGCACGGCCCCAGCGGCCCCAGCTGTGGCAAGATGTGGCAGGCGCCGCTGAAAAACGACAACCGTTGAGACGGCATCAGCAGGAGTATAAACAGTCGCGTAAGGGTGAGCGGACGCCTGCGGAATTGTAGGCAGGGGAGGACAGGGAGAGCAAGCCGAGCCCGACGCAATGTAGGGGCAGGTAAGGGCGATGACGGGAGCGAGGCTAGCGAGGAAGAATGTGGCGGTGGGAGCGAGGGACCGACGCCGGGGTGTGGAGCGCATGGCGCTCGTGGCGAACATCAAGCTGTGCGACCGTGAGTACGTGCCATGCACCGTCCTACTGCGCTAGTGCTCACACACAGACCCCTCTCTCTCGTACAACACTGTCGTTATAGCTTCCCCAAGACCTGCAAGAGCCGAAAGAGCCGGAAATTCCCGACTGCAGAAGCCCAAACACTTTCCCCAGAGTTTGGGTTTTCGTCGTTTTGGGTTGGCGCTTGTTTGTGGCGAATTGTCGATTGGGTTTGCGGCCATTTTGTGGCAAGTGGCACTAGCCGTGTGCGCTGGGCACATCGATTCTGGGTCATCGAACGCGGACCGGCATGCGCAGTGCTCTGGGAATTTGAGCTGTGGATACAAGGTGAGTTGTTGTGCGGTGAGCACAGAAGTGGATACTGGGAGTGGCACAAGCGACCCCAAGCCATCCCAGGCGAGCAGCGACCCTCGCTTGGGAAGATCTCCTCTACTGCTGGAATATTTGTGGTCATACAGCATGCTGGCGTGGTACATATTAAGAAGATCAAGCTGACAGCCAGGGAGTTCGACTGAAGCGGCGTTGAACCGGAGGATTTGGCGGCGTGCTCGAAACCAATGCTCAACATCGTCCAGTGGCAGCCGTCGCCTACAGCATGGCTTTCGACGGATGTGGGGAATACGCCAAAATATCTCGCTGTGTTAATGGTTTCGAAGTGGTACAGCCCGTGCTCTCGTCGCGTCGACTGCCACAGCGTGTCTGGCCTGACGACTTCGTGCGAAGTTGGGTTGGCAGAGATGGGACAGTCTACGAATCCGGACGCATCCGCGAAGACCGTCGCAATCGCAACTCTGCTGGCCGGTCAGAAGTCCTCGTCCGCACTGTCTAAAACTACTCGCAGTTCGGCATGCGGAAGTTCTTGACCCGACGAACATCGATTCTGCAGCATGACCTAGGGCTGGCGCGCGAGTGTGTCTGACCACCTTCGTTCGTCGCTTGGGCATGGGTTTAGATCGTATCAGCCAGGTGAGTATTGCAGTTTTATGCCGAGCGCATTCGTTGATGATAGTAATCGGCCCCGCCCTCTTGCTCGTATTATTAGTTGCCAGGAAACTTCGAGAAGCTGCATGGCGCGGCTCACGCACGTGGAGGTCGGTTCGACGATCGGGTCAAGTTTGAGTGAAACAGTCCCAACTGCGCATCGACGAGCACGTCACATCCATTTCGTGCAAGATTCGAAGGGCTCCAACGGCTGTGCACGGCACGTCAACCTACCAGAATGAAGATTAGGAACGCTGGCGACAGCTGCGCAGCGTGGTTGCACTTGTGCCACCGAGCGGTGAGTCTTGTCTCTTGTTTTCTGCCGAAGACCTGGAGCTGTTTTTGTGCAGTTTTCCGGGCTGAGCGTCTCAGAACTCTTCATGAGATTGAGTGGAGACCTGGGCCTCAAGCAGATTATTCAGCTCCCAATCGATCAACCTCGCTTGTTCATCACGCCTGACATCACTGTCGTTCGCGAAGAACTCCATCGCTTGGCGGCAATGTCGGCGCGGCATGGGCCCTCGTTTAATGATTCCTCCTTTTCCCATCTCCGTCTATACGTGTCGCTGTTCTTCCACACTCTCTATATCTCCTTCTTTCCACAGGATACCATTTGTTGTCCACTTTCTTTTCACTCTCGTGCTCCTTGTTCCTCCGCTGTTTGTCGCCTGTTCCGTCCTCGCTCTTCGTGATGCTTCCTTCGCTCTCGTCTCTCTTTCGTTCCTCGAGCAGTCGTTCTTCTCTCGGCCGCGACGTCCTCCCTTCATCACCCTCTCGTTCAACAGTGAGTCCTAACACGAGGCTTCTCAGCTAATATCCAGCGCCGCATGACTCGTAAGTCCAAACACCACGACTCGCACCAAAGGATCGGTGTATAATGACCACTGTTCGCGGACATTACTGCCACTTTGACGCAGACACGAAGCTGTTCCTCGTACACGAGAGCCGACGCTTTCTTGCCCTTCAGTTTCGCGAGGTCCTACCATGACGCGTCTGACAGCCGACCAGGGAAGTGAAACGCAAAGCAGTGCACTGCAACACTGCCACGAGGGAAGCAGACGCAAAGCAACCGCTGCATCACGTCGGCCTCGCGAGCACTGCACATCCAGGTCTGACGTCCGGCGTAGCTTGTCTCGGGCAAGTGGCACCATCACCACCGGTGGCCATGAACTCGACAACCTCAACGCACAAGAGTTTTGGACAGCCACTGCCACAGCGGAACGAGGCGGTGAGCATCTGTCAGGTGGTGGCTAGCGAGCATTTACACGGCCTACGGCGTGAGTACTGTATACTCGTGGCTGTTGCCAGAAGTCGCAGTGTTCACTTGTGGACGAATGCCACACCGAGGCCGCGGATCCATCTCGCCTGAAAGTGCGCGGTGGCAGGTCCGTCTTCCTGACATTATGCCCGAATGAGCCTGTAACGTTGAACGGTAGGTCTGCCAGCTAAGAAGATACTTGGAATGCATTTCAGTCCCACGTGCAGAGATGTGCGAGTCGAGAGCGCAGACTGAGCACGGCAATGCAGAGAGAAGGGCGCTCACCGTGCGAGTTGGACATGGCAGCGAATGCGAGAGGGCACGAGCGAAGTTTGATTTAGATCCTCCCTATTCGGAACGACAGCCCGCTGATATCCTCGATGACACCCCGGGCTCCGCTTGGCTACTGTACAGGGCGACGCCCTCTATGCATATTCTACAGCTGGGTCGGGGACCGAGGTTTTGTTGATACTAAGAAAGGTGGCCTCCGACGCGGAGGAGGGCCGGCGGAGGGGGAAGGTCGAGGGTGAATGGAAGCGGCGTGTGGTGGCGGACGAGGGGTTGAACAGCGGGCGATAAGGAACAGGCGCACAGAGGGAGAGGATGGATGAGGGGGTCGAGATCGGAGAAGCGAGGAGCGGCGTAAGGGTGAAATAGAGCGCGAGGACGAGAGCGAGAACGGGATGGAGGACGAGGACGATGGGCAGGGCGGGGAGGAGAGACAGGGGAGACAGGTTTGGTGGGACGAGACAGCCAGCTCATGCAAGCTCCGTCTGCACTGGTCCTTGTGACCCTTCGCCTGCGCCCCTTTGCTGCGCGCAGCTTGGCCTCCGCCATCCACTGTGTCGTGCGGACCCAACATCCGTCCACTGTCGTCCACGGTCCACTCTCCAAGCGACCTGCCCTCTCGCGTCCTCTGCCCCTCGCTCACGCTTCACCACACTCCCCTGCGCTCACCGCCACGCGCTGTTACGCAGCGCTTATTGCTGCTCCTTGATCCGCCGCCCATTGACCGCGACGAAGTGGTATACCACAATGAGCAACATGGCCGCGACGCCGAGGCCGTTCGAGAGGTCCGTGAGGGTGCCGTCTGAGATCATCGCGACGTATCAACGAGTGGAGGTTGCGAGGCGGTGAGGGGGGTGAGAGGAAGGGTGCGGCGGAGGTGGGTGTTGCGCGCGAGCCTGGGCTTTGGGGCGGAGGGAGTGTGGGAGGACCAGGAGGTGGGGAGTGGTGTGGTGTGGGGAGCGCCTTGTGGGTCGGCTATACGTCAGATCGAGCGACTCAAAACCAGCGGCATGGATCGACGTACGGTAGTGTCGCTGCGCTGCAGTGCACGAGACGACGAGATGAGTAGGGAGGAGATAGAGACGATACGAGGTGGAGACGTGTGGATGAGATGATGGTCGGTCGCGTTGAGACACGTCGAGCGTCACTGCGGTTCCATCATTATTTGCCCCCCGCCAATAAAAGGTTATTAGGAGGTTTCAAATGCGTCGTCGTATCAGCTGTCGAGTGAAATAGGCTAACTGCTAATGCGTCGCTAATGCTGCCTCCATCCATCGCTTAACAGCTCAATGCTCAGACGCGCCCACCTCTCTGCTCCATCAAGCCTCGCTCGCACTGATACTGCTGCACATAGCATCATAGTTTATCTAACATACAGGCCGAAACTCGCAGCCCACTTACCCACTCACCTAGACCTTAGCCTTCTTGGCGTCCTGTTGTCAGCTCGTAGCTTGGGCCCCCAGCAGACAGACAAGACTCACCGGCGCATCGCCTCCATTTGAGGAAACCAACCCGAACTTCTCAGCGCGTTTCCTCTTGCGCTCCTCATCCTCGGCGATCCTCGCCTTCTCCTCTCTGCCTCGTCAGCCCATGTCACACATCCCACCTCGGCAGACTCACTCGCTCAGCTCCTTCTTCTCCTCAACCTTGGCCTCCTGGACTGGCGCTGCCTTCTTCTCTGGCAGACCGAACTTGGCGGCACGGCGCGCGAGCACCTCCTCCGAGATACCGAGGGGCGTTGAGTCGATGGCGGCGGGCTTGGCGGGCTTCTCCTTCTCGGCCTTGGCGGCTGCGGGCTTGGGCTCGGCCTTGGGTGGGGCGGGGGCGGGCTTCTTCTCGCGCACCCATGGGATGCCGAAGCGCTCGGCGCGGGCTTTCTTCTTCTTCTCTTCCTCGGTGAGCTCCCCCTCCTCGGGCTCGTCCTGCTTCTCTGCTGACGCGTCGGTTGACGCTGCTGCGGCGGGGGCTGGTGCTGGGGCGGATGCGGACGCTGGCGGAGCGGCGGCCGGTTGTGCTGGCGCGGCGGTAGGAGCTGGCGCTGCAGGAGCGGCATCGGGCACGGCAGTTGGAGCAGGTACTGGTGCAGCAACTGGTGCCGAGTCAGAGTCAGGGAGGTCAACCTGGAATTAGTCGACTGACATGCGTCTCGGACTCACAAGCTCCTCGCTCTCGTCACCCGTCACTCCGGCGTCGAGGAGACGCTTAACGAGCTCCTCCTTCTTGCCTGATTGAACGAGACCATTCTTCGAGAGCAGGTCTTTGAGCTCGGTAACCTTGAGCTTCTGTCTGCACGGTCAGCGGAATGCTTGCCGACGTCCCTGGAGAATAGTAGTGGTGACTCACAGCTTGGCTTCGGCCATTTTCGATTATGTGGTTGTTCGGCTGAGTCGGATTGGATAGCGTCGGAGTAGCGTGCTTGTTATTGCTGATGGATGGTTTGAGCAGATGCAGTTGACGAGATGGACAAGAGACAGTGTGCAATGGACAAAGTACAACAGACGTCAGTCGTGATCATGATCGATGTCTAGACAAACAGACGCCACAGTTAGGCACACAATTAGGCCCGCCAAACCCATTTGCATCCGCTCCATCAGCCCACCATCCAAGCCCCGATTGATGCTTTTGACACGTCTTTCACGTTTGTTTGTCTCAATAACATCGTCCAGTCCAACCATTCTGGCGCGACCCATCCACACCGGCACTTGCATCAACAACGACGCTGTCGCATCCACACTTGTAGCAAAACAGCACAGCTGGTCTACACGGGCGCACACCTTGCCCCGCGGATCGCTGATCCATTCCCCTTGCTCGTAGGTGCCCACACCGCATCACATCGCAACAACGGCTTACGCCAGCTTGCTGATCCGGCGGCATCGAGGCGCCTCCAAGCTACGATGGAGCCAACACTGGACTCGACGCTGCAGCACGTACTAGGTAAGATCATCCATCTTCCTCGCTGACACCAGATCCCGTGTTGCAGGATGCAGGCCTCGAAACTACTGCAGAGGCGGCTCCGGAGGCACCAGCTCCAGCCCCACCACAGCCTCCACCTCCACCGGCCGAGACGCTCGACCGCCAACCTCCCATCTCTCCAGCACCTGGAACCCCCGAATCAGCATCGCGCCATCAGAAGAAGAACGTGGATCCAGTGAGGCGGGAGGCGAATCGACGAGCGGCGGAGCGCTCGCGAGGACGGCAGCAGGAGAAGGTCGTCGCCCTCGAGATGGCCGTCCAGACTCTGAGCGAGGAGAATCTGCGTCTCAAGGAGGAGATCGCTCAGTTGGAGGGGAAGGATGCCGCACCAGAAGCGGTGCCCAATATCGAGCAGCAACAACAGCCCAACCTGGTCCCTCAGGTCGAGTCAACGCCAACATTCGATGCAGCAGCCGCTGCGGCGGTCGCTACACAGGCGACTAACCAGCACTTCCTCGAGTTACTCGCTCAAGGCGCCAACTTTGAGGATACTCTCGCCAACCTCAACGCATCTGGGGCTGAGGGGGATAATCCCTGGGCTCAGCTGTTCAGCGGGTCCGAGGTCGAGGTGGATGGGAGACTCGGCCAACTCGCGGCCGTGGCGTCCAACCAGGCCGGTGAGGAGCCGCAGCAACAGCAGCCACCAGCTCCTGGCAGCGATGTCGCGACCTCCACAAAGCCCGCGAAGCCTGCACCAATATCATCCGCAGCCCTGACTGCCGAGATCGAGAAGTCGCTCCAAACCGACATAGCCAATACTAAGGCCGCGATTGCGCGGGCCGACCGGGAACTCGCGCGGCGAAAAGGGCAGCCGGTGTACGGCGAAGACGTCCAGGATGAGGGGGAATATGTGCCTACACATGCCGACCTGTTCTACGCCGACGATGCCGCTCTTGCCACCTACAGCGACAAGGCTCTGCAAGATACGACCAAACTCGAGGCCGAAATCAGCGTTCTACGCGAGGTGGTCGCTCGGATGCGCGAGTCGATGGAGAAGGAGGAGGCCAAGGTGCTTCCGCTCGAGGAGGAGTTGCGACAGCTCAACGTCGATGGAAAGCGGGACCAGGAAGGAGTCACCACTGTCCTTCGTGCTGTCCGAGGACATATCACGTCATTAATGAACGCGCCAGGGGTATGTGCTGTCCGGACTAGTTTTGCGCGAACATATGCTAACATGCCACAGGGATACATGCCGGGCAACCTCCTGGTGACACCCTTCTCATCTCCCGCCACGGCACGCCGCCGTCGCGGTCGTCCACCAAAGCATGCCTCCGCCAACAGTTCGAGATACGGCTTTCCATATCAACAATCGCCGTCTCCATCAGAATCCGGCACGGATGCACCGGAGACACCGAGCGCGCGGCCTACGCGCGGCCCGGGCCCACGCAGGAGTCGCCTGGCCCAGGAGTTAAGGTTCGAGCCTGAGCAACAAAACGTGGACGCAGGCCCGAGCAACGCACTGCCGACGGCGGCCGAGGCCAATGCCGCTGCAGAAACCTCGCAGGCCACTCAGGACTATCTTCTCTCGCACTTTGCTGGCGATGCCTCGCGTGACACGCCGATCCCTCTCGACAGCTCATCGTTTGCGGCATTTCTCCCACAGTCCCCTCAGGCTCATGCGCACCACACGCTCGATTCGTCTCTTGGCGCGCCGGCGCCACACATTACCGACGATGCGAATAACAACAGCCTCCCAGAGACACCGAATGTTATGTCGCGGTTTAAGCGTGGGCCGCCTGGCAGCTGCGACATTTGTTCGCGCACGCAAACAAGTGTGTGGCGCAAGCTCACCTATGATGGCGAGGATCTCAGGGTGTGTAACGGTGAGTAATTGATCCGGATATAATCAGTGCGCGAGCACCATTTTCTGACGCCAATCAGCATGTGGCCTTTATCACTCCAAGTTTGGCATTCCACGTCCGCCAGAGCTCTGGGGCGATGGACGGACCATCAAGAAGCGCAAAGCCGGCCCGCGAAACTGGGAGGGCGTCAAGCGTCGGAGAGAGCAGCAGCGCAAGCAGCCTGGCAAGTTTGACGAGCACGGGGACGAGATGGACGCGAGCATGGACGGCATGGAGGGAGGCATGGACGCGAGCATGGAGATTGAGCAGCATGGGCTCGACGATCCCACCGCTGTTCAGGGAGGAGTTGGGACAGTGCAAACGGATCCAGCGCAGACCACGTTGCAGGAGGTGGGACGGGCCGTGGAGAACATGTACGCTGTCCAGCAGCAGCAACAGCTGGAGGAGTAGGGAGTCTGTCGTTGTATGTGTGATGCGTCGCTAGGACCATCAGGATGTATCGCCCGCTTCCAGGAGCGGGTAAGTGGGAGTAGCAACTCGTGTGCGACAAGAAGAGGCGTAATGGGCGCTTGGAACAAGCTCAACGTGAGCGCTAGCAGGTGGCAAAATGGAAGGATCATCGCATCGACCGGAGCTATCCACCACATGCACGCATGTTCTAAAGCAGGCGCGCCATAATCACGGACAGCCGCATTCACGCCGCTCGTCTCTCGGGATGATCCGGAAACCCGACCATACGACCGTACGCCGGGCGGCTCCTCCAGGAGGGCGGGCGGCTAGGATAATCGGAAGGATCCGGAAATCTCCGCATACCTCCACCGGCCCCGGTGGGTGCGATAGTGCGATATGCGATATCGTCGGTGAATCCGCTACCTCGCTACATCGCTATCGGATAAAGCATCTGGCCGAACTTGCGGGCCTACGGACCTTCCCAGCCAGGCGCGGCTGCTACGGCTGCGGCGACGGAAACGGATGCAGCATGCATGGAATCTGATCCTCTCCCCGTGGAGAGTCTATGGAGGCTGGTACATGGAGCAGACCGCTAGAGAAGAACAATGAGCTCGTGTGATACAGATGTGCATGCAGGTAAAGAGATGGAGTGTGGTTTATCTCCGCCAGTTACTACAATGCATTGTTGGTGGCAGGGGGGGGAGACAGCGACGGACGCGCCGATGGCGAGACCGTGGCCATGCAGCCGGAGCAGGCCGGTGACAAGGTGTGAGCATGTGAGAGGCGCAAAGGCCTGGGCCAGACGGGGGCTGAGCGCGGTTGGCGCTGGTGGACGGCAAGACGGATGGCATGTTTTCGAATGATAAGTCTGCGAAATCGAATGGCTCGGACGTCATCAGTGGGGGAGGATAGGGCGGCGGCTATGCTTAAGATCGCCTGGGTGAGCTGCCTGGTAGCGCGGCAGCTGGTGAATCTGACTGACCTAGAGTGGAGGTCGGCGTAACTGAAAGGGCGATAGGAACGCCGAGGCGAGCGCAGTTGTTTTCGAATGCTCAACTTGGATAGATCGAATCGTCCACCCATTCCTCTTACGTAGCGATTCTATCAATATACCTCGCACCTATGCAATCCAGATGCAAATGCCATCAGCTATGACCGTGCACGTCCTCTTATTGCGATCGTATGCCCCTAGAGTACAGTCCAAGACAACGTGATACATGAGGAATATGGGAAGGAGCGGAGGTTCGTGACCTGTTACAAGTGGTATGCACGAGATAGGGGATGATCGCTATGGTGCTATCGGTGATGGCCGTGATGGCCTTGGTGGTGGCAAGCATGAGTAGTACCTTGCGACATCCGGACATGTTGAGAGTCATGTCCGTCCAAAGCCGGTCAGAGGTTGAATTCGGCGCGCCGGGCGGAGACTGATTCTATGAGATGCACTAAGGAGTCACCGTCATGTGCTCTGAAAGGAGTAGGGGGAGGGGGGGGTCCACCTTGTTGATCTTGCGCCACGACGACCATCCGGGCGGGGGAACGCCCCTGAGGGGGGGCTATGCCGCCAGCCGCGAGCCATTAATTCGGTTGCGATTACAAGCCCAGTTGGGTGTGCGGGCGAAATGGGTTATCCGGATCTTAAGGGTGGCAGAGCCCCCGACCAAAGCCGAACTGGGTGGGAACATTGCCAACGGGCCAACCCAGGCGGGGCTCCCTCTACCCACACCTCCATCTCTTGGTCCATCTCATCCTCCCCGACATTACCCGGTCGCTGCAACTCTAGACCGGGTCCTCGGCTGTCGCGCGAGTATCATCATACATATAAGTACCAACGAGATGAATCAAAAGGCACTTCCTGCATTGACCGCATACCAACCCAAATCAACGTCTCGACTGCTTGACCACTGCTCGAGTACCCCTTGGTGAGTACTTGCTTCGAAGTAGACGCCCACGACGGACAACAATGTGGAGGCGCCCACAAGTGAGGCGCCCACAAGTGAGGCGCGAGGCGAGGTGGTCATGTGTATGGTGGTAGTTTGCCGAGTGCCTCGCGCTGGGTGAGGGGGAGGGGTTCCTTGGGTGATGGTTCGTTCGGTTGCTACGCTTGCCCAACTAGCCGATCGTTGCCCCATTAGCCCCTATTACCCAGGTCAGCTGGCCTCGGTGTGCGTTGCCACACACAAAACGGCTCACTTGGCCATGTGGCCAGCCGTCTCTGTGCATAATGGCCAATTCCTACTTGCTTGGGAGATCTCGGCTTGTCCGAAACGCCCACAGGAAATGAGGCTTGTCTTATGACGAACTCGCGCGGACGGGGCCGAGCCCCCGGCTCCCCGCTCCCTCTCGCCTCACTCGTCCTGCCCCCCATTACGCCTCCCTCCCTCCCTCTCACCCTTCACTACAATCATACTCGTCCATTCCCCCGCTCCTTTACTCTTAGAGCATAGTTGAGAGCAAGTAGGCGAGGACCTTGGCTTGTTGGCGCCCATCTCAATTCCCTTTCCTCTCCGATGACCGCCCTCCCACACCACTCTCCGATGACCGATGACTCTTATAACTCGTGCCCTCTTGCCTAGGCTAACCCTTTCCCCAGCATTCATCCATCCACCACCACAACCTCTATCTCAACTACCACTCTTCCCCCATATCGCATTTAGATCACTACACCACATATCGCATATCCCAACCATCTACACTCCCATCATGGCTCCTAACACCCACTCCAACGACTTCCTCGGCAAGGAGCTCAAGTACTTCTCCCAGGCCGGTTTCGACCTTGACCGCATTCACATCAAGGTGAGTGACCCCCAACCCTCGCTATGACGAGGGCAGAGTTGGCCGTGGGCGACTGCGCTATGATCCCTTTCCCACGCTCTCGCGACCTCCACCTCTGCACCAGTTGCTGACATTCAGCGCAACGCTCCCGTCGCTTCGCTTTACGAGGATGCCATCAACAACGAGGGCGCCGTCATCTCGTCTTCGGGTGCCCTGATCAACTTCTCGGGCAAGAAGACTGGTCGTTCGCCCAAGGACAAGCGTATTGTCTTTGAGGACACCTCCAAGGATGACATCTGGTGGGGCCCCGTCAACATCAAGATGGACGAGCACACCTTCGAGATCAACCGTGAGCGTGCCATCGACTACCTCAACACCCGCGAGAACGTCTACGTCTTCGACGGTTTCGCCGGCTGGGACCCCAAGTACCGCATCAAGGTCCGCGTTATCGCCTCGCGCGCTTACCACGCCCTCTTCATGCACAACATGCTCATCCGTCCCACCGCCCAGGAGCTCGCCGACTTCGGAGAGCCCGACTTCATCATCTACAACGCCGGTCAGTTCCCCGCCAACCGCTTCACCACCGGTATGACCTCCACCACCTCGGTTGAGGTCAACTTCAAGCGTATGGAGATGGTCATCCTCGGTACCGAGTACGCCGGCGAGATGAAGAAGGGTATCTTCTCCGTCATGCACTACCTCCAGCCCGTCAAGTTCGGCCAGCTTTCGCTCCACTCTTCGGCCAACCAGGCCAAGACCCAGGACGGCGAGTCTGGTGACGTTACCCTCTTCTTCGGTCTCTCCGGTACCGGCAAGACCACCCTCTCGGCCGACCCCAACCGTCTCCTCATCGGTGACGACGAGCACGTCTGGTCCGACACTGGTGTCTTCAACATTGAGGGTGGTTGCTACGCCAAGTGCATCAACCTCTCGGCCGAGAAGGAGCCTGAGATCTTCAACGCCATCCGCTTCGGCTCCATCCTCGAGAACGTCGTCTACAACCCCGCCGACCGCGTTCCCGACTACGACGATGTCTCGATCACTGAGAACACTCGTTGCGCCTACCCCATCGAGTACATCCCCAATGCCAAGATCCCTTGCATTGCCAACCGCCAGCCCTCGAACATCATCATGCTCTGCTGCGACGCCTTCGGTGTCCTCCCCCCTGTCTCGCGCCTCACCCCCGAGCAGGCTCAGTACCACTTCATCACCGGTTACACCTCCAAGACCCCCGGTACCGAGGACGGCATTGTCGAGCCCTCGCCCACCTTCTCCACTTGCTACGGCCAGCCGTTCATCATCCTCCACCCCGGCCGCTACGCCAAGATGCTTGCCGAGCGCATGTCCAAGCACAAGGTCAACTGCTGGCTCATCAACACCGGCTGGACCGGTGGCAAGTTCGGCACCGGCCGCCGCTGCCCTCTCAAGTACACTCGCGCTATTGTCGACGCCATCCACGACGGCACCCTCGCCAAGGCCGAGTTTGTCAACTTCCCCGTCTTCAACCTTGCCATCCCCAAGGCTCTCGAGGGTGTTCCCTCCGAGATCCTCGACCCCCAGCAGGCCTGGTCTGACAAGGCCGCTTTCAAGACCGAGGTCGACAAGCTCGCCGGCATGTTCAACAAGGCTTTCGCCAAGTACGAGTCTGATGTCTCGAAGGAGGTTGTTGCCGTTGGCCCTAAGGTCGCGGCGTAAAAGAAGGATGGACACTTATAGCATGAGTATTTGTACTGGTCTTTGTCATTCATGATGTATACTTGGCACGCGTGATGTCGTTTGCATTCTCCTAAGGATTCCAGAGCGCGCTGCATGATCGACTGGCCTAATGACTGAATTACTGGAGGTGTGGGGTTGAAAAAACACCGAGATAGGGAGATGCAAGGGACAGAACTTGCCGACCAGCTGCGGATAACACAAATACAGGCAAGTGCGAACGATGCAACGGTCGCGAGTACACGACTTTCTCGGTCGCGACCAGATTAGCAGCAGCTTGAATGTATGCAGTGCATGCATGCAAACTGAAGACGTGGCGTCCAGTTGTGAATTTGACGGGGATCTGCAAATGGACGTGCGGTGATGACCGCATGGCGGAGATCAACATTTGTCCGCTCGCGGAATGCTGTGTTGTCATAGGTTGCTCAGCGTCTCAACAATCCTCTCACGCGAGTGTCTACGTGTTCTAAACAACGATGATCTGGGGCGCTCCATACAGCTTGAAAGATGCGGATAACGTCAATGAGACGTCAGCTGCATGCTCGCTTATGAGGAGAAACTCGGACTAGCAGCTGCGCTGTCCGTCGGCCTTACAAAGGCCCTCGGACCATACCAATCTCAGCTTGGATTGGGCATTCCCTGC
The DNA here is from genome assembly GCA_020011015.1 of Cutaneotrichosporon dermatis. Lineage (NCBI taxonomy): Eukaryota > Fungi > Basidiomycota > Tremellomycetes > Trichosporonales > Trichosporonaceae > Cutaneotrichosporon > Cutaneotrichosporon dermatis. Next base: position 3,985,708 of record JAIGNX010000001.1, on the reverse strand, counting down.
CCACCGCCATTGTTCGTCTGAAGGGGTGCATGGACATTCATTTGGCCTCCGAAGTAGACCTGCCAAGCGTTTTGCGGAGTCTATTGTCAAGAGGCGTCGGTTCGCAATTCGCACCCCGCTTCCCAAGCGGAATGCCCAAGGGAAAAGATAAAAGGAAGCATACCACATGATCTGCTGAGAATTCACCCACTCATCACAACTGCAACTACAACTCACCACGCCACACAAGTCACATTATGGCCAACACCAAGAACGTCGTCGTCTTCGGCGGTACCGGCCACCAGGGCTCCGCCTTTGTCCGCGCCCTCGCCGCCAAGAACACCTCGCGCTTGTCGCCCGCCTACACCATCCATGTCTTCAACCGCAACTCGAGCTCGCCAGTCGTTGAGCGCCTCAGCGCCCTCCCGGGCGTCAAGATGGTCCTCAGCCCCCAGTACATGGAGGCTCCCGACGATGCCTTCGAGGCCGCTGGGCTCGAGGTCGGCGATATCTACGGCGCCTTCATGGTGTCGGGGTACATGGACTACGACAAGGAGGTCGCCCAAGGTGCGTCAACAATGAAAGTTTGTCCAGCTAACACGTCCAGGCGTCAGGGTCGTCAAGTCGGCTGCGGCGCACGGCGTCAAGCATTTTATCTATGGCTCGGTGGCGTTTGACGAGAACAAGGAGGTTGGCGACGACGGGTGAGTGGCGATCGACAAGGTCCGAGCGCCGATGCCAAGCCTTGGCTTGGCTGAGGCCTCTGGGCTAGACTCAAAAAAAGAGAAGCGAAGACAAAGTTTATTGACACCCAGACTCGATGCCAAGCGCGCGATCGAGCGGGCTATCAAGTCGACCAACATGGGCTGGACTATGCTGCATGACACGGACTTCATGGACAACTGGCTCCCCAACGACGGCTTTATCGGCCGCGTCTGGCGGACAATCCTGATCAACAAGACGTTCCTCAAGCACCCAGGCCGCAAGCTCCCGATGTGCTCGACGCGCGACATTGGCCGTATTGGTGCACTCGCGCTGACGTCGGGCGACAAGTACCGCAACAAGAGCATTCCTATCATCGGCGACTCGCTGTCGACTGATGAGATCCAGGAGATCTACAAGGAGGTCATGGGCACGTCGGTTGAGCAAGCTTGGGGCATTACGGCCTCCGTCGCTCTCTGGTCTGACCCCAACACCGCCAAGCTCGCCAAGTGGTACGACAGCGAGGAAGGGCCGTACAACATGACCAGCGCGCCTACAAAGGAGGTCCTTCCCGACGTCGAGGACTTCCGCAGCTTCCTCGAGCGCTTCAAGCGCGAGCAGGCTATTGAGAAGGTTATGGCGTGAACGCGTAAGCATTGATAGTGTCGTGGCGAAGACAAGAAGGGGGATTCTCTGTGTGTTTAGATTATGTACATTCAGTAGTTATTAATGCGACATCGATCTCATTACAAGATGCTATTAAGGCAATTAGTGGGCTAATTGGGTGGCGAATGACGTGGGTGTCTTAGAGAATGTGGAGGTTGGACAGACCACAAACCAACCAACGATGACTGTGCGGACCTAACCTTTACCTTCCTTCCCACTTTGTCTCATTTACTCATCTCGTCTAGATTACTAGACATCCATCATGGACCTCGTCCCATGTAAGCTGCCGTGCGCGTCATGACGCTGACAACAGACATCTTCCACGAGCGTCAGGAGGAAGGCTCGCAGCTCTGTGAGTTGTTTGAACTTAGAGTCAACTCTGACATCCAGGCGCGCAACACTGCTTGAACAACCTCCTCCAGCAGTTTGTCTACAGCGAGTTCGACCTTGCCGATCTTGCGAGAAAGTGAGACCTCCCTCCAACTGTAGCTGATGCTAGACTCGACGAGCAGGAGAACGCTGCCAGATACGCTCGCGCACCTGCAACCAAGTCGTACAACTATGACGACACGGGATTCTTCTCAATCTCTGTGCTGGAGAAGGTGAGACCTTCCTTCGGAGTGCCAACTAACTCCAGGCGCTGCAAGTATGGGACCTTACTCTCGTGCGCTGGCGCGGCGAAGCTATGAAGCCGTACCAGGATGCCCCCGAGTACGTCCAACGTCGCGTCCATAGCTGACACAACAGGGAGCAGGCGGCGTTCATCCTCAACCTCGCGTCCCACTGGTTCGCCGTGCGTCGCTTCGGCAGTTATTCGCGCTGGTACAATCTCAACTCCTTCCTTCAGCAACCGGAATGGATCTCGCCCACCTTCCTCGACATGATGCTCAAACAGGCCGAGGAGGAAGGCTACTCTGTGTTTGTCGTCCGTCGCGCCGGCGAGGGCGCTGGTCTTGGCGAAGAGACCGAGGATCCAGGAGAGGCGCATGGATGGGGTGACTCTGGCGTGGCTGAGCTCCCCGAGGCTGCTGCCGATGTTATGGCGTTGGAGCTCGGCGACGTTGCCAGCCGCGGTGGATCGCAGGTTGGGAACGGACATGCCAGTCAGGCAGCATCTTCACAAGCTGGTCGTAAGTGAGCAACCTCACCTCTGCCGCTGACAGCAGCCTCTGGGACGTCGAATCAGGATGATTTCGATCCTCCCTCTGGAGCTGGAACGGGTCGCCGACGTCGGAGACAGGAGGATCTCGTCATGGACCCTGCCGATGAAGATGACCTCCAGCCAGGCTCAGGCCAGGGAAGCGGATCGAGAACGCCGCAGCCGTCTAGAAGTTACGTCGAAGTCGCGTCGTCGAGACTGCGCGACGGCGACGAGGAGCTTGACGAGGCTCCCAGCCGGAGCTATAGAGACTGGGCTCAAGCTCATGCGTATGGAGGGCCAACCGACTTCCAGTACAACACGCGCTCGTATGACGACGAGGACGAAGCTCTTCAGGCGGCTCTCCGCGCTAGCATGGAGGACTTGCCTGAAGACTACGTGATGCCGGAGCTCCCTCCGCTGAACGCGCCTCCTCCCCGTCGCGAGGCCACACCGCCGCAGCAAGAGGTCGCTCCTGAGACTCCAAGTCCTGCGCCTGCTGCGTCCGAGACGCGCGAGAGCAGCATCGCCGAAGACACGGATGATGAACCAGCTGCCGAGCCATCTCCAGGTGAGTTCAGTGGTGCAGACGAGCTTAAGCAGAAGCTGACATGTCGCAGAAGAGCTCCGTCGTGCGCGCCTGGCGCGATTCCAGTCGTAGAGCTTCAATATCTGTACATCACCCTCTTACATACTTCAGTCTGTGGCTAGATTACACTAAGATGCATTGTACCTCAACCTGTACGAGATCCTGTGTTTGGCATGAGACATGAGACTACAGGATCCAAGGACAAAGGACAATGAATGGGTAGCATTCATTGATGCATGCATGCATTCCCGCCGGATGGAATGACGATCGGAAGCAGAATGGTACGAGTTGGGTAGGTTGCCTGGATTGCCCTGGGGTGGGCGGTACAAGCGGTACAAGCGGTACAAGGGGGCCTACCACATGTGCGTCACAGCCACGTCTGGGCCACCCCCTGGAACATCAACTGCGACGACATCATATTCACCTTACTTGCCCATCACAATCTACTTCCAACACATCCTCGAGTCTCGCGCAACTTCTTATAATCATCTTCCAGGCGCTATCTCGGCCGCGGCATGCCCCTCAAGTCCTTGCTAAAGGAGCGTGAGTATCGAGCAGAGCCATCACATATTACCCGCATCGGCTACCGCCGGGGTCCGAAACCGCTTTGTTGTCGTCGCACGACCAGCCCCCCTTCCCCGCTGACACCGCAGGCTTCAAGAGCGCAATCCAGTCCATCCCACCTGGGCAATGGAAGGCCCTCGTCACGGACGCCTACTCCCAACGACTCCTCGATTCGGTGTACACCAACTATGATATTCTGCAGCAGAATGTGACCTGTGCGTGGCGTGCCCCTTTACACCGCCGTCCGGCCAGCACGGCAGGGCAAGGGAAAGTAAGGCAGAGCTGACAATCTACAGCCGTTGAGCCACTACACTCCGCGCGAGGGCCGATGCAGGTCGAGGGCCTGTACATCCTCACTCCGACGGCGCAGAATGTGCGGCGAGTCATTGACGACTTCGCCAACGGGCGCCGGACGTACAAGTCGGCCCATCTCTACTTTGTCGATGGTAAGGTGAAGAGACGAAGGGAGAGCTGACCCGAAGGCATCGACGACAACCTTGCCACCAAGCTCACGGACGCTCTCCAACCGCTGGGCGTCCTCAAGGCGTTTGTGGAGTTGTACTGCAACTTTGAGAGTGAGTCGTGTGACCTTCAACTCTGCCCAGGCTGACAGCAGGTACCGAGGACCGTGTCTTCTCGATGAAGACGCCTTCGGCGTTCTATTCGTTCTACGGACAGCTTGGCGGGCAGATCTCTGCCGACTTCGCTACGGAGGCATTCCAGGACGACTTGGCCGTGTCTAGTCGAACAGTGAGTCTCCACCCAAACCATGGCTGACGTGCAGATTCTCAACGTCTTGGCGACGCTGAACGAGAACCCCTACATCCGCTACTACCAGCCACATCACCACGGCCCGCTGGGCCCCCTCTCCGAACGCGGCGTCCAGTCTACCCGCGCTCCCCCACCACAACAGGAGCAGAACAACTCGAGCTTGCGCTGGCGCTCCGCCCTCGGATCACGATCACATCAAGCGCCTGTTGGCGACTACTTGAGCAAGAAGATCGCTGTGCAGGTCCAGAACGACCTGGACCAGTACATGGCCAACAACCCCGAGTTCCCGGCGGCCTCTGAACGGCCGCGCGGTGTGCTCTTTGTTGTCGACCGGACGATGGACCCAGCAGCACCGCTCCTGCACGAGTTCTGGTACCAGGCTATGGTCAACGATCTGCTCAAGATCGAGGACGGGGTGCGGTACAAGTACAAGTACGAGAACCAGGCGGGAGTCAAGGAGACACGAGTGGCGATCCTGGACGACAGCGACGAGGTTTGGGTGTCAGTCCGCCATCTGCACATGAAGGATGCGATCGACAGGCTCATGACGGACTTTGGTCGGTTCGCGCAGGAGCACGCCGGCTTCAGAGGGTGAGCTGCCAGCGTCGGAGTCAGCTGACATCAGCGATGCGCACAACGTGCAGATCAACGACCTGAAGGACATGCTCGCGAGCTTGCCCCAGTTCCAGGCACAGCGCGACCAGTACTCGCTGCATTTCGACATGGCACAGGAGTGCATGAACTTGTTCGAGACGAACAAGCTCAACCTGTCCGCGAACGTTGAGCAGTGCTGTGCGACAGGCTTCACGCCAGAAGGCAAGACGCCCAAGACGATTGTCGAGGAGATGGTCCCGTTGCTGGACGACAGGGCCATGAGCCAGCTCGACAAGGTGCGGATCATCGCGCTCTACATCATATTCCGCGAAGGCGTGGCCGACGAGGACCGCCGCCGCCTCTACCAGCACGCGCGGTTGTCCATCACCGAGCAGGACATGGTGAACAACCTCGTCCACCTCGGCGTCAAGGTTGTCAAGGACAAGGACAACCGCTTCCGCGGCGGACGTATCCGGAACAAGTACTCGGCCAGGGACGACCAATACGACCTGTCACGTTACAAGCCAGTGGTGCAGATCATGGTCGAGGACCACACGTCGAACCGGCTGGACCAGTCGTCGTTCCCCTTCGTCCGCGATGCGCCGCAGGAGCTGACCTCTTCAATGCGCTCCTCTCCCCATGCTCCTCCACAGCAGCTCAACGCTGGCAACTCTCTCCGCAGCGCGCGGCCGACATGGCACAAAGCTACGTCGGCACGGCAGACCAACGAGAACCAGCAGCGATACATCATCTTCGTCGCCGGCGGCGTGACCTACTCCGAGATCCGGCAGGCATACACCCTCTCCCAAGCGCTGGGCAAGGACATCATCATCGGCTCGACGCACATCATCACCCCCGAGTCCTTCCTCAAGGACGTCAAGGCGCTCGGCAGAGGCGGCATCGGCGGCAACCCACCCTGCGGCCTGCCGCAGCACCCCCAGGCGCCGGGGCGGCCAGACTGGCGCAATCCCGGCGAGCCAATGCCGTACCAGGCCATCCTGGATCAGCGGCACTGGGAGCCACCTGTGGGTCCTCCACCGATGGCTCCGCCACAGCAGAACCTTGCGCCAAAGAAGCACGGGGCGCTCGGCGACACGACGCGCGCGTTCTCGGACCTCAGCATCAGCAGCCAGGGGTCCAAGAGCAGCAAGAGCAAGGAGGGGGAGAAGAAGAAGCGCGGACTGTTCAAGTTGATGCGCTGATACCTGACACGTAGATCATTGGTTGTTCATATGCATGTTGATACGTATTGCAAGGTGGTCTAAGTCGTCGCTTCTATGATGGTGCCTGGTGTCAAGCGTGCCATAAAAATCGCACTCAGCGATGCCATGGCCTGCGTTTCGTCGTGGAAGTTAGTGCGTACATCGATAGGAGGACATTAGTGCGTACATCGATAGGAGGACACATAATGTTGACCTGTGGAAGCTTCCAAGGCGGCATGGTCCTGCAACGCTCCCACAGCATGCCTCATGGCGGATGAGCATGAGCGAACTCCTAAATGCATATGCGATACCAAGACCAAATGACTAGAATGCCGGCTGGCGCCAGCGGTCGTTTTACTCCTCGTGAGGACTAGCAACAGCGACGTCGACGACGCCTGGCGGGCTTGACCTCGCTATTATGGGAGCACGATGTAGTGACGGAGGTTCTCCGGGATGGCCTCGAGGAGACCCTTGGACTCGAGCCAGACGCGCGAGAAGAGACGGGCCTGGTAGCGGTAGGCGCCGTCGGCGATGACGGTGACGACGGTGCTGCCGGGACCCTTCTTCTTGGCGATCTGCTGGGCGGCCCAGACGTTGAGGGCGGACGAAGCGCCGACGTAAAGACCCTCCTCGGCCAGGAGGCGGTAGATCATCTTAATCGACTCGGCGTCGGGAACGTGGACGGCGCCAGACAGAAGCTCAAGGTCGGGCTTGAGGTTCTCGGTCACGCGGCCTTGTCCAATACCCTCGGTGATGGAGCCGTTGCCCTCACGCGCGAGCTTGCCGTTCTCGACGAGGTTGTAGAGAACCGATCCAGGGGGGTCGGCGAGGTAGCTCTCGACGCGGCCCTCACTCTTGTCAACAAGGTAGCGGGTGACGCCGGCGAGCGTGCCGCCGGTTCCGGTCGCGCAGATGAACGCGTCGAGCTTACCGCCGTCGGTCTGCTCCCAGATCTCGGGGCCAGTAGTCACAATGTGAGCGTTCCTGTTGGCGATGTTGTCGAACTGGTTCGTCCACACGGCGTTGTCGAGGCTCTCGGCATACCGCCTCGCCTGGTGGTTGTAGTTCATCTCGTTGTCGAACGCGACGGCCGGCACGGGACGGACGTCGGCGCCGAGCATGCGCAGGAGGTCGATCTTCTCCTGGCTCTGCGTGTCCGGCATGTAGATCACGCACTTGTATCCGCGCGCGCGGCAGACGTGCGCAAGACCAATACCAGTGTTGCCGGCCGTGCCCTCGACGACGGTGCCGCCGGGGCGGAGCTGGCCCTTCTCCTCAGCGTCCTTGACAAGGTACAGCGCCGCGCGGTCCTTGATCGAGCCGCCGGGCGACATGAACTCGGCCTTGGCGTAGATGTTGGCGCCGACCTCGTCGGAGACGTTCTTAAGGCGGATCTGGAGTCAGTCTATGCAGTCCATGTCGAGCAGTAGCCAGCTGCTCTAACGTCGCCGCTCGGCTATGATCCGGCTAGCCGACGATGTCAGAAAAGTCAAGCTTACCAGAGGGGTGTTGCCGACAGCGCCGACGAAGCCGTCGACATAGCGAGCGCGCGCCTCAGTCGCAAACGAGCGCGCGAGGGGCACAGAGCGCGAGATGGGGCGGATTGCCGTCCGAAGCACCGAGAAAGCCATGGTGGAGATGAGTACGATGCAGAATACAGTTGTCGCCGTCAGCCATGCATCAATCGTCGACGATGGCGAACGACGTGTGGTCCATCCAGTAACCTGGTCTTTAACTTTCGGAATCGATCAAATCATGACGTGCTTCAGTGGCGTGATGGCCCCGCCCAAGGCAAGCAGTCACCGGCCAGCGCGGCCAGACGCGCCCAAGTCTCAGCCAGGGTACGTGCCCGCTTGATAATGAGGCACGGGTTTGGAAGCCAAAAACGTAGCTCGCAACAGGGTTCGAACCTGCGACCCCCTGGTATCAAAGGACCATATGAAGAGACATGGCAATCGAAGCCAGGCGCTCTAACCACTGAGCTAAACGAGCTGCAGTGAGCACTCTCAAAAGTGCCGTCTTGAGCCGCGGCTATCCTAAGCTGCGTGGAAATTCAAGTTGCTATGGACGCCGTTCTACGCATCCCAGCCCTTCTTTGTCAGCTGTGCCGTATGTATGGCAGCTTCAGGTCTGATTTTGAAGAGTTGGAGAGGAGTATGAAGTTGCCATGGTGCAGAATTCGAGGATCAACAGTGGGCAGCGTACGGACAACGATCGGCGGAGTTCTACACATCTCCGTTTTGCTTTCGAATGTCGGAGCAGAGCGTTTCCGAGATCTCAACTTCAACACCAACTCCAAAGACCACAATGAGGCAGCTCCGCGTAGCAGCAAGAGCGCTGCACGCGCAGCGCAGGACGCTACTCTCTCGTCCACTTCTCCCTGCAACCCTTTCCGCCGCCCGGGCGCCGGGAGCGCGGACGGTGCTCCCATCGACCTCCACCCCAGCCTTCCATCTTCCTCGCCGCGGATTCGCTTCGTCGGTGCGCGCGCTTGCTGGCGCAGACGGCAAGTCGAGGGGGGTGAACATGGAGGACTTCCCTCCTGAGAGGATACGGTAAGCTCGCAGAGCTGCACAAAGCTGACAGCAGCAATCTCTCGATCATCGCGCATATTGACCACGGCAAGTCGACGCTCGCCGATCGGTTGTTGCAGGTGCGCACGCGAGGAGGGGGAAGGGCTGACAATAGATGACGAACACACTGCCATCTGAGGCCAATGCCCAGTTCCTCGACAAGCTCAAGGTCGAGCGCGAGCGCGGTATCACTGTCAAGGCGCAGACTGTGTCGATCATCCACACGCACACCGACGGCAAGGAGTACCTCATCAACCTGATTGACACTCCCGGCCACGTCGACTTCAGTTACGAGGTATCGCGCAGTCTCGGAGCGTGCGAGGGTGGACTCCTCCTTGTTGACTGCACTCGTGAGCCGGCTCTTTCTCCTAACCAAGCTGACGCCCAGAGGGTATCCAGGCGCAGACGCTGTCGGTGTACCACCACGCTGTGGACGCCAACCTCAAGCTCCTGCCTGTGATCAACAAGGTTGATCTCCCGCACGCGTCGCCCGAGGAGACGTCGGAGCAGATCGCGTCGTCCTTCGGCCTCCCTGTCGAGACCCATATGCCCATTAGCGCTAAGAGCGGACTGGGCGTCGACCGCGTACTCGAGCAGATCGTTGACGGATTGCCACCACCCAAATGGGAGGGCGGCGACAACAAGCTCCGCGCACTCGTCTTTGACACCTTGTAAGCACTCTTGTATAGCTAAGCTGACCGCAGCTACGATCGCTTCCGCGGCGTCGTATCGCTCGTCCGTATCGTGTCCGGCGAGGTGAAGAAGGGCGACAAGGTCAAGTTCCTTCAGGCCGGGAAGAAGTACGATGTCCTCGACGTGGGCATTTACAACCCCGAGGAAGTGCCGGTTGGGAAACTCAAGGAGGGGCAGGTCGGCTACCTCATCTGCAACATGAAGAACTCTGAGGAGGGTGAGCCTGCTGCCGCGATTGCCTTAGCTCACTCCAGCGCATATTGGCGACACCGTCTGCCTCTTGAACGAGCCGACTGAGCCGCTCCCTGGCTTCCAGCCTATGAAAGCGATGGTGAGCTGCCATCGGTGGTACTCCAGCTCACACCAGGTCTACGCGGGTGTCTTCCCCATGGACAACTCGGACTTCCCGCAACTGGAGGAGTCTATTGAGAGAGTGAGTGCAGGTGTACGATATGATAGCGCTGACACCCAGCTTACGCTCAACGACCGGAGTGGTGAGGCTATACAGTTAATAGTGTGGTAGCTGACCACAGTATCTGTCGAGCGCGAATCTTCTGCAGCTCTTGGACAAGGCTTCCGTCTCGGCTTCCTCGGCACCCTCCACATGGACGTCTTGTGAGTAGCACAGCTGCATCGTTTGTTCCTACTAATGCGACAGCCGCCAGCGCCTCGAGGACGAGTACTCGTCTAATGTGATCATCACAGCGCCCACTGTGCCATACAAGGTCGTCTATCAGAAGGGCAAGCAGATGATTGAGGAGTTCATCTCCAATCCAGCCGAGTTCCCAGACACGACCGACACTCGTCTTCGCGTCTCCCACGTCGAGGAGCCAATGGTCAGCGCCACAATCTTTGTCCCTACTGGTGAGCTTTGAGAGCTTTCTTTCAGCTGACAGCAGAATACGTTGGAGCCATGATGGAGCTGTGCGCAAAGTACCGTGGCGTGCAGGAGGAGTACAAGTTCTTGGACAACACCGACCGTGCTATTCTCAAGTACAAGCTGCCCCTGGCAGAGATCGTCACCGACTTCTTCTCCGAGCTCAAGAGCTCGAGCTCAGGATTCGCATCGTTCGACTACGAGGAGAGTGGGTACGAGAAGTCCAACCTCGTCAAGCTCAACATGCTCCTCAACCAGAAGCCTGTTGACGCCTTGGCTCTGATCGTGCACAAGGACGCTGCACAATACGTTGGCCGCGCTTGGGTGAAGAAGCTCAGTGAGTACTCGTCTAGCTCCATCAGCTGACTGTGTAGAGGACGTACTTCCCCGTCAGCTCTTCGAGCTGGCCATCCAGGCGTCCGTCGGTAACAAGGTTGTTGCGCGTGAATCGCTCTCGGCCATGCGCAAGGACGTCACTGCTGGTCTGTACGGTGGCCACTACGAGCGCAAGATGAAGCATCTCAACAAGCAGAAGGAGGGCAAGAAGCGTCTCAAGCGCCTAGCGGGCAACATCGATATCCCCCAGAGTGCCTTCTTCGACGTCCTCTCGTCTCGGCCAAGGACCTTCTCCACTAGCGCCCGCCACCAGGCCGGCTTCTCCGAACATCTTCCGTCTGTCCCTCAACCCCCACCTGAGCTCATGATGGACGCCGAGACTCCACAGACACCTATCGGTCGCCATGACCTCTCGCCTGAGCAAAGGTCGACCTTACTTTCGGGCATCATGGAGCAGACCGCTAGCCGATCCGAGGTGACTTCGGAACCGCTGTTCGCCATGTTCACCCGCCTCTACCTCGCCACTCCATCACACACTTTCACTCCCGACGAGCTCAGGAGAATCGCTCACACGATGCACGCCACCGACCGCCGGTTCAAGGTCAACACGCGTGCCGCCAACGAGCGTTTCGAGACGGTCGTCAATGCCCTCCGCGATGCCGCCGGTGGTAACAGCGAGGCTCTCAGAGGACTCGAGCTGCCCATCCTGGTATCGGGGTCAAGGACCAGGCGGCATGTGCCGCAGAACGTGCTACGCAAGGCCGAAGGCGTGTTTACTGCGCTCTATCCTGCTCCGCCTGTGGCAAAGAACGCGCTTAAGGAGTACAGGATGTGCCTGAATCATGTCCTTTACCTTTGCGCCCTGTCGCGGTCGCCAAGCAAGCTCAACGCGTGGTGGGGCAAGATGATCAAGGAGGGCGTCAAGCCCGACAGCTACTCGTATCTCACCCGCATCCTCGTGTTCGGGTACATGGCGAATGTCGAAGGCGTCCTCGCCGAGCTGGCCTTCACGCTGCCGAAAGTGGACGCAGCGAACGCCACGATCCTCACCAACAGCGCGATCTGGATGGCCATCCGGGCCGAGCGCTGGGACGTCGCGATGTCTCTGTCCTCGGCCCTCCAGAGTCGCTCGCTGGACGAAGTGAACGACGCGCTCTCAGCCCTCAAGAACGTCCCGCTCACCCTGGCAGAGACCCTCGTGGGCGTCTCGCCCGATCGCCTGACATGGTCTACCCTCGTCGAGGCGCACGCGTACCGCGGCGACCTGCTCGGCGCGCTCAACGCCCTCCGCCAGATGTTCGATGACAAGCACGTCCCCGGCGTGGCAGAGTACATGGCCATGTTCCACGGCTTCTCACGATACGGCGTAATCGGGACCAACCCCGCTGGAGACGCGTCGGCGTGCTTCCCACTGTGGCGGGACAATCATGCCACATCCGGCCTCGACAACCCATGGGGCGACGAGGAGGTGGGCCAGTTCTCGTCCAACTACCCGCCCTCGGCGTCGTCGCTGTGGACGCAGTCGGCGCTCGAGGACCTCTTCACATCCTTCCTTGCCCTCCCGCCTCCGCGGTCGACGGGCAAGTCGCTGCCCCGCGCGCCAAGCGCCAATGCAGTGTACCGCACCCTCCTGGCATTTGGGCGGGTCACCAACTCGGACGGCAACGCTGTGCGCGCGGCGCTCGCGGCTATGACGAGCAAGTTCGGGCCTGGAAATGAGGAGGGGTGGGTTGGATGGCACGAGGATAAGCGGCACAAGAAGGTGCGCGCTGCGCTCGGCATGGACGAGTCAAGTTAGAAGTTTGGTAGACATATCTCGCATCAGATACCCTGCATACTATACAATGACATGGCACTGTCACAGCTCCACACCGGCTACACGACCGGCTACAGCTCAATGTCCTCGTCGTCGTACGCCTCCTTGATGATGCGGTAGATGTACGATGGAGGGTGATCGCCGCTGTTGTCAGCTCCTTTACTGCGCGCATAACTCACTCATTGGTGGCGTAGAGGTTGATGAGCTCGGGACGGATGTAGTCGTAGTGGGGGTCTGGGACCTCGACGCCCTCGAAACCTCCGCCGCCGCCCGTGTGGTCGTACCCAATAACAGGCCCTGGGCCCTGGAAGTCGAGCGTGTCGTACTCGTGATACAAGTTCCACGAGGGGGCGAACTTGAACTGGCCCGTAGTCACGACGACGGGCTTGGCATGCGCCTGCGCGGCAAGGGTGCACGCGAGCGAGCCGGCGAGGGCGAACATACCGCCGTTGGCGGAGACGCTGTGGGTGCCGAAAATGACCTTGGTGACACGCGGCATGACGGCGTGCAGCGACGAGTCGGGGACGAGGAGGGTGGGGATGCTGTGGTTTGCGAGGGCGGCGGCCATGGCCTGGCCGTGGAAGGAGGGTGCGCTCTCGAGCACGATGACGGAGAACTTGCGGTCGCGGAAGGCCGACTTGAGGAAGTTCTCGACTGTCCTCGAGTGTCCGAGGGTGAGAATCACCTCGCCCGAGTGGATATGCTCCTTGGCACCGCGTGCGACGTCCTCGTGCGTCGTCTCAAGCTCGCCAATGACCTCGTCAATAGCCTGGATCAGAACCGGCTTGAGCTTGCCTGCCTGCCGCGCAAACTGCTCGCGCTCGCGCTCCTCCCACTCGGCCCTATCGGCATTCGTCATCGCCGGCCCCATCCCCGTCGGGCTGGCCACTTCGGGCGCAGCAACCCCGCTAGCCATGCGGGTGACGATACGCGGCGGCGTCGCGAACAGCGAGCTCGTCGACGCGCTCAGGTCCAGCAACGAGCCGGAGCGCTCGAGCTGCACGCGGCTGTGCCGCATCGCGACGAAGTTCGACAGCGTCGCCTGCCGCGGCGCAGGCGTGCCGGGCACACTGGGCGACTTGGGAGAGTGCGCAAAGTAGGAAGGCGGCGTGGCGAAGCCGGGAGTGGCAGGGCCAGGTGTGCCGGGCACAGAGGGGGGCTGGGACATGTGCGCGGCGGCCGCGGCACGGTACTCCTCGCGGATGAGCTTGATGATCCGGCGCACGATGTTGCCCGCGGCGAGTTCTGCTGTCAGCCGTGCCCATGACTACTGGGGAAGGGAGAAGGGGGAAGGATCAAGGGAGAGGTATGAGGCACAGCGGCCACGGTGCGAGGTGGCACCAGCACAACTCTACTCACCCTTGGGATTCGCCTCGACGAGCAGCTTGCCAATCGCGCGAATAGCGTCAACCAGCTCGTCGATGGTACTGAATCTCATGCTCCGCACGACATTCTGGATCAGCGCAGCCGTCGCAAGCGCGACATTGCGCGACCCGATAATCTGCCTGCTCATTAGCCTTCACTCTGGTCCTCCTGGAGGACGCACCTTCGGCGCAGGCGCACGACGAGCGCCTCGACGAGCCGAGCCGTCGGGTCGACTTTTGCCTGCTGTCAGCTGGTGAGAGAGGAGTTAGCTCACCTGGATATCAGCGGCCATGGGTGGGTGTTGGTGCGGTAGTGACGGCGCGCAATGTCAATGTCGAACCTTTTGTCCTGAGTCGAGGAATCGAGCGTCGGAAATCTGGTTCCGCTATTATTACAACTTCAATTAGGTTGGGAGGCACAGTCCATTATTACGTACTCCTAATGGCCAGGTCTGGGGTATTAGGACAGTCGATGCGGGGAAGCTGCGTCATGGCCTCTCGTGCTCATCTCGATGTTGACGCCTGGCCTCTTCTCTCTTCAATCATCACCGCCATGTCCGCATCACAAATAGGTGAGCTCTCTCCAAACGCTGAGTCACAGCTTACAGCAGGCCCCATCCCGCAGCAATACTCTGCAGCGGCGACTGTGCCGCTCATAAAGTCGCCGTCGCTCTGGCTCCCACCACCTGTGAGCTTCCCCGTCGATAAAGCCAGCTGACACCAGGTCGAGCTGCCAACTGATATCCACCCGCTGCCAGAGGATATTACGGCTTATGTGCGTCTCTCTTACGCCCTTGATCACCCCCTTCTCTCCCTTGCCTTGTCCGCTCCTCCTCGGCATCACTCTCCTTCCTTCACCTCAAGTCCCTATCCTTCCTTCCTCGCACTTGGCCAACACACCGATCAGCTGTTGATCCGAATGTAGCTGACACCAGTTCGTCTACCCCTTCACTCTCGAACAACACGTCCTCTCCCTCCATCCCCCACCGCACGTCGCCATCGCCGAGCGGCGCGCGCGCAACGCCGCGATCCTCCACGCACGCGAAGTTGAGGAGGAGGAGCGCGAGAAGGCGGCCCTGCACAAAGTCGCGCCGGGGTACAATCCTGCCGCGATGCTGGTGCCGACCCACCGCCGTTCCGAGTCGACGTCTAAGGAGCAGACCGACCCGCAGGCCCAGGCCCAGGCCGAGCCGGAGAAGAAGACAGGAGAAGGGGAGTCGCCAAAGGAGGCGGACCCGATGGACGACCTGGTCGCTCAGCTCGAGCAGATGGAGAGCAGCAAGCAGTGAAGAGGGTGTTGTATAATATGCATAGGGTAATGGTTAGGTCTACAATGAGAAGGGCTGCGTGAAGGGGGGTTATGGAAGCAACGGTGAGGCTACGACATGAGGGCGATGAGGCCAAGTTCCCTGCTGTTAGCTATGACGATCCTTATTTCCTAGCTTACTGTCGGACCTGGTCGCCGACGAGCATCTCGCCATACTCCTTCTGCGGGCCGAAGCGCTCCTCCGCGCGCTGCTTAAGAGCAGGCATCGGCGCGAGATGGTAATCCGGCGTGAGGTGCCAGAACTGCCGTCAGCTAAGGTCGACGCTCACGAAGCTCACGAAAGTCGAGGAGATGCGGATCCGAGGACGATCAGGATGAGAGGCCTTACGCCGCTCGAGCGCCTACTTGTCAGCGAAGAGGCACTATGCGTGACTGGGGACTCACAGCAAGCGTCGCCTCATTGCACACAACCTCGTGGAACCCGGCTATCATCAGCTACCATCGTAAGTTGGACGCACCCTTGATGAGGCCGCCGCTGAGCCATTCGAGCTGCTTGCCCGCCTGCACGAGCAGGCATCCCTCAGGAACGCGCGCGGGGATACGCTTGCCCGTATTCCGTGCCCAGATGTTCACTGCCGTCAGACCCGTCATTGTACGTTCTTACGGCCTGGGTATCGCGACTGCCCGTGGATGGTCAGGAAGTTGAGGTCGGTGTGGAACCCAGCGTAGATACTGCTGTTAGGTTGATGATCAGAATGAGAAACCTACGTGTTGAGCTCGCCATACTTGTCGAGATCAGTCGCGGTCGGCGCGAGGAGGTGCGAGCCGTACCGCCCTGCATCGAGGAAGGTGGTCTCCTCCAGCCCGAGGCCGGTGGCGACCATGCGCGCTACACCTTCGACCCTGTCGTCAGCGCCTCCCCCCGCACCCGCCTGCTGGATAGACGTACGCCTGCTTGATGAAGCCGCCCCACTCGGCCACCCTCTCCTCCCAGCTCTCCTCAAATGCCTTCGGGACGACATTCGGCGCGGTCGAGTACGGGAACTTGGACTCGTACGGCGGCCGCTCGGCCATACGGTGGAAGAAGCTACCGTCAGACTCCGACAACACAGGGGGACGAACCGGCACTTTGGGTCGGCGGCGTGTCCGCTCAGATCGAGCGGCCGCTCGGCGGGATCCAATCCAGCAATGACGGCGAGACACTCGTCGTCGCGCCCGCACTTCGGCTTCTCCGTGTTTTCGAGCGTCACGCCCTTCTGTCAGTCCTCCCCCAACTAATAGACGTACGACCTGGTATCCGAGCTCGGGGCGTTCGTCGACCTTGAGCGCCTCGTCGGGCTGGGCGAAGTAGTCCTCGAACAGGTCCAGAAAGCGGTCATTCGATTCTTTGGGTGCCCGCGAGTCGCGCACGACCAGCGCGCCGGTTAGGATCAGCGACTCGGCGGCGCGCTGTGCCTCGGCTTGCGCGGCGGCGGAGGAGGGATTGCGGAGATAGATGTCGAGGTCGACTACGGCTGGGTCCATGATGGCTCGTGAGATGTGGTGTGGTGGCGAGAGGACAGGATGACTTTGTTGATCAGTCCAGTCAACCTCCACCGACGCGACGAATTCCGCGTCGGAACTTCCACGGATATGTCAGTTCATGACGCTCACGCTTCAACAACTCTCATGCATGCATGCATGAATCTAGAGACGGCGAGACTAACTGCAATCAAGATCCAGCCGAGAAGAACCTGAAAAGAAATGCTAAGCTTGTCAAGACGCTATGGGAAGCGCCCAGCTCGCTCACTTGCCACCCAGCACGCTCCCAGGCACCGGCCACGCATGGCCGCGGCCATACCGACGCAATGCATGACTTCTATGCTCGCCTACTTTTCACTTCTGTTGCACCCCGTTTTTACTTCTTGCCGTTGGAGTAGTCGTAGAAGCCCTTGCCGCTCTTGCGGCCAAGCTCGCCCTTGTTGACGAGGTCGACAATGGCCTTGGTAGGCTCGACGAGGCTCTCAGGGAGCTCGCCCGACTTGGCCTTGTCGACCCAGCCGTCTGCGATGAATTGGGTGGTGTCGAGACCGATGTAGTCGAGGAGCTCGAAGGGCTAATTGTCAGCTTGGCCTGTGCTTTGCACTCACGCCCATGGGGTAGCCGGCACCGAGCTTCATGGCGATGTCGATGTCCTCCTTGGTGGCGTCTCCGCGGTCGACCATGCGCGCGGCCTCGAGGAGGTAGGGAACAAGGAGACGGTTAACGATGAAGCCGGGGGTGTCCTTGCAGGCGACGGGGGTCTTGCCCATGCGCTTGGTGACCTCGAAGAGGGCGTTGTAGGTCGCGTCCGAGGTCTTGGCGGCGCGGACGACCTCGACGAGCTTCATCGCGGGCACGGCTGGATGTCAGTGATGCCAAAGGAGCGACGCACGGTTGAAGAAGTGGAGACCGCCGAAGTTGGCCTGGCGCTCCTCAGTGCAGTTCTCAGCGATCTCGGAGATGGCGAGCGACGACGTGTTGGACGCGAAGATGGTGTTGGCGCTGGCATCAGCACTACTCCTGCTAGTCGACCCACCCAGCCTTCTTGTCGAGGTAGGCGAAGAGGTCGCGCTTGACCTTGATGGACTCGATGATGGCCTCGCACACGAGGTCGGTGCTCGACACAGCCTTCTCACTGCTGTCAGCTAGTCATTAACTCAGGTCGACTCACGCATCGGTAGTCGTGGTGATGTTGGCAAGGACCTTCTTGGAGTAGCCCTCAATGTCGTCCGGCTGCGCCTTCTTGGCGACACGCGCGACCGACTTGTTGATGATGTTCAAGCCGTTCTCGAGCGCCTTGTCCGTGACGTCCGTGAGGATGACCTTGAGGCCGGCCTGCGCGCTAACCTGGGCGATACCCGCGCCCATGAGACCAGCGCCGAAGACGGTGATGGTCTGGATGCCGTCGCTCGACGACGACATGTGACGCTGCAGGCCGACGGCGCGGGCGGCACAGGCGTAGGCCGGGACGCGGGAGCGGAGGGCAGGGCGAGCGATAGCGGCGAGCATTTTGATCAGTGGAATGGAGAGAGGTGACAAACGGATGATAACTGTAGGATGCAACGTGCTGGACTTTAGTTGGACACGGCGCTTGGCTGCTTCCCGAGCGAGTTCCGTCGTTGGAGTGGGTTTAGACGAATGTGCCTAAACATCCTTAAACCGGCTGGTTCTGATGCCGGCGTCGCGTGTTCTATATACCAAGTTCTGCTAAGCTCGCCAAATGACAGTGAGTCTCAGGGTATCTCGGCTGTATCAACTCCCATCTTGGTCCGACCGCCTCCTACACGCTCTCTTTGGCTCTCCTCGCCGATATCACGGCCGGGTTACAACGGGGGCATGCAACAACGGCCAGGAGATTGTGAGAGCCACGTGGCAGTCTGGCTCCAGCCCATCAGCGGCCTTTAATCGCCTCCGATGTCATCGGGCGATCAAGAACAATAGATCGCTGCGGTCGGTGCGTATCACAAAGGCTTGACGTGCCTAGAACGCCGCGCGCTCGAGCCCCTCCAATACTCCCCCACTCTGGACTGTTCCTCCCTTTGCCCTTGGTCAGAGATATCACCTTCCGACCGTCACATGATAACGCCAGCTTGAAGCCCGCGTTTAAATACCGGCTTAGCCCACTTTCCACTTCGCGTTCTCCATCTCAACTCAACCTCATTCCTACAACTGCTGGCACTAGTCTCGCATCACAAAAGCACAATGTCTGAGCCCGGAGTCATCGCTTCCCACCGCTACGGTAGGTCTCAGAGAGAGACAACCACTGACGTAATAGGAAAGGACCTCGTCCGCGTTGCGCGCGTCGTGCGCCAGAAGGTCAATGGCCAGGAGCAGCACCAGGTCATCGAGTACACCGTGCGGGGTGAGTGCTCGTACTCGACTACATGCATGAGCTAACATACAGCCCTGCTGGACGGCAAGATCTCGACGTCGTACACCCATGCCGACAACTCGGTCGTCGTCCCAACTGACACTGGTGAGTCCGTCCGTATGCCAGTCTTGCTAACATCTAGTCAAGAACACCGTCAACGTCCTCGCCAAGACCTCCCCACACGTCCTCGACCCCGCCGCCTTCGCGCTCCACATCGCCACCCACTTTGTGTCGCGCTACGACCACATCTCGACCGCGTATGTTGACCTGCAGACGCACAAGTGGAGCCGTATCCCCGTCAAGGGCCAGCCCCACAAGTGGTCGTTCGTGCGGGACGGCGACGAGAAGCAGACAGTGTCGGTGGTCGTCGACGGCAAGGACAAGAAGAACCTCAAGGCTACGCTCAAGCCTGGGCTCAAGGACTTGCTTGGTGCGTCGCGCGCCGTGGCCTAAGAGTAAGCTGACAGCAGTCCTTAAGACCTCTGGGTCTGCATTCGAGAAGTTCTGGACCGACGAGCTGACGACCCTTGTCGGTGAGTCTGCCACGTAAAGCGACGTTAACAGCAGCCGTCAAGGACCGCCTCTTCTCCACCTCGGTGACTGCGCAGTGGAACGTCCCCCTCCCCAACATCCCGTTGACGGTGGAGAACATTGGCGCCATCGCGGCTCAGCTCAAGCTTCCCGAGGTCGCCGCCAAGATCCGCGAGGACACGCTCGAGGTCTTCGCGACGGACGAGAGCGCCTCGGTCCAGGCGACGCTGTACAACACCGCCCAGGCTGTACTCACCCACTGCCCCGTCGTCGAGTCGATCAGCTACTCGCTCCCAAACAAGCACTACATCCCGATCAACCTGTCGGCGTTCAGGCTCGACAACGGCTTGGGCTACGAGGGCGGCGCCGAGGTGTTCCACCCCGTCGCGGACCCCTCGGGCCTCATCGAGGCCACCTTCGCGCGCAAGCCCAAGGCCAAGCTCTAAGCGGCAAGGGCTGTGAGGTCGCGTCACGCAGTTGTTACATCTAGACTAGGTTGTGCTATGCAGTTGTCATGGATGCTAGTGTGCTATCGGGCTCATGCGACCGTCCTGGAGCCCTAGCCAGTCGGGTGCCAGCAAGTGGGCTACACCTCCGTGCTGACCGGCGATGGCGCTGGATTGTCCCCCACTCTCGTCGCGGCCCCGCAAGTGGGCAGCTCAACCTAATTCACAGCGCTCGTCACCGGCTATGCCCGCCTCCACCTCCACCTCCAGCGGTGCCTACCAGGCATGTGCCATTCGGCTAATCTACGGATTGTTGACGAACAACCACAACTCATTGCATTGCGAAAGGCAAGCAGATCCGACGTCGCAGCTGACGCCAGATGCCAACAGAACCCAACCCACGGCGCATCGCCGTCCTCGGCGCCGGCACAATGGGCGCCGGCATGGCCTCGGTCCTCTCCGCCGCCGGCCACTCCGTCATCTCCTGGGACGTGAGCTCAGCCGCCCTCTCCGCATTGTCGAGGGCCCATCCGAACATCGCGACGACTGAGCACCTGAACGAGGCCGTCGTCGGGGCCGACGTTGTCCTGGAGGCGATCGCAGAGGACCTGGCCATCAAAGTGGAAGTATACCGCCGCATCTCCGCGCTGAACGGCACATGTATCGTCGCATCCAACACGTCCTCTCTTCCCGCCGAATCGCTCGCTGCAGCACTCGACCCGCCCGCGCGATTCGCCATCGCCCACTTCTTTAACCCCGCCACCGTCGTCCCCCTCGTCGAGATCGTCCCCGCCTCCCAAACCTCCCCCGAAACGCTGGCGGAGTTGAAGCGCATAATGGAGAACGCCGGCAAGCTCCCGGTAGTCCTGAACAAGAGCGTGCCCGGCTTCGTCGCCAACCGACTCCAAGCCGCGCTCTATCGCGAAGCCTACGCGCTGGCCGCTGATGGCGTTGCGTCTCCCGAAGACATCGACCTCGTCGTCCGTGCTGGCCTCGGATCGCGGTGGGCTGCTGCGGGCCCTTTCGCTGTCACGGATCTGGGCGGGATGGATATCTGGAAGGCGGTGACGGGGCAGTTGTTCCCCCTCCTTGCGGCCGATACGGTGACGCCGGCGGCGATTGAGGAGAGGGTCAAGAGGGGAGATTTGGGGGCGAAGACGGGAAGGGGGATTTATGAGCATGATCCAGCGGAGGATCAGGAGGTGAGGGATAGGATGGAGAGGCATTTCAAGCTCGAGTTTGGGGGTGGAGCATGATAGAGGAGGATGCATGGGTGTGCGCGTTGCATCAGATGCAGGGCTGTAACAGGACAGCCAGAGGTCTGACCTGGGGACGTGCTAAGAGGAGCAGCCGGCTAACCCTGGGACACACAAACGACCGACCGCTACGCAGGCTGTCCTCCTGCCAGCAGGTGATCAAATACCTTCCAACAACGGCTAGCCATTTATTAAGTACCAGGTAACTACACGCTTAGTCGCGCATAGCATACAGAGAAGCGCTGAGCGATCACCTATCGCATTCCCACTCAACCGACTCTTCCTCCATGAGCTCATATGCCACGTGACTGTCTCAGATCTCAACAAGAACAACATCTCTGTTCGTATAGTGGCTAGTATGCTCGCTTGTCATTAGTTGATGACCGCGGGAGACCGGAGTTCAATTCTCCGACAGAGAGCATTCTTCTTTTGCCTCAGGTTCTTCTTTTTGCTCTGCAGAGAGAGCTTAAATGGGTGGTCGGAATAGGGGGGTGGAAAAGTTCAGTCGGTCAGAAATTGCGATCGCAGGTTAGCTCGCGTGAGCTCATGAGCGAAGCGCAGTGGGCGCGAGCTGGACGCTGGCGCTCCTCTGGTGCGCTGAGGAGCTGAAAGGCAGCACGGATTCGAGAGAGAGATGCAAGAAACAAGCGTGAGCACCAGTAGTAGTTATGGTTCATCGACGTGCGACATCTCGTGCTCTTCCCACTCCTTCCACTCTCTTGTCTCACCTCATATACCTACCTCCCCTTCCTCTGCAACTTACCAACGCCCTTACGCATCTCCGCGAGGCCAAAAAGGAATTCCAAGGTCACGACGGGGGTCGAACCCGCGATCTCCTGATAGAGACGATTGAATCGTAGTCAGACGCGATGCCATTTCGCCACGCGACCCTTGGTGGTTGACTAGTCCTGGCACCGTACAAATCTGCGCTGCGCCCCGGTTAGTGGCCGGGTTCATCATAGGTCACAGTGATTGCATGTGGTGCTACGCGCAAGGCAGCTGCTATGAAAGAGCGCATGTGTATGGACGCTAATAAGGATGCGGATGGACGGTGGGGAGTCGTTGAGGGTGGTGAAGTCTATGGAGATGGGGCGCTGGGCGCATGCGAAAGGTGGTTGTGTGTATTCTACAAGTAGAGGATGGTGTCTACAATGATGAATGTTGGTGGTACAGTGATGTTACGCACAGGCGACAGCGACTGCCACTGGCGGAGCGGCGACGACGGGGCCGTCAGCGGCCTGGTACTCCTTCTCGAGCACGTCGAGCTCGGGGACTTCCGCCGTGCTTTCGCTGGCGTTGTCGTCGGCCTTGGTGGCGTCGACGTCGCCAATGGCAAGCTCGGCCATGGCCTTGGGAGCAGAGTCGCCCTTGCTCGCCTTGGTGAGCACCTCGTTGGCTTTGATGTCGAGGCCGGACAGGTCGGGCATCTTGAGCGGACCAGGCTGGTAGCAGATGGTCCGCATGAGATCAAGCTGCGTGCGCTGGAACCAAAGCTGCCGTTTCGGATTCCAAGGGCATAGGAAGGGGTGATGTTGATGCAGGAGGAGACATTGAGGGTACGGAGAGCGAACCGCGTGAGCGAAGATATGTACGAAGGAGAAGGCCGGCGCATACATGGGTGGCGGAGTAGTACTTCCAGCTGGACCACGGGAAGATCCATCCAGTGAGGCCTCGGATCGCAAGCTTGGAGGGGTCGGCGACGACCTGGTGTGAGCAAGTACTCATTCACGGTTAGCTCACCTCCTCGCGGAGCTCGACAAACTTGGCGACCTTGTCGGTGAGGACGGCTTTGACGCCCCAGGACATGGCCATACGCATCTCGTTGGGGTCATTAACAGTCCAGACACACACCTCCTTTCCAGCCTCGCGGACGTCGCGGATGAACTGCTGGCCCTCGGGGCCAATGAGCATGGCAAAGGCGATGGAGAAGCCCTCGCACGCGTCCCAGAAGTACTGGCGCGCAAGCATCGGCGAGATGCCAATGTGGTAGCGGCGCAGACGAGGGAGGTGGAGCAGCGCGGGGCGGATGAAGATGGGGTGCCACAGACCAAGGATCAGGCGCGGGGCGAGCTTGGTCTCCCAGTCGTCGTGCGACTGGATGATGCGGGCCATCTCGGGCTACGACGGTAAGCCTTCACTACGTCCACGGCAGGTACTCACAAACATGACGTCGGGGTCGTTCTGCATCTTGCAGTCAATGTTCAGCGTGACGTGCTGGTTCTCCGGCTCCATGATGAGTGCGATGAGCTCCTCAAAGAGAGGGATGGGCTGCACCGGCTCCTTGGTGGTGCGCACGTGCCTGTCGTGTGAGCTTGACTCTACCCTCTGATTCATAAAGCGCACTCAATCTTGCCATGCCAGTCCTGCGAGCGGATCGTGCCCGTGCCATTGGTGGTACGGTCGAGCGTAGGGTCGTGGAACATGAGTACCACGCCGTCGGACGTGATGTGGACATCTAGATGTCAGCGTCCGAACACACGTGTGTTCCTCCCCAGCTTACCACTCTCGATACCGATCGCGCCTTCCTTGATGGCAGCGCGGAAGCTCGCCAGCCTGTAGTGTCAGAGGTGGTCTCGCGCCCGCGGCGCGAGCCGGTCCGTCGGTCAAGACGGCAGTCGGCCGCTCACGTGTTCTCTGGGAGGAAGGCTGAGGCGCCTCGGTGGCCCCAGCATTCGATGTCCTTGGGCGCGTAGTGTGGAGTGGCCATGGTGGCAAACGGGGAGTCGAGATGGAGGATTGCGAAGGGACAGGAACTCTAATTGAGGGAGTGGAAGTGGCCGCGCGTAAAGAGTGATCGCGGCCAGAAGGTGGCGAGTGGGTGAGTGCGTGAGGATGGGGTTGGTGAGGATGAGAGAGAGGAGAGCAACAACAATCGTGTCACCGGGTTTTATTATGTTGGAGTGGAGGTTGGCTGCCTCGGGCAGGAGGAGTGGGTGGCGGTGAGCAATGTAAGGGCTTGGGCTGCGGAGCGTTACCGAGGCCGACGGTGACTCCCTACTCTTCTTCTGCGCTTCCTCTGCCCTTCCCCCTTCTTCCACTGTCGTGGGTTCGACCGCGCGTTGACGCAGGTTCAACTTGAATGCAGACGAAATTAAATGCCCGTTCTAATTCCGGACAGTCCAAATGCCCACTCGTCCGTCGTCGTCACCACCAGCAGGTCCGCGCGGAACGGCGACGATCTGCATCGATGATGTACCTGTTCCCATACCCACGCTTCCTTCCCCAACAAGTATCATTCAAAGGAATGCCTACCAGAGAAGAGGAGGGATATGCATGCCGCGCGGAGCGTCCTTGGCAGGCGAGCAATGCGTACGATCGACCCAGGAGAGCGGAGAGGGCAAAGCCCCATGCGAGCCACCAAGATCCAGCGCTCGTCTCCACACGCACCGCTGCTTGGGATCCGAGTCAAGTGGTCGGCTTGTCGGACCGTACACCGGCGTCCTGAACGGGGAGGACGTTCTAAGAATAGGATGTTCGCAACGAGCAGCGTGAGGTTTGCAGATGGGCAAGTCGTCCATGTCAGGAGACCCCGGCCATGTCCGGTGGAGCCGACCTCGAGTTGGTGATTGACTTTCTGAGGTCGCGAAGTCGATCATTTACGCCGCAGCTTCAGAAGCCACTACAGGCGTTGATTGTAGACATGGCCTCTTATCTATCTCTTAGCTTGCTTCGACATGCATCGCTGTCTCAAGATATCACGCCGACGCTAACACAACATGCCTCTCCCTCCAGATCAGCGGCAATCCGGGGTTAGTCGGCCCCACACCGCCCCTTATCGCCCAATCTGACTCGCACTCAACTAACCGATCAACCGCATCGCTTCCCAACACCCACTCCACCATCATTCCATGACAAACGACCTCGCACCGCCCATCCCCCTCCCTCCACTCACGCGCGTCGCGGTGATCGGCGCAGGCGGCCCCAGCGGCCTCGTCGCCGTCAAGCAGCTGCTCGAAGCGGGCGTCGAGCCGTCCCAGATCGTCGCGTACGAGGCGCGCGAGCGGGCTGGTGGAGTATGGAACTATGACGCGGAGCCTGGCAAGATGCACATCGACTGGAGGGGGGAGGGGGAGCCGCCTGTTGTGCGGTCGGATGCCGAGGTTGCGAGTTATGGTGCGAATGGGCCATCAGGTGAGTCCAGGTGCGAACTGGGAGATGAGGTCGGGGAGGTCGGAGATGCTGTGTCTGAGCTAACTGCAGCTATGTATGACCGCCTGAGGACCAACCTCCCGAACCAGATTATGAACTATCGCTCCACGCCGTTTCCGGCCGGCACGCCCGTGTTCCCATCGCACGCTCAGATCGCAGCCTACCTCCACGACTACGCTAAGCTGAACGGGTGGGTTCTCGTCTACCACTTGCCTCTCCCCTAGCTCCTCCTGCCTCCGCCTCCCCTTTAGCTCTAACCCAGCTGACTCCAGGCTGAACGATGTCATCCGATGGGGCGAACGCGTAACCTCCCTCGCCCACACGCCCGGCGGCACAGACGCCGACCGATGGACCGTCGAGAGCGTCTCCCCAACAGGCCCTCACACCGAGCACGTCTCCCATGTGATCCTAGCGAATGGTCACTACAACGAGCCCTACCTCCCTCCCATCTCCGGACTGGCCGACTTCACAGGCGAGATCGTGCATGCGCGGTGGTGGCGCAATCCCCGCCGGTTCCGGGGACAGGATATCGTCGTTGTGGGGTCTAGAGCGTCGGGGAGTGACGTGGCGCGTGAGCTGGCGCAGGATGACGAGGCGCAGAACGAGGACGGGCGCACGATATACCAGAGCGTAAGGGGGTGGAAGGAGGGGGATAAAGTGTGGGACGACGACTTTGCGTGGGCGCGCCGGATCGTCGTGGTGCCGGAGATCGTGCGGATCGAGCCGGACGGGGAAGGTGGGGTCGCGAATGGCGTCGCCAACGGTGACGCACATGAGGAGGGCGCCGTCGCCGACAACGGGGGAAGTACCCTCGTCCTCGCCGACGGGCGCAAGCTGCGGGGCATCAAGGCGATCGTCTTCGCGACAGGGTACCTCTACTCCTACCCCTTTGCGCGTGGCCCGCCCTTCGACACACATCCGCTCACGACGAGCCTCGCGCCTGCGCGTGACGGTCTCCCGCCAGCTGGGGGACAGGATATCCTCAACCTGAACAATACGGATACGTTCTACCTCCCGGACCCGACCTTGGCGCTGATCGGTCTGCGTGAGTACGAAAGGCGGAGGGAGAGGAGGACGCAGGGAGGCCCTGTCGTTGGAAGACACTAAGCCCAGCCGTCAGGTTTCGGCTGATCCGCTCCCTCCCCTCCACCGTAGTCCACAGGCTAGACACTGATGGCAGACTACCAAGTCAACCCGTTCCCTCTGGGCGAGGCCTCGGCTCGCCTTATCGCACACGCATTCACGCGCGGCCGCGTCCCCCCTCTCCCTCCTTTGCTGAGGGCGTCGGACCGGCCGGGGGAGATCAAGATTGGCGCGCCGAACGAGTTCGATAATCAGGATAACTGGCTGGCTGCTATTGGCGAGGGAGGAGAGGATGGAGGACGCGAGGGCGGGTGGCCGGCGAGCTCGGAGGCGACGAGGAGCGCCAGGATCAATGCGCTCAAGATGCGCAAGGCGGAGCTGGGTTACTAGTTGGGCATGAGTATCGGGTGCCGCTTGACGACGGGATAAGCGATGGCTGGCCCAGTGTAGAGGGGTAGAGCGAAGATCACGGAGTAGAGGATACACCATAGACGAGACCACGACCCACATCTCATTGTACACACAGCAGCCAGCATGACATACATAGCATGGGACACGGCTCTATTAGCCCCGCACGTACATAGTCTGCGCCAAGCTCGTCGCTCGTCGCAACTCTACTCGCTCTTAGCATCCTCCTCGCCGCTCTTCTCGGCCCAGTACTCGTCGCTGCTAGCCGAGCCGAGCAGCGCGCCCCTGCCACGCAGGAACGGCACGACTTCACGGGTATACCGTACGCCCTGTGGCCACGTGCGCTGGTACTCGGGCACGGTGTCCGACGAGTCCACAGGCAACACCTCGCCGCCATACCGCTCCGCGAGCCAGAAGCTCGCTTTGACCGTCGTGTCGGCCGCCTCGAGCTCGAGGAGGGTGCGCTCGAGGTCGCGCGCGACCTCGATACGCTGCCGGAGCACGTGGCGGACAAGGAGGCGCGACGGGAGGTGCTGCGGGCGCACGTACTTCTGTCGCGGGGTGCCGGGGGGCAGGCCGGCGACAGCGGGGGGGTTGGGCGCGAAGGAGGCGACGTTGTCGACGAAGTTCTGGATCGACATCTCGACGCCGGGGCCGAGCCAGACGCCGACAAGGACACGCCACGCGGCGATCAAGCGCTTAAGTCTGGCGTCAGCGGGTGGAGGGAGAGGGAAAGACTCACCCGCGGTAGTTCTGGTCAATGAGGGCCGTGTGGTACTTGTTCAAGAGCCAGACGGCGCCGCCGGCCATCGCGAAGCCGAGGGGCACGGCGGCGAAGAGCCAGAGGAAGAAGATGAAGAAGATAGGGTACATGACGATGCTGAGGAAGAGGCCGAGGAAGACCTTCATCTGGGCCTGGGTCTCGAGCTCGTCCTCCGCGAGCGAGGCGCCGAACACGCCGACGGCGTACATGGGCAGGTGGAAGAGGAAGGGGATGACGAAGAGGGGGAACTGGATCAGGGACACAGTGGTGTCCTTGACCAGGAGGGCGAGGGTGCGCAGCCGGCCCGGGAGGGGGACGGACTTGGCCGGGTCGAGGTCCTTGGGCAAGGGCAGGTCGGTGAGCGCGGCGTTGGATAAGCGCGACGAGAAGAGGAGGCGGTCGTAACGCGCCAACGACTTCTTGAGCTTGTTGATCCGCTCGTCGTTGGTGGCAAACAGGTCGACGAGGGTCTGCGCGACATCGACATAGTCGGCTAAGGCGAGGTTGTCCTCCTTGCGCCACAGCAGCTCGGTCGCCATCTTGGCGGCGTACATCGTGTCCCAGTCCGGCGCGTTGACCGTCATCTTGTGCAGCTCGAGCTCCATCCGCTTCGTCAACCGCTTGACGGCCGCCTTGCGCTGGGCCTCGTCACCGTTGAGGAAGTCGTCCCGGTACTCGTCCATCGAGATTGCAGGCGCGTACGTCACAGCAAGTCGCGAGCGGTACTTCGCCTTGTCGCAGTATGCGATGCCGACCGGCACGACCAGGGCAGGCTTGCCGTCCTTGACGCCAGGGTTGGCATCCGTGCCCCGCAGGTAGGCGAGGTACTCGAGCGCGGCCCACGAGGTGCCGTCCTTGAGCGGGATGAGGTGCGGCTCAGTGTGCGACGTGCCCTCTGGGAACACGCCGATGCACTCGTCCTGAGCGAGGGCTGATATCAGCAAACGATGCGAAGAGGTAGACGAACCCTGGAAGGTGCCGCGGAACAGGTCCTGGTTGTTCTTGTTCTTCCGGTCGACAGCTGTGGTCAGCCACATGTCGGCACGGACGCGACGCACCAATGTTGCCAGCGTTGGTAAGCAGGACCTTCATCACGGGGTGCTTGAACAGCGAGTCCTTGACCTGATGTGAGCTGCGTGCAACGACGATGAGCTCACCCAGTAGTGCAGCATGTGCCTGTGGGGGATGGTGTTGCTCAGCACGGCGGGCTGGCGTCAGTCATTGTCAGTGCATACTCGACCCACGTCAATCGCCATGTTCGTATGTGTGCACGCGCTGCGCGTCAGAGATGTCCACACCAGGTGTTCATACAATATGATAGGGCCTTCGTCGGGCACATTCTCAGAGCCGTACACCTCGATCTTGCGGAAGAACGAGGTGATAGCGCTGCCCGCGAGCGCCACGAGCGGCGGGTGGGAGAAGCCGAACGTCATCGTGGATTAGAGTGGCGCGGGGCGGAATGGGGCGAGGGGTGTGAGGAGGGGAGGCGACGCGTCGAAGGGTGCGAGGGATAGGGGCGAGATGTGGATGCGACGGCGGAGATGTGCCGCGCAATGCGAAGATGGAGGAGGAGTGGACAGCGACGACAAAGAAGTCGCTGATGGCCACCGACTAATGCTGAAGCTCTGCGGAGAAGCGTACCGCGTTCTTGGCCATCCCATGTCATCCCAAGTGTCCCCACGACGCTCCCCGGCCCGTGGGCCATTGCCGGTCCTCATGGGTATAGCCCCACGTGGCATACCTCCCCGGGCTTCGGGCTGGGCGGGATTGGGACAAAATGGATCGTAAATAATGGAAAACTAATAATATTTCAGAATCAGCTCGGGCGACCTCCACCTCTGGGTCTCGCGAGGTTCATGATCTTTGTGAATTTTGATCGCCGGTGACGCTCTACCCCACACCAACAACAACACCATGGCCGACACCAAGGACACGAAGGGTGAGTAGTCGGCGGAGATGCCTGCTAGGGAGTTGGGAAGGTAGCTGACGGCAGCGCTCGACGCCGCGATCCTCGCATACCTCGCCGCGCGCGGCTTCACGCGCAGCACCAAGGCGTTCGAGAAGGAGTCGGGCGCCGCGACTGGTGGCGCGGCCGACGCCCTCGAGTCGGCCTGGGCTTCTGTCAGCAAGGCGACCGCCGCGGCTGTCGTTGCTGCTGCCGCCGCCGACGTCGAGATGAAGGAGGCCGGTAGCGACAGCGACTCCAGCAGCGACTCGGACTCGGATTCGGACTCGGACAGCGACTCGAGCTCGGACAGCGACAGCGGCAGCGAGAGCGACTCGGAGAGCTCGGACTCTGACTCGGACTCGAGCTCTGACTCTGACTCCGACTCTGACTCTGACTCCGACTCCGACTCGGAGGAGGACCAGAAGGAGACCAAGCAGGACAGCGAGGAGGACGTCGAGGCTGTTGTTGCCATCGCCGCGGCTATCCCTCTTCCTGAGTCTGGCTCTAGCTCCAGCTCCAGCTCATCGGAGTCTGATTCGGACTCGGACTCTTCCTCTTCTTCGTCGTCGTCCAGCTCGAGCTCGTCCGACTCGGACTCGGACTCCGAGAGCGAGGACGAGAAGGAGGAGAAGAAGGAGGCCGCGTCCAGCGGCAGCTCGACTCTTGCCGAGAGCAAGAGCGACAGCGGTGACGAGAGCGACTCGTCTAGCTCTTCTTCTTCGTCCTCCTCGTCCTCTTCCTCTTCTTCCTCCTCTTCTTCCTCTTCCTCCTCTTCGTCCTCGTCCTCGTCTTCTTCCTCGTCTTCCAGCTCGTCGTCCTCCTCCGAGTCCGAGGCCGAGACCAAGCCCGGCCTCGGCGCCAAGCGCCGCCGCTCCCCCTCCTCCACCCCCTCCGCGTCGTCCGACGAGCCAGCAAAGAAGCGCAAGGTCGACACCTCCTCTGCGCCCTCGTCCTCGAACTCGGGCTCCTCCACTCCTGTCGTGAAGACCGGCGTTGTCTCGACTCCCGGCACCTCGTTCACGCCATCGGGCACCTCGACGCCCAACGGTCCCCAGGGAGGAAAGAAGGGGCGGCCGCAGAACGCCCGCTTCGAGCGCATCAAGCTGGACCAGGTGACGTTCCACGACCACCGGTTGATGGACAACTCGTTCGACGCGCATGTGAGTGACTCAGAAGGGCAGGGGCAGAGCGGTTGCGTGTTACTGGCAGCCATGTCTGCCAACTTTCTCTCCTCTCTGCCCAGTTCTGATCTGAGAGGGGACACACACTGACAGCAGATCCGCAACGGCGCCTCGGCCAACGACTTCGGCGCCCGCGCGTCCCGCGACCTCATCGTCACCCGCGGCGCCGGCTTCCGCAAGGAGAAGAACAAGAAGAAGCGCGGCAGCTACGCCGGTGGCGAGATTACGCTCGCGACGCACTCGATCAAGTTTGACGACTAAGCGGCGAGCACGAGCACCCGCAGGGTGTGAGGTGCGAGCGGCGCCAACGGGGGGACATGAGCGCGCGCAGGAGGCGCTGCGCCTTGCCACGAGCTGCGCTGCTCGTGGTCCCTCGCTCGTCGGCTCCCGCTTGGTTGGCATACCATATCACTTCCGGATATCTCTTGGGCTTATCTCCCATCACGCGCAACGCGCCAGCCGCACGGCGGCTTATACCCATCTCGGTCATTGTAAATGCATAGATATCAGAGCAATGTGCTGTGTCGTGATCTGTGAATGAGAGATGTGGGCGCATCGCGTGAAGCGTATGAATGCCGGGGTCCAGGACGTGTGCCCGTTGGCTGGGCAAGGGCGACACTGTGCCGGCCATCGTGTCGAGCAGAGGGCTTCCCTCTCGCTTATTATCGGGGTCAGGATAGACTCGTATGTCGGGCCTTCGTAGACGGGTGCCCGGTCGCCATCACGCACTCCAAGCCGTTCTCGACTTCCGAACGGCATCTCCATCCCTCTCCTCTCCGCTCACCACGCTCATCTCCATCTCTCGTCGACCTCCACTAGCCCGCCTACCCCTCCACAGGCCGCAAGCTCGCCACAGCCCCAGCCAGGAAACACACCCAAGCCGGCAAATCTAGACACAGCGCCCTAACCACCAACGCGCGCCTCCACTGCCTCGCCGCGCGCCTCTTCTCGCCGTCCGTCTGCGCTTGCGCGAGCGCGCGGACGAGCGTGGACAGATAGGGCTGGATGGCGAGGTGTGCGGCGGTGAGCACTGTGCCGGCGAGGAAGAGCGTCGATCCAGGCGACCCCGCGTCGGGTCGGAAGAGGGAGGCGATGGAGGCGGTTATAGACTTTGGGGCGTCGGCGGAGGAGAGGAGGGAGGACGTCGGCGAAAGGAGGGAGGGGGAGAGGTGAGATGGCGACAGAGATGAGGGGGAGGAGGCGGGGGTGGGAGAGGAGAAGAGGACACAGGCGCCGCCGACGAAGGCGGCGAGGGCTGTCGCGTTGGCTTCGTATAGTGAGAACAGCGCGGCTAGGGGTGACGAGGGGGCGTGTTTCGCGCATGGAGTCAGAGTGGACGACGAAGTCGGGGAGGAGGACGGGGTAGGGGCGAAGTCGAGGAAGAGGACGTGGTCGACGTTCGCCCAGAGCGTGCATGTGGCCGCGAGGAGGGGGGTGATGCGGACGAGAGTTGTCGGGTCGAAGACTGTGCGGGAGGCCATGGTGGTAGTGTGGGTGGTTGTGGTGGGGGGGGGGGGGGAGGGTGGGCGTGCGGCGGGGGATCGATGAGGAAGAGGGAACGAGCCGAGCCGAGGCGGGGCGGGGCGGGGCGGGGCGGGGCGAGGGGCGATGGAGCGCGGGAGCCAGAGGCGCAGTGGAGACAAGGGGTGTTAGACGAAGAGACGAAGACGGAGCAAGGCTGAAGCTAGGTCGCACGAGGACTGTCGGACGAGCGCTGGCAAGCAAGACGGCCCGGGGGAGCGGAGGCGCGGGAGCGGAGCTGGGACCAAACGCGGAGGACGGGACGGATAGTACGGGCAGACTTAAGCCTTCGGAGACCGCCTTCAGCTACGCGGACGTTGAGATCAGATGTAGAGCAATGGTGAGACGACGGAGAAGATCGCTGTCGGCGATGAGCTAGCCGCGATCTGCCGGAATGCCAGCCGGTCCGTGCCTGACCTGGTGCACGGCATCATTCCGAGCGTCGTCCGTCCTCCTCTCTGCCTCTTCTTTCTGCTGCTCAACCTTGCCGATGCTGTATGCTCCGCATACACTGCTTCTGTATGCTCCTCTCGCACTGCTGCGCTCGCTACTGCCCGGAAATCAAATGCACCATCCGCTACAATGCCGCCATGATCGGCTTTTCTCTAGCTAGATATCTACTGTTCCAGGGGCTGCGAGACCACCAAGCTATCTGGCAACCCTTCCAAGGCTCCAGCCTCCCTGTGCTCTCACGGCCCCCCGCACGCGCTCGCTCGCTTCGCTCACTCGCTTGCGCGGCGCTCATGCATACTTCTTCATGAAGCCGCGGTGGAACTCCTCAATACGGCCCATCATCTCCTCTGCGTCTGGGCACAGCGTCGTCACGCGGAGATGGTACGTGCCGTCCTCCTGCCCGAAGCCCGATCCTGCCACTGCACAGATACCCGTCGCGTCGAGGAGGGCGAGGGCGTAGAACGTGTCGGCCTCCTTGCCGGCCTTCTGGGCCGCCGCGACCGCCTTGGAAGGGAGGCGGAGCGCGGGGAAGAGGTACATAGCGCCGTCGGCCGGTTGGCAGGTGATGCCCTCGAGGGCGTTGAAGCGGTCGGCCATGAGGGCCGAGCGGGCCTTCATGCCCTCGTGGATGGCGGCGCTCTCCTTGGCATAGGCCGCGTGAGAGGGCGCGCCGGCTGGAGGGGGGGAGACGAGGAGGTCGACGCCGACTTGGCCCTGGACGGGAGCGCACAGGCTGATACTCGCCATCTTGAGGAGGAGCGCGTCGACCTCGGAGTCGAGGTTGACAGCCTCGAGGTATCCGCCGCGCCGGCCACACTCGCCCGATACACCCTTCGAGATGGAGTGGAGCGAGACGAGCTCGACCGAGCTCGCGATGGGCTCGGGCATCGAGCGGAGAACCTTCTTGAACGACACGAAGGGGCGGTGCTCGGGGCGATACACGTTGTTCTGGTACACCTCGTCGGCGAGGAGCAGGAGACTCTCGTCGTAGCACAGCTGGACGATCTCGCGCATGTCCGCCTCGGAGAGGCACGAACCCGTCGGGTTACCCGGGTTGATGACGACGAGCGCCTTGAGCTGCCTCAACGAAGGGTTGGTCTTGGCGACCGCGATCGCCTTCTTCAGCGATGGCAGGTCGAGCGACCACCCGTTCTCCTCGGAGAGGTGGTATGGCACAGGCGTCGCCTGGAGGTGCGACAGGGTGGCGGTGTACAGCGGGTACTGGGGGATGGGGATGAGGACGCCGTCGCCGGGGCACAGAGCGAGGTCCATGATCATGGCGACACCGGGTGTCGCGCCGCCAGTAAGGATGATCTCCTCGGGGTCGGCGGGGAAGCCGTCGCGCTTCTCGATAAAGTCGGCGACACGCTTGCGGATGGGCAAGCTGCCCTTGGACGCGGTGTAGGCGCCGACGGACCCGAACTCGTCAACGAGCTGAGCAGCCTTGGCGATGGCGTCGGCGGGGAACAACTCGGCGGCGACGGGGTGCGCCATGAGCTCGGGGTACTCGACAAGAGCAGACACCTGGCGCCAGTACGTGAGCGGCTTCTGCTTGAGCTCGCGCTCCTGCGGGTTGCCGATGTTGGCGTAGATGATCTTGTCGAAGGGCAGGTCCTTGTCGCCGGACTGGAGACGGGTGGCGAGGTCGTCGGCCTTGAGCGACAGCTCACCGCGCACGGCGTACTCGACGTGGAGGACAGCTGGGTTGACGGTCGCACGGCTGAGCGCCTTGATGCGCCCCTCGCTGCGCTGGATGTCGACAGGCTTGTGCGACAAGCACGAGTCGTGGATGACGTTGAGCGCCTTGACGGCGTCCTTGTTGTCGATGACACACGAGATGTTGATCTCGGACGCGCCCTGCGAGATCATCTCGAGGTTGACCTGGGCGCGGGCGAGGGCGGAGAACATGAGCGAGGCCGAGCCGATCGCGTTGCGCATGTTTCTTCCGACGAGCGAGAGAATCGCCATGTCGCGCGAAATGGTGATCTCACCGATCTTCTCGAGGTCCTTGACCAGGCGCTCGAGTCTGCGCGAGTTGCCAAAGTCCTGCAGCGCCATGGAGACGTGCACCTCGGAAGTCGAGATGAGGTCGACAACTACGCCGGCGCGGTCGAGGGTACCGAAGATGCGGGCGAGGAAGCCGTGCGAGATGGTCTTGCGGTTCGAGTGGATGTTGAGCACGATGATCTGGTCCTTGATCGTCACGGCCGTCGGGAGGCGATCGAGGCCGTCAACGCTGGCGGTGAGGTCAGACTCGGGAAGGATGATGGTGCCCGAGCCCTTGGGGTTCTCGACGTTCTTGATGCGGATAGGGATCTTGGCGCGGATGACCTGCTCCATCGTGAACGGGTGGATGACCTCGGAGCCGTAGTATGTGAGCTCAGCGGCCTCGTCAGGGGTGATGGAGGGCACAAGGCGGGCGCCATGCACCTTGCGCGGGTCGGCAGAGAAGATACCGTCGACCTCCTTCCACACCTGGAGCTCGGCGGCCTGGACACCGACGGCGCAGAGCGCGGCACACAGGTCGGTGTAGCCGCGGCCGATCTGGGCGAGAAGCGAGCCAGGGACGGGGCCGAAGAAGCCGGTGACGACGGGCACGCGCTGGCCACACTCGCGCAACCTTGCGCCGAGGCGCTTGGCAAGCTCGTCGTAGAAGGCCTGGCCGAGCTGGGACACTCCCTGGTCGCCGCTGGACGAGATGGTCGCGTCCATCGCCGAGGTCATGGACTGGTCGACGATGTTGTCGAGGACGACGAGCTCGGAGTCGATGCCGCGATCCCGCAATGCTGCGGCGACGATCTTGCACGCGAGACGCTCGCCGGTGCCGATGATCGAGTCCTGCGAGCGGGGCGAGATCTCGTCGATGATCTGGCGTTAGCGCTCAACCCACAATCGCGGAGCCGGGTAGTCACCCCAGCTCAGCTTTGTTTGCGAGTGCACTCACGTTCGCGGCATTCAAGAAAGCGCGGAGCGCCTCGCAATCCCGCTCGATCTCCTCCTCGAGCTCATCGCGCAACGGGCCGCGGGACAACGCCTTGCGCGCCGCCGTCAGATGCCCGCGCTTGATCGTGTCAACCGTGGCATTGAACCCCGTCTCGTAGGCCTCGGGCGGTGCGCTCCCATTCCCATTCCCGTTGGCACTACCGGCCCCGCTCCACTCCGTCGGCGTCTCCGACCCCGAGTCGGCAGTCATCGACCGCGTCCTCCCGCCGATCGGCTGGAAGGGCGAGGGCGAAGAGGACCGCCCGAGCTCGCGGTCGGCGTCCTTGAGGCTCGAAAGGGACGAGACCATAGACTGGGCAAAGTATCCGCTGCCGACGCGCTTGGGGTAGAGCGGCGTCTGGTAGCCGCTAGCGCCGCTGGCGCGGGCGGAGGCGGGCTGGAGCGCCTCGCGCGAGGCCTGGAGGAGGAGGTTGGTCGTGCCGAGGGCTTTGGTCTGGGTCGAGCGGGCGGAGCAGACGACGACGACGCGGTTGGTGGGAAGGTAGGATCTGGAGTCAGCGCTGCAAGCCTGCGAGCAAGCCTGTGAAGCAGGCGCCAGCGGCTTCGTGTTCTTCGAGCGAGCCTGCGAAGCAGGCGGGGCGAGAGGCGAAGAGGCGGAACTGGGTACTGGGGAGCCACAAGGACGCGAGATGAAGAGGTAGGAGGGACTTGTTTACCACCGCTGCTCATTACGACGAGCAGGGCAGTCGCAGCCACCATACCCGTCTGCCATCGCCATAGCGAGCGCAATCACAGCCCACGCCCCGCCTACGTCCAACCACACACTCGCCCTCTGGCATAACCCCGGCCACACACTCGACTCACTCAACAATAGCCGTAATCGAATCCAGACTCTTACCGACCGACGTGCCGCCATACTTCTGGACGACGTACGGCACGCTCTCGTCGGCGCTGTTGCTCAGCAGGTTCTCGTCGCCATAGTACGTCGGCGTCGAGGGGCCCGATTCGGAGCGGGAGGGGGAGGCGGTGGTGACCATTTCCGATGAGCGAGCGCAGCGAGCTCAGCGGTAGTGGGTGGGGGCAGCGAGGAGGGTGTAGAGCTCAGCGGCAATGAGCAGGGTTGGGAGCTCAGTCGAGCTGAGGCGATGAAGAGTGATGCGTGAAGATGTGGCCGACCGATCGCCGGGGCGGCAGCGATGAGATGCGATGCGATGCGATGCGAGGCTTGATGCCAAGAGGAGCCGACGTAGGCTGATCGCGCGAGCTGGCAAGCGAGGAGTCGAGCGAGCAAAGATGGGCAGCGAGCAAGCCAGAATGTCCAGCGAGCGAGCGAGTAGTAGTGACAAGTCGAGTCAGACAAAGCAACATGCATCCATTCGGTCGTCGGTCGTCGGCCCAACTAAAGTCGGCTGCCTCTTGGGCTGGCTGCCTTTCCTAATCAATCAATGTCGCCATCGCTCCTCGTCTTGCGCCTGTTCTGCGCCTAGCTCCGCCTCTCCGCTTTCAGGTTGAGTCGAGTTTAGGCTCGGCCGACTTTTTGGGATCACGTGATAGACTACACAGTGAATAGTGGTAGATGGAAATTCCTAATCTCCCTTCTAGGCCCAACCCCGGAGTAGGGCCAACCAGGTTGATCCGATATGCCTTCTGGCGCACGGACGGACCGGGGCCTGGGGATGGATTCTGAGATGGACGGCTGGATGGAGATGGTCCGGGGGCGGCGCCAGGACTCCGAATTGCTGACGCCTGGGTTATCCGGACTGCTTCGAGGGAGACTGAGTGGAGGCTGTCAGTGGCCATTGGGGATACATCTCCTCACTAGTGTCCGGCGATGTACTTAGTTAGCAGATGACGGCGCATATGTTTACAACTGCCTGGGGGATGCAGTGACTGAGGGAACATGGACAGTGGCTGACATGAGACGTGATGCGTAACACATGCGACACACTCTGCTCTTGAGACGGAGCTCCGCTCCGCTTGGCACACACACACGCGACACGACACAGATTGCATTGGACACGTTGGACACGTTGACACGCTGGCTACGACCACAAGGCTAAGTGCCAGGACTAGTCCCGGCCGTCCCATTCGGGCTCGTACCCTTGCGCGAGAGCGACGTGAAGAACCGGAACGACGGCTTGCGCTCGGCGACCCGCTGCTGCCCCGCGCCATCCTCGTCCTCACCCTCACCCTCACCCACGCTGCTGCCACTCTTGACGCTCCCCTCCGCCTTGGCCGAGCTCATCGAGCTGGGGCCAAAGCGAGAGAAGGGGCTGAGGAAGTCGGCCTTGGTGAACTCGGGCGAGGCGCGGGGCGAGAAGCCACGCGTACCGTTCGCGACGTTCGCGTTCGGGCTGGTGAACGGGTGCGAGGGCCAGATGTCGAGGGACGCGGGACGCTCGGACGACGCGGCCCGGTTGAACAGTTCCTCGGCACTCAGGCCGTTCGTCGGCGGGCTCAGCGCAAAGGTCGCACCGGTCGCGCTAGGGGGCTGCGACCGAGGCGAGGAGCCGATCGGGCCGACGGGAACGGGAGAGGTCGCATCGCCGTGCTTCAGGTTCGCGGTCACTTCGTCGAGGGCGGAGATCGAGCGGTTGCCGTTGCCAGTCCATCTCGACTTGCCGAGAAGAGGCCACTTGAGCGCCTTCTTCTCAGATGCCGACGGGGCGAACGCAGACTCGAAGCCGCCGGGAAGAGAGTCGCTCGAGCCCAGTCCCGCGTTGAACAGGTGGAACGGGGTCGAAACGTTCTCAGACGATGGCGACGTCGAGAACCACCGGCGAGACGAGGGCATGTTGTTCATTCCCGGAAGCGTAGAAGCCGAGCCGGCCACAGTCGTAGGCGGAGTTGACGAGTTGAAGCGGGACGTAGGCGTGACCTTGCGCTCAGACGAGCTGGTAGCAGACGAGGGCCAGCCGATAGGCGAGTCCTGGTCCGAGTCGTAGTTGGGCGAGCCTTCGTCAGAGGGTCCAATAGCCAAAGCATCCTCGAGCGATGAAAGTAGCGATTCGTCGGGGATGTCCTCGGCCTCAGAAGCGCCGCCGTCGAGCGGGGTAGTGTCGCCCTCGAGCGAGCGCACCAAGCCTTGCGGAAGCCAGCTGTTCGGGAACGACGTCGACTGTGTACTGGGCGAGCCTTGGTCGGAAACCTCGTCGACCTGGATAGGCGCCGGAGGCGTCAACTTACGCCGAGGCACAAGCGACCGCGACGCGCCAGGACCAAAGTCTTCAAAGCCAGACACATCAGCGACGCGCTTGTTGTCGTTGAGGTTGTTGCGGACGTTGTTCGGTTGAGCACGAGCTAGATGGCCATATCCACTAGAACTACTCTGCGCGCCAGTCGGACGCGCAGTGTACGACTCGTCGAGATGCGGGAACCCAGCCTCGGCCATGTACGCCGCAGCCTGCGACGCCCAGCGGTTGTCTGCCTGGTTCTGGCGCTGCCCGTGAAGATACGACTCAGACGCAGCCGCCTCGTACGCGGCAGCCATGAGCATCATCTCCTCCTCGGGGGCAATCTTGCGCGCCTCCTCGGCGGATGTCTCGGCAGCCTTGAGCTTGTCTTCGGCTTCGTGCACTTGCTTGTCCAATGCCTCGATTGCCGTGTCGAGTTCAGAAATCTCGGCCTCGAGATCGCCGAGTTCCTTGGTCTTGCGCTCCACTGCCGCGCATGTGTCGATAACATGTTGCGCACCTTCTTCGTTTACAATCTTGACCTGCTTGCCGCTCAACTCCATGTTGCCCTTCAGATCCTCTATCTCGCTGAGCGCCGCAGCAATCTTTGCCTGCAGCCCATCGCGAACGGCCTCTGCGGATTTGAGCCGCTTGTCCGCTTCGCGACGAGCAGACTCTGCCTGGCGCTTCTGGTCCTCTAGCGTTTTTGTCTTTGATTTGAGGTCCTGGCGTTCGGCATCGTCGTCTTTGCGGCGTTGTCGCAGTTCGTCGACAGTCGACTGCAGATGCGCTTGAGACGCAGCGACCGACTCGTCGTGCGCCGCAAGTTGTGCTTGCAATTCTGCGAGCACACTCTGCGCCGCTGCGAGATCGGCTTTCAGCGCGGTAAGCACAGGCGAGGAGATTTCGACAGATGGATCAGGTAGTTGAGGAGGAATGGGTGGTGGTGCAAGGGTAGAGAAGGACCCGCGCCGCGACCCGGGCCCTACCGACGGAATGGAGGAAGGGGTCGAGTGCAGTGGTAACAGATCGGCAAGGTCCTTGTGCGAGTCGGTCTTGAACAAAAGTTTGGGCACGAGAGCAGACGGGCGGCTGCCAGTGCCGCTGCCCGGTGACTCGTCCTTTGGCGCGACGGCACGCATCTCCATGACACCTGGGCGGTCCAGGGCTGCAGACTTTTTGCGAGACTTGTCGCGCCGACCGATACGGACAAAGCGCCAGGCCCACTGCAGGAGCGCTGGTACCTGGCCCAGCATAAACCAATGGCCAAGGATGCCAAAGTAGGCCATGGTTGGATCGGGCTTGGGTGGCCCGGACGCATGTTTCGAGTGGTGTTTGCCAAGGACCGGATCCGACAGGTAGACTGGCGGACTGGGTGGGGCGGCAAACGCGAGAGCAAATAGAAAGAATGATCGGTAGCACAGGCTCGGTGTGCGAAGGGTGATGGCGACGTGGTTGGCGAAGCGGAACGGTGCGATCGGTGGTGTGTCAGTACCGCTACCGCTGCTGCTGCTGATGTTGCCGCTGCCGTTGGATGCTGTGTGACGCAAGCTGTCGCCGCCAGCGGTCTCAGGCTCGTCCGACGAGCGGATGTGCGCGAGATGGCGACGGAAAGCAAGTTCGGTGAGGTGCGCGCGGAAGCTCGTCTCGGTCGGGTTGGTAACGGCGACTGTGACGTGAGTAAATCTGCCTCGAGCTTGTTTTGCACGCATTTTGCGCCGAGTCGCACGACTTACCCAAGACAAGGAGCAGCACGCACGCCGCGACCCAAAAGAGCAGACGACGGACGTCAGAGAGACTCTCTGGCGCCAGGCTAGTCAGCAACGACGACCACCCGTGAGCAAGTGGTACGTCGCCGTCGCCACCAGCCGCTAGACCCGAGCTGCCACCGGCACCGACGCCGACGCCGGCAAACGCAGCGACGGCGCGGGAGCGGTCGCGGAGTGCGTCTAGGCTGGCGCGGAAGAGGGAGGACGGCATGGCGAGCTAGGCCGCCGCCCGGGGCGGAGCGGGGTGGGACTGGTGGTGCGCGCCCCGGCGATGATGAGGCCGGACTAGCGCGGACGTGAACGTCGAGAGGAGGGAGGTAGGTTGGTTTATAAGAGGTGTTAGGCGGTTAGGAAGGGTGGCATGGGCTGACGTATGTTGCCGACGGGACTGGAGGACGCGTCGCGGGGATGAGCGGCGCGGCAACGACAGGGATGGTTGAGCCGATGGCGACAGACGACCGCGGAGTGTTGAGGGAGGGTTGCCGAGGAGTCGAGAGAGCCAGAGGGAGAGAATAGAAGGATGTTTGTAATCGAGAGAGGAAGAGAGAGTGTAGAGGAGAGAGGTGCGAGGAGGAGGAGGAGGAGGAGGAGGAGGAGGACGGAGTCGAGAGTGAGGGGAAGGGGAGGGACCAAGGACGCTAGCGGAGTGGGACGGAGGTAGACAGAGGCGGGGCGGTAGAGTGGGAGGATGGTTTTAGTCCAAGGGGGTACCTGAATCTACAAACCACCGAATCACAGACGCCACACTACCGGCTATTTACAATCTCCGCTAATTGGGTTAATAGTTGGATTAGAAAATCTTTCTAATGATCTCGCTTTGTAGGGTGGCAGGATTTTCTGGGTGGCGTCCAAGCGACATTGCATGACCTATAAGTGACCCTCTCTGATGTCCAGAACAATGTCTTGGACAGGAGACATGCATGCCAAACGCCACATGACGCTCATCACTTGGATTACTTGTCACCCTCAAAAGCACGTCCATCCAAACTTCTTGGTCATCAGCAATACAGTCAAGTTGATATTCACTTCCGTTATCATCCCTGCAGCGCCTGCAATTCGGCTAGGTCATCGATGGAGCATAACAACAGGTCGGTCGGTGGTCGGTCACTCGGGTGCATTATAGTCTAGCCTGCGTCACCGAGGCTTGTTGTTTGGAAACAGCTCTGCTTAGCGCTGCTTGTATATAGAACTGCTGACCGGCAAGCTCGTTGGAGCCTTCGTAGTGCACACCTTCTTAGCTGTTCTGTGATTTTTCCAGTCGTGCATCAACACGGGCTACAGTGTCCTTCCGGCATAAGCGGCTTCGCTTGCGGAAGAGTCCGGACGGATACAGAGAGGCTAGAGGCTAGAGGCTGGTTAGAGAAATGGCAGGTACGCTCCAGGAGCCCGGAATAGAGTTTTGACTAGGCGTTGATGAGGCGCGTGTCCAGCGCCCGATCAACCCGATCGTGATCGAGCCTACCAGTGCGGGTGGGGTGAGTGGGGCAGCGGATTGGTGCGGCCATCTGAAGTGGGGCAAGCTTGGGTTACACATGGCGTCCATTCTCTGAATTCGACAGACATTCAGTCCGAGCGTTATCGCACCGAATGCATGTCCAGCTTGAGCAGACTCCAGATGTGTAACGAAGCAGGTTTCGAGGAGCGAAACATGGAGGAGATAAGCCATGGACTAGACCGGCCGGGGCCGTGCCTCCACCTCGCAGGCACCCGTCGCCGAGATACTACGTACGTCCACCGTCCACAAGCTGGGCAGGCTATTTATGGTGTCCAGACAACTGCGCTCGACTATAATACAACCCGTCGTCCCTTCCCACTCTTGGCACCTACGCGAGCACGCGAGCTGGTGAGTGGTGGTTACCGATGTGCGCTGCATCACTAGTCGATGACAAGGCGCTGTTCGACGCCCGCGGCTTCCTCGTCCTCCTCGCGTCCGCGCCCGCGCCCGAGCCACGAAGTGAATATCGCGCTGGCCTTCCTCTGCCGCTCCATATGCGCTGCGCGCAGCCCCTTGCCGAAGTTCGAGAGGCAGAGGCATCCATTTATGATCACGGCGAGCTGGTTTCAGCCCCCAGCTCGACTCTCTCCAGTTACTCACGATGAGGATGATGGCAAAGACGGCTTCCGTTAGTGGTATCCGAGCGAGGGCGACTCACAGAACACGGCGAGCGTGATGCGCGTCGTCTCGTACAGCCGCGCTGTGCGGGGCAGCCACAGGCTGACGAGCTTGTAGCTGCTATCAGCGACGTCCGGTGAGTAGGGCTCACATGAAGTACGCCTCGCCAGCGAGGAGGGTGACAAGGCACGCGACCATCACGCTGGAGTTAGATGAGCAGTGGGTGGCAGCTTACATGACGCTCTCGTGCGTCAGCGCCCACCCCGTCACGAGGATGGCGGGGTAGAAGATGGGCAGGGCGACGATGGTGATGATGAACTCGGTGCGGTCCTTCCACAGCGTCGTGACGAGGATGATATACTGGCGTCAGGATATCACCTGCACTGAGTCGCCGAGGAAGATCAGCGCCAAGGGAGACTCACGGCCATGCAGAAGGCACTCGCGAAGAAGGTCAGCATCTTCAGCAGCGACACCATCGTCTGGTAATGCCTGTGAATCCCTGCCATCAGCGCTCCCCTCGCTGACGACCCACGCTTGACAGTCGGCGAGGCGTTGAGGAGGCGGCACTCGTCCCACCCGAACTGGACATAGAGGCGGCGCGCAAGGATGCAGTAAACAACGGTCGCGAAGGCCGTGACGATTGGCGGCCAGATCAGCACATTCTGGAGGGTCATGTACAGCGTGCCCTCGCCGAGGCAGTCCTGCGGTCGCCCGTCAGCCCAGCAATACAGGAGGAGCGAAGGGCGGACGCACCATTCGCCCGCCGGGGAGCGCCACGCAGACGCTCGGATCGTCGAGGGTCCGGAACGCGCTCCGGATCTGCGGGATCTCCACTATGGCATATACGAGCATGCAGAACTGGAACGCGATGTGGAGGACGAACTTGGGTGAGCCACTCGACACCACAGTAGCCTACTTGGACGACGTTGCGCGCGCGGATCGCGTCGAGGCAGTATGCGAGCGAGAAGAGGCTTCTGTTAGTGCGAGGGTGGGAGAGCGGGGAGAGGGCGTACCGCGCAAGCACGAAGATGGCCATGTAGACGGAGATGGACATGGTGTTCTTGTTCGACGGCGAGATGCGGGACTAGTGTTAGGCGCGGGGGAGGGGGGCGGGGGGAGGGGGACTGCGGGGATGTAAAGGGGGCACTTACCACCATCACGCCCCACGCGGCGAGGGCGAGGGCCGTGACTGTGACGGACTCGAAGAGGACTTGTTGGATGAGGACGGACAGGACGGTTGTACAGCGAGGGCGGACAGCGGGGTAAGGAGGAGGAGGTCAGCAGCTTACAAGAACGCAGAGATGCGACGACTTACCGACATAGATGTACACGCGCTCATCATCCGTGGCGTCGTGATACCGCCGAACAGTCCAGCGGGGAGGGGCGGTGCGACCGCTACGCTCATTCTTCTCCGAAGACTGGCCCCGCTTCAGCTTGGATGCTGACTTGGATTTGGGTTTATGCCCGCGGTCGTCGTCGTGGTCGTGGCCGTGGTGGTCGTCCATGGTGGCGAGGGAGGAGTACATGGTGCCCTCTGTCTAGACGTCGTGTTAAGTAGCTGGGCAAAGGATGGAGGGCGTCGAGCAGATGTGCCGATGAAGCTCACACGCAAGGTAAAGGTGCGCACATCGGATCCGCAGTGGCGGGCGCTGTAGGCCTGTTTGTGTGTGTGTGGTTGTGTATGGAGGTATACGGAAGTGGACGCCAAGACAACCGTAGTTGGTGCTCGAGTAACGAGCAAGAGCACTTGAACGGTGAGTCGGCAGCATTCCGCGTATCAGTCGACGGCCGAGGGACGCGAAGAAGCAGGAAGGTACAGTCGCTGCACCGTCTCACTCTCGCATCGTGCACGCGGCGCACAGTCCTCGCAGATCGGCATTCCGCCGAGTCGTTGCGTCAGTGAGATCTACGTCGAGTCGCAGTGTATTCACGCCCGCCCATACCGTGCCCCCTGTTCATTACACACAGGCAGTATGGCAGTTAGGAGCTCGTCCTTTGCGGCGCTGTGTGAAGGGGATACTGAAGAAGGACGCTGTGCAGTGCAGCACATGACTTCCATCCCAAGTAGGCTGGGTGGCGATTGAGGATCCGAGCTGGGAACCATCACTTGCGTTTACGACGCTGCCGTCAGGCACTCCGGCCCGCGTCTGGTTGGCTGCCCCACGC
Organism: Cutaneotrichosporon dermatis; assembly: GCA_020011015.1. NCBI lineage: Eukaryota > Fungi > Basidiomycota > Tremellomycetes > Trichosporonales > Trichosporonaceae > Cutaneotrichosporon > Cutaneotrichosporon dermatis. The sequence continues at coordinate 3,940,782 of JAIGNX010000001.1, read as the reverse complement.
CGTCTCTTCTCCAACAAGCAGCAAGCAAACTCTCAGCTCCCACTCAGAATCTCTGCAAGTGCTCTCCACATCGCATGGCTGGCGGCAGCGAGGAGCCAGCAAACTCTCAGACCACCTCTTCACCCCTGGCGAGAGGATGGCGGCCTGGCAAGTTACGAGAAGCACAGGCATCCCTAACTATCACGTGCACACCATATAACCCTCCGCCTCGCTAACGTTGCCAAACGCCCACCTGCATTAATCCAACTACAAATACTCTTTCTCAACTATTTCGTTCGTTGCCCACATCACATCCGTCGCGACTACCGCCACTCTCCAACTTGACACTACCTCCTCACCTATCCCCACCTGTCCTCCCCTAGTGGAGCGTCTTGGACGCCTTAACGGGGTTTGGCTGCTGGTACACCCAGTCCAGCTCCTCCAGCGTACGCCCCTGCGCCTCCACACCGAGGAACCACCAGCATCCCGCCTCGAACAGATCCCAGAACACGAACAGGAGGATGTAGCGGTACCCGATATTCTGCAGCGCTAATCCTGTCAGCATTACCCTTCCCGGCATTACTTACCAATCGGGCCGGCGAAGAGGTTGAGGAATCCCATCGCCTGCGACAGCACATTCGCAAACGCGAGACCCTTTGCGCGCATCGGCGTGCTCAAGTGCTCGACCGTGACGACAGCTTGAAGAGGGGTGTACGTGAAAGCGCAGAAGACGCCGAAGAGGACGTACACGGCGATCGCGCCGCGGCCAACGCTCTGGTCGATCGGTTGGTCGCGGTCAAGCTGCTTTTGGATGATGGAGGTGAGGCCGACGAAGACGCCGAGCGTTACGGACAGGAGGAGGGTGCCGAAGGTGAGCACCTTGCGGCGCGGCATGTGGTCGGTTAGGGAGGCGCCGGCGAGGGCGCCGACGGCGGCGAGGGCGGAGTAGAGGAGGTTGTACCCGAGTTGGCCGGTGACGGAGGTGACGCCGATGTTCTGTCGTCAGCTAATGCCTTTCCACTGACAACGGAGTATTCTAGGCTACTCACCTCGAAAATGACAGTGGCAAAGTATGCAAGGCCGTTACCCCTGGCATTAGCTAAACTGAACTGCGCTACCTGCACACTGCCTGCCTCTACTTCCACCGCTGTTCAGCTCCTCTGCGAACTCACGAGTACTGCCCAAACACCGCCATCATGGAGACCTGAAGCATGCGCCATCGGTTTCCCTTGGTCTTGAACAGCTCGTAATACGCCCACCAGCGCTTGTCCATCTTATCCGCCTCAATGCTCTGCCTCATCTCCTCCATTTCGAGCAGGACGAGCGGGGCATCCGGATCGCCACCACCGTGGTACTTTGTAAGGAAGGCGTGGGTCTGATCCTCCTTTCCCTTGGACATGAGGAATCGAGGGGACTCCGGGATGAAGGGGCAGAGGCCGATGACGATAACACACGCAAAACACTGGAAAATGACCGGCAGCTGCCACGAGAGGTTCGACTGGATGTAGTTGGTGCCGAACGTGATCGCCGCTGCGGGAATAGCGCCACCGTACCACTGCAAGTGTGAGTACACCTGTGTACATAAGGCGAAAGGATCACTGAATCACTCACGCCACAGTTGTAGATTCCGGTGCAGCGGCCGCGCCAGTGGGGCGGGCTGATCTCCATGCAGTAGGACGGAGCTGCGATTTGTACAATCGCGATACCGAAGCCGAGGATGAGGCGACCCACGATAAACTGGGCAATGTGCGTGGCGGTGGTGCAGACCACCGCGCCGACGATGATGACCACAGCGCCGGATGCCATGCCAATGCGACGGCCGTACCTGTCCGAAATCCACGCGGCGACGGGACCGCCGAGGAGACAGCCGACGTTGTACAGCGCAAATACAGCGCCGATCAGAGGACCGGTCGTGCCGATGTTGTCAAATCGCTCTTGCCAGAATGGCATCGCGTTGAGGGCGGTCATCAACGAGCCATCGTAACTTGGGATCAATGCGATCTCAGGCAAGTCACTCACCCATTGGCATACGCGCAGCAGAGTGTGCAGAAGATGGCCACTGAGGTAAGTCCATGGCGCTCTCTTTAGGACTCACCGTAGAGCTGGAAGGACGACTTGCTCCATTTCTTGATGGTCGTGCCCTCAACAGCGTTGCCGAGAGCCGCCTAAGCTGGTGAGTGTTGCCTTAATGTGTGACGGAGGGAGGTGCTCACCGAAAAGTACTTGCTCGCTTGGGGGTTGCGTTGCTTATCCTCTTCGAGCGACGCAGTGTCGATCTGCGGCTTCTGGTCAAAGTCCATGGTCGGGACTGCGGACATGGCTATCGAAGTGGACGGGAATGTGGCCCCAGAAGAGTGGCTTGTCGTTACCCCAAGGCCCCTGGGCCCCAGATCGTCTTATACCATGCCCACCGCGACTGTCTCCGGGGTCCGTCCCGATGGTAGGAACGCGATAACCCGGTCGTTGGCATTCTTGATGCTCGCGAACGGGAAGGATATACCTGCGAACGGGAAGTCTGCCTCTGCGAACGGGAATTTCCTCTGCAGTTGGCAACAGCCAACAAAAGCCAAGCTAAAATAAGGTACAGAATGGGCCAGGTGGGCTACACATGGGCGATGCATTGTCCATTGAATGTGGCTGCTGATTGTACGGGGACGGCGCGGCATCTTGCGGCCACGAGATGAAGCCGATGATTGCAGATCAAGGCGGGCATATCGAGCGGGTTTCTCGACTGATCGTTCCTGACAGCGTGCTGTTTGCATTGATTAGGCGTCGTGCCTGTTGAACAATGGCCATCCAAACATCCGGATATGACCAAACGCGCCCGGTATCCGGCTGTGCAGCGGTAATCTCAAGTTGTGGACGGGAATATTAGAGCTGTCGAACGGGAATCTCGGTCACGAGACGCACGAGACACTGATGAGATGTCAAATACCGACTGATAATGGGTCAGGCGCGGTATGCCATTCTTGGCAGTACTCATGGTCATAAGCAACAAGACCATGGCCGGCCGACGTCACGACGCACACACATCATGCCAACTGCAACGGCCCGGCACTATGCCGAGCACGAGGACCCGCGGCCCGGACACGGGGCACTCCCCCCGCGTGCGTGGAACCAGTCTGATTCCCAGCGCTTCACGCTCAATGGACACTGGAAGTTCCGATTGTCGCCGACTGCGACCGCACCGACCGACTTCACTAACCCGTCGTTCAAGGATGGCCAGTGGGATACTTTGACTGTGCCGAGCCACTGGGTACTGGAGGGTGACGGCAAGTATGGGCGGCCGGCGTACACCAATGTCCAGTATCCGTTCCCCATCGATCCGCCGCATGTGCCGACCGAGAACCCAACGGGGGACTATCGGTTGGCGTTTGACTTGCCGACAACATGGCCCACGGCCGGTGCAGTGAGTCACAGCCCTTGCTGAAAGAGCTAGCTGACGCCAGACTGTACTCCGCTTCGACGGTGTCGAGTCGTGGGCCAAGGTCTGGCTCAATGGAGAGGTGATCGGCACCACGTCGGGCTCCCGCCTTCCGGTCGAGTTCGATATCACTGCCCATGTTAAGGAGCACAACATCCTCGCCGTCCGCGTACGCCAATGGAGCGCAGGCTCATACGTCGAGGATCAGGACCAGTGGTGGCTGCCGGGTATTTTCCGGGACGTGACCGTCCTTCACCGCCCTGTGAATGCCGTCCGGAACCACTTTGTCCACGCGTCGTTCGATCATGAGAGTGGGAACGGTACACTCAAAGTGGATTGCGAGCCAGCTGGGCGCGTCGTGGTTCCCGAACTGGGTATCGATGTCGCAACGGGAGAAGAGGTCACTGTCCCAGTCCAACCGTGGACAGCTGAAGTTCCTCGCCTGTACGACGGTGTTCTGGATACCGGCAAGGACGGCGAGAAGGTGCCTCTGCGGATCGGCTTCCGCACTGTGGTCATCCAGGACGGTCTGTTCAAAGTGAACGGCAAGCGCATCCTCTTCAAGGGCGTGAATCGGCACGAGTTCCAGCCCGACAAGGGCAGAGCAGTGGACGAAGCGACGATGTTGCAGGACGTCCTGCTCATGAAGCGGCACAACATGAACGCGGTCCGCACAAGCCACTACCCTCCGCACCCCCACTTCCTCGACCTGTGCGACGAGTACGGTCTGTGGGTGATCGATGAATGTGACTTGGAGGTAGGTTAGCTCCACCGCGCATCAGCTGACGGCAGACGCACGGATTCGAGGCGGCAGGCTGGGCGAAGAACCCAGCTGACGAGCCAATGTGGAAAGACGCCCTCCTCAACCGCGTCGAGCGCATGGTCGAGCGGGACAAGAACCACCCCTCCATCGTCATGTGGAGCATGGGCAACGAGAGCGGTGCCGGGCGCAACATCGGGCATATGGCCGACTGGACGCGAGCCCGCGATCCCTCCCGCCCGATCCACTATGAGCGCGACTGGACGTACCAGTACTCGGACGTCGATACGCGGATGTACACACCCCACGTGATCGTCGACCAGATTGGCCGCGGAGTGGATGCGTTTGGGCCGGACCCGCACCAGAACGTCGAGGAGATCAAGTACAGCGCCGACAAACTCGCTGCGCTCAAGAAGAGGAGGGATGCGATGCCGTTCATCATCTGCGAGTATGCGCATGCGATGGGCAACGGACCCGGCGGGCTGGCCGACTATCAGAAGCTGTTCGAGAAGTACCCCCGTTGCCAGGTGAGTCCGCGAGAGCTACGATTGTGCTGACAGCACAGGGCGGTTTCATTTGGGAATGGATCGACCACGGTCTGCCGAAAACGACGGCGGATGGCCGTCAATACTACGCCTACGGTGGGGATTTCGGGGAGGAGGTGCACGACGGCAACTTTGTTTGCGACGGCCTGCTATTCCCCAACCGCGACCCAAGCCCTGGTCTCATCGAGTACAAGCAGGTCATCGCCCCTGTGGCCTTCGACCTGTCGGAGGGCAAGCTGTCCATCAAGAACAAGCTGGACTTTGGGGACACCCGGCATCTCGCATTTGCGTACCGCCTCGAAACAGCCGGCAAGACCGTGGCGGAGGGGACACTCGACGTTCCTCCCATCTCCACTGGGGAGACCACAGCGTTGAAGCTCCCAGACATCAACGCCGCCCAGGACTCGTACCTCCTCGTCACAGCCTCGCTCGCTGCAGACGAACTCTGGGCTGCTAAGGGCCACGAACTCGCGTGGGGCCAATTCGATGTCTCCACCCACCCCCAGCCCACCACTCACACTGGTGAGCAGTCTCGCCGTGACGGTGAAGCAATCACACTCGGCCCAGCCCGCTTTGACTCCCACACCGGCGCTCTCCTCGCTCTGGGCTCAACGCCAATCTCAGGCTGCAGACTGGACGTCTGGCGCGCGCCAACCGACAATGACCGTGGCGAAGATCTTTCGGGTACGCGCGCCGACGCCGTCCGCTACGCCGACCTGTGGCGCACCCTGCGCTTGGACAAGATGCACGAGCGCGTCCAGTCTGTTGCTCTCAGGGAGAACGCGCTCGTCGTGCGCACCCGTGCGGCGGCCGCCAACACCGTGCGCGCCCTGCATGTGACGTACACCTGGACATCGGACGGAGAGGCGTTGAGCGTCCGCGTCCAGGTCGAGCCTGAAGGCGACTGGAGCCTGAACGGCCGCGAGGTTCCTCTGCCGCGCCTTGGGCTGCGGCTCGGCCTGCCGTCCAGCATTGAAGATGTGCAGTGGTTCGGCCTCGGGCCGGGCGAGAGTTACCCGGACTCAATGCAGGCGGCGCGCATGGGACAGTGGGCGGCGAGGGTGGACGACATGCAGACGCCCTACGTCTTCCCGCAGGAGAACGGGCTGCGGCAGGGTGTGCGCCGCGCCCAACTCTCCGGCTCAGACGACGGTATTGCCGTCGAAGCCTTGGACGGTGTGGAGGTCGATGGTGTGCCTGTGCTCGGGCTGACGGCGCGTCGGTGGACGAGCGAGCAGCTTGACGCCGCCAACCATACCACAGACCTCGTCCCGGGCGACAACGTGTGGGTGAATCTCGACTTCAAGCATGGCGGACTGGGCACGGCTTCGTGTGGGCCTGGCGTGCTGCCGGAGTATGTTGTCAAGGTGGAGGAGGCTCAGTTCGGGTTCAATCTCCGTCCTCTGTAGACATTGTAGATCACTTCCGCCATTCTAGTCGGGCAATGCAGCTTCTATGAAGGAAGAGCTGGACATCATAGTGAGCATGTGTCCTGCACACGTGATAGCGGACTGTCTAGAGCAAAGCTTGGTATGCCGGCATGCGGGCATGTGGCCAGCGATCAGTGATCTGGCGATCTGGCAACAAGGGACAGGAACGGCGCGGGCGCGGTTTGCAGTTTGTGCGATAGCACATCCCTCAGCGGGCGGCTCGGTGGGATCGGCGAGACCCCGAGCGCATGTCTTCCCGCACAACATGCGACGCTGCGTGCGGGAGTGCGGGGATGCGTGCGTGCGGCATCGAGTGTCCGGTGTCACGCAGGTTTTATCATCATCCGCGTCAATGGTGGGCCTGGAGAGTTTGAGACAGAGCGTGGGGATCGACAAGGCACCATTTGACTGTCATGGATCTTGGATCGTGGGAGTCTGGAGTCTGCAGCTTTTGGCGTGGACGCTTGGTCGCTATCGCCTCCGTCCCCAATGGCTCTGGCGATAACGACCCCAGCGCATAGTGGGTATTGGGGACGGGTTGAAGATTCTCTGCGTGGTCATGGTGAGAGGCGAGGGTACGAGTGCTCCGAGTCGGAGCGGAAGCGACGTCGTTTCTTATAGATCATAGCGCCCATTTTGTCTACAAGCGAGTACTGGGAGCCCAGTAAGATTCCGTGTAGAGAGGGATCTCCGTTGTTATACAGATGAAGATGATCGGTTGCCACATGCCATGGCCAAGCCAAAGCAAAATTGAAGTTGTCCAACTGATGATGTCGATCTTTTCTTCGTCCAACTGCAGTTGGCCATGTCTGGGGTGAGTGGCGGGGGGTGATCGTCCTCTCTGCTGCATTATTATCGGTCCGTATTATTGATTTCCCTGAATTGACATACCGACACTCCGGGGGGGAGGGTGCACGCGCGCAGCGGCCCTACCTGTCCGTCCAATTGGCAGGGCGGTTAGCAACTAGGTAGCTTTACATTAGTACGTACTACTATTATTCTCCATTACAAACTTTTGAAATCAAACAATAATCCCTCACTTGGCCACTACACCGACGACAATCTGGTGCACACTACTACTCCTTGGCATCCTGGCATCAACCAACAATCCTGTCTTCATCATCACCATCACTCCAGTGCTTCGAGCTTCAACAGCCATTCTTGCCACCAATCACTCTCAAAACAACCTAAAGCATCACTCGGCAAACCCCAGTCGCCACCCCACTCCCGACTCCACAGCGCACCAGCCTCCTACCACCGATCCATAAGCCACTAAACATCCGAGCGCGCGCCACCCCGCGCTTCCACTGCGCTCCATCCTCCTCCGGCAGAACATGGCCCTTCTCGACACATCCTCACCCGTCGACCTCTCCCCGCAACAACCCAAAGCCGTGCTACCCCGACGAGCCCACCGAGACGACGACGCAGCAGCAGCTGTCGTCGCATCCCTGGCTCCTGCCGCCGCCAAGGTCGGAGCCAACCCCGGCGCAAGTGCACCCAGCAGCTCGGCACCGTCTGTTCCGGCGACCACTGCGTCGTTGACTACGGCAACGACTGCTGCGTCGTCGGCCATTCCCAGCCCACCCGAGGCTGAGGGGTCGGATACCAGTAGCCGGGGTTCGACGGGCGTTGCGCCCCGCGGCACTGCCCCCGTGTCGCAACCGAGGTCTCCTCTCCTGGCTGCTGCAGTATCACATCAGCGCACCGGGTCTGGTACTGCGCCTCCCAGCACGACAGGAGCAGGGATGACAAACACGCCCCAGACCGGCGCCAGTCGCCTGGCGGCGGCAGCGGCAGCCAACTCGAAGCGTCGAGAAGGCCGCGAGCTCAACTATGGCGACGAGGAGCATCCCCTTTCCGAGCAGAACCTTGCATCTCGGTATGTACCAAGCCTAGCGATGGTCTACGTGTAACTAACGATGACAGAGGCTACCACACCCTACATGCGATGCAGCATGTGTTCCATGTGCCGAGCCGCTGGCGCCTTCTGCGAGCACTCGGGCAAGGCGCATACGGCCTCGTCGTGTCGGTACAGGACACGCTGAGCGGCGAACCGGTTGCAATCAAGTGTATCACGCGTGTGTTCGACAAGCCGATTCTGGCCCGTCGTGCTCTGCGTGAAATCACACTACTTCGCCACTTTGGCGAGCATGAGAATCTCACAGGGTATGTACCTTCCCATCGCACCCGCCACATTCCAGGCTGACGCGATAGGCTTATCGACTTGGATAATGTGTGGGACGGATACAACGAAATGTGAGTTCCTTGGCGCGGTAACAGGAACAGACGCTGATAGAAGATATCTCTACATGGAGCCCATGGAGGCGGATCTGCACCAGATCGTACGCTCGGGCCAGCCCCTGTCCAATCTCCACGTGCAGTTCTTCCTCTACCAGCTGCTGCGTGGTATGAAGTACATTCACTCGGCGAATGTTATCCACCGCGACCTTAAGCCTGGTAACTTGCTTGTCAACTCGGACTGTGAGCTCAAGATCTGCGACTTTGGCCTTGCGCGCGGCTTCAAAGCTGTTGGCGAGGTGCCCGATGAGGCTCGTCTCACCGAATACGTGGCGACGAGGTGGTACCGTGCACCCGAGATCATGCTGTCCAATCGCCGGTACACTACGGCAATTGACGTGTGGTCAATCGGATGTATTCTGGCCGAGCTGCTGGGCGGCAAGCCAGTCTTCAAGGGCAAGGAGTGAGTGTAGAAGTGACGGACACGGCTGACTCTTAGCTACGTCGACCAGCTCAACCTCATCCTTGGCGTGCTGGGCACACCAGATGAGGAGACGCTCAAGCGCATGAGCTCGGACAAGGCGCGGGCGTACCTCAACACGCTTCCCCACCACCCACGGACGGCTCTGGAAGACGTCTTCCCTGACGCCGAGCATGATGGTGAGCCGCGCGCGCAGACGCACTGTACTAACCCACAGCTGTGGACCTTCTTGGCAAGCTTCTCGCGTTCGACCCCGACGAGCGGATGGACGTCACCACCGCCCTCCAACACCCTTACGTGGGAACATACCACGACCCAGCCGACGAGCCGTCGTGCGCCACGCCGTTCGACAAGTGGGAGGAGGTGGAAGGCCTGCAAACCATTGAGGAGCTGCGCGAGGCCATTACTCGCGAGATCTCCGAGTACCGCGCCGAGGTCCGTGGCCTCGCGGAGCTCGGTGATGGCTTTGGGGACGACGAGTACGAGTACGAGGAAGAGGAGGGCGAGGCGGAGGGTGAGGAAGAGTACGAGGAGTACGTTGAGGAGCCAGAAGAGGTTCTCAACGAGCCCGAGGCTGTTGCTGTGCCACAACATCGGTTCCCCGAGGCGCAGCGGAGCGCACTGGGTATCTCACAACCTCGATCGCCAAGTGCGTCTCCTCGGTCGCGTCGTGTTACTCTGCCCAACCAGCGGAGAGCGACCAAGCGCGAGGATTCCCCGGCCACGCCTGGTACGACCATCTCGGAAGAATCGTTCGGCCACACACCTCACGCAGCGACTGTGGGCCGCCACTCGCGCCGATCCTCCAACATTTCCACCCACTCTGTGTCTCACCGCCGCTCCATGAGTTTCCTGTTTGGTGGCATGACGTCGTTGTCCATGACTTCCGCTTCTGGCCCTGCCGCCGCCGCTCCTGATGCCAATGGCCCTGCAGTCTCGAGCGCGGAGTACACCGCCGGCAGCAGCGTGGTCGGGCGGCGGAGCCGTGCACCAAGCTCTACTGTCGATCTGGGATCCCTGCGTCCCCTCATCCGCCAACTTAGCGCGACCAACATTGCCGACATGCGCATCAACACGGACGACGAAGCGATGCATTCGGAAAAGTCACCACGGCCGATCCAGATGACGTCGAGGCGGAGTTCGCGAGGATCGCGTGGCTCCAAGTCGTCACGACGGCCTTCGAGTGTGTGTCTCGCTGCGGAGACGAGTGGGTGGCGCAGCGAGGCGGAGGGCGAGCACAAGGGCGAAGAAGCGGACGCGGACGCAGACGAGGAGGCCGTCACAGAGCAGCCGCCGGCGACTGAGGACACGGCGAGGGGGGACGGGGACGAGCAGTAAATCATGTCATCTGTCTTGCACGCAATATCATACCCATCATGCATTGTTACGCCTAGGGAGTTGGTGGGTGAGTGGGTCAGTAGGTTAATTCGAGGTCAAGTCGAGATGTAGTCCGAATCTTGTAGATCACGTAATGTGATGTTTTGGATTGTGCATGCCTTGGCTTGAGGAATTCCTCACTCAGCTCGAGTCGCCACCCAACGCAGCTAGATAGCAGGCAGACGCAAGTGCAGTCCGGAACGGGCAAGACTTGACAGCAAGCGGGAAGCGATATGCTGTGATGCCGCGTATATATGGAGCGGGCCGCCTTTGCTTTGGGTGATCAGCGTGATCAGCTCCCCTTTGGCCAAAGATTCGGAGTCTTGCGTGAGCACGTCTGGAATTAAATGATCCTCCCCTGTTGTATTTGCTTAGGTGAGAGAGGTAGAAAACCTGCATTTTTGGTGGGCACAACTGAAAAAGTCATCACGCAATCAACCGCCATTGACCTTACTCCGGAAGGGTGGGTAGTAATCTGGGGTAAACGAGCCAAGCAAATCATCACCCGGCCGTGTGACAAGAAGTGGGCGCGGGGCCGATGCGGAGTGGCAGATATTCGGGAGATGGCGTGCGCAAAGCAAAGGCAACTCATCCATACATCCCACTCGCATTGCTCCGCTCACCAGCAAATGAACAAGATTGATAAAAGACCTAGTTGCAGTTCTCCCCACTAACGTACTCGTCTCTCTCTCTCTCTCCTCTCCTCCTCCTCTCCGACCTCCCCCTCTCTCCTCCTTTACTCCTCCCCTCACGCTCATTATGGCTCCCGTCGCCATCTCCACCCCTGCCATCCCCGCAGGCGTCGCTGCCGCCAAGGCAGCTCTTGTCAGCGAGGGTGTGGCCACCCCTTACTCGTCCACTTCGACGGCCGTCTCCGAGGCTGGCGACAAGAGCCAGATCGGCTCGCCCAAGGCCGAGCCCACCTCGCTCGCTGAGGGTGTCCCCCTCGTCCCCGGCCAGGCTGGCTACATTGACGCTCTGATCGTCGCCAACGCCGCCCTCCCCACCACCGCTCCCGGCGCCACTGTCTACGCCACTGGTCTCGAGATCCTTGAGGCGCTCGCTGTGCAGAACTCGTCCGCTGTTTGGGTGTACGACGACGCCGTCGAGGTCGGCTTCGGCACCCGCCTTGCTGGGTGGGACGCTGCTGAGGTCGAGGGCGCCGCTGGCAAGATCCACCCCGTCGAGACTCGCGAGGGCGCCGGCCTCGAGATTGCCGGTTACGCCAAGAAGGCGGAGGGCAAGATCTCCGTCTTCGCTTCGGCTACCACCCTCCCCTACCTCGCCTCGAACCTTGCTGCCATTGACGGCGACGTTGTCCTCCACGTCGCGGCGACCGCTACCGGCGCCGACCTCGAGCTCACTGACGCTCTTGCCGAGGCTGGTGTCATCAAGGCTCTGACTCAGTTGCCCGAGGAGTGGGATGTTGTCTTCTCGTCCGGTGCCGACGTCGTCTCCACCGCCGCTAGCCTCTACGGCGCGTCGGGCAAGGTGATCCACGTCGTTGAGTCGACCTACTCGGCTCGCGAGACCACCTCGTACAAGTTCCCCTCTGCCGGTGCCTTTGACGAGTTTGTGGTCCTCGGCCAGGACGCCGATGTGTTCCTTGCCGTCTCTTCCCACGCCGCCTCGACCATTGCTGGCTCCAAGGTTGTCCTCAACACCCTCGCTCCCACCCCTGAGAAGCTTTCTGCCGCTCTTTCGTCGAAGTCGTCCATCACCGTGACTGGCCCCACCACCGCCGACGCCGAGGCGCTCAAGGCTGTTGTCCTCGCCGCGCTCTATTCGGCCCCCACCTCGAGCTCGGCCAAGCTCCCCACCATCAAGGTGGCTGTCACTCCTTCGTCGACCCCCGCCGCCGAGGTTGCCAAGGTTGTGTCGTTCTTTACCGCCCCCAACGCTCCTCTCCCCCAGCTCCTCACCCAGCTCTTCCTCGCTTCGCCCTCCCTCTCCACCTCGCTTGCGCAGTACGGCTCGGCCACTGTCAACGGCACCAAGTCGGTGCTCGCGCTCTCGCAGGGTGCCGCCGTGCCCCTCGCTTCCGACTCGGCTTCGGACCTCATCTGGGTGTCCGACTCGGGTGTGTTCAAGGGCACCGACGTGTTCGCCTCTGCCAAGGACGGCGCCTCTGTCGTTCTCGAGCTTCCCTGGTCTGAGGACGACCTCCAGTCCAAGCTCTCGGCTGCCGAGATCCAGACCATCCAGAAGAAGAACCTCCGTCTCTTCCTCCTCGACCTCGACCAGGGCTGCTCTCTCAACGCCATCCGCGAGCAGGTCGCCTTCCTGCTTCTCTACACTGGCTCGCAGCGTCTGCCCCAGGGTGTGTGGAAGGTCCTCGACGCGTACCACTCTGGCCAGCTCGGCCGTGACCAGGTCGAGGACGCCCAGGCTGCCCTCTTCGAGATCCCTCCCAACGTCCTCGCCGCGCTCGAGGTCGACCCCGAGAAGCTCAGCAAGACCAAGCCCGTCTGGACCTGGGACGCCATCGCCGGCTCGCCCGTCGTTCTCGACGCGCCCGACGCTCCCAAGCTCTCGTCGTGGGAGCTTGCCGCGCGCCACATCCTCTTCCGCGAGGCTTACGCCGTTCCCGACGCCAAGACCCTCGACGCCGACGAGGTCTCGACTGGGGTCACTGCTCTCTCGCCCGAGCTCGCCGAGGAGACCTTCCTCGTCACTGTCAGCGAGAACCGCCGCCTCACCCCCGAGACTTACGACCGTAACATCTTCCACCTCGAGCTCGACACTCGCAACACCGGCCTCAAGTACGCCATCGGCGAGGCTATCGGTATCCACGGCTGGAACGACGCCGCCGAGGTCGCCGAGTTCATCCAGTGGTACGGCCTCGACCCCGAGGCGGTCGTCTCGATCCCCAACCCCCAGAAGGAGGGCACGCAGCTCAGCCGCACCGTCTTCCAGATCCTCCAGCAGAACCTCGACCTGTTCGGCCAGCCGGGCAAGCAGTTCTACGGCGACCTCTCGAAGCACGCCACCAAGCGCGAGGAGTCGATGAAGCTCAAGTTCATCTCCGTCCCCGAGGGTGCCGAGCTCTTCCAGCGCATGGCCGAGAACGAGACCGTCAACTTCGCCGACGTCCTCAAGGAGTTCCCCTCGGCCCACCCCTCGATCGAGGAGCTCATGGAGCTCATCCCCGAGATCAAGCCCCGTCACTACTCGATCGCCTCGGCGCAGGAGGTCGTTGGCGACAAGGTCGAGCTTCTCATCGTTACCGTTGACTGGGTCGACACCAAGGGCCGCACTCGCTACGGTCAGTGCACTCGTTACCTCAACGACCTCAAGGTCGGCGACAAGGTTACCGTTTCGATCAAGCCTTCGGTCATGAAGCTTCCTCCCCTCGACAGCCAGCCCCTTATCATGGCCGGTCTCGGCACAGGAGGTGAGTACTATTTGGAAAGTGATGAACGCGCGGTGTCCCAAAATGCATGTGCCCCTCCACCAGTAACCACCACCACCGGAGCAACCATGCTCCGCCAGGCACCTCCATCTGCCACAACCACCTCCACCCGCCTAAGCCACTTCCTACACCTCGTTCTCAACGCTCGTTCATCACTTTCCACTCTACAATGCATAAAAAGAGAGACGCTTACGTAAAAGCCGCGCCCTTCAAAAGTTTCCTCAGCGCCCGTGCGCATCGCAGGATGCAGGGAATCGAGGTGAGTGCAGCCGGGAAGTCCGAGGCAACTTTCCGCCCGGTGGAGGTCCCACTTCACCAACCGTCCAACGCTGACCCACCACAGACTTCTAAGGATGACTCGTACTTCTTTGGCTCCAGAAATCAAGGAAATGAGTACCTGTACGGCGCCGAGCTGGAGGCTTGGAAGGACGCTGGCATCATCGACTTCCTCGGAACGGCCTTCTCCCGCGACCAGGCGCACAAGATCTACATCCAGCACCGTATCAAGGAGCACGGCAAGAAGCTCGCGCAGCAGCTTCTCGCCCAGGGCGAGAACGCCGGCTACTTCTACCTCTGCGGTCCTACATGGCCTGTGCCCGACATCTTCAACGCGCTCTCGGAGGCGCTTGTCGAGGAGGGCAACATGACCCGCGAGGAGGCCGAGAAGTACCTCGAGGACCTCAAGGAGTCGGAGCGCTACGTGCTCGAGGTGTACTAAGTGCATACTCTGGACAGTGCGCAAGGCTAGATGGGTGGATATACACTGCATAGAGAGGGTGATGCATCGCATCCTGGATTCTACGAGCCGTACGAGTCGAACGACGAGTGCCACTTTGGCTACTCAACTCACCCGTCCTAACAACACTGACTTTCGGCGATGGGCTCCTTGCACGCTTACACGTCATGCTTGGTCAACAAAGCCAGGTACAGCATGGGGGGAAATGCGGGCATGCAGATGGACGCTGCATCACGGCCGCGTTGTCGGAAATGAGCACAATAAACAAGTTTGACTCGCACCACAACAAGTGCCACAAACACACACACGACCGTTTGATTCCGCCACATCTCTGAGTACAATCACCTGTGTTGACCTTCCTTCCTTCTTCTTCCTATCCTTCCTTCTTCCTTCCTTACTCTTCTCCATCCCCCACTACCTCTCAACTACCTCTCAACTATGTTCACGCCTCTCAATCACTCCTCGCCTCGACACTGACAAGGTCTCGACGCCTTCAACAACGTGAGTTGGGCCATATCCGCCACTCCAGTTAGCTAACCCATGTAGCAGACGAACGACTCAGACCAGACGTGACCCTTCAACCATGTCCATCACTGTGAGCACTTGAACTTGGCCCCCCATCCCAACTGCCCTGACGTGCCCAGAAGAAGGAGAAGGAGGAGATCATCGCCAAGATCGAGCAGTCGAAGGATACCCGCCCCATGCCCGTCCAGCGTGCCGGTGAAGTGAGTGGCAAAGGATGGGTGTCTGGCTGACGAGGAAGGACGAGTCCCGTCACGAGCCCCTCCACAACAACGAGCCTGCGCCTCTGTCCGAGACGACCGCCAAGAATCATCCACAGTCACCCATTGCTCCCGCCGCCACTTTCCTCCCTCCTTTTGCGACACAGCCTGACGATTCGGTGCTTCGCAACATGGCTCCCGAGGACGCCGCGAAACTTCTCCTCAGCCAGGTCGACGTGGAGGACTTCTTCAAGAGCGTCGTGGATGCCTGTCTCGACGAACGCACTATCACCAAGATCGTCGACATGCTCGACCAGCGCGCCCGCAGCGATGAGACCACGTCCCCCATTCCCATGTTCGTCGAGAAGATGGTCAAGCACCTGGAGGCTCGTGGTATTTCCCGCCAGCCTAACCAGAACGGCTCTTCTATCGGCAACACCAACGAGCCTGCGTCCGAGGCTACGGCCGGGATGGCCATGCCCAAGCTTGAGGAGGGCACGCCCTCGTCCCTCATCGCCACCGCCATGCTTGCCGAATCGACGGTTGTCTGGGAGAACATGAAGAAGAATGCAATGACGTCCGAGCTCGGGGACCGCTTCGTCGCGTCGCTCCTCCAGAAGCTGGAGTTGCGTGGTCTTCTCCCCGTGTCTAACCAGCAGGTGGGTCCATCAGGCCGCTGTCGCCGCAACTAACATCCCCAGTGATGAAAGATGTCATCGTCTCAGCATCAGAAGAAGCAGCCGCAATCGTTCGAATGTAGAGGTGACAGAGAGTTGAGATGTTGTCGCGCGCAATGATCTGTGGTGAATGGTAGTAATGGTGTATGATAGCAGTAGTGCAGTAGAGTAAAGTGCATGAAGCATCGAGTAAACCCCAGCCACTCTAATGCTACCCAGCGGAGTGCATTTTCCTAGGCCAGCTTTACCCCATGAGCTTTGCAAGAGCTTGACTTGTCGCCCTCGAAGCGGCACAAACACTGCCCAACCAGGCCAGCATTTGTTTCCGCCACACACTCACCTTCCTTCCTTCCTCGCCTTTCTTCTTTCTTACTTCCTTCCTCACCTTTCTGTTCCCCTCTATCTCCCAACTACATCACTTCTCTCATCATTCTCCTCATTCACATCGCCAAGTCTGGACCTTGCCCTGGCCACTACGTGAGTTGTTCGACCTGCCACACCCAGCAGCTGACCAGTTCAGCATTGAGCCGTCAGCAGAATAAGCCACCAAGCCGGATTCTAGGCATCATGAGCCTCACGGTGAGTAACAACCTTCCTCCCCCCTACATGCCACAATTCTAACCTTTTTAGCCCGCGGAGGAGGGGGAGTCCCTCGCCAAGGTTGATCCTCCGACCATCACGACCACGACATCTACCAGTTCTGACGGCGAAGTGAGTGGCAAGTTGCGTGAAGGCGTCGCTGACACAAAAGAGCAATGATGCCACCGTCATCGAGCCAGCGCCTCTGCCCGACTCTGAGCAGGAGGAGGGAGGGCAGTCGTCAAACAGCAATGTTCAGTCGCAGTTACCCACTCGGCGTTTTCGTCCGAGTGCCTGGAAGACTGAGGACAACACTGGTCAATTGGCTGCTCCGACGAGAGAGGACAACACTGGCGAGTTGGCTGCTCCGAAGAGAGCAGACGGAACTGGCGAGTTGACTGCTCCGAAGAGAGAGGAGAACACCGGCGATCTCAGCCTGCCCAAGAAGCGATCGTCCTCAAGCAGTGACATGGTAGTCGCAAAGAAGCTTCGGCCCTGGGATCCTGAATATGAGACCAGGGAAGTGAAGGACGTAGAAGACATCGTTGGCGGTCAGTGCGCGGAACAGATACTGTTTGTGGACAAATGCTAATGCTCAGCACACCATAGGAAGCGTCACTATCTGCAAGTTCTCCGCCAGGTCGAGGGCGTCCTTCGGACTGAGGCGGGGAACAGCCTCGAGCTCAGTCTGTCGTCAAAACTCCTGAAGTTCACTAAAGTCGACAACCCCGAGAAGCTTTCGCTTGTAGAAGCTATCGAAAGAGGAGACTGGGAACTCGTGGATGACATGGTGTGTGAGCAGAAGGTGTGGGCGTGTATGCGCCGCATCAACGCTCGCGAGGGATACGATGACGATGATGATGAGCGAGATTACGTTGAGCCTTGCACCGACCTGGAAGTTCGGGCTCTGATAGGGGTTTTCTGGAGTGAGTGTCATGGCTTGCGACCAACTGACGCCAGCCGACAACTCATTCATCCGCCGCCTTACCCGAGATGTGCTGCACGCCCTGTTGCGTGTCGACGGTTCGATTTCTGGAGCTACGCTGAACCGATTCCCTGCATCGGTATTGCAGGTCGTCATCGAGCCCGAAGCATATGCCGCTCTCAGTAAAGTGCCTCACAAAGCGGAGCTGTGGCCATTTTCTGAGGGGAAGCGTATGAAGCAGCCCATGAAGCAGCCACGTCCCAGTGTGTGGTGGGCTTGGTGTCGTCTCGGCAGTCTTTGCACGTACGAGCCCATCCCATTTCCGCCTCCATGCTACGATGAGCGAGTTGACGACCACCTGGAAAGGGTTCGCTCACGTGTGTGTGACATCCTTCAGGTGGTAGCGCGTGGGGAAAGCGACCACCTGGCCGCGGCGAAGCTAGAGGTCCTAATAATCCGTCATGAGGGCGACTGTGAGTTGTGACGGTCAGTAACTCGGAATATGGAAGCTGATCGTGCTCAGTGCTGAAGGTTGGAGAGGCGATCGAGATCGAGGATGCGAAGCACGAGCACTGCAGGAGCATGCGAGATGCCCCTTGCATCACATCACGCCGGCGCGCATGATAGTAGCGAGCATTGTACAGCACTGTGTAGTTAAGTGTGAAGTAGTATGTTAGTAATGAACAGCGAGTCAACCCCATCTGTCTCTTATGGAAGTGTCGTGCTGGCATTTGACGTGGCATGCCTCGACGACGTAGGTGCCACCGCCCCGACACTGCATCCGATTCCGATCGTCGCGTTGGAAGCTAGAGAGGCCGTGCATGCGTGCGCGTGCCATGACCTTGCTCCATGCGTATCTCGGTGACGGCCGAAGAATCAGGCATGATGACGACCGGCCGATGGTGTGCTAGTTCGGCTGGGTGCCTGAATTTCCACCCAAGGTGTGCCGCGTGTACGCCGATCTCTTCGCTCTGTAAGCATCGGCCCATTCCTCGCTCCATCTTCCCATCTTTCTTGTCAACCATCAATTCTACATCTACATTACACGGTCTAGCCTATTCAAGGCGATAGCGAGATAGCGAGTGGGCGCGTCTGTCTTCACTGCATCGTCTGTTGTCGCGCTTGTCCTTGGTGCCCAGCCCACGGTCCACGTCCCACCCTCCACGTTCGACCTTGTTCCTCCACCACCACAACCCCTATCTTCCACCTTCACGCTCCAGCCGCTCCCTCCAGCCGCCTCCCTCCCTCCCTTCCCTCCTCCTCCGCCGCCTCCCTCCCTATCCCCTCCTCCTGCTCTCCCCGTCGTCACCCCTCCCCCGCCGACACACCATGGTCGCCCTCTCCGCCCTCGTCCTCCCCCTCCTCGCCTCCGTCACCGGCCGGCTCTGGGACCCCGCCAAGCCCGAGTCCAAAGTCGCGCGCAACGTCCTCGAAGGCAAGACCGAGGGCTACTGCTCCGTGAGTCTCCCCTTCCCCTCTCCTTTGCCTCCCACCTTCCGCCGCTGACAGCAGCCCTCCGGCCCGATCGAGGCGACGAACTGCGCGTACGAAACCGTCGAGGCGCTGAACAAGGAGCTGTTCCCCGCCGTCCACGGGCTCGTCGCGCACCCCTTCTTCCGGTTCTACAAGGTCGACCTATACCGCGAGTGCCCGTTTTGGCGGGACAATGGGCTGTGTATGAACCGCGCGTGTGGGGTTGACACCATCGAGGAGGTACGTTGGGCGTGGAGGGTGGTGGCAGAGGACGGAGGCTGACGGTAGGACGAGGTGCCGGAGAAGTGGAGGACGAAGGCGCTGAGCGAGGTGCGCGTCACGGACGCGTCGGCGGTCACGGGGTGTTATATCCGCGACGACGACTTCTGCTTTATCGAGGACGACGCGACGCCGGGTGAGTTCCGGCGAGGCTTGGTAGGCGCAGGCGCCGCCGCGTCCACCGAGCGGCAGAGGACTGTAGAGGTGTAGACCAGCTGACACCCAGAGGGCCAGTACATCGACCTCATCGAGAACCCGGAGCGGTTCACGGGATACGCCGGCGACAGCGCGCACAACGTGTGGCGCGCCATCTACCAGGAGAACTGCTTTGGCTTGTCCGAGGCGGCGATCGAGGCGGCGCGGCAGGGCAAGTTGCCTCCGGGAAGGAGTATGGCGCAGCCGTTCGGGCTGGGCGTGCCGCAGAGCCCGCAGATGATCTCGGAGGCGGACTTGTGCGAGGAGAAGAAGTTGTACTACCGCCTGATATCTGGTGAGTCGTCCGTGGAGCAGGCAGTGCTGGGATGTGTTCGCCAGGCTCTCCGGAGCAGAACTCGTTCTCGCCCGCGAGGGGACTCGGGCACGCGCTCGCTCCGCTCGTCGCTTGCTCCGCTCGTCACTCGCCGCCTGCCGCTCGTGCGCCCGCTAACCCCAGGCATGCACGCCTCCATCTCGATCCACATCTGCGCCGACTACCTCGACCAGGCAACGGGCGAATGGGCGCCTAACCTCGAATGCTTCGTGACCCGCGTCGCGACACACCCCGAACGCCTGTCCAACGTCTACTTCAACGCCGTCATCCTCCTGCGCGCCATCGCGCGCGCGGCCCCCTACTTCCGCGCGTACGACATCAACATCGCCCAGCCCGGCCGCGAGAACGAGTGCACCAAGGCCCAGCGGGCCGAGGACGCCGCGACGCGCAGCGCGCTCGACGGCGTGCTCGCGCTCAGCGAGCGCATGGCGAGCGGCTTCGACGAGGAGCAGTTCTTCAATGGCCCCGACGCGCCGATCCTTATGGAGCAGTTCAAGGGCCATTTCCGCAATGTGTCCCAGATCATGGACTGCGTCGGGTGCGACAAGTGTCGGCTGTGGGGGAAGATGCAGGTTAGCGGGTTCGGGACCGCGCTCAAGATTCTGTTCGCGCTGGACGAGAAGGATCTTGAGTGAGTGCAAGCGAGCCGCCCCGCGGCCGAGGGAGCGGCCAAGGTCGGCCAACACAAGTGCTGGACGCCTCTCGTGGACATTGCTGACCCCAGCCCCAAACTCAACCCCAATCTGCTGCAGCGCAGCGAGGTCGTCGCGCTGTTCAACACGCTCCACCGCGTGACCGAGTCCCTGGCCGCCGTCGAGGACTTCCGCCGCATCTACGCGCGCACGCAAGCCGAGGAGATTGCCGCGGCGCCCAGCCGCGTGGCGAGGCGCGCGGCTGAGCGCGCAGCCCGCCGGCAGGCGGAGCGCGAGAACGAGTGGGGGCCGTGGCTCGTCGCTGCGGCTCTCTCCATCCTTGAGGCGCTCCGTCGCGGGTGCACCGGATGTTTCAAGGCGGCGAGGGAGCTGTTGAGCGGAGTGGCGAGGAAGGGCGAGTTGTAGGACTAGTATAGACACATGATATTCATTGCATTGCGCCATGGGGGGCGGACAGGGCGAGCGTGAGGAGCTCAGTCTCAAAGCGGGACGCTTGCACAGGCTTGATCACAGGAATACATAACAACCAATGTTACACAACGAAAACAGGCAAGTGGTGGGGTTATACATGAGCGAGCGCTCAGTGACTGGTAGATGTGACAGTGTGGTAGAACGTGAAGCCGCGGGTGTACAAAGCGCGGTCTTCATGTGGTAGAGCAGGGCCGTAGTTCGGCGCCAAGCGGCCCAGCGCAGCCGTCGCGCTGCTGGAGCGCAGAACGCCTGCGTAGAGCCTAGCAGCCTAGCCCCGCGCAAGAGGCACCTCGCGCACCACCTCCTCGATCATCGGACGCCCGAGGTCGCGCTTACTCTCCGGGCGCTCCGAGATCATCTCGCGCTCGAGAATGTACTTGCCCTCCTTGTACTTCTCAACGGGCTCGTACGCGAAGTCCTGCAAGTCAGCTCTCTACATGGGACAGGCAGCTGGTCCCCACACTTCCACAGTCGCTTTCGCTGACGCGCCGACCGGATACTCACATACCTCCACCCCAAGATCTGGTGGCAGACTCGACAGAACAGGTCGCGCACTGTGTGCTTGCCGGTGCGCATCGTGCGGTCCTCGGACTCGGCTGATGTATACGTGTTGACACTGGTGTGAGCGCCGCCGGACCTACGAGCCAGATAGTATGGATCCCAAGCCGAACCAGCAAGCCGGAGCAGAATACGTACACATGCTTGCAGAGATATGCGCGGCCGTGCTGTCCCGTAAAGTTCTGCCGTCAGCGTGCGCTCTTGTCGGTGCGCCAGCAGTCCACAGCGTCGAACAGCGCCCAACGCCATGGCATTGTCCATAACGGCCATTTGCCACCAGCCCAGACGCGCATGAACTGGACTGGGCTGGCACCCTGGCTGGCACCCTGAACAGGAGGTCAGACACTCACTCTACTCATAACGCTCTCCTGCACGGCGAGGTGGTTCCCGCACCCCCTGCAGACATACACCGTCTCTCCGGCGAGGTAGATGCGGAACGAGCGGCCCATGGTGGTCGGCGGTGGTCGGCAGTGGTCAAAGTCTTGAAGACTCGAATGGTAGTGTGGGAGGCGTAAGGGATCTGGTGGAGGAAGGTTCGAGTTCGAGTGCGGCGTCAAGGTGCGGCGTGGGGAAGGGTGGAGGTTGTGGTATATGCCAGCGATGGGAGGGGAGGGCGGGCAGTACCGCTGAGTCGCTGAGGTCGGGGTCGACGCTAGTGTGGTCCGGTGGAGAAAGATGTTGTCGGCTGGTCGTTGCCTCGAGGTTGTACGAGTCGGTGTGAAGAGGTGTAGAGTGGGTGGGCAGGGCGATAAGAGTGGCAAGGTGTCACTGGGCGAGGACAGGTGCGCCGATCGCGAGCGTGGTCGATCCGAGCACCGCCCGTTACGAGGCGGTAAGGCGTACTGCTTCCTCGTTGGGAGATGAGCAGAGGAGGGCAGTGATGATGTGTAGAAGAGCGTGGAGGTGTTGATATACTCGAGTCGAGTGAGGTGATGGATGAATGAATGAGATGAGTTGCCCATGGTCGTGGCTCGTGGGGAAGTAGCGTCAGGAGGACTGCCATGACCGGGTGTCCGGCAAGGAACGGCTCGACCGGCAACCGACTACTTCCGCTCTCGTCATGGCTATCGATCACAACTTCGTCTACAGAGCAGCTACAATCCTGCACAAGTCGCAGACCTCACAGCAGATACAGAGACGAGACATGCATATGCACAGGCTCATGGCTCTCGCGTTTGAAGTGCAGATTGCTACTAAAACGTTGCCGTTTGCCACCCATTTGCCACCATTTGCCACCGGATGGCGTAACGCACCGCCCACTTTCCAGGCACCTACCGCGTGATCTACAATGTCCCGTCTCGGTTCCGCCTTACACAACCCTCGACAACATCCGTTTTCAAGCTACGTCGCCGCTTCCAACTCGATTTATCAGTGCTTTGAGTGTGCAGATGCAAAAGAGAGGTTGCGAGTTGCAGCGGGGTGCAAAAGATGAGCCTCGTGTGGGGCTCGAACCCACGACCGAGTGATCAACCGGCTCGAGAGCGCGCATTAAGAGTCACTTAATCTACCGACTGATATAACGAGGCAACGTTGAACGCTTGCTGCGTGTTCCGTGCGGTGGGGCTATATGCGGATGTCGGCTGCGGGGTCGAGACAAGTGTAACTGTGCGAGCGATGAGAAAGTGGTTGAAAGCGTTGCGTCTTGACAGTGATGTTTGGTGGTTGTGTGAATGGCGATGACCGGGTCGCCTTATGTGCTGATGGACGGTCTTCTCCTACTCCTCGGCAATCTCGAAACCCATGCCAGCACGCCTGCTGCCGTGGTCTGCGCCACCGCCGCGCAACTCGATCCACGGCAGGAGCGTGTCGAAGTCCTCCCACCCCAACGAAGCGTACATCCCATTCGGGCCTAGATTGGGCATCGCGCCTTCCGTGTCGCTATCCTTGGGTGCTCCAGGCGGATAAGACTCTTTGCGGGTACTCGGGAACAGTTGCGCAATGATACTGCTCGTCAGCCAACTCCAAGCCACAGTACTTACATCATGGGTCCGACCCAACGCTGCCGCCCGCTGCTCTCGAGGTCCCACTCCGCCATCGCCTCGCTATCCGCGCCCCATATGCCCTCGTTGCCGGACCACACGCGGTCCTCCATGTCCTCTTCCACTTCGCGGTGGTCTGAGCGGAAGTCGCGGACGCGGCGGAGGGCTTCGAGGGTAGTCTCTTCGGGGTCCTCTTCGAAGGGCGTGTAGTTGGGGTATTGCGCGTGGCTGTAGGCTGGGGTTGGATACTCGATGGGTCGATAGGGGAAGCGTCTGCGGCGGGAAGGTGGGGAGGGCTCGGGAGTTGGAGGGGTGGGTGGGTCGGAGTTGTCCTCGGGTAAAGTGGGTAACGGGGTAGCTACCGGAACGGAGGGAGTGGTGGGCTGGGTTGGTGAAGATGACTCGATGGAGAGTTGCTCCAGTTCAGCGGTCGGGGCTGCGGCTGCGTTGCTGCCATTTGCCGCGTTGGTGGTGCTGGTTACCGTTACGGCCCCTCCACCTTCGGTACTCCTTGCGCCAGCGCTTGAAGCGTTGGTGAGTATCGGGACAGGGGGTGCTGCAGGTACTGTAGGTACGGTAGGCAGCGACTGTGTTCGAGATAGGCCAAAGCCCCAGGATCGCCGCCGCTCGCTGTCTCGGCTTCGGGTTCGCGCGAGGGGCACAAAGGAGGGACCAGCTTCGGCATTCTCGTCCACAGAACGGCGCCGACCAACCCTCCAGCTGAAGCTGCCGAAGAGCGAAGAGCGCCGCGAGCCCGTGTCCGAGTTCCCACCTGTCGATCCCGCAGACGATGTCCTCGTCAGAGGAAAGAAGGACTCGGCAGCCGACGTAGCCGCACTACCATTGCTTGGACCAGGGACGGCAGCGACGGGAATAGCAAATGATACCGAGTTCGCTCGTGGAGGTGGCGCTGGAATGCCACTGGGACCAGTGCCAGGTGGCGGGAGGCTGTTGTGGTGTGGAGGAAGAGTAGTGCTCCTTGGTGGCCGGGGCCGCTCACTGATCGGCCGCAGGAGAGGTGGATGCACCACGAAGTGTGCGTTCGGATTGACATAGTACGACGGCTTGTCTGCCAGCACACCGACCGCAAGCACTCGCACGTCTTGCAAGTGGACGAGCACGCGGACGACAGTGGGGTACTCGGCCACGCCGCCTTGGTGCTTGAGCTCGTCCATGATCTCGTACGGGTCAAAGCTGCGCGTGTAGATCCGGTTGAGCGAGCCCGATCCATTTCTCCTCAAATGGATAAACCTCTGTCCATCAGCCTCTGCCGCACCGCCAACTCACCGTCCATGGCTCGTGATGCGCGCAGCCGACCGATCGGTGCTCCAAGCGCCCGAGCACGCGCAGGAAGGCGGCACGCCACTTGTCCTCTGGGTTCTTGTACCGTTTCCAACTTGGCAGGAAGCGCCTCTCAAATGCCTCTTTCCAGATATCGTCTCGCCACCGTCCAAACTCGAAGCGCTCCAGAAGCCATTTCGGCGGGGCGCGGATGAGGACGTCGAGGAACAGTCGACCATCGTCCTCGCCCACAAAGTGAGACAGCGACGGAAGGACCTCAAACTGGGGAGGATACGGCGGCCCTCTGCGCACAATGTCCTTGATGACCGAGCGCAGCGGCGTCAGGTGCGTCCCTGTGAGCGTGTGGAGGGCGGTGTTGAGGGAAAGGAACTGAATCAGGTCGGACTGGGGCAGAAAGCTTAGCGTCAGCAAGCGCGCTAGCGTCGTTCCAACCCACCTGGCAATATGGCTCAGCAGCTCGCTCGGGAGGTCGAGCAGTTCGAGCCCGGCCTCCTTGTTCATGCTGGGTGGTGGCGACAGCATGGCCAAGAGAGCGGTTGAGGAGTCAGTTGACGCTGCGATTCTCATGTTGACATGGTGCCCCGCAGGGTGGATTTGCCACCGCCACAGGCGGCGTTTCCACGCAACAGACCTCCACCACGCACTCATCTCGCACGCGACGTTCGTTCATCATTGACGACATCCTCTACCATCCACTACACGTCCAAAAGCCAACAACATGTCCCTCCGCCAGTCCACCCTCGCCCTCGCGCGCGCGCGCCCGGCCGCGCCCGTCTTTGCCGCGCAGCGCTTTGCTTCGACCTCCGCCTCGGCGTCCAATGCCGAGAGCTCCACGAGCGGAAAGCTCCCAATGACTTGGACCGAGTACCTCGCCATGCGCAAGCGCCGCAGGCAGTGGTCGACGCTTACGACCATCCCCACGTCTATCGGTGGTCTCTTTGCGGGCGGTGCATACTGCGCGCAACATAGCATGACTGCCGACCCGTCGAGCACAATCCTTGGCATGGACCCTATGTGAGTTGCAGTCACTTGTGTGTTAACATGAGCTGGGCTAACGCGCAGGGTGATGTACGGAGCTGGAACGTGAGTTGGTACAAGGATGTCGATGGGACGGGTACTGACCACGCTTCTAACACCTCGCGGATTACTTCACATTACAGTCTTGGCGCTATGGGTGAGTGCGACTTGGAGGAGCGCGAAGAGTGTACCTCAATGTCCGAGGATTGCGGAGGTTGATTGGTCGTCGCATGGAGAGAAGTGGTGCAATGGGACAGAGGGTGCTGCCAGAGTTTAGGCTGGCAGCGAACTGCTGCCCGTCTGGCGCTTCCTGCTTGATCGTGACGATTGAGACCCGATTGAGACTGGCGCGGCTCTGTGGGGTCTTTCTGGAGAACGTGCTAGTCTCTGGGCCTCATTAGGTCGTTGCAACGAGCTCCAAATCCCACAATCTTCGTCTGGAGACCGGAGAGCGCATGAAGGGGTGTCGAGACGCAGAGCCTCTTGACTCTGTCCTGCCCCGCATCATGGACCTTCTCCCCTCCTCCCTTCTCTCCTCTGCCGGCTCCGTGGGCGTCCACTCCGCTTCCTTACTCTCCCCCGCACCATTGTGAGAGAGACTGACCACAGCTCTCGGCTACCTCATCGGCCCCGCCATCGGTAACACCGTCTTCTCAATCACCCACCCCGCCTGGTCCAAGGGCAACCCATCTCCTCTCGAGGTCATGGACCGCGAGTTCTTCAACCGCATCAAGGCAAGGCGAGCGGACCCTAGCCGTCAGAGCGTGAACAACCCTGCTCCTGACTACTACGGCGAGAAGGTGAGTTGGCATGCCCATGAATGGTTGGCGCGCGCAGAGCATGGCACTGTAGGGAGTCGCACTTGTCGTGCTCCCAGTTGAGGTCATAACACCCACTTAGCTATTCGTTCGTCCCAGAGCTAACGCCAGATCACCTCTCTCCAGGCCTACCGCCGCTGGCTCAAGGACCAGAAGGCGTACGAGCGCAAGGTGTCGCACGGCGTGCCGGAGGACGAGCTTTAGAATTGTGTCTGCGGATTGTAGTGAGCGTCAGTTGCAGTCATCATCCATCCCCGTTCTGTATGCATCGCGATCAAGCGTTTCATGAGCCGTGCTGTCCATAAGCTTCTCCAGCGGCGAGTAATAGTGATGGAAGATGGTGCAGTTGGTGGAGTGGTATACGCCTCTCGAGCCTGGAACAATGGGCTGGCTAGGGCGGCGGACCCCGGTCTTGAGTGATGCGGTTCGCGGTTTATCACGTGACCTGGGTGAAAGTGGTTTGGATTGTATGAGCTTTTATTGGTTGTAGCATCGGTCGGCGATGTAAGTCCGAAGACGTCCGGGGTAGTCCCCGGCTGTTCCCGGGCCAACCAAACGGTGGAGAGTGACAATTCCCCTTACATCCAACCGTGGCAATTAGAGCCCGTGACCCAGATCCACCCACACTCCCCGCCCCTCGCTCGCACACCGCACTACTCATCTCTCCTCCTCTTCTCGTCAACGCATCTGTACTCCACTACACCACTCTCACGCCCGGTAACGTCTCCACCAAAATGATGCGCTCCACTTCGGCCCTCCGCGCCCTCCCCCGCGCGTCCCAGCTCGCCCCCCTCGCCCGCGGCATCTCGTCGACTGCTTCGTCTTCGTTTGCCCAGCCCGCCGACGCCCAGCCAGCTGTCACGGCCAAGCCTCCTGCCATCAAGAACTTCAAGATCTACCGCTGGGTTAGTATTAGTCGTGCGCGCCGCCATTGCCCTGCTTTGCGACTTGCAAGCATGCCGTGTAGCGACGAAATGGGCGTGTGGGCAAACTCTCGCGCGGGTTTACAAATGAACACCGGCTAACTTGCTACAGAACCCCGACACCCCCGCAGAGAAGCCCAAGCTGCAGGAGTACAAGGTCGACCTTAACCAGTGTGGCCCTATGATGCTTGATGCCCTCGTGAGTGCCCTCGCCACCCTTGCATTAGCGCGCAGAGCTAACCGGGCAGATCAAGATCAAGAACGAGATGGACCCTACCCTCACCTTCCGCCGCTCTTGCCGTGAGGGCATTTGCGGCTCGTGCGCCATGAACATTGACGGCGTCAACACCCTTGCCTGCCTGTGCCGCATTGACAAGGACACCTCCAAGGCCGCCAAGGTCTACCCCCTCCCCCACAGTGCGTATCCAATTTGCGCTTGCTCCCATGAGCATGACGCGCGGCTTGCGCGCGGATAATTCCCCGTCCCCGACCAATGACTGACCGAGCCAGTGTACATTGTCAAGGACCTCGTCCCCGACCTCACCCTCTTCTACAAGCAGTACAAGTCGATTGAGCCTTACCTCAAGAACGACAACCCTCCTACCAAGGAGTTCTACCAGTCGCAGGAGGACCGCAAGAAGCTCGACGGCATGTACGAGTGCATTCTCTGCGCGTGCTGCTCCACCTCGTGCCCCTCGTACTGGTGGAACCAGGACCAGTACCTCGGCCCCGCCGTCCTCATGCAGGCATACCGCTGGATCGCCGACTCGCGTGACGCCTACACCGAGGAGCGTATGGACCGTCTCCAGAACAACATGTCTCTCTACCGATGGTGAGTGCCGAATCCCGTTTGGCGAATTGCTTCCGCCCACCAATCATCCTTCGCCGTCATCACCTCCCTCGCCTACTTCCTCTCTCCCTGCGTACATGCGCTAACCCAACAGCCACACTATCATGAACTGCACCAGGACGTGCCCCAAGGGTCTCAACCCCGGCCGTGCCATCGCACACATGAAGTACCAAATGGCGACCGGCAAGGGTGCGGAGGGACCCAACTAGTGTAGACGATCATCGACGATACCAGGGTCGGGAGTTCAGTAGCAGGCATGATCCCAAATGTATAACAAGCTCAGCCTCACGTTGCTTCTGTGTACTGACCAGGCTAACTGTATGGCTTACACTTACCTACGCATCTCAGCAACTTGGCTCGTCAATATGGGAGATAGACATGTCGTGTGACGTGAGCGAGCCGTCCTTGCAGACTCTCTAAGATTTCCGCGACCTAGACGCAACTTACCCTGGTCGACACCTGGCATCTTCGCATCTACTCGAAGCGCATCACGCGTCCGCGACCGTCTATCTCGCTGCCGACAAGAGTGCAAGAGCCTTAACGCGAATGGAAACGGGTAATGGATGAGCCGAACGCGACCGTCACGTCAAGGAGGTTAACGTCCAACACTCACACTCTCGCTATCTCTACCATCCACCACCCGCGACGGCTATACGTCGCATTGCTCTCCCTCATACCGGGCCACCGTCACGCCAGGCTCGAGTTCTGGGTGAGCTCGCCGTATATCCGGCAGGGCGTTGTCGCGGGGCACACGTACGAGTGAGCTGGGACGGTGCCGAACATAGCTGACATCAGACGCTCTGCGTTCCGCCGTAACACTAACCGATGTCCCGGCACCGTCCCTTGCAGCCCGACTATAGACTACGGTCGATGACCCACATTCCCATGCCGACAACTGGCGATGGAATCTGCATCGTACCTCGTCATCCACACTCCTCACGGACTAGCACACCGCCGTTTCGTCGCCATCCTGTAGCTCATAGGACACCTCGCAATCAGTATCGCCGGCTGGCTTGCAAGACATGCATTCAAAGACGCCGCAGGCGCGTTGTCCAAGTCATCTATGGCATTGTTCTATGCGCTGTATGTTACGTTGTTCGTTGTTGTTGGTGGGAGAGGATGTGGAGATGGTGGGTGGTGAAGGGCGTTGTAGCTCAGCTGAACTGTCCAAGCCCTTCAACACCTGGGGATCGTTACGCTTAAGCAAGGGTCGCCTGGATAGGGGCAGCCGAGGCACCGCCGTAGACCTCGGGGAACCAGCTCTTGTGGCTCTCAACCGGGGTGATCTTGCGCGAGACGGGAACGTTGCACGCAGCGTGGGTAGGGACACCCTCGATGCGGTGGAAGCCGTTGAGGTTCTTGTGGAGGGTGATCTGGAAGACGGACGAGCCTCCCTGGCGGGCAACGATGACCGAGTAGGCGAGGAAGTAGAGCCAGATGCGGTACCAGCGGGGACCGTACTTGGCGACAACCTTCTCCTTGTTCATGATCCAGTTCTTGTACCAGCGGTGGATGGTAGCGGCGTAGTGGACGCCAAAGACGTCGACCGACTTGACCTCGAAACCGACGGCCTCGAGCTCGTTGATGACCCAGCCGAGGTTGAGGGAGGCATCGGCACCGGGGAAGACGTACTTGTTCATGAAGATGCCCCAGATGAGGTCCTCGAACTGCCAGCGCTTGCGGAGACCAGCGACCTGGAAGACCATGAGTCCATCGTCGTCGAGGAGGTCGTAGAGCTCGCGCAGGAAGGTGCGGTAGCGGCGGATACCGACGTGCTCGGCCATCTCGAGGCAGGTGATCTTGTTGTACTTGGTCTTGGGGATCTCACGGTAGTCCTTGCAGAGGATGCGGCCCTGGGACTCGGGGATGCCGTTCTCGCGGAGGCGCTGGGTAGCGAACTCGGCACCGTTCTGCGCAACAGTGACACCGGTAACGTCGGCACCGTAGTTCTTGGCAGCGTGGGCGACAAGAGTACCCCATCCACAGCCAATGTCGAGCAGCTTGTCTCCGGGCTGGAGGTCGAGCTTGTCGCAGACGAGGTTGAGCTTGTTGTCCTGGAGCTCCTCAAGGGTCTCCTCACGGTTAATGTCGCGGACAACACCGCCAGTGTAGATCATGCGGGGGCCAAGGAACCACGAGTAGAAGTCGTTACCCCGGTCGTAGTTGTCGCGGATCTGGTCCTCGTCCTGCTTCTGGGTGTGGAAGATGACGTCGGGGATGAGGTTGAAGAGGACGTAGCGGAAGTTGTCCATCGAGAGCTCGAAGCGCGACCAGTCGTGGCGCCACTCCATAACGTCGAGGCAGTCACCGTTGAGCTCAATCTTGCCGTCAAAGTAGGCGTCGTGCCAGATCTGCATGGGCATCTTCTTGCCGTCCCACTTGGCGGCGAGCTCGGGGTCGGTGATCTTGTAGTAGTCGCTAAGGGGGCGGTTGGGCATGGGGACCTTCTCGTTGAGGCGAGGGCCGTAGCGCGAGGTGAGGATCCAGTAGCCGACAGTGAGGGGGACGAAGAGGACGACGAAGAGGAACCAGTAGATGATCCAGCTGCTCTTGCCGAAGGGGAGCATGCGCTGGACAAACCAGGGGACGAGGATGTCGATGGCCGCGAGGTGCCAGTTGTTGAACGCACCCGAGCCCTCGGCGGGCAGAGGAGGGTTGGGAACCGCCTTGACGTTGGTGCTAATGTCAGCGGCTAAGGCTTGGAGAGGCTAACGTACGTCCGGAAGGCGGGCTTGGCCACACCGTTGGTGGTGCCGTTGACGCCGTTGGCAACGGGGGCCTTGACGTCGAAGCCCATTGGGGCGTTATAGGCCTGGTTGCTCTCCACGGCCGACATTTTTGGGATGTGGAAGTGGAAGAATGAAAGAGACCAACTGGGCTCAGAGTAGTGCCGACGTGGAAAAGAAACGGGGGGTCTCAAATGGCCAAGGCCGGGTCAGACGCGACGCCCCTCCGCCGCGTACCCAGGTACCCAGGGACAGACCAGCCGGGAGGCACGCTCTAAGAAATCACCCAGCCCAGCCACGCGTTAAGGCCCGATCAGCAACGGACAGTGGAGAAATCTCCGTCACGTCCAAAATCCACGTGAGGCGAAAGTGGAGGCTTGCCGATCATCGACCGAACGTACGAAAGATCAGCATCCTCGTCAACCACCGTCTTAACTTCATTCTCTCCACGTTCAAACGCTGCCTTATCAGCTACGGCAGGTATCACCGCGGGCGTAGCTCAAAAGATGGGCCTGGAAACACAAGTGGCCTCTATGGCTCTCGGCGACGCCCAAGCTGGCCCCTCCAAACCTCCTTCTCCACCCAACTCCACTCCCAAGACCAAGCATCCGGCACGCGCCAATGCCGCCGCCCAGGACATTCGCCATCCGAAGTTCGTCCCCGAGTACCTCCCAAACGACGCTTCTACCCCTTTCGATTCTGCAAAAGGCTGGGTCGTCCCGCTCCGTGCCCCAGCCTACTTCCCTCTCGACGTCTTCCACACCGTCCTCCAGCAGCAGGCCCTCCACCCCGAGCAGAACTCGAGCCTGATCCTTCGCGCTGAGCAGCTTCCAAACGCTCCAAGCGATGACGAAGCGAGCGATGATGAGCTCGCTACTCAGCTTGGATTGAATCCGGAGCCACTCGAGCGGTTGAGAGTACGCTTTGTGCCCCGCCAGGCCAGACGCGATGCTCGCTTGACGCAGCGTAACACCGCCTACTCGGCCGACATTGGGACACTGGGCATGGTGCTCAAGACGCCTGAAGTGGTATCGGCAGCAGAGATGCCCTACTATCATCCGCCAGTTCGCCGGCTGGCGTTCGTCTGGGAGGCTGATGAGTCGGGAGACAGCCCCCAGGAGGAAGGCAAAGAGGGTGACGGGGGCAATCGCACCTACGGCTGGATCTATGTAGCATACCTTCCTTTCGACGACACTCCGACTCCCGCCACCAACGGCCTTGGGCCGCCTCCAAAACCGCCACGAAAGCGTTCGCCCCTCGCCGGTCCCTCTGCGGGCGAGACGGTCGCCCCACCAGCCACAGTGCTCGAGGACGACTCACCCGAGGGCCGCGAGGAAGCTCGCGTGCTCGCCGAACGTCGCCTCCAGCGCACCTGTCTCCACCTTCTAGAGAAGCTGCACAAGCACGGACATGGAACGCTCAACGGCTACGTCAAGCGCGTTCACCACGATGTGCGCTCTCTTGTATGTGCAACCAGAAGCTGACTCCAGGTCGTCGTCTCCCGCGAACCATTCCAGGACCTGTATCAGGCTCTCAAGGAGCGTCACAAGCAGCTCGACTCTCGCGTTCCTCAGCCGTGGAGCACAAAGGTCGAAGACGTCAAACGGCATGTCTGGAAGGTAAGTGTGCGTCCAGGCCTGAGCCGACGGACAGGGCGGAGACATGTGGGACGGAGGCTCACCCGACGACCGCTTGTTGCCGAACAACATTGCGACTTGGGGCTCACAGGATATTGCAATTGCCGCCTTTCTCATGCTTCTCTGGCGCGACATGTACCCTGCGCGTGAACTGGGCGAAGGCGAGGGCGACACCGGCATGGAATGGGATAAGTGGGGTCGCCCCCCTGGCGGGTTCATTGACCTCGGATGTGTGAGTATCCCGTACACATGCTTGATAGGCGCTGACAGTCAGGGCAATGGTCTCCTGGTTCACATTCTTGTGTCAGAGGTAAGCATCGGCATTATGCTGATCCTGGAGCACAGCTAACTTTCAGGGCTACTCTGGACGGGGTTACGAGCTGCGCGAACGGCGTACGTGGCCGCAGTATCCCGAGGCGACACGGCGGGCGCTGGTCGAGCTTCCCATCGACATGCCTTCGCAGTTCCCTTCGACCCTTGAGGAATGGGAGTCGGGCCAGTGGCCAGGCCGCGAGTCGTGTATCGTGAAGGACGACGCGTTCCTTCTGGGCAACCACGCCGACGAGCTGACTGTGAGTTGTAAAGACGACAGTCAGTGGCTAACCCCCGCAGCCTTGGATCCCTTTGCTTTCCCTTATCCCTGCCACACCCGTTCCCTTCCTCTCTCTCCCATGCTGCCTGCACACGCTCGACGACAAGTTTACGAGTCTCGAGTACACACCACCGCCCCATCCCCACACTCCTGCCGGCGGCTTTGAGGATGGACTCGAGTCCGGTCTGAGCCGATACAAGTCCTACGTCATGTGGCTTGGGTGGTGTGGCCTCATGTGTGGCTGGGAGTGGGAGAAGGAGAGCTTGCGGATCCCTAGCACCCGAGGGTGGGGCATTGTCGCGCGCAAACGCTGGCCAAAGGGTCAGGACGAGGACCGAGCGTGCCGCCAATGGGCCCTGGACGAGGTGCGAGGAGTGCGTGACCGCGGCGAGTTCAAGGTGCGCATCAAGGAGGGCAAGGAGCATTAGGGAACGTCGAAGGATTGTCGAAGTGAAGAATGTGTGCTTTAAGAGGTCTTCGGCTTCTGAGAGTGAAGAAGGGAGCAAGTGACCAACCGACGTCAACGTCGGCGCAGACGCTGCATTGTATCGCACAAGCCGAGCACAAATGGTCACAACAGATGGTCTTCCCTTTGCAAGCTAGGACCCCACTTCCTTCTGCGGCTTGGCCGACTTGGCCATCCTGAACGCACCTCGTCACTTGAACATCCAGCATCTCGGAGAGCACATCTGGACTCGCAACATGCATACCAACGCGTCATATCATGCAACGCGTTGCCTACCCTACATGGAACCGGCACGCACAATGGGCCAATATCCAGGCGTCCACGTTGGCCTATTCTGACCATCCTGATCCACCATTCAAGATGATGGATCCTAGCGTTCTGGCGTCCTATTGCGGTTCTAGTGGTTGCTGAATGGAGGTGATTGTTTGGTGCTTCTGACAGCCTTTACCGAAGCTTTCAGGGAATAGCATGGCGTTTTAGTCCGGTTGGTTGGAATGGAAACTAAGGAACTGGGCCACCACCGACCACACGCCTCACCTTTGAAGCTTGTCCTGACCCAAAACCAACGACTTCGGATCTGGTTAACGCTTGGTTTACGGGATCCAGGGGTAGTAAGCTTTACATACGACAAGTCAAACTCGACTTTACTCACTCAATACACTCGACTGACCTATTATAATGCTCAACCGGGAACTGAGACCAGTGCGACAACAGGGGAACTCTAGGGGATCCATGTCCATGTGCCATCGCCTCTACTCGCGCTCACGCGCGTAGTCGCGTCAAGCTATCGGAACGCCACCCAAGCCACCTGGAACCACCTTGACCTTTGGGCGACGCAATGACAACAACGGTCCGAGACCAGCCTGTCGGTCCTCAGCACCCCTCACGCAGTCCCCGTCCAACGATGCTAACCCATTCCAACTGTAACACCACACACCCAACTAAACAATACACTCATTCTGCCCCGTCGTCTCCCCTCTCGAATTTCTCCATCTCTCTCATTTCCATCTATTCTCTCCCTCCTCCTTCTCTATTCTGCCTACCACCTCACACTCTTTTATTTCTTGCTCGCGGCCGGGCCCGAGCCTTTGCACGCCATTCGACCCTGTCTGCTCCCCCCTCTCTCCCTCAACCTCGACCTCAATCTCGACCTCGACATTGACGCCACTGTCCTCCAGAACGACAAGCTGCCGCTGCTCAGCGCCGTGACTTGCGTTCGCTATACATGTCCATGACAATGGACGAACCACTGGCCATCCGCCCTCAAAACCACCACCACTTCCATCACCTTCACCGCTTTCGCCATGAGCCCGGGAGCATGCGGCGGCACCGTGCGCACGCACATGTCTACCGTCAGCAGGCGGACGACGTTGTGAGCTCGACTGCCGACCCGCTGTCCGACATGACTGCCACCGAGCCCGATACCCATCTCACCGATACCCTTCCTCCCCCCGAGGACACTGATACCCCTTCGCCCATCGATGCCAACATTACCCCGTCCCCATCCCTTTCAAGCGAGCCTGAAGTGTCCGACCACATCACCCAGTCTGCGAGACAAGAGAGTGCCGAGGAGAGCATCCCTTCTACTACCTCATCCGAGAACTATAACGATGCGGGCCCCAGCAGTGACGGAGCTGTTACGACAACGAGTGCGACGCCGTCTGAGCCGTCGGAGACTCCTTCGTGCGTACAACAGAGAAGCATAATCACTGACAATAGCGACACCCCACCGGCCAATCCCACCCCAACCACGTCGGACGTCCAAGTTCCATCCACAGCCTCACCAGAACCCACACCCTCAACCCCTGCCTATGTGTCCGAAGACAGTGGCAGCGGGAGCACCACCTATCTGCAAGAGCCCATCACCTCTGAATCCTTCTCTCCACCTCCACCCAGTTCGTCTGTTGAACAATGGGTGCCCTCTTCAAACGCAGAACAGCAGCCTACGCCCGTTGAACAAAGCGTCACCGACACACCTGTCGTATCGCCAACTCCGGCGGCTGCTACAACCACCTCGGAGGTGATCGTCGCAGGCGTCGTTGCAAGTGTTTCCTCATCATCGTCCGCCATCTCCCTGGCCAGCAGCGCCTCGGCCGTCATTGCGAAGCAGTCTGTTACTGCCGGTTCGTCGCGGACCCTGACAATGGGCACTCAAGCCCCAAGCAAAGGCGTGACCATGTCTCAGTCCCATGCCGCCTCTCCTTCAACAAGCGCTTCAAGCTCAGCTGAAGCGGCCAGTGCGTCGTCTGGGACCGAAGGGCTTTCGGCTGGTGCTAAGGCCGGTGAGTTGCACTGCTTCCAAGCGGCAACTAACAAGCAGGAATCGCCATTGGTGTCATTGCCGCCGTCGGTGCTGCCCTATTTGCCATCTTCTACTGCCTCGTAGGTTCGCTTACAGGGCTGTGCGCTAACCCTCAGCGCCGCCGCAAGCACGGAGGCGATGAAAACCAGCGCAGCCTCATGCCCTCGTCGTCTGAGCGCAACCCGTATGCGTTTAGTGGCTACGGCGCAGCCGAGGAGAAGCGCAGCGACCTCAAGCGCAAGGGCACGCAACACTCTGCGCTCGACTTTTCCGACGGGCCGCTTCCGCAACCTCGTTCACGATGGAAGCACTTATCGTCACTTGCCATCCCATTCGCCAGTAGAGACGGTGGTAACGCGCGTGGCAGCATTGCCTCTGGTCCTGGTATGGCTGGAGTTGGATCTAGCCCCAGCCGCTTCGACTCTGCGAATCCGAGCTTCGACCACTCCCGAGGCGAATATCCATACGCTCGACGCTCAGAATCGGACGATG
The DNA here is from genome assembly GCA_020011015.1 of Cutaneotrichosporon dermatis. Taxonomy (NCBI): domain Eukaryota; kingdom Fungi; phylum Basidiomycota; class Tremellomycetes; order Trichosporonales; family Trichosporonaceae; genus Cutaneotrichosporon; species Cutaneotrichosporon dermatis. Next base: position 3,904,430 of record JAIGNX010000001.1, on the reverse strand, counting down.
ACCATGGCCCACCTGTCCAAGTCGCCGAGGACGACTCATCCAATTTTCGCAACACAAACTACGACGACTGGCTGGCCTACGACCGCGTTGTCGGGTCCGAGTACGTGTCGCCCGACGCTTCCCCGCACAAGCAAGGATCCCCCACCACCCCCACACGGCCGACACAGGCCGCCACCTCTCCCTCTCTCTCTCCACAGCTCCACCACCCCCGGCCGCAATCGGCTCGCATCAGCAGAGTCCCGGTCCCGGCCGTCGACCCATCCGATCCGTCCGGTGCGACCGACTTCTCGGCGCCGCCTCAAGCGGACCCCAAAACGTCTTCCACATACGGCATGCCCACGGCCACCTCGAGCCTCGGCGACATCTACGACGCCTATGGCTCCCCCCAACCCGTCCTCCAGCGCCTCCCCTTCCTCCGCGTGACCCCTCCTCCTGTCCAGGCCACCTCCCATCCAAAGCCCCAGTTCGCTACAGTTGGTCTTGCTGCTTAGTCGGGCCGACCTTGTCGTCTTGAGTCTGGGCTCTAATGTGGGGGTGGAGCCGCGGCCACCTACATTGGCCACCGCGGCCTGGTGCCGCTTTCTCGTTGCTGCCATGCAGCCTGTTGTATAGCTGCGGTTAGAGTTGACCGCCTCGTCTTCATTTCCTTCATCGTGTCGTATTGGGCATGTAGTCTGGTTTGTGTGATACTTGCATTAATGCATCAATTCTCAGGACGGGCGGCAAACGAACAGGTGGTGCGTCGGACTGCTACTGACGTTGGATTCGTGGCTGAGACGAGTGAGATTGACGAACCTGCGACACTCCAGATTGATGCTACGATTCATGCCATCTACCAATACAGAGCCAAGCTGTGCGCTGGCATTACAGTTCTTTCTCTTCTCCGAGGATGTGCTATTATGTTGAACTCTCGCCTTGTCTAATCTCCTCGTCTACGTCTCGAGCTCAGCTGAGGTATGGTCTGCCTTATCTACCGACCATGGTCATGACCGCCTGTGAGTTAGCGACATCTCTCTCCCACATCTTCACAACGCCCTACTCACCTTGGGCGCAGGCTTCTTCTTCGACTGGTTAGCGTGCGACTGCGCATGCGCCGATCCCGGCTGTACTCCAGGGGCGGGCGTTGATGGGGCAGCGGGGCTGTTCATGCTGGCCAAACTCGTGGCGCTGCCGCTCTTAGCAAGCTGCGACAGCGGGCTCAGCCGTTGCCGGCCAGCCATGGGCTCGAGGCGCTTCTTGATCTCCTTGAGTGCCTTTGTCTGCGGCTTCCATGCCAAGATGTTCTCCTTGAGCGTCTTGAGCTCGTCGGGAAACAGGTCCTTGACTTCGGGGCTGTCGACGAGCGCGCGCATGATCCACGGCAGCTCGAAGTCGTTCCGCGCGTCGCGGGCCGCGAAGGGCTCGATCTCGAGAGGCGGGAGGGGCTTGCCTTCGACGGGCGCCGCGTGGAAGAGGTACTGCACGGCAAGTGAGTAGCAGCCCAGTTCCTCGTAGGGCGTCGAGTGCCCCACGCCAGTGAGGGAGCCGGCGGTGGCTTCGGAGAGATGCTCAATCAGCCGCTGGTCGTCGATGCCGGCGTTGCGGAGCATGAAGGCGAAACAGAGGAGGTTGGTCATGAAGTCCGAGGCGGAGTAGGACGCGCCATCAACGTAGAGCGCGCGCAGGAGGAGCGGGTGGGAGGCCGTGGCGAACGATGCGCCGTAGATCGGCACGACTTGATCGTTGAGCGAGGACAGGAGGAGGATGCGGACCTCGTTCTCGAGGATCATGGCAAGCGCCCGCTGGTATGCCACGGAGACGGCGGACGTCGAGTCCTGGAACTCGAACAGTTCCCTGGCGGCAGCGTTCTCGAACCACTGCAGGTATGGCTGGATCACGCTCGAGGTCGATATCGAGTAGAACGGGCCTAGGTGGACGCCGCACATTGCCAGCATGGCGACCTTCTGACGCCCTCCATCGTGACCGCTCATTTGCGCCATGAGCTGACGCCCCTTCTTCGAATCCTCGCTCGGCACAATGCCAATTGGACCAAACGCCCACTCGCATCTTGTCACTGCCTCGCGGTTGAGTGAGGTTCGAATGTGGCCTTGAGCAATCATGCGCGAGATGAGGTGCGTGGTGACGATACAGCCTTGAGAGTGGGCAGCGAAGAAGATGGCGTCCGCCCGGCGTAAGTCGTTGATCCAGGCCGGGTTCGATAAGTACTGCTTGTACAGCTTGTCGACGCGCGACTCGATCGTGCCCTCGCCCTCGAGTGGGATGAGAGTGAGCCGAATCTCCTTGTCGTCCACGCCTTTGGCCGCGAAGAACTTCTTGACCGCCTCGCCCATCATGTTGGCAAACTTGGTTGACGTGCCGGTAGGCTCTCCAATAACGCTGTTGTCAGACGACAGTTCTAATAGAATTGCACTCACGATGTCAGCATCTTGGCCGGGAACCATCCATGCACGCCAACCACAACCACTCGGCGAACATCCTTCCACCCATCTTCCGGACTTCCGCCGCCTAGTCCCACCCGTCGAGGGAGATTCGCGCCCACGTCGCGGCCAGCCTTCTTCCCTCGCTTCTCTTCTGGTGGATCCACAGGCTGGGTGTTGTAGACGTAGTTGAACGCGCGCAAGGCAAGCCCAGTGGCTCCCGCTGGCTCGGCGTTTCGAGGGAGAAGAGACCGAGGAGGGCGATCGAACGTTATGTCAAACGTGGGGATGATGAAGTTTGGCTGCTTGGCTGCGGGCTTGGGTGGTGCAGGTAAGTCTGATGACTTTGCAGTGCCATGGCCGCTGCCATTGTGCTTAGGTGACGCCGGCACGGGAGTGCTCGCGGCCGAACGTGTCGATGAAGCATTAGACGCTCTGCGGCTCAGAGGAGCGAGATTCTGTGACCGCTTGTGCGTCATCTTCTGCACAGGCTGACTCTTTGTGGAGCCAGCCACAACAGAGTCTCTGCGGTCCACGGGGCTGAGCTCGTCGCCCTGGCCCTTGCCGCTCCCCTTCGTTGCAGCGGATTGGGTGTCGACTCCCTTCCCGGGAGCACCGGATACGCTCGCCTGTCTCGAGGCATCCGGGGCCTTCGCTGAAGCGCCCCTACCAGATGGGCCCGCCTTGGACAAGCTGGCCTGCCTGGAGTGACCTCCGGTGGCCTTGGAGCGGCTCGCCTCGCGCGATAGTGCGGGTCCGGCGGGTTTGGAAGTGCTTGCGTCGGTGGCCGAAGGGAAGTCCGGGTCACCTTCAAAGTCCATCACCTCCTCACGTGCCGTTTCGCCACTTCGGCGCCCTCCATCCAGAGTCCGAGTGGAAGCCGTGATCTGCTTCTGGCTGGCTCGGAACGCGAGATAGCTGAGCCAGCCGGACGTCGATGCGGAAGATGCGCCGAGCTTGGATTGGGGCTGTGAAGGAGAAGGCGCACGCTGCGCCTCCTCCGCTGACCGTTGTGCTTCTGCCTGTTCCGCTATCATATCGGATGCCTCGGGCGCAGGCTCGCCTTGTTTGTTCTGTGGCGCAGGTTTGCTCTCGGACACCGGTCGTTGATCCTCCACAGGGCTCGTTGGCTCCACTACAGTCGCCTCGGGATTCTCGGGTTGCGCCTTGGTCGTCTCTGGAGCGTCCTTCTGGGCAGCGGCGGGTGTGGTTGCTGGTGCAGCTGGGTAGACCCATGAAGCAAGGTAGGACCCCCATCCCTGGGCAGGTGCGGCGGCGGTGGAGCCTGTGGCAGTATTGGAAGCCGGTGCTGCCGTGGAAGTCGGTGCCGCGGTGGAGTCTGGTTCGACCTTGGCTTCTCCTGGCGCAGCTGGCGAGGGTGTCGATGAGATCTCGGCTGGTGGGAGAAGGCTTCCTTCCACCGGAGGCGGTGCGGAGAGAGCATTGATACTGGACGAGGGCTGATCCTTCTCCTTTGCAGGGGCTGTGTCGGTACCCTTGGAAGCGGTGGCCGTCTTGGAAGCGGCGGGAGTCTTGGACGGTGGTCGAACCTTGGACGTAGTCGAAGTCTTGGGAGCGGCTGACTTCGAGGAAGGGGCCGCCTTCGATGGGGCGGCGCAAGGCGTGGTATCCGCGGCGATTGGAGTTCGTGGAGACGGGGGCGCGGAGGGAGTGGCAACGTGGTCAGCCTGTGCAGACGCGACAGACGCGCCAGCACCACTAGTCGCGCCCTCCACTGTCCTTCGTTTGGCACTCCCGTTCGCGCTGCCGTTGGTTACGCCACTTGCGCGCGATTCCACCTTGGACAAGGCGAGTTCGGCGCCAGCCATGGTGGGGTCTGCCATCGAGGTCGGAGGTGCAAGATGTGACGGAGCGGGATGTGACGGTGCGGGGTGCGAGGAAGGCGTGGAACTTCCATCGCCGCCGCCACCGCTACCTGAGCCCCAGAAATAATATCGCCATCCAGACGTTGCCGACTTGGGTGGCTCAGGGGGCCGCGTTGATGACTTCTGCGGCTCGGGTGTTCGATCCTCTGGAGGCTTTGGTGGGTCTTCGTCCATTGGAGGTTTGGGTGATGGAGTAGATGGAGGTTGTGGATGTGATGGATTGGATGTAGATACGGTCTGCTCCTCTTCTGGCACAGATGTGGTGGATTCTGGTGGGGGCGCAGGCACGGACGGTGTGGATGGATGCAGATCGACACTCTTTCGTTTCATGTCAACGTCTGGCGTCTCAGTAGCCTCGCTCTTAGCCGCTACTTGACTGGCCTGGCTGGGAGACACCTCCCGCGCTTTGCCCTTGTCCTTTCTGGGGAACGATGGCGCGGGCGAGTTCCAGCGCAGCCATGCGCCGGATTGCTTTGGATTGAGACGTGTCTGAGGTGTGCTAGCCCGCTCGGCGCCCTCGCCGTCCATCTCGCATGCACTCGGCCTCCTCTCGGACGCGGCGTCGCGTTCGGGCTGAGGATAAGCGCGGCGACTGCGAGAGCTGGCACGACGCCGGCGTATTCGCGGTGTTGGTGGGTCGTCAGGATTCCGCTCCTCCTCTTGTTGATTGGGGTCGGGTAGGGCCTCTGATGATGTGGGGTCGGGTCGTGGGGGATGTGGAGATCGCGAAGGCCCAGCCACAGGCTCGTCCTCCTCTGGCAGGGCGACAGATAATGGATGAGACGACGTGTAGTCTGTGCGCATGGAGGTAATCGTTGCCACGCTGGAACGCCGGGATCGCAAGCTCATCCGTTCACCGGCCGTGTCCCTGTCCAGTTGGCGCGATAGTGCCTCTTCGCTCGCACTGGATCCCTCTGCACCCACGTTACTCCCTGGTATTTGTGCGTCGCCGTGCGCAAACACCAGCGAGACTGAGACATGGGCTTTGGCGGCCGCCGCCGCCCGGCCCCGCGAGCCGGGCGCGCCGCGCAGTGCCGAGGGTGGGCGTTGGCGCCGGATCGAGGACGCGGCCGACGCGGTCGGTGGAGGGCCGGTGGCGGCGCTACGGGCTGGATTCCTTGTGCTCATGGAGGAGATGTGTGCATGGTCGAGTGAAATAGGCGGGGGGGAATGAGAATGGATTGGTGTGAGTTGGAGATGTTTAGTGGCCACCCAAGTTGCCCCTTGAACATGCCCGTCTCATCGCCATTGTTTCGGCCACCTGGAGCTTCGGTAGTGCCCGTTCCAGGCCATGGTGGAGGTAACGGTGACAGCCATTAGGATTGGAGCTAAATACTTCAATTAACGGCATCAAATTAACCCCAGCCACAATACCATCTGGGGTAATGTCGATAACATTAGATGATGACATCACTTGCGCGGCTTGGTGACGTCTCTGTTGATATGGCAACCCCATCGAAATAACAAACCGCAAGCATCACATTCGACCACTCCCACCACTTCATCATCCTGCAACCACTATCGACGTTGAGAGCAACAAAATGGGTAAATGTAGCTTGAAGACCGGCTATGAGGCGTTGGCTGACAATGAGCTCTTGGAAATGCAACGCGTCTCTCGCTCGAGAGCACCATCCGCCTGCGCTCGGGTGCTGCCATGCCCATCTTAGGCTTTGGTGTCTACCAAGCTCGCGGCGATGAGTGCAAGAATGCAGTCAAGACGGCGCTCCAGGATGGCTACAGGCACAGTGAGTACTGTGATTGGCATGCTGCATGTGGAGCGCCATCTGGAGCGCCGTATGCAGCGATGGGAATGCAAGCTGACTTGTGCGCAGTTGACAGCGCCCAAGCTTACCACAACGAGACACGTGAGCCGCCCGTCTGTGCCGTGTAAATCCAGTTACCCCCGTGGCCCGTGAGATGCTGCGACTATAGCCGCAGGAGAAACTATGGCTCCGACGACGGCCTTCAGATGGCCGTCAGCGTGCTCCGCATTGTCCAGAAGCCGAGTTTGTCGCTGGGCAGAGCTTCATATAACTGCGTTGGTTGCCACCAACTGCCCACAGCATGGGTTACTCCGGCGCCGCCCCTCTTCCTGCTCACCCCCATCCGCGATTCTCAAGCTAACGACAGTGGTTGGCGCCGGCGTCGCGCAGTCGGGTGTACCGAGGTCCGAAATCTTCATCACGACCAAGTTCATGCCTGGCCACAGCGTTCCGTCAGAGGAGGAGGTGTATGACCATCTCGTCAAGTCCCCCAAGCGCTTCACACCCGACGCACCCAAGCCGCCCGAGGGATTCGTTGACCTCCTGCTTATTCACGCCCCGCGGCCCAACGAAGCCGCACGCGCCGTGCACTGGGCGGCACTGGCCCGCGCCCAGAAGGAGGGCTGGGCGCGCGACATTGGCGTGTCCAACTTCGGCGTCAAGCACCTCGCCGCCCTCCCCGAGCCCCTCCCCGCCGTTAACCAGATCGAGCTGCACCCATGGTGCCAGCAGCGCGACATTGTGAAGTACTGCCAGGACAAGGGGATTGTCGTCCAGGCGTACTGTCCGATTGTGCGGGCGGATCCCAAGCGCATGTCGGATCCTGTTGTCGTCAAAATCGCTGAGAAGCACAAGAAGGAGGTCCCACAGGTCCTTATCCGTTGGAGTCTGCAGAAAGGGTGAGTGCGTTCTGGGCCGCGGAGTTGAACCGTTGCCACCGATCATGCCCAATCCGATCCACCCCCGATTCCACCATTCCTCCCTCTGTCATTCATCTCCTTGACTGTTCACTCCCCTGAAGAAGGAGGTGTGGAAGAATGTGTGGCTCTAGGTGGCTCTGGGGCACGCACACTCGGCATTCAATGGTTTCAAGAAGCAAAGCCAACTTGATCCATTCCGCGTGAAGGAACAATAGAGTTCCGTTCACCCGCTTCTGCCGGGCCGCAATCACAAACCCGAAGCGACAGATCGCGGCATGCCGATGCGGTAGCGAGCATTGAGGCTGGAACCATGTGGGCGGCGCCTTGCCGTCCAGAGGTTTGAGGCCATACCATTCTCAATGATGAGGACCGAGCGGCGTGGGGGAGGTGGCTTGTGCTGTGATCGGACCAAGCCGTCTGTTTGTGGCCCGTCCATCGAGTCTTCACATGACAGAGGGGGCTGGCGGCCCGTTCGTCGGCATTTACCAACACCGCTATCCCATGCTCGACCAACGCTGAGCCATTTACGCATGCTCATGCTCATGTGAGCATGAGAGCGTGGGCTGTGCCGTTGCCTTTGTCGGGGATCGGCATTCCCCAGATCTGGGCAAGTCACCATGCGCATCCCACGCCACTCCCGCTATCCAGATCCCGACCACGGAGATTAGCAGATGTGGAGTGGCGCGCAAGCGAGTCGTGTTGTGGCCGTGGCGCGCGGTCTCTTGTCTCCGCGGCGGTGTTGGGTCTGACGCGCAGATACGTCCCACTGCCCAAGAGTGTGACGCCCGGCCGCATCAAGTCGAATGTGAACGTGTTTGACTTTGAGCTCGACAAGGAGGACATGGAGGCTCTGGACGGCCTCGATGAGGGTGCCAAAGGCGCGTGCTCATGGAACCCTGTCAACACGGCCTGAGCGTGCTAAACGCTTCTATCATGTATGACATCGTCTGGCGTTGGCGTTGACGCTCATGGCCACTCACGCACTTGATGGGCTGACTTGCACTGAGCAACTAGTGTCGGTTACAGAAATGCATCCACAACAAAGCTAAGGATCTAATGCGATACATCGTGCGTGAGGTGAGATTGATTGAGCTAAGTTGTACAAATGGTGGGTCCAAGCATAAACACCAGAAGATTACCAAAAAATGCCAGGAGATCAGAGTCTCTAGATGTAGTGTAAGGGAGGGATGAGGTCGGCTCCCTCCATGACGAGCTGCTTGCCCGTGTTGGTCTGCGGAAGTGGAATAGGGCTGAGACCCGGCGTCGGTGGGAGGCTGCCCGACGAGCTCGCGGAACTGGGCGCGCGCCCAAGGCCGAACGGATCGGACCCGACGAGGCCGGGGGTGCTGGCAGGTGTGCCGAGGTGCTGAGCAGGTACCGTGACGTAGGTGGCAGGTACGTATTGCGCGAACTGTGTCGACTCGTATGGTGTGGGAGGAGGGGCGGGGAGGATGAGCGACATGTTGGATACGGACACCGGGTAGTTCTCGAAGATGGAGGCACTCGAAGTGGCGGACGAAGGAGGGGCGGGGATGTATGGGGGAGCGCGGCGGGCGACCGGGCGGTGGATGTGGGCGGGGATAGCTGTGGGAACCGGCATGGGTGCCGGTGCGGCGGAGAAGTATGGAGCGGCGACGACCATGGCGCGCAGCTGGGTGAGGGTGATGCGGTCCTTGGGCAGCGCAGACGGCTGCGGTGGCTTGGGAGAGGGGAAGGATTTGGGAGAGGAGCGAGGGGTCCTCGACGTAGGCCCGGAAGGTGTCGTCATCGAGGGTCGCCTGCTTCCATGGGTTGCGAACGCACGCGAGGTTGACGAGGATGACACCGAGGGACCAAAGGTCGGCCTGGACCGTCGAGTACGACTCGACGGGCTCGTAGATGCCACCCTGACACTCAGGGGAGAGGTAGAAGGTTGAGCCGCTGATGTCAGCTTTGGTGCACTAGTCGCTTTGTGAAACTTACCACCCGAAGTCGGTGCTGATGGCCTCGGTGGTGGCAAGACCGAAGTCTGCAAGCACCACCTTGGTGCCGTCGGCCGAGCAGAGGATGTTCTCTGGCTTGAGGTCGCGGTGGTAGATGCCCATGGCGTGGCAGTAGGCGAGAGCATCGATTATTTGGAGGAAAACGGAGCGGACAAGCTCGTCGTCGCCAATGTACCGTCCACGGTCGGCGATCATGGCAAAGAGGTCGCCACCGGACAAGTAGTCCATGACAATGAACGTGTATGCTCCCTCGTCGAAGACACGGTGGACAGTTGCCACATTGGGGTGATTAGAGGCAAGGGAGTGGAGAGCGATCTCGCGACGCTGGAAGTGGCGTTGCCGAGCGTCGAGGCCGTTACGGTTGAGACACTTGACGGCGACGTGGTGTGCTTCCCCACCGCTAGCGTCGCATGGGCATGCTTGGAACTGGTGGGGCAAGTGGTGGTGGAGAGTTGGAGGTAGTGCGCTCGGACCGCTCATGTTGCTGTTTGTGGCAAACGTGCTGGACCGACATGGACATTGTGTTGGGCATGCGCAGGCCGAGGCCCAGTCACGCGCAAGGTACACAACGCCATAGGCACCGACACCCAAGACGGAGCGGAGCTCGAGCCGTCCACCCTCAATGGATTGACCGATGAGCTCGTGGCCTTTGGTGGTGATGCGCATAGTGTGGTGGTGGGAAGGTGGTGCAGGTGGTGGGATAGGTGGGGTTGTGGAGCACCGTGATAGTGCGGTGGAGGTGGATGTGGCGCAGAGGCGAACGTGTGCACCGTGTATGTGTGCACTTGGTCGTTCCGCCGAGGCGACTGTGTTAAGAGTAAGACGTCGGTGGTGGAGGTAGATGAGTGACGGAGACGGATGTGGTAGCGGTTATCGTGGACGTCGTACGCTCTGCGATAGTGTCGTTGCCGCAATGTATGATAATGTCGTAGGAGTCGTAGACCGGCCAGCCGGTAGGGTATGTCTCGAAAGGTATGCTGATGTATGGCTGGGGTAGGGGGGACGTCGGCATCTCATGCAGTCTGGAACTGAGACGTTCTTATGAATACTTGCCACCGGGAGGCCTAAGTGGGTGAGACGAGGGAACGCAAAGCTTAGGTGGCTAGAGAGTGTTTCAGTGGCGCGACGATGGCGTCGACAGGTTGAGGCAGATGAGCCCAAGTCCTGCCAAGCTGCCTGTGAGTGTGCGATGTCAGTGTCCACACTCTCTGCCTGTCCATCCAACGATGTATTTCCAAGTCTGTGTCTGTTGGGGGAGGGGGGAGGGGGGAGGGGAGGGCAAACTGAGGGATCGAAGGGAGGAAGGAGTGCAAGGCAGTAGTGAAAATGGGCGTGTGCGTGGCGGTCAACCGGGTGCCTGACCTTGACAACGCCACGATCAGTATTGAACAGGGTACCTCAGTTGGCCCTCGACGATTGGCATGTTGAGGCTGAGGTATGTGCGAGGGTACAGTACGTGGGTCTGAGGGTTCTCTTGGGACTCTGGGGTCCATCGGGGTCCAATTGGGGTCCACTGGGCCCATCTTGGAAATGAGAGACAAACCGATCCTAGACCACGAGCGCGTCCCTCTCGATGGCTCTTTTGCTCAGGTAGTGGTGGCTTGGCCCGTATCTGTCATTCGGCGCGATGGCCTATGGCCAGCTGACCTGCGTGATCTGTCCTTTTTGCGGCTTCCCTTGAAGCCTCGTGCATTGTGTGTGCATCATGACCCTCGAACCCTCCATGCATGCTGACTACAGCACGGCGGTATCCGACCAGCAGATGACTTGTTCGTCACCAGCTCTCTCCTACTTCCTTCCTGATTCCGCCAAAGCGGTCCAGAGAAGGCCTACGTTTCACTAAACAACACAGGTAACAAATTATGCCTCTCAGCTGTTCAATTGAGTTACCCTGTCCGTGAACCAAGTCAGCCCACGCTCCAGCCATTGTCCAGCCCACGTTTGTAGGGTAGGCACCGGTAGTACTGCTTATTGCAATGCATCTAGGCGCCCAGCCCCTTGTCTACGCAACCCACTGGATAGCGCCAGCTTACTGTGCAAGAATTGTAACATTCCTGGGACCGGAGACTTGGGACCTTGGGCACTTGGGCTGGCCACCCTCGAAAGCCAAGTCGACGTGTTCAACTGGAGCGTCCAGGCCATCGATCGGTGTCGATAGGTGGCAAGTGTCACTGGTCCGCGATCCACGCAAGTGGCCATTGCGATCCTAAGTTGTGTATGTGGCGTCGTGAGCTGGGCGGATCAGTGTCTCCGCGATTGCACGAGCCTGCCGTGCCCTTGGCCTGCCATCCTAGGCGACAGATTGATTGCTCATCTCGTCTCAGGCTGAGTCCTTCGGGACTGAACAGCATGCTTCGCTGGACCCCGGGTTTGGCGCAGGTGCTCGAGCTATGCAGCCCTCGGGGGCTGAGGTGACACGGAGGAGATCGTTGGCTGCCAGGGTGGCGAGGAATTTGCTGGAATTACAGGGCCAGCGAACAGCAATTGCGAGTAAAGGGCCCAGCTTTGGCGTCGGCGTTGAGCGGTGAGGTGGTGGCGGCTGAGGGTCAACGAAGGATTGCAGGTGGCGTTCCCACTAAGGGCTTAGAGGATCTGAGCGCGATGCAGGTGTCAACTACTTGGCGCAGGTTGATGGTAGGGACATGAATACAAACTTCTAGGCGCATGAGCCTAAATTGGTAGGTCGAGACTTTGGGAATCAATTAGATTAGAGCGCAATACCAACAGGTTCGCAGCCTCAGGCTTCAATGGCGGTGGAGATGGCATGCTCGAGCTCGCCGCGTAGCATGCTTCATATCTGTATTGTCAAACTCTCACGGGTGCTGAATCCAAGCATGGATGGGCTGTGCGCCTCCTGTTCGTTCTGAATGGTAATGTCAGGATAACGAATGCGATGCGATCTCATGAATCACCAACTCTAAAGGCACAGTAAGCACCGTGCGCACCGTCCTATCACCTCGGGATGTCGGCCGGCACATCCGGAATCACGAGATGCATGACAAGAAGCAACAGACGTCCTGGATTTCGGCAAGTAGGTGGCGAGTGCCAGCTGCATGAACCTCGTCGCAGGCGGTCACATGACCATGAATGCATTGACGGCATGGGCTGACCGCTGTTGCATCCGGCGGCGAGAACGCGCATGGCTGCAGCCACGTCTCACCTGGCCGGCATTCACAGATCACACAAGAGTAGATGCGCAGTATCGACCGCGCGCGAGGCGGGGCTGCATCTCTCGCAGGTCCTGCGCCTGGACCTCCCCTGTATCGTTCTGCGCTTCGTGGGGTGCGGAATCTCCGCACTTGCTACGCTTCGCTCACCTCATACCGCCTCGTACGCCGCACAGAGAGATTGTCTACGAACCAATGCCAGGATGACGAGCCAGGATGACGAGCGCAGCCTGGACTTAGCCGACTCCATACCAAACCTTGGCGATCCTTGTCGTATGCCCAGAACCGTTTAGCTCGAGGTACGCGACGACCCAGCATACCGCAAATCCCGTTCCTGAACCGAAACGGAGTCAAAGAATTACGAGAAGCAGATCGCGATAAGGGAGGCGCTAAATGCCTAAATGCCCGGTCTGCTTCACTTTTCCTTTCCAGGCCTTGGTTTGTTTATGTCGCACGGATACGCCGGAGCCCAGGGTGAGGTGCACAAAAATGAAATGGGTAGAGAGGTCTTGTAAGGGTGGCGAGAGGGGCGTCGTGGTGGCGACATAGGCGCCGCTGACGGCATGGTTGGCACGAAAGCCCTGGGTTTGACCCGAACCAAAGTTTGGGTCAGCAATATGCATCCTGAGAGAGCAGGTGTCAAGGGCATGAAGATCGATCCCTACGACTTCGGCATTCACCGTGTGGAAGAAACGAGATGCCGAGTGGGGGGCTGTGATGGCACATGAGATGGGCACAGCAGGTGCGACGACAGGTGCGAAGAGGGTGCCAAGTGCTGCGTGCAGAGATCTACTCGATCTCACTTCAGTTCAGCCATTATCCAGGCTCTACTTGCACACAGCTTCATGCCATTCCCTCAGCGACCCGAAGCGGATTGTGCATCCTTACTCACACGACGTCACGTCATGCAAGCACACGACTCCTTCCGGTGTAGGGCCTGCCATCGGATGATCGCCATGCCCTTTCATCATGCCTCCTCCCTGCCATTTTCCACATCGGAAGTTGATCTCCATCGACACGGGTCCTCGGAATAAGCTGTACTTGTGATTCGGCGAGGCCATGCAGGTGTAGACAGGTGCGCTGCACAGTCCCAGCCAGACCCTGGTAGTTCTAGTAGTCGTCGCTGTCGCAATAGGGCAGCGAGCACTTTACATGCCTCGAACAGCGGAGACGTCAGTCCAACTCCGAATATCAGCGGGAACAAGGTCTTATCTCCGCTTCTCAATATGGATGTGTTGATGTACACCGGGCTGTCACCGTTCCTTTTTTGTTTGTGGTCTGAGCGTATGGCTGACAGTAAGTTGGTCTCTTCTGAGACATAGCTCAACGCCGTGCGATTCCGCCGATCAACCGAAAGGCCGGCCCACGGGATGGCAGGGAGTAGGTTAACTTTGGGCAGGAAAACAGGTACATCCAGCTGTCATGGTTGCGTGTTGGGGAACGAGGGCTGGGGAAGGGCCGGAGGTATCCTCAGGGCGGCGCCACCGCCTGGGCACAAGTGGGCGGGGCGAACCCAAAGCCGAAGGTAGGGGAGTGGGCAAGGGAGGGTAAAGTGGAGGAGAGACACAGACGCAGACCAACAGTAAGGAAATAGGGAGTGCAAGACCAGGCGATCGTCAGGCAAGGACAGTTCCGTGACACCCCCGAGCTCAACCCCATAGCCCCACTCACCGCGGTCCGTGCTGAAGGGTCGAGGGTCGCGCCGTCGCCATCACCGCCCTACGTCCGAGCGCGGTGACGAGCTAGGGCATGGGGGTTCGGAGACGACGGCGCGCCCCTTGGCAGGTGGGCGCAGTCATGCCACGACATTGGCCGCAGTCATGCCCCGACATTGGCAGGGTTGGGCGCGGACTCACTGCTTTCTTGGCCGCTTAGCCGCGGGCGATGTGAGGGCTGCATCGAGGCAGCGTCGAGGAATGGAGAGTCGGCGACGTGCCTCCGACGTCCGAGGATTACCCGATAACAAAGGATGGCTGACGAACTGTAATGGCAATGTTTGTAGTCGCCGAGAAATGGAAAAAGAGAGGCAAAATTTGTAGTGACAACAACAGCACCGAGTCATAATCGCCTCTCTTGGGCGTCTAATTCGTCAAGCTGAGAGGCCGAGAGGCCGAGATGGAGTTGGGGACAACGAGTGTTGCGGAATGTGGTCCATCGCTAGTCGCGTCGCGCGGAACGCGTCGACGCGGCGACGACAACTAACGTCGACGTGGCTGCGGCGCTCCCCCACTTGGCACTCGCCCTCGGCCCTCGGCGCAGAACACAAGCACGACGCCAACAAAGCCAAGCCACGCACAGGCCTAGGCTAAGGCGTTCCAAGATGACAGACGGCGAAACATGCCTCTGCCATTCTCCCGCCTGGTTGTCCTCCGAGAAAGTTTTGTACTTCTGAGCGCTCATCCAGCTCACAAGCACAGTATTGGTATTGTGAAAGCCATGGCATGCGACGTCCGACACAAAGCTATTGGTATTGTGAAAGCCATGGCATGCCGTGGTGAACACAAAGGACGCGGCGACTGTGAACACAAAGAGAGACGGCGAGTCTCCCCTGGCGCTGTCTCTGGCTCCCATCTCTGTTGATGTGAGCACCTGCAAGTACCCGTAGCCCAAGGCCGCGGCGGAGTTCGACTCGGCTGGACCATTGACGGCCACGCCACCCCACGCGCCATAGCGCTCGACCCAACATCACAGCATTCATATCTGATGGAGTTGCGGGTGAGGCACAGCGCTGCCGCAAACGGCAAAGGCACGCGCCTGCCTTTCAGCGCGGGCACTTTCTAGGTCGCAGGGTGAGGAGAGTTCGGCGAGGGATGAATTGCGGATGAATTGTGATGTCCTCAGAGCTCTCTCAGAGCTTAATGAATGTATTGCATCCCTTTCTCCCCATCTCCTCGTCTCCTTCGGTCCTGCTTCTTCCCCAGACTGTGATGTGTGTCTACATCCGGCAGACGCAGCACTCCTGGGTGATCGCCTGTGTCGCCTTGGCCCATTGTCTGCTAAATAATCCCCGGTTGAATGCTTGAATACACCCCCTCCTTGAATCTACACTCATCACACTCAGGCCTTGCCATTCACACTCTAGACTCCTCTTTGTCCTCTTTCCTGAGCATTGGGATGTGGGCATTCATACGGGCATTTCTGGCAGGAACCGCCCAAACTGGAAGATCGTCGCGAGGAACTCGATTCAATCGTCTCGGACGCTGGCTGAGTCTAACGCTAACCGTCAACCCAGCAATATTTCCTTATCGAGACATCATTCAATCGACGCCCAGACTCGTTCAATGGGGCCCATACCGAGGTAGACGAGCCAAGGGCCGTACTCGGGCATCACTCACTCCAAGGGGCCCAAGTGGCCAAGCTCACCGAGCTGCGGCGCTCACTCGTCGACGTCGCCGAGCCGGCATCGCGGCCAGCGGCGTGGCGGCGTGGCATGGCTGAATGGCTGAATGTCGTGTTTCAGCATCGTCATATCTCTGTTTACTGAATCGGGTGGCAATCAATGCGCGAGGCCGAGCCAAGCGTAGCGCGGACTGGGCTGAATAGGTCGATGTTGAGCTTAGTCGAGAGAAGCCAATCAACCGCGGAGGCAGCAGCGACGAACCTAGTCAACCACGTTCGGGCCAGACCGAGGTACCACGTTCCTCTGACGCGACTGACGCAGCTGTTATCGTCTCATGATGCGATGCTGTGATGCTACGCATAGTGCTGCGGATCGCTGCAGCGTGACCAACGTGCCCCCGTTCAAGCTTAGAAGGCATGCGCAGTACGTGGCCTTGCGGCTGCGCCTATACGGTATACTTAGCAACGTGCTGAGTCGGCGACTGCGCATGATACCGCCTTGAACTCCGGCCTCGGAAGCTGGGATGCGCTCAGTGGCGAGGAGCGTGGGGAGATGAACTGCGACCTATTGCTGCAGCTTGAGCAACGTGCCGTCGTCGCGCAGTGGGACTGCGCCTATACGCTATATCCAGCAACGTGGCTGAGTGATGCGCAGCAGGTGTGGTGAGACCTCAAGCTCGAGCCTCGGATATGACTCTGGCCAGAGGCGTGGCTGTTCCGAGTAACGTGGGCGAGTGACACTGTTACTACGCAACGGACATGAGTCGCCTCGGACCCGACTCATTGGCGAGGAGCATGGCGAGATGAACATTGCCGACTCTCCCAGGCCCAGCCTAGACCAAGCCGAACTAGAATTCGTCCATTGAGCTCAGCAATAGAGCTCTGACTAATGTAGTCGTTGAATTAACCAACTCAAAGAAGACGAGTAGTGCTGAACTAGATGAGTGTCGACTGTGTGCCTTTGGGCTGCTCGACAATGTCCCAAGCTCAGTTCTCGCTCGAACTAGCACGGCCTGGCCACGACGCCAGCTACTCCTCTGCTACTGTATACTAGTGTCAATCGACAATGGCAGTAGGTAGTGGCATTGGCTGACGATTCATGCGCAGTCATTGACCTCGGCACTCACCTCGGCACTGACCTCGACGCTCGGCGCTCGCGGCTGCGGCTCTCTTTCCGACAGACTCGGTCCCAGCTCGAGCAGTGCCACACCCACGTCTCCGACTTACCCACGGCCGCACGGCAGCACCTCGTCACGAAGTCTCCAGACTAAGTCTCCGAGTCTGGCCCAGATCCGACCCAATTCCGTCTCTCCAACCCAGGAAGGCGACTAACATTCCCCCGTACCAGCCCTCCCCCCTCGTCATAGAATCGTAGAATAGATCTTGTTTGTAGCGTATTCAACGACCATTCCACCCCCACCGACCCCAACAGCAATTCACCCCTCCCTCACTTTCTTCTCCCTCCCTCCCTCCCCCGCCCCTACCATCTAAGGAGATAGGCAGCGGCCCAAAGTTCTGGTTCGACGGGAGCGGGACGCAAGCGAAGTAAGCATGTTGCGGACTAGTTGAATCCGGCGCCCTGAGCCTTGATCGAGCCGCCCACGAGGAGCTGGGTCCGATTGAGGGTTCCCTGAGTGATTCTGACGATTCACCATTCAACGGAGGGCGGGCGGGCCTATCCTGCCAAATACAAGGCTACGTCCAGGCCAGCTCTCCTTGGCTCCTTGGCTGGCAACGGGTGGAGGGCGGGCGGCAAGTGCCACTGCCACTGCCACTGCCACTGCCACTGCCACGTTGCCACGCCGCTGGGTTGCACCGCCTGACATGGAGTCAGCCTGGCATCGAATCTGTCACACGCCTATCGATGAATGGCAGCGCGAGGGTGGGAGAGTGGGGGTGGGGATTGTGGGGGACTTGGATTCAGACTCTGTCTCATATCGCCAGATCGGATCTAGCCTCTAGCGATCCATCCAGACGCAGTTGCCCATGTGCTCGCCCATTGGTAGTAGGGTGAGATCATAGATCGCACGACAGAGATCGGATCGGATCGCGGGGAGCGTAGGATCGCAGGGAGTGTAGAGAAGTGGAGGGGCCGAGACATGAGACACTGACGTATTCGGAGGTTGAGGCTCTAGCAAGAGGGTAGTCGCGATCACACCCATGTGGCCTGGTCTCTCGGTCATCAATCACAAATGGAGACTAGTAAGTGGGGGATGGGGTTAGTATCGATGGATCTTAATCTCCGATTGTCATGAAGCGAGCTGGGTGATACAGGCACAGTCATGTGTGTCAACACTTGTCTGTATGTGGCAAGTCTCCGCTTCGCCAACGGTCAGTCGTAGTCCTCGCAACATCTCTAGAGTCCATCTCGTGTCGTCCAACATATGATCCATGAATGCTCAAATCCATTGTAGTGCCGTTAATGTCCATATGCGCGCATTGGGGCGGCGAGCAGCGGTAGAGCCATGGTCGCGGGTTCGGTCGTCGCTGGGGCTACTCGTGGCCAGCAAGTCCCGGACACACGTCCCCGCTCGATCGGCCCGCCCGCCCGGCCTGCTCGCCTCGACCATGCGTGCAGCTCCTATACGTCCCTCCCACACCTACACATACGAACCCGACGGGCCGCCCATGCGCGACCCGTGCGTCCCGTCCGTCGGCGTGCTCGCGGCCGGGCTCGCCGTCGACGCCGGGCTCGCCACTCCTGCCAAATTCGTGTTCTCCCCAGACGTCGGGAACGAATACGACACGCCCGTGAACGTGTCCTCCGTGTCCGCCGTTTCGGTCGTCTCAGCCGTCTCTGCCAGGCTCACGCGGTCGCTCGCCGTGTCGCTGTACATGTCGTCCTCGTCGCTCTCTGCCACGGGCATGGGTGGGCGCACGGACGTCGAGGCGGGCGCGGTTGGGAGGCCGGTCTTGGCGAGGGATTCGCGGCGCGGCGGCGCGTCGGCCGTTGGGACGTAGTACGCCATCTGGCGCCCGCGTAGAGTGAAGCCGCACTTCTCGTAGAATGCTGCTGTGTCAGAGCCGCTTGGGAAACGAGAAGGGAGTACTCACGGACTTTGCTCTCCTGGCAGTCGAGGATGGTCTTGTAGCATCCAAGATCCGTGGCCAGGTCGCGCAGACCGACCACGAGCTTGACGCCGAGCCCGCGGCCCTGCGCAGACGGGCCGACAACAATGTCCTCGATGTGGCCAGCGTAGCCGCCGCCGTGGATGAACTTGCGCTCCCGGATCACCGTTCCCGATGCGACAACTTGGTCCGTCGCGCGGTCGACGATGACGACAATGAAGTACGTGTCCGCGCATGCCCGGAGGGCATTGAAGAGCGCAGTGTACACGCTAGGGGCGAGGGCTGGCGACGGCGACAACGTCGAGAGGAGGCCAAAGTGGGCGCGCATGAAGTCGTCAGATGCAAGTGGGCGGACGTGGTAGTCGGGGGGAATCGAGTCGCGCATCGACGAGGGGATCTTGCTAGGGTCGAAGAGGAGAAGCAGGCCGGCGTCGGGTGTAAGCCCGCTCCGCCCGTTGAGAGCCTGCTCGGTGGCCAGCGCGTGCTGCTGCTGCAGGTCGAGGCCGCCCATGGCGTGAACGAGGCCAAGACCGTCGCTGGGGTGAGGGGGTTGGTAGGGTTGCAGAGCTCCAGCTGGAAGCTGAGACTGAGCAGAGACGTGCTGACCCGTTGAGGTGTGTGATGGTGGCTCGAAGGAGATCGGCTGCGGCGCTGGGGCTTGCTGATACTGCTGCGATTGACCCACGCCGTCTGATCCACCTCTCGCATGCTGTGCGGCGATAGGATGTTGCGTCGCGTACACGTGGAGAGGAGGGGTGTGCACAGCCGGAGCCTGAGGGATACCAGTGAGCGAAGGGCGCGGCATGTGGCTCGAAGCAGCATGCTGAGGAGACTGGGGGAAAGCGTCGAGCCGTGTGCGAGAGCTGCCAGTCTTGGTGCTGCTCGTCTTGCTCGGCGACTGGGGCTCGTGCGTGCTGTGGAAGAGCTGCGTGTCAGCAGGGAGCGTTCTGAAGCTACTTACGAATTCGGGATGGGTAATGATGTCCTCCAACACGGTGTCCTTCTGCAGATGCATCTTGAGCGCGTCGGCATCGGCCGGCACCTGGTCCTGGCCGAACAGCACCGAGTTGAACACCACAGCAAGGTTCTTCGCGTCCATCTTGTTCTCGGCCGCGTTCCTTGAGATGCGGTTCAGGTGCTCGATGACCGCCTGGAACGTCGTCTGATGTATCTGCGGTAGGCGGCGCAGACGACCACGGAGCGTGGCGAACTGGTTGGCGAAATGCGACTCGCGCGACTCGGTCCACTTGATGCGCTCGGCATGAGGAAGAGGGAACAGTGGGTCAGGCAGGTCGCGCAAGTAGGTCTTGAACACGACGCCGACCGAGTAGACGTCGTCGTCAGGGGTGAAGTAGAACGCGTCCTCGTTCTGCTCGATGCGCTGGATCAGTCTCTTGACCGTCGCTTGCCGTCCGCTCATGCGATATATGCCCTCGGCGTCGGGGCCCATGGCGTCGACCCATGCGATACACTTCTCCACAATCATAGGCGGCAGACCAGAGTTAGCACTCTCGCCGCGGGTAAAGTCGTAGTCGGTAAGGCGGAATCCGAAGATGAGCGACCGGCATGGGCCGACATAGAAGTTCTCGTACAGCACAGGCGCGTACCGAGAAACGACGGGCAGGCGCGACTTGAACAGCTGCGTGTCGCGGCCAAGGTTGACGCCGCGGAACGAGTTGAAGACGACATCGGTCGACTGGGCTAGCGTAGCAGCGGTGCCATGCGAGACATTAGCAAACGCGCGAAGCGTCACGAACAGAGTCGCGTTGAGCTCGTCGTTGAACTGGCCCAGACTTGTGATAGCCGATTGTTGCAGCTTCTCGCGACGCAGTCGCAATGTCTCCAGATGGAACACGCCCGTGCGGTACGCCTTGTCTGCCTCCTCGGCGTCGCGCTTCGTCTTAGCGCCCTTGACGACACCGTTGTTGTGTCGGACAGAACCGCGTCTCACACTGGACGCTCCTGGCAACTCGGGGGCGACAACGGACGGTGGGATCTCGCCCTCGCGCTCGCCGCCGAGTCGCTGCATGATGGCCGCAAAGCCCTTCTTCGAGTGCGCAGCGATGTCACTGAACACCTCCTTGGACTTGGCGTCAACAGCCTGCATGGTCGCAGCGTACGATCCCGAGCCTGACCGCGCGCGACCAGACAGTCCTCCGGACAGACCGTGACCGAGGTTGCGGTTGTCGAGACGCGACTCCGCGATGCGGTGCTCGAATGCGCGGGCGTCGGGGCCTGGGGATGTGGGTTGTTGCGCCTGCTGAATTTGTTGAACGTGCATCCCAGGTGCGGGTGCCGTCGCGGTCGAAGGCGGTGTTCCACTGCCCATCTCCGACAGTCCACTTGCCCAGCTTCCGGTGGCATTGTTGATAGACGAAGTGCTTGGCGAGTGTCCGTGAGCCGAGTATGGGTGGGGCTTGACCTCGGGAGGTTCTTTCGGCATTTGCTCGGCCAGGAGCTTGGCCTGCATCTCTATCGCATGTTGCTGCTTCTTGTAGTCTTCCACGGCTTGCGTCTTGTTGTTGTACGAGCGCTGCATTTTCGGCACCTTTGTGAACGCGTACTCCTCGTACGAGCCGGTCGCGTCTTTGAGATCTTCGCGGATACGATTTTGGATACGCGTTTGCGTATCGCGCAGCGCGATGAGGGGCGAAAGCACATCGGATTTCAACGCATTTGCAAACGCTTCGCGTGTCTCGATCTCTCGTTGAGTGTAATCGCGCACTTCAAACCACGCCTTGCGCGCCGAAGATGTGACGCGCGCACGGGGATGCGGTGCACTGGGATGGTGTCAGCGGCCAACATGCTGCGCAATCCGCTATCACATACTCGTCCTGGAGGAGGTCGGCGCCCACTGCTTTGCTGTGGAGCTTGGTCAGTGCTTCGATGTAGGCTTGCTCGATTTTGACCCTGCGGATCGTCAGGTATGCTGCGGAGCGCGCTGGCGTCATACGTACCGCTCGGAGAAGTAGCTGATGTATCCTTCGTCTGTATGTCAGCTAGGTTGCAGTGGGAGAGGCGGGGTGGAGCTCGCATGATATTGTCGTGGGGCAAGGCGAAATGCGCGGCGTGGAAGTTGGGGATGCATCGTCCGCTCATTGCGGAACGCCCCCTGATAAGGACCAACGTACCCTCTGTAAGCTTGCGCTGCAACGTCAGCGAGGTCTCAGCATACATGACAGGCCACATACCTTGAACTCGCGGAGAATGTCCTGATCCTGGTCTGCACCTTTGCGCGGTGGTGTTTGTTGTGCGCTAGGGTCCGGATATGAGTAGGCCATGTTGGGTGGCGGAGGGATAGGGGGATAACGAGCTCACTGGGAGCGATGGGTCGGGTGCGAGCCCGAGTGATACGATGGATTCCGAAGTGAGAAGAAGAAGCCAAGGACACGGGGTTGGTGAGGGATGCGGACAGGGCGAGGTCAAGTGGCAATGCAGGACCCCGGGTGGGTATCAGGCGCGCGACCTAGTGTGGATTGGGCGGGTCGAGAGGTTGGAGGGAGAGGGGTTGAATCAAGAAAGGGAGAAGGTGATGATGAAGAGAGTATCCAAGTTGGAAAGGAGAATGTAACGATGGATGGACTATGAGTAGATGAGTTGACGAGAGAGGGTTGATGGTGGACGAGACTATGGGTGGTTGTGTGGGATGGGATGTGACACGGTTGAGCTCGTCGTTCAGGCCTTCAGGACCCAGCTAGTCCAAGGGTTACAGCAACTACTGGACCAGGCTTAGCCAGGCTTACCAGGTTACCATTTGATTAGGAAGCGGGGGATTACGTACATTAACCCTGTCAGGCCACTTCAAAAGTCAAAATCCCAATCCAAAACATAGCCACGAATCCAGGCACACCGTCCCCCCATATCTCTTCCATCCTAATCACATCCACTCCTCCGGAACGCCCGGAATGATAGTCCACGTTAAAGTCACGTGCGCGAGTCTTGTCGTGGAAATGACATTGTGCATGCGAGCTGACTAGCCTTCTATGGAACACATCGAGAGAGAAATAGTGGTGTGGGGGGGGAAGGGAGTAAGTGATATTGGACCGCTTAATGGGTATCTCTACAGATAATGGCGGCCGACTGGCTTAGGTTACCTGCTTCGAAAGAGAAGGACACGAGACATGATGACAAACCACCAGCCTCGCGAGTACCCCAGCAACAGACGAGCCCAAGATCGATTGGCTTGTCTGAGGCTGCCCGAAGCCTACTAGTGTGTTATACGCCCACTTCGCGACCGTTGGCACGATATGAGAGACAATTATGCCGATGCCCTAACTGGTTCTGTTATTGTCAGTGATCGCCCACATACCCATTGGTGTCCCTCGTAACAACTCACGGAAGTAAGGGTGCGACTGAGCCTCCTGTGCTGTCAAGCGCTCCTGGTGGTCGTACCGAAGCAGCTTGTCCAAGAAGTCAATGGCCTCGTTCGAGATGAACCGCTGGTTCTCGGTGGTGATGAATTTGGACCATGGCTTGCGAGGGTAACGGCTAATGAGGTCGTTGAACTGCGAGTCGAGGTCGATGTCGTAGCGCTCCAAGTAGTTGAAGAGCTCGTCAGTGCCAAGCACCTTGGTGTTCTTGACAAGCTGGTCGGCGTTGTCGTGGCCGTGGAAGAAGGGCTCCTTGCGGAAGATCATCGAGGCAAACATGCAGCCGAGCGACCACATGTCGAGCGAGTAGTCGTACTCCTGGAAGTCGACGAGGAGCTCCGGGCCCTTGAAGTATCGAGAAGCGACGCGCACGTTGTACTCGGTGCCTGGGTGGTAGAACTCGGCTAGTCCCCAGTCGATAAGACGCAATTGCCTCTTCTCGTGATCGATCATAACGTTGTGTGGCTTGACGTCGCGGTGCATGATACCCTTCGAGTGGCAGAAGTCGAGGGCCTTGAGCAGCTCAAAGATGTAGAAGCGCACGTCGAAGTCGGTGAATTTGGGGTAGAGCGTCTTGAACTCGGTGTTGTTGACGTACTCGGACACGATTGATGGTGTCTTGGATTGGCTGTCGCGCACCACATCCAAAAGGCCGATAACGTTGGGTCCGCCAGCGAGGTTCTGGAGAATCTTGATCTCACGCTTGATCTTCTTCTTCTTCACAGGCTTGAGCACCTTGACAATGCACTTCTGGCTGGTCGGCAAGTGGACGGACTCGAACACCTGTTGGTCAGCTTCTGCCTCGCATGTTGTTGTTGCTGCTGACGACGCACCTCCGAGTACTTTCCTCGTCCGACTTTGCGCACAATCTCGTAGTTGTCCTGCACGCCCCACGTCACGACAAGGTTGTCTGGTACAGTCAGCAACATGTAACTGGGGCGAGGCGGTGCGCTGTTCAATTGTCCCTCCAAGATCACCTCCACCGCACCGCACGCTGCCGCGCAAGCACTTACCATAGTCCCACCAGGACCGCCCCATCTTCTCGTTGACGTCTGCATAGACCCTTGCCTGTGACTGTCAGCACGCTCACGACTTGCAGATTCTTGGCAGAGGCGCAGTTGTTTTGGCAATGTGACAGGCGCAGGCGCCTGCTGCCCAGTTGACAATCGACCGCCAACGACCAATATAACGCTCACAATACTCCTGGCGCCCGACATGTTGAGTAGTTGCTCGTCAACGGGCTTGGGCTTAGGGCGAGGAACACGAGGAATGATGAATGGAGACGCGGAACGTCTGTCGGAGGAAGCTTGGCGGTCGAGGTGCGGGGGAAGATCACGTGCAGTAACGAATGATGCAGCGGAACAACCTGGGAGTCGACGTCGAGCAGTTGCAGATGAGGTGAAGCGATGGGTGGCAAGCAATGGACGGAACGACGAAGAGAGCAGCGTTGTTGATGATGGATGGAGATGGCTACACGACGCGAATTCGCTGTGCCGTTCTCCTCGGCCATCCATCCACTCAGCCTGCACACCCTGGGCGAGGAGGGCCACCTACAGTGGAGTCCTGCCGGCCGCGGAAGTATATCAAAACGCCGCCCCGTCGCCTTGTGGCATTTCAACCACACCGCGCCTTACTTCGACTTCAACCTCTTTCAGTTCATCTATCATACACCTCATCTCATTTCAACCGCTTGTTTGGGCGCACAACGTAGGCGACAGCGATGGCGCGGTGGTAGCCAGCGGCGGATATGTGGGATTCCGCTCTCCCTGTGCACTACACTAGCACATCCTGGCGATGATCAACCGCCTCCTCTTCGAACAGTCGCAGTGTCCATGCATTGCACAAATGAGTCCACGTATTATACACTAACCAGAGGCACAGCCTTCCGAATCCTCTCACACACCCTAGGAAACCGTGGCCTGCTCGTCGTCGAAGGAATGGCTAAGACGTCGTAATCGTCCGTTTATATCTATCGTCTGTTGCCCGTCGGCAGACTCATATTATCGCTCGCTTCGCTCCTCGTTGGATGGGCGTGGGCTGCGCCGAGAGGAGCTCGCAGTCGTGGTATCCGTTTCTGTTGGGACAACGGGGTCCTCAGCATCGGGGTTATTCAAGTTCGCGTCAGGGTTGTTGGCGCGCAACGCGTCGTACTGCTTGTACTTGGGCGGTGGGTCGATGATCGCAAGAAGCTCCTCGCGATCAACGGGACGACCAGAAGCAGCAGACGCCAATGCGAGTTCCGACACGGTATACAGGTCGGGGTTGTTACCGGCGTTCGTGCGCTGGCCCTGCGACAGCGCAACACTCGAGTTACGAGAGTGCGCGGAAGGCGAGCCTTGAACGGTGCTCCCATGGGTGCTGAGAGCTGCCGCCAAGATCTCCTTGTCGCCGAACTGGCCTGCGGTACTCGAACTAGCGCCCACGCCCGCGCCCATGCCGGCAAACGACACGCGCGAGTTCCTCGAGCCGTCCGTGTCGGTAGACAGAACGCTGTCGCGCAGGGGGACACCAACCGGAGCATGGGTGTACGGGTACGGCTGAATGTGGTCGTCCCCGCTGTCGCTGTGCTCTCCGTTGGCACTCGTAGAGTCTGGATGCTGGCCCTCGAACACATCGATCTCAAAGCCCGTCTGGCGGCCGCCGCTCGAGTGGCCACTAGTACGCGCCTTGTTCCGCCGACCCAGCAAACGAGAGCCCTCTCGCCTCTCACCCATCGGCCGTCCCGCCTCAGAGTCGTTGCGCTTTCTTCTACGCATGCAGAGCCAGAGGGCTGCAAGCAGGATGAGAAGACCGACAATTCCGCCGACAACACCTCCCGCAATCGCACCAGCGTTTGACTTGCTGCCGCCGCTAGGGGAGGAGGAGGAGGAGCTGCTAGAGCTCGGCGAACTCGTGGGCGTGGGAGAGCTGCTGGACGTCGACACAACCGTTGTCCTTGGGCTGTCCGCGGTCAGACAACTGCTGTTTGTGCTGTACTGCACAGTCAGAGGAATGGTGCTTCCTCCTGTGCCGTATACGCCTGCATCCGACATGAGCAGAACGAAGCGAGTGCCGTGCGCAATGTCCACAGTCCAGTTGGCGGTGGGAGTCTCCCTTGTCTGGGGGATTGGGATATCCCACGCGCTGCCGCCGGGAATGAGGCCGTGGAGGCCCATGGGATACGTCGCGTTGTCGTTCCAGGTGACCCTCATCTCCGAGCACATTGGCGGCGAGTCTTTCGGCTCGGTGTAGAAGTAGAAGTCGGCGAACACGTCGGTCGTGAGGCATGTGAGGTCGGGCGAGCTCTGAACGACTGCGCTGTCAGTAACAAGTCTCGCCATTCAATAGCAGGAATGGGTGAACGTACGCATGATCTCGCTAACTCCTCCAGTGCCCCAGCCCGTTGCGTCCGAGAGGACGACAACGAACTCGAGGCCTGCTGGCTGCTCAAGCTTGAAGTTGTAGCTGTATGGTGCCGAACCCGTCACTGGCAAGGAGATGTTTTGGATTCGGCCGGCGGTAATGGTCATTGTCTGCGGACGTCAACGTGGACCCAGGGATGCAGGGGAGTCGCGACTAGGGACATCGTTGCTGAGTTGCGCCACCAGACGCGACGGATCTGTCATACCGTCAACGGCAGGAGGTGGGCGTTTCGTCTCGCCCCTGCCTTTCGTAGACATGTTTGATACGTACTGGTACAATCATAAGGTAGAAGGGAGGTGTACCGCCATTCCTGCTCTGTCAGCGTCGGAGGGACACGGCGCAGTTAGCTAGTACCACCTACCAAGAGATAGTCCAGTCCTCGCATTGTGTTGGTGTGGAGGTGTTGAAGGTGACGGCGGCGGAAGCCAGTGGGGCGAGGAAGGAGAACAAGGCGAGGAAGGTGAAGAGGGGAAAGGATGCCGAGGCCGAGGCCCATCGTGTGTAGGGCCGCATGGTGGTGCACTCGTAGGTCGGTCGGGGCGTCGGCGAGAAGAACCTGGTGCGGATAAGAGTTGGGTGAGGGCGTGAGGGGTGCGCCGCAGCGCCAAAGGGAAGGTTGGAACAGAGAAGCTTTGCAAGTAGGTGATAGAAAAGAGTGAGAGCAACAATGAGAGAATGGATAAGAGTCAAGATGGGAGATGCATGTAGATGCCAAGAAGAGAGGGGGGGGAGAGGGGAAGAGGGAGGGGGGATGTGACCAACCCACTAGATAGAGTAGAGTAAAGGGAGAGTGTGTTAATGGGTGTACCTTATGGGTTTGAGTGAAGTCTATTCCGATGGGATTACACAGATGTCTCCAGTTGGATCCATCCCGTCTCAAAGTCAAGCCCTGGTGGCGATGACGCTCGCCCAGCCCAACCAGTCGGGTTAACCTTGCCGTACACTCCATTCCCTTTCCGGGCTCCATTCAACACTTCCCAAATTACCTTTGCTCAGTCTCACCTTTGCGTTGGAGCCTCCCATTCTTTCCTCTTCAAGACTTGCCCTTCCAACGTCCGAGCTCCACCTGCAACCGTTCCGTCCTACGTACTCGCACACCGTTTTGTAGCTTGTACATCATTGTTCTTGTGCAAATTATTCGTGCCTTTCAGTTCCCTCAAACCCTACCAAACGCAACCAACGTAAAATCACAGCTGAAGACGTGTGCCAGCTGTCTACACTTCAAACCAAAGCCCCTTACGTCTCTCCTAGTAGGAATACAAAATTAGAAAGTACTACGAGCTTTACAAGACGTCACGCAGGGACAGAGGGAGATACGCGCGAATCCAGGGCCGACCAAGGTCCCGCTTAGCTGCCCAATGCCCTGCAACACTGCCCCACCACCGCGCCCACTGAGCATTTCGACCCTCCCACCCAAACAAGGCAGCGCTCACTCCCACGACCACCATACCCACTGCCAATGCCGATAAGAAGCGGTTGCTGCCGACGCGCAGCACCAGTCGCTGCGGCAAGAGGGACCATCGTTCCGGTGCGAGGTCAGGCTCCTCATCCAACTCCTCGCCTCCATGTAGCACGACGTCCTGATCAATCGCCGCTTCAGCGTCGGCTAAAGACCATTCTTTCAAGGCAGCCTTCTCGTCCTCGGGATCCACTTCTATCTCGCGCGCAAACGTTCTGACAACCGAGCCGGGGCCCATGACTTCGTGGCCGCGGATTTTGTGCCCGTCCCAGGGATGCTTCGCTTGCAATCTGTCGGCGAGCTGGAAGATGCCGCTGAGAGGGATCGGGTCGTATGGATTGGGCTCGTCGTAGATCTTGGCTTCTGGGGCTTTGAAGTCTGATGGCGGCTTTGGCGCATCAGGTGTATCGGCGTATAATGGCGGCAGTCTTTGGAAGAGAGGGTGGAGCAAGCTAGGATCAAGCCGTGCTTCGCTGCCCAGCTTGGATACCAGCCTGAGCATCTGCTTCTTCTTGGACATCAAGATCTGCGCGTTAGAAGGGACCCAGCTTCGAGATTCTCACTGCCACAGCCAGATAGATAGCCGAAATCGGGTTGCGCGCAATGAGATAGTCGAAGATACGCTGGACGGGTTCCAGAGTGTCAACGTCGTGCGAGAACAGTGTGAGGATCCATGACAATGCAAAGAACGGTAATGTCGGGACGGGCGAGATCCTGCTGTCAGTATACGGGTGCACACGCACACTTGCGATGAGGAGATGCGGTATAGTTGTGGATCGGCAGCTGCGAGCACTCGTCTCAACAGCTTGAGCATACCCATCATCGGTCCTAATCCCTTCCCCATGGCGTCTCGTGTGCGACACAGAGCAACGACTTCTGCCGCTCGCACCAGCTCGTCCCATTCTTCTCGATCTTGTGCCGTCTCGTCCTTCCGCGGTCGTGGCACGCGAGATAAAAGAGTGAGGTAGAGCACCGTCATGATATCGTGGAATCCCTGGAAGTAGCTCAGCCGTGGATGCCGTTGCAACACGGTGCATATGAGTAGTTGCAGGTCCTCTTGCATTTCCGACTTGTCGTTTGAGGATATGTCTTCGAGTGTCAGCATCGAGGACATGAGTGTGCATCTGTGACGCGCGGCCGCCTGTGTGCCACTTGGCGCCCTGCAGAAGTGGTTGCAACGCGTGCACAGCATGCGCATGTCACTCACCTCGAGGATACGTGATGAACGACCGCCGCGTGTCAAGGAGCACTTGACTCTCATCGGGGTGCGGTGTGTACACAACGGTCTCCGCATCGGTATCTGGTGTCGCGAATCGAGTCGTGTCTGGTGATACTGGCGCACTTCTCAGCTGGTCAACGTGCAGGAGCTCCAACCTGTGGTCAGTCACTTGCTATTCGGGCGCAGTTGGGTCCTCCACGGCGAGAGCACTTACCATGCCCGTCGACGTGCCGACTTGGATCCGTATCCGCCAGGCATGGTCGACATCTTGCGCAACGCGTCCTCATCGTGTGTTGCGACAGCCGCGTTCACGGCAGCGTCCCGCTGGGATATCCACGACGCGGAATCAACCTTTTCGTCCACGACGGTCCTCTTCTCTTTCTCTTCCATGCTTGTTAAGCCTCGATTGTGGAGATGTGAGTGATGTTGACATGAACAGCGCGTTGATGCGGGGTCATGAAGCAACATGGAAGTCTGCCACGTGGTTTCAGGCACTTCATGAACGAGTCCGAGGTGGGCCGGGCTTATGACGAGAGAGACGACAGACGACACTCTTGGCCCCACCCCCTGACCTCGCTGTCGTCACCGCCCCTTCTCTCTCTCGGTGATCCACCATCTACACCACACTACACTAACGTACGGCAAACCATGTTGTAAGTTTGACATCTCATCAACCCCCACACAGACATTTCTTTGGCTTATGGCCAACGTTAACACAAGCAACACGCCTCGCGGGGCCAGCTCATTCTCTGGCTCCGGCTTGATGGGTCAAAGCAGCGGCGGTTTCGCCGATCCTCTCGCCACCTCTGGAGGCGGCTTCGGCGACGTCGACCCGTGGAGCGGAACACAGAGCCCCGCCCGCGCTGCTACCCCTCAGAGCAGCATCGAGCCTGGCTTAAATACCGGCAACGGGCGTAGTAGCGGCGACGGGCATGACTCCTTCGGCACACCTCAGCTTGATGCCCTCATCGGTGCGTACTCGCCTTCCTTTGCTTCGCTGACAGTAAGACGACCCGCCAGAGGCGTACATTGCTCTGTTTAGACAGCTCGAGCCTGGAATGAGCGGCAAAGTGTCGATTCCGGCCATTCAAC
Source organism: Cutaneotrichosporon dermatis (assembly GCA_020011015.1). Taxonomy (NCBI): domain Eukaryota; kingdom Fungi; phylum Basidiomycota; class Tremellomycetes; order Trichosporonales; family Trichosporonaceae; genus Cutaneotrichosporon; species Cutaneotrichosporon dermatis. The sequence goes on along the minus strand of JAIGNX010000001.1, from coordinate 3,874,345 downwards.
GTCTTCTATCAACTGCGCGTTTGCCTGCATCAACAGTGGAGAAGGTGTGTGGCGCGCAGACACCCTGCAGGAACTAACGCCAGATTGTAAACCTCACCGGACGTGACAAGGCAACACTCGGTCGCGCCGACTTTTACCGCACCCTCGCCCTCGTCGCCTTGGCACAGTCGAATCCCGACGCCGACATCAGCTTTAGTGCAGTCGACGACGCGTTGCCCGGCTTGCCTTCCCCGAAGGTCAGCGTGGAATCTACTGCGCCGAAACCGTCCGTACGCCCCCCACTTGCTCAGAGCCCGTCATCGACGTTCTCGCCATGGGATACGAGCGCGCAATATCCGACGCCTGCTGCCCAGACATACAGCGATCTTAATGGCGCGCAGAACGGCGGCAATCCCGACGCTGAGGCGGAGCGCGGTTACTGGCGCCGGCTGGAGAACATCAGCATCGAGCTCATTCCTCAAAAGGAAGGGTGGTTCTTACAGAAGTACCGTCTGTCCTCGGATAAACGACCAGACACCCTCTCTAGGCGGTATTCCGACTTTGTTTGGCTCCACTCGACGCTGCTCCAACGCTACGTGAGTTTACCTCTAGCTGCTACCATGTGCTGACGTTACAGCCCTTCCGACTCCTCCCCGCCCTTCCCCCCAAACGCATGAATCGTAAGAGACTACGACGGAACCAGCTAATGTAGTAGCCGACGCGGCGTTCTTGGAAACGCGGCGCAAGGGACTGCAACGGTTCATCAACGCCGTGTGCAACCACCCGGTCATACGCGACGACGGTGCGCTCAACGTGTTCATGACGGAGCCCAACTTCGAGGCATGGCGGAAGCGCGTCAAGGTGTCTACGGACGAGGAGTCGGCCAGCAAGCGCCTCAACCCGGCACAGGAGATGGCCATCCCTGCGGATCTGGAAGAGAAGCTTGAGTACGTGGATCCCGTGTGCTTCCGCTGACGATCTCGCAGAGGGCTTCGGTCACGCCTCCCCAGCCTCATCTCATCGTACCAGAAGATGGTGACCTTAGCTGAGCGCGAACTTCAGCGACGACAGATGTCGGCAGCTGAAGCTACGCGATTTGCGCTCTCGCTCCAGTCGGTGGCCGAGGATATGCCACAGGCATGCTACCGCTGTGTTCCGGGCGGCAAGTGCTGCGATGTCTGCCAGGGTACTGCCCGCGGACTGGCGACTGTGGGATACAGCTGGTCGCGGTTAGCGGACCAGCGCGAGAGGGTACGTCTTGCACGCGACTCAGACCCTGCATATCTTCGGCATGCTGACATTTAGGAGCTCACAAATCTTGGCGAAGGAATTGAGGCTCTCAAAAAGCAGCGCGACCTGTACCTCGCATTCCGCGACCTGTTCAACCGTCACGAGCGCCTCTCGCGGGACAGCGTAGACGTGCTGCAGAAACGTGTGGTGTCGAGGCAGGGCAAGATTGAGGCTTTGCGCCAGGCGCAGAAGCCAGGTTGGGAGGCCGAGGTCGGCAAACTGGTGTCTGGTTAGTAAATGCGAGGAGCCCACCGCTGACGCCGCAGCAATTGACCAGGACAATTCGACAATTGCACAGCTGCTCTCCCGCCGTGTGTTCATACGCGCCTGCATGTGGCACGAGCTGGGAGTGGTGTTCCATTCGAGGCAGTCTGCGCAGGCTACGTTGGCGTGGCAGGCATGGGTGGCTGGAGAGACTACTGCTACTAGAGCGGAGGCGAGCGTTTGGGAGCGCTTGAACGACGACTTGGAGAGCATGCCCTTGGAGTAGGACCCGTGATGAGGGGCGGTAGGGGTCATTCATGGTAATGGTAGTTACGGCGGAGATTGCTTGTTTGCACGATGATGTTATGCGCGTTGTGCTTGTTCTGACGAGCAGCGGTGTGTCGGACATGGTAGCTGCTCGCGTCACACCGCTAGTCATAATGCTACTTACGTGTACGAGTGCACGAAGGGCGCTGAACGGAGGTCCAATTGTTGTCGATTCCATATCACGATCATTCCCAAACGACCACCGGCAAGAGCCGCATTATCAGTTGCGCTACCACTCGCCCATCGCAGCTCCCATGCCCGCCCATGGCCGCCCTTCCAGCCCACGCCCCCCCATACTCACCCATGCCACCCCACGATATGCCAACCCGGGCCAAAAGTTGGGAATTGACCGACCCCGCATCGGCCTCCTCCGATAGATCGAGCATCCGAACGCCGTATCCCGAGCCACCAACGAACCACCAAGATCGTTTCGACTTGCTATGAGCGCCCATGAGCGCCCACTGACCAGCAACGCGCCCGATCTGCTCGAAGGCACGGAATCGCTGTTCGCCGATGCTGCGCGCCAAGCGGCAGCCCACCCGTCAACATGATCAGCTGCCACCTGACTGTCGACATGTGCCAATTCAGCTTGCTGTTACGCAGATGGAAACTACTAAGCACTACGACCGTATTCGTCGTGGACTATTCGTTGTGGAACATTCGTTTATCCAAGGCGCTCAACTCTGATCTAAGCATAGCGCTGACCGCCGATTTCGAGATATAAGACGGCAACCATTGCTAACGTCCTCCTCACCAGCTCCTCAAGACCACCTCAACAAGTCTCTGAGCCCGACCTCATCTCACAGCGTCTAACTTCACCTCACCCCGCCTCGGATCATCACCACTTCCCACTCCACAGCACAATGGCACCCACCGCAATCGCCGACCCCCCCTCGCCGGCCATGGCCAACATCGCGGCCCTCAAGACCCTCGCAGCCACCAAGCTCCCCGCCACGGACGAGCTCGACCTCCGCACCTTCTCCCACTTCAACAACACGCCGTGCATCGGCACCGAGTTCCGCGTCGCCGCCGACCCGCGCGACAAGAGCGGCAAGCCGATCCTGCCCTTCCGCTCCATCCTCGACGACACCGCCAAGCTCCGTGCCCTCGGCCGGCTGGTCAGCGAGCGCGGCGTCGTCTTTTTCCGCGACGCGGAGATCACCACCGCCGAGCAGCTGCAGCTCGTCCACGCCCTCGGCGTGCTGGGCGGCAAGCCGGAGAGCTCGGGGCTGCATGTGAATCCGTGCACGGCGCCGGGGCAGAAGGAGGGGGATGAGGTGGCGAGGATCTCGAATAACTACGTGTTTGGGGAGAAGTTTAAGCGCGACCAGAGCAAGATCCTCCTGCGCCGCGTGGGCAAGATGTCCTGGGTGAGTCTGGCGCAAGGTCTTCATCCCAGCCGTGACCGCCTGACAAGGCTGACATCAGCACTCGGACATCACGTACGAGCCCGTGCCGTCCGACTACGCCTGCCTCCAGATTCGCACTGTCCCCGAGACGGGCGGCGACACGCTCTGGGCCTCGGCATACGAGGCGTACGACCGCCTTTCCCCGGCTATGCGGAAGCACCTCGAGGGCCTCACCGCGCTGCACAAGGGCCTAGGCTTCATCCAGCTCGCGCGCAAGTTCGGTATCCCCGAGTTCCGCGAGAACCGTGGCTCGCCCGAGAACGTCGGCCAGGACCTGGAGGCGATCCACCCCGTCGTCCGCACCCACCCGATTACAGGGTGGAAGGGCCTGTTTGTCAACCGCGAGTTCACGCAGAAGATTATGGAGCTCACCCCGGCCGAGAGTGATAACCTGCTCGAGTTCCTGTTTGGCGTTGTGAGCGATAACCAGGATATTCAGGTGCGGTTCCGGTGGGAGCCGAATTCGGTGGCTATCTGGGACAACCGGTGAGTCGAGACGTGAGGAGGGGTCTGACGCCCAGTTGCACGTTCCACACGGCAACGTTCGACTTGGACAATGGCGTGCGCGAGGGTACGCGCGGGCTGTCGCTGGGGGAGAAGCCGTACCTCGACCCGAACAGCCTTACGCGTCGCGAGGCGCTCGAGAAGCAGGGTGTCAAGTTCTAAGAAAGGGGTGTACAATGTGGTCAGAAGCTTGTTGCGTAGGGATGGAAAAGTTGTAGAGAATGAATTGTGATGCAAGGTTGCAAGGAATAGTTCTGAGCAACATTCATCCCATTCATCTGCGTTGAATCACCTCGCCTACAACCATGTGAGCTTCTGAATTCTTACAACCTCTTCAAACCCTCATGCTCAAGATCGCGCTTAGTCGGAGTACGGCAGCCTAACCTCCAGCGGCGTCTCAAGATACCAAGCCAGATCGCGCCCCTGCACCTCCCGCATCGTGTTGCCATTACCCAGATACGCGAACCTGCCCGTCAGTCCTCATACCCTCCCAACTCTCACCTGTTGTTACTCCGCTCAATATCCATATCCTCATACCGCGGCTCATCCAGCATCTCGAAGAAGTGCAAGCGCGAACCCGGGTGGACAGCAACATTCGGCCCGTCGACCATCCCGTTCTTGAACCAAGACGAGCAATGGTCGCTCCACGCCGTCGTGGCCAGTTGGGAGTTGCGATGCTCGTTGAATTCTCGAACGGCCTGGCGCGTGGGGCAGAGGGCGCGGATCGGCTCGACTTGCATCTTGGTGATGATCTTCATGATCCAGTGGGAGAGCTTGTCGAGGCAGGGAAGGATAGAGCCGTGGGCGACGGGTGAGGAGGGGCCGAGCGACACTGGGGTGGGCGTAAGTAAGAGCAGCAAGCAGTCAAGCCAGCCGGGAACAGCCACCACTGCGGTCGCTGGCCCAAGCAGCTACTTACTGAAGTAGTTCGGATGGTCGTCAATCATCACACCCATATAAGCCTCCGCCGGTCCCTCCGACCACCGCTTCGCGAGGTCCGCGCCGTTCCGCCCAATAAACGGGAATCGGGGCTTGAGCGATACGTCGAAGCCGGTAGCACACACGATCGCGTCGACTTCATGCACCCCGTCCTTGGTCTCTATCCCGCGCTCGGTCACGCGCATAATCGGCGACGAGACGACGTCGACGTTGTCGGCGACCAAGGCCTCGAGGAAGCCGTTGCCGGGGGTTGGGCGGCGGCAGCCGACGGCAAAGGTTGGGACGAGGAGGTCGGCGATCTCGGGCTTGGACGCTAGCTTGGCGCGCATCTCGGCGGCGCACATGGCCTTGGCGGCGATGGCTTCGGGGGTGCCCTTTGTGACCTGCCGTCAGTCCTGCTCTGCGATGCCAGTACGCACGATCCTGTACCGCGCATTGATACTCGACTCGATGCCCTTCCGGTACTCGAGCCACTTCTCGGGATCGGCATCAAAGTCGGCCTATCGTCAGTCACTACTATGCACAGGCGCACCTTCTGCTCATCGGTGTAGTCGAAGTTCGATCCGCCCGGCCCAGCATACTGCTCCGCGTACGACGGCGTGATCCACGCCGGCGAACGGATGAAGCACTTCATATCCCCCACGATCTTCTGGAGCTGCGGAATGATCTGGACCGCCGTCGACCCGACGCCAATGATGGCCACCTTCTTGCCCGTAAAGTCGTAAGACTGATTCCAACGGGCCGAGTGTACGAGATGGCCTTTGAACGAGTGCAGCCCGTCAATCGCCGGCCATTTCCACTTGCTGTCCGTCAGTCGGCTATAGTAGTAAAGCCCGAGACCCTGGCCGCGCCGACTCACTTCAAGACGCCACTGGCGTTGTACAGGAAGTCGCACCGGTCCTCGAACTCCCCATCTGGTCCGCGCACGCGTACAACCCACTGCGCCGCGTCGTCGTCCCAGTGCACAGCGAGGACCTCGTGGTTCGTCCGGAAATCGCCCCGCAGATCAAACTTGTCCACTACCATGTTCATGTATTCGTATATCTGCTCTGAGCCGGAGTAGAACGACTTCCACCCAGACCACGGCGCCCATGAGAACTGGTACGAGTGGGAGGGCACGTCGCAAGCGCAGCCGGGGTATCTGGTGTGAGCGGCATCACTGCGTGCGTCGGGAAGTGGGCCCAGCTACACATCCTGGCCGACATTCAGAGGCAGCCAAGTGGAGAGACAGAAAGGCCTGCCAAGACTGGCACGCTCGGGGAACGCCGACGCACCGGTTCTCCAACCACGTCCCCCCCAACTCTGGATTCCGCTCATACGCCACATGCTCCAGGTGCGTCATGTGCGTCCTAAACTGGAAGGCGAGGTTGATAGCGCTCGCCCCTCCGCCGATAGTAATCACGCGCACGCGCCGCTTCGTCCCCATCGTGATGTTGGGGAAGACGTAAGGCTCCGTGCCGGTCCAGCGCCCCGGACCGTGAGCGGTGGGTTGGGCCGAGCCGAGCTGCGCGGCGTCTTGGGGCGTGTCATGCGCGGCGCCGTTGGCGGCGAAGTCGTTAGTCATTGCTGTTCAAATAGTAGGAAACAGGGGAGAAGGCGAACGTATGGGCTTACGAGGAATGCTGACAATGGCTCGCTTTAAAGTACGCTACTTGGATGTGGGCAGCGCTCGAGGTGCAATCACCCCACGGGGTGGACCGGTTACTTATCGGCTGGGTGATCGGCTAGTCCGATCATTCGTCAGCAGACTCGGTATCCGGCATTTATCACTTATCGCTCCTCCCCACTCCTCGCAGTCTTTGCAACGCGCATGCATGGCAAAAATGTAGCTGAGAGGGATGGACACTCCAAGTCTCATGCTCAGCATACCACAGTGACTGAGTATGCAAACGGACGCGGCTGAGGAGTGGATGGAAACCATTCGCTCGGAGACGCACAAACATCAATACGTAATCTTATCGGTCAACACCGTCTCCACCTCCTCCCCAAGCCACCGCGCATTGAATCGCTACAGAACAACAAACGGATACATCACACTACCGGATCGAGAGCAGGTCACGCAAGCGCCGAGTGAACTCGTTGCTCGTCGAAGCCTTGTCCTCGCCCTTCGTCTTTGAAGGCTGCTTCTTGGAGGTTTGGGCATCTTCATGGGACGTGGATCCAGTCTGCGCGTCCTTGCCTCCGGTGTTGGTCGTGCTTGTGCGCTCGTGCTTCGGCGTAGAAGCGTCCTCGGACTTCGAAGTGTCTCCTCCACTCCCGAGACTTCCCTCTCCGACCTTGGTCATGAGCGGGGGATCAATGACCGGGGTGAAGCCAAGCCGCTCACGGCGCTGGGCCTCGCCAAAGGCCCGGTTGTAGATAACCTTTCGGCAGACGAACCAGCCAGCCGTTATGCGCTTGACAGCGTCGGCGTCTGCCGCCCAGTGGTATCCGAGGGTGGTGAGAACACCGAACATCTCGAACATCCAGGAGTCGGGGATGTACGAGAAGTCGTAGTCGGGTGGCGGCCGCTTGGCCTTCCCCTTCTTGCTTCCCCCTTTGCCCTCCTTGCGCGGGTTGGGCGGGTCGCCGAGCGAGAGGGCACGCATTGTTTGATTCCGGAGACCAATGGCCCACCTGCTGTGGTCGACTGCAAAGTTCCAGAGGAGATCGTGGACCACAGCCGCTCGCATGGCACGCGGCTCGAGAGTGAGGTAGCCGGACACGCTCGGACCAAGATCTGGGACGACGAAATCGTTTTGATCAGATGACCCCATCTCGCGCATAGCCCGGCCAAGAATGTGGGTCATGTTCACGTTGGCATCCATCTGCATTTGGATGTAATGCGAGGCGCGGCACCGGAGGGCGAGGAGGCGGGCGGTTGGGGCGTCAACCGTCTGCCAATCCGCCATGTCGTCTCCTTGCTCCGTCTTGTCCTCGGCATCAGCGTCGGGACCAGGATTGGCTGGCGACGTGGATGAAGTACTCGTAGACTTATAGGCGACGGGCACAGCGCAAGGGTGGATGCGCTCCAACACCCACGGCGGCCAGAGGAGTTGGTCGAGCCGCGGTGGCCACGCGATCCCGAGGGCGTCGTAGAGCGCCATGATGTCCTCCGTCGTCGCGGGGGGTTGGTCGCGCAGCGCACGCTCGATGTTGAAGCACCAGCTGAACTCCATGATCACTTCGGAGTCGGGGAGGTCGATGAGGCCCCAGGTGTAGTCGACATCGCAGCGGAGCGAGTGCTGTAGCTGGCGGACCTGGGAGAGGCGTTCGTACGCGGCCGGGAAGGAAGGGAGCCACGAGAGCGCTTGGGCCATGAAGCGGGCTTGACGATGTTGTTATCGCGATGAGATAAGGAGAGTCTGAAGCTACGCTGGCGGTTCGTTGCTGTCGTCCTTCACGGTTGGCAGATGCGAATGAGAGTTTGAAGAGTTTGAATAATGTCGGGGCTTGTTTGCGTAGGTCGACAGTTGGGTGACCATTTATGCTGTTGCTGGTGATGAGCTAGGCAGAGGGGTGATAGCTCGCTCTCATTGTTTTGGTTGCGTTGTGGTGCCTGCTACGCATTGTTTGTGGTTCGTTGCGCGAGACGGGTCGAGCGCCATCACACCACATGGCGTCCATCACCGCTGTCCGACGCATTGTTCCATCCATATCATCACCAGCAGGCGATACAGGCGAACCCATTGTCGACCTCGGGACTTGAATGCCCTCCTCGTCTTGGAATCGTCTCCAAGCGAATCGTAGTTAAAGTGCCCGAGAGCGCGTGAGGGGTGCATCTGTTGTCAACAAAGGCGTCGGAGCACATCACCCTCCGACTCCCCCTAACTACGGCATCACTCACCTTCAGGAGGCATCACAAGCACGCCCACCCTCTCGGAATATTTCCCTGCACGCAACACGTTATCGCGACCATCATGCGTGTCAACAGCTCGATCTGCGCATGGATGGACGACAGGATGCCGTGTTCCGGACCCAGAAGGGATTCTCGGGTCATGTCGATCAATTGGACCCTGGGCGCACCCGATACCGTCGGCGTCGAGCGGTGGCCATGCGCACCGAACGTCGAGCGCACTATTCAAGTGCAGCGGTTGTGCAGATGGTAGATGTCCTTCATTTTCCGATTTGGAGGCGAAGACTCGCCCACATTTGGTGCTACAGGCGAGGGAGGGACGGAAGCGACAGTGTTCACGCCGCCCCCTCAGACGCGCAAGGGATCGACTCTCGGCGGGCTCTGCGGGACGCATAAATGACCCGAAGACTCACAGACGCCCAGAGGTCATGTGTAGCGGTTTAGGGCGTAGGAGGGCTGTGGTGGTTGGATGGAGCTGGTGGGAAAGGCGGCGACATGACGGGTTGAGGGAAGTGAGACATGCAGGGCGAATTCGGAGTTGCGGGAGATGCATTCACGAGCGATGGCCTCGGGGCGCGGGGAGTGCTCTTCCACGAAGAAGAGAAGAGCTATCGTTCTGTCAAGGTATAGTGTCTGATAGTGGAATGGTCGATGGTAAGATGATGAGGGACGGCCGGCTAATGAGGATGGACGCTCGAGGTGTAACCCGTCACCAACGGCAACTTCACTTGTTCACCGTCCACCGTCCACCAGCTCTCTCGAGAAGTTAAATTGAGCCCAGGAAGGCAACAAGCAAGGGGACATGCGCGTTGAACAAGCAGCATGCATGATCGTCTACGGCTTGTCCAACACCGTAAAGAGATGCACGGTGGTGGGAGGTGATTGCTCCCGGCGTTCGTTCCGCTCAGTCGCCTGAGCACCACTCCCGCTTTGCCTCAGGCGACTTCTACGCCCGCAATCCGTATGGCAGCTCAGTAGGACAGCTGGAAGCAAGTCTCAAGAGGACTGAAAGCCGACGGAACATGACGAACGGTGATCAATACAGCACTCTTGGGGACAATTGTGCATGAGCCTTGCAACACTGCTCTCCAACCGCTCGTCCCTTCACCGCACTCCCCAAATACTGTCCAGGCCTACCTCCCGCTCACCTCTATTTGAGCTCGACGCTCGCCACGTGACGGTGAACACGCCGCAACCATGTCAACCATCATGACGATCTGGTGCACCTCGGCTGTTCGGTCATGGCGGCTAGAGGAGCACCCTGTCCCCTCCTCGTCACCTCCTCCCTGTTCTACTTACAGCAATCCGAGCCACATGCAGCATTGGACGTGTGATGATCAGAAACAGACTTGCTCCACCCTCGGTCCTCGGTCCTGGTCCTGATCCACCTTGGTGCTGTTGTGACAGGTCCCGCACAAAGGTTTGGTCCAGAACAGGTACAAACGGTCGCCGAGCTAGCGAGAGCATTCGTGTATCGTTTGGCTCTGTTTTGACACACGCTAACTGTGCGACGGGCGCCGGGCGTAGAGGGAACAAAACGCAGAGGGAACGAGGCAAAGGGGTGTGGGTGTGAAGCGAGATAGGACGCTCGATCGAGGAGACGGATCAGTCTGCCGAACCCTCACTCAGACACCAGGCACGGTCTATGTCCTGCCACCCGCTGTGCGACGTCAACATGGCGGTGATTGCGGGATTGGTGTCGATTGATATCGAGACACTCGCTTGTGGCAGTAGTTGGATCATGCATGCTTGCGTGGACAGGAAAGTGGCAGAGGCTTGAGCGTGGGCTCAAAGGTTGGGCGAGGAGTGTAGTGGCGGGGGCTGTATCTCCGGTGGCAGATGGCGTTGTATGTAAACAAAATGGAATCGGCACCGTGTGTTTTCCCTTCTCCAGCGAGATATTGGACTGTCTACTGTCCACAGGACGGAGGTCGCCTGCAAACATCGAGACGGACATCTCAGAGTCTTGGAGGTCTACTGCTGCCTTGGAGTAGATGCACAATTTCCACAGCGCTGGAGTGACTCGCGGCACGTCCCGTCGAGCCCGCCGTTGGCCCGGCGGAGATGGTCATGGCTCCACCACCGTATGTCTCACTTTCAGCATGCCTGATCGGTACATCGTCTGTACCTGTCTCACATAATGTCCTCGAGACGTGACTACCTCCATTATTCTCCGGAGGCGCACGGACGACTCTCACTCTGGTCGTGCGATGTCTAGCTAAGACAGTGTCCAGACAGGCACTTTGGTGAGACGGGAATGAGTGGATGGGGAGAGCGAGGAGCGAGTTGGCGGGTGGCTACCTGCCGCTGGCAAGGGCGGCATTGCCAGGCAGAACGGCATGGGCGTGACGACCTATCTATGGACTGGATGCGGTTCCAGTGGCTGAAGCCTTGGCAAAACGTAAGGTGGTCGTACATTGCGGTAGACACTTCTAATGCTGTGTTATTGACAGCTGAATCAGAGGCTCAGTGAGGGAGAGAGAAATTCATAGCATTCCTATACGAGCCATTAGTCATTATTGATAGGCAGAGTGGAGGTTGGACAATTGGTGGCGTCGATCTCTCCCGTACCCGAGTTGGAGGATGCAATCCTCACTCCTCAACGCCACGCCCTTGAGCCTCAAGCAACCGCAACATGAATGCACTCGACACCTATGCCAGACCAGCATTATTTCCCTGTAATTGATTGCATACATAGTCAAGGCATGGAAGCGGTTTCCAATCATGAGGGCAACACGCGGCTCGTCAACACCCGGTTGAATTCCGTGGCGATCATCTCCCCGTCGTCGAATTCGATCTGCGTCTACTCAACACATATCGTTGGACATTTGCCACTCACTCTCCAGCTGTCTATCAAACCTACAGGCCTGTCTCATCTTGTCCACGAGGTGTTGCGTACGACTGGTTGGCCCATACGTCCTCGACTAGCGACCAATTCCATCCCCAACCATTCCGCCCAGCCCAGAGCAGCAGCCACTTCAGTGGACAATTGCCCTTCTGCTAGTCGTCGCTCTGTGAGATCCAGTGACTTATGTTCTGCGCCTCCAGCGAGTCGGGCCTCACTTGCCTGGCTCCGCCTGTCCGCCATTTACGGGGAGAGCACAGCCCATACCGTTCCTCCGAACACTGGCATATGTTATCCATCATCCCTCTTCAGCCGCGCCGTCCTCCCCATTCGACAGTTAATGGGTTCCCTACCCTTTACATTATCGAACACGCTCTCCAACCCACACCCAAATGCTTGCTTCCGAGACCATCGTTCAAATCCCGGAGTCCTGCGGCGGGGACGGCTCCCGACACTCTCAGCCTCGAAAACTGCAGCATCACAACAGTGGATCGTCGCATGACGCCGGAATTTCTACACTACTATACTCTGGCGTATCCCAACAGGCGGAGGGCAGGATTCAAGACCGCCGCCCCTCTGCCATCAGCAAGAACGAGCAAGGTCCTGGGACGCCGTACACCGTTGCAGGCATGATTTAGCTTGGGGGTAGGCCGAACAAGGACACCTGGAGACTTGAGAAGCCAGAAGCTCTACTCAAGCGCCCAACGCGCTCCACAAGGGACGACCCGCCGTCTCCTCCCCACAAGTGCAATTGTTAAACCCCAGTTCAACTCAAAACCACTTTCATCTTGGTATCAAGGTCATTTTGAAAGGTAGGAGGGAGACGAGGCTCTCCTAACGGGACGGCAGGCGTGTTCTACGTGTCTGCACCTGCGGGCCTATCTTGGCAGCAGAATTGGACTTGTTGACAATCCGATGAACACATTGCTGGTGCGGCGTCCTGCAACTGTATGGCATTGGGAGGATATTCATGGTCATCTTGGCGATGTTGTGAAGCGGCAGACAAGCGACCAGAGCTTGCCAAGAGGAGATGGGTGACCATGGTGTTGGAGAAGAGCAGGGAGCCTGGGCACTGGGATTCTCCGGCGGACGGGTCATGGCGTACCTCCTTGTGAACTGCAGAAGGTTCCCAGAAGGTGTTTGAGCGAAGCAGAAAGCGTGCTGGCTGGGTACATAGCTCCAGCTCCAACGGCCACCCTAGCGCAGCTTCAGTCCTTGTGCGATGGTCCATCACCTGCAATCGAGGTCCAGTCATCGAAGGTGGAGACCCTCGTGCTCGTGGGCGCCCTTTGATACGTCCTTCTCTTCGTTAAGCGTTCGCCCGAAACTGCGTGGGTATCGGCAAGGCAATTCTGTCCACCATGGTGCAGTGCGACCGGAATAATTACTGTTGTTGTCACCGAAACGCAGCCCTTCTCCGCGTTGTCAGATCTGAATAGATCGGAATATCATCCAGTAATGGGCGACACAGAGAAAGCCTCCCTCCACGGTTCGACACCTTGGAGCCTCGTGAAGCTCGAATGGCGTCAACCTGCATGTCAACGCCACCTGCCATGATTCATCCTCACGGCATCTGGAAATCAGATAACAACTACTCGTCCTAATCACGGAGGTTATCTCCGGGACATCACCTCACGTTTCAGGATTACTGACCCAGTAAGGACTGGCGTCGGAGTATGTGTCCCAACGAACGGGCTGCTCAGGGTTCGGAGACCATTGGAGACCTTTCGGTTGCGTTGCCGATCCATGGGATGGCTAGCGCGACTGTGACAATTCAGCGTGACCATGTACGTGAAATTTCGACATGCAGCCTGCCGTAATGGTATGGGCTTGAACGTACGTGTTCCAACGACATAAGGACGTTAATCCACGATATCCTGCAAGGACAATGGGAGGTGGGCAGGAGGATAACCTGAAACGGCGAATGGAGGTGGGCGGAGCGTTTCAGGTGCCGCCTGCCGGCGCGACGGTAGGGATGCGTCAGGTCGACTCAGGATGGTTCAGGTCGCCGGACACTTTGCGCGTTAGCGGCCTAGCGGGCAAAATGGACCCAACGACGCAATATGCTTGCTCAATGTGGCAGTGGTCTTGTAACGTCCATGCTCAATGTGGCAGATCCATGGCCGTCGGCCAAACGAATCTTGGACCTGTCGGCGAACCTGGCAGCAGTAACGCACAGCGGATGGCGAACCCTGGTTGAACGTGGGATACGCCTGGCCAGGTGTCGTCATGCGCTTAACGTAGTTGCCTCATTGAGAGCATAGTGGGGGAGATGCGACGCGGTTCATGTTTGTTTGGTGTCGTTCACCATCTGTTCAAGCAGGTTATTTTCTCCGTAGCTCAAATGGTGGCCGTTGAGTCGTATCGGCCCGACGGTCTGAGGGCGAGGCCGGATTACGATAAGCCTGTTGTGGCATGTGGCGATTAAGTGCAGACATGCAAATGGCATTGATGTCTGCTGGCTGTCGAGTTGAATGGCGCCTGCTGTCAGTTGCTTCTTGGCTCACACAGAGTGCATCAACCGTCGTCCTCCAATACAGGCAGGCTCGCGAATACCGAACTTGAGGTGTGATATGGTGTGCATGCAGAGAGTGTGCCGGTAATACAGAGCGACATAGAAGAGTAGGAGTCGATGTTGCCGGAAGAATGCCTCATTGTGGAGTGGCTTGATGGATGTTGACTTGAGCGGCGGTGTGCTTACGCCGGACCCCCATATCTGAAGCCGTCGAAGCCTGTGGATAGGAGAGGGCCAGACGAGGAAATCCACGTGAGAAAAATCATGCATGCGCGTGGCGTCGAGCTGATGTCAATGTGGAGATGAGCTGGGGGCGAGGCGGGAGTGGCATCCTCAACCTGACCAGCAATCCATTGGTGCCGGTGGGAGAACATCTCACTGGAAGAGCGTTCTTTGTGGAATGTGGGTAAATCCTTATCTGCCAGCGATGCAGATCAGATGCTGAATGCTGTATGTAGCAGACCAGTAGAGAGATGTTGAACGTTGGCGTTGGAAGGGCGCTCGATGACTTGGACACATTGACGTTCCTCCCGATGAGGGATCCTTGAGCCCCTCACTCTTTCATCGCGACGACAGCTGAGTAGTAGATGACAGTCGAAGGACAGCTTGATGGTGGCAAAGATGACGGGAAGCGATCACTGCCTTGTTCGGAAGAAGACGTGACGATGCCCTCATGAACGCGGAGAGCGCCAGCCCCGAAGCGTCATTGTAGGTCGGAGGGGCGGCGTAGAGGGTCACGCAATTGCATACCATCGTGCCTTCCTCTGCTGCGGGGTCATCGGGTGTAGACCACCGAGCAACGTCTGCGATAGAAGGTGCACGAAGGCATCCTGAGAGAAGGGTTGCGTTGATGAGTCGAGACCTGGATGAAAGGCGGGAAGCTTCGCCATCTCCAAGATTCGGCGGCGTCCGTGATAAAGATTGTTGCTCCAATCAAAGCTAGTGTCAACCTGCGCTCTAGGGAGGGGTTTGAGGCTGATCAACGCTCGGGGGTTCGCTGTGGAATCGACTGTCGTCCGAGGTGGGACACATGCGGTTGACCGGGATGAGCGTTGACCACCATGGTCTCATGCTCGCATGCGGTGCCGGAGGCTTCTCTGACCTCCACCAGCCTCCCAATCCACGCTGGGCCAACGCGCGGGCAGCAGCGAGAGAGTCGCAGGCTGAATTTAGCTCAGAGGAAGGGCCGAGTACCCAAACGAGCTGAGCCGGATAGAGCTATTAAGCTCCGCCTCCGAAGCTTGAGCCCATGGCCGGCGAACGTTGAGCAGTAGGGCGAAGATGTGGTTATGAGTAACAGTGCAAGTTGAAGACGGGCATCCCTTTCCGTGGAGAAGGCTGAGAGTGTCGTTACCGGTGCAGACGACGGCCGGGGCGGTCCACTGGGGTTGGAAGAGGTAAGCGCACGCGACTGAATTGACGCCGGTGGCGTCCAGCGTGAATGCGAATAGACGCCGATGGCCGCAGTGACGGAATTGAAGCCAAGACTTGAATGACAGTGTCGAGGACGTTATCCTCGACTAGTTGACTCGGGTTTCAAGGACGAATATGGGGGCGGTGTCCATGGTGGGACAACAGCGAGGGGCAGGGGCAGCCCCGAGTGCCCGATGGTAGCGCTGTCCACGAGGTCCTGGCGCAAAGCTCGGGCGGCAACAAATTGTAGGGCAAGAAAGTGGGCTTGCCCAGACCTCGCGATGGTAGTTGGTTGGCCGGAAGCTGTCCGCAGTGCAAGAGAGGCGTCTGGTCGTCTGGTGAAAGGGTGAACTCGGGGCACAGTCTCGTGGACCAGATGCAGAAGGTGCGATCACATCAGAGGAGTTCTCGGTGATATTTCGGCTCGTAAAATGACCCATGAGGACAAACGATGTCGTCCATAGCTTGCAAATGATTGCGGGTGTGAAGGAGGGAAGGTTGGTGACAGCCGTGGGGACGGATGGTCCTCCCTGTGAACCGGGCCTCTGGACATGCGCTTGAGAGCAGCATTTCATCGCAGCTGTGATCGTCCGCATGGCCTCCCTCAACAGCATTTTCTTGAAGGAAGAAGTGGCCCAACGTCGGGGAAGAGACTCCCACTTTGTAATGCCTCAGGCTTGATCGATAAGGAGGCCTCCGAGACACGGGGAGGGCGGTGGGGCGCCGGGATCGTCGTGTTCCATTCCGGGACCCCAGGGAGTCAGACAAGACGCGTTTTCGTTCACTTCAAGGATGGAAGGCCAGAGACGTGCTTGAACGGTCATGTTGCCTGGCGGTACTGAGAAGGACATGAAGAAGGAAGAGGTTGTAATGGCTGATGGTTGGAACAGGGAAGCCATCGTCTATCTCGGGGCAGTCCGTGCCTAGCCGCGCCCGACGTCCCGATGTCACGCCACGGCGGATAGACTCCCAAACAATAACAGAGACAGAGGTGCTCCCATAGTATTGGTGAACGCAGTGTTTGGTCAAGTCGAGGTTGAGTGCAAGAAGGCGATTGTGTGCATTTGGGAAGCGATGGACATGGTGGGTGGCGAGTTTTGGCTCGAGTGCCATCGTTTTCGGGTGGAGGACGTAAACTTGGGACGAGGCTGCCGATCTTGGACGCCATCGAGTCATTTAGGTTTCATTTCCGACGCCATCGATGCCAGAGGCGCTCGCTACTTTGTAAATCAATTGTGTTTGTTCCATTTGGACTTGCCTAGACCGCATGAGCAGTGTCTCGAGAGGCGTTCAAAGGCGACGTCGGTCGGTGAATAACAAGTGGACTGGCATGGCACAACGACGATCCTCTGTTCCTCAATCCGCTAAGCTCAGCTACAGAGCTTGTGTTTGAGCTTGCTCAGACATGTGTGAGAGCATGTCCTCGACAAGTAACTCAAACAATGGCGTAGATCCCTTGAGATGCGTGATGTGTAGGAGATTGATGGTTGAGATTGAACACAAAGGACCAGCTTCTAGTCATCATTCCTGCACACAACTATCATCCGAGGTTGAGCAGGTCAATGCAATCTCAGCTGCTGCGCACATGCCGACTCCCAAGCCCCACTTTACTTAATGAGGGAATGGCCACCAGTGGCACGAGTGCCTGACCCGTCGCCGAGACTTACCATGGCCGGGCACAACCAAAACGGCCCCAAACTTCTCCCTTGCTGCTCCTTATCCAAAATGCCTCTCAACGCACGTCACGAACCGACGAGCACGAGGTCGACAAGCAGGAACGACAAGGCGCCCGGATAAGTGAGACACGGAAGACTCACAGAGCACAACGCAGATCTACGGCGGATGTGACCCAAGGTCTGTCACTCGCGGCGGGCTCCCTCTGAGCGAAGTCGCGGGTGATCGCACCTGACCACCGATCGATTACCCAAAGGTCCAACGTACCATAGGTCCCAAGTTAGACCGAGACTCACTTTGACGACGTAGCTGGTGCCTCTTCCACCACCTGGCTCTGTGCTCTGCACCCAGCATCGAGCATCGGCGATACCACTGGCCCTCTAGCCGCGACGATCTCCCGCCCATGACCCAGCAAGCTGCCCGAACCCTGAATGGGTTCTCCTCGCGGTCTTCCGCTTCTTTCCCGGGGTGGCGCCGCCGTGACGTTGTCTTTGGATCGGCTCTGCCGTACAAGCCAGACCCATAATGCCCCGGTCGGGTTCGCGCCTGTACCAGAATACAACAAAATCATGCGGTACGGGAGCTATGATGACTCAAGATGGACCATGTGCAGAATCATTGTCGCACTTCCCGTGACCAAATTCCAACGAGAACTGGATGGGCGCTGATAACCCTCCTCGTTGCTGTTGGTGGACATCTGAGGAGAGGCAACAGCGAGGTGAAGAGCCACCTCAGGTTAGGCAAAAGGCACGGCCACAACAGCGCGGAAGTAGGCCTCGACCGACTGGAAGGGTTGCGTGGCTTGGTCGCTCCAACTGCTGACAGCGGTAAGCACAATCCACGTAGGCTTGCGCCGGCCCATGGTAAGGACTCGGATCTAGACTTAATAGCGGATCTGTCGTAAATCGCCTTGTCACTGTCACTTCGGCTTACCGCCCGCCACACCCTAGTCGAACGCCTCGCTCGCCAGTCTTCTCGACGACCAAGCTACGTCGCACGCATGAGCCCCTGGCCGCCGGGGGTTTCACACTGGCTCAGGACGGCACGAAAGGGAACCAGATGAGGGAACACAAGATGCAGAAGAGGTCCTACCAACCAACCACCCTGTGCCCAGGAACCAGACAGGGCAGTCGCTTGAATGTGAGCTGGTGAAAGAGGCAGAGAATGCACCAAGCCACTGGAAAGCACAACAGGTAGCAAGGGACTGCAAGCACATGTATTGAGGCCGAATGGTAGGCCACTCATGAAGTGCGGTCGACTTTTGCAGCCGCCGCCCACCTGCCCCATCTTGGCAAGGTGGATGCGTGGGTGACCATGGAAATGGCATGTTACGGGAATTACTGGACCATCTGGGGTATGCCCAGTGGGATTCTACAGGTCACCGCGTGCGCACCAGCGCTTTAGCGTGTCCAGCCCATTATAAACAGCTTGTAGGAGTGTGGGGTTGGCGAGGACAGGGATGGAGGATCTATGCTCCTAGTGCGATACAATGTGTGTTACAGTGGAAATCTTGCGAGGGGAATACGATGCAGGGGATAGTGGGGAGCCGATTGTGCAAACTGAGAGAGTCCCTTGGGGACAGGAAGAGGGATGTGGTGGGCGTCGGGGCAGTGGCTCGATGCGTGTATATCGGAGACCGGGGTATTGAGGACAGGAGTGGATATCCTTCCGAGTAGCCCAAGATGATCGATGAAGCAGATGATGCTACGAGTGTCGCTGGCGATGGAAGAACGAGCGGACGTGGCTAGACAGAGAGCCAACAGCGGGTCGGCTCATCGTGCGCACGTCGGTTACCCGTCTGGCCATTGCTCCAGGAGTGTCGAGCCTTCGAGGAACCGCATTTGTCCTTGCTCGGCAAAGTGTCTCGTCATTTGTGTGGTTGCTTTGACTTCAGTCACTCGCCTCAGCAACGCCGCGACAAAATCGGGCGGGGTACTTACGAGGGGCGTTGAACTGTGACCGCGGCACAACATCAAAGTTTGTGGTTACACAAAAGTCGAGATACGTCCCGCTACAGATCAAGGTCAGCTTCCACTGAGATGTCACCGGTACCCCTACATCTACTCACCCGCTCAACGGCATTAGCAGACACTTCAAGCGGAAGGTGCCGGGCAATCGCACACCGATATCGGGAAAGATGAAGTACACTCCCGGATTCCCAGTGAGCGATTCCAGTTCGTAGGGTTGGGAAATCAACGTGCCCTCGAGCATGGTCACGATCTGACCATTGGGCCGTCGCACCATCGTAGCGTCCTCGCCGGTCGTAGTTTGGATGGTAACAGTACAGATCATGTAGTTTAAAGCGTCCCATCTGTTTGATTAGCTGGTTGTGGCAGTCCCATCGATGCAACTCACGGTATAATGAGCTCTCCGTTTCGATCCCAAGTGTCCAGTTGCAGAATCAATGGTGCAGCCAACGGCAGGCGAGACAAAGGTTGGTTCTCGAACGCGGCGCCAGTGGTCGGATTCTGTATTGGCGTGATCTTGTACTCACTGTACGTGTCAGTGCTAATGCCCCGCTGCCACATCCGGGCGAACTCACCGACCATCCTGGCTAAAATCGTGGCCACGGCCGGAGTCCATTATCACTTTACCGTGCTGTGGCTGTCGACTGCTCAGCCACGAGCACGGCAGTCGAGTTGAGGGGGGGCACAGCGGATAGTGTAACTTGGCGGTATCTGTGAATTGTGTCAATATGTATGCTGCTTGCATGGGTATGCGAGAGTGAAAGATCCGTTTCGAAAGTGGATGGAAGCGAAGGGGGGAAATGAAGTGAGGGTTCGAGCACGTGGAGTGAATGTGGCTGATTGTTGGACCAAGTTGGTGTGGAGGGGAGAGGGGGTTTGGATGGGTAGACAGGGCTAGAGACGGATGACAGCTTCCGCCCCCGAACTCTACTTGCCCAAAAGACAATAGGCGACCGACTACTGAAACGAGGTAGACCACGATGATGATGGGGAGGACAGAAGTGGAAAGAATAGCCTGGGTGCGTGACAAGTCTCCGACGAAATCGCCTCAGTGATAAAGTGCTATGCCCCGCCCTCCTGTCAGAGAGGCGGTGCGCGCGCACGGCAACCAGCAATGGAGCAGTCGATCCCCAGGCCGACGACTTGCCTTCTGCATCGTCTCTTCCGTAGAGGATGGGGTGTTGTTATACCTGATCTCGGTTGGTTGTGACACCTAGCGAGATGAGGTTAACCGGCTTCCTGCGCAGCGTCTTATCGGTTACCGCACCACGCGCCAGTTCGAAACAAGTCGGCAAGAAGGAGGGGGAATGGAAGACCGGGTGTGGGGAAGACGACGCAAGTGAGAGCGGCCGTTGTGCACGTCGGCGCGGAGACAACCGGGGGGAGGTGGGAGTGTGGAAGTGATGAGAGTGTGGTAGAAGGCAAGATGGATGATACTGCAAATGCGAAAGGAAGGACAGATCAAGGCAACGAGAATGATGGTCCAGTACTTGAGAACCAGAGAAGGCCGACAGGCGTGATCAAGGGTAGAGAGTGCGCTCTTCCCCTTGATGCATACCCAACCCGGCACGGTGGACCTAGCGTGGTCTAGGCAGTTACCACCTTTGGAGAATAATGATCTGTGTCTAGCACCAGACCTCAGACCGAAAGGTCACAGTTGCTACCTTTGGACAACCAAGCGGGCCAGCGAGACGGCGCAGAGATGCACCAATGCTCCAGACCAGGGATGTGGGTTGATGCAGACGTCACACTCCCGAGAGTGTAGGCGTGACAGCCCGGTACCTGGTCTGCCGGGCGGGGTGGCATGTATTTTGCGGTGCAGGCCTGGCTCTATAGTGGAAATACAACCATAACGGGCGAGAAGGGGTATAGTGAGGATGGAAGGGGGTGGAAAGGCAAGGGGGCGGGCAGGCAGAATGTGACCACGAGACACGACACCAAGGGGTAAGCCGGGTGTTGACCATAGCCCTTGAAGGGGTAATGGACCTGACTCTCGATACGGCACGGGAGATCGTCATTAT
The DNA here is from genome assembly GCA_020011015.1 of Cutaneotrichosporon dermatis. Classification (NCBI taxonomy): domain Eukaryota; kingdom Fungi; phylum Basidiomycota; class Tremellomycetes; order Trichosporonales; family Trichosporonaceae; genus Cutaneotrichosporon; species Cutaneotrichosporon dermatis. Next base: position 3,853,423 of record JAIGNX010000001.1, on the reverse strand, counting down.
GCCCAGAAGGGGATGACCCGAGCCCAGCTTGCTGGGTCAAGCGTGACAATATGCGAAAACAGTCCGTCTTCGACCCATTGTACAGACCACGCTGAGAGCGTATCGAAGTTCTCGGGAACGGGACAAGTGGCAACAATGGAGCGGAAAAGAGAGGAGGCGAGAGCGGACAAGAGAGAGGGAGAGGCAGAGTAATGCGGCCTTGGATGTACTAAGGCGGCGGTGCAGGTTGAAACGGATATGCAACTCACCTTATGTACCTGGTGGGCTCGTCCTACTCTGTGAAGAGTTGAATGAGGCAAGTAGATTCGAGCGCAGATGTTTTTGATGTTTGTGTCCTCAAACGGAGTTGCGGTTGGATGAGAGAGGAAAGGAAGTCGCCGCGCCTTCTAAGTTCGGAGAAGGGCCGAGGTGTATCCGGATGTATGCTAAGACGGACGCGCTGTTCGGATTGTCGGGGACCCAAGGTTTGCAGACGAGACTTAGAGAACGACCGCGGGCTGAAGATTGGACGCGGTTGGGGCCAAAGGGCGAAGGAGAGTGTCGGGGGAGGGGGGGAAAGGGCAGCCAGAAAGCAGAAGTGGAGAAGCTTGACAGGCGAGGCCTCGGCGTACTTTGGCGAATGCCCCTGGGGCCTGGTGCTAAACTCAAATGGGCACGTCTCCTCCTTCCCGGGTAGGGCAAGGTGAAGTCAAGCTCTCCCGAAGAGCCTTGCCGTAACCCAACAAATGAACAAGATGCGACGGACTCTGATTACGTCCTGGCGCAAGGATGACGAACACGACTGGAGAGTCGTGGAGAGTTATTGTGGGTCGGTCCGAAGAAGAAAAAGTAGCGTTACGAGAAGAAGTTGTCGAGCGGGGTCGAATGCCAAAAGGCCAGGGGGAGGTACGGGTGGCTGATACAGCGACGCGTGTGTGGCTAATAGGAGACGGAAGGATTGAGGGAATGATTAAGAAGAGTCGGGAAGAAGAAAAAGAGAATCAACGGCTATGGGCAACTTATCAAGGGTGAGATCGATGCGGGGGGTTTCTCAAGATCTGACATCTTGGAGCAACAAGTTAGGTAGACCGTGTCTCAGTAGGAAAGTGTCTCTCTCATTTTCTCAGTGGAAGCGCAACTTCTACGTGCCGCAAGACGATCATCCGTGAAGTTGTGCATATTCTCCCTCGGCTCGCTGTTCCTGCGCCGAATACAACTCGGCCCCTGTAATGCAGTTGTGGCCCTGAGCCCTGGGACAAGCCGTGTCTTGGACGGGCGACAGCCTCTGTTGACCGTCGAGCAAGGGGGATTGGGCAGCGCATCAGACACCGAGCGAGTAAAAGGTGGTTAAGTGTATAAGGCGCCACCCACCCAATCTGACCCTAGAGGCGGTAGGGCTCGGCGAAAAGACCTCGTGGGTAAGGGTCTGAGGCGGTGAGGGAGACAGCAGAAGGCCTTGCGCTGCATTGGAAGAAGAGCCGCGTACCGAAGTCTCTTCTTCTACAGGGCTAAGGGAATACGTTCCCGGACCCCACTCTCATAACCATGGCTACCCGATCTAGCGCTGCACAGGAGGCAGAGAGAGAGAGAGAGGTGCCACGCGCTCGGGGCATGTCCTCTGGTAGGGCTCCTTGACGCTGGGCAGGGGGTGGGGGTGGTTATTAGTCAGTCGCCGAAAGCCATTCAGGTTTAGTGAGACCCTCATGTGGGGAGGATGATGTGTTGCTACAAGGTAAAAGAGGAGAGAAAGAGCGGGGAGTATGAACGGGAATGGCGTAATCATTCAACCCCCCCTGATAACGTGGATTGCTTGTTGACAAAAAAAACCCCCGATCGATCCTCGGTCCAGGTCCTCTCCTCTTCTTTCTCTCATCCTATCCTTTTCAGTAAGAGGAGTGATCACATGCAAATTGCGGTATCCACACTACAATGTCTCTCTCAATGCATACCGAGATCGACTTCACCAGCAATAAGAGACTCAATAGTCTTATTGTTACATGTTGCAGGAGATATTGTCATATGGGCCTGTAGATGGGGTTGTGGATCCCACCATGACAATTTTTCCCTTCTTTGGGCAGGGTCCAAGCCCAGTAACCCTGTCGGGACAATAATGATGACCGACCCGAACGGTGTGTTCACCCTTTCACTCTCACTTAACGCCGCCGCCGCCCCGCCCTTGCTACGGGCCATCATCATACTTCATCGCCACCTTACATTCTTACAATCAATTGTGCATTGAGCAACCGTTCATTCCGCATCCAAATGATTCCTACAACTTGCAATCCCTCAACAGGATATGTAAGACGACAAACATACCACAGCCAGATCCTTCAGTTAGTTAGGCGGTTAACAGGGGAGAGGCGCTACGCCACCGACCCGGCGCGTCAGTTTGGGGTGTTCCCACTACCGCGGGAACCCCGACTCCTCTCGCTACGCAAAGTTCATGCTCATGCACACGTCATGCTCAAGCCCCGTACTTGGTAAACTCGACGCCGACTAAATCTTGTTGCGCCCCTGGACGCGTGGAGGGACCCGAGAGGGAGGATTCCAACATGCCCGCGTGAGTCACCCCGTTAACAAGCTCAGAGACACCTCGGACGCCACAAGCGCCAGCCGAGAGCCGTTGGTCGGCACGCGGTCCGCTAGCGTCATTTAAACGGACACACATTGTCTTTGCACTGTCGACACTTGATCGGAGACCAATCGAGGCGACGGGGCAGCGGCGGAGACGAGTAGCTCTCGTGAGCACATCCCGTGCCCCTCTCCGTGTCATGTATCAGCAAGTCATGTGGGAAGGATGTGAGATATTTCAGCAGACTGCCATTGCTTCTGTTCGATCATGGAAGAGAGGGTCTTCGACGCGGCGACTGGTATCTTGCCCGTCCTCTGGAACCTGTTCGTCTCCGCCCTCAAGGTTATCCCCCTTTGCGCCATCATTTTGCTTCTCAATTCAACCAGAGCTACCGAATGTCGGCACTGGGTCGAGTCAAACGTAAATCTCATCTTTGGGTCGTCGGTGGCGTCGAGATGATGAGCGCTAGCCATTGCCGGGCCCATGGACGATCGCGCTTCCCAGGCCGCTAGGGAGTGCGTGTGCCTTCCTCCTCTTCGGATGTTCCTCGTCGTCTCGCCATCTCGCTCTCGCACCCTCGTTCCCTTGACGCCTTGTCATTCCTCCTGGCCTGGAATGCCTGGTGACTAGCGCTCGTTAACGCCGGTAGGATCGCCGTGTGTATCTCCGAGAGCTACAACAGCCCCGAGAGCTAAATGACTTTGTCAAATGGAAGCCACAGGGTAATGAATGAATGGAACACATCATCTGGGACGTTTCTGGGATTGGAATGCATTCTAGGAAGCTGCAACGCGCTCCTACATACCGAACCTTCTTTGCTATGTACTCCTTTAGCCCACGTGCAGTCCACGTCCCAAGCATGGGTCACGGACGTCAGCGGCACTGCACACGACAACAAACGCGGTGAGAGATGCCCGGTCGGCGGCGTCCACCGCCAACTCCGCGGTAGAGTCCGGCCGTTCATGCCATGTCCGGGCTTGGGCTCATGCCATGTCCGGGCTTGGTCTTGTACGGACATGCAATGCAGAAGAAACAATAGGTAGCACATGCAAAGCATAGACCCGAGGCTGTGAATCGGTCTCAATCAGCTGGCCATAAGGCGGACACAAAGTGAACCTTAACTGGCCCGAGTTGCACTAGGGATCGCCAGTGATGCGAACAAGGTCCCCGGCCAATCTGCTGGAATCCATCCAACGGCGGGCCAGCATAGAGAGCACTGTCATGCCCGGCGGAGGAGCCGGGCCGGTGCAGCCGCCGGTAATGGACCTCTCCTCACCATCCCTCGTTTGCTTCTGTCTCAGACAGTATGGCATGGCCGAGATCTATGCGCCACTGCAGCTTATGTCTCGGTTTCCCGGACTGACGAGTCGAGCCAAAACTCAATCATGCAATGCATTCACGCGAGCAGCAACTGCTCAACTACAGAGTGGGTGTCACTAGACTTCAAAACGCGCAGCCCACGAGGTTGAGAGCGGAGCGATCTGCATCCAGCGGCTGACGAGCAGCTTGCTGTTGCCACCTAGTTTATCTCACCGACGTAGAAAACAAATCGGCAAGAAGATAAGAGTGGCGTGGGTATGGAGAACAAGACCTTGGGTCACGCGACCATGTCCTGCGGAGGAAGGTGAAGGGAGAAGGGAAATGCATGGGGGGATGTGGTGGTGGAAGGCGGAACAAGCGTCAGAAGCGGCCGTCGAAGCCTGTCAGAATGGGGAAGAAGCGACAGGGGAAGTACATGGTCGCGGAAAGAGGGGTGTAAGTCGTTGCCATTTGATCCGCAAGCGTCGTAGCCCCGCGGAACGAGGACAGTGTGGGACCTGAACGTCCCGCGGTGCATACGAGCAGATGTGGAGCCGCGGCTGATGATCGGAAGATGCCACAGATCCGAACTGCTGGTATCGTTGAAGGTGACATGGATGCATGTCGAGGGTAGATCTAGTGCCTGCTGTGATGGATATTGGTTAGTAGTCGGGCCGACCGTGTGATCATGCCGAAGTCTTGGCCCGGCCGAAGTTGAGTCAAGTCAACGCGCCGCTCAGCCAGCCAGTCAAAGCAAACGTCTCGCTTGACACCAATTGCCAGCTGAACGGATCGCTCGACGACCAGACCGAGCTGCGTTCAGCGCCAGTTGGACAACCCCGGTGACAGATGTCAGTTTCCCCATACAACGGGCCGCCCTCTGATGGGATAATGCGGTCCGTCCTGCGGGGTACTGAGCTTGCGCATATGTCTAGCCTGCACGCTTCAGCGGCGCCGTCACAAATGAAGACGGGCCATCAAAAAATGAGGCAAGGAAATACTAAAGAAAAGAGAAAGAGATGCGATCTCACGGCGAAGAAAACGTCGCGCGGCGGCCCGGGGTGCGAGCGAGCCGGTAGCGATTTGGGAGTAAATCATTCATTAATCCAGAGAATGAAATCGCGTCCACTCGTGACTTGCACGTGGATACGGTTCACGTGACCTGTGTGACGCGTGGCTAGCGCGACGCGCTTGGACCTTGGGGTATGGGGGAAGGGGAAGGGTGGTAGAGTGAGAGTCTAAGGAAGGTCCCGACGTGGCTTGAACGGGGCTAGAATCGAGCCCAGGGCGGGAGGTCATCGCCATCACCACGCCCGTCGTCGACAAAGCACATCGAGGTCATCCCTTCCACATCTCACTCGTTCCACAGCTACCTTTCTCCAACTTCTCTCTTGACATACTTACTCTCCCCCTTCCTCCTATACATTAATAATGGTGAGTACCTCGTCATTACGCATGGAGCCATTGAGCATCGCTCGATGGACATTACGCGCGCGGTGCTAGCGGAGCCTCCACGTCGCGCGCCAAGATCCCTATCCCCTATCGCCACTGCATGCATGACACAAGCTGACACCCACAGGACAAGATCAAGGAGGTACGTTTACTCGACAGTCCCGCAGTTCTGAGGATGCTCGCGCTCTGCACGATGCGAATGTAGCACCTTCGTTAAGCGCACCTTCGTTAAGCGCACCTTCCTCGACCTGGTGGACGTCCTTCGATCCCTCGCGGCTGTCGCATGCGCGACGTCATCACCTCGGCACCCTATGCTGACAGGCAGCGCTTTGCCCTTCTCGGCCAGAAGATCGAGGCTGCTGAGGCTCGCGCGGAGGCCGCCGAGGCCGAGAACAAGAAGGTGAGTGCAATCTCCGGACATGCAAGACCGTGCCGCGCCCACCTCGCGTGGGCAGCGCAGTGTGCCGCCGCCCCTCCTACAGGGCAACGTGTCGCACACCTCTCAGAGCCCTCTGAAGGCGCAGTGTATGGATCAGCACTAACGCCCAGCTCAACCAGACCGTCCTCGAGCGCGACCAGGAGATCGCATCGCTCCAGCACAAGCTCCAGCTTGCCGAGGCCGACCTCGAGAAGGCCGAGGACAAGGTCAAGGAGCTCAAGGGCCAGGCCGAGGAGGGCGACACCCACAAGACCACCGGCGAGAACCTTGCCCGCAAGGTCCAGCTTCTGGAGGAGGAGCTCGACAAGGCTGAGAAGGACCTCAAGGACACCACCGAGAAGCTGCGCCAGGTCGACGTCAAGGCCGAGCACTTTGAGCGCCAGCTCCAGCGCGCCGAGCAGGAGCGGGACGAGTGGGAGAAGAAGGCTGCGGTGAGTGCGGTGGGCAGGTGCTGGTGGGCGTGTGCCATGCTGCGGTCTGTCTCGGTGCCGTGGCCGAATTGCCACCCATTCATTCGCCCAAGCGAGGAATGGGACACACGCGGCCCACGCTCTGCACTTTGCTCTGCACTTTACTCCCTCACATTTTGAATAGCCGCTGACATCACAGGACGCCGACGAGCAGTACAAGCAGTCGAAGCGCGAGCTCGACGAGGTCGTCTCGCAGATGGAGAGCTTGGTGAGTTAGGAATTGCCTTGCAGAACTGACATGCAGTAATCGTGCATCCCTTGCATGTGCACTGGCCGCAGTGCTCACGACGTAGGCCGCAGCCGCTGGGGCTAGCCAGTGGCGGTGTGCTAGACAGCATGAATCGTATGATCAGGTTTCCTTCAGCGTATGGCTTCCGCGTCGTGGGCTATCGCGCGACTTTTGCACTGTGGGCAAGGTCTCTGGGCTACGATAGCCAGTTGAAGGCGAAGACCTAGCCTTTCCTCTGCGCACCACTTCTTATGCCTACTGTGGACTGTCTGCTGCGCACCGTCTGCTGTGCCCCGTCTGCCGTGCACCCGGCACCAGTGCACCCAGGACAACGCCTGCGAACGCGCGACTGAACCATACGGTTGCATTACTGACGCGATAACATTACAGTCCAAGCTTCTCACAACGCCGGGCTGCCAAGCTGGCGCATACGCCACGACATCTCGTCCAACCACCTCGGGATGAAGTTTGCCTCCTCTGCGCATCAGCACCCCATCTCTCCCACCACCCCGCTTAGACTCACCGCCATTGATAAACACATAAATGTGGTAGAGCATAGCCAAGAACAGCGCAATCATAGGCCACTTCATGCGCTCCGCAAAGTCCTGGAACGTGAAGCCCACCGACTCGCCCCTCCTCCACGTGGCGAGGTTGGCGTCGATCTTGTCCGGCGCGAAGTGCGTTGCGCGGACATTGCGCGCGACGAAGTTGTGGGTTTTGAGGTTGCTACGGTCAGCGCGAGAGTTTGGCTAGATGTAGACGGTAGACGCACTAGACAGCAATGGATGGGGTGGAGTACGCCTTCATGGTGATGGAGACGCCGGCGCGGGAGAGAGGGCGGACGTAGTCCTGCGGATCCTCCTCCTCGCCGTACTTGACGACTTCGGCGCCCGCCTCGATTTCCTGCTGTCAGCGGACGTGGCCGGAATGCCGGGCTGAGGAGGTGGAGGACAGATGATAGCGGGTAGCAGATCCTCTCAAAGCCAACCCCGCCCCGAAGCCCAGCGATGTACAGGCAGCACAGGCAGCGCAGGCCGCAACCACACTTACCATGGCGGGCACAAAGTCCTCCCCGCGCGAAATCTCGACGACCTCAGGCTCGCCAGGTGTGAGCGGCGCAAAGTCGCTGTCGTCCTCAAAGACCATGCGGTACCATGGCTGCTGGGCTGTGGAGACCAGTGCGATCTTGGCGTCGACGTCTGTTGACACGTAGATGACGGCGATGGCCTGGGGTCAGCGCTGCGGGAGGGGTTGAGCAGGGGCAAGCCATGAGACGAAATGGCACATGGACAGCGACAGGACTGGGCGACGTGTCGACCCAATGCAGTCAAGCGCGGTCGTTCACTGCGAAAGTAGGGACCCACCTTGTCCTTCAACATGAGCCGTGTGAGCGACTTGTGCAGCGTCTCGAGGTTATCTGCCGTCAGCTCCTGCTTGTCTGGGACACGTACGTGATCCCTCCGCGCTACCGGCGTACAGGAGGATGAGGTCGATATCGGCGAATGTCCGCTTAATGTCGGTCACTGGTGCGCCGTTTGGCTGCTCGAGGCGGAGTCTGGTGTCAGCTCCATCAGACCACATCAGCTGAACACGTCGCTTAGCGAGAAGGTCCAGTACAGACGCCTGCATGCGTCAAATCGCATCCGCCGACTCGTCGCCGACGTGGACTCCATCTTGGGCCTACGCCCAGCCAACTCGCCAGCTGGCTCTCCCAACACCAGTAGCGCACGACCCACTCACCGCCGCAGAAGCGGGTCGGGGGAGTTGTACAGCCCCGAGCACCCGATCAAATCTTGTGGGAGGTCAGCGACGGTCATGGTATGTTGTGGATGATGTGGTTGTGGAATCGAAATTGGTGACGCCACCAGTTCTGAAATATCGGACCTCCACCAACGCTGACTACAACTTTCCTTGGCGCTGCCCGGCGGGCCCGGCGGCCGGCGCGGACACCGTCGGCCTCCAACATTACTGCAAACGCAACATGTAGACATGGGATATTATTCCATGGGATGCTATCGATGAGTTGTGATGGGTACAATAGTACAAATGCAAGGTATATGCTTGCGCTTTCCGTTCTAATAGAGTTCGCCTTGTTCGCTTAGACGCTTCCCGACTTGGGAGGCGTCTTGACGGCCTGGCGCATGGCCTGGAGGGCGCGGCCGGGGCGGCGCATAGCAGCCGCCAGACCCATGATGCAGGTAAGCACGACGACGGAGCCGGCCTGGTGCGCGGCGGCAAGCGGGATGGGGACGAGGTAGATGAGGGTCGAGATGCCGAGGCCGACCTGGGCCATGGCGGCCGCGGCGGTCCATGCGCTCCACCGCTGAGCAGCGCGGGGCAGGGCATTGGCGCCGAGACGGAGAATGGGGCGGCGGGCAATCAGGTGCTGAGCGACAAGGAGAGTAGCGGTAGTGACGGCGAGGACGCGGTGGTCGAACTGCGCAGTGACGGGGTTCTCGAGCATGTTGCGCCAGACGAGGTCGGAGCCGTCGTCCGACTTGGAGAAGCGGGGGTCGAGGAGCTCGTCCTTGGGCGGGTGCAGGTGCTCGCCCATGTAGGGGAACTCGTTGTAGACCAAGCCAGCGTCGAGGCCGGCGACGAAGGCTCCGGAAATCGCAGTGATGAACACCATGGCGCCGAGGACGGCGGTGAGGCCGCGGAAACGCTTGACGGACGGCGAGTTGAGGGCGGCAGTAAGCTTGTCGACGGCGGCGGCACCGGCGGCGCCAGACTTGACCTGCTGAGCGAGCTTCTGGTCACGGCGGAGTCCGAGAGCGGTGTGGAACATGCCCATGTAGAGGAGAAGGGCGGCACCGAAGTGAGCGGCGAGACGGTACTGCGACACACGGGGGACCTCCTTGTTCTCGAGAATCTCGTCCTTGAGACCAGAAGCGACCATCAACCAACCGATAAGACCCTGGACACCGATGCCCGCGCCAAGAGCGAGGAGACGAGTGGGAAGGCCGCGAGGGAGCTTGTACCGAGTGCAGTAGTAGATGGCGGGGACGATGAAGACCATACCGAGAGCACGGCCGGCAATGCGGTGCGCCCACTCCATGTAGAAGATCTTCTTGAACTCGGCGCGGGTAATGTTCGCGTTCATCCTGCATGTCAGCTATGTCGCAAAAGCTTGAAGCTCACAGAATACCCTCGGGGGAGACACGGTACTTCTCCCACTCGGCGTCCCACTCCGCATCAGTGATGGGAGGACGAATACCGGTGATGGGGTTCCACTCGACGATCGACAAGCCCGACTCGGTCAAACGAGTAAGACCACCAATGACAATGATACCAAAGACGAGAGCGGAGCAGCCAAGAAGCCAGATCGGGAGCGAACGGGGAATGGTACGGACGTCCTCCACAGTCGGCTCAGCAGCACCAGCAGCGGACGAGGAGGCGTAGCGGGAAGGAGTGAAGAACGAGGCGCGCGCGGAAGCCGAGAATGGGAGGTAGGACTGGGCGAAGAACGTCCCAGCCCCAGGCGGCGCGGCGTGCGACGCCTTGAGGCCAAGACCGGTCGCGGTGGCCGGGAAGGTCGGGCGCGACCTTGAGCTCGAGGTGCTCAACATCCTCAAGGTGGCTGGAAGCCGAGAAGCGGAGGGGAGGGGGCGGGCACACCTCGCCGTCGAGGCGAGGGCGCGGAAAGCCGCTGATGGCGGCAAGAGGCCCGGCATGGTGGTCGTGGAGAGGTGGTTGGATCAGACACCGGCATGGCCAACTTTCATCGCCGTCTTTATTGTTCGGACGGCCTGGCCACACACGAGAGCCTGAATTCCAAGCCTCAATCTGCCGCCGGACCGGAACCGTGCGGAATAGCACGTGGTTGCCGGGGGGTGAAATTACACGATATTTCTCCTTATCACTGGGTACTCGTCGAGAGTCCGGTCGAGATGCAATGTTGGATGATCGCTTTCGAGACCCAAGTCATCAACAACACTCCGGCATCATGGATATCAGGCAAGCAACGGTGTGTAGCTTCGTACTTTGTGTCAGTAGCTGACGGCAGATTGAGGACCTGCTGGGTATGCAGAATGCCAACCTCCTCAACCTCCCGGAGAACTACACTTTCAAGTACTGTGCGTGTCGAGTGTCTTCTGCGCGCGAGGGAAGGAGCGTCAGGATGCTAGCGTACCGGATGGTGATGCTTGCCGAGGGCTGCGCCATTCCAAGAAGCGGGCCTATGGGAGTGAGCGTGACGAACTCGACGAAATGCCCTCCCCACGCCGGCGTCGAAACGCTACATGGCTGGAGCTTCGTCAATCCGTCTGTCCATCAATATCGCCTCGCGCTCGCGGGCCCTGGTCCTCCTTCGCCCAGCCCTCTTCTCTCTTCTGGCCAGCTATGTTGCTTTCTACGAGCTGACACCAGACCTGTACCACGCCCTGACCTGGCCCGAGCTCTCCTACGTCGCCGTCGACCCCAGCGGCCGCATCGTCGGCTACATCCTCGCCAAGATGTACGTTGCTCACCACACTTCATCACTGACGAACAGGGAGGAGGACCCCTCGGCCGAGCCCAGCGGACACGTCACCTCCATCTCCGTGCTCCGGCCATACCGTCGCCTCGGCCTCGCCAACCGCTTGATGAAGCAGTCGCGTGGGTGCACCCCCTTACCAGCTAGAAGAAAGTGGTCGGGAAGCTGACAGACAGAACAGGCGATGGTCGCGCACTACAACGCCGCGTTCATCACGCTGCATGTGCGCAAGTCGAACCGCGCGGCTATCTCGCTGTACCGCGACGCACTCGGTTTCGAGGTCCACGCCATGGAGAAGGCGTACTGTGAGTCTAGGCTAGGGGAGCTTCTTGAGCTGACAACAGACGCGGACGGCGAGGACGCGTATGGCATGCGGTTCGTGTTCAAGGGCAAGGACGGCGCGACGGCATAAAAGTAGTATACCCTGCATGTAATCTAGCATTATGACCTCTAGACAGAGAAAGCTTGTCTAAGCGCTGCGGACACCGGACTGGTCGCGCCACTGCTCGAAGAAGCGCAGCATGGCGGGTGTGATGCGCCTGCGCACTGTGCGTGCCGAATGGAGAAGATGCTCCTTCTTCACGTATGGCGCGTCGAGGTCCTCATTCATGGCGGCCAGCGCTGCGTCCTGGCAGATGGATGCAACCTCTGCACCGGAGCAGCCCTCGGTCTGGAGTCAGTTGCGTACGGAAGCTATGAACTCACAATCATGGCAAGCTCGTCGATGTCAACGCCAGGCTCGATAGCCATGGTCCTCAGACGCAAGCGGAAGATCTCCTTGCGAGTAGGAAGGTCTGGCGCGCCGACGTAGAGAATGCGGTCCAAGCGGCCGGGACGAGTGAGCGCAGCATCAAGGACGTCGGGCCTGTTCGTCGCCGCAACGACCGTGACGCCCGACAACTGCTCCACACCGTCCATCTCATTGAGGAGGGAGGTGAGGACGCCGCCGTGTGCGCCACCGCCGTCATCGCGTGAGGAGCCCAACGCATCAATCTCGTCGAAGAACACAATACTGGGCGCTGCGGCGCGAGCCTTACGGAAGATCTCGCGGACAGCACGCTCGCTCTCGCCCACATACTTGTTGAGCAGCTCGGGGCCCTTAACGGCGATGAAGTTGATGCCGCTCTCGGTCGCCAGCGCCTTGGCCGTCATAGTCTTGGAACAGCCTGGAGGGCCGTACAGGAGCACGCCCTTTGGTGCCTCGACGCCGAGGCGGTCGAAGGTGTCGCGGTGGGTGAGGGGCCACTCGACGCATTCGCGGAGCTTCTGCTTGACCTCGTCCTGGCCTCCGATGTCTGTCCACCGCACAGTTGGTGTCTCGACGAACACTTCGCGCATCGCCGACGGCCGGATGGTCGGGAGAGTCGCGAGGATGTCGGCTTGCGAGAGTGATGGTGCGGGGGTGTCGCGGTGGTCGTACCACCGTTGAATGGCGAGGGAGGCGGCCTCGCGCACGACAGAGGTCAGATCAGCTCCGACGTAGCCGTGCGTCTTGGAAGCGAGGGAAGCTACCTCGTCCGGCGTGAGCGAATGGGGCATCTTGGCAAGGAGAATGTCCAGAATCTGCTTGCGCCCAGCGACGTCCGGAATGCCGATCTCGATCTCGCGGTCGAATCGTCCAGGCCGCCTGAGAGCCGGGTCGATCGAGTTGGGGCGGTTCGTGGCAGCCACAACGATGACCTTCTCATCAGGATCGGCAGTCATGCCGTCCATGAGGGTGAGCAGCATCGCCACTACGCGACGCTCGACCTCGCCGCCTTCCCCTCCATCGCGCCGAGGACACAGAGCGTCGACCTCGTCCAGGACGATGATGCACGGGCTGCGTTTCCGTGCCTCCTCGAAGACGGCACGGATACGCTCCTCGGTCTCTCCGTGGAAGGCGGATGAGAGCTCTGGGCCGTTGACGACGATACAGCTGCACCCGGGAATCGACGAGGCGATGGCTCGTGCAAGCGCAGTCTTGCCTGTGCCGGGAGGGCCATGCAGGAGCAAACCGCGGGGCGGGGTCAGGCCGAAGCGAGTGAACAGCTCCGGTTGTTGGAGAGGGAGATCAAGGAGGGCCTTGACCTGCTTGATCTGGTGGTCTAGACCACCAAGTAGCTTGTAGGACGACGAGGACTGCTCCGCTGGAGTGAAGATGTTGATGTATGACGGCAGGGCGGCGCTAGTCTGATGTCAGCTATGCAAAGGCAGAGATAACTCACCGGTGCTGAAGATACAGGCCCATTGGTGGCAGCCTTCTTCCCAGCCGGAGTCTCGGACTCGAACTGGACCTTGGTGCGCCACTCCGCCTCGTACACGACTGGGGCGTCGCTAAGGGAGAGAGAGCCAAGCTCATTCGCAACGGCGTCGGCGCCCGCAACCCGAGGAGCCACCTTCGTGGACATCTCAATGCCTACGACGGCATACCTCGGGTCATCCTCGCCGATAGCGACCTTGAAGCCCTCAGAGACATACTTGGCAGCAGCTGCCCGTCAGCTTCCTTCACAGTTGACGACGCACCCAGCGCCTCTTTGACAGCCGCGCGCTCCCATTCGATCTCGCGCTTCTGACCAGTCTCATCAGCGTTGGTGGCCTTCTTGACAGGCGAGATGTCCTTGACGGTGATGAGCTTGGCGACACCCTTGCAAGCCTGCTGTGGGAAGCGGAAGACATCGACGTCCGAGCCGCCGACGTTGGCAAGCTGGGCATGCGCGAGTGCCAGGCCTGGTAGAGTTAGCGGCGCACAGCCCATTTAACTCACTGTCCTCGTCCAGGCCAACTCGGGGCCAGACTTGAGCGACAACCCATCCGAGCGTGTCCTCCTTCGTCTCTTTGGACTTGACCAAGACCCACTCTCCTGCCGAGAGCTTCTTCGACCGCAAGAGTTCAGGTCCAAGGTGAACTCGGCGGTTCTGCCTCTGATTAAGAGCGTCCGAGCTTCCAGGCTCGATCTCGATGGGCACCACGCTCAGTGATGCCAGTGGTTCGGTCATGGTTGCTTGGAATGTTGATGTGTCAAGTTCATGAATGCTGCTCGATTGGCATCCAGAAATCAATGACGGAAACAAATTCATTCTCTCCAGTTGCACGTGGTGTGCCTGAAACAACTGGGCCCCGCCCTCCCCGCGATTAATGACGAAGATTACCACCATCCAAGGTGGACTCCACGATCTAACGATCGAGCTGATAACAACGTCCATAGCGAGCAACGACGCAGACGAGGAGCTGATGAGATGACGATGGCTATGATGGTAGTTGAATGCAAGGTACTCTTTGCTTGCAGCCGTTGAGTTGGAGTCAAGTGTAAATGGGGCATTGAAAGAGAGCGAGATGGCCCGCGGTTGATAAGGATTTGCCACCGAGCGGCAACGGTAGCAGATGAAGGGGGGCCTCTACTACTACGCACCGATGGGGTAGATGGCGCAACCAAGCCTCCTAGTTTGGGTGCGCATTCCACTGCCTACCCCTTGGCGCAACCCCATGTCCGCATCTACCTTCCTTCCCGCCAACAACGCACTTGTCCTTTCAGACAACTACCTTCTTCTCATCTACACGTCAACTCTTTCCACATCATCCAACCACCTGGCTAGTGCTACCACTTTCAGCTCTACCAATTCCTATCCTCTCTGCATCCGCTCGGTTGTTGACTAGCAAACTCGCACAGCCATGTCGGCTACTCCAGCCGACAACGCTACCCTTGCCACCACTCCCCCACAGGAGGCGATCTCATCCCGCGTCACGTCCCCAAGCGGCATAATCCGCTCTCGCGATGAGTTCGACGACGACACCAATGAGAGTAACGGCTCTGCGTCGTCTCCTCATCCACCCAAGATAGCGCGCAAGAGCCTCGACGCCGAGGATATCGCTCAGGCTGGACCAGCCGATACCGCGAAGGAAGGTGAGTTTCAGGTTCTCGACTTCGCACCTCCCCCACCCCACTCTACAGTAGAGCCTATGCTAACCACCAGATGATCCTCAAGATACCATGCCAACGGATCCCACGGTCCTCGCCCTCTTGGAGGAACTCGAATGCGGCATGTGTGCTGGCGTCTACATTGATGTGAGTCAACTACGCACGCATCCGGCTCTGGCCGTAGAAACGTTGGGGCGTACTGAAACTGACCCTACAGCCAGTCGCACTCAATGGCTGCGGCCACACCTTTTGTGGCAGCTGCGTTGTCCAATGGATCAAGGTGAGCGTCGTTGACGATGATGCGAGAGCGATGCATAGCTAACGGTGCCCAGTCACTACCCCGCTTCCCTGTCGCCCTTCTCCCTGGAGACCCTGTCCCGGACCCCATCTCGTGTCCTCAATGCCGCCACGCCCCGATTCAGACGGCAACCCCATCGCGCATGGCGAAGACAATGACGGGTGTTCTCCTTCAGGCTTACGCAGGAGCGGCGCGCCCTCCCAACGAGCATAGACAGGCTGAGGCGCTGTACACTCCCTCAGATGGCGTCCTCAAGGTGAGTTGAGTCAACCTGATGGTGCTGATCCAGTTCCCTACTCCGCCCCCGGCCCCACGACTGAATGAGAGGGATTACTGGCGCCCTTGCCGTTGGTGCTACACTGAAGGTGATGGGTGGAAATGTCCTGTGCCCGTGAGTGCGCGTTGGGTGATCAATGCTCATTCCAGGTTCCTCGCTTCGAGGTACCCGCTGAGCGTCCGATGTGCATTCGCACCGATGGCTTCACTCCTGAAGGTCACCGTCTCTGTGCTGGATGGTAAGGATTGCATTCGTGTGGGAAGGTTGCTGACATCACAGCGAGCGTCTCAGTCCCGCGAGCGCTCCTACGAGCGTCTCATGCGGTATCTGTGGAGAAGGCTTCTGCGGCGACGCCGTGAGTCAACCGCTCAGAGACATGTTCTAATGGCAGGCCACTGCATGCGACTGCCCCGCTGTCTCTCAGTCGAAGCCGTCCAACTCCTACAACACCCTTGCGTACCTGCTTGAGGACTGCCCGACCGATATGCTGGCCCTGGCGTTCAAGGACAACTGGACCGAGATGTACAATCTGGGCCTCTATCTGGGAGCCAACGCCGACGGCAACGCGCCGCAGGACATCTACAAGGCTATCCTCGGATGGCTGCGTTCTCCCCAGGGCATTGACTCTGGCGGTGTCCTGGGCCTCATGACTCGCGCCGACATTGGCATTCGCCTACGTACTGGCGCTGCCAACGAGATGCAGCAAGCCATTATGCCCGTCGAGGGTAACGAAAGTGAGGCTCGAGTCTGCAGCAACTGCTCTGACGAGCTCCTTTGTGTAAGTCTTAACCCGGCGTACGTGGCTGACATCAAGGCTGGACTTGTGGAGTGGTGGATGCGTGAATTGCAGAAGTCAGAGGTCGCGGCCAAGATGCCGAACAATATCAAGGGCCGTCCCAACTGCAAGCATGGCCGAAAATGCACTCGACAGGACAATGATATGCACGCTAAGAAGTGTACGTCAAGAGCCTGTGTATCGCAACCACTGACATTAGATAACCACATTTGCGACGCGCTTCCGACTGAGCAAGCCGCTCAGCTGCTCCAGGATGACTCGATGGCGACCGTGGAAGTGCCAGGCTCAAGCGGACCTGCCGGCGCCAACCCTCCAGCCAATGCGGCTGAGGCGTCAAGCTCAGATGTCTCCGATGACGACGACAGTGACGCGGCCACGGATACCGACGACGACGATGAGGAGAACGGTACCGACGCGCCTACGGCCAAGATGAACTATACCGACGCCGGAATTCAATGGGAGCCAACCCCCGCGGGCCCAACAATCACTGTCCAAGGCCCACCCGTGCTTCCTGTTTGGAGACAGAGCCCTATCCCCTTCCCAGTTCCACTTTCTACCGTGAACCAGCAACCTGCTGTATCCATATCAAGTTTAATCAACTCTCCAACCACGTCTCCCATCAACGCTTCCGCGGGACCTTCAACGTCACCTGTCCCTCCGACCATTAGAATCCTCTCTCCCTTACCTCAGGCTGGCCCTAGAATCTCCGGCTCAGCCTCATCCCCGTTAGCCGGTCCGTCGTTCACCGTCGCTCCACACTTAGTCTTTCCCAACGCTCGTCGCGCACAGACCCCGCCTCTTGGCGCGTCACAGGTCGCTAACCATGCGAACGTCGGCATCGACACGGCTCCTTCGAGTGTCACGGCGCCTAAGCTCTTGGCGCCTATTCCTATTCCCAAATCGTCCCCTACCCGCTTTGGATTCGATGCGGTAATGGGCGAGAGCTCGGCTATGGACCTTGACACATGACGGGTCTTCCTCCTTCTACAGTGGAGGTGTGACAGACTAGGGATCCCTCTTCAGCACGCGAGGATGGCATAATGAGGCTCCGTGATTCAAGGTGGCCCACCCCAGCTGTTTTGCTCGTCGTCTGAACGAGCCTAGTTGTAGTATGTGTATTGATAGCTACCATCTGCGCATTTTGTAACTCTTATGTACATGTCGTCGAAGAGAGATGAAGGAGGGAGTAATGGACCGACGTGACGAGTAAACGGCCCGAATAGTGTGGGGTTGATGGATGAGATGTTCCTGATAACGTTGATCGTCGATCGCGCCCAACCAACTGCACGGGGATGGAGCGGGATTGTGGAAACGCAGGCCAAGGCCGGTAAAGGGAGGGGAGAGGGGATACCCATGCGGTGTTTAACGGGTAAAATGCTAATGGCCGATCAAGACAAGAGTGGTTTTATCCAATGATTTGCCGTCTATCAAAGCCTCTCTCTCTATCCCCATAAGGAGGGGGACTTGGCTCCCTGGTTTTGACTTGGACCTCTTTTGCGTTCTCACCCTACTTGGGATTGTTGCAGGTCAGAGGTGGGGGAGTTTGGCAGTATGATGGATCGTTGGCTCATAGTCGTGCTCAACCGCGCAAGATGCCGTGAACTGGGTGAACTCTTTGTCTGGCCTTGGGTACCTAGGCCACCATGCAGAGAGGGCGGTGGGCAGCTGGGCAGGAGTGCAGTAGAACAATGGACTACCTGGGTGGGGAGGACAAATTTGCTTCCGCTAACCAAGCTACGCCCCGCCCTAGCCGGCCTACAACGGGTAGTTGCGTGCTAGCCTCGCTTGCCTAACTTGACACCCCTTACTTTAACGTTGCAAGGTTGATTCCCCCCACTCTACCTCCCCCTTGCTCTCCTTCCCCCTCTCCCTCCCTTCCTCCCCACCACCTCCTATCGGACGTTAGTCGTCCTTCTACTACCTCTTGGTCGTCGCAGTCCCAACCTCCCAAGTCTCACGATCTAGACTCCTCCTCTTCTCCATTCTCATCATCAACCTCCATCACTCTACATTTCTTACAACACTCTCCTCCCAACCGACATCGCATCAATTCATCCCTCACCTCAACTTCGCCCCCCACGACCCCACACACGTCCCATCTCCACCTCCATCAACTACCAACAACTCGGCATTTATCCATTCTCAAGGTCCTCGTCTTCCTTCCTTCCTTCCTTCCTTCCTCCCCACCGACCACCACATCGGCTCAACCCCGCACTTGGCGACAACCCACTCCACTCCCAAACCCCGGCTCGCCCACCAAACGCGAGGCCGCCATCTGTCATTGACTGCACACCTCCGCCATGTCCGCGCCTGCCGGCGTCCCAATCGCCGCTGCGCCTCCCATGGACGGAGGAGCAGCTGGGTCTGGTGCGCGTCCAGGTAATCCCTCAAATGCAGGTGGCGACAAGAAACGTAAAGCCCCGCCGACAAACGCTGCGCCCGCATCCCGCAAAGATCGGCTTGGCTCTCTAACTGAGGAGGATGCCTCAGCCAACAACGCAGGCGGTGCCAACGCGTCAGGAGGAGGTAGTACAACAAACTCAACAGGAGGGACGCCTGCGGCTGGTGGATCCAATACAAACGCGTCTGCTGGCGGTGCGACGACTACCGCAGCCGCGCGACCTCGCGAAGCCAAGCGCACTCGTGTCCACTTCTCGTGTGTCGAGTGTCATCGCCGCAAGCAAAAATGTGATCGTAAGGAGCCATGTTCGCAGTGTGTTGCGCGCCGAGTGCCGCATCTCTGCCGACCCTTCCTCAACGGCGTCGAGGACCCCAATGCGTAAGTCTTATGTTGAAAGAAAGCTCGGGCCGGGTCCGTCTCTCGCTCCCCCTCTCCGCCCCGCCGAACCCCACGGGCCGAGTGGAGGCCATGATGGACGGAGAGATGGGGCGCAAGATGGGGGTTGGAGACCAAGGGCGTGTGTGCAGTGCACGGGCCCGTAGAACTCTGAGCTTTCGTTCGAATTGTTTGTGAACTGGTCAACTGACTGCTCGCAGGAATTCAGATGTGCATGCTCGACTCGCGACTATCGAGGGCATGCTCACTCGCCTCGTGCAGGTGATCCCGCAGGCGATTACTCAACGACCATTCAACGACGGCTCAAGTCCGGATGTCTCGTCGTTGCCGAGTGGAGAAGACGTGTTCCACCCGCAGTCGGCGCCTCAAGCAGAGCCACCACGACAGGCGTATGCTCACAAGCCACCGCCCTCGGGCCTCTTCCCAGCAAGCCTGTCGACAAGTACGCCTGTGGGAAGAAGTGGTTACGGCTGGGGACTGCGAGAAGGGCGCATGATCAACCTCACAGTCGAGGACAACGCCGAGCTGCGCGATGTGCTCATGACGCTGCGCGAGTCAGGCGTCACAAAAAACCACCTGGAGTGGCTCATCGCTGGCGTTCCCGGTCGCAGGATGGCAGATGCCTTGGTGGAGATGTACTTTCGGTGCGTTGAGATGGGTCACCTGCGTAGTGATGGACAATGCTGATGATTTACAGGGATATTGAGTAGGTGGCGTAACCGGCCCGTGCATCCGTGTCATGTCACATGGTCATGCGATTCGGGCCTTGAAACAGAAGGGTCAAAATACTGACGCGTGCAGTTGGACACGATACAAAATCAACAGGCCACAGTTCGAGCGCAGGTATCAGGCGTTCTTCGACTCGATTGGGCGTAACCCAACAAACCCCAAGGTCGATGCCGATACTATCAAGTGGATCCCGTTGATGTTCATAGTCGTGAGTGTCTGGGCGATAGCCAGCAGAGCAACCTCGCTGACTGGCAGCTCGCCATCGCTGCGCTTTCGGCCAACTCCGAGGTTATGCCTGGCGACGAGCAGCAGGCGTGGTCAAGAAGATTCTACGGCTCGGCGCGCAGTGGCCTCGAGTACGCAAAGGCCCTGCAGCGCGACAACCTGGATGTCCTCTTTGCTGGATTATTGGCGTCTCGTTACATGTGCGTCTACTTTTCCTTGTCTCAGCTGACCATGTGCAGGCTTCTTACTCGCCGACCTGCCGAGGGCTCCACACCATTGACCACCGCCTTCCAGCTCGGTCTCTACCGTGATGGTACGGTGCTCAACCTGTCGGACAAGCGCGAGATTGAGATCCGCCGACGTGCCTGGGCGATGCTGTACCACCTCGACCGTACCATTTCACTTCTGGTCGGCCGCCCAGCGTCCATCTCGGACGCGCACACAGATGCTCGGCCGCCTGCAAACCTCGACGACGAAGAGATTGAGGGCGGCGACTTCGACCCCGCAGGGCATCCGATGACCAAGCCCACGGTCTACACCTACGTTATTGTGCGGTGAGTAGCTTGCGACAATTCAATGTGGAAGCGCGCAGGCTGCCATGCCTGTGCGCGGAGTTCAACGTTCTTGTGCCTGGTGGCCTTGGCGGGGACGACGACGCGTAGAGCCCACAAAAGCCGATGCTGACTCTCTCAGGCATAAGCTCGCCGAAATCATGGGTCGCATCGCGTACCATACCTTCACGATTCAGCTACCCGATTACCAGACCGTGTTGGCGTTGGACAAGGAGCTGCTCGCCTGGCGCGACTCGCTGCCACCGTTCCTCGCCATGGTCAACCCCGACTGCAGCTTCGATGCCACACACCCGTACCTCTTCGTCCAGCGACATCTTCTTGCTTGCGAGTGGTACTACACGCGCATTACACTCAACCGACCCTACCTGCTGCGACGAAAGCCTCAGGACGGGCGCTACGAGTACTCGCGCAATGCTGCCATCGAGTCCGCCACCGCGGACCTGTTGAGCCGCCGCGCCTTCATCATGGAGAAGGGCGATCTCATCATCAACTCTGGTGGCTACCGTGTCCTCAACTCGTACATGGTGCTCGGCGTGACCATCAAGCGTGAGTTGTTTGAAGGCTGTCCTCAACTAACATCCAGTGGATCCCGAGTCACCACAAGCAGACGAGCTGCGTCACCTGCTCAACGTCGTCTCAGGGAGAGCTCGCGACCAGGAGGGACGCATGTCTGAACCAATCGTCAAGGAGGAATTGGCGATCGTCGAGTTCCTCACTGCCAAGAACCCCTCCAAGACGCAGGCCGCGGCAGCGAACGGCGCTGCCAACGGTACCGCGCGCCCCGAGAACAGCGACGAGAACACCCCCGTCGACTTGCTCCTTGGCCTGGCCAAGACGAACTCTGGCCGTCGCGCTGCCGAAGAAGAGAAGCGGCAATTGCGATTGCAGCAGGCGCGCGAGCAGGAGGAGCAGCGGCAGGCGCGCCGCCGCATGCAGCAGCAGGGCGTCAACGGCAACAACAACCAAGTCACACCCAGCCCATGGGGCTACGTGCCACCGCAGATGCCCGGCTTGGACGTGCACCAGCCATTCGGCGCGAGTGGCCCTGGCCCTCGTCGCCCACAGCAGCAACAACAGCTCGGCGGCCTTCCCCGTCCCCTCCAGCCTCCTGGGGCCGGCAAGCGCTCCGACAGCGACATGGATACCAAGCCCAACTCGCTCAACACAACCTGGTCTCCCGAGAACCCGTTCGGCTTCAACGAGAACCGCTCCAGCCCCGGCTTCGGCAACTCGAACATGCTGCAGCAGAGCTTCAACCAGGGCCAGAACATCAACCTCTCGCCGTACCAGGAGATGACCATCCCTCTCCCGGGCGGCGGTACGCTGAGCCCGTCCGAGCAGCTCGCACTGCAGGGTGCCGGCAGCGCTGCTGCGGACGCCAACGCAAACGCCACGCAGCAGAACCTCAACTTCTCGGGAACTGGACAGGAGTTCGGCGCCGCCGTCGAGGGCATCGACTTCAGTGTGTTCGGCCCTCCGCAATCCAACATGGAGATGTCGTTCAACCCATTCGCGATCCAGCAGACGGGCGATGAAGGGTGAGTCTAGGGCTGGCGGCGCTGGCCCAAGTGAGATCGGTGGGGTGATTGGCTCGCGCACGCACGCTGCGCTGCCTGCTATCCACCCACTACATTCATCCGACACCCTCTAATACTGACGCAGCAGCGGGAGCGAGCCCGGGCCCGACGACGAAACGACCTTCCTCAACTTTATTCTTACCAAGTTCGCCAACAGCACCGGCGAGACCATGTAGCGGCCCGGATTCTCTTTTCTGTCTATTTGCTCAAGTCTAGGCTCCAAGTTCTCGTATGAATCGTGCACCTCGGTGCGGCCCCTGGAACATACCCTTGTATCCGTTATCCGTAGCTTTATCGTTATCCGTATCCGTATCCATATCCATATCGTGGCGTGGTCCTTTGTTTCATGCATGCATGAGGCGACGTCTGGAGCTGGGGCTGGGGCAGTGGACCGGCCGAAAAACTAATTGAACGTCGATTCGGCTGCTCCGCACAGTAGCTAGCGAGCGGTTCACAAATGTTAACCACTCGAGGCGCCCCAGCGGCGCGGGTACACATCTTGTCTTGGCAGTCAAGACCTCGTCAGTGATCAGACGTGAACAGCATGGGTAACAGAGGCGCTGAACCGGACAGTCAGTACTACCCCACAGAGCCCGCTCGTGAATCCACCCGCCAAAAGAAGTTGATCAAGACATGCATGCTGCTCTACGCTCGCTACGACGCCGGCCCCGACCCCGACCCCCCACCGCCCATGGTCACAAGCGGCGTGAGGTTCGGCCATCGGGCCCGCACCTCCTCATCTCCCTCAAACAGGGTGATAAGCTCACAAATCAACTCCTTCTGCTCCGGACACAGCGGTTCGGCCAATATCCTCCCCCCCGCCCCCCTCTCCTGCTTGACGCGCTTATGTTTCGGCCCCGGCCCCGCCGTAAAAGCGGGCCTGACGCGCTGGCACGCGAGCTCATCGGCAAGGTGGGCCGCTAGGACGTCGGCGAACCCTCCTTCGTCCGAGTATGTGTCTGCCGCGAGCAGCGCGCCGCGGAGGAGATGGTGTAGAGCGTGGCTCGCGTAGGGGAGGGGCGGGGCGGCCGTGCCGGCCTTGCTCGCGCCGAAGAGGGTGGGCGCGGGCGGCAGCGGGGGTTGCGGGACGAATGGCGAGCGCTGCGTAAATAGCGACGGCAGATATGCGTCTATTAACGCGGCGGCGAGAGGGGGGGCACAGGCGCGGGGCATGTCGAGCGCCGATGCGAAGGAGAGGAATTGGACTTCGGGACTGTTGGCATTCGCCCCCTCCATCACGGGATACAGGATGTCGCCGACGATAGTGCTGAGCGTCGCGAGCGCGCCGGCGCGGAGGGCGCCGTCGAGCACGTCGTACATCCTCGTCTCCCACCCGGGCGGGGCGAGGTCGAGGTGTGGGACGTTGGCGAGCTCGGCGCGCAGAGAGGCGATGGGCGCCGTCGGGTCTTGGGGCGGGATGATGGGGCCGCCGTCAGGCCCGCCGACGGCGTCGATGCGCGCGCGTACCGAGTTGATGTCGAAATTCGAGCTGAGGAGGACAGGCTCGAGGCCGCACGAGGGCGAGAGGATGCGCGAGATGGCGGGCGCGTTGGCGCGCAGGAGCGGCTCGGGGAAGGCCGAGTCCAGCACGAGCGTCTGGAGTACGTTGAGGTGCACGCCGGAGAGGATGCCCTGCCGCTCGATCTCGGCGCACAGCCACCCGACAACGCCGCCGAGACACCAGCTGAGAATCGGCTGGGCGAAGTACGACAGGCCCGAGTGCAGCGTGTCGAGGTCGATTTGGCCGGACATCGTCGCGATGATCGCTTGTTGGACGATTGTAGGGGCTAGGCGGCATAAACCCTGCGACGAGGTCGCGAGGATGATCTCGTCGTCGATCCCGTCCGAGCCGAACAGCGCCTTGATCCACCCGTTCAGATGCGACTGCTCGGATGCGGAGAGGTCGGCGATGTTGCTGGCGCGCCGCCCGTCGTACAGCAGGTCGGGGAGGGGGAGGTCGAACTGCGCACACAGGGCGTCGGCGAGGACTACGCCGGGACCGAAGTGCGTCAGGCTCGTCTGAGGGTCTTCGGCTCTCGACGACTGGTCCTCGACGTGGTCGAGGAGGTGGGTGACGATCAGGTCGAGGAGCGACTTGGGTGTGATGTAGGCCGTCACGAGAGCGAGGAGGGGGGGCGAGCGCGCGATGCGGAGGAACAGGTTCTCGGGCGGCGGTGTCATCGGCGCGTTGGTTATGACCTGCTGTCAGCTGTGATCAGCATCGAATCAACTCACGTGGACGAGCTCGGCGCCGAGGGAGCGCGACGCGCCAGTCGCGTAGGAGATGAAGTAGGCGATTGCCTCGAGGTGGTGCTCCATGGACATGGAGAGGCGTTCGACTAAGGACTCGCCGTGCGGCGAGGGCTTGGAGCCCTCCGCCAAGGACGCTGCCTCGTCCTCGGCAAGCAGGCCGAGCGACAAGTAGCGCCGAACGGTCGTCGCCTCGAGCGACAGCATACTCCACCCCTCTGGCGGGGTGTATCCTCCGCCCTCCTCGTCGTCCATCAGCTGCGCCGACTTGGCCGAGTGCGCCGCGCTGACCGCCTGATGCCACTGGCTCATGCCCTGGTTGTGCGATGCAAATGTGCCCGCCAGTGCGCCGTGGATATTAGACGGGAACGGCCACTTGGCATCGGCGTGGTCGCGCCACCACCGAAGCGCGACTGGCAGCTCCTCCGTGAAGAAGACGTAGGCGCGTGTCCCGGCGCTGGGCGCGCCCGAGAGGCTAGCGATAACGCGGGTCGAGGCTGCGTCAAGGAGAGCGAGGAGGTACGCCTGGGAGTCGGAGGTGAGTGCGCGGCCCATCTTGATCATGTAGATGAGGTGCTGGGGCGGCATTGGCGGGTGGGAGGCGTATAGCGAGCTGGAGGTCCAGCTCTGTGCGCGCTCGGCATACTCGATGAGCAAGGCTGCCATCTGCCTCAGTGGCAGCGTGGTGGGGAGGTTGGAGAGCTGGGGCACGCCGTCGACGAGCTCGCCGAAGCCGCTGATGCCCATTGGCACGTCGGTGAACATGGCCGACTGTGGCTGTGGCGCGGCATCGGGCATGGGGAGGTCGGCCATGAGGCCCGTCAGAGCGTCGCGTAGTGGCTTCGCGACGTCCTCCGGCAGAACGCCTGAGAGTTGGGCGGCCTCGAGTCCTGCCTCGAAAGGGGGAGAGGGGAGAGGGGGGATGAGCGCGGTGATGCGCGCCGCGAGGGCGACGAGCTGCGGTGTGCCAGCTACACATTGCCTCAGTAGGGGGAGGACGAGGGTGAGCGCGGATACCTGCTCAGCCTCGCCAGAGGCCGACGTGCCAACATCGGGAGTCGGGAGGGTGACGGGGCTAGGGAGCGGCTCGGATGGGTCGAGGCCGGTGGGCGTGCGCAGCAGGGCTGTAGCTATAGATGCCAATAATGCCGTGGGGATAGCCTGGCCATCGGTCCCCTCGGAGCGATGGAGGTGCGCAAGGAGGGCCAGCGCAAAGACGCGGGCGGTGAGGAGACCGCTCTCAAGCGCCTGTGAGAGGTACGATACCAGCAGTGCTGGCGGCCGCGGCCGGGAGAAGTGGTGAAGAAGAGCAGCTGGGCGTTAGAAACTCCCAAGGTCAAAGGGGGGACGTACCGGCAACAGCGCGCCCAACGGCCTCGGCATCCAGGCCCATCCGCTCGCTGGTGGCCGTCACGAGCTCGACCCACTGTGCGTCAGCTCTCGCCCCAAATGGCTGGACCCACCTTCCTCGGGAGGACGGCGCGCGCACACGCCCGCCCAGTGATATCCCTTATGTCCATGGATGCAGCCATGGCTCGATCTCGATGCGATGTATGAACAGTAGAGTGGAAGTGGAGGGAAACAACGAAAGAGGGAGATGCTCGCTCGACAAAGGGCCGGCGCCGGTCCGTGCCTGAGATTGGGCGGTTGTGTGGGTTGCCTCCGCCCCCGTCCCGTACCGGTGACGCACCATCCTCACCTCACGTACACAGCTCGGTTGGCTGTGTTGCATCTCTCCGTCTACCTGTCTGTCATCCACCAGGCTCATCCACCATGAGCGCACCCGCTACGTCGAACCCGAAGGGCCGTAACCTGCTTGCCGTGATTGGCGACGAGGTGGGTCCCTGTGCAAGGCAGGGCTGACAACAGGACTCCGTTACGGGCCTCCTCCTCGCGGGCATCGGGGACGTCAACGACCAACAGCAGAAGAACTTCCTGATCGTCGAGCCGAGTGGGTATCAGAGTTGGGCTAGGAGTGGATGGGTGTCCTTTGCAGGTGGTGGGGCAAGGCGGGGAAGGGTTGGAAGGCGGCGGCGGCGGAGCTCGATGCGCTGATGTGGATGGATGGCAGGCTCACACCCAGAGACGCAGACATCCGCCATCGAGGCCGCGTTCCAGGAGTACACCGAGGACCGCAAGGACATTGCTATCCTGCTCATCAACCAGCATGTGAGCTGCTCCACCGGGATCGGAAGGGAAGCGACAACAGGTCGCGGAGCGGATACGCCCTACGGTCGACCGGTACCAGAACGCGTTCCCTGCGCTCCTCGAGATCCCGTCCAAGGACACCCGTATGGTGAGTGTGTGTGTGTGTGACACGGAGCCGCGTACACCGTGCATACGTCCAGCATCATGGAGGATGTGTTGGGATGGGGGAATGGTGTTGCATGCGCTGGCACGTCGCTGGCGATCGGCTTGGCGCGTTTGCGCTCCACCTCGCCGCCTCCACGATGTTGATCGATCTTGATTTCCCGCCCGCTCGCTACGCTCGCGGACGCTCACACCAGACCCTCCAAGGACTCGGTCCTCAAGCGTGTGCAGAAGCTCCGCGGCGACTAAATCGTAGACTCCCAATATAGCGAATGATGATGATGTACACGTACTCGAGAGCTCGAGCTATAGTAATACAATAGTCTACTGTCTATCCACACCTGGCCCAACAGCGTCCATCTACGCCATCCCCTCCTCGAGCGCAGCGACCTCGGCGCGCAACTCGGCCTCCTTCCTCTCGAGCCCGCGCACCCACCCTCCATCGCCGTACAAGCCATCTCGAGCTGGAGCGTCGACGTCACGAGGTCGTTCCACCGGTTCTCGAGGCGGGCAAGGTGCTCTCCCTGCGCCTCGTTTACGTCCTACGTTGGCGGTTGATGTCCGTCACCTCCTCCTTGAGGGTGGAAAGCGTCCCGTCGAGCTCCTTTGGCCTGCGATGCGAGCTGGTAGTTGCGCACCAGCCATGCGTTGGGGCCGTACGTCTGCAGCACCCCGATGTTCTCGTTACTGCCGTCAGCACCGTCTTTCACAGATATGGAGGAGGGGACTCACCGCACAGCCATGTGGCCCTCGCCGATACGCCCGCGCGCCTCGGCCTCCTCGAGCGCTGCGCGGTCCGCGCTCGCGTCCACCGTCGGCGGGGCGTACTTGCTCGCGTCGATGCCGCGGATCGGCTCCTCGGCGTAGTTCGCGAGCAGCTTCGCCAAGCTCTCAGATTTCTGATGTCAGCTACGTTCCGGAGCTAGTAGCAGACGCACTGGAAACACATCGACATCAGGACCCAGACGAGGGTCGTCCTCTGCCACTCGTGGCGTCTGCGCCAGCTCGGCCTCTATCAACGCATCGACCTTGGCCTTGGCGCCGGGCGCCTCGACCTGCTTGTCGTAGTACGGGAGTGCGTCGATGATGGACGCGCTCATGGTTGTTGTATGTATGTTTGTAGGTGATGCAAGAGTTGGATGCATTGGGTGGCAAGTGGAGGCAGGCTCGGCGGCGTTTCGGTGTTTTGAGGGATAGGCGTGCCTGTGGTGACCGCATCATGGCAAGATGCATACGGTTACGGCCGGTTGCAACAATCCACTCTTGCTGCTAGTCATATCGTCGTCGTCGCTGTCGACAGTCCGCATCCACGTATCGCTCAAGCAATCGCCGGCGTGCTTGAACACCCCGAACTAGCCGGATCGCATACCCCAACACCCACATACCGCACGATGACGGGCCTCGTCGAGCCCATTATGGGCGAGGACAAGAAGCGCGTCGTAAGTGGCACTCGGCTGGGCGCTGCCCTTCTGGCTCGTCTTTGAACGCATCCATGCTCAGTTACTCATGGCAGTGCTACTTCTTCGACTCTGACATCGGCAACTACCACTACGGTCCGGGTGAGTGCTGCTGGCGTCTACTACCGTGCCGAGGACAACCGCTGACATCAGGCCACCCCATGAAGCCGACGCGTATCCGCATGTGCCACTCGCTCGTCATGAACTACGGGCTGTACAAGCAGATGGAGATTTTCGTGAGCTCTTGCATGGAGACTCTAAGCTGACGCGCAGCGCGCCAAGCCGGCGACGAAGCGGGAAATGTCCCAGTTCCACACGGACGAGTATGTCGACTTCCTCCACCGCATCAACCCGGACAACGAGCACCAGTTTGCCAAGGAGCAGGGAAAATGTGAGCTCCCGTGTGCAGGAAAACATAGCTGACAGCAGACAACGTCGGCGACGACTGCCCGATCTTTGATGGATTGTTCGAGTACTGCTCGATCTCGGCTGGTGGATCAATGGGTGCGTTGCGCTTTGCGCTTCTGATCTAGCACCGCTGAAGCGCTAACGCCGCAGAGGGCGCCGCACGCCTGTCGCGCGACAAGTGCGACATCGCCGTCAACTGGGCCGGCGGCCTGCACCACGCCAAGAAGGCCGAGGCGAGCGGCTTCTGCTACGTCAACGACATTGTGCTCGGCATCCTCGAGCTGCTGCGGTACCACCAGCGTGTCCTCTACGTCGACATTGATGTACACCACGGCGACGGTGTCGAGGAGGCGTTCTACACGACCGACCGCGTCATGACCTGCAGCTTCCACAAGTACGGCGAGTTCTTCCCCGGCACCGGCGAGATCCGCGACAACGGTATTGGCAAGGGCAAGGGATACGCTGTCAACATCCCGCTGAGGGACGGCATCAGCGACGAGACGTACAAGTCGATCTTCCGCCCGGTGATGAAGCGCGTCATCGAGTGGTACCAGCCTGGTGCTATTGTGCTGCAGTGCGGTTCTGACTCGCTGGCTGGGGACCGCCTCGGCTCATTCAACCTGAGTATGAGAGGCCACGCTGCTTGCGTGCAGTACATCAAGTCGTTCAACCTCCCGCTCCTCATGCTCGGCGGCGGCGGATACACTGTCAAGTCGGTATCGCGGACATGGGCGTACGAGACTGGTCTCGCTGCTGGTGTCGAGCTTGGCGGCCAGATCCCCAACAACGAGTACTACGAGTACTACGGCCCCGACTACGAGCTCGACGTCAAGCCATCCAACATGCAGGACCACAACAGACGCGAATACCTCGACAAGATCAAGGAGACGGTGTTTGAGATGCTGCGCGACAAGACGGCCGCGCCGAGTGTGCAAATACACACGGTGCCCAAGCTCGAGCACGACGACGAGGACGAGAACGAGGGCGAGGACGACGAGGACAAGGACATCCGCCGCCCGATGCGGCTGTGGGACAAGGAGAAGCAGCACGAGGCGTCGCTCTCGGATTCCGAGGACGAGGGCATGGGCGGCCGCCGGCATCGGCAGAGCCACCGCGAGGCGTCGGCGTCCAAGGCGTCGAGCGGGAAGCGGCGGCGCTCCAAGTCGCCGGCGAGTGCAGCGGCGAAGAGCACGGCGCCGGTGTCGGTGGCGGACAAGCCGCCGTCAGCTGGTGCGTCGGCGTCCGTCGTGCCGGCAGCGGGTACGGAGGCTGCGGGTGCGTCCCCGGCCGCCGAGGCACCAGCAGCCGCAGCGGCTGCCCCAGCAGCAGCTCCTGCGGAGGCTATCGAGGTGGACGGCGCCCTGCCAGCTGCCGACGCTCCCCCAGCCAGTATGGACATCAAGCGCTGGGCGGCCGGCGTGGAGGGCGGCGCGGCGGAGGACAAGTCAGCGCCGGCGTCCAAGCCAGCATCGAAGGAGGCGTCGCCGAAGCCTACCACCGACGCTGGTGCGGAGGCTCCTGCCGACGCAGAGCCTGCAGCTGCGGCCCCACAGGTAGAGGCGGCGGAGGAGGGCGAGGTGGAGGAGGGCGAGATCGGCGCTGACGGCGACGTCGAGATGGCCGACGCGAGCGCCCCGCCCCCAGCTCCGGCAGCCGAGGAGGCACGAGAGGAGGGCGAGCGGGAGGAGGGCGAAGTGCCGTCTCTGAGTGGGCTGAGCGGGGCGGGCGCGGGCGACGTCGTGGCGGAGGGTGCATAGATAGTTGTACTGATGTATCGATGGTTACTACTGCAGCCGGCGCGCAGCGCTGGCGCTGGCGGTTCAGTCCGAGGAGAAGCGGGGAATGGACCGGGGTGCGGGATAGGCGTAATGGGTAAGCCAGGGTGTGTGTAAAGCAAGCACGAAACGATCTGCAATGCAGCGTGACTGCAAGGTGCAAGAAGTTACATGGGGCTATGAGAGCAGTATGAGGGATAGACAGCGGACTAGCGCCTGCCGATGCCGAGGTCAGACAGCTGTGCAAGCCGAGACTAGCAGGCCGCAACAGACAGAGCGGCGCTACGCGGGGGGTGGAGCGACAACAGCATCTGCAAGCGTCATCTGCAAGCGGGCGGAGACGCCAACGCGCCCAGACCACCATTCACTTCCCCCCTCGCCATCGCACTGCCCAACCCAGTCACCGCCTCGCCTCCTCCAGCCTACAGCCATCGCGCCGCCTCATGCGTCGTAAACCGAGTTCAGATCCTTGAACCCCTTGATCTCAATCGGGTTTCCCGACGGGTCGCGGAAGAACATTGTCCACTGCTCGCCCGGCTGCCCCTCAAACCGGATCTGGGGCTTCATGACAAAGTCGACGTCGGCACCCTCCAACCGCGCGGCGAGCGCCTTCCAGTCGGGCAACTCGAGAATCGCGCCGAGGTGGGGCATGGGGACCATGTGGTCGCCGACCTTGCCGGTGTTGGTAGTCACGAACGGCTCGCCGAGATGCAGGCTGATCTGGTGCCCGAAGAAGTCAAAGTCGACCCAGGTGGCAGTGCTCCGGCCCTCGCGGCACCCGAGGAGGCCGCCGTAGAAGGCGCGGGAGGCCGCGAGGTCACGGACGTGGAAGGCGAGGTGGAAGATGGAGCGCATGGCCGCGAGCGGAGCGAGTGGCCAGGGGGGGTGGGGAGCGGCGTGAGCGGAGCGAACGGCGTGACCTGGGGGGGGTGGGCGGGCGAGGTCTCCTGGGCGGGTGGGCGGGAGCGAGCGCAGCGAGCCCGATGGGTGGGTGGGTGGGCAAAAGTCCCGAGCGGAGCGAGGGCGAGTGACCGAGTGTGTGGTATCGACAGGGAGTCGACTGTGAGTGTTCGAGGAGGCTGGGTGTGAGGGTGAGTTGGGAGTTGCGTTAAGTACTTGTTCACGTCGAGTCGGTATGCACCAGTCAGTGTACGCGGCTTTGGAAATGTGAGTGGAGGCCGATAGATGCCGACGCCCTAGTGAGGGCGCGAATAAGGTCCAAGGTCCCAATATAGGTACAACACAGAGGGGGTACGCCGAGAGGGCCGACGGATTTCTCGGCGCTGACGGCGGTGAGTGGGGGTCGGGACGGTGTCAAGGGTGCAGATGATGGGGAGGCATTCGAAATGGACGTTGGGGGGATTCGAAATGCACCGAGTCAGGCTGGGCATGAGGACTGGCAGGGTTGTGTGCTGCGCTGCATGTGCGAGAGGCTGAGGTTGTGCAGAGGAAGTGGAGGTCGTGGTGGAGGTGGTCGACGTCGACGAGGGGATATCGAACTGTCTGATTCGAAACGCCTCGGTGGAGGCTAGACAAGCCTATCGAAGGCATACCATCGCCGACACGCCCGATAGCGAGTCTGACAGGTAGCGTCTTGCCAGATACTCCAGCACGAACTGATTTCCCGCAGCTCGCCTTTGAACAGCTTGAAACATCAGCCATGCCCAATCACTCGCTTCGCAACTCGCCCCCTGTCCACTTCCTAGGCCGTCACCGTCGCGCCAATGCCATGCTCTATCGCTATTCTACATGCGCCGCCGAGGCGGTCGATGAATGCTAATTGCTGCGTGCTACTTGCTATCTATGCTGGGTAGGTGGTGTGGGCCGTGTGGCGAGTGGGACCGAGCTGGAAGTTCTATAATGCGAGGCACAACGGGGGGAGGGTGGGAGGGACTTGAGTGACTTGAGGAGAGGAGTAGAGGAGTACGCGACGGCCGGCCTTGCGCCTTGCTGCCGTCTTGAGGCTACCAGTCGAGGCGGCGAGCGCGCGCCTCATTAACCCATGCTGACACCGCTCCGCGTTCCGCACACCGCGCTCCGCGCGATGTGCATCACGCGCGGCTCATCCCAAACGCCGCCGCCCCCGCCCGCGCGGCTTCTCATCCTCGTCCGCCGCCGTCTCCGTGCTCGTCCGCCCCCGCTTCCTCGTCGTCGCGCCCGTGCTCTTGCGGCTCCGCGCTGCAGGCTCCCCGTCACTCGACAATGGCGACGACCCACGCTCCGCCCCTCCCCCTCCACTCGTCCGCCTACTTGCTGTCCCACTCGCTGTCCCGCTCGCCGTGCTCTTCGGCTTGCGCCCTCCCCGCCTCCGTGGTGGTTCTGGTGGTGCTGATGCCGCCTCGGCTGCCTCGAGCTGCTGCCGCACAGCCTCGTCCCACCCTTCCTCCTCCTCGTTCCCTGCGCGCGCATATAGGATCGATCCGAAGTCGAGCTCGTCGTCGGCCCCTCCGTCTCCGTCTGGTGGTGAGGCAGTCGTATCGGGCGTCATGGAGGGTACGCGCCCGAGTGGGAGCTCGAAGACGGAGGCGAAGTGTGCCGAGTCGATGACCTGGGCGCTGCGGCTGGGCGGGAGGGAGGGTGAGGGCGAGGGCGAGGAGAGGGGCGAGTCGGAGGGGGCGCGGGGGCGTCGTCGTCTAGGATTGCGAATGGGGGAGAGGGGGTCGGGGCTGGGAGGGAGTGATGGTGTTGACGACGACTGATGTCAGCGGTGTCGGGGCGCCAACAGCAGCATGAGGGCAAGCGAAGCCTTTGAGGCTGGGATAACCCTCTCGAGCTAACCCATCACACCGCGCGCGAACCCAGCCGTGTGCGCCACACAACCACGCTCTCCTCGACTAACTCACCATCGCGTCCAGCGCGTCCAAATCATACAGCCCATGGAGCGCGTCCCACAGCGATGCCGTCGACACCCATATCCCCGTTTGTCTATGCACGTCTGCCTGCAGCGCGATCATGAGGACGTGGCGGTGTTTCCCGACTGGCGTTAGGGCTGCCCAACTTGCGAATGGTGCGAGGGTGGGAGCGGGAGCGCGGGTAGATGAGAGGAATGTGGGAGGGCTGGTGGAAGAGGGGGAGAAGGCGTAGGGAGTAGGGGCGTGCAGCCGAGCACGAGTGGCTAGTGAATGGCGCATGCCAGCCCGCTCGACTGCCGCCGCATATCACCAGACGGCGGGCACGCGGTCGTCGCCTTTCGCGCCAAAGTGGTAGTGCGATGTAGCGCTCAATGAGGGGGTAGGCGCAACGTCATGAACAGCCGCAAGACACCACAGTGGATAACCACGACGAGGGCGAGAGAGGGAGGAACGAAGTGGGGGAGCCGTCACACGACCGGGCCGCTGCGCGCACAGTCCGAGATACAGGTACTCACCAGGCCGATGGCTCGCCACGCCCTTCAGGATGGCCGACTCGCTGCTGTCAGCGTGTGCGCTCGTTCAACCTCCGCCGCAGCCTCTCCTTCCTCCTCTCCTTCCTCCATTCCGACAGCCGGTTGGGCAGCGAACGCCCAGTAGCTGGTGAGGCGCGGATGGGACGACACCTTCCCTGTGCTCCCCTCCCTCCCGCCCCCCACCATTCGTGTCAAGACAGCACCCACGCGCGGCGCGGCGTGGGCGCTCCGCGCTACTCACAGCTCGAGCTTGGACACGGCCGGCCCCTTCTCCGCCACGGGGGAGGACGGGGCGGACATGCGCGGGGGGCGGGGCGGACAGGGCGATGAAGCTGAGGCGGTCGACGTGGACAGTCGGCAGGCTGGTCAGCTAGTCTTGTCGTCCGTCGCAGTCGCCGTCGTGGCCGTTGTCTTGTCTTGGTCGATGGGTATAGAGTGTTGGGAGAGCGAGACGATGACTGGTGTCGTAGACACCTATGGTGGCAAATGAATGGCCTCCACCGCGACGCGTGGCAGGAGGTGGGGAGACCTCCACCGCGTGCCCTGGATACCGCAAATCGCCGGGCCGCGCGGGTCAAGCGGCGCGTCCATGAGCATCTGAGCAGGCCCACATACACTGGTGCTTGGTACTCTGTGTGGTACTCTGGTCTGTCTGGCCGCACGATGGCACTGCGCTCGCACTACGCGCTCGCTTGTGGTACAACTGCCTACTCGCGCTCGCTCGCACTTCGTGCTCGCTGCGTGCTCGCTACTTGCTCGCCACGCGATCCATACACTCGGCTAGATCTATCTGCGGGCCAATGTCCACAACCCGGGGGTATGTATGCTATCTACAAATGAATATCAATAAATAAAAGAGTCCGACAGGCGTCTATCGCCGGAATCTCTCACAAGCGGATGGGACACCGCTTAGAGGCCGTCGCCAGTACCAATGGTGATGACCTTGAAGCCAATCTTCTGGAGAGCGGCGCGGTCAAGCATCAGGCGGCCGTCGAAGACAAATGCGGGACGGGGGCAGTTGTCGTAGATCTTCTGCCAGTCAAGAGTCTTGAAATCGTCCCACTCGGTGCAGATGACAATCGCCTCGGCGTCCTTGCAGGCCTCCTCAGCCGACTTCTGGATGGAGATGTGGGGCTTGATGGGCTCAGCCGACTTGGTGCCCTCCTCGGTGAGGTCGAGCCAGATCTGCTCCTCGGTGACCTTGGGGTCGTAGACGGTGATGCGCGCCTTCTCGTCAAGGAAGTGGTTGGCGATCGAGATCGAAGGCGACTCGCGAGTGTCACCAGTGTCCTTCTTGAAGGCCCAGCCGAGGATGGCAATCTTCTTGCCGGTGATGGTGTTGAAGAGGGTCTCAACGACCTTCTTGGAGAAGCGGTCCTTCTGGTACTCGTTCAGCTCGACAACGGCGCGCCAGTAGCGGGCGACCTCGGGAGGTGGAGCGACTCGGCGAGGTAGACGAGGTTGAGAATGTCCTTCTGGAAGCACGAGCCACCGAAACCGACCGAGGCCTTGAGGAACTTGGGGCCCATACGGCTGTCCTTGCCGACGGCGTAGGCGACCTCGTCAATGTTGGCACCGGTAGCCTCGCAGATGGCCGAGAGAGCGTTGACCGACGAGATACGCTGGGCAAGCATTGCGTTGGCAGCGAGCTTGGAGAGCTCCGACGACCAGAGGCCGACGGTGAGGATGCGCTCCTTGGGGACCCAGTTGCCGTAGACGGCAGCGAGCGAGGCGCAGGCGTTCTTACCCGACTGGGTCTGGAGCGAACCGATGAGGACACGGTCGGGGCGAAGAGGTCAGAGATGGCGGTACCCTCGGCAAGGAACTCGGGGTTGGAGAGGATGTCGAAAGTGACGCCGGGCTTGTGGTTGGCCTCGAGGATGGTGCGCATCGAGTCGGCGGTGCGGCAGGGGACGGTCGACTTCTCGACGACGATCTTGGGCGAGGTGGCGACCTCGGCGATGCGGCGGGTGGCGAGCTGGAGGAACCTGCTGTTAGTGGGCGCGGGGTAGGAAGGCCGGAGGGGGAGATCTGAGGAGGAGGAAACTGGCGGGCTGCTTATGTCATGGTGACTCGCATGCTGCACAGCTGGCCTGCTCCCTCTCCCATCCTCCAGCCCGGTGTGTACTCACTTGAGGTCCGCAGCGAAGCCAGCTCCGATACCCGACTTCTTGGTGGGGGTGTTGACCGAGACGAAGATGAGGCTGGGGTCAGCAATCAGTCTTTCAGAGTTAGGAGTGAGGGCTGCCCGGGGCAGACCGACTCGCGACTGGACGCGTCCGCTACCCGGGCGAGCACACACGACACACGCTCCCACGCAATACGCACTCAGCCTCGGCGATACCCTTGTCAACATCAGTCGAGAAGAAGAGGTTGCGGCCACGGGCCTCCTTGACGACCTCGTCAAGACCGGGCTCGTAGATGGGGAGGTTGTCCGAGTTCCAGGCGTCGATACGGGCCTGGTTCAGGTCGACGATGGTGACCTGGATGTTGGGGCACTTGAGCGCGATGACGGCGCAGGTGGGGCCACCGACGTAGCCGGCGCCGACTGGGGGTGTGAGTGGTGTTCGTTAGGAGTGATTGGCGCGTCCAGGCGTCATCCCGGCCTCGCTTGCTAAGCCATCGATCTCGTTCGCGCTGGGCAACGAGCAGCGCGACCGGGTGATCGCGTCGGACGCGCGTATGCACGAGGGCTGTACTCACTGCAGCAGATCTTCTTAACCTCGATAGGGGACGACATTGTGAAGAGAGACAGAGTCTATGTATGAAATGAAAAGGAGAAGAGAAAGAAAGAAAAGGAAATAGTTGAGAGTAGTGGAAAGAGGAGAGGGAGGATGGATGGAAAGGGTTGATAAGCTGAGACTTGATGATGTGCAGCGTCTTGGGGGGGAGGGAGGGAGGGAGGGAGGAACGTGTTACGTGGAGAGGCTGCAGCCTGCGGTGGGAGGGTGGGTGTGTGTTTTTCAGAAACGCACGAAACAATCAACTGCCGCCAGAGTGCCTTCAGGGACCATACAACCCAGGAGGTGGCCGAGGCTATGAGGAGGAGAGGGAGGGGAGGAAGAGGAGAGGAGAGGGCTGGGAGGGAGGCTGAAGGAGACAAGGGAAGGGACGACAAGGGACGAGAGGGAGGGAGGGGGGGAAGATTGCGGTAAGGGGAGGGAAAAAGTTGAAAGGTTGGAATTGATTCGAGGGTCTACTCTAGTCCCAAAACGGACCGACGCGCCGCTCCTTCACTCACGCCGACCATGCCGGGGAGGCCGGGGGGTTGATCACTGCCTGACAGAGGAGAGGAGGAATGGCCAGAGTTCTATGAAGGCACATGCAACAACACCTCTTGGATGCATGCACTCTTGAGCCTTCCCAATCATACTCACGAGTGAAAACTTCCAATGTGACGGCGGGTAAGGTTTACGCAAAAAAGTTGGCCCACCAAGCAACGCTTCTCAGAGACGCGCCGCGCGCGACTGTGCGCGTCAAATCGTTCAGTTTCTCAAAGCACGTGCCCGTCCCTGACCAATTCCTTCCCGCCCCTACACCACTTTTGACTCTCACTGTAGATCAACTCGGGCAGGGAAGGTACTCCGGCGGGAGCAGATTTTGTGACCACACTTGCTACTAGTTACCAGGGTCTCCCGGTTCATATCCGACACTCTCGCTCTCCCGCTTTTAGGCATTTCGGAACAGATCGTAGATTACACCGAGGTAGCTTGGTCGGCAACACCCGCTGATCGTCGCCTGTTTTGAAAGGTTTTGAACTGGCCGTTGGAGAGTGGTTGGGCGTTGGGAGGCGTTAGGTGGCAGGGGCACCAATTGAAGGTAAGTTTGTGCCGTTTGCCTCGTTCTGGACATCGGGCGTGGGCGAGGCGGCGCGTCGGCGGCGCGGAGGAGCCCTACCAGGCGCGTCCTCCCACCTTCCTCCTGCTACATGCTAGAGCTTTTGATGAACAAACGTGCAAATAACTAAGCGTATGCGGGACGGCGGTAAGCTGTGCTCATGGAGGTGCATGACAGGTGTCAGTCATCATCAGCGCAGGTCAAAGCGCAAGACGAGTGGACGAGTATAGCACTCGACGCTTGGCATTCCGCCGTTGTCCATGTCTACAGGGCTCCCAATGACACCTGGCAGGGTTCATCGTCGATCCTGGCCAGTCGACAACATCGCATGACGCTGCATGGCTGGCCCCTCAACGCCTCAATTACTCCAAAGATCCTGCAAAGTCGAGGACGCGACGCGACCGATCGACACAGATTGACGTGGCATTGATCCCACCGATCTGACCAGATCCACACTGCGCGAACTGCGGGCGCGTCGAAGTCCCCAATTGAAAAGTCGGGCTTCGGTTTGGGTGACTGTCCGAGGATGGCCATGACGTCAATCTCATTCCAGTGGTTGATCGGCCCACACAGCCGGGCTCACCGAGCTACGAGCGGCGACGCGACGACGCGATTAGATTGCATCCCAATTATCTCAACATTACTCACTCATCTTACTACCAGCACAAATAATGAAGCACACAGCCAACCAAGTAGACGACGTCGCGCCCATCCGCTCGGTCGTTGCGCCGGACATCAACCCCATCGGCGGGGGCATTGTCGACAACAGCCAGGGTGGTGAGTCACTTCTCGTGTCCCTTTACTCGATTCATTTCTTGAGGCGCAGTGGCGATTCTTGAGGCGCAGTGGCGGCATTGGAGCGGAATGAAGGACCACAGCCAGCCAGGTTGCGACCAGCTGTGGCGGCATACACTGTGCGGCGGCCTGATTTTTGCCCACCCGCCCGCCCAGGTTGCTCGCTGCGCTCGCGCACGCGCAGAGCGCGTGCCCCACCCACCCACCCGGGACTCCCTCCGGTCGCTCTGCCCACCCCCCCCCCCCCGCCCCGAGGGCTCGCCCCGCGAGCCCTCCGCTCGCTGCGCTCGCGCCTAACCCCAGCCTCCACGTCCCCCGACGACGGCCCGACGCTCGGCGCCCAGCTCTCCGGCGAGGAGATCGTCGAGGCGCGCGCGTACGCCGCGCAACACGAGGGCCAACACCACAACCACTCGCACCACGGCTCGCGGTCGCACTCGCGGTCCAACTCGCGCTCACACACCCCTTCCCACTCGCATGGGCACTCGCACTCGCACGACGGTGGGCACAACCACGGCGACGTGATCCAGGATGGCGAGCATGTGCTTTCCCACCCGCATGTCGCGGCGCCGCACCACCCGACGCTCAAGGATAAGATTGAGGGGTTCGCTTCCGTCGTCGCGGGCAAGGCGTTTGATAATCCCGCAAAGGTGGTGTATGGGCGGGCGAAGGCGAAGGGGGAGGTGTAGCCCGTCACGAGCCGCGAGCGGAGCGAGCGGCGAGGGCGACAGCCGTAGAGGAGGGAGATTGGGCGGATCTTGGAGGATCGAAAGGCGGTAGCTGTCGTGTATACTATGTCGAGATAATAGCGAGTGGACGAGGCGTTGATGGCGCATCGGACTTGCGCGGCGGACTCATCAACTACTGATGTGCATTGTGCTATTGACACCTCGCCACATCCATCGACACTTCGCCTCGTGCTATTGACACTTCGCTTGACGTGTATCATGCCCCTCCGTGGAACAAAAAGTTGACCCGTGTATACCCGACCGGTCAGGCTCCTCTACGCTCTCAAGAACAACCCCCCTACTCGTTCCTCTGCGGACCCTCTTCCACGAGCGTCTCGTCCGTCGCCGCCCCCGGCGACTTGGGCGACCCTCCGGCCACTTCACCGGCACTCCCATCCGCCGCCGTCTCCTGCGCCGTTTCGACCCTCGCGGCCCGATCGACAAAGTTGACAGTCTTGCGCGGCGCCCCCACCCTCCTCGGCACGCCCACCTCCTCCGCCGGCCCCGTCGCCTCCCACCTCCACGCCTCCATCGGGATCGCCTCACCATCACTCGGCCGCTTGGTCGTCGAGCGCGTCGGACTCCCCAGCCGCTCCTCGAACGTCTCCGTCTCGACGTCCACCGTGATCCCCCCGAGCCTGCTCAGGTCGGCGGTATGGTGCCCGTGGCTCCTGTGCAGCACTGAGGGCATGTCGTCGGATTTGAACACGGCAATTGAGCGGATTTGGAAGGAGACGCGCGCGTTGAGCGAGTAGAGTAGGCCGATGAGGTAGAATTTGGATTGGATGCCGTGCCATACGAAGTTGAGGAGGGAGTCGGGCATCGTGACTGTGTGTGAGCGGAGTGTGGCCTGAAGGGTTGGAGGCGGGGTTGGGGTGACGGGAGGGTGGAGCTACCACGTCGGGGACAGGGACGTTGGCACATCTGACAGCGTAGAGGGGACTCACTGAACACGACCAGGAAACTACACGCCATGATCGTCGGCGGCGCCTGTGCCTCGAGGTTCAGCCGCACGAGACGATAGATCATCTGGTGTAAGCTGTTCGGACTGGCAAAGCTCATGGCACAATATATTCGAGTGCAATCCCGCGCACCGCAACGGGTTGCAGGGAACGCTGCCGATGCCGCCTTGCCGCACCCACCTGGTCCGTATGCGCCCACCCCGTGCGCGAGTTCATGAGGCCATACCAGATCGTCACGGTGATCACAATGTCCGCGAGCATCGCGAACACGAGCCAGAGGATGATGGCTGGGGTGAGCGGCGCTGGCTTCACGCGGAGTTCAAGCACTGTGGGGCACACCAACTGAGCCTGAGCGAGTTGCAGCTGGAAGAGGTCTGTCCAGTGAGAGTGGGAGACCACCGCTTGTCCAGCGCTACTCGAATCTCACCCCACTCCCGATCGCCACTCACGCGCACGAATAGTCGGCAAGTCGAGAATCGAGTCTAGACCCCAGAGCAGGGCCGACACGATACACGCGCAGACGAGGCTGGATGAGCGGCTGACTTGTGCCACGAGGACAGACGCACCTGGCACCAATGAGGACCTTGTGTGAGCAAATCGCAACAGATGTGTATCTCAACCTCCCACTCGGCTTCTGGCAGAGGGGGCGCATGTACGCAACCAAACCCAAGGCTAGCCACCGCGCTCGCCCAGTCGCCACGCTCGCCTGCCCGCTCACCCGCCCGCCCGCCAACTCGCTCTGACTCACGGTTAGCACAACAACAATCCACCACTGCCGCTTGAGCAGGCGCCAGCACCGGTACGTGAAGAACGCCTGGACGATACTCGAGGCGATCGCGTCGAAGGCGGGATACATGCTGTAGTAGTGCGACTCGAGGAAGGGCTCGCGGAGGCCGAAGCCGTAGACGAAGAGGTGGTGCACGTAGAAGACGATGTAGGCTGGGTGAGCGACTATGGGACAGAAGTGGAGGTATGGGAGAGGAACGGAGAGAAGGTAGTGAAGGCGACGAGAATGAGAGTGGGCAGGACGGGAGAGAGAGGGGGAGGGAGAGGGAGACCAGAGTGGTTGGCCAACTAGACACCAGCTCGCCGGGATCTGAGCAGCTGGCTTCTTGCACCCGACAGTGATGCTGCACGCTCGATGCCAACTAGACTGCCTCACGACCAGACTCACCAGAAATCGCGTATGTCAAGGTACTCGACGTAACCACCACGCCCACGATCCACGGCGTCTCCCGACGCACGTACTTGGCATACGAGATGAGCTGCATCGTGAAGAGCCCGCTGGTGTCAGCTACTTTCGAAATCTTAGTAGCTGAGGAGGGGGCACATTGGCTCCCAGGAGCCCAAGGGCGAGTGCGTGAGAAAAGAAAGAAGTAGAGGGAACAGACGAATCGTGCAAGAGAATGGATGGGAGTAACGACGTGGGGGAGACGCACCAGAGAGCCATGTCGATGACGAGCTTTGCGTACATGTACCCCAGGGAGAGGTTCTGCTGTGAGCTCTGCGAGGATATCGGGGAGCTGTCGGAGTGGCATTGAGGAAGGGGAGCGAGACTTACGGTGACATGCTCCCCGGCCTGGGCTTCGGTGATGTGCGTGCCGTAGCGCCGCTCGAGAGTGAGCTGGAGGCTGAGGAGGCTGAGGAGGTCTGGGGATAGGGAGGGGGCCGGCATTGCCATGGCTACTCTGAAGGCTATGAGTATGGAGGTGCGTGGGGTGCTGAGGTGAAGGAGGGAATGAACGGAAGGTTAGGACGGCTAGCTGTGAAGAGGCTGGAGATGGTAGACGAAAGGGTCAGAATTAAATGAGATGAATGGTGAGAAAGAGGCAGATGGTAAGCAAGGAGTGAGATGTTAGGGCTGCAAAAAGGTGTGAGAAATGAGAATGAGACGAACGACGGTGTCCTTGCCCGGGGCTGACTTGGAATGAGGAAGTGGGAGTGAGGAGGCGCAGTGGAGTGTAAGTGGGCTAGATGTGGCACGCTCCCTCAACAAGGCTAAGATCTCATAGACAGAACAGTAGTACACAAAGATGCCACCACTACGTACAGCACCCCAGTTGCCCCCGTTATGAACAACACACAAGACGCCAAAGTATCTTACGCCCCTACACAACGCGACTTATCCACAACATTGCCACCCGCCCCGTCTTCACACACGCCCGTCATTAACGCCTCTCACCTCGCCGCGCTCGCCGCGCTCGCCACCCTCACCGCCCAGCGTCGCCTCGGTGCCCTCGCTGCCCAAAGTCTCCATACCCACAGTGCCGGCCGTGCGCCAACTCCCCCACGACCCTTTACTCCACTTCCGCCCGCCTATCCCGATTTCGCCCCCCAGGTTCTGGAGCGGAATGTCCTCGACGACTGTGGCACTGGCCTGGGTCGAGAGGGAGTTGCGCCGCAGGGAGGGCGGGAGTGGGAGTGGGAGTGGGACTGTGGTGAACGGGAGTTCGTTGGTGTTCTGCAGGTTGGCGATGCGCGGTCCTTCGTCGGTCTGTTGTCAGCCATTGTTCCGGCCATCCAAAATCCAGACGAAGGGCCACACGATGGATGCCCCTGCCCAGCGCCACTCGCCTTCTCGCTCGTCGTATCCCCCGCGACGTCGCCGGCATAATACGCCACGCGCGCGTTGAGCGAGTACAGCAGGCCCACCAAGTACACCTTTCCCTGGATGCTCTGGAACGTCGAGGCGAGCAGGGAGACGGGGTCGACGGCGTACTGGATGAGGAACGCGACGGTGAGGAGTGTGGCGGGGAGCTGGGACTCGAGGATGAACCGGATCGCGCGGGATGTGCGCTGGTGTGAGCGGCGCGAGCCATGTCAGTAGAGCGGGACAGTAAGGGAAAGGGGAAAGTGGTAGAACGAGGCAGTGGCAGAACGAGCCATGTCAGTAGAGCGGGACAGTAAGGGAAAGTGGTAGAACGAGACAGTGGCAGAACGAGGCGAGCAGTTTAAGGATGAGAGGAGGGGAGAGGACCGACTCACACTCGTGCCGGGCGACCACGCCGGATAGGTCAGCCACAACCCGCGCACCACAGCGAAAGTGATGACAATGTTGGCGGCCATGCTCGCAGCCAGCCAGAGCGTGATGGCTACAGTCAGCCAACACCCAAACCTCTACCGTAGACCTACCGCGCTTATTCGACAGCGCCTC
The DNA here is from genome assembly GCA_020011015.1 of Cutaneotrichosporon dermatis. Lineage (NCBI taxonomy): Eukaryota > Fungi > Basidiomycota > Tremellomycetes > Trichosporonales > Trichosporonaceae > Cutaneotrichosporon > Cutaneotrichosporon dermatis. The sequence goes on along the minus strand of JAIGNX010000001.1, from coordinate 3,810,282 downwards.
GAAGACGGAGGACGCATGCACGAGCTTCGTAGTAGTCCACACGGCCGCGCCGAACGACACGGCGAGGAGGCTCTTCGGCGTCAGCTACTGAATATTGCGGGGGCTCAAGGTCGAGGCGGGGTTGGAGGGCAGGGGAGAGGCAAGGAGGGGAGAGGCAGGAGGACTCACGCTGATAATACCGAGCAAGGGCCAGTTGTGGCCGTTCAGACGCCACGCGTACCGCGCAAAATAGCCTTGTGTGAGGCTCGCCGTGATCGCGTCGAGGATGGGAAACCACGCGAAGTATTCGGTTTCGAAGAAGGTTTTGTACACGCCGAAGTTCTGGATGAACTGCCCCACGTCAGAGGGCTGTGGTGGGAAGGAGAGGAGGGGACTTACGAAGTGCTGGACATACCAGATTAGGTAGCCTGGTGTCCTGTCAGCGGCTGAGGGGTGGAGGAGGGATGGAGGGAGGAGGGGAGGGGAGAGGGGAGGGGAGAGGAGGGAGGGTTGCGCACGTCGGACGCACCAGTGACAAAGTAGCCCATAAACGCAGACGCGACCACGAGCGCGCGCGTGGCCATCCGGTCGTCGCTCTGGAACCGCCAGTACGTGTACAGCATGACGGTGAAGACGGCGCTGGTGTTAGTGGCACGGCGGATCTCTTATAGTAGGAGTGCGAAGAGGTATCTTATGATGTAGGAGTTAGAAGAGGCACAGTATCTTATGTTGTAGGAGTGTTAAGAGGTAGAGCTGCACGACAGGAGTGGCAGAATGTAAAGCTGTACCATATGAGGACCCAACGAGAGACGCACCACAGAAACGTGTCGACGACGACTTGGACATACTTCGCCGAAAGCGTGAACATCTGTTGTCAGCGAGCCACGCGCTTCCACTGGGTTCGGCCCTTCGGGTCTTCTTCGACTCTGCTCCTTTCTTCGACTCCGTTCTGTGCTTCGTCTCCGATCTTTGTACTTCAACACTGTCTTGTAGTCGGCTTCGACTTCGCTCGAAGCCCAGAACCGCGTTTTCTACGCAGAAGTTGGTGAAGCGGCGGACATACACGATGATGCGAAAGCGCGGCCTTCGCCTCCTCCTCAGTTGGGAAGTGGCTCGATGGGCGGGCATGTGAGCGGAACGTCGGTGCCATCTTGTTGATGTTGAGTTGGGGCTGGCTGTTGCTGGCGAGTTGAGGCGGCAAGTGGGAGGTGGTTATCAGCGAGTTGCGAGGCAGGGAGGGGGAAGGGGGGCGGGCTATGCCTCAGGACGATCTGACTGGAGGGTTCGTGCGGTCGCCTTGACGAGGATCGCTAGGAGATCGCTAGGAGTTGGGATCGAGCTCTGACGATGGCGTGACTTAAGATCAATATAGATGCGAGGTCAGATCAATTGTCAGAAGAGCCTAGATCAGTGGAGCAGAGCCTTGCGGTGGGAGGCAGGGCGTGGGAGCTAGATTGCAGCGCGACGCCGAGGGTGGGCTTGTCGACGAGGGCGTGGGCGGTATGTGATGGCGAAAGGGATGTCGCGATGGAAACTGTCACGAGATCTGGTCTTGTGTCTGTGCAGGAGGGCATTGTGTTCGATGCGGACAAGGGAGGTTGTCGAGGGGACAGGATGGGGCGTGAAGGGGAAGAGGGCGGTGTGTGCCGTTCTAACTTCCATGGCCGACAGGATTCGAGGATGCAAAGGATCGGTACACGTTTGCGCGATTTGTGCGGTTACAATGTCAGTCACGCTGTGAAGTTCGTTGCAAGGATGGGAACGTGCGACCGCATCAGACAGGATCGCCAACGCTGTGCCGAGCGATGCCTGCATACGAGAATGAACAGACCAAGATTAAGTAGTAGTATCAATGTGTGTAGTGTAGGGTGTAGGTTGTAGGGTGGCACTGGACTATGCTACTCAAGTGCGATGCTGAGTTCTAGCCTCTCAAGGCAACCGCATGGCAGCCTCGATGACCGGGAAGCACGCCGGGAGGATGGTCGAGGCCAATATCCCGATGCCGGTGTACACGACGACCTTGGTAAGGACTGCGCGTTAGCTGCTACTGCGCGCACAGCTACTCACCCTCGGCGTCGTAGTGGGGGAGGGGCGTCTTGCGCCGTCCCGAGCCTGTGCGCTTGATCTCCGGCCGCTCGTCCTGCTCTTCCACGATGGCGGGCGGCGAGCCGTTCTTCTCTGGCGCAGCGTAGCCGTTACCGTTGACGGCGGCTTTGTGCTTCATGCGCATGTGCAATGCGTCCTTCTCCAGCCTCAGAGGGGAGGGGGAGCGGACGGGACGGCTGGCAGCGAGGACGGGGGAGGGGGAGCCGCCGCTGTCGTCCTCCTGGTCAAGCTCGGCGAACGAGGGGATGGCGCGGATGGGCGTCTCAGCGTTCGTGTAGGTGCTGCTTGTCAGTTTGGGGATCTCACGCCGACTTACTTGGCAGAGAGGTAGAACCGGCGCGTCGGGAGGGGCTTGTTGAGGACCTTGGACACGAGGCGGAACACGCGCGGCAGCGCTTTGAGGAGCGCATACTTCATGACCAGGCGCCAGAGGAAGATGGCGCCGATGCCGAGGACGACGCGGAGGACAATAGCCGGTACGGCCCAGATGATGCCGTAGCGCCAGATGCTGGGGCCAATTTCGAATAGCCCGGCCTCACGGACGGACAGGAGGTGGCCCATGGTGACGCCGAGGATGACGGCAAGAATCGCAATCGCGTCCTCGAAGCAGGGGCAGTCGTCGGGTGTCTCGGGGTGGTAGTGCACCAAACCCAGCGTGAGAGGGACCATGACGATGGGGACGGAGAGCGAGCCCGTGTTCACCCAACCAGTGATGGTTGTGCCGACGACCTCCCATGCGACCCAGCAGAGAGTGCCGAGGATCGTCCCGCCGATAATGTCTGGCAGCGAGTGCATGCCAGAGTAGAGGCGCCCGCCAGCCACGCAGATGAAGTAGAAAGCGAGGCCTGGAGTCAGAGCAAGACATGTGACACAACTCACCGGCCCAGCCGAGGGCGACCCAGAGCGAACCTGCAGCCTCGCGCTGCTCCCACAGCCATTGCCCGAGGAAGAGGGCGATGGAGATCGAGTTGGTCGAGTGCGACGACGGGAAGCCATACTCGCGATGATGCGTCGACACGGCTGATATCAGCTCAGCGCTATTCGCAGCTCAGCTACTCACACAGGCGAGTCACAGGCGGTGCGAACGGCCTGGGCGTGCAGGCAATGTCCTTCACCACACTGGACAGGTAGATACCGAGGCCCACGACGAACACGAGTCTGAGAGTTAGCCAACATCCGAGCCGACGTGGTCCGTGCGCGACGCGCCATGTCTCACGACGCGTCCGCATTCCGCCTATCGCCCTGGACCACGACACTGTCCACGAGTCCTCCGAAGGCTTTCCCCAGTGCAGTCCGACTTACCCGCGTGCCTTGTCATGTTGTCCGAGGAAGAAGAGCAATGGGAGGAACGCGGTGAAAAATGTGTGCGCTGGGGTCAGCAAGGCTTGGTGCTTGGATGGACATGGGTGCGCCGGGGCTACTCGTGATCGCCGTGTCGTTTCAATGGTGCTGTGAGCGGCTTCTGCTCACACAGCTCGAGCTTGGCCACCATAACCAGCTTGGGTCCATCTCCCGGAGCCGCTTCACACGCTAGCAGTCGCGATCGGCGATGGCCGGCTACGCGTCGCGACGCGGCCCACGTCTGCACGTCGAGCGTGCGGAAGCGCGATAAGCAGGATGGCATCTCCTATCCCGCACCGCAATCACTGCTCTCTCCTTCATGAAAGACTTATCTCTCCCTACCTTCCATCTCCCAACAATGTTATCCGTCCCAAGCCCACTTACTTCCAAACACCGCGCTCCAGAAGAAAAAGCGGTCTCGCCCTTTACTCCTGTACTTGCGCTGCATCTGGCCGATCCACTCGCTCTCAGCCGCGAGGGACGAGACGAACGAGCGCCGCAGAGCGTTGCGCCATGGCGAGAGGGCTGCGGCGTAGACCGCGTCGGGCTGGAGGCCGGCTTCGATGTGCGGTCGTGGCTGGGGAGGTGCGGGCGGAGGGGGTGGGGGTGTTGCATGCCCGTTCTTTGTGGATGTCATTGTTCTTGCACGAGAGGAATGGCGATGGCAGAGATGGAGATGGAGAGGAGTGGGAGATGGAGTGGAGTGGAGTGAGATGGAGTGGGGGAGGGATGGATGGCCTCGGTTCAGAGATGTGGTCTGAATCTCGACAAGGGATCAATAACCGGGGTAGAGGGAGGGAGGGACGCGCCAAGCCGCGTTCCGCTGGCAGGCCTCAATCCGCACCTCCACCATAGTAGGCACCGCAATGCCGGTTCTCCCTCAACAAACACTTACTTCGCATTCACTGCCAAACGCCTCCGCAGTGGCATCGCTTCCGCGTCGATTACGTGGGCTGGCCAATATCCGATCCATTCACAAACTAATATACAACTCTCATATCTAATCGCGACTGATGGCACGTCCTAGGTCGACACTGCGACGATCGCGGGAACGGCTGCGCTCACGCGAACGCGAGCGAGACAGCACCACGTCGTCGGGTCCGACGAGCGCAGCGTACTGGCCTCTCTTGCCTGCCGCCTCGCGCTTGTCCTGTGTCTTCTTAACCTTGCGCTCAGGGCGCACGACAATGACGGGCACGGGCGAGTGGGAGACGGCGAAGCGCGAGATGCTTCCCATTCCGGGAGCGGCGAAGGCTTTGCTCCAGTTGGCGAGGCGGGAGCGCTGGCCCTTGGTACCGACGACAAGAGCTGGTGTGAGCGGCTGTAGGCAAGGGGAGGTTGAAGGCATTGGCTAGGGACAACGGTAGGCGCCAAGCACCGTGGGCGCCCATATCAGATGCCAAGCCGGAACATTGATCACTCACAGTCAGGACGGTAGAGGGCTATCATCTTTAGGATCATGTCGGGAACGGGGCCCACGACGATCTCGCAAATGGCTGATATCTGATAGACACGTTAGCGATATGTACCATGACTAGTCCCGCACACAGACTCACCTTGCGCCCGTCCTCCTCATCGTTCTTGTGCAGCATGGTCCGGAGCAGCGACTGCGCCTCCTCGCGCAAATCCTCGTGTGCAGCTTCGGTGTTACGCTCTGGTGTGTCAGCGCATTCCTGACACGACACACGGCTGGTTCCTCAACCAATGCCGGTGCCTCGAGCAGTCACTCACCCGCATCCGACAGGTCCTTGACACGCATGGCAATGACCTCATCGCCATCTTCGACGAGCTCGCTCATGAGCCAGTCGAGTGCATCCTCGCCCGACTCGTCCGGGCTGACTGCGACGAGGAAGACGCGCGTGTTCCGGGAGCGCTTGTACCCTTCGCTCTTTGCCTGGGAATGGGTCAGCACGTGTGGACGCGATAGCATGAGTCTTGGCATCGACAACTCGGACTGCGGAAGGCTCCTGCGCAGCATCCAAAGCAAGGGAAACAGATACACGACGAGGTGCGAGTGGCCAGGCAAGTCTAATTTGACTGGGACCGTGCGCGTCGATCACAAATGTTGGGCGGGCTACTCCACTCCACTCCACTCTACTCCAACATTCGCGGCCAGCCTTCTCCATCTGGCCCGGTGGTGGCGACGCGCGTCTTCTTCTGCGAACCAGAACCAGCGGGCCCACTGTGCGGACCATGGTGACGGCGACTCACCTGAGCGGTAAATGTAAAGAGCGTGTCGGGGAGATCATCAAACGTCTCGAACGCCACCTTGCGGCGATACCTGCCGCCCTCGATACTGGTGCTGCCGGTGTGCGTCCGGGGGAATCCAGCCGTGCTGCTCCATCCTGAGGATCCTGGAGGTCCAGAGACGGATGTGCGAGGAGTGTGGGTGGTGCTAAGGATGCCTGGGATGTTGGGTGAAGTTGGGCTAAAGGTGCTCGCCGAGTTGACAGTGGGAGGTGGGGCGTCGGCGAGCTTGATGTGAGGGAGGTTGTTCGGCGAAGTGTCATCTGACTTGAGTGCCGTACGGATGGCTGGGGGTGGTGTATGGTCCATAATGTCCTAGCTTGTGGATGTTGATATTAAAGGAGAGATGAGGATGGCAAGTTGTTGAAGGGGATACGATGAGATGAAGAAGAAAGGATATGATCGCGGGTGGGAGTCTGGACTCTGTGTGTGTACGGTGTAATCGGTGACGGAAGGCTCGGCGGCGGCAGGAAGGGGATGACGCTGTCCGACCTCCAGGCCCTATTATGACTCCCTAATGTAGGGTATCAAATAAGATCAATCACTCCATCTCACTAACATTCCTCACCCCAGATCACTCCGAGTGTATTGTTGACAAAGTCGAGAACGGCCGTCGGACCCACCCATCGTCCATTTACTATCCTAATGTCCATCGCCAGTCCGTCCTCTTCCGCAGCCGGCATTATACAAAGGCAACGGCGTTCCGCTCCCCTCTGCACTTCATGCGCGTATCCCGCCCCATACGTGTACACAACGTATACTAGCCGCTCAAACATCCGTCTGAGCGTGTGCGTGAGTCGATGGTCGAGCGTGGCTTCCCGAGCGTCTGTGCGCTGTCCAGTTCGAGATATCGCGAGAGAATACTTTCGAGCGCAGTCTCGAGGATGAGCTCGCACATTCTGGCTGGCTCATCAGAGCACCGCTTCTTCGGGAGGATTCAGCACTGGAGCTCATCATCGGATGCTCACCTACACACCACACCTGCATGTCGTCGGCGCGGATCATGTCCACTGTTCCAGCTCCGCTACAACTCAAGACTCCACTCACCCGACGACGCTAACAGCAGGCCCACTGCGGCTCCTTCGTCGACCCACTCATCGAAGCCCCCCCGCTCCTCCTCGCTCTCGACCTCGTCCTCCTCAAACCCCGCGTCTTCCTGCATCTGCTGTACAACCGTGGCTCCCCTCCGCTCGATGCGCGTGGCATTGTCGTGGCGCCCTCCTCTTCCGTAGCCGGGATAGGGGCCCCTTCTGCGTCTAGCGGCTCTGGCCCGGAGAACGGACTCTTGAAGAACGGCTACGACCGCTCGGCGGGCTTACGCACCGACCTCATTCGGCTCGGTATCGCCACGCTCGCAGCCGAAGTCGCCGTACGCGTCGTAGCCCCCGAAATCTCGCCGTCGCCATTACTCTCCCCCCCGCTCTTGGGCGATATCTCATTCTCGCTCGTTGCGAGGACGGCTGCGCGTGCGTCTCTGGAGCTGGTAGCGCAGCTCGGGACGTCGACATTGCTTGCCCTCGCCCTCCTGCGGTTGAAGGGGTGGTATCCTCCAGACGTGACTGAGGCGTCGACAACGGACTCTGATCCCTCGCCTGCTCCAGCTTCCAAACCCGCCGCTCCGCCCTCACCTCAACCGGCACTTGCCCCGCCGTTCAGTGCGCCACACCCAACCGTGCTCGTTCCCAGAGACGGACGCCGCGACGGATTCCTCCCTATCCTCATCCCCCTGGTCCTACTGTACACCACCATCATCCCGCTCCTCCTCCGCCTCCTCCTGCGGATCTGGTATCCAACCACTTCGCCCTATCAGCCCCCATCACCATCGCCATTCCCACCGACCTGGCTCGCCACTCTGGAGCAGCACGTACCCAGCGTCGCGGCGGAGATGAGAGCGCTGGCGGAGGTGTGGAGTACAACCGACCGCGTTTGGGCTGGGACACGGGTTCTGGGAGGTATGAGCGCGGGATTTGGGCTGAGGGTGCTCCTCCCCACAAGGCCTTGGGAGACGGTGGCAATCGTGTTGGCGGGGTGGACGGCGGGGTTGGGCGCGTCGCGGTTATGCGACGTTGTCGGTGTGTAACTCATAGCTCGATTGAACGAAGAACACAAAAGAGTGGGGACCGTGTGAAGGGAGGTGCCGGCAGCGAGCAGATGTTGTAAACTACAGTACACTAGATGCATGACACGGACGACCTCTCAGCCCTACTCAGGCGGCGGCGTGAGCTCGTCACTATCCCCCGACGCCGACTTCATCTCGACATCTCCATCCTCCGCAGCGGCCTTGGCCGGCGACGCGGATCCAGATGCTGGGGCGGACTTGGCTGGCGAGGCAGACCGAGAGGCGGCTTTGACGGGCGACTCGGCAGACTTGACGGGCGAAGCTGAGCCCGACTGTTTGAGGGGGGACAATGAGCCACTGGCAGACTTGGCCGGCGACGCGGTCTCGTCCGCCGGCTTCGGTGATGCCGAGCCATCCTGCACCTCGTGGCCATTGGCCTCGGCCGCAGCCTCGACGTCGCCTTGTGCTGGCGTTCCCTCGCCGCTCGCACCCGCTCCTGGCTCGGCCTCGCCCTCTGCGTTGCCCTCAGTCTCGCCTGCCTCGCCCTCAGCTGCACCCTCGGCCTCGACGGTGGCCTCCGCGTCCGTCGTCTCCTCCTCAGCGGCCTCAGCATTCTCGGCATTCTCGGCAGCCTCAGCCACCGCCTCCGCCGTATCCCCCTCTGCCTCAGCCGTAGCCTCTGCCTCCTCCTCGCCCGCCTCTGCCTCTGCCTCTGCCTCTGCCTCGCCCTCGCCGTCTCCTTCGCCGGCCTCAGCTCCACCCGCGAGCTTGGCGGCTAGCCGCGCCTCGTTCTCCCGAATGGCGGCGACGAGTTTGTGCAAGTCGTAGTCCATGCCCTGCGCTGCCACGAAGCGGGGGTATGTCCGGCGCGCTTGTCGGAGCGCTAGCCAGTTGATCGTGCGTTTTTGCTGCTGTCAGCTCTCTCCTCACTTGTACCCCAGTCCCTTCGGACTGAAGACCGAACTGTAGAGCCGTCTGCTCCCTCAGGGACTCACCTCAGCAACCTCCGGCCCGGGCTCACGCCCGAACGCCTTCTCGTCCTCCTCCTCAGCCTCGACCTCGCGCAGCCTCTCCTCGAGCGTGAATACCGTCTCGGAGCGCACGGGGTCACCAAGGAAATCGCGCATGCCGGCATACTTGCTGTCCCAGAGGCGAGTGAGTGCCGGCGTTCCGAGGGCGTATGGCCAGCGGCGCATCGGCCCGCAGTGACGTTTCCACTTAGCTGCGGCGTCACGCGCAAGCGCCGTGTCGGCGGGAGTGAGGTCCCAGTCGGACTCGGGGCACGACTCGTTCTTCCATGTGGCCTGGGGTCAGCTACGTACGAAGGCCGCCAGAAGCAACTGCAAGCAATGGCGTCCGGCCGGATGAATGGTGACGGCCCGCACATGTACTCCCGCCTGCACGCGCGCCACTCACATATCGTCTCTCGCGGTTCATCAGCTCGCCGACGGTAAAGTCGAGCTCGGGCCCATCGGGCTCCATGCGCCGCATTTCCTGCCGGATCGTGCGCGCCGTGCTCCCCACCCAGGCGAGGTTATCCCCCTCCAGCACAAAGCTCTTCGGCATCCCGCCCGTCGAGTTCTGCTTGTTCGCACTCTCCTTCGTGAGGTTGAGCAGGAATTGGAACAGGATGAAGTACTGCACGAGGATCTGTCTCCGGAACGACGGGTCGGCAATCTCGTACTCGAGCAAACTCCGGCTGGTGAGGTATCGCGGGTAGCTACGCTCCAAGTCGGCGTGGGGGCGCTTGCGGGCGGCAGCGGCGCGCTCGGGGTTCTTGCCGAGGAGGACGCGCTCTTTGCGCGTTGCCTCGAACATGCGCGAGAGCACGAAATCGGACTTGGTGCGGAAGGACTCGAACGGTGTCCGGGGCGGGGTGCCGGTCGCTGGGCCGTCGAGGGAGGGTGGGTGCGCGAAGTACTGTTGTAAAGACCAGAGGGTGGAGTAGAAGTCGGGCTGGGCGGGAGAGGACTCTTTGGACTCGGACTTGGGCTTGTCCTTGTCCTTGTCCGCAGCGTCTGCCATCTCGACGTCTCCGTCGCCGGCTGCCTCCTCCGGCTTGGACTCGGCGGGCTCCTCCTCCCATGTCGTGACGACACGCGAGTACTCTCCACGGAGGTTGATGGCGCTCTTGTCCGCGATGTTAATGGCGCGGCTGGCGAACAGCTGCACTCTGCCCCTCAACTCGAGGTCCGCCGGCGTGTGCGACAGAACTCGGAGGAATGAGTTGATGAGCCGCAGCAGCGACAGCTGCTTGCCCTTGGCCACCGGCATGTCCTTCGTGAACCGCGGTGCGCGCGTCTCAACGTATCCGAACAGGCCGTGCCAAGTCGACGCGAGGAGCAGCTCGGGATACTCCTCCAGAAGCGGCACGAACAGGTGCCCAGTCTCGAGGGCAGGCGTCGCGGACGGGTTGGCGGCGAACACGACCTCAAACAGCGTGAGCACGGTATCCAGCCTATCTTGGAGAGCAGTCTGGAACCGCGCCTTGTCGGCGTCGGAAGCAGTGGATTCAGGTTCGGGCAGCTAGTGTGTGAGCGGGTGCTTCGTCCATCGTCTTGGGGCTTGTTGCTGGCATTCATCGCCTGGCTCGCCGACGCACCTCGGCATCCATGATGGGCCGCACGGCGACGTCCCTCGCGACCATCTCGAGGGTCGAACGGAGCACATCGATGCGCTTGCCTGTGCTTGGTTCCCCGCTCCCGCTCGTCCGCGCCCAAACGTCGGTGACCTGTTGGCGCAGTTGCTCAGCGTCGAGCGGTTGCAGTGCGCTGGGTCCTTCGTGAGCCGCAAGCAAAGGTTCGCGGGCGACCCATATGGACTGCGTGAGCGCGACAAGCTCGTCGCGCAGGGAGGCGTACAGCGGCGTCGCCATGTCGCCTAATGGGTATAATGTAAGGTATGGAGTGGAGGACCAAGTCGAGCGGTCTTTGTTGCAAGCAAGCCAGAATGCGGAGTGGTCAGGCACGCCCTAATTGATACATCAAGGCATTAGGACGGGAATAGGAACATTCTCGAAATTTTGGTTCCGCTAGTTGCCACCATTGGAGTATTGTACTCTCCTGCCAGCTTTCGAGTTGTCAACATTCTCCACTCGAGCTACATCCGCAGCCATGGCCCTGCCGACTCGCGATGCCCCACCACACACCCGCCGCCGACCACGCAGCCGCTCCCCACCGCGCCGCGAGCGTGAGCGGGAGCGCTACGACCGCGACGAGGTCCCCCGCGGCGAGCCTCCTGCACGCGCCGGCCGCGAACGGGACTACGACCGTCCACCGAGGGAATACAGGGACTACCGCGACCGCGATGGCGGGTATGCGCGTGACCGCGACCGTGATCGCGACGACTACCGCGGCGACAGCTATGGACGAGGCGACCGCGGAGGACGCGGTGGACGTGGTGGAGGTAGTGGGAGGGGAGGCTATGACGATCGGGATAGGGGCGGACGGTATGGAGGTGGAGGGAGGTATGATCGCGATCGCGATGAGGAGTGGGGAGGCCGTGGTGGACGGGAGAGGGACAGGGAGTGGAATCGGGATAGGCCGCTCGACAGGCGCGCGATTGAGGAGGGACGGAGGAGGCGTGAGGAGGAGCGCGCGAGGGGTGTGGTGTTTACCGCGGACGGACAGAAGATCGAGCCGAAGGGTGAGTCTGGACAAAGGCGGAGACGATGATGGGCGTAAGGCGCGGAGTCAGGGCGAAAGGCGTGGTCGCGTGGGCAGCGCTGACGCCAGCCGAGCAACCCGAGGAAGAGGCCACTCCGGAAGTCGACGAGGAGGTCGACGAGGAGACCCGCGCGATGCAGGCGCTCATGGGTTTCGGCGGCTTTGGAACTACCAAGGTGAGTCCAGATCTCCACAAGAGGGTCTCCCAGAGGCAGCAGTGCAGGATGCTGACATGTAGGGCGCGGAAGTCGAGGGCAACGACGTCGGCACGGTCAAAGTCAACAAGAAGCGAGAGTGGCGCCAGTACATGAATCGTCGCGGTGGATTCAACCGCGCCCTCGACTAGGCGGAGTCATGCTAGAGAGAGGCTTGGGTGTGCGCCAGAACTAGAGAGATGGAGATGTATTATCTGTATCCCGACTCTGCGGATGCGGGCTCCGCATTCGTCCCTTCTTTCCGCATCTGACAATGGTTGTGATGTGACCTACGGCTGTAGCAGTCCACAGCACCTTGCACACTCCATCCCTACGCTATATCTGCGCTCATCCGCGCACGGTGAGCCGACACCCCATACACACACACACACACCGCCCCATCACTCTGCGCTTCACGGAATGCCTACTAATACATGGTGCCAGTCTATGTCTGCATGCTGCTGTCTCTTCACCCAACAAAGCCCAACCTAATCCGTCATGCCCAACCGCATCTTCTCCGCCGCCAGCTCCTGTTCGCGCGCGCGGATCTCCGCCTTGGCGAGCTGCGATGCCTGCTGTTTTGATGGCTGGTGGTAGAGAACTGGAGTCAGCTTCCTGCCTGCAGACGTGCCAGCTGAATAGCATAAGGGCGTAGCTGCTCGTCGTTGTCTGCCCATTCTCGCCACATATCGCTAGGCGCTCCCTTTCTCCCCATATTCTCCTCTCTACTTCTCCTCATCCATTTCCTGGGATCTCACGACAGCCCTCAGCCCCACACCGCGCGACTCACCGACAATATACCGCTCCATCAAATGGAAACCGTTCAGGTGGTTGATCGCCTCCTTGGCGTCGTCCGGGCTCTCGTAGACAACATACGCGGTGCCCTTGGTCTTGAGCTCGGACGAGGTGCCAACGCGTACTTGACGGATTGGCCCGTACTTGCCGAACAGGTCGTACAGATCGGCGCCCGTGATGTTGAAGTTGCTGTCATTAGCTACTTGCGTTCCGGACCACTGCTAGCTTGGGAGCTCACAGGTTCTTGATGCTGGGAGTTAGCTAGAGAATCACTACACAATAGCGAACTTACAACAGCGTACGCGCCGTCAGTGGGTCTTTTGGTGCTTGGGACATGGCGACGGTGACAGGCGGATGGAGTGGTGATGTAACATTGAACGAGCTGGTCAACTTCGAGGCATTCGAGATGCGTTGGGTGGCAAGTCGGGATAAATCCCACCAAAATACAAACCTCAATAATCCCACGTGGCCGTCCTGATCGTCCAAAGATTTCGAGCGTCCCGGCCCTCCTCACCAGCGACCTCGGCCCAGACGTCAGCTCTCCTCATCTCCATTCTCTAGACATAGACATAGACAAAAATGGCGTCCGTCGTCACCCTCCCGCTCACCCTCTCGGCCGCGCCCGCGTCCTACTCCAAGCCCGCCGCCGGCAAGCCCTCCAAGCCCGTCGAGCGCCAGGTCTACCCCGCCGGTCCCAGCTACATCTCGTACGCGCGCCGCGAGCTCCTCCAGATCTCGTTTGCCGAGGACGACGAGGCGACCTCGTCCGCGCGCGCCGCGGCCGCCGCTAAGGCCAAGAGCTCCGAGGGCGAGGTGCTCTTCCCCGGTCTCGGTGAGGAGGAGGAGCCCGAGGCGCTCCTCAAGTCGGACCCCAAGGAGTGGAAGAAGCAGGACCACTACGCTATCCTTGGTCTCGGGCATTTGAGGTACAAGGCGACCGACGAGCACATCAAGGTTGCCCGTGAGTTTGTGTTTGTGTGGAGGAGGAGGGAGTGGGGGGGTATGCCTGTTTGGATTTCTTCCAAGTAGCTCAGGAGACTTCCGGAGAGGCATTGTCACAATACGGCCACCCGCCTCCGCCCTTCTCGCTGCGCTCGGAGAGCTCAGCTAACCCCAGACCGCCGCAAGGTCCTCCGCCACCACCCCGACAAGAAGGCCGACCACGACGACGGCTTCTTCAAGTGCATCCAGAAGGCGCACGAGACCCTTACCAACAACGAGAAGCGCCGCCAGTTCGACTCGGTCGACTGGAACATTGCCGACGAGGTCCCCAACCCCAAGTCTGTCCCTGCCGAGAAGTACTGCGATGTGTTTGCTCCCATCTTCGTTCGCGAGGGCCGTTTCTCCAACATCCAGCCCGTGGCCGAGTTCGGTGGCATCGACGCCCCCAAGGACGTCGTCGAGGGCTTCTACGACTTCTGGTACAACTTCGACTCGTGGCGTTCGTTCGAGTGGCACGACAAGGAGGCCAACGAGGGCAGCGACTCGCGTGACGAGAAGCGTTACACTGAGAAGAAGAACAAGACTGAGCGCCAGCGCATGAAGAAGGAGGACAACACTCGTCTCCGTGAGCTCGTCGACTCGGTTCTCGCCTCGGACCCGCGTATCAAGCGCATCAAGGACGAGGAGAAGGCTGCCCGTCTCGCCAAGAAGAAGGGCGCCGCCGCCCCCGGCAAGCCCGCCAAGCTCTCGCCCGCCGAGGCTAAGAAGGCCGCTGAGGCCGCCAAGAAGGCCGAGGAGGAGAAGAAGAAGGCCGAGGCCGCCGCCAACACCGCGTCCAAGGCCGACCGCGAGGCCGCCAAGAAGGCTAAGGAGGCCGCTCGCAAGAACCTCAAGAAGTGGAAGAAGGCCATTGCCGGTGTCATCACTGCCTCCAACTACTTCGTCGAGGGCACTCCCTCGGCTGCCGTCGTCGAGAAGCAGCTTGCCGAGCTCGACTCGATCGTCGAGCTCTCCGAGCCCGAGTCCATCAAGGACCTCAAGGAGAAGATCGAGAAGGCCGGCAACGGCGCCCCGGCCAAGGCTGTCCTCCAGGCCAAGGTCGCCGAGATCGGCGAGAAGGGTGCCGGCAAGTTCACCGAGTTCGCTTAAGTGCGGGCGCGGTGGTTGTTGTAGTGCGGCGCGCGGGAGCGTGCTGCAGTAGATAGGAGATATATAGTATGCTATATCTTGCTAGCAAGTGCGGGGTGCAACAGCGCGGCGGTGGGAGGTGATAGGAGCAGTTTCATGTTGTCAAGAGTTGTCTGCTTGGAAAGTGGCAAGAGGCAAGTCGTTCATTATCATCTGGCATCGAGCTCTATGTATTGCTCTACAAACGGCGGCTGTGTTGCAGCGCCTGTCTTGTTCGCTACAGACGTGCGACTAGCTGGCACGAACCCTCATCTCGCCGCGCGCTCACTTGATGAGCTTGGCAATGCGCGGGTCCTGCTTCGCCCAAGCCCTAAAGTCCCAGGCATCCGGCACGATCTTCTTGCTCTCCTCGACATCGCGCGAGATGAGCTTCTTGAACATAGCGTCGAAGTTGGCATACCACTCGCGGTCCATCTCCTTATCGTTGCGGAACTGCTCGTGCGTCATTCCGAGCGTCCGGACTTCGCGCCCGGTCACTTCGGCAAGCTGTTCGGCCACCTGCTTGACGGTCATATTCTCGCCAGCCGCCTCCATATCCTTCCCCACCCATCTTCCGGGGTCGCGGAACGCAGCAGCCGCCCAAGAACCGGTCTGCTCCACCGCATACGACGGGAGCACCACATCGTCCGGCATCGGACAGGCGATCGTGATTGGCTTGGTCTTGTCGTCCTCAGCGTCCGAGGGGAGGAACCACTTGACGTTCGAGTAGTAGTAGCTTGACAACAGGATCGTCGTCGGCAGCCCGCTCGCCTTGAGCCGGTCCGCGATGCGCGTCTTGCTGTCGAAATGCGGGATGACGTGCGGCGCCGTCGAGCCCGTGGTGGAGAAGACGACGTGCTGGAGCTGCGCGGACACGAAGGCGTCGACGGCGCCGAAGCCGTGTGATTCCTCGAGCGCGGCGGCTTCGGTCGCGCTCATTCCGCCCTTGTAGTAGTGCCAGAAGTCGGTGTTGAGGAATGCGCCGTAGGCGCCTTCGAGGGCGGGCGCGTAGCTCGAGGGCGAATCGAAGTCGCCTTGGTGCAGGGTAACCCCGGCAGCGGCGATTTCTGCTGTCAGCGGCGGTGTGGGGGCGGGGGGTCGGTGGGTAGGTAGGTGGGGGAAGGGGGAGGGGTGCGAGGGGTGAGGGGCTGGGGGGAGAAAGCAGCAAGGCAGGCGAGTTGGAAATGAGATGGATAAGAGGAGGGGAAGTGACAACGCCCAACTAGGACTCACCCTTCGCACTGTCAGAGTCGGGGTTACGTGTAATCCCAACCACGCGGAACCCGTCATTGAGCAGGGCACGCGCAGTGCTCCCGCCCTGCTTGCCCGTGACGCCAAAAACGACGATCGTCTTGTCGCTGTTTTTGAGGGACATCCTGTTGGCGTGGAGTGATAGTGGTCTTAGGTGGGGGTAGAGGTGAGGTGAGGTGGTTCAGTCACGAGTAGTAGCGTGAGCTTCGGAGTGATGATAAGGTGTTGTGGGAGTGCCGAAAGCGTTAGCGTTTGGCCTCTTTATATGCTCGTCGCCTCGACTAGCTCGTCACCCGCGGCTCGACAACGACCACTTCCGCGATGCAGACGCCGGCCGACGCTGTTCGTTACTCAGCTGTGTCAGATGCTCCATGTAAGCTTGTATAGTGTGCGTAGTGCGCGATCGGCCGCCGCAGCCGGCGTGGACGGATGAGCGCGCGGGCGCTCGCGTGCAAACATTATTTCTTTTGTTCTTCACGCTAGCGCGAGGGTCGAGTTGGAGCATGCGGCTAAAGTTACAGAGCATGAGGGTCGACTGGAATCAGATATGACGATCGATGCGGAATTGCGCGGAATGTCGGACATGTCGGCGCTCGGCCACTGGCCGATCTTCGGTTCGGCCTCGGAGCTCGGTGGGAGGTCGGTTTGAATCAGCATGTCCGAGGGCATGCATGGATCGCTGGAACGCGTCGACTTTTTGGAAGATTCGTTCAGGCCATGATATGCATCTATCATACAGTCTGCCCATCCCCACATGCCACATGCGACACATTCGCCCACACAAACAAACATGGTCATGGTCTACGGCCTCGATGCAAAGTATCCCACCTTCTCGACGCCCTCCACCAGCGCGTCGACGTTGCCCAGCCACTGTCCAAGCTGGCGTCAGCGATTTCCTCCGAGTATGCCAGCTAAGCAAACATCATGCAAGCTGGTTGCGGGTCCTTCGGGGCAGTTTCCACTCACCAGCTCTTTCTTCTCTGCGACCGAGCGCAGGGGCTTGCCCTCCTCGTCTACCTTGTCGACAACTCTCTCACGCTCCGACGGCACTCTACGGCTTGGCGTAAGCGGAACCGGGGACGGCGTCGAGCCTGGGAGAGCCCCCTTCGTCAGCTCGGACGGGAAGCCGCGAGAACGCTGCATGCCAGGTGTCGAAGACGATGAACGCGGGAGGCCTGGCGTGTCGCTTAGGATCGGAGCCGCACTCTGCGCGCGGGAGTGGCGGGGGCGTGGCTGCATATCCGCAGGCGTCGTACTTTGGGCAAGAGGAGAGGCCGGGACGTGCTTGCTTCCACGGCGGGCAAGCAGGGCAGGGTCGTTCTCCATGGCCAGCTGCGTTGTTGCCCGTGGAGGCCGGGCCGCAGAGGGCAGGGGCCGCGACGACGAGGCAATTGAGGCGGACGAGCGAGAGGACGCCAGCGACGTCCGTGATGAGCTCCTGGATATACGCGACGCGGCTGACGATTTCGGAGGCGGCGCTGACATGCGTGACGACGCAACCGATGATGGCGATGGCATCGGGACGATCGACGCAGACAGCGACGGGCGGTGTCGTATGGTGCCCTTCGCGGGGACGACCGTCGATGACCCCGTCGACGAGCTTCCAGACTCGGCAGACATGGTCGACCCCGAGCTGCTCACTCTCGAGCTCTCGCTCCTAGCATTCATCTTGCGCTGAGCTTCCGCCCACGCCGCAGAGTCGCGTTTCGTAAGCGAGCCGTCATCGTCGCTGCTCCGCGGGGATGGCGGAACAGGAGCAAGGGATGAGCCGCTCGAGTTGGACACCTCTCTCCGGTGGGCGGAAGGCGTTTCGAACCCGAGAGTCGGCTTTGCTGGCTTGCGCGGAGTCCGGGGAATAAAGGGGAGGTCAGAGTCGGTCGAGGGCCGGCTGGGAGGCGCCTCAGAGTTGAACCGAGTGTGGCCACGGATGGCCATGGACACATCCTGGGACGAGATGAAGGACTGAGGCTCAGGAGTGTTGAATCCGCTGTCATTGCTCGACGATGCCGAGATTCCGCGATTACCATTGGAGGAAGGGTTCGCAGCTGCGGCGGCTGCACCTTCCGGCTGAAGGTAGAAGTAGAGGAACTCGCAGCACTTCATTCTTGCCCGTCAGCAGCTTCCTGCAGAGGGGCGACTCACCGGACATCCTTGTCGACGCTCTTTCCGCGCAGCACACGCGATACCGCCTCGAGCCCAGCGAGCTCTTCGAACACCCGTGTGTTGTGCGGCGCATCAACAAGAATGCAGAAGAGCAAGTCCATAATGTGATAGGCCGTCGTAGGCTTCCCCGCTGTGGGCTCTTGGTTGCGGAGCAGGAGGACGAGGTCGATGAACATCTGCACATCAGCTCACGGCGAATCAAACCAGCTGACTTACCTCCATAGCCCACTTCTGGCCGACAGCCTCCTTGCACGACTTTGACACAAGGCAGAGACCCTGCAGCAATACAATGGCGGCGTCCAGCTCGGGAATCAGGTGGCTGGTCAGGTCGTCGCCAGTCGGAAGCGAGGTGTCTTTTGCCCTCTTGGCAAGTGACGCGGTGTGCCGTCCGAGAAGGGCGAGGATGGGTTCGTGGCCTGTTTGTCAGTGTCCATTGTTTCGAATTGCAACCTACATTTGAGAGAGAGGAAGTCTGCGATGTCCATGCCGACGCCGCTGCAAGCCGACACCAGTGCAGCCTGGCACTGCCGCAGGGCAGGCAATCTGCGACGACTGGAGCTGCGTATACTCCGAAGCTGGTGTGAGCTAGCTAAGAACAGGAGCGAACTCACGACATCAAGATGAGGCATCAGCTCGTCGACGGTTCGCACGTCTTCGAGGGGCGGCGGGGCGACGCTCGCCTTCCTCTTGGGCGTAGGCGGTGGTGGTGCAGCCATGGCGGATAAGGCTGTGGAGGACTGGGACTTGCGGTGGCCCGATGTCGGGCGGCGCACTTGCCCTGGCGTCCTTCCAGGTGTCTCCATGCTAGAGACGGTGTTGTTGTAGAAGTGGGGGAGGTGAAGTGGTGAAGAACAAGTGAATGTTGATGACGGGGAGGGGAAAAGCCATGAAAGCAGGCGCCTTGTGATCGTTTGTTTGTGTCAATTTGATTCCGTCATTACGGGTGGCGTCGCCTAGGCCCAGGGCGGGCAAGTGACGTAGGGTGGAGGCAGTCGAGTATGACGAGCCACCGTGCATGCAAGTTCCAATTTAAAGTGCTGTTCTCATCTGCGATGCATTGTCCGCGCATGCTCTTGCTAATGGCTATAGAGGCAACGTGTTCAGCACGAGCTTGTGGTTAACCGAGGACGTGATTTGAGGGCGTGTAAGAGTGATGGTGACGGCGTGACTGGTAGTCAGGGGGTGGGAAGTGGCGGGATCGACAAGTCGACATCATTCTGCAGGGCAGGTTGGGTGACTGACGCGCGTTACTTTGATCAAGGTGGCACGGCGTGCACGTGAGGGAGTAACTGTACATGTGGGAGGGCGAGTAATCATAGATGCAAAGGGTGATGTACTGTACATGATCAGGCGAGAGAATACGACCGTCTACAAGGAAGTCATGACTCGGAAATGGTAATTGGAAACGCGTAGCCATCCGTGTTTTGTGCTTGCTGAGAGAAATTGCTGATCAACGGTGCTCATATTCTGTGCGTTAGCGACTGCTTAACTGTACACCTTTCGCCATCGTCCTGGAACTCACAGAACAGACCACAGCACCGCCGCTTGCGCACTGGAGCCACCGGCACGGGCATCGGCGCGCCAGGCGGACCTGGTGGTCCCGGTGGTCCCGCTACGACCACAGGAGCGACCACCACCGGCCGTGGCCGCCAGAACATCATCGAAGCCCAAAACGGGCCCATTCCCCACATGCCCCATCCCCATCGCCTGTGGACGTGGACGTTGACCGGGCGCTGGGGAGGGCAGTCGGCCTGCCCTTGGCCCTGCTGGTTGGGGCCGGGGTATCGTTCGTAAGAGGCCCCGGGGGCTTCTTCCTTGTATGTCGGTGTCGCGTCCTTTGTCGGGTTGTAGTTGGCGTTGTAGTTGGCCGTCTTGGGCGCGTTGTAGCCTTCGGGCTTGGCGCCGTCCTTGGGCGCCTCGGTCTTGGCGTAGTTGGCCGTCTTCGGTGCTTCGGGCGCGCCGTTGTAGTTGGACTTGGGCTCAGACCGCGAGGCAGCGTTGTAGCCTGCTGGCTTGGCTTCGTTGGTGGCAGCGGCGGGGGCGTTGGCGTTGTAGTTGGCCGACTTGGCTTCGCCGCCAGCATAGCTTGATCGCTTGGCTGCATCGGCGCCGCCGTAGCTCGCCCGCTTAGCGTCCTTGCTCGCCGCCCCAGGATATCCGGATGGCTTGGCGCTGCCGCCAGCATAGTTCTTCTGGGCTGGAGCGGAGCCGCCGCTGTAGCTCGCGCGTCTGGGCCGCTCGCCGGACCCGGCGTAGCTCGAGCCATAGGCCCCGCCGTACCCGCTCAGAGGCCCGCTGACGCTCGCGCGCCGCGCGCCGTAGGATCCGCCGTAGCCGCCGCCGTAGCTGCTGTATCCTCCGCCGTAGCCGCCGAAACCGCCTCCTCCGAATCCGCCGCCGAAGCCTCCGCCGTATCCGCCGTATCCGCCGCCGTATCCTCCGAAGCCGCGTCGCATGGTTGCTTGGTGTCGCTTAGTGTGTAGGCGTTGAGCGTAGAGGTGCGAAGGGGCCTATCGCGTGGGAAGTGGGTTGATCGATAGTCGAGTTGATAGAATGAAGTGCTGAACCGGATGTGATGTCGACCGGTTGACAGTGGTGGTAGTAGTGTTGCTCGTTGAGGTGAAGATGAGAAGAGTAAGAGATGGTGAGTTGAGGTTACAGTTGTCACCTGCCAGCAGAGCGCTTATATGACAGCCTTGCTGCCCCGACGGCCGATGACCGATGGGCGCATGCGGCGCATACGACCGCCTACGAGCAGAACATGAGCGCATACCATACCAGGGCGGGTCAGCAGGCTGTGCTATGCTAGCGTGAGCGGGCATGGTGGACAAGTGGGCTGAATGTGGGGCGCACGTCCTCCTTCATTGGCCCTCTCTGCATCTCAAGCCTGGAGTTAGGAGTTTAGGAGATCGCCGCTCGCGAGCGTAGAATGACAACAAAGGTGACAGCCTTTGTCGAGGACAGGACAAAAGTTTGAGATGCAGGGCCGGCGGTGGCGGTGGCTTGGGTGTATTGAGAGTTAAGGATTTTCAGCTTTTAGGAGCTTAGGGAACCGGCGTTAGTTTATCTGCGTCCTTGTTCTCTTAGTTCTGCGAGGGCGAGCGTGCCTTAATACGCCTAGATCCAGTACGGGCATGCGCTGGTCATCTGCTGAACTTCAGTTGGTGTAGGAGACTGTAGGAGACTGCAGAGGGGTGGGTTGTGCCAAGCAAGACAAGTTCGGCGCAGATCTTGTCATCGGCTTCCGGTGGAATGCCGGTCCGATCCGCATCCGCATCCGCACGTCGTAGCCGTGTCGTCCATTGTGCTTCGGATGATCCCATTGTAGATCGCAGCAGCAGTGCATAGAGCTATGTAGGGCGTGAGGCTTTGTTGCGCGGCTACACTAGGAAGCACACTCGTGCAATGATCTCATGACGCAATGCCGTGTTGCTTGCTGTCCACGGAGTGACTGGGCGACCCACACCCATTCCTCGTCAGAATGCAGCCTCCACGCGCCTCATACCGTCTACCCTGCGCCTCAGCGCCTCAGCATCTCTAGTATCTACGTCTCTACCCTTCTACGCATCTACCCCGCACGTCTCATCCTCCCCCACCCAGCCTCTGCATCATCTACGCGTCATCAGCAGGAGCCGAAGCGGGAGCCGCAGAGGCGGCACCTGAGGGGGCACCAGGGCGGCCCGGAATCTCCCCCCGCGCCTTCCTAGCCTCGTACTCGGCCTTCTTTGCTTTCTTCGCCTCGTTCTTCGCCCGTGCGATCGCCGCAGCCTCCGCGCTGCCCTTGGGCGCGGGCTGGGACTGCCCTGTGGGTGTGCTCGCGCCGGAGCCGGCGGTGGAGGGCGCGCCGGAACGCGTCTTACGGTCCTTCGAGTCGAACAGGACGGTGACGGGGCCCTGGGGTTAGCCATGTCGGGGGCTGCGGGATGACGCAAGACGGGGCTCGAACGCAGGGCAGATGAAGGGGAGCGGAAAGTCCAACTAAGAGCAGAGTGTACGATTGTGGATATGGTCGGGACACTCACATCGTTGGTCAACGAGACCTGCATCATCGCACCAAACTGCCCATCTGCTGTCAGCTTCGCGGACCTCTACAAGACCCTGGCAGCTGGCAGATAGTCTCCACCGCTCCATCGCTCGTCCACAGTGCCCAGACCACCACAACGGCGATACCACCTCCCCCGTCGCCCCGACAGCCCCGCGCCGACGCACCCTTAATCTTCGCAGGCGAGTACGCCTTGCCCATCTGCTCCAAGAACGACGTGTACATTGCCTTCCCAGGCTCCGTCGACTGTTGTCAGCGCCTCCATTCATGGCCGGGAGCGTACCATCGACTGGTGGAAGTCTGGTGTCAGCTGCTACGGGGATCGAGGAGCTTACCTGGACGAGCACCCTTGAAGTTCGCGAAGAGGGTGAATTGGGACACTGGGGTTAGCGAGGCAGAGGGCAAGGAAGGAGAGGGGGGGAGGAGAGAAAAGGAGAGGGGGATGAGAAGGGAAGGGGGAGGCGAAGGGCAGGAGAGAGGAGGAGGAAGGGAGGAGAGGAGGAGAGGGGAGATGAGATGAGGAAGGGGGCTGCGGCCTCCCATTGCACGTCGTGTGTGCGAACAGCGCACCTCGATGCCGCGAGCTGAAGTCGAGCCCACGGCGAGCTCAGGTCGAGTAGCTCTACCCCCTGCTCCCACGGACAGGCGAAGCACATCGCTCCCACAACCAAGCGCCACCTCCAACGCCAGACTTGACTCACCACACAACACCTCGCCCTCGACATCCACCACACTGCGCCGCCACGCGTCGTCGCCATCCCACAACTTGGCCGCCAGGACCTTCTTGATGATCC
This sequence comes from Cutaneotrichosporon dermatis, assembly GCA_020011015.1. Classification (NCBI taxonomy): domain Eukaryota; kingdom Fungi; phylum Basidiomycota; class Tremellomycetes; order Trichosporonales; family Trichosporonaceae; genus Cutaneotrichosporon; species Cutaneotrichosporon dermatis. The sequence continues at coordinate 3,787,537 of JAIGNX010000001.1, read as the reverse complement.
ACGCCGCGTCGTCCTGTGTGTCGTCTTGTGTGAGCCCACCTCTCCATGCGCGCTCCACAGCGTACCAAAGCCTCCACCAAGCGAGGGGGCCAAGTGCGGCCTGCACCAAGCGAGGCAGGTAGGCGTAGGGTAGACTCACTGCGCTCGACGCCCACGAGGACCATCAGCCCGCGGCCGATTTGGGAGATTGTCTGGCCCTCCACTGCCGTCAGCACGCATATGTAAGTAATAGGACGCACCGGCCACGCTTGCGTTGATGACTTTCTGGACGACGGCGCGCATGCTTGCGGAGTATGCTTGTAGAGGGTGGTGAGATTACAGCGCTCGTCTGAGGTTGTTTTCGATGGATGGTCGAAAAGTGGAGGTCGTCCGCTCGGATAATCGGCGGTCGGGCCGGCGGGCGATCACCCGACACCCCAGGACAGCACATATGATACAGATGCATGCTCTGAGTGGATTATACAACAAAACTCAACTTCCTGCCTCCTCTCCCCTACTTTCTGGCCTTCTTCGCTCCGTCCTTCCCATCCTTCGCGTCCGTTTTGTCGAGGTGGTCGCTGATCGCGTCGATAATGTCGATCTTCTTCGTGCGGCCCGTGAGGCTGATTTCTGTCTGTCAGATGGCTTCCACAGAGCCGACCAGCCACTCACTGTGCACCTTGGCGTAGTCTCGCAGGTCTTGCACCTTGAGCTGATCGTTAGCTGGACCAGGTTTCGTAGCTCACCTTATCCATCGTGCCCTTCTTGTACGCGCCAGCGACGTCTTCCAGGTCCGCCTCGTCGATCTGCACGTCAGCGAGGCGACACACATGCACGCACCTGGACAATGTGACGCTTCGCCGAAACGTTCAGGACCTCGACAGCACGCTCGTCGTCGTCGACCAGCTTCTTCCATTCGGTCATGAACTGGCCAGCGGCCTTGTGGATTCCGGCGTACTTGGGCAGCGCCTTGTCGTCGAACGACTCGGTGTCGAAGTCCTCCTCGAAGGCGAGCGCTTGCAGCTGCCGCTGGTGGTACTGAAGTGCTGCGAGTGAGCTTACGAATGGAATAGTTAGTTCACCTGGATTCGGGTAGATGTCAGACACATATTTACCCGACTTGAAGCGCAGACGACGCATGAGCCGCTCCATGATCTTGGTCTGCTCGTCCGTGGCTGTCGTCAGCGCAGCCTGGAGACTCACTCACCTGTCAGGTTGTCGGTCATCTTCTTGGGTGGATCGCGGATGTCATCCACGAACGGGAGGGGTATGACATGGAATCCGGGCGGATCGTCTTGCCCGCCCTCTCTCTTGTTAATCGTCTCGGCCTGTGGAACCAGCACACAGAACTCGGGAGCACTGCTGGCGCGGAAACGGCAGAGAGCCAGCGCATGGCGGTCGAGCTTCAGACACGACTTGAGCAGGGCAGTAAATGTGCGTGTGCTGCCGGAGTAGATCTCACCGTCAGCGTCATCAAAGGATATGCACTAACGGCTTCGTCGGGGTAGATGAAGTATGAGTGTTTGATATTGTCCGTCAAGATGAGATGTTCGGGCGACTGGAATCCAAGAATCTTGATCTCTGTCGCGAGTTAGATCAGTACAGAGCGGGAAACTCACGCGGCGGATCAATGTCCATAGTCTTGAAGCTGCGAATCTGCTCATCTGTAAACTTGATCTGGAGGTTAGCGTCATGATTACTACGGAAGAAACTCACCCTCGTCTTTGCTATGAGCTTTGGGTGCTCGGCGGCTTCCGCAGCCCACGCGTCACCCTTCATGCGCGCATCACCATCTTCCTCCTCGCCGCCGTGCCGAGCCTGCTGGATGCGCACAAGCTCCTCTGCAATGGCTCGCTGCTCATCCTGGAACGTCGGCGTCTCCCACCAATTTGGCTCTAACACATTCTCGATCTTGGCTTCGGTGCCAAACTCGTATGCTGTTGTCAGGTCGTCCGCCGATAACTCGGCGCCCGTTTCCTGACCGTCAGCTCCGACGCAGGACCGGGACTTACAGCTGCGATATACGAGGTCCTGATGTTGACTTCCTCGACCTGTTGTCCACGCATGCGCACAAGCTTGGAAGTTCCCTTCTTCTGCTCGGAGATCAATGAATACCTGGAGGTTAGCCTCGAATGCGGAAATGTAGACCCACCCAGCAACACCAATCTCAATGTCTCCATCGCGTCCACCAAACTTGAGCGGGATGGAGAACTGTTTACGCTTAGGAGCTTGGCGGATGACGAGATCGGAGATGAGATCGGTCAGGTCTTCCATGCCGTCCGAGGAAGAAGTCCCCGCGGGAGTCTCCCCACGCTGAAGAATGTCCTGGGCGTCAGCAGACGGAGGCGTTCTTGCTTACATTCCAAAAGGCATTCGCATCAAAGACATGGCCTGGGCGATTGATGAAGAAGGTGTTGATGGAAACTCCGTAAGCCGTAACGTCCTGTTGTCAGCCAGCGAACTAACCAGTCCACTTACACCGAATGTTACCCGAGCGGGGACTAAGTTGCCATCACTCCCTGGTGGCTTGTCCTGGTCGGTGATGAGGAAGACACGCTTATTGCCCGTGACACGATTACCGCTGGTCGTCAGCACCTCTCGCAAGTCACAGGGCCCAAGCCAATATCCTCGACTTACGCATCACGGAAGAGGTAAAGGCATGCACGCAGCACATCCGCAGGGTTGAGCTCCTCGTCCGGCTTAACGGGAGGGTAGGTCTCTCGCAGAATAGCTGGCTCAGTCGTCGGCTCATCCGTATCGCCCTGGGCAGCATACTCGTCATCCGCGCTCTCGAGCACCTTGATGAGGCGCTTGATCTCGTCGGCACTAATGGTACGCAGGGCCTGGACGACATGGGTTTTCTTCGGGTGGGAGATTCCATCGTCCGCGGCAGGTGCTCTAGTAGACTGACAGTCAGCCTCCAGTTGGCATCCCCTGTCATGCCTAGAACTCACGTCGACGTTGTAGAGAAGAACTCCCACGCTATCTGAGGGGCCGGTTATAACTTTGGTACGTTCGATCTTGACCACAGCTTCGAGAGCTTGGTGAAGCGGACTCTTGCCTCGAATCACGCCGGCTTCATTCTCAGTGTCTGCAGCCGGGGTCTGCATTGATTGAGAAGCATCGATGCAGAAGAGGATGTGGTCCCGGGCGGCATACTGGTACTGCGGAGAGTTAGCGTGACTCGACTGGCGTGCAACTCACCTCGGACTGGTCGATAACGTCGTCATCGTAGCCGACATCGATGTCCCATTGGGAGTTTGAGCCATTCCCCATATAAGACGACATGGCGGTTGCAAGCAGGCCTGATTGAAGAGGAGTTGAGAATGAAGACGAAGGACGTCACTGAACAAGTTGGGTCCACAACAACCTCCACTCTCAAGTCGCGTCATCTGGGGCCCACAACGGAAGTAATCTCGGGCACTTAATCCTCGCGTGGCATTACCTAATCCAACCTACAACTCCACCCCAGACGTTTGAGCGATCAACCAATATCGTCACTGAGCGGTGACTACTCCGCTCGACTCGGTATCAGTCAGTCCTCGTTGTCTGATCAATCTCACCATTCCCCACTCCCTCCTTTCTCTATCACACCCCATAACCGCCCGCTACTCTAGAAGCAGCAGCAGCATAATGCCAATGCCGCCTCCTCCAGTGCCACGGACAAAGGCAAGCGACGTTCTCCCCAAGTCGAGCGGCCAGTCGCCGCTGTCCAAGTCGCCTCTGTCCAAGTCGCCCAACAAGTCTCCCAACAAGTCGCCCACGCTCAAGCCTCTCACCCAAGCCTCTGCCTCCGTCGTCCCTCCCTTATCCTCTGATGGCCACGATGCTCTCGCCGAGGCTATCTCCAAGATCGACACGCTGAGGATGTCGCAGCCCCCAAGTGCTGCGTCGACGCCGCCCTCGTCCAGACCGGCCAGTAGACGGCAGTCGCAGGTCGCTCTTGGCGCCTCGATGTCTGAGAAGCGATTCTACTCCCCGCCCGCAACGCCGCACTTTGGAGCTCAGACAAACCTGTGTGTATCTCTGCAACGTCACAACAGCTGACGCCCCAAGTCTTAGACAGCTAGACGACAGCACCAAGGTCATTCGGCAGAGCCGTGACTCGAGCGACGGCTTGAAGAGAGCGCCTTCGGTCTCTGGTATTGGCGGTGTGGGTAAGTCGCCTTCTGCCCCATATCTGTGTAGAGATCTAACACGCAGTTGAGAAGCCCGACTACTCTGAAGCCAAGATTGTCGTTGCAATGGTTCGTTTGCCCCAAAGCTAAACTTGTTGGTGCCTTGGCTGACTCTGGCAGGTTGGCCTCCCCGCACGCGGCAAGTCGTACCTTAGTAACAAGATGATGCGCTATCTTCGAGTGAGACCATCTCCGGCGTCCGTCGCTAACAGCTACAGTGGCTCGAGTACAAGGTCGACGTCTTCAACGTTGGTCAGCTGCGGCGGTCCCAGGCGCGCGACGCTGCCAGCAGGTGAGTGACCATGTTTGAGCGTCCGTGCAGAGGCGGCATCGCTGACCGTGCCAGCGGCAAGAGAAAGGCAGACCACTCAGCCAACTTCTTCTCGCACACCAACGCGGACGCCAATGCGGAGCGTGAGCGGCTTGCGGCGGAGTCGCTCGAGAGCCTGATCACATGGCTGAAGAAGGAGGGCGGCAACGTCGGAATCATGGGTGGGTCGCACGTGCGACGACTAGAGCGTTGCTGACGTACTCAGACGCGACGAACAGTACTTTTGAGCGCCGAGCAAAGATTCGCGACCGTGTGTCGCGCGAGCCCGGCCTACAGCTCATGTTCCTCGAGTCGGTGTGCGACGATCCGGAGGTTATCGCCACGAACATTGCACTCAAGGCGTCGTCTGGCGACCCGGACTACGCTGGCATGTCGCGCGAGGAGGCTATTGCCGACTTCCGCAAGCGCATTGAGGCTTACGAGCGCGTCTACCAGACTGTGTCGGAGCCGGACATCAGCTACTGCCGCATTCAGAATGTCGGGAGCCGTGTGACTATCAATCGCATCGAGGGATACCTGCAGTCGCGCATGGCATTCTATCTCATGAACCTGCATCTCAAGCCGCGTTCGATCTACCTCTCCAGGGTGAGCTAAGCATGGCTGAATCGAGCTAACATGCAGCACGGCGAGTCGATGTACAATGTGCAGGGCAAGATTGGTGGCGATGCCGAGCTGTCGCCTCGAGGCATGGAGTACGCCCGTGCTCTTCCTGGTCTTGTCAAGCAACACATCGGCGACATTGAGCTTGAGGTGAGCTAGCAGCGCGGGCAACATTAGCTGACATCAGGTGTGGACATCAACTCTCACCCGCACGATTCAGACAGGCGCCCACCTCCCGCACGAGAAGAAGCAATGGAAGTCGCTCGACGAGCTCGACGCCGGCGTGTGCGACGGCATGACCTACGAGGAAATCGAGCAGAAGTACCCCGAGGACTACGAGGCGCGCGACGACGACAAGTTCAACTACCGGTACCGCGGCGGCGAATCGTACCGCGACGTCGTCGTCCGCCTCGAGCCCGTCATCATGGAGCTCGAGCGCGCCGACAACGTCCTCATCATCGGGCACCAAGCCATCATCCGCTGCCTGTACGCCTACTTCATGGGCCTCACGCAGGAGCAGCTCCCCTACATCAACGTGCCGCTGCACACGCTCATCCGCATCTCGCCGCGCGCGTACGGGTGTATCGAGGAGCGCTTCTCCGTCCCTATCGAGTCGGTCGATACGCACCGCCCCAAGCCGATGAAGAAGAGCAAGGAGGGTGTGGACACGAGCGCGCCGGCGGCCGAGATCCTCGTCGCGGATAACACCAAGCGTGACTATTATGGGTCGCACGCGCCGTCGCATGCGCCGTCGGAGGCGGCGTCGGCTACGGGGACGGCGGCGAGGTCCGAGGCGGCGTCGCCCGCTCAGAGAGTGTAGAGAGATCTGGACTAGTTGTACCACGGAAAGATGTACCTATAGATTGCGCGCTCGTGTCTGGGCTGGAGTATGGCGAGCACGCGATAAAGAACGGCCTGGGGCGGATCATGATGTTCATGCAGTGTCATCCGAGATGGGACAAGTCATACTATGTCTCGGCAAGGTGCCATGGCATGTCATATCAGCCACGGCCAGCACCACAACCACAACCCCCCTGCCCACAGTTACTAGGACATGGCACGCCACAATCGGCAGTGAAATGCCTCACGTCCAACATTCTCTCCACTCCGAATGTGCGAATGTGGATACCACTCTCTCCTATGCCTACTCTCATGGACATCATTATACGGTACGCCTATGGGCAGACTAAACCCACAGTGAACTCGGAATGAACATCAAAACGCGCGCGGAACGGCGGAACTGGCCGATTGAAAGGCAAGAGGAGCAGCCCGGTTTTTGTTTGGTTCCACTTCGGTGCGCGATTTATCATTCGCCCACAATTCCCTCCTCCATCCCGGCGTTATCCACCCATCCACCACCCATCATCTGCAATCCCACTCACCTTTGCGGCGCGAAACGAGGCAAGCAGAGCAAAGCGCGCTGTCTCACTCCGAAGCGCGATTTCGACGCTCCAATGGTCTCCGCCTCATGCCCAACGGGCTATTTTGGGCTGCAAATCATGCCTCCTGCCTCATACCTCCTCACCGCTGAGGTGCTCGTGTCCCCGCCCACCATTGTCGCTGTGCCGATGTCAATGCCTCAAGCGCTCAAGTGCCCCGCCAGTCACCAGTCGCGTGTCACGTCCTCCCCATCCCCAGGGTGGAATGAGCGACTAGTGACTCCCCCGCGATGTTGAGGGCTGTGCTCATGCTCCATTGATACAGTATGTTGGAATAGGCTGATCTACTGATCTACTTAGACACGGTGACTCCAGTCCTCGGACTGTTGGCCGGTGTTCACGCGTAGCCTATATATACGCTTGCACTGACCTCCTCTAACTACCCATCCCGCCCTCCCTTCAGAACTCTCTGCTAGCCTATCTCTCCTCGGTGCTGGCCGTCTCCACCAACATGGCACACTTCCAAGAAGACCCCTTGGATAAGGACAAGGACAAAGACTCGGACACCGTCCACGCCCCCGAGCTCGACTACGATGGGGCCGAGAAGGGCACGTCCAACCCGAATCCGCACCCGATGCTCCGTGCGATCACGATCCAGGAGGATGAGAGTGTCGCCCGGGAGTTGAGGCTGCGGCGGCAGGTGTCCCAGGTGGATGCGGCGTCGAGGGTTGTGGGCGAGTTCCGGTGAGTACTGTACCGTGGTGACCTTTGTTGGTTGGAGTGTTGGGCGAGGTGACGCTGGGTGTGCGTGCGAGGGTGACACGCGCCCGAGAGCTCGAATGTGGCTGTTCCATCTCCTCCGCCGTGTCTTCTCGGCTGGCACTGCTGGTTCCCTTCTCCCGATATCACTCCCTCCCAACTTGAACGCCCCCTGACAGCAGCACCCTCTCGATCCATGTCACCGACTCGCTCGCGCACCCGCAGGCTGCCGCCAAGCGCGACGCCGCGCGCGAGATCTCCGAACTCGACTGGCACAAGATATCCCGCGAGGAGGCCCTGCAGCGCCTCAACGTCAGCCCCAAGGCCGGCCTCGACTCTGCGCAAGTCAAGCGGCGCCAGTCGCAGCATGGCCTGAACCAAATGACGCCTCCCCCACGCAACCTCCTGCGGAAGTGGCTCTCATACGTCTTCGGCGGCTTCGGCTCGATCCTCTTCATCGGCGGCGTGCTCTGCATCATCGCCTGGCGACCGCTCGGCGACCCCAACCCTGCCGTTGCCAACCTCGCCCTCGGCGTCATTCTGTTCATCGTCATCGTCATCCAAACCGCATTTAATGCGTGGCAGGACTGGTCGACATCCCGCGTCATGGCGAGTATCACCAATATGCTCCCCCAAGAAGTCGCCGTCCTCCGCGACGGCGTCCAGGCCAAAGTCGTCGCCAAGGAGCTGGTCGTCGGCGACATTGTGCGCATCACGCTCGGGAACAAGCTCCCCGCCGACGTGCGGTTTATCGACACCTCGGCGGACCTCAAGTTCGACCGCTCGGTGCTCACTGGGGAGTCGGAGCCGATCCGCACCGCCGTCGATATGACGGACGAGAACTTGCTCGAGAGCAAGAATATCGGTCTGCAGGGCACGCTGTGCGTGAGCGGCTCCGGCACTGGTGTCGTCATCCAGACGGGCGACAGTACGATGTTTGGTCGCATCGCGAAGCTGTCGTCGACCGGCGGGCCGCGGCAGACAACACTCGAGAAGGAGATCTACGGGTTTGTGCTTATCATCGTCGGGTTTGCGCTCTCGATCGCCCTGATTGTCGTCATTCTCTGGGCGGCGTGGCTCAACCGCGTCCACCACGGCTTCATCACCCCGGCTACCCTTGTAGTTAGCCTCGTATCGGTCTGCGTCGCGTTCATCCCGGAAGGTCTGCCCGTGTCCATCACCATCTCGCTCAAGGTCATCGCCAACACCCTCGCGCGGAATAAGGTGCTGTGCAAGACGCTCATGACGGTCGAGACGCTCGGCTCGGTGTCCGTCCTGTGCTCAGATAAGACGGGCACCCTGACGTCCAACGTGATGACAGTGACCAACGCCGCCGTCCTCGACGACACGTTCACAACTGTTGAGGCGCGCGACCGCGTCGTTGCGAGCAAGGATGTCAACGACAACGTGGCCCAGCTCGGCGCCATCGCTGGACTGTGTAATGGCGCCCAGTTCGACGATGCGACTATGGACCAGCCCGTGCAGCTGCGCCGCGTCAACGGCGACGCGACGGACAGCGCCATCCTCCGCTTCGCCGAGTTCATCCGCCCCGTCGCAGACGCGAATGCGGATTGGGCAGAGGTGTACAAGGTCAACTTCAACTCCAAGACCAAGTTTATGCTCAAGCTCCTCCGCGTCGCCAGCACCGCCAAGAGCGCCCTTCCGGCACCGATCTCGGCCCACGACGAGTGGGACAAGGAATCGCTCATGCTGCTCGTCAAGGGCGCGCCAGACGTGCTCGTCAAGCGCTGTGCGTACGTCAACGACCCCGCTGGCGGCCGCCCTCTCCCTCTCACGCCCGACGTCCTCGCGCGCCTCACTGCCACACAGGCGGCGTGGGCGGCCAAGGGCCAGCGCGTCCTGCTCCTCGCCAAGCGTGTCGTCCACGCCTCGGACCTGCCCGACCTGCCCACCGACTCGGACGAGTTCCACAACTACATCAACACCCACGTCAACCAGCAGCTCACCATCGTGGGCCTCGTCGGGCTCGTCGATCCCCCGCGCCACGATATCCCGGATACTGTCAAGACGCTGCGCGGCGCCGGCATCCGCTTCTTCATGGTGACCGGCGACTTTGCACTTACGGCCGTCGCCATCGCCGAGCAGTGCGGCATCGTGACCGACGCTTCCCGGATCCACACCCTGGCCAACCTCGACCGCGCGGCCGACAAGGCCTCCGTGCCGCCTTACGACCCCGACAACCTGGAGGTCGCGACGCGGTCGCTGGTCCTAAGCGGTCCGGACCTGATGGAGATGAACGACGCGCAGTGGGAACAGGCGTGCGCATACCCCGAAATCGTGTTTGCGCGCACCACGCCCGACCAGAAACTCCGGATCGTCAAGGAGTTCCAGGCGCGCCAGTGCATTGTCGGCATGACGGGCGACGGCGTCAACGACGCGCCGAGCCTCAAAGCGGCCAATGTCGGAATCGCGATGGGTTCCGGCTCCGATGTGGCCATCGAGGCCGCCGACCTCGTGCTCCTCGACACGTTCTCGTCCATGGTCGTCGCCGTCACGTATGGGCGGCTCGTGTTCGATAACCTCAAGAAGACGATTCTGTATCTCCTCCCAGCGGGCTCGTTCTCGGAGCTCATGCCGATCCTGCTCAACGTCCTCATAGGTGTGCCCCAGATGCTTTCCTCAATCCAGATGATCATCATTTGCTGTGTAAGTCGGCCCGATCACGCCTCACCATCTCGCCGCACATTTGTTGCAGCCACGCCCCACCTCGCCTGTGCACGCTAACCCCAGCTCACCGACGTCCTCCCCGCCGTGTCGATGTGCTTCGAGCGCCCCGAAGCCGGCCTCCTCACCCGCCGCCCACGCAACGTGAAGCGCGACAAGCTCGTCGATTGGAAACTCCTCTTACACGCCTACGGCTTCCTCGGCATCCTCGAGTCCCTGTGCGCCATGTCCATGGCATTCTGGTATCTCCAACGCCGCGGCTTCCCCTTCTCTCACATCGTGCTAGCGTACGGCGGTCTGCCCGATGACATCGACGCCGACGCATTTGCGGAACACACCAACCGCGCACAATCAGTGTACTTCTTCACACTCGTCTTCATGCAGTTCGGCAACCTCCTCGCGACCCGCACCCGCCGCCTGTCCCTCTTCCAGCACAACCCTTTCTGGGGCAAAGCCCGCAACTGGTGGATCTTGCCGGCTATCTGCGTGTCGCTCGTGTTTGCTTTCTTCCTCAGTTATCCGAGTTTCTTCCAGAGCGCCCTGTTGACGAGGGGCGTGCCGGTCGAACATGTCTTTATCCCGGTGACGTTTGGGATGGGGCTGCTGTTCCTTGATGAGGCGAGGAAGTGGGGGGTGAGGACGTGGCCGGGGGGTTTCCTGGCCAAGGTTGCGTGGTAGCCGGTGGCGATAGAGGTTGGCGAGAGACGGTGATTGTGCAGGTGTTGAGGTTGCAGGCGACCAGAATGGCTTGTAATTAGGTATGTACAGCTATAGACTTGTAGATACAATATGTTGTTGAAGTCGCGTCCAAGCTGTGGTGATCACAAGCTAACGGTACCACTTTCAATGGCTCACTGCTCCAATCGAGCTCTAGTAGATAGCATACTGGCGCTTCAACCGTCCCACTCTGTACGGTGCCGCTACGAGACTAGCCCATGCGCCTCCTCCGCCAACTCCGCCAACTCATCCAGCTCCTCATCGCTCATATCGTCGGCCGCACACGGCGGCGTCTTCGGCGACGGCGGCGTCCCGATCTCCGGCGTGATCGCCACATCGTGCATCTTCTCGATCTCCTCGTGTGCGTTGAGGTGGTCGTGGGCGTGAGTCGATTTGTGCTGGTGATGGTGGTGGTGCGTGTGGTGCGCGTGGTGGTGCGCGTCCTTGTCAGAGTCGACACCTGCGGGCGATGACCGGGCAAACGCCAGGGCGAGGAGGGTGCGGAGGTTGGTGTGGTCGAATACGTCGCTGTCGGTGCGCGCAGGGCCGTGCGCCGCCGCGTCGAGGACGCGGACGACGGAGAGGGCGAGGTCTAGCGTGGCGGCGTCGAGCTGCGCAGGCGAGGCGTCCTTTGTCGAGGTTCCGTTGATGCCGTTGGAGTCGGAGACGGTCGACTCCGGCTGCTTCTCCTTGGCTCCGTTCAACTCTGGCTGCTTCGACTGCACAGATGTCGACTCTTTCGGCTCCTTCTCGTCCGAGTCCTTCGCGGTCGACTCCGCCACCTTCGGCTGCTCCTTGGGCTCCGGTGCAGTCTCCAAGCCTGACTTCACCTCACCCCTCCCCCCAGAAGCAGCCTGGGCTCTCTGCCTGATGAGCTCCGCCGCACCGGGGTGCGCAGCAGTGAGCTCCGCCACGATACCCCGCAGCACCCCGATCTCCGTCCGCATGGCCATAAGCTCCGCGCGGAAAGTCTGCGGCGCCCCTCCCTCTCCCTCCTCCCCTTCCCCGCCTGGGACGGCATCTGCGCCGGCCAGTGCGGGACCAGAGCCATCGTCGAGGGAGTGGAAGTCGGGGAAGAGCCGGACGAGCTGGGAGCGGACGAAGTTGACCCATTCGTCGTCGGCCTCCTCCCCTTCATCGACGACCCTTCTTGTATCGGCTCCCGTACCTGCCGCAGATCCAGAGGCTGCAGCTTCGGCTGATGCCCCTTGCTCCGCGGCCATCTCGGCATACGCCCTCGCCATAGTCTGGCTCACGCTCCTGCCCGTCTCCCCAGCGCGGGGCGGCACACCGCGCCCGCCCAGCCGCGGCTTCGTAGAGCTAGTGGGCGTGGTGGGCGAGAATGGCGACAGGGGGGACGTAGGGGCGGTGGCCATGGGCGTATCGCCCGTCTCGGAGGGTGGGACGCTGTATGCGTGCGCGTTGGCTGTGGAGCGGTCGAGGTCGAAGGGCGTGGGGCGGGGGCGTGTTGCCGACGAAGTGGCTGGCGCTGCATCCTTTGCCACGGAAGGGAGGGCGGCGGTGGTGCTGGGAGTCGTGAGGTCGCCGTCGCGGGCGTCTTCGAACTCGTCGCCTTCGCTCGCTGGTGGACTTGGGCGCTGTGTCGCTGTCATCCTGTCTCTGCGTGTGTGTGTGGTGTAAGTGGAATGTGAATGTGAAGTGAGAAGGATGGTGGGGAACGTGTCAGTGACGAACCGAGCTTTATCATGCACGGTTCGCTGATCGATCTAGGAGGAGGTCAGAGAGGGCGATGGCGCCAAGGCGCTCAACGTCATGGTGGGCAGTAGTTCAGCATTGTTGTTAGAGAAGCGCTTTGTGCGTTGAGGGATATGAGAGGGATAGGAAGATGATCAAGGGCCAGAGGGTAAGCCACAAACGCCATGTTAATTGTTCGAAGTTGATGGGCAGGGAATGGAGCAATGGTGGAGTTTAGTAGAGCGTCAAATAGTACTTGCTGGAAGCTATTCAATACAAACATGACCAGGCCGTGCCTAATGAACAAAGCTAATGCTCTTCCTAATTGGACGTCCTAATCAGATCCCAGCCTGACCGCTGCTTGCCCACACCTGTCCTTCCGCCCACAGACCTAGATATATGCTTACATGCTCAATGCACAGCTAGTGATGATACGTATGAGAGTCGTGGCCATTACGCCGTTTCGTTGCTGCAGCACCCACGCTGCTAGCGCCCAGCCGCCGCCTTGGCAGCCTGAAGACTCGCGAAGGCATCACGCGTGACGACCGCCTCGAACGCCTGCGACACCAGCCCGCCGTACATGCTGGTATTTGGCCCCTCCGGGTCCAACACGCTCCCATCGGCGCGCTTCCCCACCGAGCGTGAGATCGACAACCCCTCCGCCGTCTCCACCAGCACCCACCGCGGCCCATTCGCCAGGATCACCTTGATGCCCGCGGCATTCGAGATGCCCGCGGTATTCAGCACGAGCGTAAAGATGCGGTGCCGCGGGTCATCGGTGGCCACCTCCTTCTCCTCGACGACAAAGCACGGCTGCCCGTCGTCGCCGAGGTAGGCGCGGAACGTCCCCGTCGCGATGGCGCTGTCGAGGGCGTCGAATTCGTCGTCGGTGAGCTCGGGCTCGACGAGCGCTCCGGAGACAACGTAGGCGGTGTGTGTGCCTGCGCGCTCGTCGACGATCGCCCAGGTGAACTTCTCGTCTTGGAGGGAGTCGACGACCGTGGCGTTGGACGTGTCGCGCGCCCGCACGGGGTAGTTGGGGCGAAGGAAGAGTTGGATGCCCTTGGGCAGCTTGGTCGTGAACGTCGGCGAGACGAGGAACGCCTCGACCACCTTGGGGTGGACGAGGTTGTTGATGATGTCCGTCACCTGTTGTTAGCCATGAGGCATTGAGAAAAGAGTTGGACGCACAGTTGTCATGATTTTGATTGTATGTCGAGCTGAGAGTTGTTTTTGCGATCAGCCGCGATCATGGGTTTCTCGAGATTGAGATTGCTCGACGGTGCCTGATTGGACCGAAAGTGGAAAGGGAGTGGGGCAGTGGAAATGGCCGGTTACGCGATCGAGAAAGGCTATTCAGTTCGGTCGACTTCGAGACTTCTCCAATCGACGCCTCCGTCGTCATGGATCTCGGCGGTCTGCTCGAGGAAAGTAGTCAGCCGAGCTCGTCCTCGTCCAACCAGTCGAGGTCGCGTGACGGCGAAGAGCGAGCCCATCGTGTGCTCTCAGTGGCTGATAAAGCCACATCTCCAAAGGCTGGTGAGGCGATGACGCCTTCTGCATTAAGCTGCATTAGGCGCTCGACCAGCTATGCTGCGCCATCTGCTTTGGCCTGCGGTAATGGCGTCAAGGAGCGCCCGAGATCCAGCTCCACTTGCAGATGTTGACGCTCACCCGCCCCACCCAGAGTTGGTGTCGGCCGACATGATGCCAATGCAGCATCATCCTCGCCCAGAACAAGGAGGGATCGAGGAATGTAAACAGTGCTCGAGCGCGTGGTATTGTGTCATGGCTCAGGCGATCGCGCACAACTAGGGAGGAGTAGCTGGGGCTGGATCATGGATGGATTGGATCACGAGCTCCAAACATCGGCCGCGAGCGATCATGTGCTGTATTGAAGTGAGACCACCTAGTGAGAAGAGAGCAAGAGACCAAGTGCCGTGTTGATCAGCATGACGTCGTTGTCCCAAACTCAAGTTGTCTCCCAAAGTACAATCTCGGACCTGTGTGGTGAGTTACTACGTCCCAACAGAACAGCCGAGGCCGCATGCCTACTACTGGAGTACCAACTGCGGTGGCAAAATGCCTGGGCTCTATCGCCCCGGAGCTTTCAAGCAGTCGTGGGTTCCTGCCGTTCCGCCATTCCGCCATTCCGAGTCGACATGGGGACTACTCTCTCGTAGCGATATCGACTTGGCAAAGCACGTGCCGAAGGGGTACCCGTTAGCTTTACGCGGTCATGCCGGCCTAACCCTATCAATCTATACTGCACCCTTGGGCCATTCCCCCTTGCGTCGCCTAGTACTCAGTTGCCACCCATTGTTGAGCGACCCGAGACCACCCGCCTCCGCCCCCACGCCAGACCCCAAGGTATATTGTGCTCCTATCTTCTATTGCTACTGGCCACCTTCGTGCATGTGAGACCCGATACGGGACCCTCGTCATCATGGATACCCAATTCCCATCCTCTCATGCGTTCGTAACAAGCCTAGATAGGGAGTTGACTAAGTCGTCGTTACCCTAACAAGAGTGATGTAAACAAGGTGAACATCAGAAGAGAGGGGTAAGCAACACCAAGTGTGATGCACGGGTTATCGCGTTGTGTGACAACCCGACTGCGACTAAGAGACACATCGACGCGCTTTCAAGAGTCACGCTAGAAGATCGAGCCGTCGGAAGGCGCATTTGTTGGGTTCATTAATCACACACTAAGGCCCTCGACGGTCCTCACACCGCCACCGGGATCTCGAGAGGGACGTCGATTGTTGAGGCGTATTGGGTAGATAGTTACTCTAGCATGTACGTTTCGAGTCGTTATTCAAGCCTGTTAGTTAGCCGACAAGAGACTCTCAGTCTGCCTCCGTTGGGGCTTACCCTCTCTCTTCGATCTGAGACTGACTCGCTCCCCATCCTCTGCCCTCGCACACCCCTCAGCACACCACCCGCATCCGGAGTGAGCTTGGACCTCCTTGGCCACCACACACACAATCGCAATCACGCACATGGCCTCGACCGCCGTCCACCCCCAGTGACCAACTCGTCTCTTGTAGCCACCAACCACCTTGTCTCGTTCTCTCTTTCTTCATTGTTGCCATCGGTGCAGCGCACCTCTTTTAGCATTATAGCTCACCCAACCCGAACACTTCCAGCATCATCCACGACGACCAAAGGCGTGACCACTCAGGTCCTCCTAGTCTCAACTCTCAACGGCACTACCGCCCGCCCGCCTCCGTTATCATCACTCTCCCCAGTCGCGTCATCGCGTCATCCGTCGCCACAAACAACGCCTGCTTGCTCTTGGAATCAACTCTCTTGCTTTGGACTATCCTCTTGTCGCCATTACCTTTCACTCGTCGTGCATACAGCTTGAGACGATTGTTGTGCATTCGACTCGCAAACCTCGGTTGAATTGACTCTAGTCGTGCCCGTCTCAACCCGCCCCACCTCCACCGCCCCCCCCCCTCCCCCAGCCGGTACCCCGCCTATCTCCCCCCCCTTCGCTTCGCCCCCCTCCGCCGCCCTACGCCCAGAGTGTTATTTACCCTGTCGCCACCATCAACCCACTCCTTGTCTCGAGTGCATAACGGGACGATCACTCCCTTGTCTACAATCACACTATCCTCTTCATCCTCCGTTCATCCTTAAGTGTGCACAACACTCACTACCACGTCGACAACCGACAAGTCTCGCGCCTATGAGGCATCCCCTCACCCTCAACGTCATAAGCGCGTGAACCCATTCGAGTGTCTCTCGGCATCGCCCTCATTCCACCACTATCAACTCGGCTGAACAATCCACATTCGACATCGTCCACTCCCCACTTGCTCTCTCTTCCTCATACGCGCTTCATCTCGACTTGAGCGCGCATCAACCTGCTACCTTCCTCGGCGTGTCGCATATCTCCCCTGTCACCCTTACCCATCATTACGCACCCATTGTAGCCCCCGCACTCCCCTCGCCCGCCCCCGGTTCCCGCCATGTCCGAGGGCGACCGCAAGAAGGAAGGCGATGGCCATCGTCACCGCGAACAC
The DNA here is from genome assembly GCA_020011015.1 of Cutaneotrichosporon dermatis. NCBI lineage: Eukaryota > Fungi > Basidiomycota > Tremellomycetes > Trichosporonales > Trichosporonaceae > Cutaneotrichosporon > Cutaneotrichosporon dermatis. The sequence continues at coordinate 3,771,183 of JAIGNX010000001.1, read as the reverse complement.
CGCGAGCGCATAGGCAACTACGTTGTCGGCCAAGAGATAGGCCGCGGCAGCTTCGCAACGGTGTATCAAGGACATCGCTCGGTGAGTCGTCAACGCAGCGACAACCTCCGCGACTGCGGCGGCGGTGTCGATGCCAAGCACGTCCTAGTCCAGACACAATGCTGACACAATCAGAAATCAAAGGTCCCAGTCGCGATTAAGGCCGTATCGCGACAGAAACTCACTAGCAAGCTCCTCGATAACCTCGAAAGCGAGATCAATATCCTCAAGGCTATCAGCCATCGCAACATTGTAGCCCTGACAGATTGCTTCGTGAGTTCTCTCCTCGCGGTGTGTTTCGCGCCCTACTTTCCGTCGGATTCCCGCTGATCACCGCCTCTCTTCGTGCAAACTATTACGCGCATTTCACCTCTTCGTGCTACAGAAAAATGACACCCACATCTACCTCGTCATGGAGTACTGCTCGGGCAACGACCTGTCCATCTATCTGCGGAATCGTGGGCGGATCGAGACACTCGACTTTGTCCCTCGCATCTACGAATCCAACATGGTTGCATCACGAGGGGGCAAGGTCTTCTGGCCCCACCCGGCGTCGGGTGGCTTGGACGAACGCGTCACACGATGCTTTCTGGGGCAACTTGGTGAGTGTCTTCGCGTAATGCACACATCACACGCGTTCTTGTGTGTGCAGAACAAGGGCTGACCTCATCGTAGCTGAAGCGGTTCGCTTCCTCCGCTCACAGGATTTGATCCACCGTGATATCAAACCACAGGTATGATAGCAGATACGGCCTTGTCCGTGTGCCAGCACTGACCTCTCAGAACCTGCTTCTTCAACCTGCGACCCCAAACGAAGTTGCCGAGGGGCACCCACTCGGCATTCCTATTCTCAAGGTGGCCGACTTCGGCTTCGCCCGTGTGCTCCCAACGGCGGCCATGGCGGAGACCTTGTGCGGATCGCCACTCTACATGGCACCAGAGATTCTGCGGTACGAAAAGTATGACGCCAAGGCAGATCTTTGGTCCGTAGGGGCTGTCCTCTACGAGATGGCCGTTGGCCGCTCGCCGTTCCGCGCCCCAAACCATGTCGAACTACTTCGGAGGATCGAGAGAGGCAACGACAAGATCAAGTTCCCAGACGAGTCATCAAAGGCACAGCAACCAGGCCCAGACGGGACCGAGCCACCACCAATCATCCCTGTATCAGCTGATATCAAGGCTCTGATCCGCGGTCTGCTCAAGCAGCGTCCCGCACAGCGCATGGGCTTCGAGGAGTTCTTCGCATGCGGTGTATGGGACGGGTTCATGACAGAGTCGATTGGGGACGTGAGCACATCGATCGACGTGTCAACAGACAGCTCGGCGCTTGGCTTCGGATCCAGCGACACCCGGGATCCAAAGGAGAGCAGTAGCGGATCGTTTGGCACGGCTCCACTTGCATCGCCTGCGCCCACTAGTCCCAATCCAGTCTTCAAGCGGAACGCTTCCGGCGATCTTTCGTCTCGGCCAAGCACAGTCGCACCAACTCCCACACCGACACCTCGGCGGTCTGAGCCAAAGTACTACGTTGGCGACGAGCCCGCAGAGGCAGCAGAGCCGCCAGTGACCACGCCCATCAGCCCTACCTCGACGGGTACATCGCGTGCAGCTGCCGCACCGCGTGCGATCGGCAGCCCGGCCATTCAGCAGAGCCGACTGGCGTCGTCCAACAAGGCGCCGAGTAGCTTCAGTGCTGAGGACCCGCCAGTCGTGACACCAACTGGACCAATGGTGCCGCGTCCCTCCATTGGAAGCTCGCCGCTCGCTGCAACTCCACCCATCACCATGACAGGGAAGGACGAGAGCGCGCTTGGCGCCAGCGACTCAGTCGGCCGCGAGTATGTCGTCGTGGAGAAGCGGACTGTGGAAATCAACGAGCTGGCAGATGAGCTGGAGCAACGGGCACGCCGGCCGTCGGGAGGAGCCCTCATTCGCATGCCTGGTGCACGGCCGACATCGCAGCTCAAGCCGCTCAGCACCAGTCCACCTCCACAGGCGACCATCGTCCCAGCATCGTACTCTCCGCCATTCGCCATGGGATCGACACCTCCATTTGCTGTGCCTGCAATGAGGCCAAGTGTTGTCCGCACGCGGCAGCCATCCCTCCCCTCAACGCCTCCTATCTTCCCTCCCGCCGGATCGTACGCCATGTCTGCCGAGCGTTCCTCACCGGGTTCGCTCCCCAGCAGCAACGCCCTCGCGCGCGTGCTTACCAACACTGCTGTGCGCCTGCTCAACTCGACCTCGAGCACTGCGGCCAATGTTGTTGCGAGGGCGACAGGCACATCTGCGAAGCGGTGGCCTCAGGTCGAGCGATCGGGCGAGATTGATCCGGATGAGAGCGAGCTGCTCGACTTCTTGGAAGACGCTGCGCACAAGGCGTATGTGCTTTACGAGCTTGCTGATCAGCGCTTGGTCCAGTGGTCGCAGACGTCTCGGCCGCCTCCTGTCCAGGCGTCGGCCACAAGCACAGCGACGATAACCCCGCACACGCCGCCGTCACCCGGTGCGCCGCCCTTCTCCATCCCGCCGGTCGGCGTTTCACCCATGGGCGGCAGACGCAAATCGTCTGCGTCGTCTACGGGCAGCGATATCCTGGCTCTTCGGCAGCAGGAAGAAGCTGCTGGTGACGCGTGTGCGCTCTACTTCAAGTCGCTCGCTTTTGTCTGTGCTGGTCACGAGCGATTCAAGAAGTTCTGGGACGCGCGCAAACACCGCAATGTCGCGTATGAGACCAGCGCGGAGCTGAATGAACGTGAGTACCTCTCTCCTAGTACTTTCGCTGACAATGCAGTGGTTCAGTGGTTCCGCGCTCGCTTCAACGAGGTCTACGAGAAGGCCGAGTGGGCCAAGGCTCGCTGTGCCGAGCAGCTCCCATACGTTGACAGACTTGTCCACGACCGCGCGCGCGATATTGTGAGTAGCCTCAGCTTTCGGAAGAGTTCCAGCAGCTGACAGCAGTCGCGCCAGTCCGCCCAGGCCGAGCTCCTTGGCGATCTAGTCAATGCCGAGGAGGGCTACGAGTCGGCCATGTGGCTGCTGAGTACGCTACTGGACGACATCATGCACGACGGCGCGCACCTTCACGAAGAAGATCGACATGGCTACGAGCGATGTAAGTGTCTGCTGTGCATCCAACAAGGTAGCTGACACCAGTGATCAACTCCATCCGCGACCGCCTCGATGGCGTCCGGCGCAAGATGGAGGTGGCGCAGCGAACCCCCTAATACACGAATGAGACAATGAGCATCGGCCGAGACGTGCTGGACCTCACACCACTCCACTCCATTTGATTCTTGCTTGATATCTTCTCCCCGAGCTCCCAAGACAGTGTTTCGGAGCCAACCATTCCACACCCTCATACAACAATCCATCACTTCCCCCCCTTCCACGCCTTCGCACGACCATGACCACTCCACAATCCAATCTGCACTAGAAGCATCTCTTTCCGCTGTTGTTATCCCATAGTGTAAGCCCAAAGGGGCATGTTTGATGCCACTGCTATATCGCGCGTGTGCACCCGGCGTAAGGAAACGCCCGCGGCCTGGAGCCCTGGGCAGTTAATGATGGGCAATAACAGAGCGTTATCGTGATCAATTCATGTCTACTCTACCGTCCAACCGCCCTACTCGCCCTACTCGTCCTTAGCAGCCGCCGCCCGCTGCGCCTCGCGCACCTCGATCCTCTCGCGCTCCGCCTCCTTCTTGCGCTGCGCCGCGATCTTGCGCTGCCTCTTCCTGTGCCCCGCTCCACGCTTGCCCTCGGCGCCAACGACGACATCGACATACAGCTCCTTGCGGCGCTTGTCGGCCGCGTCGGCGCGCGCGCGCTCCTTCTTCTTGTCGCGCTTGCGCATGTGGTTCGACATCGACGACTTGAGGAGCGCGCCGTAGGCCGTGTGGAATGTGGGAAGGGTGGAGGCGGGGATCTGTGTGTGAGCAAGAGCGGGGGAGTGAGCGAAGCGAGTCCGCGAAGCCAGTACAGGGCGTGCGGAAAGACGGGGGGGAAGGGAGCAGAGGAGGGCGCGAATGGTGTGTGCGCGGATTGTGGATGAGGATTGGGGAGGCTGAGGCTACGCCCTCGGGAAGAGAGAGGGAAGGGAGACTGCAGTCGATACGAGACGCAAGAACGACTGTGCACAGAGCAACTCTATGCAGCGCGGACAGAGATGACAGCGCAGCGTGACGCCAGAAGGTATGTTGTGGAGGACGATTCTTAACCTGCACAACACCCAGCTCGACATCCACGCCAGCTCGCTCACGTCTGATAGACTCGCAGGCGTCTCATAGACCCGCCACCGTCTCCACACATCTCCCAACCTGCTCACACTCCAAGTCTCAACACACTTCTTATGCCCTCCCGTTGTCATTCAGAGCGGACTCACCCGTGCGGAGAACTTTGTCTCGCCCTGCGTGCACCGGATCAACACGTCGTACTCTGCCTCGGGGTCCGTCATCGTCGTGTCCTCGCCATCGTGGGTGTCTGGTGTGAGCGTGCGCCCTGCGCTGCCGCGTGTCATCCTCCTTCCTCTTCCCTCTTTGCTGCCTGACATCCATAAGAAGTGCCCAGCTGCGAAGAAGGCAGCAGCCAGCTGCACTATTGGTTCGGCAACAGTGATCGCCCGTCTTCCGCCACGACACCAGCGACGCCGACAGAGAGAGACGTCGATACTCACATCGCTTGTGCGTGAGCCACACTGAGGAGGTCGGGTGGCCCGCGAAGGTCGCCGTGAGGCGTGTGAGGAACTGGTGTCAGCGAGACAGACATAGATGATAAGCGGGCGGTCGACCAGGTCGTGATGGCCTGTGGCCAAGCACAAGCGCGAGCAGCACCGCAACGGCTACACTCTAGATTGACCGCCCAGCTCCGGATTGTGGAGCCGAGACTCACCTCGTCCGGTGTGACGAGCTCCTGTGGCATGGTGATGGTGGTGTAGATGTAGATGTGTATGGTCGAGCGACCGTTTTCGACGCAACTAGCAATCGTCAGCGGACATTCCAGCTCAATTAGCCCAACTCCATTAGCGTTGCATAATGTATTACAATTGTTCTATTTGGACCTTGTAGACAAGCCACCAATTTGATCCCGCAACAACCTCCACCCCTCCACCCTCCACCACCAACTTACATTTCCGGCCGCTTCCCATCCACAACACCACCCCACCCACTACACAATGCCCGAAGTCGTGTCCAAGAAACTCAAGTTCAAGGGCGACAAGCCGAAGAAGAAGAAGAAGTCGCATTCGTCCAAGCATGTGGATGACCTGGATGCGCTGGCCGCCGAGGACCCGAGTGGTGAGTTGGAGTTGGAGTGCTGGGAGGAAGTTGGAGGAAGCTGATGGCAGGGTGGATGTTCCCGACGAGCGTGGACGAGGTTACTGGCCCAACGTTTATTCTTCTCCCTACCGAGCCTGTGACGTGTCTTGCTGTGAGTGTAGTGAGGGAACTGTTGAGGCCGGGGAACAGGTACTTCTCTGCGCCCGTGTGGGGCTTCGTTCCAAGCTTCGCCACCTCCCCCTCCCCTGGTGGTGTCCAGCTGGAGCGTGTTTTTCGCCGAGTAGCTGACAACAGTGGGACTCTGGGAGGCAGAAGGTCTACGCCGCCCCACTCGACGTCCCTCAGGCGCCTGAGGGCGCGAACGAGCTGTCGACAAGCGAGATCCTCAACTTCGTCGAGCCAAGCGACATCAACCATGTCTGGGTCATCTCGCGGTTGTCCGGCAGCGAGGACATCATCTCCCTCCGTACGAGCAAGTAGGTGTGCGGCGCCTCTTAATAGCTCCTTCGTCCTTGATCTTGAGCTAACAACAGCGGCACCTTCCTCACCGCCTCGCCTTCCGGCACCCTCTCCGCCTCCACTCCCTCCCGCGGCCCCCTCGAGGGCTTCACGCCCAGCCTCACGGTCGGCGACTCCCTCTTCCCAACATTCTCACTGAAGACGTACTCTGAGAAGTACCTCTCCGTCCCTCCCTCCGACAAGGAGACGATTTTGGCCAAGAAGGCCGAGCTGCGCGCGGACGCAGACTCCATTGGAGAGTTCGAGGGGTTGCGTGTCAAGTGCCAGCGCGAGCATGTGCTCAAGGCCCGCGTGCAGGCTGTACAAGGCAAGGCGGGCGGGGAGGGCAAGACGCGTCTCCTGGAGCGCGGGGGGCCTGCCGTCGGGTCCGTCGAGGATGAGCTCAAGCGCAAGTGAGTCGCCAGGAGAGAGAAACCCAGCCGAATGTGAAGCACTAACAGCAGTCGCGAGTCGCAGGCATGGGGAGCAGGACGGCATCACGTATCAAGCGACGACAGGAGGGACCTCAAGAAGGCGCGGCGCGAGGGCCGCATCGCTGAGGCTATGTTGGACCGCCGCGCGGCCATGAAGAGGTGCGTTATGCGTTTGTCACTGCTCAGGGCGGCGCGGGGTGGGTGGCGGCGCGTCCCTGGGTGGCAATGTTGTTGTTGCACGTTCACAGACACTGACGCGCAGTGACCGGTACGCGAAATAGATAGAGCCCTGGTGTGAGATGTATGCATTGTATTTCTAGCCCGTACGGATTTGGTCATCACGCTGAGAAGACAATAAGAAGACAGAATGCAGGTCAGATTGGAGTCAGAGTCGAGCAGTGACGTTAGGCCGGAAACGGATCGATCGGAATCACAATCACAATCACAATCACAATCGACTCGTCCATTCCATCAACTCATCTCTCTCACCCAACTTCCATCTCTCCATTCCTCTTGTTCTTCACCGGTGCCCAGCACCAGAAGTATGTCCCTCCCCACGACGTAGCTGACAGCAGTGGCAAGCCTCATCGAGGATACGGCGCTGCGATTACCCCTCCCGTGACCATCTCGCCCACCACCGCATCCAGCTACCATCTACCTGATCTGCAACACCATCTAGCCGCATCTAGCATCTAGCACTGAGCAAGCCGCATCGAGCCGCATCGGGCCGCATCGATCCCGGCACGCACGCATACCAACAATCAACATCAACACCCACCAACACTGGACTCCAGCTGGCGCGTCCCGGACGGCGCAGCTCCAGTCCGCGGCAACCTCGAGCCCACACAACGACAAGGGCGACGGCGATCACGACGTGCCAGCCCCTTCATCCTCAGACACGCACACGCACACAGCCCCGCCTCGCCACGACTCTAGCCCCACGGTGTCGGTTCCCATCTCCGCCCTCAACTCCACCTCAACAGCGACGATCTCCACACCACCTGGCCCCTCTCCACACCCACATCTCCACCTCCCTCATCACCACCTCTCTCCCCCACGCCAACTCCCTCTCCACCGCCCTCCTGTCCACCCGCCCTCTCCCTCACCCCACTTCCCCCATCTACCCCCGCCCGCCTGCCCACGATGCCGGCCAAGGTCGCGGCGCCGGCGCCGCAGCACCCTCCGGCACAACACACCCCCAGCCCAGGCGCAAGCTCGACACACGCCTCCCCACCTCCCCAGTCCAGCTTCTCGGGTATGGGCCTCTCCGCGGCTCTGTCTGGCGCGCTCGCGTCCGCTCGCCGACCCTCGCCATGGCACGAGATAGCCCCTTTATCCACTCCGCTCCCACGGCGGGGCTCGACGCCGTCCATGTCCGCCGCGTCTGGCACAGTCTCCGTCGCCAACCCCACGCCGCCATTCACCCCCTCGCCGGCGCTGCCCACTTCCATCCCTAACCCTCGCAACGGGAGCGCATACGATAGCGACGGCAGCGCCTCTCCCTCCCCCTCCGTCTCCCTCTCCGTCTCCGCGTCCGCCTCTGCCTCCATATCGTCGTCACAAGCCATGCGCGACTGGGAACGCCTCGTCGCCACGCCCAACAACGACGTGACGCGGCACGCCCTCGTCCCCCTCTCCTCCTCAACTGAAGGCAGCCCCGCCCTCGGTCCCACCCAAGCGCCATTGCCCATGCCGAAACTCGCCGCCGAGCGCGACAAAGAGGGCCACATAGAATACAAGCTCAAGCTCATCGAGCCCAGCCCCGAGCGCTTCGAGAGACTGGTCACGCAGATGATGTGGCGGCTCAAGCAGGGGCGCAACGAGGCGATCTACGAGCTCGGCCTAGCCGACGACGGGACGGTGATAGGGCTGACGCGTGCGGAGATGGATGCGTCGCTGGCCACGCTCGAGCGCATGGCGAGTGAAGTCGGCGCGACCGTGCTTGTGTTAAAGGAGATCGTGCTCACCGCGCCGCCGGACGCGCGCAGACCGGACCTCGACGAGAATGGGCGGCCGCGCAAGGGGACTAGAGGGCTGGGCGAGGCGGCCGCCGATACGAGGAGTAGGCGGGAGAGGCTGCGCGCCAGGCGCGAGGCGGAGCCCGAGTTGGGCGAGGCCGCTGAGGCAGATGGGGAAGTGTCTCCTCCGCGCCTAGGCGCTAGGGCTATCATCTTTGACCCGCGCGACGCGGCGTCGGACTCTGACGACGACGACGCCGTTCCAGGACCAAGTACGTCCAGAGCCGAGGACGACGACGACGCCCACTTCCACCTCGACCTCGACACGCCCCCACGCCCCGCCTCCGCCAGCTCTGCCACGTCAGCCTCCACCCCCACCTCGACGACGTCCCGCTCCAGAGCCCAAACGCCAGCACAAGCCGCCGCCTCGGCGGAAGCGGCTGCGCGAGCCGAGGCGAAACGCCACAAGTCAGCCGCACGTAGAGAGGCGCGCCGCCTCGACCTCCTGCGGGGCGACGGCACTGGGCTGCCCTTCGCGGACCGCTCGCGCTCCCCCGTCGCCGAGTTTATCGGGCATGCGCCGGCGACGCATACGATCGCGCACATGCTCCCTCCTCACCCGGGCTCTTCTGCAGCGGGCACTTCGGCAGCGCAGTACGCGCAGAGCGTACTGCCGCACCAGCCAGCTAGACCCAGTTCGCTTAGACTCGAGCGGAAGCCGGCGTCCGAGGGCGATGATTTCGTCGATGGGCTCGGACTTCCGCTGGATTCGCTGAGTTTGTCGTTCGCCGACGTGCATTCCGCCGCGACGAGCCCCGGGGCCACAGGCTCCGGCGGGCGCGCAGGCGGCGACATGAGCCTGTCCTCGATGGGGACTGAGTCAGGAGGGAGAGTAGGAGAGAGCGAACCTGGCGGAGGAACAGGAGCATCAACAACACCCTCCGTTGTTGCCCAGACACACGCCCTCGCACCCATCGACCCCGCCAGCCTCCTCCTAGCCCCGCCCGGCGAGGAGCTCATCTGCGTCGAAGCCCTCGTCGTGCGCAAACACGGCGATGAGTGGGGGTACGGCGGCGAGGAGGACGGGTGGGGGTTCGGCGCCGGTGAGGATGATGGGTGGGGGCTGGGCGGGGGCGATGAGGAGGGCGATGGAGAGGGGGTGGGGTGGAGGTTGGACGGCGGGGGGGAGGAGGAGGATGAGGGGACGGAGCGGGAGAACAGCACCGTCGATGAAGAGAAGCAAGAAGGGGAGGGGGAGGAGGAAGGAGGATGGGGATTTTGATCTACGTCGATCTGAAGCAGCAGCATCTAGCATGTGTGCAGTTGTAGTCTTGATGCTTGTCATGCACATTGTACCATACCAACGAGCTACGTCGCTGGCGTCGGGGCGGGCTTGGCTCGGGCCTGATACGCTGGCAGCGAGCTCAAGATTGATATTCTCATTACATTAGATAAACTGCCATGTGCAACGACCCTCGCACAACTATTACTATGTATCTCTTAACTGATGGATGACAACAACCCAAGAGCCCAATGCACAACTCCGGCCACCTCGCCAACTACACCATGCCGTGTCACCACGACTTGCACCTTCGCAGCCCAGCTTCGCCCATTACGACCATCTCTGCCAGGGCCTATCATTCGACCTGGCGTGGCCCTCGCGTCCTCGCTGCGCTCGGGGCGCTCGGGGCTACTCCGGCTGCCCTGGTGCGCGACACGAGAATGCCAACGTCCGCCCCTTCGCAAACGAGGCTTTGGCGCTCTCGACGCCCGAGTAGATGCCGAGTGCGCACAGCGACAACGCACCGAGCACGAGGGCGATCTGGTGTCAGCGCCTGTGTCGGCGATACCTCCCTGCTCAACGAGAGTCGACTATGCTCGCCTACGCTCGACGACTTACCAGGGCAAACTTGAGATACCAGTACGGCCTGAACCCCCTCTTCCACCGGCTCCAATCGCGCCACGTATCGACCCGGTTCGACCACGGCTCGACGCCCGGCACCCACTCCCCGTCGCCCTTGATCGCGTCGCGCTGCACCCAGTGCCCAACGAGCAGCGCCGACGGGAAGGTATACGTGAACTGCAGGATACACGCTGCGCCAACGACCGTGTTGAGGTCGGTGATGTTGGGGATCGCCGAGCCGATCACCCACGCCAGCGCCCAGTATCCGCATACGGTTGCGGACCACAGCAGCGAAGAACGGGGAGAGGTGAGCGAGGGCGCCTTGAAGTAGCCCCGGAGGACGTTGCGGTAGAACACCTTGCACCCGATGTGGCTGTACATCACCGCGATGATGGCGACGCATATCAGGCCGAGGATGTTGGTGAGGCCCTGGAAGAGGATTGAGTCGATGTTGACGGTCGGCAGGATGTTGGTGTATTGGCCGTGGAAAGAGTAGACGAAGAGCCCGAAGAGCCTTGTTGGCGTCAGCAACTTGGGAGGAGGGGGGGAGGGGGTAAGGGGGTACCTACATGTAGAGGAGGTAGCAGAAGAGCTGGGCGCCGAATGCCGATTTCCAGAAGTCGCGCGGACGCCGCATCTCGGCCATGAACTCGGTGAAGATCATCGCGCCGCCATACGCGAAGACGGCAAGCTGCACCCCCGACACCTGCTGATACCATCCTACCGTGTAGCTTGGCACCCAGCCCGACACGACCTTGGGCTCGCTGAGGTCCTTATGCCCCGACTGCGCCGGAACGGGGGGATATAGCCCCACGCCGATCATAGTGAGCACCATCACGATGACGTTCAGTATTGTGCCCAAGCACGTGAAGAAGCCAAGCCCCCGAATCGTCTTGATCTGCGAAAGGACCATGCCGAGGAGCGCAAAGAAGATGTTGAGCACGATGTAGCAGAACTTGAATCCGATAATCTCGGCGAGGCCGGACCCGTCCATGATGATAAGCATGGCCGTGTTGAACTTCCGTCAGCGGTGCCTATGCGATCGGACACGTTGAGGGGAGTAACGTAAGGCGGGTGACAGACGCACCACAAGCTGCAGCGACTGGAGTACGTTGAACACGTGCCTGACCACGGGGCCGTACGTCCTTTCGCCAAGATCCGCATAGCACTGGTGTCAGGCGCGGTTGACAGCGGTTGACGACGAGGCCGAGGGCAAACCTACTTTGACGGGATACTTTGCGCTGTCCATGCTCATGTACATCCGCCACAGGATCTGGCCGGACGCAAACGCGAGGAGGTAGAAGAAAGTGTACACGAGCACGCCTGGTCCGTAGCCCAGCTGCGCAAAAGCCATTGGCGCAGTGTACCATCCCAGCACGTCGGTGGTGATGAGGAAGAAGACGAGCTGCCAGCTCGCGACGCGGAGGAGGCGATACGCCGTCTGCCGTTCTGGCGGGGTGAGGACGTCGAGGAGGCCGGGGCCGGCGCCGACTTCTTCTTCGCGGATGTCGGCGGCCTTCCAGTCGTCGGCCTTTCTGTCGTCGTTCACAGTGGGGAGGGGGACCTGTCTTCCGTGGAGCCGTGTGCGCGAGCCGTACTCCAGCGGATCACTCGACGGCGAGTTGGCCTCTCCCTTGCTACTCTCGTCCTGTGGAGACTTGCCACTGACACGCCGCATCAGACGCCGCAGCCTGCTATTAGAAGGATCTGGTGGCCCGTAGGGATACACGATCCGGTCCTTGCGCCCCGCCAGACGCTTCCCGAACACTGTCCAAGGCGAGTCTGGCACCGGCCTATCGTCCGCGTCCTCGCGCGCGCGCTCCAGTTTCGCATAGTACATGTACACCTCGAGCGGCTGTGCGTTCATCGTCGCTGCCGTGAGTCAGAAGGGGTGGCAGCGGCGCAAGGACTGGGTGGCAACGTGCGCCGGCCTTGCGGCAGTCACCCGGGTCATGGTGGAGTACTCACGATCATCAATCGCGTCCTCGGCCCAGGCGCGCACGTCCGACGGCGACCGCGACAGAGGCGTCGCCTTTTCGCCGGTGACTCCCATGGCAGCGAGAAAGAGTGAATGGACAATGCAGAAGTTGAGGCTTCGTTGGTGGCGATCTAGGTTGCCAAGTCCACTTGTTGTTACGCTAGGCGGAGACAGCGGGCGGCAACGGCCGCAAGCAAGGAACGTCTTAGCTTGGCGTTTCCGGTTCGAGCGGATCAGATCTGTCCCTTCCACCCACTGTCCCGCAGGCCCGCAGGGTGGTGGTCCGCGCGTCTCGAAGGAGTGTGCGTTGTTGATGTTGGGAATGCAATCGAGCGCGTCGATGTTGAGGCGCGTCGATGTTGATGGGATTGATGAGGATCTGCGGATGGGCACCGATGATGGATCGCTTTATGAACACCAGCCTGAAGCGTCATGCGTCAGACAAGCGCTCACTAGCCGGTGTCTCAACGCGGCGAACGCTGGCCGCCAGCATCACACACGTCTGGGTTCATTGGACATGTCCGAAGAATGGAACGTAGGACAAGAAGCTGAATGCTCACGCCACAGTGGGGCAAGTCTAGTCATGTGCCCATCGTTCTTGGTGTGCGGAAAATAGCTCGCCGAGAGAGCCGGCTCGCCTTGTGGTCTTGAGTTGTAGCTCGAGGCCGGGTATCAGCACGTGAACAGATGCATACCTGCGCGTCAGTCTACTCGGGCTGCTCGGGCATGTCTTAAGACTTACCTGCAAATGGCGGATGGCCGAGTAACTGACGAGCATGAGGAGCAGACGCCGACAGCGTCGGTGCGGAATGCGTGTCTCGCTGTCTCGGCCTACCCCGACGCTAACTCACCCTCGTCCATCCAACTTGCCTCCACCTTTCATTACAAACCTGGCATCGCATCGTCACTCCTCACATAAAGCAAGCATGCCGCTCGTCGCTTCTGGGTGAGTGCTCCTTCTCAACCTCATTCGAGCATCGGCCGGCTTCGACACTGTCATCGATCGTCGATAGTTGATCGGCGAGGTGGAGCAGCACGCCGGACAGCTCAGGCTGGAGCTCGTTGATTGTCACGGCCCGGCCTGTTGGCCTTGGCCTCAGACGCTGCCGTCCAGTAGCACTGTCGTCAAACCCGACAGCGACTCACCAGACACTCCAGCTCGCCTCGAAGAGAGCCCGCTAATTGCAGATACCCCCACGAGATGAACTCGCTCCGCGGGCCGACCGCCGGACGCACCTTCCTCGTGTGGTACTCGAACATTGTCAATGGCCAGATGTGGTGCCCCGTGAGTGCTCGTCGAGTGAGGATGGAGAAAGCGGCGAGCGGGGCGGCGCCATGGAGCGTCTGGAGGCTTGCCTACGTCAGATGGTCGAGGATGCAAGCTGTGTCCGCACCAGTATCAGTCGGCACCTCCTTGACCACACCCTGCGCCCGCACCTCTCCTTCACATCTCCAGCGACTGCTCAAACCCTGTCCACTTATTCTACCCCGAACCCACTGAGAGAGAACGCCCCCGGCTGACCGCAGGACTGCCGCGCGGTCGAGGACATCGTCAAGGCCGCCTTCGACGCCCCCGACAAGCCCAGTACGTCTCCTCCCCCTTCTTCCCCCTCAGCTGACACCAGAATGCGTCATCTCCTGGGTCGAGCGCGAGGAGTGCGTCAGCTGTGATGTTGGTAGCTGACACCAGGTGGAGGGACCCGAAGTGCGCGCCGCGCGTCGAGTGGAAGCTCACTGGTCTCCCGACCATCATCCGCTTCGAGAACGTGAGTGGAGAGTTGGGTGGGGGGGGAGGGAGCTGACGGCAGGGCGAGGAGACGGGGCGGCTGGTCGAGGGTGAGATGCTGGATGGCCCGCGGTGGAACGCCTTCCTTGAGGGCAAGTGAGCGCGCCGGTTTTGCGCTGGCTCCACGAGCTGGGCTCTCATAGTAGAAGAGGGCTCTTAGAGATGCCGCATGCGCAGGATTAGACTATTCCTATGTACCTATGCATCTCTAGTACCTGCTGCTGCTGCTACTGCACTACATAGTGAATTACTTGTGCATCAGACATAGACGACAAGCACATGCGCGGCAGCCTTACCATCGCGCAAGCCAGATCGTACTATGGTCTACGAGCCTTCGAGCGGACGATCGGAAAACGCCGGATCCGTGCCTGGCTCTCGCACGATCACGTCGCGTCATGCCCAACCCCATTCCTCCCAACTTCCATCCACCCACTCCCAACCACTTCACTAACCCCACACTCTGTCGCCATGCACCCGACGCTCGCCTGCGCCACCGACCGCGCGCACGAGTGGCTCGCCTGGCTCTCGGCACTCACGCTCGGCCAGCTCTGGGCGGCGATCTACAACCCGCCCGACAAGCCGTGGAAGATTGCTCTGGTTGTCGTTGCGCTCGCGTATCGTGCGCCGCAGTGGTATGCGCGGTGGAAGCGTCGGCGGGCGGGGCGGAGGGTTGTGCCGTTTGATTATCCTGTTCCGAAGGTGTGTCCGTCTTCCCCTCCTGCCTCCGCCCGAGTTCCTTCCTCTTCCGGTTACGGCCTCGCAGTCATCCTCTTCCAACTCGCTGACAACAGGAAGCGTCGCCGTCCTGGACCGGCCAGGTGATCAAGAACCCCGACCTCTTCGCGCACGAGCGTGACGCTTCCCTCCTCCCACCCAACCCGGACGGATCATACATCACATGCTACGACCCCAGCTCCGGGGCGCACATCCAGACCCGCCAGCTCCTCTCTGCCGCCGACGTCGCGGCTCAGGTCGCGAAGGCCGACGCAGCGCAGCCGACATGGGCGAAGACCACCTTCGCTCAGCGCTGCAGCGTGCTGCGGTCTATTAAGGCGTCGATTCTGCGCGACATGGACCAGATCGTCGCCGTCGCGTGCCGCGACACGGGCAAGACGCGTAAGTCGGCTAGGGAAGGTGCGAGGGTTAGCTGACGACAGGCGTCGATGCTGTGTTTGGCGAGATTCTCACGACGCTGGCGAAGATCGACTGGCTGGTCAAGTACGGCGAGAAGACGCTCAAGCCTGAGCGCCGGGCGTTGAACCTTCTCCTCGCGCACAAGATCTCAGAGGTGAGCTTTGATGTCGCTAATGAAGCTGATTGCAGGTCCACTACGAGCCCCTCGGCACCGTCCTCGCCTGCGTGTCGTGGAACTACTCGTTCCATAACGCCCTCTCACCCATCCTCGCCGCGCTCATGGCCGGCGACTCCATCGTCGTTAAGTGCTCGGAGCAAGTGGCCTGGAGCTCGGACTGGTTCGTCGGCGGCGTCAAGGCATGCCTCCGCGCGTGCGGGCACAACGACGACATCGTCCAGCTCGTCGTGTGCCTCCCCGCCGTCGCTGAGACGCTCACTCGCAACCCCACCATCAAGCATGTCACGTTCATCGGCTCTGAGCCTGTCGGCCGCAAAGTCGCTGTTGCCGCCGCCGAGATCCTCGCGCCAACAGTCATCGAGCTGGGCGGCAAGGACCCGGCCTTCATCCTGCCCTCCGCCGACCTCAAGTTCTTCGCAAGCACATGGATGCGCGGCGCGTTCCAGAGCGCGGGGCAGAACTGTATTGGCGTCGAGCTGTTCCTCGTCCCCCGCGCCCGGCAGGAAGAGTTTATCGAGCTGATGCTCCCCCGCGTCAAGTCGCTCCGCCCCGGCGTGGACGTCGGCTCGCTCATCTCACATGCGCCCATTGCCAAGCTCGAGAAACTCATTCAGTCGGCCCAAGCTTCTGGCGCACGCCTCCTCGCCGGTGGGGCCCAGTACGCCCACCCCGAGCGACCGGAGGGGGCGTACTTTGAGCCAACGCTCATCGCTGACGTCTCCCTCGACATGGAGATTGCGCGCGAGGAGCTGTTTGCGCCGGTGATGACCGTCGTGCCGTACGACGACATCGACGAGGTCCTCGCCCAGCTCAGGCGCTCGCGCTTCGGCCTCGGCGGCAGCGTGTACGGCGCCGGCCGGGCTGAGTGTATGCGCGTGGCCAGCGCGCTCGAGTGCGGCATGGTGTCCCTCAACGAGTAAGCCTGCGTTCACGACTGAAATAAGGCGAGTGCTAACGGCAGCTTTGGCGTCTTCTACCTCAACCAGGACATGCCGTTTGGCGGCGTCAAGGCGAGCGGGTATGGCCGGTTTGCTGGCCCGGAGGGACTGCGCGGGCTGTGCTACCCCAAGGCCGTTATTGAGGACCGCTTCTTCAAGCTTATCCGCACGAGCATCCCCCCGCCTGTCGACTTCCCGCTGCCGCCTGGGGAGAAGCCATGGGTGTTCCTCAAGGGTCTGGTGTTCTTCGCGTATGGTCAGGGGGTGTCGAGGCTGAAGGGAATGGCCGATGTTATCCGGATGGCCGTGGCGTAGGCATATGCATAGAACCAAAGCACCTCAGTAGCGGTGCCTCGCTAGACCTAAATATGCATTGCATGGGACTTCTCATCTCTCTCCAAAAGGAAGGGTGTCAACAAAAGCGCGGAGACCAGGGGGATCTCCGCTGATTGCCTTTTGAACGGCAAGGAACGCGTCAAAGATGTTTCGACCACGCAAACCCCCTTCCTCATCGCCACCACTCTTGTCAAACATGTCTGCCGGCTCGAGCCAGCTCGACAGCCAGGTTCTGGCCTGTTTACAGGCGACCTTGAATCCCGATGAGAGCACCCGCCGCGCTGCCGAGGAGCAGCTTCGCCAGCTGTACCAGCACCCAGGTGGGTCCAAGTGCACTAGGCGTAGGACAATTTCTGACGACCAGAGGGCGGGCTGAGCCTCACGCGTATCCTCGTCGACCACAACATTCCCCTGCCCCAGCGCCAGATAAGTATTTCCTCTTCACCCTTCTAGGTCAAGCTAACGCGCCACTCTGCTGGTATCTTACTCCAGAAGTACATCGAGAGACACTGGCATGCTGGCGCCGATGCGTTCGAGCAGCCCGCCACGCCTGCAGAGGTCAAGGACGCTGTCCGCCCCATGCTCCTGCGCGCCCTCTCGGACAACGAACGCAAGGTGCGCACAGCCGCAGCCTTCGCGTCGTCGACCGTCGCGCGCTTCGACTGGCCCGAGGACTGGCCCGACCTCCTCTCCTCCCTCACGGCGATGCTGCAGACCGGCAGCCCGGACGCCGTGCACGGCGCGATGCGCGTCGTGCTCGAGTTCGTCAAGAACGAGCTGAGCGAGGACCAGCTCGTGCCCGTCGTGCGCGATCTCGTCCCGGCTCTCCTCTCGATCCTCGGCTCGCCACAGGCGCACTCCTTCCTCACCCGCGCCGACACGGTGGCAGTGTACCGCCACGTGATCAGCCTCCTCGAGATGCTCAAGGAGGAGCACGCGGCCGCCGTGCGCCAGGCGCTCGACCAGGTCGCGCCCGTCTGGTTCGACGCGTTCACCCAGCTCCTGTCTGTCGACGCCGCCGTCGACCTCCAGACCTCGTGGGAGAGCCTGGCGCTGCGCATCCAGATCTTCCGCGTCCTCCTCCAGTTCCAGGCAAAGTTCCCCCGGTACATCGCCCCGCACATCCCCACCTTCCTCCGCCTGTCCATTCTCAACCTCACCTCCCTCCTCCCCGCTTTCAACTCGTACTACATCTCCAGCGACCCTGACTCCCCGGACCCACCCCTGCCCGAGGACTCGTTCACCGCCAAGATGGACCTCGACGACCTGGCCTCGGCTATCTTCGAGTACCTCGAGCCCACGGTGCGCACCAAGGAGGCAAAGGACATCCTTATTTCCAAGGACGGCGAGGAGCGCGGAACAGCCGTCACGGAGACCATCGTCGGACTCGTCCTCACCTACACCCAGGTCACGCGGCAGCAGGAGGAGGAGTGGCTCGAGGACGCGAACGCGTTCGTCGAGGACGAGGACGAGGACAACTTTGACTACTCGCTGCGTATTATCGGTCACGACCTCATGGGGGTGAGTCGGCTGAACTCACTGACTTGGACGAGAGCTGACGACAGTCTATGATCGACAAATGGCCGCGCCCAGTCGGACGTATTGTCAATGACATCGCCAAGCGCAGAGTGCTCGAGTCGGCCGGTGCTCACTCGTCCGGAAGGGCCGACTGGTGGAAGCCGCTGGAGACCATGCTCGGCCTCCTTGGCGGCATCGCTGACGACCTGACGGCTCTGTTGGAGGACGACAAGAGCAATGGCCGCGAGCCGACGTTCGACTTGAAGTACTTCTTCGACCAGGTCATCCCCAGCCTCCTCGTCCAGACAGGTAAAGCTTTGCTATCTGTTGCCAGCTGACAGCAGACGCTCCATTCCTCCAGGGTCGCGCATTCGTCTTCGCATCCCAGTTCGCTGGCGAGCTTACGTCGTCGGTGGCGGAGCAGTACCTCTCCGCCACTGTCGAGGCACTCGCCTCGGACAACATTAGCATTCCGGTCAAGATCTCGGCTGTCAAGACAATCAGGAAGTGAGTTATCTGTCATGAAGAGTAGCTAACCCCAGTTTCTGCCGCCATGTGGACGCCAACATCATGGGCCCGCAGGCGCCGAAGATCCTTGGGCTCCTGCTGCCCGTGCTGTCTGGCATGACCAACGAGACGCTGTACCTTGTCATGGAGACGATCCACTCTGTTGTCTCCTTAGACAAGTCGTCTCTCACCGCCCAGAGCACCAACGCTATCTGCGAGCATGTGTACTCAGAGTGGCTGAAGAACACGACTGGTGAGCTACATGCTGAATGGGAGAGCTGACACCAGACCCCATCTTCACGGCCATTACCGAGGAGCTCGTCGAGTCGATCGCCACTTCACCCAACCCCGAGGCCGTTAGCGCCCTTGTGCAGTTCCTTTCGCCCCGTCTCGCCACACTCATTAGCCAGCCCGTCGACGAGGAGACATTACACATCCCCGGCGAGGCAATCCAACTCGCCAACGCCATTGTCAAGCCTCGCGCTGGTCCTCTCGAGCCCGAGTACATCGCGACTGTAACTGTCGCTGTCATGAAGTGCCTCCAGCAGACCGACGACATGGAGGTCATCCAGCGCGGCATGCTCCACCTCACCTACATTGTCCGCAAGGACTGCGACAAGCTCATCCAGTGGCACGACGCGGACGGCACCAACGGCATTGCCAGAATCTTTGGTCTCCTTGGCCGCTTCCTGGCACCAACCTTCTCCGAGTCCGGCGGCCTCTTCGTTGGCGACCTCGTCATGCACCTGTTCCGCAAGGCTGGCTCGGCGATTGCGCCCGTCCTCGGCGACCTCCTCCAGGCCATGGTCAACCGCCTTGCCACCGCGATGACCGACTCGTTCATCCAGTCCATGATCATCCCTTTTGCCTACCTCTTCGGCACCGAGCACACCGAGCAGACGCTCAACCTGCTCATGTCCTTCAACCCCGTCACTGTTTCTCCAGGCGTTACCCAGCCTGCGCTCGACCTCGTGCTCCAGAAGTGGTGCGACGTGGCCGACACCATCACTGGGTCGTGGAACATCCGCGTCAACGACCTCGGCCTCTGCAAGCTCTTCACTGTGCCGTCTGACGCCATCCGCCGTGTCATGGTCAAGGGCGATCTTATCATCACCGAGGCTAACCGCAACAAGATCATGACGCGCTCCCGCACGCGCGCCCAGCCAAACACGTACACGGAGATCCCCTTCCCCGTCAAGGCGCTCAAGCTGCTGCTCAAGGACGTCCAGGCCGAGGGCAAGGGCAAGAAGAAGGGCGCGGCGGACGACATTGCCGACGACGACGGGGTGAGTGCAGCTGTCTTCAATCATTGCTGTAGTAGCTAACCGCAGGACGAGGAGTGGGATGACGACGACCTCCTCGCTGGCCCTGACACTGGCGACGAGTTCGCCTTCTTGTCCGACTGGCTCGACCAGGGTCCCAACGCCAGCGACGCGCAGGACGACGACGAGGACCTTAAAGCCGACCCACTGGCGCAGATCGACATGGGCCAGCACATCACCGACACGCTGCGCTCGTGCTACACCTCCAACTCAAACGGGATGCAGGAGATGGTCGAGGCTCTCTCGCCCGAGGAGAAGGGTGTGCTCCGCGGCGTGCTTACGCTCTGAGCGCCACTCGGTCTTGTCGCAGCTAGAATTCATACTCCGTAGACTCAGACTCTTAGTTCATGTTGGGTCCCTTGGCATAATGCATATTGTACATTGATAATGGTACACCAGTCCCATGCTCTCTATCCCACAGTCCATGACGGCCCGCTCGCCTCTACTCATCAGGAATGTCGTGCGGCTTCCGAATCCCCCTCGACAACTTATAATACACGACCGTCGAGTCCGCCGCGCCAATAGCGACGTACAGTGTGTCCGGGTCGAACTCGGTGTTCTCCCCCGCCTCTCCCTCCTTGCCCTCCTTGCTCTGGGCGCCGTCTTCAGGGGCCTCCTTGACATCCCCCAACCCAGGCTCCTGCCCAGTTCGCCGCGCATACTCCCCCCGCAAGCTCTCGACCGACGGCGCAAGGTCGGGAATGGGCTCCGGCAACGACGCCGCGTCGAGAGTGAGGAGGGACCGGAAGATCGCGTGCAGTTCGGAGGGCACGAGTGCGGTGGTGTGTAGTGGCAACGGCAGGACGGCACGGAGTGGGTCCTGATGTCAGCTGGTTCGCGCGCTGTAGGAAACGGAGTTGAGCAGGATGGGAGGGGCGGGCTGCACAGAGACTCGCTCTCGCCTGGCCCATGACGAGGTATAGGCCAGCCCCCCTACAGATCCATGAACAGAGTGGCGCCCTAGCAGGTCCATGACCAATCTGGAGACCGGCACACGTCTTGATGAGCAACATGCGAGAGCCCCTCCTGTGCTGCCACTCCGACCTCGCGCATGCCTATGCAGTCTCCACCTTCACCTCCCATAGCTCTCACCCCCCGCCCCCCACCCCCCGGCCACACACACTCACTTCCTTGCGCTTGTGCCCGACCAGCACGGCCCACTTGGTCCCCTCGAGCATCAACACGCGCAGGTCGCACCATCCGACCGCGAGCGCGAGGTCGCGCAGAGTCGTCGCGAGCGTGCCCTGTTGCAGCGGCACCTGTCCTTCAAGGTGGGCGACGTGCGCGGCCACGGGGTCTGGTGTTGTCACTGATGGCATATTGATTATCGCGGTCTGGTGCGCCGAGTCCCGGTATGCGTTGTTATTGTTGTTGATAGAGAGCAGCAGTAGGTAGTAGTGGACGGCAGCGACGTTGATCAAGATTCGAAATCTGTATGCCGCACGGCTCTCCGGCGGTGCCGGGCCGCATCAATCCGGGGGTGAGGGACACGTGGTTGCGTTCCTGGATCAAATGAAAACAAATCAAAGAAAATGAAGAGAGACCGGCGGCAAGGGGCGGCAGACGGAAGACGGATTTGCGGCAGTTGATCCCCAGAGTGAATATGCGGCAATGGTACGGTGAGGGTTATGGGGCGGACCGCAGGACCCGCATGGTTAGAAGGAACACTCAGGTGACGCTTCTCTCTCTGCTAAGCCAGGCAGCGACGACGACAACAGGCAGCTTCTTTGCACGTCAGTCTTCTCCATCCTACTCAATCCCAATCCATCCTCTAAACAAACATGGCCTCCCGCGCCGCCCTCGCACGCCTCGCCCGCCCCGCTGCTGTGGCCGCGCCCCGCGCCCTCTCGACTTTGAGCGTCGCCACCGGTCGCGCTGCCCTCCAGACCACCCCCATCGCTCGTGTCCCTCGCTCCCCATCTGTCCTCATCCCCCGCCGTGGAGCAAGCACCGATGAGGGCGTGCAGACCATGGTACGTTGTCGACTGTGTGGTCTACCTCAAGCTGCATGGTTTGTGCAGTTTACAAAGATGCGCTGGATCTCCACAGAGGAGCTGTAGCCATTTGCAGGGAAAGAAGATTCGCACTCATCCACTGCCGCCGGCAGATCGCAAACCCCCGGTTCCTCCGCCATGCCAACAACAAATATACATCCCCCGCTGACATCATTAGACTGTGCGCGACGCGCTCAACGCCGCGATGGAGGAGGAGATGCTTCGCGACGAGACCGTGTTCGTTATGGGCGAGGAGGTTGCGCGCTACAACGGTGCCTACAAGGTCACCAAGGGCCTGTTGGACAAGTTTGGAGAGGACCGCGTGATTGACGTATGTCTCTAACAACTTGAGCTATACTGATCCGCAGACCCCTATCACTGAGCAGGGCTTTGCTGGTCTGGCCGTCGGCGCCGCCTTCGCTGGTCTCCGCCCGGTGTGCGAGTTCAGTGAGTAACCAGCCGTCAAGGGACGGAGCGCCGCCCGGGGCCGCCGGCCCGCGCAACCTTGCAACCATCGTTGTGAGCCGCAGCTGACAACAGTGACTTGGAACTTCGCGATGCAGGCCATCGACCAGATCGTCAACTCGGCCGGCAAGACCTACTACATGTCGGGCGGCAACGTCCCCTGCCCCGTCACCTTCCGTGGTCCTAACGGTGCCGCTGCCGGTGTCGGTGCCCAGCACTCGCAGTGCTTCGCCGCTTGGTACGGCTCGATCCCCGGCCTCAAGGTCGTCTCGCCCTGGTCCGCCGCCGACGCCAAGGGTCTCCTCAAGTCGTCCATCCGTGACATCAACCCTGTGAGTGTCGCGAGCGACAGAGAAATGCTCTGTTTGGCTACTCCTCTCCCTATGTGCCGCACTGACCCCCAGGTCTGCTTCCTCGAGAACGAGCTTCTCTACGGTGTCTCCTTCCCCATGACCAAGGAGGAGATGTCGGACGACTTCACCATCCCCCTCGGCAAGGCCCAGGTCGTCAAGGAGGGTACCGACGTCACCATCGTCGCCCACTCCAAGATGGTCACCCACTCGCTCGAGGCTGCCGAGCAGCTCGAGAAGGACGAGGGTATCAAGGTTGAGGTCATCAACCTCCGGTAAGTCTGACGCGCTCCCGGTGCTTCCTGGACCTCGCTTACCCCAGCTCCATCCGTCCCCTTGACATCGACACCATCATCGCGTCGGTCAAGAAGACCAACCACCTCATCTCGGTCGAGGGTGGCTTCCCTGGTGAGCTTCCGTTGATTCGTACTTAGCTGACAGCAGCCTTCGGCGTTGGATCCGAGATCATTGCCCAGATCTGCGAGTCGAGCGCATTCGACTTCCTCGACGCCGCCCCCGAGCGTATCACCGGCGCCGACATCCCCACTCCTGTGAGCTTTGCGTCTTTTGTTCTGAGCTGACCTCCAGTACGCCGAGACCCTCGAGTCGCTTGCCTTCCCCGACACCGACCTCATCACCAAGACTGTCAAGCGCCACCTTTACCGCTCTTAGATTGACCTGCGGACATGCGGACAGTGGTAGGAGGAGGGTGTGAGCGAGGGTAATGTGGAGGATGTAGAGACCACGCCTGTTTAACTGGTATGCACCATATGCTTTAGACCTGGAGACGTGTGCAAGCAAGGACGTGCATGCACGTTCTGAGTGCAGCAAGCAGTACGCAAGAGGCGTTATGGACGTTTGTAGCATTGAGTTTCTGCCAGTTGAGTGAGATGCGGGATTTATATGTTAAGGCTGGGTGGCGTTGGGTGGAGTAATGTAGGGTGGACGGTTGCGTGCTCTTCCCACCCACTCTATGAGCTCCCACCTATTCTCTTGGTGGTGTGTGCCGCCAGCGCCGAGTTGCCACCAAAGCATCGATTACCCACCCGTCACGCCTCTTCTCTTTCTCTTCCACCCGTCTTCTGTTCAACAACAACTTTACTCCACACATCCAGAACCATCTCTACCGCCGATGCAGTCCTCGAGGGGACAGCGCGGCCCGCCGTCGTCCTCCGCACCGCGCCCCGCCTCCACTTCCGCACCCCCTACTCCTCCCAGCTCACCCACTCCACTCGGCGCCGGCACATGGCGCCTCAGTGCGGCCTTCGCCCTACTTGCCGCCGCATGCGTCCTCGTCGCGGCTGTCCCAACGCCTCCAGTCCCCGAGCCGCATGAACACTCCTTCGTCACTGGAACATCGTTCTACACCGACGCCGAGGCTAGGGCCGCAATCGCTGGAAATAGCCCAGCCGCTGACGTCGGCAACCATCACGCGTCCCACGACCCACTCGGCTCCAGTCACACTATTCACTCCAGTCACGATAACGCCAAACTCAGCGTCGAGGTTGAGCTTGAGCATGAGGCCGCCCGCATCCGCTCAGCGTTCACGCGCCTCGTCGACCCCACCTCGCCATGGCTCAACATCCTCGATTTGGATGCACGCGAGCGCTCAGGCGGCTGGATATCGCGCTGGCTCGGCGGCGGCGAGGGCGTGTTATCTGTGAAGGTGGGTTTCTCTTCTCTCCCGTTCGGCGAGACGCACAACAGGGCTTCCACGCCTTTATCCCAGTGGTGTGATGTGCGATGAAAGGGTGGAATGCCAAGAGGCCCGAGCTGACGATCTGCAGATGGGCGACGACGACGCGCACAACATCTCGCTACCGCACCGCCCGGCCGCGTTCCCAGACTGGCTGGGACCGAGCTCGCAACTGCCAGTCGAGGGCGTGCTCCGCCCATTCACTGTGCTACCTCCTCCTAAGAGCAAGTCCAAGTCCAAGGCTGAGGGAAGGGGTGGCGGCCCAAGCCTCGGAATGAGGCGTGCAGATGGGGATGTGGATGACGCAACGCACCAGGCTACTAGGCATGCCTCGCCATCTGGCGAGACAGCCGCGTCCACGGGTGATAATGATAACGAGGACGCAGCAAGCAACGGCTTGGGAGCGACAGGATCACGCGACGACGAGGCGCCAGAACGCGCGTGCGTCGCACCCGCCTGGCCGCCGATAAGGCCATCCTACCCCTTCCCGCCATTTACGATTGCGCTCATTGAGCGCGGAGGGTGCGATTTCGCGACTAAGGTCCTGGCCGCACAGGAGCGCGGAGCGGCGGCGGTGGTAGTGGGCGACTCGGTTGCACATGCGGGCGAGACGGACGAGGAGGGGCGGACAAGGGAGAATCTCATTACCATGTTCTCGCCTGGTGAGTTCCGTTGGGACTGGGTTTGTGTTCGTGGGGAGGGTTTGATGGGGGTGCAGCTGGAGATCGGATGACGGCATTGTACCGCCGACGCCGTCGAGACCTTGCGAGACGCGTCCACGCAAGCGCGATGTCTGGTATGCGTATCAGATCTCGCTCCTCCCTCCTGCTCCAGACACTGGCAGTTTGTGTCCACAAACATGACGAGCTCGCGCTCGTTGTGGAACGAGGCCGACGACGCGGTGTGACCGCTTATACCTGCTTGACCTCCTCACTCCCAACTCGCTAACATAACAGAAGATACCACTGGCATTATCATCCCAAGCGTATTCGTTTCTCGCGCAAGTTATCTCATCCTTCGTGATCTCCTGTCAAACCATACCGTCAAGGGCAAGCCCGGTCTCAAAGTCGAAATCGGCGAGGCGTCGGACGACGGCAGGTGAGTCATTTTCTGAGGGCTACAGGTCACCTGGCGTGTCTAGCTGTCTTCCATGCCGGACCAGTGGTGTCTGGCCAGTCACCTTTTGGTCACGACAGCGGCATGGACAAGGTTGCTCCGTTGAAGACAGGACGGCTGATCCAACGAATCTCTGCAGAACTTCGCTAATACGCAGCGCCCTTGGCAGCCTTCTGACCTTTGCTCTCCTCATGCCTTCGCTCTTCCTCATCGCCACGGTCGCTGCGCACCGTGTGCGGGTGGCACGGTGAGTCATTCACATTCCTCCGCGATCCAACGTTGGTGCTAATCGAGATAAGACAACGCGAAGCCAACCGCGCCCCTCCCACTGTCGTCCTGTCTCTCCCAGAACGTGTATGGGCGCCCGACATTGTGTGGGAGAAGGACGATTCGGAATCGGATAAGGACGAACGTGCTGATGAGGACAATGGCTCGCCCAAACGGAAGCCAAAGTCCAAGTCAGCGCCCCTCACTACAGAAAGTGGGGACGGGGCGGGCGAGGTCACGGAGCCGCCTCAAGACTCGGGTGTGGCACGCGTTCAGGCATTGGCGCAGGTACATCGCGACTCAGACGCGAGCGCAGTTACTACGCGCTCAACGGATGCCGACGATGAGGCGGATACGTCTACCCCGGCTACAGCGCAGCCGGCAGTTCCCCGACGTCGCGGCAAGGAGCGTCGCAAGAGCAAGCGGTACTATTCCAAGGACGAGTGCGCCATCTGCATGGACAACTTCCACAAGGGCGAAATTGTGCGCATTCTGCCCTGCGGCCACGTATTCCACAAGGACGAGTGCGACGAGTGGCTGCTCAAGTGGAGAAAGCTGGTACGTCAATCGTCCGGGTTGTGTCTCTGGACTGGGCGTCTCGGCACGCTCAGGAGTCGCGAGCGGGAATTAATAATCGCCCACATTCCGACCCAAACTGTGTGGCAGGGTCTGGATCACTTTGCTGTGCCGAGTTTCAACCAAGGACCGAGCTAACCGCACAGTGCCCAACATGCCGCGCAGACGTCACGATCCCCACCTCGGATCTCTCGGCATCTACGACCATCACGCCCGTCGTGGACCGTACGGCAACGGCCGCGCCCGACCCAGGAGTTGGTGTCGGGTATGGCGCAACGGACGACACTGGCGCCGGGGCAGAGGAGGGATTGGCGTCATGGCCTCATCGCGCTGGCGCTCGTCTGAGCTCGCTGTGGGGCTCGTTCCGGGCGGCAGTTGCGCGCCCAGGTGGGCGTGGTGACGACCAGGAGCGTGGAGAACGTGCCCCGCTCGTTGCGCCTGCCGTGTGAGGCATTATGGCGGTATGCGCTGTGACTGTCGTCGCTGTGTGGACCAACCTGGCTCAGGTGACATCTTGCTCGCCTTGGGATCTGGTGTGCAGTGATCGAGCGCGAGTGCAGCGAGGGGAGGAGAGTGAGAGGCAGTACGGGTAGAAAGATTAGGAGGGGAGACTGAGACACCGACTAGACGAGGACCGAGGAATGCTGCCAGACGGCGACAGCGACACACCACAACTCACGGAGATTCGATACTTTCTTTCTTTACCCATCATACCCCATCATGCGGTGGTTTCACCTTATGACCTGATTGTTGTACGCCGCGATGCCACGCCCCGATTATACGATTTTATGTTATGATGTGGCTGTTTCCGTTTGCTGCGCAGATCTGGCTTGCTTGGGGTGGGCAGTACGAATGAAGTTGTGTGGATGTGCGCGCGCAAGTGGGCGGACTGAGGGAATAGTAGAGCACTGGGGTAGCATCTGCGGCATGACGCCACAATAGAACTCGGGCTGACTGGGCGATGTCACCCAAGAGGACTATGCCACACCCAACTCCTGAATAGTTCGTCTGCTCCACACAACTCATCTTTACACACTCCTCCATCACCACTGCATCGATCGAACTCCTCACCTGCAACTAAACCTACTCTATCTGACATCTGACATCTGATCTCTAACCCAACGTCGCCTACTAAGCCCACAATCTGCGTTACCACCGTCAACCTCCTACAAAAGATCGGCGCGAGCAACACCCAGATTCCCCACCACCCGGCAACTGCGCCTCGGGCACAGGTCGTCGTACGCCCTCTTCTTCCTAACGCTACGCACCGTCACCATGCCCCACTTTGGTGTATTGCCGATCCGTCCCCCGTCCGTCCCCCGTCCCCGCCTCTCGCTCATCTCGCCCGCTTACGCTGCGCCCCTCTGCTCCTCCGCCTTGGTCTTGTGGTCGATCGGGGGACCGTGAGGATGGGCATCCGCAGGAGCGACCGATTCGTTCGCTCGGGGACACGGATCGCGATGGGCAGGGGCGCGCGTGTGGAATTGTCCTCGGCTTGTGGGCTGGAGGCCGGCGAAAGCGTCATGGAGGAGGGGCGCAGGGCGTGGGTGGTAAAGGATGGAGACGAGGAAGGAAAGGACGGCGCCCAACGCCCAACACCTAACGCCCAACGAACGAACGCCCAACGCCCACCCCACCTTCGTCGCCTCCCTCCCTCCCTCCCTCGTTAGTCAGTCAGCATGCCGCTGACTCTCACCATTCCTCCATATCACTCACCACTACTACTGCCTCACAGTCACTCGCACTCGCCCTTCGGCCACATCACGCCCGTCACGCACAAGTGATAAAGAGGTCCTCGTCTCTTGGTCTACCCTCCCTCCCTCTTCTCTTTATCTCTCTCAGCCCCCGCCCGATCTCAGTCCGCCCCTCACCCCGCCCACGCGCCCGAGCGATCCACCCCCGCCTTCTCCTTCTCCACCTATCGTACAACAACGGCGCACCGCCGCGCCTCAAGGCGCCGCCACCTCTGTGAGTGAGCACCCTTACTGTCGACGGTGCACAGCCCTCGCATCAGCTCCGCGCCTCTGACAACAGGCAAACCTCACCTCATCGACCATTTGTCACCCGTCGGCACATCCCTTCCACAACCTTCGCCTTCTCCGATCCGCCACCTGGTCATCTCCACATCCTTCCTACTCCTTCCTTGCCCTCTTGACTCTTGTCCTCTTGCACGATGTACTCGTCCATCTATGGCGACGGGTCGTCGCCGCGCAGCTCGACGCCTGCGCCAGCCCCCGCCCCGTCGGCCGCGTCAGCGCCCTCCTCGTCCCCGGGATCAGGCGCAACCACTACACCTATCGACGGCACCGCACCCCGCCCCGACCACAGCAGCGCCGGTACGCCCCAGAATCCAGTGTCGGCGATAGACTCGGGCACGCCTGACGGTGGGCCGGCGTCAACTCCAAAGGGCGCCACTGCCACGCCCAACGGCATGTCAGCGTCCAGCGGTGGTGGTGCTGGCACGGGCGCGGCGAGCGGGGGACACTCTTCGCCCCTCCCCGGCCTCAGTAAGGGAATGTATTTCCCCCCGATCTGGCCGCAGAGCGACCTCTGGGATCACCACAGAGGAGCGAGTGGCAGCGGAGGACCGCTTTTTGGAGGGCTTCGCCGCGAACCAACGTCGAGCACAAGTGGGAGCGGCAGTGCCCTCGACAGGTGGCGCAGCGGGTATGATCGGTACGAGCGCAAGTTCGACGATGGCAAGTTCGGCACTGTGTCCTCTGCCGCTCTCAGCGTCGGCGGCACTGGTGGCAGCAACCGTGACGAGAGGGAGGGAGCTGGTGGACCCGCCTCGTTTGATCACAACACCCCCGGCGCACCTGCCACTTCCGGGCACCACTACAGCACAGACCAGCGGGAGGGATACTACGACAAGCTGGACCCCTTCAACCACAAGTCGGCAGGCCCGACTAGCCCGAGCCCATCGTCAGCTTCAGCTGGCGGGGTCAGCGTCGTCGACTACGTCCACCCCCAGCAGCGTCCTTTGCCGCCTCGCCTCAGCCTCTTCACGCCCTACTATCCCCAGCACCAAGTGTATGGCCACTCGAGCCATCCCGCGTCGCACCATCATCCAGGCCAGCCCCAACACCAACAGCACGACTCGCCTCAAGACCGCCCCTCGCCGCCACCGGCCTTCGGCCTGTCGAACATACACGAGCACAACTCGTACCACTCCCTCCCCAATAGCCTCAATCACCATCTTGGCAACCACCTCTCCCCGCCCAACCATCTCCCGAGCCACCTATCGAGTCCGCTAAACCACATGCCCAACCACCTCTCTGACCCCAACCACCTCAACCACCTTCCCAACCATATCAACCAGCACCATCCCCAGTCTCAAGGCCAGGCCGGCCACCCAGGCCAAGGCCAAGTCCACCCTGGCCAGCTCAACTCCCACCTCCCACTGCACAACAGCCTGCACTCAAGCCACGGGATGAACATGCCCTCCGGTCTCTTCCCCTTCTCCGCCCCCGACTGGCCGATGGAGAATGGCGGCCCCGGCGCTAGCGGTGGTGCGGGACCGAGCGGGCTCAACCACGACATAGGCCAGGGACACATGAACCACCTCCGCCCCCGCGACTACCAGCTCGGCAGCGCATGGACGCCCTCCGCCTCGGGCGCCAACTCGTCAGCGAGCGCGTCGGCTCCCGAGCCCGACAGCGCGGCTGCCGGACCGAGTGGGAGTGGAGCGGGGAGCTCAACGGGCAGCGGCACGCGCGGCGGGCGGCGCAGTAACTCAACACCTCCGGCTGTAAGTTCGAGTATAGAGCGAGGCTGACAGCAGCGTCGTTTCCAGTGCCCCGAGTGCTCCGAAGCGTTTACGCGGCGCAACGACCTGAACCGGCACAGACGCAAGCACAGTGCGTGGTGTGCCAGGCCGCGAAGCCACCGGCAGGTGGCGTTGTGGCGGCCGTGGCAGGCAGCTTGTTGAGATACGGAGTAGCTGACAACAGCCGGCGAGAAGCCGTTCTTATGTCCCGTCTGCAACACGGCCTATGTGAGTCTCCAGTAAGCTCTGGCGCTGACGATAGGCACGCAAGGACAAGCTCCTGATGCACATCCAGCGCGCCGAGCTATGCCGTTCCCGCCTGCCTCCGCGGCCGCCTGGGCGTGGTCGTGGACGGGGGGCGAGTGCGAACTAGCGGCGTTGGGCGCAACGTAACTTTCTGCCTCGAGGCGAGGTGGAGTGAGCTGAAGTGCTGAGTAGAGGAGAGACCTGAGAGTGAGCGTGTCAAGTGAGCCAGTACTGGCCCTAAGTAAGTTGCTACGTCTGGTCCACTGTAACTGACGCCAGCGAAGATCTGTGAAATCAATTGCGAGTATCATCTATCCAAGCCTTAGCCATACCATATGTCTCTTGTCCAGCGATGAAGACTTGCAATGTGTGAATGACTTTGGGTGGTAGTGTGGTGGCGTCAGAAGTGTCAGTGAGGTGAAGCACCAGGGTGCGAGCGTCGGTAGTGAGGGAGCTCAGTGGAGTGTGTTACATCAACTCAGCAGAGGCACTGGGGCTGGGTCAGGCAGTTGTGTCAGCCACACTCCCATTCCTTGTCTGATGTCATCTGCATGACTGCAGACTGCTGCATCACATTTCCGCTATTAGCTACACCGCTGCGGACACGAGCTCGAGGATTTATGAGCCAGACTGGCCGGTGCGCTTGGCGCTGTTCGTCAGCTCAAGGACAAGGCCCTAGCTGCCAAGGCGAACTCACAGAATCTCGATCCAGTATCCGTCGGGGTCGTAGATGAACGCGATGTGCTGCGGTCAGCTCATGACAGCTCAAGAAGCTAAGCGAGACAGGCTTTGGACATCTTCCACCTGGCGCCAAATGGTGCGCGGCATGAAGACGCCTTTGTCTTCGCCTCGACTGCTCGTCGCCTTGCCTCGCGCCGCCCTTCGGGCTCCGACTCGGACTCACGCGCATGCGGCCCTCCTCGGGACGCTTCTTGAACTTGACGCCGAGCTCGTCGAAGCGCTTGCACGCGGCGTCGAGGTCGTCGACGGCGATGCAGATGTGGCCGAAGCCGCGGCCGGGCTCGTCGTTGCCCGAGGCGTAGCCCTTGAAGCTGGCGTCGGACTCTGGGTGTGAGCGGTGTGGCCTGGTAGGGGAGTGTGCGGTGGAGGAAGGTGTTGACGGTGTGAGGTGGAGAGGGAGGTCCAATGGAAGAGAAAGCAGAAGAACAGCTGTAGGAGCCAAGCATTACAGCTGTCCCCTTCGTCATGCTATTGTTCCTGTACGACACTCACCAGTGCCGTGGTTGTGGCAGAGCTCGAGGACACCCTCGCGCATGGTGAAGGCGTCGCCCTTGGTCTTCTTGTCCGCGTTGGCCTTGTCGCCAAAGCCCGAGGGGTAGCCGAGGCTGATGTCAGCTAGTGCAAGCTTTGCGGAGCTCACAAGTAGTTGGTAAAGTCGGAGCCAGACGACTCGTGGAAGCACTGGGGTTAGTCATCGCTGGGTCATCCCTGACTGCGGCATGGGCGAGCTCAATTAACCTTCTTCCGTTCTCTATCCTCCACCTCGAGCGAGAAAGGAAGCGCATCATGCCGTGCACTCTGCACGATGGAACGGAAGAGACAAGGTGTACTGTAGAGCCCGCAGGCACCAGTGGCGACGCGTGGCGGCGTCACGACGCGCGACTCACCTCCATACCAAGCACGTTCTCGTAGAAGGGGATGGACGCCTTGGGGTCCTTGATCCGGAACATGGTGTGGTTGAAGATATACTTCGACGGGTCGCTCTTTGTGGTCGCCATCGTGCGTGCTAGTTTCGGTGCTGCTGTGATGTGCTTAGAGATGGACGAGAGGCGAGAGACAGAAGAAGAAAGAGACATTGGAGCAAACAGGCGGTGGGAGTGGGCTCTAACTGGCGTCATTTAAGTCACCGCTGTAGTCGCTCGGAAGCAAATGACGATGGGAGCTGACTATTTAGAGTGGGCATTCCTCTGACTCATCGGCATCTAGCGGTACCTCAAGTTGGGAGACCACGTGACCGGCGTTGACTTCCCCATGGGGTACGCTATTCGGGTTGTCACCGAAAGGCACTTGGATGGCGGCCGCCTCCGGTTCAACGTTGCTTTGTGAGCCGGTTCAAAGTCGGGCTGCACCGACGCCCACCAGGAATGAATAACTAAGAAGCCCTTCCATCTTCTCGTTTCTGTTCCCCATCTCATCAAGTCTCGTAGTCAGTGAGTATCGGTATGCTCTCCCTCTCCTCCTTCTGGCGTCCGAGTGTGATGGAGTGCTGCCAACGGCCTCTCATGTCGTCCTCCCACCACTAAGCCTGCTCTTCCGGATCGCGCGACATGTACCCGGCCACTCTCCCCTTCGCTTCGCTTTTGCCCCAGGTATGCTAACCCAGTGCTCGACAAGAACCAGGCCATCGCCGTACGCACAGCCGTGCTCGACCGTATCCGCCAGTCGACGCGCGAGGACATCGGCTCAGGCCGCGTCGCCGGCAAGGTCGGCATCGTGACCGGCGTCGGCCCCGCGCAGGGTATCGGAACCTTTGCGTCGCGCATGTTTGCCCGCGAGGGTGCGCGCGCGCTGTATCTCCTCGACCTGAGCGATGCGTTGCCCGGTTTTGCGAAGGAGCTCAGCAAGACGTTCCCCGAGACCAAGGTGGGTGCTGCGAGATGGGCTGGGGTAGGCGGGGCAGACTAAAAGAGGCTTGTATGGAGTCGGGGCATCTGGCCCCTTTCCCCTGCTCCCCCCTCCTCAGAACGATACTTGTTTGTGATCGGCCACGCTGACACCAGGTCGTCCATGTGCGCGGCGACGCGGCCGACGAGGCGACCGTCAAGGGCATCGTCGAGCGGGCGGTTAAGGAGCAGGGCCGGCTCGACTTCTACTTTGCCAATGCGGGTATCTCCCAGGTTCGCCCTAAGGAGTGGGGCAAGTTCGACCCGAACTCGCGCGAGAGCCAGCGCCAGGCGCTTGAGCATGGTGGCAGGCGAGTGGACAAGATTGGCGTTGACGAGTTCATGGAGATTCAGCGTGTCAATGTGTTGAGGTGAGTAGTTCGGGATACACCGGGGCGCAGTTCGGTTGGTGAGGGCCACCATGCAGAGGGGAGCATAGGAGCGGTGATGATTGCGCCTACGGTCATCAGAGCGGCCACCAGGTGTGACATCTAGAGCCACAATGCGTTACCGACCGGGTTGCCAGAGGCACCCACCACGTCCCTCTAGCTGGTCCTACCCGTCTCCATGCGCCGCCTCACAACCCCTCCCTACCCTTCCCCTACCTCCAAGCATCACTCACGCGCAGCGGCTTCCTCGCGCTCAAGTACGCCGCCCCGGCCATGCAGGACGCGAACATCGCCGCCGGCAAGCGCATTCCCGGGGGCAGCATCGTGCTCACCGCCTCCGTCGCTGGCCGCCTCGCGAACGCCGGCGGCCTGCCCTACTCTGCGTCCAAGGCTGCCGTCGTGTCGATGGCGCAGACCGGCGCGTACGAGTATGCGGGCTACAACATCCGCGTGAACGCCATCTGCCCCGGCCTCATCCAGACGGACATGACGGCTGCCGTGTTTGCCGTGGCGAAGACGAACGACAACGAGAGCGCGACGGGGCAGATTAACCCGCTGCTCCGCCATGGTCTGCCGGCGGAGATTGCGCATGCGGCGCTGTGGCTCGTGTCGGACGACGCGAGTTATGTCAACGGCCAGCCTATCCCGGTTGACGGCGGGCTGACGGCGAGTATGCCGTATCAGCGCAAGCTGGTGTCGCGGCCCACCAAGGCCAAGTTGTAGAGGTAGAGAGGGTGTTGGTTGTAGGATGGAACTCTATTCATGGATCTATGAGCGCCGACATTGCAGCAGAGTACTGATTATAGGTCGTCTGAATAGTGCGTCTCGGACTTGTGCTGCAGCGTACCGCAGCCGCGTCCTGCTCGTTATGCTCCTCGTCTAGCCTCCCTCATCTCCTCCAGACAGCTTCTCCACACTTCCTAATCCCAAGTCCCTTGCTCTTCATCCCTCTTCTCCCGCTCGGCTACACCCGCTTGCGATGCTCCGGCGCATGCGTGACCTCATGGTCAACATGCACGAAACACCTGTCGACATCCGGCAGCGCCTCGATCTGGTCCTGCAGGTCCTGGCTAATATCGTGGGCGCGCCACAGCGGCATGTGCGGGTCGAGCACGATGTCCACCTCGACAACAAAGTTGGGGCCGGAGTGGTACACGCGCACCGTGTCGACCATCTTGATGTCGTCGGAGAATGTCATGGCCTGGGGTCAGCTTAGTTCGGACGCAGGACTTGAATGAAGGGAGAACTGACCTTGTAGGTCACGAGGGAGAGGAAGTCGGGCGACGCAGTGATGCCGGCCAAATACGTGAACTGCTCATACGCCGTCTTGGTCCATACGCCAATAATCGCCAGCGCAATGATCATGGCGCCCATCGGGTCGATGAACCATGCGAGCTTGGCACCCCCCGCATTCGTCAGAATACCAAAGCCATTCCTGCCGTCAGCCCCAACCCTCCTCCAAACGTACGTGAAGAGATCATTGCGGTGGTCCTCCCACAACACCTGGACCTGCGACGACGCGCCCCGGATCGCGTAGCAGTAGATGAACAGCGCAAACTTGACGCCCCACGCCACACACACGCAGATGAGCGGGACGACGTGGAATGTCTTTGTGTCATGCCCGTCGTGTGTTGCGAACTCCTGTACAGACTCGACGATGAGGATCAGGTTGACGGCGCCCATGATGAACGAGTAGACGATGTTGCCGATCGTCTCGAAGCGCGACCCGCCCATAGGCCATTTCTCCTCGTTGGCCTTCTTGGAGGCGCGGTGCGCGCTCCAGAGCAGGAGGTTTGCGAAGGGGTCGACTGGGTGTTAGCCGCCACCCATGTCGCTTCTGAGGCTTCCAGCCTTGCGGCGTCGTAGCCCTCCACACCAGCCCTCCCCGTTGCACTCACAGACAGCATCGACACAGCTCGCAAACAGCGCCAGCGACATCGAGCTAATGGCCGCATACAGCTGCACGACGGCAAGCACGATATTGCAGACAAACGACACATTCACCGCAATCTTGACCTTGAGAGCCATATCGCTCGCCTCCTGCTCCCCCTCTGCCGTGAGCACATGCATCGGCTTGAGCAGGCGGCCAATATGGTCGTTTTGGGCGGCATAGAAGCTGGCGACCTTTGAATCGGCGCGCGTGCGTTTCCGCAGCTGGTCGATCTGGTCGTCGGGCACGATGCGCGAGCGGAGGAGCAGCGGGTCGCGCTCCCCGGCCTCGCGGCCGACGACGGAGGGGAGCGCGTTCAGCTCGATGTCGCTGGGCCGGCCGTTCTCGGGGGTTGGGGGGGAGGCGCGGCCGGGCTCGATGGCCGTCTCGAGGACGGCGGTGGTGGTTGCGGACATTTTGTCAGTGGAGTGGAGGAGTGGGTGGAGGCTAAGATGGCATAGGAAAATACTAGGATAGAGTCGAGTCTAGTCGGGCCCGACTTGGCGCACATGGCGCCTAGCACTAGTGCCAAGACTCGAGTAGGGATGTCTTTGGAGCTGCGGCGATGGTCATCGGCCGTTGGCGGCACGTTGGTGGCGATGAGTGGTCCGCATGGCGCGCATAGGCTGTCTGGCCGGGCATGGGGTGGGTGGCCGAGATTAGCAGACGCATCCTCGGTGTTGGCCGGTAGCGTGGAACACCGGCTGAGAGCCCAAAAGACACGTCATAGGGAGCGGCCTAGGATGTCGGTCTTATCGTTCGTCCATCTACAGTGACGCCAGTGACGACGAGGGCGACGCTGCTGTGGCAATGCATACACCTGTGACAATGCGTGTAATGTGCGCTCTGTTGGTGATCGCTGAGGGACCATCATCCAAGATCTGCAAGCCGACGATCCATGCCTTTGTATAACTGCATATGCCTTCCTAACTGCTCTACCACAGCCTACAGCCTTGCCGCCTGTGGCCTGCGGCGTTCAACGTCTACCCGAGCCTGCGACCTACGCCTCAAGCTTGGTGACGAGCTTGCCGCGGTTCTGGCCGCGGAACAGCCTCTGCCAGGTCTGGGGGATGTCGTCGATCTTGGTAGGCACGACGGTCTCGGCCTCGTCGAGCTTGACCTTGCCCTCCTTGGCCCATCCGGCGATCTTGCCGACAATCTCGCCGTAGCGGGGCGCGACGTCGAGCACGAGGAAGCCTGTTGTCAGCTGAGACGTGTGGTGAGACTCACCCTCGATAGTGAGGCGGTTCTTGACGACCTCGCCGAAGTTGGGGAAGGGCGTAACCTTGCCGTTGTAGCCTGGCGTTAGCGCGTCCTCAGCTTGACCCAGAGGCCATGTGGAGTGCAGAGGGGGACCCACCCGAGATCATGCCGCACACGCCAATCTTGCCGTGGCGCTGGATAAGCTTGAGCGCCTCGTTGAATACGTCGCCGCCGACGTTCTCAAAGTACCGGTCCGCGTAGCCCTGGAGCGCCTTCTTGAGGTCGGCAGCGAAGGTGTCGGCCTTGTAGTCGACGCACGCGTCGGCACCAAGGCTCTCGACCCACTTGCACTTCTCGGGGCCGCCGGCAACACCGACGACGCGCTTGGCGCCGATCACGTGCTTGGCGTACTGCACAGCGGCGGAGCCGACCGCGCCGGCGGCGCCGGAGATGAGAACGGTGTGCTCGGGCTTGACGTCGAGGATCTCGAAGATGCCCTGGTAGGCCGTGACGGCGACCATGCCGAGGACGGAGAGGGAGGCGCAGGTGACGCCGGGGAGGTCGCTG
The DNA here is from genome assembly GCA_020011015.1 of Cutaneotrichosporon dermatis. Taxonomy (NCBI): domain Eukaryota; kingdom Fungi; phylum Basidiomycota; class Tremellomycetes; order Trichosporonales; family Trichosporonaceae; genus Cutaneotrichosporon; species Cutaneotrichosporon dermatis. The sequence goes on along the minus strand of JAIGNX010000001.1, from coordinate 3,734,186 downwards.
GGGTCAGCGACGAATCGCGACTGCATCGCGGCTGCTAGAGCAGTAGCAGCGATAGCAGCGACAAGGCCCGATGAGGCTGCCAGGACCATGGTCGAGGCGCCCAGCATATGTGTCTCCGCATGCGCAAACCGCTCTCCTGCCCGCATACTCACATAGCCTCCATCACGACCGAAGCCTCGGGGACGACAGCATAGTCGGCCCAGCCAAAGTATCCGTACACGCGCTTGCCGACGGCCCACTTGGCGCTCTTGGACGCGACGATCGTGCCGACGCCACCGGCGCGCATCGGCTCGCCGGCCTGCACAGGGCGGGTGTACGCGCGGTCCTGGTGTGAGCAAGTTGTCTTGGGGAGGCCTGGCAAGCGGGGGAAGGGAGGCGGGGTCTAGCTGGTGCCGGTGCGGCGGAATAGGTCTCGTCGGCCCTCGTCATCGGGCCCTTCCATGACATGAAGCTGACACTCTCACGCCCGAATCACGCCTTACACCAGCACGCCCAAGCCCAAGCCCCAGCCAACGCCCCGAGCCCAAGCCCACCGTCTCACGTCCTCATGCCATACACTGGGGGACTCACGGGATCAGCGCCCTTCTGGATCCAGCCACGCTGCGCCGGGTCGTTCGAGATGAACTCGACCTTGATCACCACCTCGCCGTCCTTTGGCGCAATGGGGCGAGAGACAAGCTTGAACGTGTCCGGCTTGACCTCGGCCACGGGGTTCTCGTTGACGAGCCAGACCTTCTGTTCGGCGGGGACGGACATTGTGTTGCGTGGGTGGGGGTTTTGGGGGTGGGGTGTAGGAGGGTGATACAGGGGGTTGAGGCCGGTTTGAGTTGAAGTAGAAGCAATGCAAGAAGAGATGCAAGAAGCTAGAAGCGTCGTCGCTCAAGTACATGCGTCGCACCGTTGACGACGCGGCTATCTCGGAGATTGAGCAGGTGGGCATGTCGTCACCCGGCAATCTGCGCCAGTTGGGCCGGCGATCAAGATCCCTCCCAAGGATCTGCCGGACCAAGCTGTGTTCGCTGAGCTTATTCAGCGCGGTCTGGGCGTCTGGCGTGGCGTCTACACGGCCTACACGGTCTGGGCTGGGCGCCGTTGACCGTCGTGCGGCGTGCGATGCCCGGAACGATGGCTTCGCGTGGTTGAGTGCGAAGGCTGAAGACCGCGCCGTGGCCGTCGGCCTGGGTAGGCGGGGTAGGGCGACGCGACTGCCTTCACTATTTTCGGCGTCGGCCGCGTCGCTCCCTCCTTCACTCCTCGGGGGCCTCTGACTTCATGCTCGCCCTGGTCGCTGGATACTTGTGACGGACTGGTGCGGAACATGGCCTTTGCAGTCCGTTATGCATAAACGGGGCCCGTGAACTCGCGAGGCCAAGCCGTCGGCGTGGAGCGGGGACGGTCGATCGGACCGACCAGGGCGAACATCTGATCTTGCCCGGGAAGCGCGGCGACAGTGGGCGCGTCAAAGCGGCCATGACAGCCTTGACCTTTCTGTCCCATCTTGGTCTCTCCGCTTCGAGAGCAGGTACTACAGACAACAGTGCTACATCCTAGTATGCAAGTGACAACGCAACGGGGACAGGTGAACGTGTCTCGAACTCTTGGGTCGTGAAGGTGTCCAACGCATGGAGCCTAGTCCCCCAGACGGCTAAAGTTTTGGGGACGGTAGAGATGCGCTACGCTGCGAATACCTCGGCGGGCCGATACGCGGCATCGAGTTCATCCCGTAGACCGCGTACCGCCTCTGCTTCTTGACAGGAACCGCCGGCCAGCGAAGGCAGATGCTCGGCGCCGTTGTCTCCAGTGTGTACTGCTTGGGACCCACCAGGTCGCGATACTGGCAATGTGACAAGATCCGGACGTCAAGCTGTATGATCGGCACCGCGCGGCGAGGGGAGATGCATCCGCCTTCGTATGCGTCCAGGAGCCACGGCGGCACGACGCTGCGTTTGAACTGTGTCGTCGTCTCAGAACTTGCGCCGTCCGCAGACTTGACGAAGGTGACGCTGATGCTCTTGAGGAGAAAGACGATGCCCATGAGCGAGAGAGACTGGGCGATGTCGTCGGCCACTAGCAACTTTGTGATATCGTCGATATTGATGTGGACGTCGTGGTCGAAGATCAGGACTAGCTCGTCCAGCCCATCCCTGTTCATCCACTTGTCGGCGTTGTCGAAGGTCGGGAGTGCACGCAGGCCATGCACTACCTGCCGCTTGGCCGAGGGGTGCGTGGCTCCCATCGGGCCGAAGTCGATCAGCTGCCGTGCCCCGATCAAGATGTCGCCACAGCGATACCGCCGCACAGTCTTGAGCCCGAGTTTGGTGAGCAGAAGTAACCGGCTGGCTTGCCGTGAACCGTCGCTAGAGTCTTGTGGACAGTTAGGGGTCTGGACAGAGTACAGGTCCAGGACTTGAGTACGCCGGCGCATGAGCTCAAGTGTAAACTTGCCTCCACCTTCCTCGGGGAAGATACCTCCCCACCTGTTGTCGCTCCATGGTAGTGTATGGCCGGCGACGCTGTGGAAGGGGTGTGACGCCTCGAGGTCGGTGACCACGATATGGGAGGCGAGGGATTCTTCTATATGAGTAAGGAAGCGCTTGCAGATGAGACGGAGGCAGATGAGTTGGTCGACTTCACAGTGAGAGAGGATGAGTTCAATGAGGTGGGGGAAGAAGGTGTATTTTAGGCGCGAGGACGTGCGGCGGTTGAGGAAGGGAACGCGTTTGCGTATTAATAGGGAGATGCGCATGTTGGGGTGTTATGGTACAGGGGACGCAAGATGAGTAGTTATAACAGACAGCAGATGGCGAGGAAGGTGTAATTGTCGTTGAGCAAAGATGGCTTGGGTGGCCATGCAAGGTAGACTAACCGGCGTAGGCGAGTGGATGACCTCCACCAAGATGGGAATTCCAGATTCGAGCGGACCACGCGATTAACACGTGACCAGGCACCATCGAACCCGAGGATGAGTGTGGCGGAACAAGGCAGGTTTGATGGAAATCACGCCATATGTCGCTGTTCTAATCTTTCGAGAGGGCGGAGAAAGAAGGGATATCCATCCGTCCAGGCCAAGAGTATTCCCATCTTTTTGCTCTCTCGCCCCTTCAGCCCCTCAGCCACCCCACGCATTCCCGACACTTGCTTGCTTACCAGAGACGTGGGGCCGCAACTGGGCTTACCAGTAGTTGTAGTCAGCCGCGTGGCTTTACCCTGGATCATCTGGAATATCCATGTATCAACGTCACGCAACAACTGAGCACGCCACAACGCGATTTCTCGATTATGTTCACCATAGGCAGCAAGGCCGCGTTCGTGGTTTGTACTACTGGGCAAGGACTGGTGGCCAAGCAATAAAAGAATGAAGCAAGCCTGTCAGCTACACGTTTGTTCCTGTCCTCCTACTCATCTCCTCCTCTCTCTTTCTTGGTTCTAATCTCTTGACAAAATGGCCAACACTCCCCACGGCGGCGTCCTCAAGGACTTGCTCACTCGCGATGCTCCCAAGCACGCCCAGCTCGCCGAGGAGGCCCGCTCCCTCCCCGACCTCTTCCTCACCGAGGTAAGTGAGGTCGAGAGCGAGAGTGTAGTCGAGAACGGTGTAGGCTAACCCCCCAGCGCCAGCTCTGTGACCTCGAGCTCATCCTCAACGGTGGCTTCTCGCCTCTCGAGGGCTTCATGAACGAGGCCGACTACACCTCTGTTCGTGACACTCTCCGCCTCGCCAAGGTCAACGGCCAGCGCCAGGGCGCCCTCTTCTCCATGCCCATCACCCTCGACGTCTCGGCTGAGGACATTGCCCAGCTCGGCCTCAAGGCCGGCTCGCGCGTCGCCCTCCGCGACTTCCGTGACGAGGCCGCCCTCGCCATCATCACCATCGACGACATCTACCGCCCCGACAAGGCTCTTGAGGCCGAGAAGGTCATGGGCGCCAACGACTTGGCCCACCCCGCCGTCAAGTACCTTCACAACTCGACCAAGGAGTTCTACGTCGGCGGCAAGGTCGAGGCTATCCAGGCTCCTACCCACTACGACTACGTCGCTCTCCGCTACTCGCCCGCCGAGCTCCGCGCTCACTTCCACAAGCTCGCCTGGCGCAAGGTCACCGCCTTCCAGACCCGCAACCCCATGCACCGCGCCCACCGCGAGCTGACTGTCCGCGCCGCGCGCCAGCACCGCTCTAACGTCCTCATCCACCCCGTCGTCGGCCTCACCAAGCCCGGAGACGTCGACCACTTCACCCGTGTCCGCGCCTACCAGGCCCTCATGCCCTCGTACCCCGAGGGTCTTGCCCACCTCGCCCTCCTTCCTCTTGCCATGCGCATGGCTGGTCCCCGTGAGGCTGTCTGGCACGCTATTATCCGCAAGAACTTCGGTGCCACCCACTTCATTGTTGGCCGTGACCACGCTGGCCCCGGCAAGAACTCCCAGGGTGTCGACTTCTACGGCCCTTACGACGCTCAGGAGCTCGTCGCGCAGTTCAAGGACGAGCTCGACATCGAGATGGTCCCCTTCCAGGCCATGACCTACCTCCCCGGCACCGACGAGTACCAGCCGGTCGACGAGGTCCCCAAGGGCACCCCCACCGCCGACATTTCCGGCACTGAGCTCCGCAAGCGCCTCCGCACTGGCGCCGCCATCCCCGACTGGTTCTCGTACACTGGTGTCGTCAAGGTTCTCCGTGACTCTTACCCCCCCCGCCCCAAGCAGGGCTTCACTGTCCTCCTGACTGGTCTCCACAACTCGGGCAAGGACACCATCGCCCGTGCCCTCCAGGTCACTCTTCAGCAGCACGGCGGCCGCTCCGTCTCGCTCCTCCTCGGCGACGAGCTCCGTGGCGACCTCACTCCCGACCAGGCCCACGAGCCTGAGGAGAAGCACCGCAACATCCAGCGCATCGGCTTCGTCGCCTCCGAGCTCACCAAGGCCGGCGCCGCTGTCATTGCCGCCCCCACCGCTCCCTACGAGCGCTCGCGCAAGGCCTTCCGTGAGGCCGTCGCTGGCCCCGGCGGCAACTTCTTCCTCGTCCACGTCGCCACTCCTCTCGAGGAGTGCGAGGCTGCCGACCGCCGCGGTGTTTACAAGCGCGCCAGGAATGGCGAGCTCAAGCACTTCTCGGGTGTCTCGGACACCTACGAGGCGCCTACCGACGCCGACCTCGTGGTTGACCTCCGCAAGGACTCGGTCCCCGAGATCGTCCACTCGATCATCATGACCCTTGAGCAGCAGAACCTTGTGTAAGGGGGTGTTGGTTTGAGTTATACAAGCATTGCCTGTAGGAGGCGGAGCATTAGGATCTGCACAGTTTACTAGATGTCATTGTATTATCAGCGCGAGGCCGCGAGGCACGCAGTGCCGAGCGGGCATGGCAGTGGAAGGATGGTCAACGGAACGAGGTTGGGAACTGATGCGCATGGCTTATACTCCCAAGCTGGGTGCTGCGTTCGACAGCATTAGTCTTGAACTTAGTGGTGGTGTTAGTTGGGTGAAGTGGCTGGAGGCCAAGACTTACGTCATGCTCATGCGGCTCTCGGTCGGCTTCTTGCCTATCTCGGCCAACGCAAGCCCACAAGCCCACCGCACTCCCCATCGTCCTCATCCTCATCCTCACCATCAGCCTCCGTACTTAACCTCCATCGGCTGCTCTATATTCACAGCCTAGGCGCCGATCGCTCACCTCCGCCACACCCCACCGCCTCCCGCCCTCGGCCCAGGGCCATGCACCTCCCCACCCCTCTCGCCATCCTAGCCTCCGCCTTCGCCCTAATGACATCCCTCACCGGCGCCGCCGCCAAGCCCGCACCCGTCAGTGCGCTCGTGCCACCGCGCGTGCTCGTGTATACCCGTACACTGGGATATCGGCATGACTCGATACCCACTGCCATCGAGGTGTTGGGGCAGAAGGCGGGGGAGTATGGTGTCGAGTTTGAGTTCACCGAGTGAGTCGGCGTGTTTGCGTGGGCTGGGGTGGGCTGGGGTGGGCTGGGGTGGGCGGACTGATGACGGGTTGTATGGGGAGGACGGGAGGACGGGATGAGGGGAGGAGGAGGGAGTTAAGGCTGAGGTAATGAGATGTGGATTGGCGCGATGGGCGCCGCCTATCAGATAAGATCGGCCCACTGTGCTCGAGTAGGCAGAGAACCTCCGAGCCCAGCATCTCTGGGCTCCTGGAGATCTATACGCCTTTGAGAGGACATCACGTCCAGCCAAGAGCTCGTTTGCTCACACCAGGGACCCAACCCAGTTCACCGACTCCAACCTGGCCACCTTCGACTGCGTCATGTTCGTCTCGACATCCGAGGAGGTGCTGGACGCGACGCAGCAGGGGGCGCTCGCGCGCTTCTTCCGCTCCGGCGGGGTGTATACAGGCGTGCACTCGGCGAGTGCTTGTTTGTATAATGATGCGGTGTATCTCAAGGCTGTTGGCGGTGAGTGCGCATAGGGTGTGGGATGATGTGGGAGGCGCGAGGTTGGCGTTGGGGGTAGGGGGTGAGCGAGCTTGGGTGGGACATGGGCAAGCTGCAAGCGACTAGGATGTTCAGATAGAACAGGCGCAGGGCGGAATGGTGGGGTGGACGAGGGGAGAAAGAACAGCGTCCGTCGAGGGAAGAGAGAGTCGAGGGCACAGAGAGAGGGAAGAGAAGGGATAGAGAGAGGAGAAGAGGAAGTCGAGCACGAGATGAGAAGACGGAGAGACGGGGGAAGAGCCGCTGACATCAGCATACTTCGACTACCACCCCGACCTCCAGCCAGCCGTACGTCCCCCTCCCCTCCCCCGGCCACTTCTCTGACGGCAGACCTTCATACCGCTCGACAAGACGCACCCCGCCACAGCCGGCCTCCCTGACAAATGGACGTTCGACGAAGAAGTATACGTGTTCCGGAGCGATCCGCGGAGTGTGGGCGCGCAGGTGATCATGACGGTGGAGGAGAGCAGTTATACGCGTGAGTCCTGCGCTCCGGGGGCAGAGGGCCGAGTATGAATGGAAGAGTGAGGTGAGGCAGATGGCGGGCAGATGGAGTGGCGAGAAAGAGGTGGAGGTTGAGGGAAGTGGCCAGACGCAGACGGGCGTCGCTGGGCTTACCGCACAACATCGTCCATCTCTCAAGCCCCTTGCTGACACCAGACAACGGCTCGTCGACGGGGCAGTATCCCAGCAACGGCACGCCGCATCCGATCGGTACGTCTCCACAGACTCTGCATCTGTTGGCGATCCGTCCTCCGCGCCTGCTGCCGGCCGTCCTTGCCAGCCATGCGCCACGTGCCACACTCCTCTGCTCAAGCTGACACGCAGCATGGTACATCACCGCGCCCGACTATGGCGAGATCCAGCCCGGCGCCAAAGTCGGCCGGTCGTTCTATACCTCCCTCGGCCATCTCAACTCTAGTGCGTCGTCCTCCCTTCGTGGACTCTTCTCCCCTCTTCCCGCTGCTCTCCTATCTATACCACTTCGCCTGGCCATCTTTTCGTCCTCTCCTTCCTCCCTCTCTCACCCTGCCTTCTCCGCCTCTATCTCTGCCCACCCCCGCTTCCTCCGCCGCCGTCGCCATCTGCCCCTCTTCCCCTCCCGTTTATCCCTTCCCTGCTCGCCCCTTGACGGAGCTGACAGCAGCATGGCAAAACGAGACATTCATCGAACACGTCTTCGGCGGACTCACCTGGGCCCTCGACGGCGCGACGACTCGTGCCTACGGGCAGGGCTTGGTCGGCAACAACGCGACGGCCCCGGCCTCCTCCGCGTCCGGGTCTGGGGACGCCGCGAGCACGGGTACCAGCGCCGGCGGCGCGTCTGCGTCGGGCTCGGGGTCAGGTGCTGGCGGCGCGGTGGCGACGGGTGGGAGCGGGAGCGCGAGCCAGAGCGCACCCGCTCCGTCGGCGTCTGCACAGTCTGGCGCGTCTGGTGCTGGCCCGCGAGTCGCTGGGGCTGGAGCTGCTAGAGCTGCTGGCGCTGCGGGAGTCGCGGCTGGCCTCCTGCTCATCATGTAACCTGAACACTTCATCATATTTCTTGTTGTTCGCCTTTTCTGTCACTCCTTTACTTGCTTCTAGACCTCTAGAGGCCGCGCTTGTATTCCTATCCTATTCATGCCAATGCAACAACCGATACCTAACAGTTCTACCAACCTATATCCACTCCATCACACCGCCTTGCGCCTCGTGCCCGCCTACTTGTAGTACTTGGTCGGCACGAAGGGCATCGGCCGCACAGTCGCGTCGCGCAGCTTCTTGCGGATCTCAATCTGGACCTTGGTCCCCTTCTTGTGCATCCCATTCTTGACATATCCCATGGCGATGTTCGTGCCAAGCGTCGGCGAGGGGATACCCGACGTAATCACGCCAATCTCGTTGCCCTCGGCATCGAACACCTTGGCGCCCTCACGCGCGGGCGCGCCGGGGACCTCGAAGCCGACACGGCGGCGCTTGGGGCCGTCCTTGAGCTCAGCCAGGATACGGGACGAGCCGGGGAACGAGCCCTCGACGCGCCTGTCCTTGCCGATGAGCCACGAGAGCGCGCCCTCGACGGGCGAGATCGTCTCGTCAAGGTCGTGGCCGTACAGGCACATGCCGGCTTCGAGGCGGAGCGAGTCGCGCGCGCCGAGGCCGATGGGCCAGACCTCGGGCGCGGCCAGGAGCTGCTCGGTGATGCTGACGGCGTGCTCGGGGGGGATGGAGATCTGTGTGTGAGCGGCGTCGAAGTAGGGAAGAGAAGGGGCGCCGCGTCGACTTGGTATGCGCAACTCACCTCGAAGCCGTCCTCGCCCGTGTAGCCGCCACGCGCGACGTGGCACTTGACCTTGTCCTTGCCGATATCGGCGTACACGCTCTGTCCGAACTTGAGCGCGGAGAGGTCCGCGTCCGTGAGCGTCGCAAGCGCCGCGGCCGCCTTGGGGCCCTGGAGCGCGACCAGGCCCCAGCCGGTCAGCTGCTCCCACTGCACGGCCTGGTCGGGGTGGGCCGCGTTCCACTCGTCGAGGCGCGCCTTGATGTGTGCCGAGTCCTCCTCGGCGCGGCCGGCGTTGGTCACGACGTACCACTTCGAGCCGTCCGCCTTGAGCTTGGTGAGGATCAGGTCGTCGATGATGCCGCCATCGTTGTTGAGCAGGACCGAGAGGGACGAGCCGTGCTCGCCGATCTTGTCGAGCGAGGTGGGGGTGAGGCTCGTCAGAAAGGCCTGGGCGCCGGCACCGGTGAACGTGTGCTGCACCATGTGCGAGACGTCGAACAGGCCGGCGGCCTCGCGGACGTGCTTGTGGGCGGCAACTGGGCGTCAGTCGAGCTGCGCGCAGCGCGGCGAGGCTGGCGTGTGCTGTGGGGGCGAGGGGGAGACCGGAGGCAGCAATATAAGAGAGTACCACCGGGCGATTCAACTTGTCGCGCATGCCGCCGCCATTAGACGGCCGTCCACCCACCGCTTCCCCCCTCCGCCTCGCAGCTAGAGAACTCACCCTGCCCAACATCGCCGTACGAGAGCGGCATGTCGAAGCCGGCAAACTCGACCATCTTGGCCCCCCGGTCCACATTGAGCTGATACAGCGGCGTGCGCTTGCGCTGGGGGTTAGCACAGTAACAAGTAGGAGAGTTAGGCGAGGGGGGATGGTGGGAATGGTAAATGGCAAGACGAGGTAACTCGAGGGAGCACACCGCTGCCTGATTCGCACGCAGCGAGCGGCCCTCCTCCGACAACACGGTCCAGCGGGACAGTCGATGTAGGAGCTTCACACCGGTCTGCTAGCATCCTTCGCGCCCCGCCCGCCCAACCCCGCCCAACCCCGCCTCCTCCCTCTCCCCATCCCCCTCCCCATGCCCCTTCTCCTAGCTATCCCCGCCAGTGGGGGCTACTCACCTCAGCCATGACAGGAGCAGTCGCGAACCCGCGGAGCACGAGGCGTCCCACAGGACGCATAGACGAAGTAGCAACAGCCGCGCGCGAGAGCATCCTTTCTTGCAGTGAGAGGTGAGTGAGTGAGAGGTGAGTAAAGAAAAGATGAGGAGGGTAGGGGGATATGGCGTGCACCGGGTCGTCATTTACTACTGGCCCCCGACTGCCCGCCCAACCCCACCCGTGGATGTGGAGGTCCGCGGTGGAGGCCGGGGCCAACGCGCCCACTGGCCGGCCAGCCCAAGGGAATTTCCAAGGACGGCCCAGATGCCAGATCCGGCGTGCCTGATTTCCAAGGATCGCACCGCGAGTTCCAACGATGGCGCGTCAAAGTTCCAACTTTCGTTGTAAGTGTCCAACTTTCTCAAGTAGATAAGGCCGGGGCCTCGTTGGATTGGACGGCCTGGACGGGGAGATGGAATGGCGTGCACGTCTTTGATGCTGTATATTGCCCGGAGCTAGGCGCAACCTGTGCGATACTGAGGCACCCAAACGATCAATAAGATAAGGAGGCGCACGGTGTACTTCCGTTCGCACTGCTCTGCTTCTCACAACCCACTACTGCTTCCACAGCCAACGCCCGCGCTACGCGCGCACGTTCGGCGGATGCGCACGCTCGCTTGCGGCCACAAGTGCATGCTAAAGAATGTGCTAATACTAGTGAAGAGACGTAATAACAATCGCGAGAATAGGAGAGAGACGGTGGTAACCAACGGGGCCAGGGTCAAGCCAGAGGAGAAACGTCTATACAGACAACGTGATGGGGTATCGGGTATCGGTTGGTGCCAAGGAAATGTGTGCAATGGTGTCGGCGTGGGAACAGCTGTGCAAAACGGGGTAGGTGCGAGGCGGGGCTGGGGGCTGGGTGGGTGCGGAACGGGAGTGGGAGGAGAAAGCGAGATGAGACATTCGTCAATGACGCCGCTAGATGCTGCCGTCGAGCACGCCGCGGACGTCGTCGACGCCCGCGAGGTCGGCGAGGAAGGGGCACAGGTCGGTCAGCTCGGTGTCGTGCGGGTCGTTGAACCACGTCGACACGGGCACGGCGTTGTTCGGGTGGAAAATGTACGACGCAGGCGAGTTGTCGATGATGATCGTCTTGTCAATGTCGCGGCCGAGCTGCGACAGGTCCTTGACATAGTTGCCCTTGTGGTTGTAGCAGCTCTCGCGGAAGAGGCGGTGACGAACAACGCGGCCAACATCGAGCATGTCGAGAACGGGGTCGGCGTACTTGCTCAATGAAGCCGTGAAGACGACAACCTCGTAAATCTTGCCCATCTCAGTGAGGAAGTGGTCGACACCGGGACGCTTGATGACATAGACATTGTGCGTTTGCGACTCGATCTCGACAGGCACAATGTAGTCTGCCGAAGGAAGCATCTTGAAGCTCGAGTGCAGGAGCGTCTCGTCAAGGTCGAGCACCAAGCACTTGCGGTCCTTGTCAATGCCACTGAGCGCGGGCAACAATGGGGCAGGGTTGCCATTCTAGAAAGCGTCAGCAAGCTACTCGGGCGTGACAAGCTCACCTCGTCGATCGGAATGCCGATCCCTCCCTGGGCAATGAGCCTGTCCTCGTCATCCTCAAAGTCGTCGTCGCCATACAGCATCTCCTGATGCCCGCTCTCGTCCATGCCATCCTCGCTCAAGTCGGTGAAGCCGCCGCTCGACTCAGTCTTGCCTACTTCGGTAGGGTGCGACGCAGCCAGGTGGTGATCAGACTCGGAACGGTGAAGCATGTGTTGATGAATGATTTCGGCACCGGATCCTGGCGCCTGTACAGCGCCCGAGGTGAGCCCTGCAGTCTGGGAATGGTCAGCACATGGACAACACAGATAACGGGTGCGAAATGAGGGCACTCCAAATGGCACACTGACCTCCTCCAAAGGCGGTGTGGTCGGCTCGCCACCGCCCAGAACCACAGAATCGCCCTGTGTTGGCGTGACTGGTGACGGCTCAGGAGTCAGGTCTGATGTGTTGCCCGTCGCAGCGGCACGCTCGTCTGATGCCGTCTCGGCGGCTGCATTTTCGGTCTTGGCGGCTGAGGGAGTTGATGCGTTCTTGGCGGCCACGGCGGCGGCGCCTGCAGCCGCAGCACCAGCGCCCGCCGCTGCGACGCCGGCAGCGGGCACACCCGAAGTAGAGGTAGTCGCGGCGGGAGTCGTAGTGTCCTTGGGCGCGGCCGATGCCGACGTACCAGTAGCGCCAGTCGCAGGTCGGTTGGCGCCAGGAGGGGCCGTCTTGGGAGGTGGGACGTCGTCAAACTCATCCGACGACATGCAGCCAAGTGCAACAAAGAGACCAGCCAATCCACCGCGTTTCCGTCGCTTCTTCTGGACAGGCTTCGTACTCCGTGTGGTTGTGCCCGTGCCCGCGCCCTTTTCGTCAGATGCGCGGCTGCTGCTAGCCTGCTTGGGGTCGGCGGCAGCGGGCGCCGCCGCGCCTGCGGATGTCGATGCTGAGGGAGCCTGGGCGGCCGTGTTTGAGGCCGCCGGAGTAGCGCTGGCCGCGGCGGCGCTGGGTGCAGCAGCAGGAGCATCCGCCTTGGCCTGAGTCTCGCTCATTGCGGGGGTAGTCTCAGCATGGGCGGCATCCGGGTTGGGCAAGGTGGTGGCGGCGGCTGGGGATGAGGTGGAAGGGATGTTTGGGTTGGTGGTAGTGGTAGTGGTGGTCTGCGCGGGGACAGTGTTGTTGTCGGCAGCGATCGACGTCGGTAGGCTTGACGGCGCCGTGCCGGTTGCTGTTGTCATCTCCTCGTCGTGGCGACGAGGTTGTTGGTGGTGGGGTAAAGGGGGTTATGAAAGGGGGATGGAAGAATGCAGGTGACGAGCGAAGGTGTTGTGGGTAGGTCTAGGCGTTGTGGTTGTGAATGGTGGAAAACGAGGGGGACAGCGTGGTGGTGAGGGAGGAGGGCGCAAGGCGTCTTGAGAGGGAGTAGGGAGGATGATGTATCGTGCGTTGGGGGAGAGGGGCGGCGACCCGTGCGTTCGTGGGTTGATGGGTGATTGCTTGCTGGATTTGTTTGTCAAGTAGTCCAACACAATGAGTTCGCGTCTAGTAGTCGCTAGTCCACGATTCCAAAAGGCGGCCAGTCGAGAGCGAGGCGAGGCGAGGTGAGGTGAGGTAAGGACCAAATGTGTGGTTTGTTTAAACGAGCGTGTGTGTTGTATGTTGCGTTTGTAGATCGGATACGATAGACAACCTCCAACGCCGCGGGGCGCTTGTGCGTGCGTCGAAAGGGATTGATTTGATTCGGGATAAAGGTAGATTGAGTAGTAGTAGTTGGAATGAAAGCGGCGTCTGGGGGATCCGGGGGGGATGAACGATGAACGGATGGATGGATAGGATGGATGTGTATGCAAGGGGGGAAGGGAGGGAGGGATGTGATTGAGTACGAGTTAGGTCGCGAACGGGGGGGTAGTGGTGGATGGATGGATGGATGGATGGCGCGCGCGCTTCCGTACTATGGTTGGGCCGTCCAGAGGCCAGAGGGAGGAGGGAGGGGAGGGAGGGCAGAAGGGAGGCTGGCTGGACTTGGGCTGGATGGATGGGAGGGGATGGATGGACGAGCCGAGAGGGAGGGAGAGGGGGGTACAAAGGGAACAAAGGACCACCCACCCGGATAGACGGCCTTGCTCTTTACGCGCACCGCGTTGGGTCTATTAAATGGGGGTGTTAGATAAGACTTAGGAGAGAGACCGGTTGGATTGTTTTGGTCCAGAACGAGGCGACAATTACAACATCTACTACTAGAGGTGGCAAAGTGGCGGGCAGTAGCTAGACTTAGGACTTCAGGGTATTACACGGTCGGTCCACCCGGGTCAAGGTTTCAGGTTCTTACATACAAAAGAAGACAATTGCGCACTCCCTCCCTCCCTCCCTCCCTCCCTCCCTCCCTCCCTATCTATCTTAACCTGGTTCCTGATTTCCTATACTAATTATTACTCTATTTGGATACTAGCAGACAAACTCATTACAAACTCCCTATTCGGGCAGGTTGATATAAGAATAATACTCCCGTCAGCTCTCCCTCTCTTGCATTACAGGGCCCAACTAAGCTCAACAGGCAAACGGTAATCCAGACTCTTGTTCAACCATTTTCCTAGCTGTACCATTTAACAAAGGCACTCAGGGGGAGCTCAATAGACGATGAAGCTCAGAGCCGGAGTCGAGGCTTAAAGTAGTGACAGAACAGACAGATACATGCTTGCGAGACTCTACACCTTGATGCCAAAAGAGATCTATCCGTGTCCACGAGCACGTCTAATGCTTCATCTTCTTCTGCTTGTCGATGGCAGCACGAAGACGGATCTGCTTGTCGTGCAACGACGCCTTCTTCTTCTGAACAACCTTGTTCGAGCTGGAGCGTTAGTATACCAATCCTGTACACATCAAGCAATGAAAAGACCCACTGGACAGCCATCATGAGCGGCTTGTTGCGCGCCTTCTCCCTGTTGGTCGACGAGCTGGCCTTCTCCTTCTGCTTCTTGCCCTTGAGCGAACCGAACTTCTCGCGGCCCTCGCGGCCCTTCTGGATATGCTCCATACGCTCCTCGTAGGTCATCTTGGCATGCTTGCGCACACCAATGATCTCGGCCTCGGTGAGGAAGCGGGCCTGCTCCTCGCTCGACGCCGTGCGCTTAGCAGCTTCCAGCTGGGCGAGCTTGCGCTTGGCGGCAGAACCACCGCCCTTCTCGACAGCCTCCTGGGCGGCCTTGAGGCGCAGCTCGTTCAGGAGAGCAAAGTCTGCGGGAGTGAGAATCTTCTGCTGGGCAAGCAGAGAGATCTTCTTGGCCTCGGTGGTTGCGGAAGTGGCGTTCGACACCACGGACTTGGCGTCGTCATCGTCCTCCGCAGCCTCCTCGTCCTCCTCCGCGGCCTTCTTGGACGTCTTGCGCTTCTTGGCCTTGGGCTCGTCATCATCAGAGTCGGAGATGTCAAAGTCGTCGTCTCCATCAGACGAGACGTCCATCCAGCCGTCCTCCGAGTCCGAGTCCGAGTCAGACTCGACCTCGAAGTTGTCCCATCCAGCCTCGTCGTCCTCGTCAAAGTCAGGCTCGTCCTCGCTGATGCCGCCGTTCGCCTCCTTGCGCATGGCGGCGAAGTGCTCGTCAAGCAGCTCGAGACCCTCGATTCCGTCGGCAGCGTCCTTGGTGTAGCCGTAAGCGGCGACCTGACCATCGATGAGGCCCATGCTGGCGGCCTTTCCGCGGTCACGGCGCTTGAGCATACCGGGGTTGACCTCACGGAAGAGCTGAAGCAGACCACCGGCGGCAGTCGCGACACCCTTGTCCTTGGACTTCTTGTACTCGACAAGGTCACTCAAAAGGTCCTCCTCCATGCACCAGGGCTGGCGACGGCACACCTCGCGAATGGCGTTGATACCAGCCGCAATGACCTCTGCTCCAACACCAGGGTGGACGAACTCTTGGGCGAGCTTGCGGATCACAGGTGTCAAGACGTCGGGAGGAGTCAACTCGTGGACGGACTGCGCGAGAGCGACGAGGATGAGGGTGACCTGCAGCTGGTGGTAGGTGAGGTACTTGATGATGTAGGTGTAGAAGCCGAGGACGCAGAGCTTGTGCACGCCCATGACACGCGAGAGGAGCTGCATGATAAGCACCTTGTGCTCGAGCGAGTACTGCTTGTCTGTATGTCAGCTTGGGCCACCCAGATTCAGACCCACCGTGCTTGCTCAAGTTGTCGTAGAGCTTCTCGCCGAACGTTTGAGGGTCGTGCAACAACTCCAGAGCGGGGAAGTTGACAGACACCTGCGCCGCACGCTCTTTCCTCGCCTTGGAGGTCAACTTGGCCAGCTTCTCAATCTGGCGCTCGCGTTTCCTGCCTCCCTTGTTGATGCCGGCACGGTGTTGTGCGCCCTTGAGGTCTCGCCTGGCATTCGCCACCGTGTCCTCGTCCTCACTGTCGATATCACGGTCGGCATCCGCCTCCGATCCGAGGAAGAAGTGCAGCGCGGCAGACTGCACCTTGGTGTTGGGGTGGAAACACGCGAGGGCAGCAATCGAGACGGTCTTGGCGTCGGTCCTGACTGTAAGCTCCGCTCCTTCATGCAAGCTGGGATGACTCACCACACGCCCTTGCGCCACAGCTCGCGCACCATCATCACAGCCCACATAGCCTCGCCGCCGAGCTCCTTGCCCTTCCCCTTGCCCTTGTTGCCGACGACCTCGGCGCCCATGCCGCTCTCGATCATGCCGAACAGCAGGCCCTGGACGACGCGGTTGAGGCGGTGGTTCTTCGTCTTCTGGTTGGACGTCTTGAGGTCCGTCAAGATCGTCTTCCTGATCACCTGGCGAAGCTCGCGGCCGGCATGCGGCAGCAGGGGCAGAAGAGTCTGCAGCAACCTCGTCGTCAGCCATGCCACCGCACTTTAACCCACTCGATAGAGTCGATCACGTCCTTATTGCGGAGCATCACAAGGTTCCTAACGGCCGTCTCGCGCGTCTCGCCCTTCAGCATCATGAAGCCGTCCTTGCCGAGAAGCAGGGCGCTGAGCTGCTTGGGGAGGTCGGCAGTGATCTTGGGGTAGCACTGGGCGCACTGCGCGACGAAGGTGATGAGGTCCTCGAAGCTTTCGGTCGACTTGTCGTTCGACGACGACGAGCCGGCGACAGGAGCAACCGTCTGCAAGCGCAGAAGGGAGAGGTAGTGGTTGTACTGGATCATGAACTCCTCCTTGTATGCGATGGGGTCACGCTGCGATGTCAGACGACCGAAGAGAGGAGCTCGTAACAGCACGCACCTTGATCAGGTTTTGGAGCTGGGGCAGGTTGTCAGTGACAAGCCTGCCCCTCATGACGCGGGACTTGACCATCTTGAGATGGTGTTCGAGGTCGTTGTGGTTGGTGGTGGTAGTGTCCAACTGGTCGTCGCTCGGTCACCAGGTGTAATCTTTGGTTCAGACATTTTGAGCCGTCCGCAATTCTTCAAAATCTGGTTCCGTTGCCACCCAACGGTCGCGAAGTGGAGGGTACCGTCATTAGTGCGCATTAGGGCTCTTCTAATGGAGGGTACTATACAATGCTAATGCCCCCCTCTCTTTCGCTTGTTTACAAGCTAGTTACCCTGAATGGGGCCGGTGGAGGCACACCACCTATGATCCCACCTCTGGTCTCAACTCCTACTCACTCATCGCTCAACTTGCACCTTCCCTCGTCGTCACCTTCCTTTTCTCACTCGCCTACTATGGGTGTCTGGCACCCAGCCCCCGCTCCGCAGCCTCCCCGAGAATGCCCTACCGCAACTAACACCTCACCGCCCATCTCACTTTCCTTTCACTCTCTTCTTCTCCACCTGGCACCCACTCTCTTCTACTCACCATCATTTCATCCCTCCTTGTCATCGCGTGTCCCAGTCCCATCGCATAGCTTACATCTTACTCTACCTACTATCAACATCACCACAACATCGCTCATGATCACCCACTAGGCTATGCCTCGGACCCTCGCAGAAACAATCTTCACCCCGTTTCTCTTCATCGCCAAGACCTTCCTCGACGACTCTGGATCCTCCTCACACCTATTCCGAACAACTTCCTCTGACAAGATGGGCACTACTCCTAAGAGCTCTCCCAAGCTGAGGGCTGAGCGCGAGCTTGCTCGTGATCAGCGCCGCATCGTCAGCGAGACGAACGCTCTGTAAGTCTTTGCACCTTCCCTCGCCGAGGAAGGTCGAATGCTGACGCGGCTCCGCAGTCATCCACTCTCACCTTCCCTCAACCCGCCTACCAGCCCCGATGACCATCACCTTCCCGACATCTCGGACCCCAACATCTCGATGGAGTCTGCCGCTCCTCTCCTTACGCCGTCGATCGTGGGCTCGACTCCTTATTCTTACAAGTACATTCGCCCTGGCCCGGACGACCTCTTCGAAACTCCGAGCCACACCGAGTCCTCAGGAGACCGTTCCTTCAGTACGCCCTCCACTGTTCCCAACAGCAACAGCTCGGCCTCGATGGAGCTCTTCCTCGGCCCCCAGCCCATGTGGTATGTTCATCATCGCCAGCGTGTCATGGCCGCCGAGGAGTTTGAGCGTTCGCCTTCGCGCCCCTCGCCTGCCGAGTTCACCAAGACGAACAACAGCGTTGTCATCAAGGTTGACGTCAATGACGAGACGAAGAACGATAAGTGTGACCTCTCGGACAAGAGCCACCTCTCGACATGGCGCCAGAAGCAGCTCAAGAAGTTCAAGGCCAGTCGTCCTGTTGCTGGCGCGCGCGAACGTCCCATCCCTCTTCTCCATGGCCCACTTTCTCTTCCTTACGCTCGCAACCCGAGGTGAGTTATGTCTGTCGCAGAGCATACTGACTCGCAGCGGTGTCGATGCCACTGTCGCTGACCAGACGTCGTACATGAGCCACGTTTTCGGCCTTCGTGCAGCCAACTCGCCCGAGACCAAGGCCAACAAGGCTGGCACCGCTCCCCGTGCTCGCATTCCGTCTGACTCGACCCATCGCACTGTTTCGAGTTCAAGCTACCTGTCAACCGAGGGCCAGTCCGACTATCCTTCGACCATCTCATCGTTCGGTTCCATCAAGCGTCCTCTCATGGTCCGTGACTACAGCCAGGTCATTGGCATCAAGAAGGACATGGCTCCTGAGGCGGGGAAGGTCAATATCAACACCGACCTTCTTCTTCCCCCCGCTGAGGTGAGCAGCCGTGACATGGCCAATCTGACACTAGCCCCACCAGCACCGCTCGCAAGGCGACCTTCGCGCTCAACTGGGGCTCGGCAAGCCTCTTTCTCTCATTCCCGGATCGCCGCCCCCAGCCCATGTCTTCGCTATGGGCATAGACAACGCCATCCATTCCACCAGCTCTCCTCCGTGGCTGCGCCAGGACGATCAAGAACTGCAACTTCAAACCGACTTCATGTCACTCGCCCTCGTCGATCCTGTCACTAACTCGGTGTACAATGTTCGTGTTCCCAAGTCGTCGAATGCTGGTGCTCTCGGCGCGATTCCTTGCGAGATTGTCCCCACCGGCTCCAAGTTCGCCGCCACTCCCCACAGTGCGACTTCCAAGGCCGACGCCAGTGCCAACTGGCGCAACCGCGGGACTAACCTTCCCTCAGTCCAGGTTAGCGCTGGCAGTCCGGGTCCCGTCGCCCCGCCTCCGCCTCCGCCTTCTCTCGCTGGCTCTCCTTACCACCCTTCCTCGAAGCAGTCTGATGTTCTCACCGTCGAGCATCTGTATGAGAAGTTTGGTCACAAGCGCGTGAGTCATCTCTGCTCGGGTTCACAGTACTAATGGCAGACTGAGTCGAAGAGCAAGATGGAGAAGGCCTTTGCTCAGGCGCAAGCTTCCGTCCCCGTTCAGGCCCCCAGCACTTCGCCGTCCCCCACTCCTCCTCAGCACAAGAGCGACAAGGGTGTGACCAAGATCGAGCCCTCTCCCACCAAGACGCTCGGCGAGAGCACCGGCCGCCAGCTCAACGTCCCGCCTCAGCCCTACCCCAAGCCCGTTCCGAAGAAGAAGCTTCGTATCGCCAGTGCCAAGTCTCGCTCTGTCTCTGCGCCCGCTGTCGCCCGCACCAAGGGCACGCCTGGCGCCGGCAAGCATCTCAAGTCTGTCTCTGTCGAGGACAGCGGCACCCCTAGCAAGTAGGCATCACCGCTCGTCAACCAACCCACGTTCCTTTGTTCAGCCTCGTCATTTCTCATCACTGTGTATCTTCAGCTTTCATTCATCGCCATCACTCATCCCATCCTGTATTTATCACTCTAACGGCTGGTCTTCTATACCCTTGTTTCCATAGCCTCCTGACTGTGGCCGGCCACAGTTGGTATTCGGATTCGTTCTTAACCGCGTCGCAGCACGTATTAAATGCATCCTGTCCTGTGACTTCTGTGCTAAGGGCTGCCCAAAATGGGATGACTTACTGTACCTCGAACTCTCGCAGTGTGGAACGCACAAGTTGGACCCATCTCTCTGATAATGAGCGAGCAGGTGAGCCAGCCTTCGGCATGGGCAGATCGCGACACAACGCTCCCCAAGCTATCCTCCAGCGTTCCAAGCTCGCATTGGAGTAGTACTGTAGTACACTAAACTCGCCAGCGACTCGCAACCAAGCAATCGCACCATTCCGTCAGTCAGCGTTTCAGGCCCTCCAAACTGCTCAGTCCGCCACCGCCACAATGTACAGTAAGACAAGGCGGCCAGAACACACTCGACTGCCCATTGTCCTCCGGGTCCGTGCAGATGACAAAACTCCGGGTCCGTGCAGATGACAAATCAGCCTCTCGCCACACCGCTACTGGCCAACGGCGCACAGGCCACGGTCCTCGTTCGTCTTTGGAGGGTGCAGTGCAATCAAAGGAAGGTACGGCAAACAATCCGTCTCGGACCCGTCTCATCTCGTCCCATCAGTCTTATCGCTCCAGACATCCACCACACCGCCCGCGGCCACCGGCCCCGACCAGTTTCTGCCCTCGTCGCACCGTCTCTCCCCTATGTTGGGAGTTCAAGTCGCTCCTCGCCCTCGGGCAGAATGTAGACTTTCTGCTCCTCATGTAGCCTCGCCTCGTCACCCCCGCAGCTCGCCTCGCCTCGCCTCCTCTATCTACTCACGGACCACTCACGTCTCCACAGCGTGCACGGAGAAATAGTATCCCTCTTTGTACTCATCGAATGCCCGTCCTTCTGCCCGTCCTTGATCCCATCCTGCAATCGAGGAGGCAGAGGCCGAGGCTTTGTCGCTCCCCTCACGACCCTTGCATGACCCCCGTTTTGTCATGTCGCCCGGTGCCCGGCCCACCGGTCTGGCCGCTCTCATGATCACTCATCAAAGTCTTGCCACTACACTTACACCCCGTTCATGTCGGCCACTGCCATCATTCTTGCCACTTTACACTTACATACTCGGCCATTGCCACCAGCGCAAGCCACTGCCACTCCAAACGCCACACTCATTAGCCATCTCCTCGCTCTCTTCAAACCTCACGGACGTACTCGACCACTACAGTCCGCCCTCATCCTGGTGACGCTGATCGGCGGTGGGTGCTAGAGACGACGTCACTAACTGCAGATCAGTCGCAACGTTGGAGCGCCGCAGAGCAAGCTCACGGGGCGTGGCTCCGGCTCCACCGTCTTCTTGGACGGGCTGATCGTGATCGCCACTTCTAATTGATCGTCTGACGACAAGAGCACCACGGCTACCAGCTAGCTCCACCACGCTCTTTAGCTTTGTTGACCTGTTAGCTCTTCGACGACCAGTCACACCTCCAGCGCCATTGAGAGTGGCGCACTAGCACAGTGTCGACGACCAGCGCGTGACGCGCTAGCTGCTGCGCACCCCTGCCCTACTGCACTAGCCCCACACCCACACCTATGGTCCACCACGGTCATGAACGACAAGCCATGATGAGCGCCAACGCGAGCGCCAACGGGCCCAACGACCCCAGAGCTAGCAGAAGCTGGAGCAAGCTTCGCGCCTTCATCCAAGCTCTCCGCTTCGGCCCCCCTCTACATTCACCCCATCCTCATCCCCACCACCATCCCCATCACCGTCCTCTTCCTCAACCTTATCCCCATCCTCACCCACTACCTCATCCCCTTCCTCATTCCCTTGCACCACCTGTATACGCGAAACCTAAGCAGTTCCAATATCCCCCGCCTCTCGAATACTGGCACCTCGAACGGCCTGCCCCACTCTTCCCGCCTGCCAAGTCGCCCGTCAACAGGAGGGTGAAGCACAAGCCATCGCGAAGTTTCGAGCAGCAGTATTCCACGGCGCTTGTCCCTGCCCATTCCACACGCCTTCCTCGACCTCACACGCAGGGTGGCGCGATGAGCAGCCCTCCCAAGCGGGGTGAGCCATCACTCCATCGGCCGACGCCTACCGCCTTCCTCCAGGTGCCGCCGAATACAGGAGTCCGACCTCGAGAACCACAACCAGGCTCGTCGGCGCCGCTCAGCCCGAGGTCACCGCGGAGGAGAGCCAGTCAAGAGGCTCGTATGCCTGTTTTGCCTTCCTCAAGTTCCCGGGCACACTTATCTGGCTCAGACGACCTCGGGTCGAGGAGAACGCTGAGGACGTCGACTGGTCACCCCACCTCCACCCTTGGGCATACTTCTCTTCAGTCGAGCAAGGCTCAACGGCCCCATCCGGATGACAGGAGTCCGCGAGACAGGACGCTTCCAAGTCCCATTAGCTCGCCACCCACCACTCGCTTCCCCGGCTCTCCAGGGCACCGCGTACCTCCGGTCCCACCATCGCCTGGTAGCAAGCCAGTCCCTCGCCAGAGACGGAGCCGCGGCGACAAACCGCAAGACAGACGAGAACGGCACAAATCCCAGCCGCCACCTTCTCCGGCCACGGCGCCTCCCAACCGACTTTCCCAAGCCAGTACGGCGAGGTACGCCTCCGGGGACGAAGCCAAGGCGGTTATAGCCGCGCACTCTCGCACACGCGGCGCCTCCGAGACTTCTGCTACCCAGCACGGGAGGGATATCCGGCGCAGCCACAGCCGCGAAAGCTCGCTCTCCAAAGTCAGCTTCAGCAGCCACTTCACCACCGACTGCGAGGACGGGTGCGACGACCACGAGCACGTCCCCGGCCAGCCGCGCATGATCATAACGAAGGGCACGCGCAGGCCGAATCACCGCCTCAACGACGGGCGCATGGTGCGCTCCGCCCTGAACGGCAAGGCCCAACTTGCGCGCACTCTCCGGCCCAATGGGTCAAGCATGCCGCAGCTCGAGCGCCTCTTCGGCGACCGCAGCCTCCACCCCACCGCTAGACTGTTCCACTATCTGGCCAACGCGGAGATCGAGCGCTGCACCGTCTGGCCGCACCTGTTCGACCGCTTTCTGCGCCGAAATCCGCTTGGGCCCGAGTGGTGCCGGCGCCGCGACGCCGCGCTCCAGGCTGAGCCACGCGTTCTACAGACTTGGCGCCGCGCGCCCGAGTTTGGGGGCGACGTCTTAGCACACGTCCAGGTCGATGTTCCGCGCGATGCGGTGGATGAATACAACCACCGCGGGGACCAGGTGTTTGAGCTTAAGGCGCGCGGGTTCGTCACCCAACGATTCCGGCTTGAGGCACTGCGCGGCCTACATGCCGATTACAAATTGCTGCTGTGGCTCAATAACACCGTCCTCCAGACGGCGATTAGTACCGTGCACATGCTCCGGATCCACTCGGGCACCGCCGAGTTCATGTATGTCCCCACGCCCCCGCCACCAGGGAGCGGGGAAGGGTACATGGGGTTTCCCGAGGGGTACGGCTCGGTCGTGCTGGGCGACAAGAGCGAGGCGGCGCAGCCAGTGCCGCAAGACCCTTCGTCCTCGGCGCCCACGTCTCACTCACCGCTGCCCCTCATCCCCGTCCTCTCGGACCCACCACCCCGCGCACTCCTAATCGCCATCCGCCCTCCATCGCTATACACTTACTCCCTGCTACGCGCCCTCACCCGCTCCACCGACTGGCCCCCGCCCGCCTCCGCCTTCTCGCCGACACACACTGACCAAATCGCCCTCCTCCAAGCGCAGCTATACGACGAATGCGTGGCCCACGGGATACGATACTGGGTCCTCACGACGCTCAAGTACTGGGTCTTCGGCCTGTTCGAGCCCGACTTTACGGCGTGTACTGTCTCCCGCCCGATCCACCGGACTGCGCACCATCCGAGCGTGCTGCAGTGCCTCGTGACGTGGATGATGCGGGCCTTTGACGACTGTGCGCTGCGAGACGCGGGGATGAGCCGGCGCCGGCGGGAGACCACAGCGTCGGCGGTGGTGCGGCCGGCGGTGCGCACCATTCCGAAGCTCCCGGCCCAGGCGCCTGTGATAACAGAGCACCGTGAGGTTGAAGTGCACGGGAGCGGGAAAGCGAAGCAGCTACGGCGCAGCGCGAGTACCAGCGTCATTCCAAGTGGGTCGGCGAAGCTCGACGATATTCGCGAGGAGCGCGGGCGTGAGCGCGGAGGTGAGCGCAGACGCGACCGCGACCGGGATAGGGAGGGGAAAGGGAAGAAGAAGGAGAAGGGGAAGAAAGAGAGCCGCAGCCGATCACGCGACCGCTCCCGCCGTCGTGAACGGCGCAAACGCCGCGAATCAGAGAGGGCTGCGCGCGAGGGCCCGCACGCCACCCATGCGTGGATGGGCGAGGGAGGTTATGTCCCCTACCACTACCACTATGTGCAGCCCATGATGCCCCAGCCGGTGTATCAGCCCCAACCGGCCTGGGGCCAGATGCTGTATCAGTACTGGGTCTAACGTGCCATGTAATCAGTGCGTGCCGTAGATGTTGTCGAGGGGGAGACGCCGTCGAGAGATGTTGTTACATGCCATGCCAAATGTATGTGTACGTCTAGAAACCCTTGGGGTTGGTACGCAGTGTCAACTGTGTGTCAGCTCGCCTCCCCTGGTCCTTGCTCTGTACAGCGACAAAGCCGCTCGCACCCACCTTGGTCCACTTGGGCACCTTGTGCACGCCCTTGCGCCACTTGTGCTGCTGGTACTTGGGGTCGTAGGTCGTGTACTTGTCTGCGGGTTAGTGTGTGCTCGTACAGGACGAGGTTGGCGAGAAAATATGGAGGGGCGGGCGGCGGGGAGATGGGGAAAGGGACGATGGAGAGAGAAGGTGGAAGTCCACTGGAAGAGTGTGCGAGTCGTTGGCGAGCCGAGTCTCTCGTGCAGACGTCGACTGCTCTTTGACCACTCCCAACGCGGTGAAGGGAGGAACGAGAAGCGGCTTCGCTACATCGCTGGCCACAAAGTGCTCGCAGTGCAACTGCCAGACATTCGCCATACAGCTCTTCGTCTCCGTCTCCACCGTGATGACACTCCTCGTCATTTCTCCTCCGTCATCACTTCTCCCGTCGTCTCCTGAAACCCGACACTCCAACCACCGGCTCCTCCCAACCGCCCACACCTCCATCCTCACCACCTTCCCGCCAGCCGCCGGCCTTCGGCCAGCGACTGCCGTACTCACCCTTAGCCAGCATCTCGCTCTCTTTTGGCAACTCGAGCGCCCTGCTCAGCGCGCGACACTCGACACCGCTCTCGGCCACCGCAGCAATAACCGAGTCGACCCGCTTCAGCCGATGGCGGAGGTTGGCCTTGCGCGTCGCCGACAGCCGGTACGGCGACTTCCACACGAGGCCGCCGTTGAGGATCGAGGAGGGGCGGAATGCGCCGAACATGGTTGTGTAGATTGAGGTCTAGTGCTGGATCGAACCGGAGTTGGATGTCGAGGTCGACTTTTGGAAAGGATCGGCAGGACGGAGAGGACGGAAGCAGAGCCACGCTACTCACACGTGGTATTAGGTAAGAAGTGGCAAGAAGGATCCGAAGCTATCGGAAGCCCAATCGTGCCTGGTTTGAGGTCCCGACGCGGTTTGAGGTTTAAACCAGGGGGGATCAATTAGACTAACCTTGTAGTCACCGCACCGCCCTGGATCGCCACCCGTCCACTCTGAGCACCCCCCTGTCGCCCCCCCCCCTGGGCCCTGGCTTCCACCCCCGGGTTCCCCGCACCGCTCACCGCACCCAACTGACCGTACAACCCACCTTCCCCCACTCACCTTGAGTGTGCACACTCCGTACAGTGCGAAGCGCGCGCTTCCACTCAGCCTCGTCGTCGTAAGAACTGGAATGGAATCTTGAATGCAACGCATAGACAATCATTCTTCGCTTCATTCACTTTCTTCTCATTCAAACTCTACACCTAGGCATTCACGACAACATTACCAGTCTTAAGTCAACGCAGCGTCATTCCGTCAAGGCTCGCCTGTACTACGCTCATGGCGACATACCACGTATCCGACACACGTCTCATTTCGCACCTCCACTCAAACGACTCGCACCACTTGCCACCCGACAGGCTCTCTTCTTTATCCCTTGTCCCGACTTGAACGGACTGATCCCCCACCCCAAAGACCTGCTTCGTCGACTTCACCTCTTCTCTTCTCGTTCATCAAAAGGCGTCACGCTACACGATAACGATCGCCCGCAGTGACCGGCTCGGATAGCCTCGACCACCGCCCCCACCCTCCTTTCTTCCTTTCTCCATTCCTCTCCTCCTCGACAGACGGCCAATAGCCCACCTGCCCCGCCACGAGCCCGACCACCCCCACCTGGCACGATGCCAGCCGAGGACGACCCCGCGCGGCGCACGCTGCGCCAGCGCCTGACCAGCGCCGCCGTCTGGAGCGCCACGGCGGCCATGCTCGTCGTCACGGTCGTCCTCCATGCCCTCGCGAGCGTCACGCCCAGCCCAGGCGGGTCGAACATGCAAGACGAGGTGGGCGAGCAATGTCAGCGGCCACGACTGTTCATCGGGCTACTAGCCATGTCTAGTGTGCGGCATGGCTTGGCGCTGGTGTGCTCGACGTGGGTCTTTCTGCGGCGGAGGAGGGTGCGCAAGGCGCACGATAGGGCTTTGAGGGACCTGGTCACTGCGATTGAGACTGGGCGGACGAACGTTGGCAATGCCAATGCCGATGCCAACGCCAACCGCAGCGGCGGTGCGAACGCCGATAGGATATCCTACGCTGCCGCGTCTAGCACCCACAGCCTTCCGGTCCCCATCACCAACTCGCCGCTCCCAAGACCGCCACCTGCCAGCACGTCGTCATATTACGCCCACAGCAACTCGACGGGCGTGTATGGCCAGCGCTCGTCCATGTATCAGCGCTCAAACACAAGCGTAGTGACGTTTGCCACGGCGCCTTCACCACCTCCCAACCACAATCTTTACAAGGTAGCCAAGGGCGCCGATACCTTTGGCTCGCTTCCCCCGAACGCCACAATCATTCAACCCCCACAGGCAGCGTCCATGCCCTCTCTCATCCTTCCCGCGCACAATAGCACTATGATCTACAACCATGCGGCGGCAGCGAGCACGACGTCCTTAGCGTCGCAGCGCTTCTCGGCTGGCTCGGGATCCGTCTCGCCCGCAGCCCACCTCTACACATTCCCTCCACCTGAAGACACCAACGCGTCGGCTTCATCACCTCGTGCCTCCCTTATCGCGCCAACACCGATGGCCAGTCTCCCCTCTCTTCACCCAGCCGCGGCCGCATCGACACATTCCCTGGCTCCCACGGGCGGCAGTTCAATACCCATGACGCCAGCCCGCCAATCCATCCATTCTCTAACCCATCACGCCTCGGCTTCAGCTTCCGGCATGACCTACCCACCGACACCCTTGTCAGCGCGCGGAGTTCCAGGGACACCTCGCCCCGCCTCTCAGGCAGCAGGATCCCGCCCCGTGTCCCAGGCTACACGCTATCCCGAACCATACGTCCCCAAGTCAGAGCGGCGCAAGCAGCGCAACCACAAGTGGGCCAAGCTTGCCGACGCCCTAGCCACCAGCGTCCTTGGCTTCCTCTCCTTCTGGACGTTTGCATTGTGGGCCATTGGATCTGGCGTGTGCATTGCCGAACTCCCAACGGTCACTTCCCACTCGTGCTACAATGGCTCGCCTCTACTGTGGTGGGGCGTCATGTCGTCGGCGCTTGTCTTTGGCTGGCTCCATGCGCTATACTACGCCTGGTTCATCATCGGCGGCTTCTTCCTGATCTTGGGATCGTCGATCTACATTGTGAGTCATTGCTGTGCCCTAGTGCGAGAAGTTATTGACACCAGCTCATCGCCTACGTCATGGGCTGGCCGATCCACCCAGCTATGCATCGCCCACGCACTCCTAGACCTGAGAAGCTCTCCCACGACGAACTCGCTGCATGCCCCATCGTCGCCTACCTCCCCGACCCGTCCGAGCCACTCCCCGAGCCATCAATATACGACGGCGCCTCCAAGGCTGAGAGCGTGCACGAGGGGGAGGCGTCGGGCTCCAAGGCTCGAGCATCGGCACTCCTCAAGAAGTCGAAGCAGGCCATCGGACTCGAGGCTGAGAAGTCGACTCCGTCGACTCCTACCGACCCTAATTCCAAAGGCGTCCCCGTGCCGCCAGGCGAGGCAGATACGTCGCGCCTTGGCGGGCTGCCAGGAGTCGTGCTGAGCGCGCATCAGGCGACCTGCGCAATCTGCCAGTCGTCGTTCGTGCCGCCTCGCGAGGTGCCCGGACGCCTGATGTACGAGGTCGAGCAGCTTCGGCAGCTGCCGTGCAAGCACGTCTTCCACCAGATGTGTGTCGACAACTGGCTCACGAACCACTCGGGAGTGTGTCCGTACTGCAACCGTCTCGTTAAGGATCTCATCGAGGAGAGCAAGCTGGCCCAGGGTGCTGAGGCAAGCACGGCGGGCCCAGCTACGAGTCCTGCTGCGGGCCCTTCTGGCGGAGCTGGGACAGGAGCTGCGGCGAGGGATGAGCAGGATCTGGGACTGCAGCCGGAAGTGCGGTCGGACTAGCTGGGACACAGCCATAGCAAGCACACAGCAAACAAGGAGTAGCAGGCAGGGCAGAAAATGATTGAGAACGAGATTGGGTCAGGAGACCCGCCGTTCCACTGCATCCAACAATCCCCATTCATTCATGTGCCGTATACGTCGCACACCATCGTCATCTGTTGTATCAATTGCATGAGGTTACATACGATAAGAAGATTATGAAACTGCATTTAGTTTTGACTCCTTGGCGATGACGGTCCTGTCAAAATAAAGAAGGTTGTGACAACTTGGTCTTGGCACCACTCCACTTCGATCAACAACACCACGACCAACCTCAATGTGAAGTTTTGGCCACTCATCGCCTTCATCTCCTATTACCTCTCTTCAACAGCCGCGAGGATGTCTGTGATGAGGGAGACGTCCACTGCGCTCTCTGGCCTCTCCCTGTCCAGCCGAACTCCCAGCGGCAGCGGCAGCACAACCCAACCTCCCCGACTCGACCCCTCCATCTCCTCCCTCACAGCCGACCTCTCTTCGCTTTCGCTCAAGTCGCCGTCCAAGCGCCGCCCACACAAAACATCTAAGAAAGGGAGGAAGAAGCCGCCCAAGCCCAAGCCGACATTCCGCTATCCCGTCGGCGTCCGCATCTCCTCTCGTCCATCTCCCCACTCCTCCCCTCGCCCCCGCCCCGGCTCGCGCTCGCGCTCACGCGACGCGCCCAACCCCAACTCGCGCGACTCGCGCGAGCGCAAACGCGACGACAACGAGCGCGACATGTTCCAGCACAAAGTCGGCAGTAAGCGGAAACACGTCCATGGCCACACGCACGCCCGCATCGAGCCGCGCAGTAGACGGCACGCGATCTTGCGGCGGCATCGCGTTCCGTCGCCGACTCCGACCGTCTAGCTTCAGGCGCCAGGGTGACGCCATCCGGCTGGCTGACTGAGAGGTGTGAGCTGGTAGGCGGGTGAGCCCAGGTTAGGGGATGAGGGCCAGGCACGGGCTATCGCTTCCGACGGAAGTGGGTTTAGTAATGAGCAACACCTGGCGCGGCGACCTACGGGATATATATCAACGCGGCTGGGTCGTTGGTCACTCTGAACATACACATACAGTACAAGACTATATGCCCCCTCGGACTGGTCGCCAGCCCGTATCCAAGTTGCTCCTCCTCATCGCTCTCGGCGTGCTTGCAGCCGCTCTCTTCGTCATTCCGCGGTTCAACTGGAAGTTGCCGGCTCTGCGCTCTTCTCTGCGCACCTCCACCTCCACCCCCTCCCCTCCCCAGCTCTCCACGATCCAACGCACCATGGCCACTAACGGCGCGGCCCAGAAGGGCGAGGTCTACTTCCTCTCTCACGGCGTGAGTACAGCTTTTGACACTGGATGAGCTGACAGGCAGGGCCCGCCCACGATGTTCGAGACGACCTCGGCGCCATACAAGGCCTGGCAGAAGTACGGCAAGCTCGTCGAGGCCGCCAAGCCGCGCGGGCTCGTCGTCGTATCTGCGCACTGGGAGAACCCATCGCACTCGGAGGGCGTTGTTGGTGAGTAGAGCTTACTCAGCGTTCCACTATGTCGCTTGGTTTACCCGCTCACACCAGTCAACTCCGACGCCTCGAACCCCTTGGTGTACGACTTCTACGGCTTTCCGAAGCACTTCTACGAGCAGAAGTTTGCGTCGCGCGGCGACGCGCAGATGCTCAAGGACGTGACGGCTGCTCTGAAGAGCTCGGGGGTCGAAGTCAGCACGGCCAAGCGCGGCCTCGACCACGGTGTCTGGGGTGAGTCATCTTCTACCTCCCGCCGCCGTACTAACCCCAGTCCCCTTCCTCGTCGCGTTTGAGGGCAAGACCGACATCCCCATCGTGCAAGTCTCGCTCCCCGGCGACTCGAGCCCCGTCTCTGCCGCCAAGCTCGGCAAGGCTCTCGCCGCCCTCCGCGACGAGGGCTACGGCATCATGGGCACCGGCCAGGCCGTGCACAACCTGCGCGACTACATGATGGGCCGCCCCGGCTCGTACGGCGACGTGTTCCTCAAAGCGATTGACGGCGCGATCAAGTCCGACAGCCCGGTGGACGGCGCCATCGGCCTCTTCCGCCACCCAGCATACCGCCAGGCCCACCCTACGCCGGAGCACCTCCTGCCGCTTGTGGTGACTGCCGCCGCGGCCGATCCGAAGAGCGACGCGCTCAAGGAGATCTTTGTGCAGCCGCAGGGCTCGCTTGGCTGGGGTATGTGGGCGTGGACGCCGCGTGCCGCGTTGTAGGCGACGTGAGGCGATGCCTCGCGAATGACGCCAAGCGTCGCTCCACGCGTCGGCCAAGGCGTGCCGATGGCCTTGGCCGCTTCTTCGTTCCCCCTTCTCAACATATTAGATAGACCTGGCACACGACCACGCCGATCATAGCTATACGGCAGCGGTATGCAATGTATGTAGATTCTTCCCACTGCAAGGCCGAATGACGGCTTGTCGAAGGTCACATGCGGCCATCTGCGGAGACCACCGAGCAGAGGTTGACCGAGGGCAGATAACCTGATCGAGGCACCACGTGCGCGTGCCCGCCCTACCACCACCGTTTCCGTCATCATCACCGTTTCCCCCCCAAGCCCTGACGCCTTCCTTCCCGGTGTTCAAAGTCGAACAGAGTCGAGTTTGGAGGATGACAACATCCATCCCACATTTCTTGCTTGCCTCTCGCTGTCGTCACACGCCACCCTCCCCACTCCTTCTCTTCATTATCCCCTCTCTGCTTCTCTTCGCCTCGCCTTTTACTCTGTCCACAGTAACACTACAACACTACCTTTCATGCGCGCACCATGAAGTTTGGACGGTACGTTTTTGCCCCATCCCACATGTTCTCCGCCACTCCTCCAGTCTCAACTAAACCTCCCGTGCCGTCGCGTCTCGCCGTGGCCAGGAATGACCATGGCCAAGAGGGCACGCGACCAGATGGACAGAAATAGCCGCGAAGCTAAGCTTTGGTCTCCGACGCTGGCTGCAGTCGTCTTCTCTAAGCGTCCAGCCGTCCCACGTTCTTATCTCGCTTCGGTGTAACGATGTCTTATTTCTTCGTGACTCGTTCTGCGTCTTCTCTGTGCCACTGTGCATAGGCCAGATTGAACTTGCGCTACGTTTTCTTCTCTGACGATCGCGCTTCGCTGCATTCCGTGGCCACCCGTCCCTCCGTTACCCCAGCTCCACCCCTCCCCAACCCAAACCCCGCTCATCCCAGATATCTGGCGGAAAACGCCACGCCAGAATGGAAGCGCGCATACATCGACTACCGCGCGCTCAAGAAGCAGATCAAGCGCGTCGTCGCGCGCATGCGCGATGAGGGCGATGACGTCGACGACCGTTCCTCCGACGATGACGACCACGGCCCCAGCCGTCCTGGCCGTATGGCCGACTCCGACTCGCGAAGGTCCCAGATGTCGCCCCGTTCCGGCTCGGGCGTCACATCTCCGCCATCGCATGGGGGTGACAGTGCTGTGCGATCGCCCGGATCGGCGGGACGTACCCCCGCATCGGCGCGCACGCCTGCGTCGGGCACGCCGGGATTAGGAGGACCGACGCCGGTCGCTCGGAGCCCGCTCAAGACGCCCGCGTCGACTTTGTCAAAGGCATGTCGAGCTACTCTCAGCTCATTTACTTCTGTTACCCGTTGTGCACCGCTGACACTTAGCCAAGTCCCAACTATGGTGCGATGGGGAATAGCCCATGGCTAACGGAAGGCTCCGGCCAGACTCCTACCCAGCGCCATGGACACGGCCACGGCGCCCCTCCACCTCTCGACCTCGGCGGCCCAGCCATGGAGCCGAGTGATCCTAAGCGCGAGCGTGTCAAGCGCGGTGCTAGTGGGCGCGGCGTCAACTTCTCGCCCATCGTCCAGGCGATTTCAGACGACGGGAGCGGCGGCGACGTAGCCGACAATGAGGAGCGGGACGACAAGGACGACACGACACCTGACCCAGAGGGTGACGGCTTTCCCCGCGTCACGGCCGCCAAGGGGGCTGGCCATGCGCACACTGGCCCGCCCTCGGGCACTACCGACTCGTCGGACAAGGGCCTGCTGTCGCCCGAGACGTGGAAGAAGAAGAAACGGGAGCTCGTCGCGGCGGGCTTCTCGCCCCGCCTGTCGCTCATTTCGCCTCGCGCGCAGGCGTCCGTTGGCGTGTCGCCGGCGAACACCGCCGATGCGCCTTCGGGACAACGATCCATCCGTGCGTACTCCCCATCCATCTCTCCCACTGCCTAATGTCACCGCGCTGCGCAAGTGCTAATGCCAGGCTCGTTGAAGCTCCCCTCTCCTCGGCTGCAGGCGCGCAACTGCCGCTCTTTCGAGGAGCTGTACGATACCCTCGAGCCGGATGAGAAGAAGTTCTTCGATCTTCTGGACGAGAACCTCGATAAAGTCGAGACCTTCTACTCCTCGCGCGAGGCCGAGGTTACGCGCCGATTCCAACAGCTGCGCGTTCAGCTGAACGAGCTCGCCGAGCACAGGCGCATCTTCCACGAGCAGTATCCCGAAGGCGTGCCTCAGTGGGAGGCCAAGATGGGCCGAGCGCTGCAGATCCCGGGCTACGACGAGTTCTGGCCACATAGGGCTGCGCAGAAACTCCACCTGCGCAACCCCTTCACCCACAGCGAAGGCGAGTCGGGTGGGAGCAGCAGAGAGACGGGCAACGTGACACCGAACACGCGAGGAGCGAACGGGAAGGGGAATGGCAACGGAAACGGAAACGGGAAGGGCAACGGCAATGGCAAGGAGGCCGACCTCAGCGACGCCTTGAATGGCAACTCGCGGCTCCCGAAGCAGTACGATCCGGAGAGATACATGCGGTACAAGAAGGATCTGCGTAACGCCATGCTCGAGTTCTACCGCCAGCTCGAGTTGCTCAAGAACTACCGCATTCTCAATCTTACCGGGTTCCGCAAGGCGCTCAAGAAGTTTGAGAAGGCGACGAGGATCCAGTGTCTTGAGCTGTACACTGAAGATCGTATCGCCCCCTGCACATTCGCGCGTGCGGAGACGATCGACACCCTCATCCGGCAGACGGAGGAGCTCTTCACCGAGAACTTCGAGCACGGCGACCTGAAGCGTGCCCGCCTCAAGCTGCGCGAGGGCGACCAGCCGCAGACGCACTACCAGACCGTCTTCCGGTCCGGGATGATGATCGGCCTCGGCCTGCCAGCGATGGTTCTCGCCATCGTCAAGTCGTACGAGCCCGAGACGCGCGCCGCCATACCCGAATGGGGCGTGCTCCTCCAGGTGTACGGCGGACTGTTCATCCCGATCTTCTTCGCCATCCTCTTCGAGCTCAATCTCGAGGCATGGGTCGCCGCGCGCATCAACTACGAGTTCGTGATGGAGCTCAACCGCCCCACGCTCAATTGGCGGAGTTTCCTCGAGATCCCGGCGTTCCTGTTCTTGACACTCTCGTACTGCTTCTTCTTCAGCTTCTACCGCGTGGCACCCAACAGCGTGGCCGTCACGACATGGCCCCTCGCCTGGCTCGTCTTCACCTGCGCCTTCTTCCTCAACCCCCTCCCCATCTTCCGGCGCCGCTCCCGCTACTGGTTCCTCAAAGTCCTCTGGCGCGTCTGCACCCCGGGCTACTCCAGAGTCGAGGTATGTCTCCCCCTCCTCCCCTCCCCTCCTGCAACACTAACGTCTAGTTCATTGCCTTCTTCATGGCCGACGAACTCAACTCGCTCGTCTACTCGATCCAGAACATCATGCTCATGGCCTGCGTGTATGACAAGAAGTGGCCTGGCGCCGCGACACCGAACGTGTGCAAGACGGGCACGACGTGGCCGTACGGCCTGCTGGCCGCCCTGCCCCCGCTCAGCCGTCTCATCCAGTGTTTGAAGCGTTACCACGACTCTGGGCTATACATCCACCTAATCAACGCGGGGAAGTACTGCTCGTCGATCCTCTCGGCGTGTCTGTTCGTCTACTGGCGCTCGCGCTCGAACCCGTTCGACGGCGCGCCCTTCATTGTGTGGGTCATCTTCGCAACCATCTCCAGCATCTACACTTCCGCGTGGGACCTCATCGTCGACTGGAGTCTCCTCCGCCCCGGGTGCCGCGGTCTGCGCAGAGACCTCGGCTACGCCAGCCGGACATGGTACTACTTCGCGATGGTGTCCAACGTCCTCATCCGCTTCATCTGGGTCTGGTACCTGCCCGACCACGCGCGCCTCACCAAACTCCGCTCCTGGGTGTTTGCAATGTGCGAAATGCTCCGTCGGTGGCAGTGGAACTTCTTCCGTGTCGAGACAGAACACCTCGGTAACGCCGACGCGTACCGCGTCACACGCGAGATTCCGCTGCCATACCGCAGCGTCAAGGATGAGTCGGAGGACGACGACCTGGGCCCGTCCAAGCCCGAGCACAAGGATACGCCACTTGTCGCGAGGCTCAGGCGTATGCGGGGTAAAGTCGTGGGACACGAGAGCGGGCGCGGGCCCGACGCGCTCAATGTGGGCGCGCGGGGGCACGCTGCTCAGCGCGAGTACGAGGCGCGCAGACCTGGCGATATGATGGGCTCGCCGTCGATCCGCCGCTCAGCGTCTCGGCGCACGACTTCGAGCGACGTCAATGTCTAATCCAACGAACTTTGATTTTGTCATTAGAGGATTCTGTCGTCTGTCCATGTCCCTGTTCCGTTTGTCGTTTGTTGGTGGCACCCTATGCGCCACCTGTATCTCTAGCATTCATCTATCATCTTACACAATCTGCATCATATCCGGAGAGAATGATTATGCACATAATATACAGGAACACTGCTCTCTGACTCATGCCATCGTCCATCACCAGTAGTCCTCTTCCCCGCCACCGCTCTTCTTCTTGTTGCCGGCTGTCGCCTGGCGTTCGTAGAACTCGGCCACCTGTCGGTCAGCTCCTCGGCTCCTTCATAGTTAACTCACCTGCTCAGATGTCGTCGCGTCGTCCGCATCCTTGTCCTCGCGGACTCTAATGAAGCGGGGGAAGCGGAGCGAAATGCCGCGGCTGTCGACCTGATGTCAGTTGTACATCACGTGGGTAGCTCACAATTCCATGCGCCGCAGTGTAGACTGGACTAAGCGAGAGGTCCGCCGTCAGAACCTCCCACACAGTCTTGGGCTCGAACCACACGTCCGCCTTAGCACCGCCGACCTCGATGTCGCCGCGGGGCTTCACTGTTTCCAGAGGATGCAGCTCGTCGTACATTTGCTGCAGCTCGTGCTCCTTGAACCCTGTGCCGATCTTGCAAATCGTCTGATACTTCTCCGAGTCGGCGTCGTAGCATGCGAGGAGGAACGCGCCGTACCAGTTCGTGCGCTTGCCCTTGCCAAAGAAGGCGCCGACGACGACAAGGTCCAGGGAATCTCCAACTCCAGAAACGTAGTCCTTCTTCAGCTGCAAGTGTCAGCAGTGCCAGATCAATGAACTCACCTTGAGCCAGTTCATACTGCGACGACTAGGCTCGTACGTTGAAGACGAGGTGGTGAGCATCTTGACCATGAGACCCTCGCAGCCGTCCTTGACACTCTCCTCAAGGAACGTCTGGATCTCCTCCGTGCTAGACCCATCCGACGCCATGGCGAAGGCGAACTCGGCCTCCACGGGCTGGAAGTTCTCCTTGAGGATATCACGCCGTTCACGAAGCTCCTTCTGCAGAAGGCTCTGGAGGATGTCAGCTGTTTCCTACATGAAGAGCTGGCACTCACTTCGCCATTGAGGTAGAGGAGATCGAAAGCGAACAGGTGGACACGGACGGTGATGTCCTCCGTGCGCACGTCCTTGCGCTTGCGGCGACTCAACTCCTGGAATGGAAGAAGCTTCTTCTCCTCAATGTCGTAGGCGACGGCCTCACAGTCGAGAACGAACGACTTGACGCCCTCCTTGATGCAGCGGGGAATCTGCTCGACGAGATCTGGGTACTTGGCGCTCATGTTCTCCGAGTTGCGACTAAACACGGCGATCGTACCGTCTTCCAGAAGATGCACCTGAGCGCGCTCGCCGTCGTACTTGTACTCGCAAGTGAACTCCTTGCCCTCGAAGCGGTCTAGCACTTCTCCAATCGCCTTCGTCGGCTTAGCCAGCATTGGCTTGAGGGGTACACCTGGGAATCAGCATTGAACAGGACAAGCAACTTACCAGGAGTGAGTTTGCAGTTGGCACGCAACTCCTGAATACCGTTCTTCATCAGTGCAGGGACGATAATATCGTATGTCGGCAGTTCACTGTAGTGAGCTTCAAGTAACCTGAGGCGGCAGCTCACCTGTAGACGGCCTTCACAATTTCTGCTCCCTCCTCGAGTTTCTGGGACATGGTCTCAGGCGACAGCTTCTTCCCTTCTGACCGTCAGCGAGACAAGGACCAGTGACTCACGAGTCTCCTTTAGGACCATGGCGTGTGCGAGAGCGATCACCAACGATCGCTCCGCAAGGCCGATACGCAGCTTGCCCTCCAAACTGCGAATGATGAACTTTGCCTCGTTGCCCTGGCATGCCGAAAGCAGGCGATTGATAATGCCAACTTTCCGGGCTTGGGACTGTGGGGGTCAGACACATCACGCGCTGCCAAGGTGACTCACCTGGTTACCAGACGCCTTCGCGATATCTGACAAGCTCTGGAAGACGGACGTGACCGTCAGAGGCTTAGGCTTGAACATGGTTGGCTGCTTGTTGCGCGATGCCTGTGGGTTAGAGCTGGATAACGTCCGCTGGAACCCACCATCGCAACCTTGCCGAGGTCGCCCTCCTTCTTGAGGTCCTCCTTGATCTGCTTGGCGGATCGGCCGGTACTCTCCGCAATGGCCTTGATGAGAAGCGACTCTCCGATGCCAAGTTCCAGTCCCTCGTAGTCTGGGCAGAGCTGTCTTGTCAGCTTACTCACTCCGAAAGCTGACTCACGCGGTTGATACACAGATACACCGTCTTGAGGAGGTTAGTCGCCTTGGGGTCGGTATCGCGTTTCGCCACGACGAGAAGGAACTGAGTCAAGATGTTGAGGATCTCCAGACGTTTCGTAGTTGCCTCAATCTTCTCGAACGTCGACACGAGAGCAGCATATGGCACACTCGTTGTCAGCTCAGCGATTCACATGCAGCACTCACGGCTCGCCCTCTTTCCACCCCTTATCCGCCACAGGGACTGACTTGAAGTCCTTTGTGAAGATGGCCGCACTTAACGTCAGCAGGCATACTGGTTCTCACTCACAGCTTGACAGCGGCCTTCTCCTCCTGCTCCTCAAGCTCCTCGTCGCTGATCTCATCCTCGCCTTCCTCGTCGGGGTCGAGCTTGTGCTCCGCCTCCTCATCCTCATCCTCTGGTGTCTCCTTCTTGACAGGCTTGGCAAATATAGATGCCAATGGCTTGCCGTCGCTCTTCCCCTGGGAGCTCTGAGATGGCTTCTTCTCCTCCTTCTTAGGCGGCGGGGAAGGCGACTTCTTGACGGGCTTCTTGGGCTTGAAGAAATCTGATGCGGGCGCGACGACCTTGGCCTTCTTAGCTGGTGGTGAGGCGGCTGCGGTCAGCTACAGCACCTACGCAACACAGATTCACGCACCAGACGCTTCCCCGTTTCCCTTCTTGGACGGCGAGTTCATGAGAGGCGCCTCGTCCTCATCGTCGGATTCAATGACGCGTTTGACTTTCCTCGGGGCCTTCACGGGGGCCTTGACGGGACTGCCGACGTCGATGTCTGTAACGTGGTCAGTGAGGTCCACAATGAAAATGAATGCACTTACCAGACATCGTTGGAGAGAAGTGGTGGAGACGGGGAGGAGGGAAGAGGTGGAGTGAGAGGTGACGATGGTAATGTTGTTGGGTGAATGAAACGCGTCTCCACCCAAGACGCGTTCAGAAGTGGAGGCCCTTGTCATGCCGCCGGAAGCAAATTCAGACCTCACCGTAGGTGAGTCAACCGCATCATCCCGTTCCTGGATGGTTGGGTGTCCCTCGTCCTCTAAAGTCACCGATACTGCCTAGCGCAAGGTAGCTGGGAGCTCCAGTTTGTTGACGAGATGCATCTCTCTTTACCTCACTCTCAGGCCTGAAGGCCATGCAGTACACGCTTGCATGACTCGGTGAGCTCTGTTTAGGAGACTCATCGGCGATGGGAAGCGCGTACGGTGTCACGTGTTCCCCACATCATACCCCGCACTCCAGTCGTATGAGCGTCGCGTCTACTGACATTCCAACCTCTCCTTTGCCCTCATCTCCACACCACCCACAATGGCACTTACGCCCGACCAGCTCGCGCAGTGGAAGGAGGACGGCTACCTCGTCCTCCCCGGCTTCTTCTCCCCCACCGAGACGTCCGACCTCTACACCCGCACCCAGGAGCTCCTCACCTCCTTCGACCCAACGTCCCACCCACTCACGCGGTTCACAACCGCCGCCGACGGGGAGGACGCGCACGTTGGCGACGAGTATTTCCTCAACTCGGGCGACAAGATCCGCTTCTTCCTCGAGCCGGGCGCCGTCACGCCCGCCACCGCGACCGAGCCGGCGAAGCTCAATGTCCCGGCGGACCGGAGTGTGAACAAGATCGGGCATGCGCTGCTCCTCGATCCCGTGTTTGGGAAGTATACGCTGAGCGACCGGATGCGCGAGGTGGCCAAGTCGTTGGGGGAGCACAAGAGTCCGCGCGTGTTGCAGAGTATGGTCATCTGCAAGCAGCCGCGCATCGGCGGGCAGGGTGAGTTGAAGGGGTTGGGCTCTGAGCGGGGCTGGGGCGATAAGAGCTGATAGCAGTGCCGTGCCATAACGACTCGACGTTCTTGTATACCGACCCACCCAGTGCTGTCGGGTGCTGGATTGCCCTCGAGGACTGCACACCTGAGAATGGTTGCTTGGTGAGTCCGGACCTTCGCCGCTTCGCTGACTCTAGTCCT
Source organism: Cutaneotrichosporon dermatis (assembly GCA_020011015.1). Lineage (NCBI taxonomy): Eukaryota > Fungi > Basidiomycota > Tremellomycetes > Trichosporonales > Trichosporonaceae > Cutaneotrichosporon > Cutaneotrichosporon dermatis. The sequence goes on along the minus strand of JAIGNX010000001.1, from coordinate 3,695,108 downwards.
TCTTGCCCGGCTCGCACAAGACAGCACGTATCTCGTCCCGGTTCGTCCGCGCCCAGGGCGGAAGTACGACCTTCGAGCCCGTTCCCGGTGTCGAGCCCAACTCTGAGGAATGGGACAACTTGCCAGGTTGGAAGGAAGCTCCTTGCAAGGCCGGCACGATGGTCCTCATCCACGGTAGGTTCAGCCATGCGTCGTAACCTAACAGACAGGGAGCGTCATGCACCGCTCGCCGCCGAACCCTAGCGATAAGACGCGCATCATCTACACGTTCCACATGATCGACGGTGCCGATGGCTTCACGTACGACGAGAAGAACTGGCTCCAGCCAACTCCCGAGATGCCTTTCCCGAAGCTGTTCTAGAACTTCTTGGCCTATCGGCTTGTTGTATGCATAGATACCAACCACCAAGCATTAGCTAGCTACATTACGATCCACTCTCTACTGGACGATCTCAACCTTCGCGCGCTCGAGCACATCAGCCGGCCGCACGGCGTACAGCTCGTCCATGAGTGCCGCGCGGAAGGTGCCGGGTCCACGGACATCGGGGCGCGCAGCAGCACGCTCAGCCGCAACATTGATGGCAAGCACACCCGCCAGCGCGCCCGCCAGCATGTCGCCCTGTACGAGCTCGCCGCCGTCCTCCTTGCCAGAGGCGAGGAAGGCGGTGCGCGCGGCCGCGCAGAACACAGCGACAAGGGTACCCGTCATGCACCCGCTACCTGTGATGACGCCGAGGAGCTCGTGCCCGTTCGACACCTTGAGCACGGTCGCGCCGTCCGAGACGTAGTCGCTCACGCCAGTCATGACGACGATGGCGCGGCGCTTGCGCGCGAGGTCGCGCACAACGGCGGCGGGGTTCTTGAACCCGCTACCGACGGAGTCGACGCCGCGCGCAGTCACCTCAGAGCTCTCAGCGAGCGCACCGATCTCAGCTGCGTTGCCCTTGATCACCGTTGGCTGCCAATGGGCGAGAAGCTCTGTCCTGTCAGCTATGCCACGAGGAGGAAGAGACTCAGGAGACTCACCCTTGGACGTTTCCCGGCGGAAGCCGGTGGCACCAACCGCGACGGGGTCGAAAACGAGCGGCTTGCGGTTGACATTCGCGTGGCGTCCAGCGACGAACATGCCCTCCTTGTCTACGACCGTGCCGAAGTTGATCAGCAGCGCGCTAATGGCGGGAGACAAGTCGGCGCAGTCACGCGGGTTGGTCGCCATAATAGGACTGGCGCCAATGGCGAGCGTCGCGTTCGCCGAGTCGTTAATCACGACTGCGTTGGTGATCTGGTGCACGAGGGGCGTAGTGTCGCGCACGACCGCAAAGAGCTCTGCGGCAGCCTTGACAAACTCCTCCGCGTTACGGCCCGGGGCGGAGGGGAAGACGCCGGCCTTGGGCCCCCTCGCGGCCTGTGCGCGCTGGAAGTCGTTGGTGATAGCCCGCAGTTCCTCGGCCTTGACCTTGGGCTCCTTGGACGCGACGATGGCCGAGATGACAGCGATGCCATCGAGTGCCTTGCCGCTCACAGGGCCAACAGAGCCGTGGAGCAGCCCACGTGCGTTCTCAGCCTTGACCCCGCCGATCGCCACAGTGTGCGTCGCAGCGCCAGACTCGCCCTGCGCGGCGAGGACGTCGAGGAGCACACCGACGCCGCTGGGCGCCAGCTTCACCTTGGTCGTGACGTCCTTCGAGGCCGTCGCCCACACCGCCCCAATGCCCACGTAGTCGACACCATCCGCCACTGCCTGCTTGACATCCTCGGCGCTCGAGACGGACACACCCAGAATCGCGTCCTCGCCGATCAGCGCGCGCACCTGCGCAGCGGGCATGTCGCTCTGGCCGACATGCACGCCCGCACACTGCACAGCGAGGAACACATCGACGCGGTCGTTGATCAGCAGCGGCACGTTGTACTGCTGTCAACGCGGCCAGAAGAGTCGCTCACCTTGTCGCAAATCTCTTTCGAGCGCTTGGCGACCTCGACAAACTCCCCGGTGTCGACGTCCTTCTCGCGAACCTGCACCACAGTAACACCGCCCTGCAAGCTCTCCTCGAGGCTCTCGTAGTAGTCCTTGCCCGCAGGCAGGAGCTGACGCCCAGTGACGAGGTAGACCGAGTAGTCGATGGCCGCTTTTCCCATGGTAGTTGGATGAGGGTGGGGGGATGACTGACGTGCACGAAATCCCAGATGATGTATTATTTACGATGTCGCGGAGCTCCAAATCCAGACAGGTCCGACTCGGTATCTTTCGATCGGACTCCACCTTCTCCGCTCTCGGATCGGGACCCCGAACCAGGTCCAAGGCGTCGCAAGTCGTTTCCACCCCAACTACATGTCATGATCCGGCCTAACTCGAGGGATGTATTACGATGTTGTACACATGCATTGCAACTAGGCTAATCTACGGTGACGTGCGACATGAACGCGTCATGGCTTGGGCTTAGGCTCGTCGCAGACGTTGCACTTCTCGGTAGCGCTTGCCGGGTTCTTCAATCCGCACATGCTGCAAGTCCACTCGCCAGCAGCGCCTGTCGGCTTGGAAAGCATGGCAGGCTTGTCCTCAGTCTTCTGGCCGAATGAGAAGCCTCCTGATGGGGGCTTGACGCCAAAGCCGCCAAAGCCACCGAAAGGCGACGATGTGGACGACGCAGCCGGCGTCGTAGAGCTCGACGAGCCGCCGACCGACTGGCCGCCAAAGCTAAATCCTCCGGCCGCCGGAGGCTTAAAGCCTCCAAACGCTGGAGCGGTAGTAGGTGCCGCTGGCGCCGAGGTCCCAGACGTGGAGACCGGCTTGCCGCCAAAGGTGAAGCCGCCAGTAGGCGCTGACGGAGGAGCGCTAGGAGCCGAGGGAGCCGAGGGCGCAGCGGACGCTGCAGCTCCGGGGCGGGGCGCCTCACACACCGTGCACTTCTCAGTTGCCGAAGCGGGGTTCTTGAGCATGCATGTGTCGCAGTCCCACTCCCCGCTCGACTTCGCGGGCGGCTTGATGCCTGCTCCTGCGAAGTTGAACCCTCCAGTAGGCGCTGCAGGTAGGGAAGGGACTGCGGGGGGAGCGGCGGCCTTGGGCGCGGCTCCAGGCTTGGGCGCCTCGCAGACGCTACACTTCTCCGTGTCGCTCGCTGTGTTCTGCAGCATACATGTGTCGCACGTCCAAGCACCAGACGCACTAGCTGGTGGCTTGAAGCCTGACCCAGCGAAGTTGAAGCCGCCAGTAGCAGGCGCTGCTGGTGGCATAGTCGGCGCCGGGGCAGGTGCCGCAGCCTTGGCACCGGGCTTAGGGGCCTCACAGATGGTGCACTTCTCGGTCGCGCTTGCGGGGTTCTGGAGCTGGCAGAGGCCACAAGTCCATTGGCCACTCGGGGCGTCCTTCTTCGGGATGGTGAAGGTCGATGAAGAAGGCACAGATGGGGCGGGAGGGACCGTCGAGGATTCGGCAGTCGGTGGAGAGAAGTAGGACGCCGGAAGCGCCGAGTTCTGAACCGCAAAGGTAAACTTCTCCAGCTTGTCGATCGGAACGCGCATTGCTGCCGCCTTGGCGGAATCACTAGGCTGCGAGCCCAGCGGGGGGAGGGTGAAGGTGAAGAAGGGAAGGGCGTGCTTGTCGACGCTGAGAGCCGAGTCCTTGGCGGATAAGTAGATCGCATCCTCGGTTCCAACCTTGCTAGGTGCCGGAGCAGCCTTGGATGGTGTAGCGGCCGGCGCCTGAGGAGGGGGAGGGCCAAGACCAAGAGGCTGGGTCGAGAAAGCGGGCGCGGGAGTAGGCTTGGAGGCAGCGACGATCGAGTCCGCAGTTGAGGGGAACGATGGTGTTGAGACGGGCTTGGGTGCGGGGGAGGCAGAGTCAATGGTCGACATGGAGAGAGATGGGGAGGCAAAGGCCTTGACAGGCTCGGGCTCCTCGAGGGTCACAGCTGCTGGCGTCTTGCGCGATGGTGTGGACGAGGCAGCGGAGGAAACAGCCGTCGGCTTGGGCGTCGGAGCAGGGGTCTCGTCCTCGTCGTCGTCAATAACGATCGGCTCAGAGTCGGGCTTCTTCTGCTTCTTGGCGGGAGGTGCAGGAGTGGACGCGGACGAGGAAGCAGATGGGCGTCCGCGGTTGATCATCTCGAGCGTGGAGAGAGGGCGGCCAGAGGTTGACGCCTTCATGCGCTCCGAGTCGAGCCTGGCTGCAGCTCCACGGCTAGCGGCCATGGAGCGGCGGAGCGAAACGTTGTTGCTGGAAGACGACTTGCGCAGAGAGGCGTAAGGGGTGAAGTGCTTTCCGGAAGGCAGGGCGACGTCCTCGTAAGGGTTGAAGACCTGCTTAGGCTTCTCCTCGTTAGGAGTGATCTCGTTGTCGAGTACGTCCTGGATGATGTCGTTCATCCGCTTACGCGCAATGTCGCTGGGGGTGGGCGGTCCGTCGGGAGATGCGACCACAGACTGTGTTAATGGCGATGGCCGGCGGTGCGAGCCGTGTGCGACGGACAGGGCGGCACGTTGGTTGAACTCTGCTGCCTTGCGAGCGGCAGCAAGGTTGGGCGTCGACTGGGAGGTGGAGAGGGTAGAGGATGCAGCGTCGTCCTGCTCGATCTCGATGTCAGGCGTAGCTGTCTTGCGCTTCTTGCCGGGGGCGTCGTCGAAGAGGGAGGACATAGTGCGCGTGGTAGCAGTTGGCTTGAAGCGGCGAGGGCTCATGCCTGGTCCAAGGTACTTGACTCGGTGCGTGGAGCGGTTGACCGGAGCGGCACTGCCGATGGAGAACGACGATCCCGCCACGGACGATGGAGTTGCGGCGCGGTACGCAGAAGTCTGTTGAGGCGTGGCGAGAGCGCCGCTCCATCCACCCGTCTTCTGGGTGGCAATAGTGTCGGCCCTGGCGTTTCTCAACAACGTCTCCATCGACTCGAAGTCCTGGGCGGTGAACGGCTTGTCGCCCTTGGACGAGACAAAGGTCTGAAGAGCGGCGGCGGACGCGGAGGATGGAATGGCGCTGGCGCGGCTCACCTGCGCCGTCGGGGTGCGGAAGAGGTTGGCGTTCTTGGACGCGGGCGGAAGGGGCGGTGGTGGTGCTTGTGCCTGTAAAGCGGGCATGGAGGGCGAGGGGCGAATCTTCCTGTCCGACCCGAGGTCGAGTCGGCTCCAGTCAGACTTGGTGGGTGACAGTCTTCGTGCGCTGCTGGCCGCCAGCAGCCCCTTGCTTGAGCGCCAGGTCTCTGCGCGCTTCTCAAAGTCGTCGCCCGAGCGTCCGGCAGCGGCGGCGAGCGAGAACATGTCCTGGCCCATCATGGACTTGGGAGCCTCGCCACTCCACTCGTCATCGGAGCCGGAGACAGAGCCGTCCCGCTGGCGGAAGCGCGAGGAGAAGGTGGATGTGATGGAAGACGCTAGGTTGGACAACCATGACGGCTGATTGTCAGCACCACGGTTCAAGGAGGGGGCAATCTTACCTGCTTGGTTAACGCCTGCCTCTCCGTGCGGCGGTAAGGACTGTTGCTTATCCGCTCCGAGCGGAGGTCCTTGCGCGACGATGATCGGTGCATCGCTGCGGGTGTCGAGAGCAGCGGTAGCTGAAGGTGGTTGGAGATATGTTATTGCTCAATGCTCGAGTGAGGAGCGAGATCAATGAGTGAGCGACGGGTCGGGTGGAATTTCCAAAATGGGGTGCTTGTTTAATTTTGTCACAAGGCATTGGTGGAGGTCCTCCCATCGACAACAAGAGGGCCTTGCCTGTCGCCCTCATCGCTGCATGCAGCGTTTGATGTGACTCCTTGTACAAACTCCCAGTGCAAAGGGCGCCGCTAATTCAGTGGCCAGTAGCGATATCGCCAAAAGATGAACCGCTCAAATGTCTGAAGATCTTATCAAGTTGCACAAACGAACAGCATGGAGTGTCGCTATGTGGCAATGCGAGTTGCCGATTTCTGGACTTGCCAGCATCCCCTCAAAGCGGCACACGTAGATCGGAGACTCGATCAGAGAAGCAATGCAACCTCTACTGTAAAGATATATACCCCAAGGAGGGGGTTGCCGGACGGCAGTCGCCCCACGGTCCCAGGATTCCAGGAGGCGATGTCTTGCGAGCCAACAGCTTGTTGGTGATTACGGTATACGGTACCTGTAACCAGTCTCTGTGCGGCTGTCGGGCTAGGCTAAGGCTGCTCGGTCGCCCACCGGCTCGGCATGGCCGCTAAAGATGTTACGTGCCTCGCAGATACAGCAAGTTGTTTGCTCCGCGTGACTCCCCGCCTTTTAGGCTAGCCTCCTAGCAGCTAGTGCACTGCATGATCACCGCACCGGGTCGCAGGAGAGTACGACTTACTCGGTGTCCTCCTACTAAGAATCCAACATCTGGCCATCGGCCTAACATCCGAATTTTGGTGCAGGGGGCTGCTGATATGAGTGCTTTATGCTTCACCTCACTTCTGCATATCCCACCGGGTAACCATTCATAACCATCATATTTGTCCTACTCTCAAACGTCGATCTCGACGTGCACTCGTCTCCAACTGCTTTCAGTGACAAGCGACAAGGAGCACCTTCAATAAACCAGCAGCGACGGCCGCAACGCATCTCTCCATCTGGCTATGGCTCATCCCTGGCCCACGAACAACCCGAGGGTCTGCGAGTGGTCAAAGGCTGCAGATGCGAATGATACCGTTCCCAAACGTACCTCCATTACTGATCCCTCTGCCTTATTAACGTTGCAGCTCGCCAACTACCATCTACAGCAGCAGGGTGGAACAGGCCCAGGACCAGCATCAAGCCGCGGCCAACACCGCTCCTCCAACAAGCCCGACCAAAAGCAACAAGCCCGACCACGTAGGGCGGGGCGCCGGCGATCCCTCCGGGGTCAGATTACACGTCGAGCCGACACCGCCGCCAACTGAATCATCTAGACGCCGGGCGCAAGCCATGAACATGTCGGCAGACGCGTTCGTCAGACACACCGTCCACCCGCAGTCCACTGCGGCCTTGCCGGAGACAGAGTGACAGCACGAGTATGTGTGCGATGGGTTGCGGGCGCCGCACACAATATGGCCTTTGGGAACGGGATCCAACCGCCATTCAGGCGTCGGCATCGACTCCGTTTGGTTGGGATAGGGCCAGCCACAGGTACGTTGCCCTTGGGTACGACCGGGAGATCGGATGGCGTCGGCAGCCACTGTACGGTCATGTTATACACCATGGTTGTGGGCAACGCTCGGAGATGGAAGGGCGAGAAGGGCGAGAAGGGCGAGAAGAGCAAGAAAGTGAGGTGAAGAGGGGATTGCAGCTGTACAGCACAGCGGATGGCTGTTTAAGTACCTGCATGGTGTGAGACTTGAGGGCCTCTGGCACTCTGGCGATGAACGAGAACGACTGGAGACGCAATGACTCGACGTCGTTGGACGCAAGGGATATCGAACAGCCAGGTGATCTACGTGCCTCGGATAAGTGGTATGCTTATAAGCTCCGCTGCTAATCAGAGAGATTGGCTTGTGACAGCTCGGTAGCACAAGGCCAGCAACGCCAAGAACCGCAAACGGGCTCTAACTGTAACTGTAAGCTCGTGCTTCCTCAGGTTCTGCATGCCGCGCAAGGCAGCAGCCACTGGCCAATCTGCCGCTCACAGGTCAACCGCGCGCTACGGCATGCCAACAGCTTCCGACGGATCGACGGACTTGGCGACAGGCCGGATATCCCAAGAGCAGATGATCTGTTGGCCTCAGCAGACTCGGACCCCGAGTCAGCATCTGCAAGACGCACGAGATGCTCGGATCCCAAGGAGGAGCAGAGCTCTGCGCTTCAAAGCCGCTCCCCCGCCGTCCAAGGCATCGATAGCACAGATGCAAGGGTTGAACATCGATGGCAAGGACTTCTTGCCCTTCATAGACTGTGCAAACCCCATCCTCCCTCTCCTGCTAACCACATCTCCCAGCGCAGCCATGGCCTACCCCCAACGTCCCACTTTGGCCCCGCACCGACCGACCTCCCCGTCATCCGCCCAGCCCACGGCCCAAGCTGCGCCAACGTCTCCTCCGTCAACCAGACGGTCGAAGCTCCCATTCCCGAGTGGCCCAGCCCAATCCCACAATTCCACAGCGTATGCAGCGCCGCCAACACATCGTACACATGGCCATGCTGCCAGGATCTGTGGGGCGACGCCGCCGTCGATTGCGGGTGGACAGTCTGTCTGACGAACGCGAGTTCTCTGTCGTTCGAAGACTGTGTGGAGGGACACCGAGGAGGATTAGGGATAAAGCGACGCATGTCAACGTAACGTGCGCACCGAGGTCTCCGGGGCCACCTCAATCGGCGCACGCAGTTCGGCCGGGGCCGGTGTTGTTGTTAGTGGCGCTCGTTGCTGGGGTGGTGGTGGCCATGGCTTGATGTGCGGGGGCGGGTACTGTATCAGTTGTTTCCTTCCAGCAATTACCCATGTATGGCTCTTGGCATGGGCGATGTCCCACAGCGTGTGACATTCACAAAAACACCCGGCCAGTGTTGTAGCTTTCATGCTTATAGCTCTGCCCATCCGAGCGGTTGGCCACATGATGCGCTGCACGGCACTGTGCCAATGCCAAGAGCAAGTTTGGCTGCCTTGAGACACCCAAGTTGACTATGGCAGGTCGACCTCGGAGCCAAAGCACGTCTATGACATCCGCTTCATCCGACGGAACTACGATGGACTTAACGACCAGAGTCGCACTGCCCTATTAACCTTGTCGTTCCCTCTGAGCTTCATCTGTCCAGCGCAGGTGTAGGCGGCACAAGGCTCGGCGCAATGGGCGGCACAGTGGAGCTCGGTGCGTCTGTGCATCCGTCGGCTCCAGATGATGCCCACCACACAAGAATATAGTATAAAGGTCATTGCCGAGCATCCCGACAGACCTAGTTACTCCTCTAACGCACAATCCCCCCTTCTATCCCTCTCGCTGCCATTACTGTCCATCTGCGGCGCCATGACCTCCGTTATACCGCAGTACAGATGGGAACCCACACCCACCGACCTCCCCGTTATCCGCCCCGTCCTCAACAAGCCCCCCTGCCCCGGCTACGGGTTGCCCAACCAAACAGGCTCGATGCCCATCCCCGAGTGGCCCGAAGAGATACCAGACGGACATAATGTGTGTAGCGCCCACAATACGTCGTACACGTATCCGTGCTGCAAGGCCTTCTCTGGCGTCGCCGCCTCGTTCTGCGGATGGACCTTCTGTCTCACCAACACGACAACGTTTCGCGACTGCATAGAGGAGTTAAGAGAGGAGGTTGGGGACAGTCAGCGCGTACCCTTCATGTGTGGCACGGGGTTGGTTGTATCGCGGGCACAGAGCAGGGCGCGGATGTCGGTGGTGCTTTTGGTGGGATTAGCCGGTGTAGCTGTGATCACCGCGGCTTGAGTTGCGACAGCTCGTTGTGTGCGTGCTGTCCTTGCGTGATGTACCTCGCCGCTGCGCGAACAGTGAGATGCGACGCGCTACAATAATGTACCATACTGCCTCTTCGCTCAACCCGAGTCTTTCTCAACCAACACAGCGAATTCATTGTACATTAGGATGGCTGATGGACTACAGCCACGGGATGATGAATTGTCGGCCACTGCGCCTGATGAGTCAGTCAGAACTCGGACTGGCGACTCGTGCTTGCCTGGCTTGTGACCCGCCTCTGAGCTCACACTATACTTACTCTACATGACATGCCAATAGGAGAATCTGAGCACACAGACACTGTGATGACCCTGCGCTGAGCAAGGCTGCAATACAAAACCTACATGAAGCACGCCGTCTTCTCCGTTTCCAACAAGTACTGCTTCTCGCCGACAGTCTCACGATACTTCGTATGGCTCATGAACGTCACTGCCACGAGAATTTCCTCGCTCGGAGTTTTGAAGTCCTTGAGGAAAAATTGCTTGAAGTCCGCCAAGGCAGTCTCGCCGCTGTCGCCAATGATGCTATAGCCAGCTAGCCCAACTATTGTGAACTCCACTTCTTTGAACATGCGTTGATGACGGATGAGAAAAGAAACAACGACTTCGACCCAGTGTTGCCTCTTAAAGAGGAGAACAACTTCTCCCAGCCCTTTGAGGCCCGATAGACGCAGATTGTTGGTGGTGAACAATGTTTTGTCCTCGCTGCGGTCAAACGGGACGATATCCAGGCCAGTTGCGACGTAGCGGTTGCACCTCACCTCCAATTGGGACAGCTCAAAGGCTGAAACCCCAGCGAAGTCGATGATCGTGTCGACAGCGAAAGTGAAACTGTCCCTATCGAAGCGACGAAGCGTGTGTACGTTTGGGAGCGATTTTACGGCCAGCACTGGGTGATACGTGGTGGAGATCCTAATCGTCCGCTCGACATCGAGCACACGGCACAGTTGACGGATTTGGGTGAGGTGGCTGACGTTTCGTTTGGTCGAGGCCGATGCTGCCCCCGCCGTCCTATCAGGTCGCCAGGGAAGGACTGGTCCTCTCCCGTCGGGCATTTGTATGCGAATGGGGCGTTCGACAGGTGGATTGTCTTTGGAATGCCAGAAGTTGTCCTCATGTGGTTTGTAGTCGTATTTCCCAGGACGGACGACGAGGTGCCGAAAGAGAAGACGTTCGGCGTGCCGACGATATGCCCAGGACACGGTGCGGAAGACCAGTAGATCTTGTCGGGGAAGGTATTCGAAGATCTTATCGACCAGGTGGGGGTATACGAGGGCGTCAAAGCTGGGGCGCGGACCCGGCCGCAAACGGTAACGCTGTGTCTTTGATCGTGTGGTCGGAGGCATGATCGGGAGGCGACACTGGGATGTAATTTGAGGCTGAATGCGGGAGGTAGGGCCACAGGATAAGATGGAGGAAGGAGAAGGACTCAGTGCGGGAGGTGAAGAGAGGAGGGAGAGAGGAGGGAGAGAGGAGGAAGAGAGACGACGAGAAGAGGATGTGAGGAGTTGCCGGGCTGACGGATCCACGCTTGTAAAAGAGGTACAGTACTGTCTGGGCGGTACAGTAGTTGGCAGATACAGCGTTGTAGTCGACAGAAGAGAAGTGTGAAAGTGAAGAAAGTGAATAACGAGTTGGAGATTGACGATTAATGTGGACGAGGTTGACCCGACACCTCCACCCGACGCGCCCCTGCACGTGCCGTGAGCCGCGTGTGTACACATATCCACCCACCATTCTTAGCGCTTTGTGATGTGAGAGTCTTTTATGCCTGAGAAGCGAGCCTCGTTCAGCCCAGCAACCTTGTGGCGCTCAAGCAGATCAGATCAGGTTGTCGTTTATAATATCCCTCGCTCGTAAATCAGAATATGCTTGCCATCTTCTGTGGCCTCAGCCCATTTACTACAGCCCGTTCAATACAGTACGCTGTTCACTGCCCTCCCGAGCCCTCAATGTCCATTCTAGACTTGTGGTTCACTGGAATTGAAAGGGTCATTCAGAAGTCTCAGTGAGTTACTTCTGCATTGCACTGATTTGCAGTAACAGGTTGACTTGACATATCACTATTCTACACGGAACACGAACTGAGATATACAGTGGCTAGCTACATGAAGCAAGCCTTCTTTTGAGTCTCAAGCAGGTACTGCGCCTCCCCAACCGACTCGCGATACTCGTCGTGGCTCATAAACGTGACTGCCGACAGGACCTCCTCGAATGGGACTGAAAAGCTAGGGAGAAGATACGTTTTGAAGTATGGCCACATATCGGCGCCGCGCTCGGGGACACTGCCGAGGCCTGTGGCTCGGCCGACGTTGTCAACAATGAGGTGGGCCTGCAGAACGAGTCCGACGATGGTAAACTTGGTGTATTGAAACATGCCCTGATACTGAACAAGGAAGTGGTTGACGAAGTCGATCGGAAGGTGTTCTTCTATAAAGAGAAGAACGACCTCTTTGAGCCCTTCAAGTCCCGCAGGCCGAATCTTGTCGGTAGTGAAGGTTGTTTTGACTCCACGATAGCCGAGACCAGACCCGACGTACCGCCTGCATTTCACTTGAAGTGGCTTGTAACTGTGACCCACTCCAGCGAAATCAATGATGGTGTCTACGTCGAAGGTAAAGCTGGTCTCCGCCAAGCGGCGCAGTGTATGAAGATTGGAGAGTGTCCTGAGGGCCGCGAAGTTAAGGTGGGACGTCTGGAAGGTAGAAGTCCACTCAACGTCGAGCACGCGACAGTGATTGCGAATTTGCGAAAGATGATTGAGGTTCTGGGGAGATTGAGCAGATGCCTTTGGGTATTTGACAGCTCGCCAGGGGAGGGCGGGGCCATGATACTTCGCCAACTTGATTGCCATAGGATATTCGCTCCCGAACCAACTGCCATAGTTGTGCTCGTCGAGGTCGATTTGACCGGGGGAACGGACGATAAGGTGCCGAAGCAGAAGTCGATCGACGTGTAGGCGGTACGAGCGAGAGACGCTGCGAAAGACAATCAACTCTTGGCGTGCAAAGTGCGCAAGAACGATGTCGACCAGGTGGGGGTAGGCCTCAGCATCGAAGCTGGGACCGTCGTTGCCGTTCGAGGGAAGAAGGTGGGTGTTCGAACGTGTTGTTGGAGGCATTCTAAGGGCGCGCGTTGAGGCCACTGAGATTTGAGCAGCCGGCGGAAGGTTGAGAGCTGAGCGACAGAAGAGCGTCGTCTGAAAGGAGAATGAAGTGGACTGAAACGCTGAATGGCAGCTGGGCGAGGTTGAGAATTGAGACCGCCCTAAGACATAGGAGGATAGTGCGGAGATCGGCGTAGGTCGAGCAGTCGGTGACGACGTCCACAGCAGAAGAGGGAGGAAGGAGTGGGTGGGGGAAGAGGTGGTGGTGGCGAAGGCGGTGGTGAGCGACGATGGGAATGCTAGAGGCAGCAGCGAGGTAGACCTGGGCCTGAAGCTGACAAAGAAGGCGCAGTGAGCTTTGTAGTTGAGAGGAAGTGGGTAGAAATGAAGAGTGTGTGGGTGATGGTGTAAGATGAAGAAGCGTGGCAGTTGAAATGAATTGAGGTTGATCGGTTGACTCAACACCTCCACTTTTCCTTTGTGGCCCATGGTGGAGAGTGTGGCAAGTGTGGCACAGCAATCGCAGTCGCAAGCGGACGACCTTTGCCATCGGGCCACTACGGCTGCGCCCTTCTCTCTGACCCCAGACAGCTTTTCCGTTGCACGAAGCTGTGTCGACCCACCTGCAGGTGCTGTAGGCAGCGTCATCGCTACGACGCATGTCCTCTGTACAGTATCTCATATGGGAGTGCACTTCATTGGTGCTTGCAACTGCGCTGACCCATCCCTGCTCAGAACTCTGCTACGTCAATGACATTGACTTGGACCACACAGGCCGCTCATTCATACGGCATTGACAGCCACTAAAGGTCCATTACAGTACAGCAACTACATAAAGCACGCCCCTTTCTCAGTCTCCAGCAGGTACTGATCCTCCCCGACAACCTCGCGATACTCGTCGTGGTTCATAAATGTCACGGCAGATAGGACTTTCGCCGACGGGATTGAAAAGCTCTGGAGGTAACGACTCTTGAAGTACTCCAACACATCCTCGCCCACGTCGCCCACGTAGTCCACATCGTCGCCACCGTCCTCATCGCTGTCGATTTCGGGTACCGTCACCAGTCCGACGACGGTAAACTTGGTGCTCTTGAACATGTGCTCATGGCGAACTAGGAAATGGATGACAGTCGCAATCGTCGCATATTCTTGGACAAAGAGAAGAACGACGTCTTTCAAACCCTTCAGGTGGGAGAGAGAAATGTCATAAGTGCTGAAAGAAGTTTCGTAGTCGATCTGGCAGGCGCAACGGGGATAGTCGAGACTGGAGGCAACATATCGTTTGCACTTCACATCGAGCTGCAGTTGTTCGGGATCCACGCCGGCGAAATCGATGATTGTGTCGACCGACATAAAGAAGTTCTCCCACTGGAACCGGCGGAGAGCCTTCACGTTCGAGAGAGTCTTAATGCTGGAGATAGGGAAGGACATGCTCAGCTGGACACTGACGTCCTCGACGTCGAGCACATGGCACAGTTGGCTCATTTGAGAGAGATGCTTGTTGTTCTCGCTGACAAGGTCCGAGTCTTTTCTATCCTTCGGTCTCAGTGCTCGCCAAGGAAGCGCTGGGCCAGGTCCGTCCGTCATACGGATACTGACGGGATGCTCCCATCCGCCATCGTCGGAGGGACCGATTGAGCGGACGACGAGGTGGCGAAGGAGAAGACGGTCGACGTGCTGGCGGTAGGAGCGGGTGACGCTGCGAAGGGTGACGATATCCTCTCGAGGAAGGTTGTCGAGGATCATGTCGACGATGTGAGGGTAGGCGAGCGCATCGAGACGGGGATGCTGGTTGAGGAGCTCGCGGTTGCGACGGGTTTTGGAACGTGTAGTTGGTGTCATGGTGAGAAGGTGGGTGGTGGAGGAGGGTGGTTGGACGACGACGGTTGACGATGGGCGGAGGGGCGGGTGCTTGAACGCTGGCTGTATCGAAGGAAGGACGTGGCCTGGTAGTGAAGGGACAGAGATTGTTGTGAAAAGAAAAGGCGACTTAGCGAGTCGAACGGAGTGAAAGTGAGGAGGATGAGGATGAGTGGTGTTGAGAGGCGAAGAGGTGTTGTTGGGATTGCAAGTGACGGAGAGGTGGACTATAAGCACAGGTACTGGTGAAGACGTAGTGGGTGGAAGAGAAAGGAAGAATGGGTAATGGTGCAAATTGAAAGAGGCTCGAGGTTGACGCGACCGACACACACACGCCTTCACGATGCGCCACCTTCCCACCTTCCTTTTGCCCTTCCGTCACGTGCTCTGTGTGTAGCAACTGCCATCCATACCATCCACCAGGCTAGTATAGGGCTGATGATGAGAACGATGCGTGGTTGAAGATGATCTGCTTGTGCGTATGCCAGTTACAAGGATATCCTAAGAATATTCAGAGAATTCGCGAAACTGCCACATCCCACTTGGCAGTCTCGGCCAAGGTCTTCATGAGGCGGTGTGCATAAGCGTGAGAATGGCTACAAGGCTGCACTACATAACAGTCGTGACGTAGAACGATCCTTCTCCAACTCCAGAGACCTAACGTAGATCTGCAGTATCGCATTCACGCCTGCATCCTTCAATGAATGCACAATCCCCATCTTCCACGATTGGCACATTCCCGCCCTTCACGTGCGTGCTACTTAGGCAACTGCTTTGAAGAGGAGGAATGGCGTCTAGAAGATGCTCGCGTCCTTGTCCGTCTCCAGAAGATACCTCTCCTCTCCGACCAGCTGTCGATATTCCATGGCGGACAGGAAGGTGATCTTCTTCTGGAAGTCCTCCGGTGGCCACGAGTACTTGTCAACAACACGACTTTCGAAGTACTGTTGTACTTTATCTCCGCTGGTGTCACCGGAAGGTGTCGCCAAGCCAACCAGCGTAATGTGTACACGAAGTGGGAGTTTGCGGAAAACGTTGATAGCCCAAAGCGGTGGTTGGCCCTTGTTCGACACGCAGTGGATGATCACCTCGGTCACGCGGCGGACGCGTTCTAGCTGGAGCCTTGAGAAGTGTTGGGGGCGGACTTTGGCCACCACGTATCGATTGCAGCGAACTGGGAGGGGACAGTAGTGCCAATTCTGGCCCCATCCAGCGAGGGCGAAGTCGATCGCTGTGTCCACGGGGAATTCGAAGCCGCGTGAGGCGAAGCACCGGATGACACGCGCTTTTGGCAGAGACCTAAGTGGGTTGAGCCCCTTGCGCCATTGTTCGATGACATCGAGGAAGTCGAGGCCGTGGTTGACGAGATCCATGACTTCGCAGTGCTTCCATATGAGACGCATTACCTCGTCTCCAGCCTCGAGGCCTTTGCGGTCTCCGCTTGGCCGGGTCGTCCAAGGGGCAGTGGCAGTTGCGCCTCCAGGTGTGTGGAAGAAGACTGGCCTATCCTGATCGATCGTACCGAAGACGAGGTGCCGGAAGAGGATTGGTCGACGAGCGTTCGACATGACCTCGATACATTTCGGAGGACGCCCACCTCACGGCGAGAGAGGTTATCGAGGATGAGCTGGAAGACGTGGGGATAGTAGGCTGGATCGAACATCTTGACGATCGCTGACGCTGTGTGGGGGTTATGGGCGGAGCTGCTCCTCGTCCGGGGAGTGGGGCAAGGCGTGGGTGACCCAACTGGCGGCTGGCGCTGTGCGAATGAAGCTCTGGATGTGGGGATAACTTGGCTTAGACAGGGCGCTGAGATCGCTAGATGGGTCGGTTGGACAGTACTTGGAAGTGGACGCCACTGGACGGTCAGCATGTGCATGAACGAGATGCGGGGAAGGGCGCTCACCTTGCCCGAGACAGATTAACTCGTCAGTGGTTGAGCGCCGAGGCTTCCAGCATGGACAGGTCCGAGGCGATTGTCAAACCAGTGATGAGCGAAGTTAATGGGTCATGGTAGGTAATACCAAAAACGCGTATGTAGATAAGGACGAGAAAGTGAGAAGGATGAGAAGGATGAGAAGGATGTCGAGGATGAGGTGGATGTGTAAACGAGTGCGCCTTGTTGTTGGCGTTTGATCAAATGCTGTCGTCCATCAGGCACAATCTGGACATTTGTGCACTGGCCCACGCTCATGTGACCGTGCAGCGCTCCTCCTTGCAGGTCAGTTCAGTGGCTGGGCAAAGGACTACTCGCCAACTGCCAGTTAGTACTACCTCAGTGCGCGAAGCATGCACGGCGGTGCAATGCACCGCACCCGGGCCATAATCCTGCCTCGACGAACTGTGTGACATGCTCTCTTCTTATACAACAACACTACTGCGTCCTCGCACCAACGAGCTCCCACTCATCCTTAACCCCACCCTCGTTACTCAGCCACACCCTCCTCACGCGACAATTGGCATACACCCTCACGGCCTCCACACTCCCCATCCTCCCCTCCGGCAGATCCGACCACCCCACACGAGGCCGCTTCGCCTCCCTCTCCTCCTCCTCGTCCTCAGACCGCAGCTGTCGGAACAGCGGCACAAGTTGGGCGAGATTGACCACCACCTCGCTCCACTCCGTCACGCGCTCGCCGGACGGCATCTCCAGCGGGAGGCGGAGTAATGGCGGGCTGCGCTGCGCCAGTAGCGACGGCTCTTTCTGCCATCAGCGATCTCTCAAAGTGTGAGCTCACCCTCGCGCTCTCGAAGCGTATCCTTCCCCGCCGTCCGCGCGTATCCACAATCACGGCCTCGAGCGCAAATGGACGTCGGCCGAGCTGCTTGATCTGCGCCCCGAGCCAGGGCAGCTCGGCGCCAAGAGGCGTGTCGCCGCCTATCTCGATGTATGTGTCCCCGACAACTGGCGATTGGAGGTGGACGACTGTGTCGCCAATATTGCCTCCTCGAACATGTTTGGGAACGTGGGCGGTGGAACGTCCCTCGGCTCGGGGATAGTCTGTATCACGGAGTACTTGGACCGCCGCGCGTGAGGAGGAGCCTTTGCATGTATGCCACAGGGGTGGGAGGGTGGGTGTACCGTCCGTCGAGAGGAGGGTGAGCGCCGGCGGCTGCTGTCAGCTAAGCCACATAATCCGGCTAGCTCACCTGCACCGTGCCCGCCAGCAATGCTGTAGACATTTGTTGTCGTTCACGCAATGTTGTTGTTGTTCATCTCACATTTGGACTCTGGGTGGACATGTAGGGTGGAGGCATGGAGGCACGACCTCGTGGGCCACGTGGAATATCGCTGGGCCACTTTTTCACTCATTTTATCCGGAGATGTTGAGATCGGAGTCTCTCGCCAGCCGACTTTGCTGCCAACTATTGAGCTCTAGCGACCGACGAGCTCGACGTTGCACACCAAAAACATGTCGCGCCTCATCGCCCGCGGCCTCTCGACCTCGGCGCGCGCCCTCGAGGCCGCCCTCCCCCCCACCACCACCGCCGCCTCTACTACCACCGCTGCCCCCACCCCCGCCCCCTCTTCCTCCTCTACCCCCGCCGCTGTCGGGGAGACCTTTACGCCCTCGTCAAGGGTGACGTTCGAGAACGAGGACAACGCCCCCGAGCCCACCAAGCTCCGCCCCAAGTGGACCGCCAAGGGCCGCCCCCAACCGACCCGCCCGCCGCGCACCACCCGCGTCACCCTGCCGTCCGGATGGCCCGAGCCGCCGTCGTACCCCCCGCCCAGGTCGTACTTCCGGGAGATCGAGACGCTGCGCGCGCAGTTGCCAGAGGGCGCCGTGGCGCCCAAGCCCCATCCCCTCTGGGCGTTCTTCCATGTCCCGCCTATTGCTAAGGCTGAGCTGGGGCCGGACTCGAAGATGCCCCCCGACTGTGGAAGCTTGCCTCGGATGGACAATGAGTCGACGGAGCTGTCGTCGGGTGAGTGCTAGGCGAGATGGGTTGGGGGATATTGAGAGGCGTGGGACTTCGTGAGGAAGGGCGGCGCAGCGGGAAGTGGGAGGAAAAGAAAGGGAAGGACGGAAGACGGAAGACGGAAGATCAGAGTGACCTGGCGGCCTGGCCAGTTGGTCCGCGGATAACGCGTCCTTTGTCGAGGGGGGAAGAGGGGCGTGTGTGGATGTTGGCAAGTCCTGTCTACCCGTGGGCCACCCGTGCTGCCTCATCGCACGAGCAGGCTAGGTCGGACGTAGTGACTACCTCCTAGTCACCTCGGAACCGTCGCCCCCCTCCCCTTCTTCTCCCCGCCGTCTTCTCTTCTCCGGCTCCTCTCCAGCTTACCTACTCCCTAACTCTCCCTACTGGCGGTTCCAAAGCTAACCCCAGGTCGCCCATGGACCGCCGCCGAGCTCCGCCTCAAGTCGTTCGAGGACCTGCACATTCTGTGGTACGTGCTCCTGCGGGAGCGCAATGTCATCGCGACCCAGATGGCCGAGCGTCGGCGCTTGGGTATCAGCCACCACTACGGCGGCAAGATGCAGACCGTGCGGCGTAACAGGGTGAGTCTTGTTGTTGGCGGGGAGAGAGTGTGATTGCGGCAGATGGGGAGAAGGCCGATGACTGCTGAGAAGTGGCGAGATCGCACTGGGTTTGACGGCCCTCGACGTCGAGGAGGTTAGAGGAGGGGAGGGATGGCCAGCGGGGACTTGTTCCCGTCACAAGTCGCTGCATTTATCGCCGCTACGCTTCTTCTCGTTCTCCTCTTCCTCCCTCTGCCCTTCTTGGCCTCTTTACCCTTCTCCCTCTCCGTGCCTCCTGTCGCTCGCTCCGCTCGCTCCGAGCCCCGCTAACCCCAGTGCCGCAAGTCGATGGCGCGCATCAAGTACGTCCTGAACGAGCGCCGTCTCGGTGCCATCGCCGCTGGCGCCAAGGCGCAGCACGACGAGGGCCACCAGGCCGTCCCCATCCCCTTCTCCGTCAAGGACATCAACGACCCCACCGCCCAGGTCGAGGCTCTGGCCGGTACCCACCCCGTGCCCAAGGTGGCCGAGGCTGAGATCAAGCGGATCAAGGACAAGGTGGCGCGGGCACGGGCGGCGGCCAAGAAGGCGGCCAAGGCTGTCAACGAGGAGGACATGACGGACGCGGAGCTCGACGCTCTCGTCGCGCAGGAGGAGGCGGAGGCGAAGGAGGAGGAGGCCGCTCGCCAGGTCGAGGGTGCTGCCAAGGACAAGAACTAGACTACTCATGCATACACCATTCGCTGCCCTCTATCTCTGGTGGCGACAGCCGCTATGTGTGTGCTACATGACTAGGCTATATGGTGAACCAATGTGTCTCTCAAGACGGTGGTGGTTCCAACCAGAGGGGCAAGTCCCCTCTTCTCCTCGCCGTTGTACACGGCAACTCTGCAAGTTACTCCCTGTCACTGTTTGTCTGCTTCGTGTCTGCTCCCTACGCGTCCGCCTTAATCTCCTCCGCCTCGGGTGCCGAGGCCTTCTCCTCAGCCGCTGGTGCCTCGGTGGCAGGCGCGGCCGCCTCCTCCGCAGCGGGAGCGGCTGCGTCGGCAGCAGGCTCAGCGTTGTTGACGGGGGAGGTCGTCGCCTCGGCCTTGTCTGCCTTCTCCGCAGAGCCGTTGGCAGCGGTAGAGCCTCCTCCCTCGCTCTGGTTGATGAAGTCGGTCCACTCCTTCATCAACTTCTCGGCACGCGACGTGATCTTGAGCTCGTCGTCACGCGGGACGTTGTTGAGAGCCGCGATCTTCTTCATGACTGGTTGTCAGATTGCGAACAACACGTCAACTCACCCTTGCCAATCTTCGAGTACTGAAGATACTCAATCTTCATGTCCGAGTAGCTCTCAATCGTCTTGAAGAGCTCGTCAAATTGGTCCATCTCGGGGGCGGTCGGCACTCCCTTCTGGAGGAAGGCGCGTTGCAGCCTGTGCCGCCAGTCCTTGACCTTGACAGCCTCTGGGTCGGGAGCCTCCTCCTCACCGCCAGTTGCTGCCGCACCCTCCGACTTCGTCTCCTCGGCGGGCTTGTCGGTCTTTGACTTGGGCTTGTCCGCCTTAGCCTTCGGCTTGTCGTCGGCCTGCAGTCAGTCGTCTGGCCCCAATGTGGCATCACCCACCTTCTTGGTCGTCTTTGCCTTCTTGGCGTCCTTCTTGGGCGCCGGAGCAGCGCGCTTCCTCTTGCCCTTGGCTGCGGGCTCCTCGTCACCCTCGTCCTCCAGCTCGTCGACATCCTCCTCGCCCTCGGCAGCAGCCTGCTCCTGCTCCAGACGGTACTCCTCCTGGGCCTGGTCCCACTCGGTGGGGTCCAGGGCGGTGTCGTACGCCTCGCGCAGCTGGCCCGACGCCTTGCGGTGGGTCGAGTCCAACCATGCCTGGATCTGATGCCGCTTTAGATGTTGGATGTCCTTGGGCGCGAGCCACGAGCTGGCGCGTTAGCAGGTGCGAAGGCTGGCTCCCGTCGCGGGGCGAGACTGGGGTGGATGGCAACACTCACTAGTCACCAACGGGGAAGAACTGCGCGCACTGGAACGCCGGATTTTTCGGGCGCGTCGCGAGGACGTTGGGAGGAAGGTTGTCCGGGTCGGTAATCTGGATCGTCAGCATGCTGCGGGGCGAGCGAGGGCTAGACGCCATAGATGATACGCACGCGAGCGGCTGTGGGGGTCGTTAGCATCCGGCTCATATCGACAACACAACACTCACGCCAAGGGGGATATCCTCGGAGACGCGCCAACACAATGTCGCCGTACTCGAACTTGGCCACCTCCTCGGTCGCCTTCGCGCCGCCGCCCGACTTGCGAGGCTTGGCACCGCCGCTAGGCTTGGATGCTGGCTTGACACCGCCGTCGACGGCGGACGCGGCCTTGTCTGCTTCCTCGGACATGGCGACTGCGCGTGTGAGCAAAACGGGACAAGGTTAGAAAAGTGAGCGACGCGCGTACCTATGCTGTGTCAGAGGAAGGGTGATGGAGTGATGAGAAAGTTGTGTGGATGGAGCCAAGGAGGGAAGGATGGGACGCGTGTGGTAGGAGGTTGTTGACGCTGAGACGCGCCGGTGGAGTGGGTGATTCGCTCAAGCCTGAAGAGACTGTTAGCTTTCCAAAGTGGAGTCGAGGGGGCGCGTGCGCGGGGATCGAAGGTGGAGGTTTAGGTGTAGGGATGTGGATGGATGGATGAATGGATGGATGGATGGAAAATGGAATGAAACGTACAGTGAGGACGAGCAAAGTGATGATGGTGGGTGAGTGTAGGATGATTGAGTGAAGAATGGAGTGGAAGAGAGGGAGCAAAGAGCAAGATGACGAAGGGCGTTTGTTGGTTTAGGAGCGGGGGAAGCGGAGCCTGGCTCTACCCAGCCGGCCCAGCCCAGAATTGACTACAGTCGTTGTCCGGCGCTCGCCCGCTGACCCGCTCTCTACCGCCCGCTCCCTCCTCTGGCCTCTCTCGATTAGCCCGGCTCCTTGTCTGGTCAATGTCAGTCAGTTCTCTCAAAGTGGGTGATGCCCCGAAAGCTCTGCTGCTCCGCCCTTGGGTTGCTCTAAAGTGCGAGCTTGACGCCATAATACCTTGGGTGGCTGTAGGTGGGTGGTCGCATGGCCTCGGCTCGTCTGCCTTGGGTTGAGTGGTACCTAGCTCCGTCACCGGTTCACTTTCTATCAACAACAAAATACCCATCCCTGAAAGCCACCGGTAATTTCCACTTGCAGTAATCCTATCCTCGGCATTTCCACATTTCTCCGCATATACTCAACCTAACCCATGTCGGATTAGGCACATAACAACCTACTTGGATCCTACCCAGCCACAACCTCGATAGGCGCCCAATCCCCCAAGCCACGCGGCTGAGCGTCCTGGGCACATCACGGCTCGTCGTCACCACCTCGACGCGGTTACATAGTGTCCCGACACACCTCCCATTTCAATAGCATCCTCCCCATCATCTGCCGACAATGCGCTTCTCAGCGGTCGGTACCTCCTCGGCATTGCTGCTCGCATCCGCAGCGGCAGCCTTCCGCGACTCGTCTCCACTCCTTGTGTGGTCCTCTGAGCCGTAAGTAGCACGTTCGACCCTGCCTTCACTCGCTCATCTCCAGCAACTATGGTCTCGACGAGGCTCGCGAGGCTGTCACCTCGGGCGTGATTGGAGCCGACGCCATCTTTGGATCTCTCGAGACTATCGGGTGTGACTGGGACGTGGTCATGGTTGTCCACATGGACGAGGTGAGTTGCGAGAGCTAGCAAGGTCAACATCTCGGCCTCGGGCGCACTAGGTTGTCGCGACGAAGCACCACATATATGGCATCCTGCGCTACTGACTTGTGTGGATACCTTGCTGACATAGTAGCTCCACCAGACCGAGATCAAGACGATGTCGCTTCCATACTCGTCGACCAAGGCCGACCTCCACATTCCCTACCTCATCAAGCCAACGCGCGAGTCGCTCGACTCGTCGGTCCAGGGCTGGGCGAAGAAGTGTGGCGCCGAGTTGATTGATGAGTACGCTACTCCTGAGAAGGGACAGAAGACCATGGTCTACTTCAACTCGGAGCACGGCAAGGGTGGGTAGCTGTAATACGATTCTGGTCAAAGCTAACGTCAAAGATGTCGCCCTTCCTAGCGACATGCCCGAGAACCACCTTGTTATCCTGACGGGCACCCGCACCCCGAGCAAGAAGCAGGAGCTCAAGCGCCAGGAGATCACTGAGGAGCCATTCCAGTCGGTCAAGGTGCCCGACGTCGTTGCGTCCATCGTCCCCGTTTCCGACGACATGACTGTCGAGTCCGCCGCCACTGTCGCTAAGAACGAGACCGATGGCGACTCCAAGTCAAAACGTAACACCTACCTCACGACTCCGCTCATCACTGCTCTTCTCATCAGCTTTGGTGTCCTGATCCCCATTGTCGTGATCAGCATCAGCGCGCTCGCGTCGGTCCAGGTGCCACCTCGTATGCTCGAGATTGGCAAGGCGCTCTCCGTCGACAAGTCCCGCAAGGACCAGTAGTTGCCTCGCCGTGCTTCGCATTGCGTGGATAGGATTGCGCCGGTGCGATGTCGTCGGCGCAACTGTTAAGGTAGAATGTACCATGCATGTAGAATCGACATTTAGCTGCAGGACAGAAAAGCGTCGCCACGAGGCTGCCATGGCTGCATGTTCGTCGCCCGCAAGCGCCGAATGCCGGCCGGTCTAGAGGCTCTAGAGGCTTCAAGGTTCCTGAATGCGTCTGGCCAGCCTCGTCGTGTCAACCTTCCGCAGATCCGCAGCAGACCGCAGTCCTGGTCTTGGCCCCATATTGTGCGAAGGGAACTGCGCAGCCTGGAATGCAAGTCGTCGTCAGTCACCGAAGGCCCCATGCATATAGGCTGGGGCAATGTGGGCAAGGTCTGTCTGCACTATGCATAGCGCAAGTTCTCCAAGACGACGGAGGTGTGGAGAACGAGAGTGCGTAGTTGCACTTTAGTATGGGGGGATAGTAGTTCGGTGACGATGACGTTGGGCAGGCAGGTGGCTGTGTGGCATGTGTGGACGGAGATCCCACTGTAACGATCGGGCCTTGGGGGATGGTGTGACTGGGGGCGATGGATGCCGCCGGTCCGCGAGCTCGAGTCCACCCCCCAGTTCGCTCTGCGTCATCGTCACAGTTGGGAGGCGCCACTTGGCCAGTAACCGCAGCACATTCATCTAGTCCGTGCACATCTTGATCACAGCCAAGGTCAAGCTCTCATCCCCACATCGTCTTGTCTTCAGTTGCTTGCTTGTATCTCTACTCTACTTGAACGATCATTTAGACGAACGAACAAGAAGATCCCCCTTTTGAGTGACTGTTCGACTTTGAATCCGCCGCCATCTATCTAGATTGAAGGGAAATCAACGTGCCAAGAAGTGACCAACATTTTGTAGCCCCTGATCGTCGCCCTGGATCTCCCTACTACTGCCTGCCTGCCTACTCGTCGCCACCCAAAAAGTCTCGATCTCGCCATCTGCGTCCGACGGTGGACCGATCAACCCTCCGACTCCGTTAGTCTCCCTCTCTCCCTCTTTCTCTCTTCACTGCACAGTCAAGGCGCCGCAGTTGAGCGACCTTGCCTTTGCACTCTTCTCTCATCTATCCTACTTTCCCATCTACCCCGAACACGTCTGGGACGACGACAATAACGACTACGACGACAAAAGGTCTCGGGTGAACAATCAGTGTGTAAAAGTAACACAGGCCGGTCCTTTCCATCATCGACAGTCTCGACATTAGACACGTTCATCACACAATACTCTTGTCCGTGTGTCAAGGCCATCACAAAGAGTTTCATTGATCGCATACACGGGCGCAACTACGTATCCATTGTCCCAAAGTCTTCCGTTGGCATTGTCCATTCAATTGTCGCCCGAAGAGCCAAGAGGCCCCGCCCCCCGCACCGTTATCAGCCCAGGAGCGATTCCAACATTGCACCGCCCCACCATCATCATTCCACCACCACCTTTCTTGTACAAAGTTATCAATACATCTCTGTCTTGTGAGTCGCAACCACTTCACTGGCATACGCCTCCTAACACCCAGTTCAAACTCTCGCTAAGAACACGACATGCGCCCATTAACGGCGCTCGTGGCGGCAGCCACCTGTCTTCTCCCGGCCCTTGCCTTCCCGGCTGCGGAGTCTGAGCTACTCGAGTTGCCAGAGTCAGCAGTGCAACGGCAGCCCGGGCCGCCAGGAGAAGGATCGGAGCCTGGCGAAGCACTGTTTACCAACGCTGTGACGTATTGCGCCGAGGCAAAGGCTGTTCTCGTCGACCAGTTCGACATCGCCTACTGGAATGCCAACAACTCTGTTACGTTCTCATTCTCGTTCGCCTCCATCGAACCCAACCTCAACGTCTCGGCTTCTCTGTTCCTCAATGCCTACGGGAATACCATCTTCAATGAGACCATTGAGCTTTGCGATCTGGTGGCGGGCGTGCTGTGCCCCCTTCCAATGATCAACTTCACAGGTAAGCAGGGTCGTGAGGCTCGCAGTCCTCCTTCGCAGTTGCACAAGCTAATGCCGCAGGCTATGGAACATACCCGCTGCCCGACTCAATTCAATCGCAGATTCCCCAGCTGGCATGGACTGTGCCCAACCTCGAAGCATATGCCCGTGTGCAGCTTCTCAACAGTGCCACCGACGAGGTTGCAGCGTGCCTACAGGCCACGCTGTCCAATGGCTGGACCACGCAACTCTCGAGTGTCAAGTGGGGAACAAGCATGTTCACCCTAGCCGCTGGCCTCGTAGGCATGGCCCACGCGGTCGCTGTCAACTCCATCTCCCCCGCCATCTATCGCTGGTTCGATGTCCTCTCGCTGTACCAAGCAGCGGCGGCCGCGGGCCTCATGCACCTCAACTACCCGCTCGTCTTCTCGAACTTTGTCCAGAACTTCCACTGGTCGCTCGGCCTGTTCTACTCTAGAACCATGCAGCGCAGCATCTCTGCCATGCGCCGCAAGACTGGAGGCAAGATGCCTGGTGACGCCTACAACGACGTCCAGTACATCAACCGTCGCCTGTCGCCGTACAACATGTTTGGCGTCAACATGACTTCGGTCCTAGACAATCTAGACGACACAGACAAGTTTGCAAACTTCATTAGCACTCTCAAGACCGACACATCGGGTCTGTCGAGGCGCGCCCAGAAGATCCCGTCCTTGATCGACCAGCAGGGCGCATCCAACTTGACCACTGGTATCCCTGTTTACACCAACTCGATGGGCATTACGCAAGCCAACGCTTACGACACCGTCTTCTTCTTCTTCCTCGCCTTCCTTGCAATCATCATGGCATTCTCTCTCGTCGTCGGTGCCATTGTATGGATCTTGCCTCGCGGTCGCAAGAACGGTTGGCGAGACCGTCTCCGCGGCTCGTGGTGGAACTTCTGCGCCGCCAACGCTCTGCGTGCGTGCCTTGTCTTCTTCTTCCCCATCCTCATCTTCGGCTTCTACCAGTGGAGAATCGGGACCAAGGACTCGGGATTGTCGATCTTCTTCTCCGTCCTGGGCGTCTTCCTCGTCCTCGTCCCCATGATCACCGTCTTCGTTCTCTCGGTCGTCCGCGCCCGTCGCTTGAGGAGCAAGATGGATGTCTCGCCACTGTACTCGGACTTCCACTTCTACCACGCCGTCGGTGACGCCCTCTACCGCCAGTACCGCCAGAAGTACCACTTCTTCTGGTTCGCGCCAATGCTGCTTTCCTTGATCGCCAAGGCTGGCTTCATCGGATTCGGTCAGTCCAATGCATGGGCTCAGGTCGTCGGCTGCGTCGTCGTTGAGTTCATCGTCCTCTGCTGCCAAATTGGTCTTCGCCCTCACAAGGACAGGAAGGGAGACTGGTTGGGCCCCATCTTGACGCTGTTCCGCATGGTCATGTTCGGCATGCTCATTGCCTTCATCGAGAGCATGAAGGTCAAGGCCATCCCGCGTACTGTCATCGGCATTGTCGAGATCGCTCTGGTCGGCATCCCCACTGTCCTTCTCCTTTGGGGCCTCATCTTCAACTCGTTCTACGGCATCTTCTGGTGCCGCAAGAGAGCCAGAGTAGAGGACGGCACGCATCTCGAGCGCGACGACGACGTCCTCAACGAGAAGACGTCGTCAAACGACGACAGCACCTTACAGGCTCTCGACCCTGTCGGCTCCTACGACACCCAGGGCTACAAGACTGGCCGCAACTACGACGAGTCACCTTCCGCCAGCTCGTCTATCCCTGCCCAGTACGCGTACGACTCTGCTGCTGCTGGCAACGGCGTCATTTCCGACTCTACACCGTACGACCCGCACAACCGCAACAGTCGTATCTCTGGCGACAACTACATTGATTTCAGCAGACCGCAACGTCAAAGCTATGGCAACTATGACCAACCCGCCTACGGCGGAAACCGATGGTCTCAAGCCTAAAACATCAGGACACTGCTTGCTTGGTGGTCTTGATCCTCCTCACCTCCGTTCCGTCTCTCACACTTGTTTCTCGCATCGTTTGTCTGCACGACCACATAGATAGACCTACTAGACCGCATACTACCTTTTTGTACACCACACTCGTTGACAACTGCACCACATAGACACGCCACAAACACAATGCCAAGTATGTATCACTAGAGAGGCCGGAGCAGATAATGCAGTGGTCATGGGCCAAAGTGGGTGCGGAATACAAGGGATGATGCTGGTGTGGACATTTTGATTCCGTCAAAATGATGTGCTGGCGGAGCCAGGGCGGAGTCCAGGGTGGGCACCCGTGCGGTGGACGTGTGTGTGGGAGGGCGATGCGGCGTTGGGCGTGGACAGCCGGCTGGCTGGGGCAGGGAGGGGAGGGAGGGGATCACTTGGCTTACTCTCTCTCATCTACTCTTTCTCTCAAGGTCTCCTTCTTGGCCCAGTTACTTTCCAACTTCTCTTTAACAGGTACCAGCGCGCTCCTCCCTCCTCGCGCACTCGGTCTTTTGGTCTTCGGTTACACCGCTACAACGCTAAACGGCATCCAACATGGCTCTCTCCGCTGCCGAGCTGCAGAAGGTTCGTCCCATCGCACACCTCCGTCCACCGCCTTGACACAGCTAACATACAGAGGCACCAGCTTGAGGGTGCACCGGACCCGTTCCCGTCTCTTGGCGGAGCGCCGTCGCCTGCTCGCCCCAAGTCGGCGGCGTCGTCTGCTCCCCAGGCTTCTGGTTCTGGCTCCAACGGCCCCGACACTTCGGAGGACGCTTTCCCGTCGCTCGCTCCCTCGGCCGCCAAGGGTGACGGCAAGTCTCGCCCCGCTCTTTCCGCATGGTCCAAGGCTCCCGCCATCAAGCCCAGCTCGAAGAAGGCGCCCATGGCTCCCGGCGGTCTCGGCCGCGTCGGTCACGCTACCACTGGCTCGCACCCCTTCACTGAGTCGTTCACTATCCCGGCCAACGAGCTTGCTACCGGCAAGGCCGTGACCGAGACGATGAAGAAGGTCCAGGAGCAGACTGGTGCTGTCGTCGAGTCGTCGACCCAGATGTCGACCGGTCTCAAGCAGTTCTACATCAAGGCCGCCGACCCCAAGCGTCTCGCTCTTGCCCGCCAGCTCATTGAGCGCGGCCTTAGCAAGCCTGTCGTCCTCGAGGTCGAGGTTCCTATCTCTACTATCGGCACTATTATTGGTCCCAAGGGCGCAACTCTCAAGAGCATCACGGACGAGACCGGCACCAAGATCGACATTCCTCGCCGCGACACTCTTCCCGAGTGGGACGCGCGCACGGCCCGCGAGGCTCGCGATGCCGCCCGCGCCAACGACGAGGACTACGACTCGGACGACGAGCCCGAGGAGCCCCAGGTCACGATCACTATCTCGGGTACTGGTGCTGCTGCCAACGACGCCCGCGCCAAGCTCCTCGGCACCATCTCGCACCGCATCTCGCAGGGCTCGGCGACTATCAAGAACATCGAGTCCAAGTACTACCCCTTCATCAACGGTCCCCGCGGCGCCAACGCCCGCCGCCTCGAGGAGGAGGTTGGCGGTGGCGAGGTCAAGATCCACGTTCCCCCTCCCGCTGTCTGGCGCGCTATCCAGGACGACGAGGATGAGGAGTCGGCTCCTCGCGACGTCTCGATCAAGGTCAAGGGCGACAAGGAGAAGGTCAAGGCTGTTGTTGCCGCTATCAACCGCCAGATCGAGGACTTGGTTGGCACGCTCAAGGAGTTCGGCATCGTCGTCCCCAAGCGCCAGCATCGCTACCTCATCGGCGAGGCTGCCGACGACATCCTCGAGAAGACTGGCTGCATCATCGACCTCCCTCCTGCTTCCGACCCTAACGAGCAGGTCATGATGCGCGGTCCCCAGTCGGGTCTTCTTAAGGCTATCGAGCTCGCTATGTCTAAGGCTGAGGCTGTCGCTGTTGAGACCGTCGATGTTGTTGCCATCTCCCGCGTCAACACCAACGACCCTATCCCTCACGCCCAGAAGGTCGCCCGGTTCCTCCAGCGTTCGTCGCGTCTCAAGACTATTGGCAACAAGTACAACTCGGTCAAGGTTTACGCTCCCAAGAACGAGATTATGGAGGCCGGCAAGGTCGTCATCGACATTGTCGGCGAGGACAAGGAGGAGGTCATCAAGGCTCGCGACGACGTTCTCGCCGCTGTCAAGGCTGTCCCTCCTGCCGCTATCACTACCGTTACCGTCGACCCTGCTGTCCACTCGCTCCTGATTGGCAAGAAGGGTGTCAAAATTGCCCAGTTCGAGTCGGCCAACTCGGTCACCACTGTCTTCCCTCCCTCCGACAGCGACGACGCCGAGGTCCACGTCGTCTACAACGGTACCGATCTCCCGGCTGACAAGAAGGCGCGTGACGCCAAGCTCAAGGAGGCCGTCGCTGCTGCGGCTGCGGCGCTCCAGGAGCTTGCCAAGGGCGCTGCCGACGTCAAGACTGAGAACCTCGAGGTTGACAAGAAGTGGCACCGCGCTATCATTGGTCAGGGCGGCACTGTTCTCAACGCTCTCATTGGCGAGGACCAGCTCGTCAACGTTCGCGTCGGTGCCAAGGCCAAGGGCGACGCCGAGGACGTCGTTGTCGTCCGTGGCCCCTCGTCCGAGGTCGACCGCGTCGTCGAGCAGATCAAGCAGATTGTCGAGGACGCCAAGAACGACGACATTATCAACGGTTACACTGTCGAGTTTGACGTCGACAAGAAGTACGTCCCCCACCTCGTTGGTCAGGCTGGTTCGGCCATCAACAAGCTTCGCGAGACTCTTGGCGTCAAGGTCAACTTTGACGACGCCGCCGAGGTCAAGAAGGGCAAGAAGCCCGTTGCGCACTGCAAGATTGTCGGTCGCAAGGAGGCTGTCGAGGAGGCCAAGCGCCGTATCCAGGCCCAGATTGAGAAGCTCGAGGACGAGACTACCGAGATTGTCAAGATCAAGCGCGAGATCCAGCCTGCCCTCATCGGCTCGGGTGGCAAGTACGCTATCCGTCTCGAGGAGAAGTACGGCGTCAAGCTCTCGTTCCCTCGCGATGGCAAGGACCAGAAGCCCGACGAGGTCACCATCCGTGGTGGCAAGAAGGGTGTCGCTGCTGCCAAGGCTGAGCTTGTCGAGGCCGCCGCGTTCGAGGCCGAGTCGCGCCAGTCTGCCACCTTCACCATCCCCCAGAAGGCTGTTGCTTTCATCGTCGGCAAGTCGGGTGCCACCATCAACGGCATCAAGGACGACACTGGTGCGCAGATCGACATTGACAAGAACACTGGCGAGGACGGCAAGACTTCGGTCACTGTTCGTGGTGACAAGAAGGCCATCACCGCTGCCAAGGCTGCTGTGCTCGAGCTCGTGAAGGAGTTCGGTGACGAGATCACTGTTACTCTTACCATTGAGCCCAAGTACCACCGCACTCTTATTGGTCAGGGTGGCCAGAAGCTCCGCGACCTCATCGCGGAGGCTGGTGGCCCTGCCGAGGCGTTCAAGCAGGCTGGTCTCGTCACCTTCCCCCGCCAGGGCGACGAGGTTACCGACCAGGTCCGTCTCCGTGGTGACGCCAAGGTGGTCAAGGCCATCCAGGACGCTCTTGAGAAGGAGGTTGCCCAGCTCAAGAACACTGTCACTATCGGTGTCGCTGTTCCTGCTGCTCAGCACGCGAGCAAGATCGGTCGCGGCGGCTCGGCCCTCCAGGACCTCCAGCGCCGTACTGGCGCCACCATCCACTTCCCCGGTTCGAGGCAGTACAACTCTGTCGGCGAGATTGACAACAAGGATGAGCTCTCCGCCGACGAGTCCGACATTGTCAAGGTCATCGGTACGAAGGAGGCTGTCGCCAAGGCTGCCGAGGTTCTCTCGCAGCCCTCGCCTGAGCGCGGCGCCCAGCGTGGCGGCCAGCGTAACGGCGCCGACCTCGCCACGCGCACCGTCTCGATCCCCGCCAAGTTCTACCACGCGATCGCCGAGCAGCCCAACCTGATCCGCCAGATCCGCGGCGTCGGCGCCTTCGTCAACCTCCCCACTGCCCCTCCCAAGCCCGTGCACGAGCGCTCTGGCAACGATGAGGGCGCGCAGACCGCGCGCATCGACGCGCCCGAGGAGGAGGGCGAGGAGTACCAGTGGGAGGTGCGGTCCAACTACGCGAACGCGGCCGAAGGCGACCTCGACTGGGTCCTGCGCGCCAAGGAGGAGGACCTCGACCGCGCTGCCGCTGTGCTCGACAAGGCCGTCCAGGCCGCCCAGGCCGCGACGCACGTCGGTCTCCTCACTGGTCTGCCCCGGTCGGCGTTCCCGCGCATCATCGGGTCCAAGGGCGCGACCATCTCGCGCCTCCGTGCCGAGACCGGCGCGGACATTACGGTCGGCAAGGACGACGACCTCATCACCATTACCGGTGACGAGGAGAGCGTGGGCCAGGCCCGCGACGCGATCCTCGAGATCGTCAACCGCCCCGGTCGCTACTAGGCGGTGTGAAACGTGCAGTTGGGCGTAGCCCGACTGCACACTTAGGAGTGGGGTGGGAGACGAGGAATCGAAAAAACAACATGAACAGCATCGTAGCTTGAAGGGTCAATGCATAGGCATAGTATTAAGCGGGCGCGGCACAGGCAGTGAGCAGTGGGCAGGGAAACACATCAAGGCTACGTAGCGCCTGCTGGATATTTGCCAGCGACGAGCGGGTTAGTGTAAGCCTCAGTCTACGCGCTCGCCAAACCCAGCGCCACTCAATCCAACTCATCACATTCATGCTGCTGTTCATGCTATCATCTAAGCCGACTTGTCCTGCCGTCAGCCTCCCCCCTGGCAGAAGGACTCACCTTGCCCCAGTTGCGGTACAGAACCCCGCCGTTGAGGTACGTGGCTGTCGTCAGCGCGGTCCACACCCTCTCGGAGCTCCCTGGGGAGCGCTCTCGGAGCACGATGGAGGACTCACCATACGACACCCAAGCGCAGTAGGGCAGGAGGAGGTACTTAGTCGGCACGCGCGTGGGGAGCATGTTCATGACGTCCTGGGGTCAGCTCGGCGGATAACGATGGAATGAAGGGACGCACGGTCATGGCGAAGACGGTGCCGGCGAGAGTGATGATGTCGATGAATGCGACGCTGGGCTTCTTGGCTGTGTGTGAGCGTGGTGGGGCGACGGCCTGCTTCTCGTCTCTCTTCTCTTACATCCCTCTCACGCACACGCTCTTGCAATGCCCAGTCTCCTCTCTCCTCTCCAGTCGATCCGTCGTCCTCTCTCTGTACTCCAACACTCCATTCCATCCTCGTCGCCAGCTCTCTCTCCCTTCTCGCACACGTTCCTTCTCGCATACGTCCCTCATACTTCGCGCCATCTCTCGCGCTCTTCATCCCACACACATCCTCATTCACCCCACCATCTGTCTACGTTCGCCCACCCACCCATTCCTCCTCATCGCTTGTCTCTTTCCCAGCCGCCCCGCCAAAGCTCTCCATCCTCCACCCTCCCCATCCCCTAGCACCAGCCAATCCCACCTCACGTCGCACTCACCCGTAAAGAATAACGGCATCCACGCAAAGTTGAGCGCCAACTGGGCATAATACATGCCCAGCGCCGTGACGGCCGTCTTGCTCGTCGTCGGGTTCAGGTTCTTGTCGGCAACCTCGACGACGAGGTGGGACGCATACCCCATCATGCCGTACAGGATGGTCCACACGGGTCCGAAGGCCCACGCGGGCGGGTTGCCGGGGGGTTGCTTGAGGCTCTGGGTGTTAGGGTGCTCGCCGTTGGAGTGGGCGGGGATTGTGGTCTGGCTCATGAGGTGGGGAGCTGTTGCGGCGGCTGCAGTTGATACTTGGTTCGTAGAGCTGGATTGAGGCCTCGGACACTGTTATCCTCGGCTCTCCGACCAGATGTGGTGTTTGACACCGACCACAACCAGCAAGTGCGGTCAAGCGGTCTCGGGCTCCAGGCTGAGCTCCAGGTTGAACCACCCATGGCGCTCTCACCACCCCTCCATCTCGGTCTATACGTGGCGGCACTCACCCCATACCACGTCGACTGGGGCCGGTTCGAGTATCCGATCAACGCGCCAATACTGATCGGCAGGCCGACTGGTGTCTGTTAGCTCTCGTTCTCGATTCTCAAAGGAAGGGGCACGGCAGCTCTTGCAAGAGCCTTCCGTCGCCAGAGGTGCCCAGGGGAAGAGCACGCCACGACATTCGGGGAGAGGCGGTGCGAGAGAGCGGGAGGAAGGGGGAGAGACGCACCAGCAAGCGCAGGGATACGCGCCACATCAAGGAGGAAGCTAGGCAGAGTCGTAGTTGCCATTTTACCAACGTCAGTGAGTGAGGAAGAGGTTTGAAGAAGTTGAGAAGTCAGACAGACGTTGGTGTTGACGCGACTGACGAGGCGTTGAATGTCAATTGTTGACGTCATGCACGTGTGATGAGATCATCCATCCGTAGTTTGCCGGGTGTTGGTCGCAAACAACTCGGTATCGGTTCAAACGATGGTGATGGGACAAGATGCAGTACAACAGGGTGTGGGGATGCGACTTGTGAGTGCGGTGTGAATAGGACAGTGTAGGAGGTGGTGTGGCGTGTGCATCGAATGGTGTATTGGCGTGGCCTCGCTGAGGTGGTGCAGGGACCGCACCTGTGCCCACTTGTCATGTTGGAACCCCCCCGCACTCGACACGAGGTCCACCTCAGCGTGGGATCCGGGAGCTTGCCAAACTATCAGAGATTGAGACCAACGAGGGCATGCAGAAGCATAGCACGTTGCCACAAGCATTCACTCGCTGCACTCGTAGGATGCGGCACTGTCTCAATGGAATGGGGAGCAGCGCACCATCCGCTCAAATGGGACTACTACCAGCGCATTGATCTAAGCTCCTCTACGTCTTCATCTACGTCCAATTACTTCCATCTACGCCTACGGAGTCGAGAGCTCAAGCGCTCTTAACCTGCCATCAGCCCCTTGTCCTCTTCACGCACTCACCTTGCTAGCACGCGGGTTGAGGCGGATGTACGAGAGCGAGAGGTAGATCGCTGCCGTTAACCCCAGCTCCAGAGGGAGACGTACAGTAGAGCATGTAGAGAGCATATGGCAGGATGAGCAGGTCCGCGCGGGGCTCGGTGCGCAGGTTTTGCAGGTCGGCCTGGTGTGAGTTCAACCTCCTCCCTTCCCTCGAGAGCTGTTGAGCGCTGCGTCCTAGGTCGGACTCGAGCTCATTTCCCGCCTCTCCCTCCTCATCTTCCCCTGTCCACTCGCTCCAGCCCTCCCTCACACATCCTATCTCCTTCCTCTCTTCCCCCGCCCCTGCCCCGTCCAGCCCCCGCCCCACCTACTGCCCGCGCAACTCACAACAAGCTTCCATGTAACGCCGGCAATAGCCACGATATCCAGCATCCCCACCACCGGCGCCTGGCCCAAAAAGAAGATGGGCATATACACCAAATTCAGCCCCAACTGGATATGATACAGCCCCAGCGCATTGTGCGCTGCGGCGGAAGTAGAAGGGTCGGCGGAGTCGGCGGTGCGTACGAGGACGTGCGCGGCGTAGCCTAGGAGGCCGTAGAGTGTGCCCCAGATCTGTGTTCAGCCCTCTTCTCTACGACGTGGGTCCGGGAAGAGCAGGTGCCTATAGTTTGGAGAGTGCGGAGGGGAGGGGACGTACGGGACCCAGGAGCCAGGTTGGCGGATTACCGAATGGTTTCGTGAGTGACTTGCGTTAGCCCTTCTTTGCGAGCGAATGGGGAGTAGACTACCTCGTAATACTTGTGCGCGGCGTCGTTGTTGCTGATCTTGGCGATGATTGCGCCGAGCGTGACTGTGCCCCCGACTGTGGTCAGCCGCCACGGTCTCGGCTGTGGGAGGAAGCTGCGATATGCCCTTCGCGTGCTAGCGCGCACAGGGGGGTGGGGAAGGACACACCAGAGAGCCACGGATTGCGCGCGATATCGAGGAGGACGCTTGGTACTGTGAGCGACATGGCGAGTAGTGAGTAGGGTGTCAGTGTGATTCCAAGATCAGAGATGCAGACGCCGTAGTGAGCTGAGAGCTGATAGCACGATACCACGAGGTAGATCCGAATATCCATGATGGCGGATGATGCCATCCCCGTTCCGTGTTTCATCCTGCCAGCCATCAACTACGGTAGGGCTGTAGCGTAGGCTGGTCGTAGAGCAGGATGACGCGGAGGTCGTTCGAGGGGAGATGCGAGTGGAGTTAGCTGAGGTGGGTGGCGACGCAGTGACTGAGTCCGGCTGCATGTCGCAAAAGATTGAACGAAATCCAACTCAAGATGGACTGCGAGCAGGGCTGGGGGCAGAGTCGCGGCAAAAAGCAAAAAGGAAATACACCGTAAGGGAGTCGAACCCCTGCCGCGTCGATGGCAACGACGCATGATACCGTTTCACCAACGGTGTTGATTTCTTGATATTTTCTATGCACTTCCGAGTCCAGGTATCTTCAATGCCCAGATTTCTGTTCAACGCGAGCTGCGGATTGAAGTTATCTGAACAGCGCCGAGAGCGTCTCAAGCTGCTGGTCAGTGGCAGAACGCGCCTTCCGATATCTAGCTCCTCTATATGTCGCTTACATGCTGCCTTCTCTATACAAGTCTATGTCTAACAACTCCCTCACGCTCCTGCCATCCTCTACGCACCCGACTAGCTCAGCTCAGCCCGCCCCCCACACTCCCTCAACTTCTCCCTCCCCAAATGCCTCGCCAACTTATCCCCTTCTACGCCGCCCCGTCCGAACTCCATATCCAACCCTAGCCCCGTCGGGAACACGACACCCGTATTATCGTACGCCGGCGGCGCCGACGCCACAGCCCCATGCCCCTGCCTGAGTGCAGCGCCGTCCCACTCGTCCTCCGACTCGGAGCTCTCCCACTCCTCATACCGCCTCTCCGCCTCCGATTTCCGCCTCAAGCTCGGCATTCTGGGCTTGCCCTTCCCCTTCCTAGAGTGTTTGGGTGGGCTGGCGTCGACGCCGAAGGCTTTGCCGACGAGGCGGCGGAGGCCCTTGCCGGACGCGTTGGGGTCGGAGGGGTGGACGAAGCGCTCGAGCTTGGGCACGGCGGAGCTGGAGCTGGAGGTGACGGAGTCGGCGGGGCCGGCGTGCGGGTTGTAGGACGGAGGAGGAGGGCGTCGGGGCTGGGCCTGGGTCTGGGCCGCGCGGTGGGAGCTGGAGCGCGGAGGGATGGAGGCGGGGTAGACGGACCCGGGGTAGCCGTAGGCGCGGCGGCGGCCTTCGGCGTCGTTGGTGCCGCCGGTGTGCATTATGCTTGTTGCCATGTCAGAAGCTGGGTAGCGGGGGCGCTGGTGTAGTGTCTTGGGCGCGCAAGTAGTGGCGAGTTGTTGGGCTGGAGCTGGTCGTTGGTGTGGCTGTGGCTCTGTTGTTGTGTGGCTCTTGTGTGGTGGTGGTGGTGGCTCTGTGGTGGTGGCGGCGTACAAGAACTGGTCGTGACAGTGAGTGTAAGAAGCCCAACCCAGCGATGCACTGTCTAGTCTTATACATGCACCCATGTCCACCCTCGATAAAGCTTAGCCCATTCCGCAGCGCACTAGTGAACGTGCAATCATCACACCTCCACCGCTCGCAGCAGAGTGGATATCCGATCGCAGGTGCGGTGCAGCATTCCCGTCCAACGGAATATCTAGGCCGCGCCGAGCTGGCCCAGCTATGCCCAAGGTGCCGAGATGCTTGGCCGGCGGAGGTTAGGCTGGGCTGGTCTGGCTGGGCAAGTTAGGCGGGATCTCCGTAGCAGCAGAGGGGTGAACTGCGAGAGATTCTGGGCCGTACAGCATTCACAGAAGGGGTCATGACGTCAGCCGTGCCGGTGGAATGTTGGCCTCGTATCTGTGCGATGGAACTTGGTTGTTCTGGACCCAAATCTCCCTTCAAGTCGCAGCAAGGAGGAGTGCATCGGTCTGGACTATTAGACTGACAGAAGCGGAGAAGGGAGCAGACCCCAGTTCGCAGTACAAGTGGTCGGCGGGCACAGAAGTGATGGCCTAGAGAAGTCTTTGGTGCGGGTTGGTCGAGGCGGCGCAGCCGACGCAGCCGATCTTGGCACTGCCTCGGTGGGCGCGACTGATATCTTGACTCGCGTACTGCCAAGCTACGTTCGCGTTCTGCCAAGCTTTGTCCTAGAGATGCACGCAAGCCGCAGCTTTCAGGAGGTTACATCCTAGCAGTACAGTGTTACAAGCCGCAGCTCGGGCAGAAACTCCGCGCGCGAGTGGCGGCGGCGATCATTCGGAAACTCTATCTAATCTTCCATCCCTCCCTACATCCTTCTACTCGTACATCTCCGCGCACTTCACTTCTGGCCACCCTCCTTCTTGGGCCCACCCTTCACTGGTGCTTGATGACCCCGCCCTCACTCGGCTTCACGCCCGCCACCTTGCCGACAAACTTGCGCACAAAGTTCGCCTTCGGGTCGTCGGGGCGCACGAACGCCTCGATCTTCGCGCGCCGCTTTGCTTTGTGGTATGCCATGATGGCCTCAGTCTCTTCGTCGCTGCGCGGGTTGTAGTAGCCCCCCGTGAGCGAGGGGTCGCGGAGGCCTGGGACGGAGCTGCGGAACATCGCGAGTGGGTGTGTCTCGGGAGATGAGATGGGCCCGGTAGGGGTGGCGTGGGGTAGGGAGCTCGGAAGCGTGATTGTGCCCTAGGTAGAGACGTCGAGTATGAGCGTGCAGTGTGGTGTGTAGAGATGCTCAGTAGTCAGAGCGGCGTTGGTGTAGGTGTAACGAAGTGACTAGTATGAGCGGAGTTGCCTAGTTTCGTGTCTCAAACTTGGAACAACAGGTCAAGCTAGATATAGTCGGGTGGGTATCGACCTCTAGGACGCCAGGTACACACCGCACCGCCTCTGTCGCTAAAGGACGTGATTTGCATCGCACAGCACTGCAGATGGCGGTGATGAGGTACGCGGTGCCTTGAGCTGGCGTACGAAATCAGGCGCGCCGTTGTGGGGTGCGGTCGTGAAGTGATAATGCTCGGTGCACTGCGACTAGAACCAGATGGGATAGTCCTACTCCGATGCCTCTCCAGCTGTCGGAGGGTACGGCCAAGGTTTGTC
Organism: Cutaneotrichosporon dermatis; assembly: GCA_020011015.1. Lineage (NCBI taxonomy): Eukaryota > Fungi > Basidiomycota > Tremellomycetes > Trichosporonales > Trichosporonaceae > Cutaneotrichosporon > Cutaneotrichosporon dermatis. The sequence continues at coordinate 3,656,781 of JAIGNX010000001.1, read as the reverse complement.
CTAGCGATGCCAAGCAGTCACGCAGCTTTCATGAGGCTACAATACATTCATTGCCACGCCGTCGAAACAACAGTCCAAGGTGTTACAAACTCGGAGACTCCTCCGGATGGGGTCCGGCGATCGTCGGAAGCTCTACTGTATCTAATCGTCCACCCTCCCATCAGTCCCTCCTTGTACTCGTACATCTATGCGCCACTTCCCCTCCTTCCTGGGCACACCCTTCACTGATGCTTGACGACCCCGTCCTCGATCGGCTTCACCCCCGCAACCTTGCCGACAAACTTGCGCACGAATTCTGCCCGCACAAATGCCCCAATCTGGGCGCGCCGCTTCGCCCTATGGGCCGCCTTCTTCGCCTCGACCTCGGCTCGCTTTTTCCTATGGTACGCCATGATCGCCTCGATCTCGTCGTCGCTGTACAGCGTGTTGTGTTCCCCAAGCCGCCTTGTGGACGCGTCGGTGCTCACACCGGAGCTGGGCTGGGTTGACCCTTGGATTTCATCGAGGAAGCTCGGGGGGAGGCGGCGCTCGTGGGGTGTGTAGTGGTAGTATGTGCTGTACTGCATTGTGTACTGTAGGTGGTTATGCAAAGAATTGAGGACGAGAGAGAAGTGTGGTGGATGGTGTCCTCTGGTGTCCTCGGAGGTTAAGCTATATATAGCTGGAGCGTCTTGGCATCTATCCTGGACGCTAGCGACTAGCTGGCACTGCCCCCGGCCATCTAGTTTCGAGACTGTGAGGACGTCCGAGACTTCCGGACGTGCACAGCACAGCACTAGCGCATTGTAGCTATTGTTGGAGGCAGGCAACTCACACAGTGCCTGAGTGATGCGGGATCAGGCTCAAGGTTGCAAGTTGCGGCTTGAGGTGATATGAGGGCGCGAATCCATCTCGTGTTCAAGATATGGTGTAGAATGTCCGAAGCGGTATAGGGAGTTATTTCTGGCGTCTTGCAGTCTTGGCTCCGTCCTTTGCGGTATCTCAGTGGCGGTTCTGCCGAGCGAAGCGGACGTAGATGAATGCCAACACCGGTTTCATTCCTGTCGTCGCTGTTTTGCCCGGTCTCATGTCTCATCTTTGGCATCAGTACATAGCCGTACTGTAGCTGAATGTCGACATAGCCCGTTTCTTTGCAAACACGTCATGCGCGGAGACGTGATCTGCACGCCTGGTCTAAGTACTACAGCTAGACTCAGCTAGAGTGTTTGGACAAAGGCCAACACCAGCACTCCGATTTAGTCGGGGCGGGGCAATACATCAAACCGGGCTGTGCGTTAGTAGATACGTCTGATAGTGTGCTATATAGAAAGTAAGACAAGAGCTGGGCGTAGATAGTGTGCTGTACAGCAAGTAAGACAACAGCTGGGCGCAGAGCGCGAAGCCGAAAAGTGGCAGTGTGGCTCTTGCAACTGAAGCCGCCCACACTTTCAACCCTCACCAGTCGGCTCTCGCCGGTTCATCTCACCTCTTGCTCTTCTCAACTTCCGATCGTGAGTGTCTCCGTATACACTGTCAATCAACTTTGGGACACGAAAACACTTCTGATCATGAACCGCCTATCGGAGACTTAACCGGTCGCCGCACCTCCTTTCTTCCGCCTTCCGTCTCCATCGCTCCCCCAGCCTTCGCCATCGCACCCACAGACCCCCAGCCCTCTTCTCCACCCCCCAGGACATGCAAAAACGATATCTGCCCCACACGGACTCGAACCGTGGACCTCGGAGTGTGTTAACAAGTAACAGCTCCACGCGCTAACCAACTGAGCCATAGGGCACTTGATTACGTCAGCGCTGTCGTGCGCGTTCGCCAGGGCCTCCTGAGGAGATGCGCTGGGGCCCGGGGAAGGGGGGAGAGGAGAGCGTGTGGGCGTCAGAATTGGGAGGATGGGTTGGGGCGTGAGAGTGCAGAGTCTGGTATGGAAGTTGGCGGCGCCAATGAGGAGGTGTTGGAGAATGGAGGACACTGACGAGGTGGGCTGGGCGACAAATCAGTCGCGCTCCGACGTCCGCACTGTCAGAAATCAGTCGCCTTCCTCAAGCCGTATCACATCGACAGACGACATGCAGAAATCAGTCGCCTGCCCAAGCTGTATCACATCGAGAGACGACATGCCGATCCTATGGCAGTTTGACTGAAACCCCGACACCACGTGTGACTGTGTGCAAAGGACTCTTGCACCTAGATGAGGAGGACGCCGCACCAGGTACAATGATGCTTGTGCAGAGAGTGGAAATGGGCTTGTGTGCAAGCTCTCGCATTCGCGTTGCACACGGTCTGTGAGCCGGAGCGAGCGATGTGATGCCGGCGATGCCGTGTGATAAGATATCGACGGACGGTTGAATGTGCGACACAGCTGATTCGCCGTGTGTGCATTGCATGCCCGCGTTTGCAAGAACATGCACATGTAGAGGCATAGATATCTCCATTCCTACAAAACCCTGCACGTATGGAGACGTAGGCATATCCATTCCTGCAGATCACACCGCTACTGGTGTGTTGCAATTGAACGACAAACCTTTGGCACGAGCCCACGACGTATGTGATAGAGTTCAATTCGTGGTCCCTATCTCCAGTCCTACCCCCTAATCACCGGAATCAGCTCCCCCACTGGAACCAGCGTATGTGAATACACAGATGTGATAGTCCTAATAGTCCTCCTCCGACACTCCGGGGTCGGAACTCTCTCGGAAGACGCTGTATAGATGTGATAGTCGGAACGTCGATGTGATAGACCAATAGACCAAAAGCGGAAATTGTCGTGCCTCCATTAATGTGATACACCAAGTCCGGTCAGGTCGGCCCAAGTACGCTCGTGGATTCAGCCTGGTTGGGTGGACGGCGGCCGAAAATGCTTGGTCCTTGATCTGCCAAAGCACCTGATTTCGCCGACAGATCTGCCAATTCGGCACCTACTATCTGCCATTGCCGGCGGCAAGTGCCAGGGGCAAAGGTTGGATGTGATACAACTTTCCGAGCCCTCGATGTGATTATCGCCGCCCTCCCTCTACCTGCGAGATGTGATTAACGTGTTCGAGCTGGGCGGCAAGTCGGAGGAGGGATGTGATTATCGGCATGGATGTGATTATCCATGCCTTCAGCGTAGAGGGAACGCCTGGTTGGCATGGTTGGGCTCCGACGCAGGCTTCTTCCGACTTCGGTAACCAGAGTTGGGTCGTTGGCGAGGCGAGGTAGATAGTTCCTGTTCCATCACCGTTTGAGACAGACGCGGGCGTGTCGGAATGGAACCCCGTGCTCATCGCGTGGGTACTCCGCAGATCACAGATGCTTTGCACTCGCTGGGCAGGCTCGCAAGTCGAACGTGGCGAACCAATTTGTCTCCCTCCGAGACGGGCTGCCACAGGCAGCACGCGACCGACTATCACACTCCATGAACACCATATTGCTGTGCATTCGGTGACGCGGGTGGCGGCTCGAACAATGTGATGGTTCATCGAAGACATCATAATCACACCTACGATAGGAGGCCCATTCGTTTACTAGTTGCAGACGTGCTGTTTGCAACATGCGAGGCACAGTGCTCACCCACTCGACGAGACTTGAGATACTACCCGACCTCATCGGTACCCGAGAACAGGTGCAAATGATGGCCCACGCCATCAGGCCGAGCACGAGCGACTGCTCAAAGCACGTGTGCGCATGTACTCGACGTCTTGGCACGGGTTGTTGATGTAGTTGGTGTAGGCCACGTCGTTCATGCCAAAACCGATGTATGGCACGCTTGTCGCCAACAACCATGGCCGCCGGGGTTGATTCCACATCCTCCACCCGAGTCGGGATCATGACCCGCGTCTCCTATAGCGTCTCCCATAGCGTCGCATTATCACGGATCGTGGAGATGAAATGCGTCTGTATCTGGTATACTTCGCCGGCGGCTTGAGCCGCCAAGACCACTCGAGGTCGGACTCGGGCAGAATGAGCGACTCAACTCGCTTAGCGCACGCTAATCAGCTCGGCGGTGGTCAACGCCGACTACCGAGATGCAAACCATCATGCCAAACTGGCGCTTCCGAGATGCCAAACTGGTGCTCTGGATGCCAAACACGTCGTTATCGATGTTCAATCCACTGCCATTTCACAGAAGTCGGGTCACGACCTCGGGCCCAGCCCAGACTGCCCATTGAGAGCAGTTGACCAGTTGACGTCAATGATCCGCAACGAATCGCCGGACGCTCGCTAGCTTCGCGAATATCTGCCTGGAGGTCTGGCGGAGCTCAGTGTCCGCTGAGGCGTGAAATTGATAAGAGGATGTGTCCTGCGGTGTGATATCATGTCGAAACATGTGGGTGGGGCTCCAGCGCTGATCTTCGTCGGAGAGCTGCCTCGTTGGCGGTTTGGTATGAAGCCGGGCGGGGTTGGTTAATGCTGCCTTGGTGCATGAGATGGGCCGACGAGCGGACAGCACGGCGGCCTCCAGCATAGAGTTGGCGACCATTACTGTCGCTGTAAACGGGCCTGGCTATGAGACTGCTTGTCCATGATCAAATGGCCGAATCGAGCACGTCAGTAACTGGAATGCCCGTCTTACAATGAGGCGCCACATGATGCCTGTGGCAACAAGCAACTCCACGTGCTGCACAGGTCACATATGATCTGCGAGTCCACACAGTGCTGATCATGCTGCATACAAACTAGAATCTGGTATGCACACATGTTTGCAAGCCACCTCCGAGGGCCCCACATGCGTATCTATCAGCGGTGGCCAGGAGTTGGCACAACGAGCAGACGTCTCTCAACTATCCGGGTGCGTGTTTGGCATAGCGAGGATCGCTATCGCACATCGCGCTCGGCAAATATCATCGGCACCGACCGAGAATCTCAACGAGCGCGGGGCACCCATTCGGCAGCAAGATCATCGTCTGTATACAGCGCCGGGCTCAGGTCACATCCACGGCGGCGCTGTGATAATCCACAGCTCCTCCAGTGGTGGTTGTGATAATAGTCAGCGTCGGCTGTGATAATCATCCCGACCCAGCGGTAATCTCTCGGAGCATCTGGAGCAGGGCTGTCCTGGTAATTGATAAAACGACGAGCGCACGGTGGCGACCTGGCATGGAGGTGTGATAATCTCGGAGAGCTCTGCTCCATGCTTTCCAGGCACGCAGCTTGGGTCAATTGGAATGAAATCCTATGCAAACGGTTGCGCGAGTATCTAAGATCTCAAGTGGTTGATTAGGAAGGGCACGTGCTTGATAAGGATGATGACGAGTACGTTGGGCGTAGCCGTTGGGCAGATATTTGGGTTACGGTGAGGAGTATTTCACAGAACTGCCACACTGTTGCCTGCTCGTACGGTGAGAGGGGAGAGTACATGCGGGGCCCGTTTATTGATATTCGGGCGATTTGGGCCAATTCCAAGAACCACGAAAAGTGCCACACTCTTTTGGGTATGCTTCCAAACAAGTCATTAGACTGGCTCTCGTGCATTAGCAAAGTTATTAGGATGTTGATCTAATGAGCGACGATCATTTGGTATTAAGTTGGAACAGCCACGTCGGCATTTGAATTTGAATCGCCGAGCTCGAGCTATGATTGGTTGAAGTTGAAATGTGAGAGTTGGAGTCGAAGTGGTTCTGTGAAATTGATAATGAGCAAAGCGTCTAGGAATTGCAACAACCATCCATTTGATTGACACACCTCTCCCTCCCTCCCACTGCTACTCCACTACTCCGCCTGTCCGTGGGCACGCAACCACAACTTGGGCCAACCTGGCGCCATTTCCGACGAAACGGCCAGAAGTGCACACCACCAGACCCGCAAACTCACATCGCACATCGAGACAGAAGCAATACCCCTCACGTACCTCTGTGCTCGCTAGCAGCTGTCACTAGCAATGACCGAAGCCGCTGCCTCTGCTGCCAACACGGTTGGCGCGACCTCGTCGGCTTCTACCACGCCTGCCCCTTCCCAACCAAAGGTGAGTTTGTCACTTGGCACCCACCCCTCCCATGTTTCCTATCCAGTCATCGCTTCTTCCCAAAACATGGCGGACGGGGCCTGGGCCACGACATCGTGTGTCGAACGTGTTTGAGTGACATGACACCACGCGATTGAACACGTTGTCGCCATCGGCGCGACTTGCTTTTCTTGCCCTTGCATCAGCTTGTATCAGTGGGCCTCGTCGTTATCATGTCCACAACCACACGGTTGTGCTCACTCTTACTGTTGCCCACTTCACCCCATCCTTCCACCATGCACTCTGCCCACTTTGCCACCCATCCTTTGAACCTCATTCAGCCTCCGCCTAACACCCAACTTGACACTCATACTGACCCCTCTAGGATCGCCACGAGCCACGCGGACGCAAGCCAAATGATCAGTTGCCACCATCACGCGCTCGCGAGGTGCAGCGCGCCTTCCGCCTGCGCCGCGCGGAGCACCTTGCCGCCCTCGAAGAGCGCATCATGATCCTCGAAGGCGAGAACACCCAGCTTCGTGCGCTTCTGGCCCTCCCCGAGGCCGATCGCCCCAAAATAGGCTCGGGCCCGACCGGCCGGGGCAAGTCGCTCAAGGAAGGCGGCGTGCCTATGAGTGAGCGCGTCCGCGCCCGTAAGGAGGCTCGTGAGAGGGAGCGCCGTGCTCGTGGTCTCCCACCAGCCGAGGAAGGCGAGACCGACTCGGACAGCCAGACGTCCATGTCGCCGGGTTTGGCCAACGTCAACATGCCTGGTGGTAACGCTGCGGCCAACGCCAATGGCTCGAACAATGCTCGTCCCGCCCAGCAGAACGCCACTCCCACTGGCGCGCTTCCGCTGTTCTCGTCGCCCACCGACCTCCCGGCGCCGTACAACTTCAACTTGCCCACGCCGTTCCAGTTGCCGATCTCGCCTGAACCTCAGTTCAACTACGACAACTCGAACATGAACAACCAGGGCAACAACCCCTTCCCGATGTTCAACATGTTTGATGCACCGTCGAACAACAACAACCAGGATCGCAACCAGCAGAACAACAACCAGAATGCGAACAATACCCAGAACAATAGTAATCCCATGCCTCCTCCCGTGGATACCAAATCGCCCATGTCGCCAGGAACTGCCGCGGCTGCAGCTTCGGCGGCGGCGGCTGCCTCCTCCAACCCCAACCAGCCAGACCTCCTCACAAGGTTGAAAGCGTGTTGCCACTTGTCCGACTCTCACGTCGTCAACGACCCCGGGTTGCTCATCTTCGCCACACGTCTGTGCCAGTCGTTCGCCTGTCCCTTCGGCGGCTCGCACCCGGACTCGGTCCCCGCCGACGACCCAGAGCAGATGCTCCTCGAGGACGCTTGGCGTGCCCTCAAGGCTACGTTGGATCCCGGAGGCGATGCCGATGGCGAGAACCGCATCAACACTGGCCGCATGGCTGCCGAGCTCGTCGTTCGCGCCGCCGGCGCCCGCGGTAACGGCGACTGGATCATCTGCCGCTACAAGGAGGGCATGACTGTCAAGCGCGCTCTTATTCTTGGTCTCGTCCAGGGCTTCGGCGGCAAGCTCGACTAGATGGTAGATGGATGGTAGAGGGAACAGACAGGATAGTGTAGTGTACGAGTGTTGTTGTTTTTGCATAACTGTACTTGGGTGCATGTGAGATACCTTATGGGTCCTGTCGCGCGGGGGTAATGTTGAGCCGAGTGCAGTGCCACAGCCACTGAGTGCCACATTTCGATCAACCGCACGCTGGGCTCCGGCAAGCAAGGCTGTTGAGCAGCCAAGCATGCATGCAGAGCCAGGACACCAGTGACAAAGCCGCGGCAGACATCGAAGGGCACTGCATAGATGCCAGTCATGACGTACAATAATGAGCACGTTGGCATTGGCAGCGCTTGCTGATCGCTGCTGCTAATGCGCTGCGGCAAAGATAAGTCAATCGCCATTAAGCGGAGTTGACCGCAAGTAAATTGGCCCCATATACCGACGCGTCGAGCTCCACGACTTAGGGTGGCCATGTGGCGACGCGGCCCCAAGCCAATAATCCTTTAATCATGCAATCACAACGCAGACAAAATCGCGCATAAGCGCCGAGACGTCGTATAGCGGCTTGGCAGGTATTGGGGGGCCACGCGTTCGCCGGCCACCGGCCATCTGGGATGTAGGCGCTCACAAAGTGGTGGCAGCGCGTGGGTGATGGCTGATGGCCTACATTTGGGTGAAGAGGGATCGATTGCACCGCCTTCGAGCGCCTGGGTCATGATCCGCCAGCGTCCACCTACTGTAGCAAGCTTAATGTCTTGGCGTCGAGGGGGTTTGATTCCGCCCTCATAATAGTGGGTGACTCTGCCTGGTATAGGAGTGGTTGCGTCACACACACTTTGGGTGGATCGGTGCCTTGCCTCGCATGTCCCCCGCGCCCCCGGCCCCAGTCTCCCTCCCCTCGTCTCGCCCCACTCCACTCTGTCAGCTAAAGGTCTGGCCAAGCGGCGACAAGCTCACGGCACATGGCACATACAACCATTCTATCATCATCACTCGCATCCACCCATCTCTTGTTTCTTTCCTTCTTTTCTTCCTCTTCGCTGTTCCCCGCCCATCCACCCCCGCCGACGCCCCTTCTACCCTTCTCGATCCTTGTGCACGACCCTGCGCGCATTCTTCGACGCGCCGACCCTTCGTCTCTACTTGTATCCTCTCTTCCACCGATCGACTAGTGTATCACAATGGGCAAGAGCCAGTCCAAGCTCACCGCCGACGAGCTCGCCGACCTCCAGAAGAACACTTACTGTGCGTTGCTTACGCCGTGCATCGCTGACTCCAGTCGACAAGAAGGTGTGTAATGCTTGTGGAGCAGATTCGCGAGCTGTGGATGCCGGGTGGATGCTGGATGGAGCTGCGCGTGCTGCGGTGCTTCCTGGCAGCCGACAATCTAGCGGCCGCGATGTGCTGTACAGCTTGTCTGCTCCCGGTACACGTCGCAGGTTCGCATGGCGGCGACGAGGACAGCACACGTCGCCCGCGCCAAGCCTCCGCCATCCTTGGTTTGCCCGGAACCGCTTCGCTCCGCATCTACCGGACAATGAACAAGGCGTGTACTAACGGCCAGGAGCTGCAGCAATGGTACAAGGGCTTCCTTAAGGACTGCCCCAGCGGCCAGTTGAACAAGGAGGGTGCGTTGTGCTCTTGTGTACCACCTCTCGCGCGAGAGTGGAACTATAGACGGCCTCGCTCACACAACAGAGTTCAAGAAGATCTACCGCCAGTTCTTCCCCTTCGGCGACCCGTCCCAATTCGCAGACTATGTGTTTAATGTGCGTCTCGGCTCTGCGACGGCGAGCGACATCCAGCTGACAGCAGGTGTTCGATGAGGACAAGAGCGGGACTATTGAGTTCAAGGTGCGCACGCGAGCCGGCTAGTAGCGTTGGAGCGACGCTGACAACGCAGGAGTTCATCTGTGCGCTGTCGGTCACATCGCGCGGTAGGCTGGACGAGAAGCTCAAGTGTGAGTGGTCAGATTAGCCAAGCCTCGCACGGTGCGGCGTGCGGGGTCGAGGGCGAGCGGAGGTGTCTGCCCGCATGTGCGAGTCCGTATGCGGGGGAGGTTGTCGTGCGAGACGGCGGCTGCCACGGCAACAAGAAGCCGTGTGGTGTGGTGTGGTGTGATCACGGCCGACGGTGCTCAGCACATGGCGGCAGCCGAAGGCGTAGTGGTCGCGGGGTAGTCTCCCAAGACTTCGGCTTCTGCCGTGTCGGCCCGAGGCGGATCTGTGCGTGGTCTCAGTGGCATAGCGGCATGTGCTACGCGTGACCGTCGGCAGTTGCGCCACGATCCGCACACCGAGGCCGTCCAGACTCTGCGTGACATATGCCGCACGAGTTGTGGAGCGACTTGCGCGAACCATATTACTCGCAGCCAGCTCACACCAGGGGCCTTCCAATTGTACGACATCAACGGCGACGGGTACATCACGTACGATGAGATGTTGCAAATCGTGCGCTCCATCTACAAGATGACGGGCCAGATGGTCCGTCTGCCCGAGGACGAGGACACTCCGGAGAAGGTGAGTTGGTTGGGGTGGGGCAGCTGCGATGGAGCGGCGAGTTCTGCGCTGCGGCATTAAAGCTGTCACACCACGACGCCGGATCAGTCCATGTGCACCGCTCACACCAGCGCGTCGACAAGATCTTCCGCAACATGGACCTGAACAAGGACCACCAGCTCACCTACGACGAGTTCAAGGAGGGCAGCAAGCAGGACCCGACCATTGTCCAGGCGCTCTCGCTGTATGACGGTCTGGTGTAGGCGTGACACAGGCGGCGTAGTGGCACTGCCGCCGCTGGCGGCGGGGGCCTAGACTTACATCTGGGAGGGTGGACGTGGGGCGATTCCGTTGACCGAATATAGAATGAGGATGTTCCGTGTACACGATGTGCGTGTGATGCAGTTGAATAGACTCGGCGGCGTCGGGAGAGGGAGGGTCAACTCGAGGAGACGTACTGACATTGCTGACACTGGCGTGGGATAAGGAAGCCGAGTCGATTGTGCAACGCTCACTGCATATCAGGACTGTCTCATTGCATAACCCACTTCTCACCTGAGCAGTCTCTACGCTTTATGCGCGATCCTCCTATTCTGCCAGAACCCAAGCGCATTATAGTCAATCCATGCTGTACGATCTCTGGTCTCGTTCGTACTCAACTTTCTACTTGCCCAGCCCTCTCTCGCGCTACGCCCCGCCGCCTACCGCCTCCCGCCCTCCCTTTCCTCCATAACCCGCAACTCCATCTCCATCTCCCCCATCACCTCGTCCAACTTACCCCTCTCCCACCGCCCCCACAGCCACCCCGTATACAGCGCCGTAGCCCCCCCGGCGCCCAGAACGAAGGCCAGGAGGGTGAACACAGGCTGGATCCACGCCTTTGGCTGCCACGCGCTCCCCACCGTCAGCGCGACTGCAGCGAGGATACAGGCGCCGACGATCTGCTCGAGCGTCCGCGTCCGCTTAGCCGCCAAGCGGCCATATGCGCGCAAAGTAGCTAGAGCAGCGCGGATCGCGCCGGCCGTAGAGCCGGCACTCTCGGCGCGCGCGAGCTCGTACACGCTCCCGGGGCCTGAGAGCGCGACGGACGCGGCGTCCGTCCCTGCCTCCATCCCCGAATCTGTATCGAGGAGCGGTGCCTGGGACGTCCCCTGCGACGGCGCGGCCGTCACATTGGTGTGGGGGCTGCCGGGGTTGGCAAGGACAAAGGTGGATACAAGGCCGAAGTGGTCCGAATAACTCATATCCCGCCCGGGAATCGGCTCAGTCAGCACCACCTTCGACGAGGCAGTCCGGATCGCCGGCGCCTCGCCCCACACAGGCGGGACGTAGAAAATGTAGTCGAGCCGCTTGCCGCCGGCCGCGGAGACGTTGGCGGGGATCGGTTTGCCGCGACTCCATGTGTTGAGCGGGCTGTCGACTGTCATACCGAGTGTTTCGATGGCGGAGGCTGCGCTCAGGCCCGGAGGAGCTGGGTCGTTCGCGGTGGGGTGGGCTTCGAGGAAGGAGTCGCGCAGTGCGCCGTAGCCCCGCAGCAGGGCGATGGGGATCGACCAGGGTTGAGAGTTGAAGTCGCCCATCTGCTGTCAGCGCGAGCGAAGCGAGCCAAGCCCGGTGCGGGCACGTCCGCAGAGTGAAGCAGCTGAAGTTGCAGGGCAGATGGGCAGAACAAGAAGATCAGGTTCCGAAGCTCACCGAGCCTCGTCGCAGCAGAGAATCGGACGGCTCTCAGATGGCAAGCGCCCCCCCCCGCGTGAACACTCAGGCAGAATGGAGCTTGTCTGCCTCACCCTAACCCGTCTACTGGACGCTCCCCTTTCCAACATGCGTCCTCGCCGCACAGGACTCACCGCAAACACGTAACGCCCACCCCGCGCACCACGGCGAATCTCCGTCGCCAGCTGCCACGCCTGCGCCATCCTATGCGCCTGGTCCGTCTCCGCCCCGCCCTCGCCCGCCGCGTGCATGTGCGTGTTCCACACCTCGATCTCGCCGAGTACCGGGTGCCGGATCGTCGCAACGGCAGCCGCCTTGTTGACGTAGAAGTCGCCCTGGATGACCTGATGCGGCACGCCGGAGAGCGAGTAGGGGAGTGCGTGGGCTTCGATGATGGGGAGTTGGGAGAAGATCGCGAGGCCGGAGCCGAGGGCGCCGCTGCTGTCAGCTGCGTCGGGGGTGGGGCAGGTGAGGAGCACCGTCGACTGGAAGGGGAAGATGGGTATGCACAGCGTCTACGCCAGCAGAGGTGCGTTTCGGCTAGTATAGGCTGCCATTGTTATACCCGCGGACGGTGTCTTGGACACACCGTGCTCTGTCACTTCAGAGCATGTGACGCATGCCCCACGTCCACAGCCTCATCCAACTCTTACCACGGGACATAGCGCTCTCAACCCAGCTGCAGGGCAAGACACCGCACTCACGTGTGGAAGAACCGGCTATGGGGGTACGCCCCCTCGATGTCCTGCCGCAAACTCTCGAACTCGGAGTGGATCCACAGCTCCTGCAGGCAGACGATATCGTACTCTCCCCGCGCGAGGATCGCCCCGAGCGCGGCCAGGCGCGGCGCGCGGCTCTTGGAGATCATGGCGAGGCCCCTGGTGTCAGCGGTGTCGTGCCCATCGTCGACGAGAGTCTCGAGGTGACGTAGAGGCGCGACTGGTAATGCGACGCCTGGAGAGTGTCCAGGAGAAGGAGACGCACCAGACATTGAACGTGAGGATCTTGAGCTCCATGTCTATTGCTGCAGTGTATTGCAATCCACAGAGAGATGAGATGAGAAGGGACGTGAATAGCTGGGGCCAGCGCGCTCCCCACCGTCGGCAAACAATGGCCATATGGCCGCGAACTTCCAACACGCAGCGACGTCATCGACCACCACCAGAATCTCGACGACACCAAAAACAGCCCTTGGCACACGCAAGGTTCGAACCGCCGACCATACTTGAGCCGACCCGACCGCATCTCCGAACAGGCCCGACCATGATTGTCCGAGGTACCTCCACCGGAAGTAAAAAGTCTGTCCTCCCTCCTCCCACCTACGCGCCGGGCCTGCCTGGCAGCCGGCGTCCAACGGCCATCTCGCTATTCCTCCTCCTCCTCTTCAGCTTACCACACCTCTCAAAACACGGCCGGTAGTCATGTCCGCCGTCTCGCGCGTCCCCCGCGTCCTGGTGCGCTCGCGCCTTGCCCTCCCCCGTCCCGCTATCGCTGCCCGCGCTCTCTCGACCTCGACCTCGTCCGCGCCCTCGATCGCCGTTCGCTCAGTCGCTACCCGCTCGGGATCTCTTCGCGCTGTCGCTGGCCGCTCGACGCTGCAGAGGCGGTGGGCGAGCTCCGCCGCCGCCGAGGTCGAGGAGGAGGCCGCGCCGGAGTGGCCGGTGCGTGAGGCGCCGCCTCTGACGCCCAAGGATGTCGCGCGTATTTCCCGCCAGAGGAATATCGGAATGTGAGTGCGAGTGGGGATGCGGCTGGTGGTTGGCAGGGGATGAGCGGAAGTGAGGTGCAGAGAGGCAGAGTGAGGGGACAAGAGGAGGGGGAGGCGATGGTGGAGGATGGTGGTGGTGGAGGCAACTCTGTCGAGCTTGCATTCGAGAGGTGCAGGTTCGACCTGGGTGCGATGGAGAGCTCTAGACTCGGAGGAGCCGTGATCGCTGGGGCGTGATCGCTTGACTTGTGTTGTTGTAAGACTTCCGCTGACATCAGCTCCGCGCACATCGACTCCGGCAAGACCACCCTCACCGAGCGTGTGCTCTACTACACCGGCCGTGTGCGCGACATCCACGAGGTCCGCGGCCGCGACGGTGTCGGAGCCAAGATGGACTCGATGGAGCTCGAGCGTGAGAAGGGTATCACTATCCAGTCGGCCGCGACCTTCGCCGACTGGGTCGCCCTGCCTCCCCCAAACGAGTGGAAGGAGGACCAGCAGCCCGGCGTGAACGAGCCTGAGAAGGAGAAGTTCGCCATGAACATTATCGACACCCCCGGACACGTCGACTTCACCATCGAGGTCGAGCGTGCGCTCCGTGTTCTTGACGGTGCCGTTCTTGTTCTCTGCTCCGTCTCGGGTGTCCAGTCGCAGACCATCACCGTCGACCGCCAGATGAAGCGCTACAACGTCCCCCGTATCTGCTTCATCAACAAGATGGACCGGTGAGTCAGCCCGTGAGGAGAAAGCTAACGGCAGTGCCGGTGCCAACCCATGGCGCGTCATTGACCAGCTCCGCAACAAGCTCCGCATGAACGCTGCCGCTGTCCAGATCCCCATTGGATCCGAGGACGCTCTCGAGGGTGTCGTCGACATTATCCGTATGAAGGCGCTCCGCTTCCAGGGTGTCAAGGGTAACGAGGTCGTCGAGTCTGAGGTCCCCGAGGACCTCCGCGCCCTTGCTGAGGAGAAGCGCCAGGAGCTCATTGAGCACCTTGCCGAGGCCGACGAGTCGATCTCGGACAAGTTCCTCATGGAGGAGGAGATCTCCAACCTCGACATCACCCAGGCTATCCGCCGTGCCACCGTCAACCTCAAGTTCACCCCTGTGTTCGTCGGCTCGGCCATCAAGAACACTGGTGTTCAGGCCATGCTTGACGGTGTCGCCGCCTACCTTCCGGACCCGTCCGAGGTTGCCGCCAACGCTATCGACACTGAGCTTCCCGCTGAGGCGCCCACCGTTCCCCTCTCGGCCGCTGAGGACGCTCCTTTCGTCGGCCTTGCCTTCAAGCTCGAGGAGGGCCGCTTCGGCCAGCTTACCTACGTCCGTGTCTACCAGGGCGAGCTCAAGAAGGGTGGCGTCATCTTCAATGCCCGTACCGGCAAGAAGGTCAAGGTGCCCCGTCTCGTGCGCATGCACTCTGACGAGATGGAGGACGTCGACTCGATCAAGGCCGGTGAGATCTGCGCCATGTTCGGTGTTGAGTGCTCGTCCGGTGACACTTTCACCGACGGCGCGTCGACTCTCTCCATGACCTCCATGTTCGTTCCCGAGCCCGTCATCTCGCTCTCGATCCGCCCCGAGGGCAAGGAGACTCCCAACTTCTCGCGTGCCCTCAACCGTTTCCAGAAGGAGGACCCCACTTTCCGCGTCCACCTCGACGCCGAGTCGCAGGAGACCATCATCAGCGGTATGGGTGAGCTTCACCTCGACATCTACGTTGAGCGCATGAAGCGCGAGTACAACGTCGCGTGTGTGACTGGCAAGCCCCGTGTTGCGTTCCGCGAGACCATCACCCAGCCCGCCAAGTTCGAGTACACGCACAAGAAGCAGACTGGTGGTGCTGGTCAGTTCGGTCGTGTCAAGGGCTACATTGAGCCCATGGAGCACGACGCCGAGACTGGCAAGGACACCGAGTTCGTCAACCGCATTGTCGGCGGCAACATTCCCAACTCGTACATCCCCGCTATCGAGAAGGGTTTCCAGGAGGCTCTCGACCGCGGTCTCCTCACTGGCCACGTTATCAACGGTGTCCGTTTCGTCCTCGAGGACGGTGCGCACCACGCCGTCGACTCGAGCGAGTTGGCCTTCCGTCTCGCTGGTATTGGCGCTTTCAAGGAGGCGTTCAACAAGGCCGGCCCTGTCGTGCTTGAGCCCATCATGAACGTCGAGGTCATTGCGCCCGTCGAGTTCCAGGGTGCCGTCATCGGCGGTATCAACCAGCGCAAGGGCACTATTGTCGACAGCGAGATCCGCGACGACGAGTTCACCCTCCAGGCCGAGGTTGCGCTTAACGACATGTTCGGCTACTCGTCAAGTCTGCGTGGCATTGTGAGTCTAGGCTGTGTGCCAACAGTATCCAGTCAGTCAACTAACACAACAGACCCAGGGCAAGGGCGAGTTTACCATGGAGTGGGTCAAGTACGCCCCCGTCCTCCCCAACGTCCAGAAGGATATGACCGAGGCGTTCCGCAAGAAGCAGCTGTCTGGCAACTAAGCGTTGTCGATACGACCACTAGATATGTATTACCACTATACCCATCATCCACCACTACATGCATCTATCTCCTCTCATTCTCCGCCACATGCCACATCCATCTTGATGGCACATGGTTTGTTGACAGTGTAGCACATGGTCAGCTCTAGACCTTCCAGGGACGGCCGAAAGGGCGAGAAGCGATGTAGGTGCGAAGGGTGTCGATTTTGCGGCAATGGCAGATTTGGTATCGAATTTACCCTACAGACTACTGCCACTGACTGATATCGCGGCCACGACGACCTCCACTCTCCGCATGCTCATATCATCATCTCCATCACTCCTCCTTCCACCTGCGATGCCATCGCCTCTTCCCCATGCACGCACAACCTACCTTGCCATCATCGACAGCCTGGTCATAGAATTCATAGAACACGTCTTCACAGCTGGCTCTCTCCCTCAATTCCTCAAGCTCGTCTCGCCCAATCAATCCACCCGCTTGGCTCGTCTACTTGGCCGATTTGGTATCTTGACCTGAATGTTTTCGATTTTTCCCTCTTCTCTAATCTGCCATTGCCGCAAAGTCCCTTACGCAGACTTCGCCCTGAGCGACGCAAATCAGGCACGCGGCAAGTGCCTCTCCACCATACACGTCCATCTCACCACATCCATCACTCACTCTCTCTCCCTCGCAGCAAACAATGATCACCTCAGCCAAGTGTCGGCTCCTCCATGTATCAACACATACTTTAGTTAGTTTTATGGGAGCTGCCCTTGTTCTGCAGAGCCTGCCAGAGTCGATTTTGCTCTCCTCAACCGTCCACGTGCCCTGCGGCAATGGCTTGGGGTCTTACAAGGTCAACAGGGATCTTGACCCAGTGGTCGATGCCAAAAGGCCGATTACGGCCTATTACTGCTAAATGGGATGCACAAATAATTCCACCCATCTCGCGGCCCTACGCGGCCGACAACAGAATCAAAATGCTCATCTCAGGGTAAAAAGCAAAAGCTCAAAGGGGCACGAGGTCAGAGGCAGAAAGGGGAGACGTCACACACACACACTGTCTGTACACACACCCTGCCTTCCCTGTAGACCACCTCCATCTCCGTTACTTCGGACCAAAGCAGTTCTTCATTCCTGCAACACCTCTCTCTGGTTCTCTGTATCCATCTCTACTCTCCTCTCACCTCCCCTCTTCCTCCCTTCTCAACCACCCCCTCTCACCCCTCTCTCGCCATGTTCCGCTCCCAGCGCGCCATCGCCGCCTCCTTCCGCAACGCCCAGGTACGCCATTCCCACACTCCATCACACAACACTTCGCACCCAACCTCTGCACATCGCGATGTGATGCGATGCCGCGCGATGCCAACGCAGCGCGATCGCAAAACACCGATTCGCACACACCACTGCCTCGCCCTCACTCACGATAACATCTCTGACACTACAGGCTGTTCGCGGCTACGCCAAGGAGGCCGGCCAGGTCACCGCCGCCTATGCCGGACAGAAGGACGCCAACGTGAGTTGATCTAGCGGCGCGACTGGGTCGGTCGCGCCCAGTTCGAGCAAGATTTCAAGCAAGGCGCAAGATACTGACGCGCAGGGCAACTACTGCGTCACCCTCATCCCCGGTGACGGTACGTCTGGCTTTGGATCGCCCTTGCGCATCCGACTGACACGCAGGTATCGGCCCCGAGATCGCTGAGAGCGTCAGGCAAATCTACTCGGCCGCCAAGGTATGTCTATTTGTTTACTCAACAAGCCTCGAAGGCCAAACAGGCTGACTTGGCCAGGTCCCCATCGTCTGGGAGGAGGCCGACGTTACCCCCATCCTCAAGGACGGCAAGACTGCCATCCCCGACGAGGCCATCCGTTCGATCAAGAAGAACACCGTCGCCCTCAAGGGTCCCCTTGCTACTCCCGGTGAGTACGGCTGTTCTGGGCAGGGCATGTATGGCGTTGCACGACTTGCGCGATCCACAGCCTTTCCATCTTAGCTATCTTTTGCGCGCGGCGTAGCTAACCCGCAGTCGGCAAGGGCCACGTCTCGCTCAACCTCACCCTCCGCCGCACCTTCTCGCTCTTCGCCAACGTTCGTCCCTGTGTGTCGATCAAGGGCTACAAGACCGCCTACGACGACGTCAACACCGTCCTCATCCGTGAGAACACTGAGGGCGAGTACTCTGGTATCGAGCACGTGATTGTCCCCGGCGTCGTCCAGTCGATCAAGCTCATCACCTACGAGGCTTCCGAGCGTGTTGCCCGCTACGCCTTCCACTACGCCCAGTCGTCCGGCCGTAACAAGGTTACCGCCGTCCACAAGGCCAACATCATGAAGATGTCCGACGGCATGTTCCTCACTGCCTGCCGTGCTGTCGCCAAGGAGTTCCCCGACGTCGAGTACGACGAGGACATCCTCGACCGTATCTGCCTCCGCATCACCCAGGACCCCAAGCCCTTCGAGGACCGCGTCATGGTCATGCCCAACCTCTACGGTGACATTCTTTCCGACCTCTCGGCCGGCCTCATCGGCGGTCTCGGTCTCACCCCCTCGGGCAACATTGGCCGTGACGCCTCCATCTTCGAGGCCGTCCACGGTTCCGCCCCAGACATTGCCGGCAAGAACATGGCCAACCCCACCGCCCTCCTCCTCTCGTCCCTCATGATGCTCCGCCACATGCGCCTCAACGACTACGCTAACAAGATTGAGCACGCTGCTCTTTCCACCATTGCCGAGGGCAAGCACATCACCCGCGACTTGGGCGGCAAGGCCGGCACCACCGAGTACACCGACGCCATCATTGCCAAGCTCGTGTAAACCAAAAGAGCAGATCATCTGTAGTAGAGTGTGGGAGACAGGGCGGCCAAAGGGCTCCATCAATGCATCGGATAATGAAACAGCCTCGAGCGTTCGAGCGCAGCGAGAGCGCGAGAGCCACCCAAGGGAGGGTGAAGCGCTGATGAGAAAACCGAGATATGAAGAGTCAGCTGGCACCTGCCGTTCCACTGCCAGGATGAGGTTGCTTGCAGCCCTCCAATGACTCCAAATGACTCGGGTAAGTGGCAATAACTGAGCCTTGGACACAAGTAAAATCGTCCAAGAGAGCAACGAGGTCGCCGAGAGCATGGAGGGTATCCATTATCTACTAGTGTATCAATCTGCCAGCGTGTTGCCTGGTTGCCTGTATCCGAGCCTGTTGCACATTGTGCTCTTGCGTCCATGCTATCTTCCTCTCCCTCCGCCCCGTCCTGCCATGTCCAGTCTAGTCCACTGCGCCCACCTCGCCCAACTCGCACCCTCTCGGCCGCGCTTGTAAAGGGGATATATACTGTCGTGCCGACCGAGATCTAGAGATACCTATGCGGTGTAGTTATGCTTTGTGAGCATCTAGAGGTGGGGAGGGGTTGTTGAATGTGTCGTGGCGAGGGTGTTATGCCACCACGCCGGTCTCGGGGAAGTGCCCGCCGCGGCGGATGAGGACCTCTGCGTTGTCAGCGGTGCGATCCAAGTAAGAGCAGAGAGCGCGATATCCCAGTCGGATGACGCCGTCGCTCATGCGCGCCTTCGGCACGCATTCGGGACTCACTGAAGAACTCGTAGCTGAGCCACGAGATGGCCGTACTAGGCGCCACCGTCAGGACACGCGGGAGCATACCGCGGCGCAACCCGTTCCAGCCGTCGCGCTCGACAATGATCCGCAGCGCCTCGCCCATCCCGCGGGCGTTGCGTATCCGGGGGTCGTCGCTCGATCCGCGCGTCTGGAGAAGAGTCTTGGCGACGTCCAGCGGCGTCGTAACGGCCGCGGCGAGGCCACCGGCGATACCTCCGGCAGTCACGTGAGTGATGGGGGAGTAGGCCCCGGAGGGGTTGAGCATGCCCTTGAGCCACTCGTAGGCGCTGAACTGGACCGCGGTGAAGGGGACAGTCATCGTCAGGGTCGTGGGGTAGGAGACGTAGAAGGCGGCGATACCCTCGTTGCGGTAGACGGTGCGCGCGCAGTCCATCACGCGGCGGTAGGGCGAGTCGCGGATCTGCATGCGCTGCTTGATCACTGGTGTGAGCGGTGCTCAAAACGAGAATGGGCGCTTGTTAGCCGACTCGGACTCACCGTCAAAGGGGTTCATGAGCGCGTCACTCGTGATGGTCGCACTGGCACCCGCAACGGCCGTGCCAGCCACACCCTTCCAGCCGTCCGAGTGTCCGCCAGCGATCTCACGCACGAACTCGTACATGCCGAAGTGTGCCGCGTGCGCCGGTCCCGCACCAAGCACAACACTGCCCACACCGCGCCACAGCGACTTGATGCCATCTCCCAGGCGCGCGCTCCGGAAGTGCTCCGAGAACGTCGTCAGAGGTGCACGCGCAGCAGCCGCCGCGGACCCTGCCGCGGATGTTGACTCGGACACAGCGGCCGCCTGCAGCGGTTGCAGGACCTGCATGCGGGTCTGCTGTCAGCGATTGTTGACTTGGGTTTCTGCTGGTAGATCATTTGGGGATGGGAGAGGCTGACCCGCAGCGCGGGTGACTGCCCCTGCAGGATGACGCATGGCGGCCGGTAACCCTGGTGCCGACGAAAAAAAGCAAACTCTCGGCGGAATGTCACTGCCATCGCCGCCGGCGCTGAGGCTCACCTTGATAGAGTCGACGGGGAAGATGGCGGCATGCTCCGAGATGCCGGCCTGGATGTTAGCATGGACAATGTGTAGTTGGGCTGGTAGGGGCGGCAGGCGAGCACTTGGCAGCCGCTCCGGCTACCGAGCGGAGAGCACGTTGCGCCCGACCTCCCGCCTTCCAGCTACCACCTGCATTGCAGGCTGGTCTAGCTCACCAAGGCTCCTGCGAGCATGTTCGTGCCCCATCCATATCCGACGGGGAGCGCCTCGTAGTCGTGCTCATCTGCGTCGACATCCTCTACCACAGCTGGGATCTTGTCCAAGTGCGCGCCATGGGGCTGGACATGGAGTCGGGCAGAGGGCCCGGCGTTCTCAGACATCGGCGTGAGGAGCTGGTGTGACTGGGACATTAGTGTCTGCGTCGTATGATGTTGGAGTCGGAAGAGGGGAGGAGGCGGCGTCAGGAAGGTAGCTCCAAGGTCGGCTAGAGCAGTGATGGGGAGCAAGAGTCGGCGACAGAAGGCAAAAGACTTGCCGCCTCCCAGACGAATAGTGATCGCGGTAAATATCCACAGCAAGGACTGCAAGACTTTGTCTCGCCAGACGATCTTCCGACTCGAGGCCGACAACTCCGACCTCCTCCCTTGGATGTTTCGTCGTCGGCCGAGGGGCAGACGCGTGTCAGTGGTGACTCACTCTGAGTGCGCGAACTCGGCGAGGGGGATGGAGCCGGTGTGTTTCGCTTTTAGCTGGCCTGAAGAGGGGCCTGCGGTGTCGTGAGTGGCGTGAGTGAAGATGAGAGGGATGATGGAGTAGCGGAAGAGGAGCTGAGCTCGAGGCGAGGGTTGGGGTCGTCGTCGTCTCGTCGCCGAGTCCTCAGAGTCTTAGGCGTGCAGCTGTCGAGGCGAGGTCAACCCGCCACGGAAGCAAAATGTCCACCCGACCGCCGGTTTTTTTTTTGGAGCATGCGAGTTATTGCGGCCGATGACGGTATCCATTAGGGTATTAGGGTAGTCCATTAGAAAAGATTTGGAGTTGTCCTAATGACGACCTCATCTCATATCAAGAGGGGGTATTAGCGGGATCAATAACCGGGAAGATGATGGGTCGATGCAACCGAGGCTCCGAATAATCAGATAACCCCTATCCTTCCGAGTTACGCCGACGATCCCTCCCAACTTCTTACAACTCGACAGACGTAGCCCTCTCTCTTCGCACCACATGCTACTACTCTGAAGATCTGCATGTCAGTCAGCATCTTATCAGACAAGAGAGCAGGTGACTCCTCCCCTCCCCACCTGCCCACCACGAACTAGTCCTCCGGGGAATGCAAAATCTCCATTCTTCCCCCCGTCCATCGCTCTGATCCGCCCAAATCCCTCATCACCATGCGGGCCACAGCTGCGGCTGCTCGCTCAGACCCAGTCGGACCCGATACCCTAACGAGCAGTAGCGCGGGTAGCGCTCCCTGCTGCCAAGACTCTGCACCGACTTGGCCACCCACATGCATCCATGCGCTGCAAGTACCAATGTTGTGTCGGTTAGATCCGATACTACAGCGGTATGCATCTGATTGTGACTAATGCTCGTCGCCGTGCTATGTGCTGCGCACTGTGCGATTATGGCTGCATTAGCAAGCCGGCGTCATGACCTCCATTGCTGACTATGCAAATGCTGCATCCGAGCTCAATGCTCAATGCTCTCCCCGCTATGTCCTCGGCGTCAACAAGACCGCTTCCCTCACAGGCTCCTCCTCCTCGTCCGGCATCTCCGCCTTCAACCTCTCGACCTCTCGCAGCACCTCACTCTCGACGGCCAACCACTCCGCTCGCCCCATCTGCCCCATGGCAGCCGCGTAGAAGGCAATCTTACGCGGGACCGACGCCCCAGGCTTTGGGGTCGCGAACAACCGCCACAAGTCCGCAAGCACGGCAGCCACGGCCGGCGGGTCCATCGTGATCGGAGGATGGAAGAGGGCAGCCACTTTGTCGAGGAGGAAAGTGAGCGTCGACACATCGCCCTCGTCAGCTGCTTCCCATACTGCGCCCCAGGCGTCCCGCGCATTCGCGTATCGCACAGTACTCTTATCGGCCAGGAAGGGGAGGAGGGCAGTGAATTCCGCCTGAGCGTCGGCGGCCGGGACACCTTGCGACTTGAGATATTCGGGCGATAGGGAGGGGAGGCGGAGGGAGAGGAGGGTGTGGATGTACGCGATCCTGAGGTCAACTTAGTACAGTGCAGAGACATACGCTAGTGCAACAACATTGTAGATCAGCTTCGGCCCAACACCGGGCGGTGGGTGGATGGACTCGAGCACGTCGGCGGGGATATCTGGTGGACGAGGGGCGTAGGATGGCCCAGCGTCGTCCTCAGTCACATCCGCCTCCCACCATGGTAGGACGGTAGGTGGGGGCGGCACGTCCTCCTGCTCGCCCTCGCCGCCCTCCACCGCGGACTGGAGGAGTTCGCGCGCAGCTGCCGACTCTGGGTCCTTGATGGCGGTGAGGAAGGCGTCCCGGTGTGCCTGGGGGAGGAGCCTGAGCAGCTCGTTCGAGTCGATGTTATCTGGAGTCAGCTTGAGTAGCAACGACAGAGCTGGTTTAGCTGGCTTACCCAGATCGACACCCTCGAGTGCCGCAGCCAGCGCGTCATCGTCGTCCTCTTCCTCCGCCTCGAGTGCGGCGAGCATATCCTCGCCTTCGGCGGCACCCTCCTCGAACCGCCGGAGCATGTCCATCATCCGCCGCTTTTCCTCCATCTGCGCCCCCGGGTCGGCGGCAATCTGCTCCATCACCGTATCCTTATAGAACGGCTCTGAGCACTGCGCATGTGCCTGCCGTCAGCTACACCTTTTCCTTACAGCTCACTGGATCTCGGAAACATGCCAGGGAACAGTACGGCACATTGCACCGCGGGCAGGTATACCGGCTATCGGCCTTGCGGCATCTGTTCGTCAGCATCCTCCACGACTGATACTGGGGCGGTGGCAAACGTACATCCCACACACGCGCGCTGGAGCCTCGGCGCCCTTCTTCGGCTTGGGGACGCTGAAAGGAAGTCGGATCTGCTTGGGCTTGGGTTGTCGTATGCTCATGTCAACAAGTGGGAGTGGGAGAGTGGGTGGACACGAAAAGTGGAGGGGATCCGCGGAAATTTAGACGTCATGGCAGATCGAGGTTCGACCTCCACCAGCGATGTTCGGCCAGCTTCTGCCATTACTTTCTCCCTTCCACCTCTCTGTTGCTCAAGACCACTCCGCGCAGCATGCCCGCTGAGCCACCCGTCGCGTTCGCGACACTCGCCGCGCCCCTCCCTGCGCCCAGGCCTGGAATTGTGGGAATCACCCCGACGACACTCTCGAACCACCTCGTCCTCCGGCATGGAGGGCCGTACCTCACTGTCGCGGATAACCAGACGCTGCAGGCTGTCGAGAAGCTGGAGGCTCATACGCGTCCGGTCACAGCCGTAGCTTGTGAGCGGGGGAGTATCTGGAGTGCGGGCGAGGACGCGCTCGTCATCGGGTGGGACGAGCGCTCGCGCCGCCCAGCGACCGAGATCAAGGGTGCGTGCGGCGTCTTTACCGTGGCCGGGAGGAGTTGCTGACCGCAGCGTTCATCAAGCACGCGCTCCCGCTGACGGCGCTGACGACGCATGACCTGGACAACCTCGTGATTGGCGGCACGGACCTCGACGGCTCCCAAGCGCACATCATCTACTGGTGCGTGCTTCCACTTCTTCGCCATCGTGGCTGACTAACGACAGGGACACGCGCAACACGGCCGAGCCCGCATACGTCCATTCGTCCACCCACATCGACGCGATCACCCACCTCTCCCTCCCCCCGCCCACTGCGACGTGGGCGAAGGGGCAGCGGCATCTCCCCCCTCAACTACTCCTGAGCGCGAGCTCGGACGGGTGTATCGCGCTCTCGGACCTGCGCGAGGATGACGAGGAGGCGGCGCTCAAGGATGCCGCGAGTTGTGGCGCGCAGATCTCCGATGCAGGCGCGTACGCGTGGAAGGGCGGGATGAGGGTGTGGGCGCGTGCTGGGGACGCTGTGGCGGCGTGGGGCGTGGGGCCGAACGAAGAGGGCGATCTCGAGGTGGGTTCAAGAAGAGGAGGTATTGGGTCACGGAGGTGGACGATGGGCTTGAAGTTGACTCTGACAGTTTGCCGACCACGCCGATATGCCGTCCGAGCACATTGGCAAGGTGATCAAGACGCCTGCGCTGGGACCCAACGTCGTCCACCCCGCAATGGAGGAGCGACCATACGCCGAGACGCTGAGGACACACAACCTCATCGGCGTATCGCCAAGCCTCGGCGTCAATAAGACCGGCATGCCAATGGTCGGCATGAGCAGCGAGGAGTGCGTACCCTCGGGACTGAACACAGGCAAGGCCACAGGGTAGCTGACAGCAGCGGTAACATCGTTCTCCAACATACGGCCAAGGACGCCCTCGTCCCCTCCGCTTTCCTCGTCACCGGCCCGGGCGCGCGGGGGCACAAGTCCGCCGTGCGCGCAATGTATCACGCTGCCCGCGATGAGGCGCTGTACACGGGCTCGGAGGACGGCGTGCTGGCCGGGTGGAGTCTGGCTTCGCTTCCGAGGCTGGTGTGTGGCGATCCGGAGGTGGATGATGATGGCGGAGATGGAAGGGAGGATATCGATTCGGAGGACGAGAGCGAGATCGAAACGGAGGAGAGTGAAGAGGAGGAGAGCGATAGGAGCGATCGGAGTGATGAGGACGAGGAGGACGAGGAGGGGCCGAGGTGGGGGAGGCATGGGCCGGTGTATGGCGGGGGGAGGCGGGTGTAGGCGGCGAGCCTGCGCGGGCGAGTAGAGATAGACATGAGAGGGTAGAGTGATGGCGAGCTATAGGCTCATAGAGGCAGTAGCCACGGACGTGCTATGAGAGTATAAAAAGTCTTTACAGGACGATGCATGGTCTGCGACATGTGGCACAGAAGGCGGTACACGAACTGTCTCACTCCCCACAGACAATCACAACCTCACCAACTTAACACTCCACCGCAGCCTTATTACTTACCGACAATCGTCCCTCCCGCTTCCTCAGCCCCCATAAGAGCTCAACCTGCATGCATGCAAAAAGCTACACTGTAAGGGAGTCGAACCCCTGCCGCGTCGATGGCAACGACGCATGATACCGTTTCACCAACAGTGTTGAAGGACCAATGAGCCAAGTGAAGGTCATTGGATGAGAGTGGTCGTTGGACGTTCCCTTATAAAGGGAAGACGGAGTAGACCCTGCCGTCACGGGCTGGTAGCTCAAAGCTTGCGCTTCGTCTCCTTCTGAAGACTGAAGCGCTGTCGGGAGCTGGGACGGCGTTCAGCAGGTTCGACGTGGGAGTAACACGCGCTGACGTTAGTGATCGCTGAGTGATACTTTCTGCCGGCATACTGAGCCTGTACTTGAGGACAGGTCTTCTCCGCCTCTGGCTACCATACCAGGAGCCGGTGCTCTAGACCTGTCGGGGCCAGAACAACGCCAGAACATCTGGAAGGGGAGTGAGCATGTGTCCTCTCACATGCCCGTCTCCGTCCCTCTCCCCAGATCGCACCCCGTCGCGATGCGCTCGGGTCCCACGGAGGCCCAGCTGACCAACCTCGTTCTCGTGACCTCCGTCCCTGGTCCACGAGCCGGAGCTTGCCAGATCATGGCGTCTTGGGAGAAAGTCACTATGCCACGGCTTCGTTGCTATTGCTCTCCGTCCAGACACTGAGCCTGGCAAACGTCGCCTTACGCAACGCTTCGGAACCTTCGGCGCCTTCGGCCCGTAACCTCATGTTCACGTTCACGTTCACGTGCCATCCCCGTGCCCAACTCCAGGCCGTGCCGCCGGCAGCATTCCGCGACTCTTCGTATGGCATACGTCACGCCGTCGGCGTCAGCCTCGACCCCAGCCCAAGTTGATGCCAGGAGCCATCCCAATTCAGCGGCGTAGAATGGCTGCGGCTCCGACACACCCCTCGCGCGATCCAGACGTGTCTCGGCAGTTTATTTATGCATCCACAGACGCGATTTGCGATATCCCCCCGGCGTGGTATTTTGGTGCTTGTTGACGCAATGCTCCCTGCTCCTCCTCCCGGCTCCCTGCTCCCTGCTCCCACGAGAGGCTGCTCGCTGCCAGAGAGCCCTTGGGCGTCGCTCGACGCAATGGCCGCAGAGCAGAGCTCAGACGGCCACGACATGGCGTCACCATGATCCCAGCTCGGGTCTCGGGGCTGGACCACTGGCCACCCAGTCGCTCTCACAGAGTATTCCCCGCTGAGACGGACTGCGACTGACGCGCTCACCACCTCGTGGGCCATATAAGTCGTGCCGCCAGCTCGCCACCCTACTCAGCCCAGCCCCGCGAAGCGCTCTCACCACTTCCACTTCTACCTCACCATCCTATCTGAAGCAGGGAGCAGAAATAGCACAATGGCGTCCCTCAACAATGTGGCGGGGACTGGTCCGTTCGACAACCGCGACAACCGCGACACGGGCGATATTGGGATGGGCACGGGCACGGGAACGGGAACTTACCACGGTACAGGCGTAGGCGCGACTGCTCCCCACCACACGGCTGGTACTGGCCCGGCGTTGGGGACTGGCGCTGGCACGCACACGGGGATGGGGATTGGTAGGGACAACGTCGGGACTGGCACCGGTGTCGGCACTGGTGTTGGTACTGGCACCGGCATGGGCACAGGCATGGGGGCCGACCGGCACACGACCTTCGCCACCGGCGGCGGACCTGGCAAGCACCTCGCCCCCGCCACGTCCGAGGCCATCGCCACCGACGCTAACCACGAATCCGACGACCCGATGTATCACCGGCACGGCCCGCGTTTCGGTTTCGCCAACCGGCGCACCTCTCGGCGCACCTCTGGCCACACCGACGCCACTGTCACCGGCACTGGCGCCGGCACTGGCCGCCGCTCCTCTCTGACCGATCCGGCGACGCGCCGCGCGTCAGGAGCTGTGCGGCGCGCAAGTATTGGCGACCCGAGCATCTTCCATGCGCACTCGCACGAGAGCGGGTGGCGCGGCCTGTTCGCCAACCGCCGCACGTTCCTTGTCGCGCTGTTCGCGAGTCTTGGTGGTCTGCTCTATGGCTACAACCAGGGTGTATTCGGTGAGCCCAAGCCAAGCCGCAGAGGTCAACAGGGCGTGGCTAACACGCAGGCCAGGTCCAGGTCATGCGCGAGTTCTACTACCGCTACCAGTCGACTGTGCGTGCGCCCACTAACGCCTCTGACACCAGCTTGACATCAACAACTCGGCGCCCAAGAAGGGCATGCTCACCGCCATCCTTGAGCTCGGCGCCTTCGTCGGCGCACTCATGGCCGGCCCGCTTGCGGACAGGTATTCCCGCAAGGTCAGTCCTCCTCCCCCTGTATGCGGCTGACGAGCAGTACTCGATCTCGGGCTGGTGCGTCGTCTTCATCATGGGCACGATCATCCAGGTCGCGGCCAACCGCGACGTCGCGTGCATCTACGCCGGCCGCTGGTTTGCCGGTATGGGCGTCGGTGCGCTGTCGATGCTCGTGCCGATGTGGAATGCCGAGGTCGCGTCGCCGGGTATTCGTGGCGCCCTAGTCGCGCTGCAGCAGCTAGCCATCACGTTCGGTATCTTAGTGTCCTACTGGATTGGTGAGTCCTCAGCCGCCTCTCCGCTTGATCAGGGCTGACACTTCCAAATAGCCTATGGCACGAACTACGTACGTCTCTCACTTATCACTGATCGCCGAGTGGCACTGACAGCAGATCGGCGGGACCGACTACGACCCGGTAACTGGCACAGGCCAGTCGACAGCAGCTTGGCGCATTCCTCTCGGCCTCCAGCTCGTCCCCGCCATCATCCTATGCGTCGGCGCCTGCTTCCTCCCCTTCTCGCCTCGTTGGCTCATGCTCAAGGGTCGTGAGAGGGAGTGCCTCGACACTCTGTGCTACCTCCGCAACGGCCGGGCGGATAACCCGCTCATCGACTTTGAGTTCAAGAGTCTCCAGGCTGAGGTGAGCTTCCTCCCTCGCGCAATACAGTGGCTAACGCCAGCGCCTGGCGGAGAAGAAGGGCGCGGAGGAGCGGTACGGCGTCTCGAACATGACGTGGCGCATCGGCTTGAAGGAGTACCGCCGGATCTTGACCACCAGACCCCTGCTCCACCGCCTCCTCATCGGAGCCGGCGCCCAGGCCCTCCAGCAGTGGACCGGCATCAACGGTGAGTCCCTCCCTCTGTCATCATGCCACTAACCACAGCCGTCATCTACTACGCACCGACCATCTTCCAGCAACTCGGCATGACCGGCAACACGTCCTCGCTCCTCGCGACCGGCGTAGTCGGTATCGTCAACTTCGTCTTCACAATCCCCGCCGTCATGTTCGTCGACCTCGTCGGCCGGCGTCCGGGCATGATCTGGGGCGCGAGCAATATGGCGATCAGCCACGCGACCATCGCCGCCATCATCGCCGTCTACGGCGACCGCTTCCCGACGCACAAGAAGGCCGGCAACGGCGCCATTTTCATGGTGTACTGGTTCATCGTCAACTTTGCCATTACGTGGGGCCCGCTGGCGTGGATCGTCTCATCGGAGGTGTGGCCGCTCCAGTACCGCTCTCGCGGGATGAGTATCTCCAGTGCCACCAATTGGATCATGAACTTCACCGTGGCTGAAGTCACGCCGGTCATGATCAGCAACGTGAGTCACACATCTATGCTTGTGGCTGACACCAGATTGGTTGGAAGACGTACATCGTCTTCATGTGCTTCTGCATCGTTGCCGTACTTTGGTCCATCTTCCTCCTCCCCGAGGTGAGGCAACATGGTTGGGAGTCGGACTGACGAGCAGCTCAAGGGCCTATCGCTCGAGCAGGTCGATAAGATCTTCGTAAGTCCTGCGCTCACCTCTACAAGCTGACAGCAGGGCGACACCTCGGGCGCTGAGGACATCCGCCGCCGCGAAATCGCCGCCCAGGAAGTCGGTCTCGACAAGGCCGCAGCGGCTGCCGGTCTCGAGGCCGGCGAGCACGACGGTCTTGGCCACGACGAGAAGGAGGGCAGAGTGTCCCATGCCACCGACGCGACGCGGCACTCGGGCACGTACATGGAGAAGGACAAGGGTTTCGGACGCGACACTGCACCCGGCGTGGGCACAGGCCACGGTTATGGGACGGGTATCGGGCGTGATGTCGAGGAGGGTGCGGGGACTGGTGTTGGTACCGGCGTCGGTACTGGTGTAGGTACCGGTGCCGGTCCTGGGATGACCGGACACCACGGCGGCTTAGGTACTGGTGCTGGAACTG
The DNA here is from genome assembly GCA_020011015.1 of Cutaneotrichosporon dermatis. Lineage (NCBI taxonomy): Eukaryota > Fungi > Basidiomycota > Tremellomycetes > Trichosporonales > Trichosporonaceae > Cutaneotrichosporon > Cutaneotrichosporon dermatis. Next base: position 3,626,985 of record JAIGNX010000001.1, on the reverse strand, counting down.
GTATGACTGGGCACCACGACGGCTTAGGTCCTGGTGCTGGAACTGGGATGACTGGGCACCACGACGGCTTAGGTACTGGTGTTGGACCTGGAGTCACCGGTCACCATGAGCCCGTCCGTGGGTTCAACGATAGGGGCACTGGTGGCGCTCCGATGCTCTGAGCCCGATGAAGTGAACCTTTGTCCATCCCTCAGTCCCAAATTCTAAACGTCCCAAGGGGATCAAGAAATCCACAAAGAAGAAGAGAGAACAGTGTAAGATATTCTCAGCTCGGGGAGCTATTAATTATCCCTCGGCGAAGGGGCAAGGGAGTTTCAGCTCGAACCTAGGTAGTAGGGCAACGTCGATAGTGTCAGAAGTATTAGCCTCGCTGTTAATTGAGATGCAGCACATTCTAGTAGTATTGATACAGGGCACAGTGCTCTCCTTAACAAGGTCACATGTTACTGTCACTATTTTTCTCTACTTCTGACGTCCTCGACGTTTATGGTATGGCACCGAGAATGCTCTATTCTACTGAGGGATGAGGGAAATCTCCTGCTCGGAGACCTTGCGACCACCGCCAACCTGCGATCCCGACTGGTCATCCCAAGTGCGAACAGGCACGGTCTCCGCCACGCCGCCACGAATGGCAAACGCAAGGCCCGAGTAGCGGTTGATGAGGCGGTACTTGCCGGTCTTGGTGTTGTCGTTCACCGAACGGAGGGGGATAATCCACCACTGACGTCCGACATTCTTGTCACTGCCGATTGTGATCTTGGAGCCCCAAGCACGGGAGGAAGTCTGGGTCGAGTCGACGCCGAGGACCTGCGTGCCCGACGTGATGTAGTAGGCACCGTCGCCGGTCGCCTCGAAGCTCCACTTGCCAAGAGTGGTGCCGCCGCCGGTGATGTTGTACGCCTTGGTGGTGTCGATGGCGTTGAAGGTGGGACCGGTGATGGCGAGGTTGACGTACTCGGCTGACTTGCCGCCCGAGCATCCGAACGAGCAGTAGCCGCGGAAGTCCTTGCCGATGATGGCCGAGTGGGCCTTGGTGGCCGAGTCGAGGAACCAGCGGTACCACGATGCCGTCTTGTACCCGCCAGTGTTGCCGATCAGAGTCCACTTCTGGGTGGTGAGATCGTCGGTGGCGTAGATCTCCTGGGGCGCATTGCCGCTCTGGTCAACGGCCTGTGGCTCGCCAATGTAGAGCCCGAGGTAGGCGTTGTACGAGACATCCATAACGAAGAGCGGGGAGGTGGGAGGCATGAGACCGTTGGTAACCTGCTCCGCAGCCGTGCCAGGCGAGGTGGGCTTGTACTCCTTGTCGGCCGGGGTGTAGCCGGTATCAGTGCTGGACTTGACTGGGACGAGGTTGGACTCCTTTCCACCCAGTCCCGGCTCGGACCAAGCGCCATTGTACCACTTCTGCCAAGTGCCGGGGGCCATCTTGCCAGAGATGGGAGCGCGCGCAACGTGCTCGTGGAAGGCAACCCAGCTTCCGCCCTTGTTGACAATGCGGGAGCCGTACCATACGTAGAAGTAGCCGCTAGCAGGGTCGGCGAGAAGGCGCGGGTCGCCATCTCCGTAGTGGTACGTCTTCTGGGGGAATGCAACACTGTCGTTGCGGATAGTGCTGAATTGCGACGTGATAACTTGGGCCAGGATGGACCACGTCTTACCCTGGTCCTTGGACACAGCGTAGTCAATGGCATCGTAGTGGAGGCCATCACCGAAAGGCTGGGGAGTGAACTCGTTGTGGACGAGACCGTACCAGTCTCCAGTGTCGGGGTCGAGCCACATGCCTTTGGGTGTTAGCATTCTTCACAACCACACAACATTCTATGCTCACCGGTCAAGTCGCAGTAGTTGGCCTGAGCGTAAGACTTGCTCCCGGGAGCATAGGTCGACTTCTTGCCGGTGGGACTGTTGTTGCATCGCCAAGTGGTGTTGCCATTCGAGTCGAGAGGGTTGGAGGGGTTGACTGCCGAGGAGAGGGTCGACTTCCTAGCATCATCCATGTTGGTTCCAGCGAAGAAGTTCCATTGGCGACCATCGGTGGCACCGTAGAGTGCGTGTGCTTGCTGGAAATAGTACGATCCATCCTTGTCGATATACGAGTTACCAGGCGTGTCGTCCGGAGTAGTCCAGGTGCCTAGGGCACCGGCGGTGATGGTGTAGGTACCGGTGACGGGTGCAGCCTGTGTGCCCGCAAGGGCGGCGGCCACGCCAAAGATGATGGTGAGTGGGGCCATGATTTTGATAAGCAGTGAGAGAGACGTAATTGTGGTGCTCCCAAGTCGGTCATCTTATACAATCGCGATCACGATAGGGATAGTGGAACCAAACAATAACCGAGTAGTGGATGTGCGGCGAATTGCCCGAAGTGATCCGCGTGTGTCATGGCGCGGAACGACCCCAACAACCCTGTTCTTCTTCCCGTTCTTGAATCAAACTAGCGTCATCTTGACCATATTCCCGTTCGCTTCGAGCATTATTCCCGTTCGAAGAGGAGAGCATTGGTCGCATTTAGCGTTTAGCGCGAAAGCTAATGCACCGTTGGAAACACATTGGAAACGACGTCTTGCGGCGACGTTTCCGAGATCATGCCAAGCCTACGTTAGTAACACTACTTGCTGAAGATCAGAGACCGGTAATCTAGCGTCCGGGACAGCGGGAGTGATCGTGAGTGGAGTCATCATGAAACTTACGAGCGCGGGTCGGTCCAAAGCGCCGGAATCAGCCTAGTTACAATCTTAATTGCATCTCATGCTTGGTCACCTAACCGAGCGTCGTGTGACGTACTGCGCGCCTCTTGCCCCATATCCTCGTTGTCTTCCGAATATTATCCATCATTACAATCGTCTCATGACGATTTGGCAGCAGCGGCCACGGCCACGGCATCGCTAGTTCCAGCACGCTCACGTTCGGCCTCAAGCGCCTTCTGCGCATCTGTGACGTACGAGCGGAAGCTGATGTCAGCCTTATTTCCTAAGCGAGCCGCGAAGGCGACTTACCGCCACGGCTTGACCTTCTTCTCGAAGAGCTCGTCCAGCTCGGCCGCTGTACGACGCGACGTGTCCGGCATAATGAAGAGCGAGCCGATACAGAATGGCGCCGATACACCTGCAAACTACGCGTCAGCAATGCCCGCGGATGGAAGCTTACGAAGAAGCAAGTCTTGAGGCCCCAGTTAGCGTACTTCTCGTTGATCATGTATGGCACAGTCGTTGAGAAGATGAGACCGAAGCAGACGCCACCTGCAGCGGAGAAGCCGGCTGTCTTGGCGCGCAGGCGCATGCTGCCCGTCTCTGCTACGTAGGTCCACCCCAGGTCACCGAGGATAGTCGAGCCCATGCGCCACACGAGCGAGAAGAAGACCTGAGTTGTTAGCAAGAGCTTGGTGCCAGGGACACTTACGGTCAACTGGTTGATCGAATGTGAGCGGGTTTTGAGGAGGCCAATGCCACCAATGATCATGAGACAGCACCAGATCACGAGCGTTGCACCGATGAACAGGACGCGACGGCCGATGAAGTCTGTAGCGACGGCCGCGAGGATGGTGATGAGGATAGCCACGAGAGCGAGGAGCACTGTGAACATGAAGGGGTCGGCGAAGTTGGCCAGCTGGGCGAAGTAACTCGAGTAGTTGGAGAGCTGGGAACGTCAGTGTTGTCCCTCATGTCGCATCCCCCTGGTGACTCACCACAGCCAGACCAGTCAGCTGCTGCACAGCAGCGGGCATGAAGGCCACGAGAGTGCGGAAACCGTTGACGCCATAGAAGATTTCGCGGGTGTCCCACACGTCCTTCCAGAACGGTTTCTTCTCCCCGTGCAATTCCTTGGCGGCGACCATCTCGAGCTCGACTGTCCGTCTCACGAGCCCGTAGTGGAAGTCCACGTCGTACCCCTCCACACCACCATTAAGGCGCTGAATCACACCACGTCCCTTCTCGTGATGCCCATGTGTGGCGTACCAGTAAGGTGACTCTGGAATGTAGAGGTAAATGACGATCATGATGCCCTGTGAATACGTCAGTGGCGCCCCTGTGCGTTGGAAGGACAACTCACAGCCATGGCCCATTCGGAGTAGATGAGATCAAGGTAGTTGTACGGGTCGGTGTCGCTGAGCACCTTGAGTCCAACAGTCGCGAACAGCTGGCCAATAGAGTACCAGATCGAGTAGAAGATAAGGAGGAAACCACGGATACGCGCTGGAGAAATCTCCGTCACGTACGACCCAGTGAGGAACTGCACACTGCCGACAGCGTAGCCGGAGAACAGCTTGGCCACAAGCCATGTCTGCCAAGTGCGACCGAACGACTCGCAGGCGATACCAACGAGCAAGGCGACCCAGAGCGTGTAGAACGAGATCTTACGTCCGAACCTGTCGGCAATGCTGATGTTAGCTACAATGGGTGGGAGGGACGCACAAGTGCATGGTGATCATGCCGAAGCCCTGGCCGGCACTCTGGACGCCGCCCCAAGCGCTGACCGTGCCGGCCTTGAGGATGAGGTCGCCCTTGGCATTGTAGTCGGCGCCGTACTGCTTGATGAAGCCCTTGGATGCGATGATATTACCAGTCATGCCGATCTGGTATCCACTTTGCATCAGTCTAACCCTCGCACAGAATATACAGCCGACGTACTCTGCTGCGGCGGAGAACGCGGCCACGAGCGCCATGAATGTCGACTTGCGGAAGCGCCACATGGTATCCCAGAACCCGAGGTCCTCAAAGGGCGACTTCATCACCACCTGGTCATCGTACAGCGCGTCCTCCTTCTCCTCGATGTACTCCACATCATTGTTGACCTTGTTGTCGGACGGAAGCGCCGGTGCAGTGGCTGTCACCACGTCTTGATCCCTTGTCATCTTTGAAGGAATGGAACTGGAAAGAGTTGGTCAAAGTCGGGAAGAAGCTCGGCGGCCCCATGGGCTTTTCAGGGGGTCCACAAGGCCCGCGTTCGCACAGACCGGGGATAGCAACTCTGCACATTCAACTTCACACTCGGCGATGCGTCTCCGACGCAGTAGAGTGGACGGTCGGAGGTTCGTACCCGAGCGGTAGTGGGCCGGTGACTCGCGTCCGAGGATATAGCGACCTTCCGGCGCCGAATGGCCGTCTGCTGGACTGCCCACCTTCAGTCGCTCGTTAGTCGAGGTAAACGAGACGGTTAGCGTCTATGTAGACCGGCATCTACAGGCAGCTCGGCGTCGAAGGTCTGCTCGGCGAGAAAACGCCGGCGCAGATAGTAGCAGCGCTGATAATCGGGGCGTTCACCGGCCGGCGCCGACGGGCCGAACCAAACACACCGGCCCATTTCCGCACATGATGGATTCCTCGTGTTGCGTCTCGGTCTGTCATCTCACCGACGACTTGCCCACTGCATCATGTTCTACAGGTCGAGCATCATCGTTCCTTCTCAACTACACATTCCTCGACCGACTGGGTCGATGCCCACAATCCCCGCGCTGCCATGACGAAGACACAGCAGCTCAACCCCCTCACCTACCCGACCTCATCGCAGCCCTTCTCGCGCGATGTGTTCGCCCACCCGCCCTCCGAGTATCGTGGCGCACCATTCTGGGGATGGGTTACGAAGCAGGACCTGAAGAAGACTGTGATGCAGGTCGACATGTTCAAGGAGATGGGCATGGGCGGGTTCCACATGCACACGCGCGTCGGGCTCGATATCCCGTACATGGGCGACGAGTTTATGGCGATTGTGCGCGCGTGCGTAGAGCGCGCCAAGGAGACGGGTTTGCTGGCTTATCTCTATGATGAGGATAGGTGGCCGAGTGGGTTCGCAGGCGGCAAGGTGCTCGAGGGGCATCCTGAGCTCAAGGGGTTGCATCTCCTCTGGACGCCTTGGGCGTACGGCGAGGAGATCGGGTATACCAAGCCGTGAGTGCGACAGCCTCCAGGAAGCTGATTGTAGGACGTTCCCCATTGCGAATGCCGCGCCAGTACGCAGTGAACTTGGCACTCTGGTCGGCACGTATGCCATCAAGCTCGACTCGGCGGGCAAACTCGTGTCTTCCCGCCGCATCGAGTTCGGGGACGCTGTCGAGGAAGGGGAGGCTAAGTGGTACGCGTACGCCGAGCCCCTCCCGGATTCCGGCTTCTTTGGCGACCAGACCTATCCCGATCTCCTGTCTTCGGACATGACCAAGCGCTTCATCGACCTCACACATGAGGTGTACAAGGACAATGTCGGGGAGGATTTCGGGCGCACAGTGCCATCCATGTTCACCGATGAACCGCAGTACTCTCCGATCTCGACTCTGGACACATCTGGAGGAAAGCAGGACGTCTTCCTTCCCTGGACACTTGACATCGAGAAATCCTTCGCTGCAGCCAACCCCGACCTCGGGGACCTTGCCGACCTCATCCCATCCATTATCTATGACCGCGCCGACGGGACCCAGGCCGCGCGGTACCGCTTCATCGACCATGTCGGCAGCCTCTTCGCTTCCAACTACATCGGCGAGCTCGCCCGCTGGTGCCGATCCAACAACATCTTCTGCACCGGCCACATGAACGGCGAGCCCCGTCTCGCGACTCAGACAGCCCAGACGGGCGACATCATGCGGTGCTACGCCGACATGGACGTCCCCGGCATCGACATGCTGTGCGATTCCCGCGAGTACAACACTGCCAAGCAGGCGTCGTCCGTTGTCCGGCAGTACGGCCGCCGCGGCGTGATGTCCGAACTGTATGGCGTCACTGGGTGGCGGTGGACGTTCGAAGGTCATAAGGGACAGGGCGACTGGCAGGCTGCGCTCGGCGTCACATTGCGCGTTCCGCATCTCTTCTGGTCGACTATGGCTGGTGAAGCTAAGCGCGACTACCCGGCTTGTATTGGATACCAGAGCCCGTGGTGGAAGGAGTATGCGCACGTCGAGGACCACTTTGCGCGTGTTAACAGCGTCTTGACCCGCGGCAAGGCTGTCACGCGAGTGGCCGTCATTCATCCTGTGGAGAGCTACTGGTTGTGCTTTGGGCCCAAGGACGCCAACTTCGAGGAGCTCGAGTACAGGGAGAAGGCCTTCGCCGACCTTACTTCATGGCTGCTGCTCGGCCATCTCGACTTCGACTTCATTTCGGAGTCGCTCTTCCCTCGTCTGACCGACGTCGAGAACATCGTGTCGGATACTCTGCCCGTTGGCGAGTGCTCATACGACGCGGTGGTCGTACCGAACCTCCGCACAATTCGGCGATCAACGCTCGAGCGTCTGCAACGATTTGCAGAGAAGGGCGGCGACGTTATCTGGGCGGGTACGACCCCTACCCTCGTGGACGCCGTGGAGGCTGCTGTCGAGCTGCCCGGTAGGAAGATTCCGTGGTCCAAGGCCCAAGTACTGGATGCCCTCCACTCCAGGCGAGACGTCGACATGGCCGTCAGCGAATCGACGCTGTACCGCAACAAGGGCTACCGTGCCGATGCGCTCATGTACCAGCTGTGCGAGGAGGGCGGGGAACGGTGGCTCTTCGTGTGCAACACGGACCGGAAGGAAGCGTGCCCTGTCGATATCACACTGCGCGGCGAGTGGGCCGTGGAGGTGAGCTGAACACTAGTGAGGATTCAAGCTAATCCCAGGTCCTGGATACGCTGAGCGGAACAAGCTGGCGCCTTGACGCCAAGGCGGCAAATGGAACAACTCGATTCCAGTACTACTTCGACGGCTGCGAATCAGCTGTGTTCCGCTTGAGCCCTGGCACGACTGCTGGCAGCGAGCCTCGCTCTCAGGTTGTGCTGCGGAAAGAGTTCCGCCAGGACCGTGACGTTGTCCTCAAGTCTACGACCCTCTCTGAAGCGAACGCCCTCCTCCTTGACTACGCTCAATACCAATGGAACGACGAGGAATGGACACCGGCCGAGGAGGTGCTCCGCATCGACCAACTCATGCGCGAGCGCCTGGGATTCTTCAAGAAGGGCGCCAAGTTCCGCCAACCGTACACGATCCCACCCGAAGGCCGTGCACCCGCAGGGACGCTCAGGTTGAAGTTCACCTTCTCCTCCGACATCGACACTGTCGCCAACCTCGCAATCGAAGCTCCAGAGAGCGTGCAAATCACATTAGACGGGAAAGAGGTCCCCTCTCATGCGGACGGGTGGTATGTCGACCGCGACATTCGCACCGTTCCCCTTCCAAAGATTACAGCCGGCCCCCACACATTGGAGCTTAAATACGCCTATGGACCACTCACGAACCTCGAGCGCGTCTACGTCCTGGGCGACTTCGGCGTTGACGTCCGCGGCCGCACGGCCCGTATCGTCCCCTCCCGCCCCCTGGAGTGGGGCGACATCACGCGCGAGGGCCTCCCATTCTACACCGGCAACGTGACGTACCACTGCACCTTTACATCCGACGGCACAAGCCCTCTGGCGTTGAAGGTCGCGCACTACGCCGGCCCCGTTGTCGCGCTCACGGTCGATGGGAAGCGGCCCCCGGGCGGCCTGCTCATCCACGAGCCGCGCACATGTGCCCTGGGCGTCCTGCCCGCGGCGGAGCACGAGGTCGACGTCACGGTATATGGCGATCGCCACAACGCGTTTGGGCAGGTGCACCTTGTGCCGGGCAAGACGAACTGGTTGGGCGCGGACTCGTGGAGGTCGGACTTCGATTGGTGGTCCGAGGAGTATGTGCTGGAGCCTATTGGTGTTCTGAATGCGCCGAGGGTGTGTGTACCGGGACGGGAGGTGCCGAAGCAGACTAGAAGGGGGTTGATGCCTCATTAGAGCGTCGTAGCATGTAGCGCGTCCAGATATGAAGTGGAGACGTATGCCTAGCACAGATGCATCGCATATTGGACCAAGGGCTACCGTATCAGGAGAGCCTCATAAGTCCATAAGTAGTATCTCCTGCCGTTTCCAGCTTCACAACATGCAGAAGGAGCGGACGAATGCGCTCAAACCTCGGACTACCGGCTCGGGATCTCACCGTTCCTGCAGTCCAACCAACCTTATTAAGCATCAGAGGGCGCTGCAGAATTGCCTTGGAATCGTATTCTAAGTACAAGAATTATCTCAATCGACACTGTCCAGGATCAGGACTCCCCCACTCGCTCGACAGTGCTCATCTGATGCGTCAAAGCTGATAATGAGCATTTCGCAACCATCGAAACATCCCCTGCATTCATTAAGATAACTAACACCGTTCGCCCCAACGCCGTTCTCTTCCCTAGATAGAACTCGCCCGTTCTCCCCCATACTCTGCTCAAATAAGAGGACGGTCGCGCGTGGGCACGGTCTCCAGCTCATCCGTGCCCTTGGCCTTGGTCGGGTCCTCCTCGCGCTCGCGCTCAGCCTGCTCCGCAGCCATTGCCTCCTCCTGGAGACGGAAGTTGCGAGGCCTAGAAAAGTGTCAGCAGCTCCCTCTCCAGATGAGATAATGATAGACTTACCGGATAACCCTGACGTCGTACATGCGCAGCAGGATGATGACCATACCGCACGTAATCCAAAGGGCGAGGCAAACAGGCCAGCCGAACTTGTAGTGCGGCGCCTGCTTGGTAGGGAAGATGAGGACGTTGGACCACGCGTTGATGGCGTAATAACCAGTAATACAGATACCCAGGGTGAGGGCACGCTGCTCGGCGTCGGTCGGGCACATGTCGGAGAGCCAGGCCCAGAGGGGCGGGCCGTGGGACTGGAGCATGTAGAGGATAAAGTACGCGTAGTACTTTGCCGAGTTGGGCACATTCCACACTGTCATAATGACGCACGACGGGATGCCGATGATACAGATGGCGAGGAGGACGGCCCAACGTGTGCGGAACACGTCCGAGCAGTACGCAGCGAGCCACACACCGACGATCTGCATGGCTGACCCGCCCATGGGGATGGCATTGTACTCAGTCGTCCCCCACATCCTGGTTCCGTCCGGGTTGAGCAGGCTCTTAAGCCACAGCTGGAAGTAGTTGATGCCCGAGACGGCGATGAGCATGCCGACGTAGATGTAGATCATGAGGTACGTCACGGGGTTCTTGAAGGTGCGCTTGAAAGTCGCAAAGTTGATGGGCTTGACGTCGACACGGCGGAAGCGGGACAAACGCATCTGGGCGATCTCGTAGTCGCGCTTGTTGAGCCAGAACGCCAGGCGGTTCGGCTTGTCGGGGAAGTCGGGGATGAAGAACGGTCCGACCAGGGCCAGGCAGACGGTCATGATGCAGTTGATGATGAAGGTCCATTGCCAGCCGCGGATGCCGTGCGCGTTCTCCATGCTGTTGTGAATCGCCGTCTGTAGGGCACCCGAAAGCATGGAGCCGACGGCCTGGCACGAGTGGTAGAAACTGCACTATTAGCTGATCACATGGGGTAGGAAGTTGTTGCCAGGATGGATGGTGGGCACGCGTCTCGCATGGAGAGTCACGCTCCATCGCTTGCCAAGTAGTAAGCCATGCGGACCAACTCACCCAATACGCTTGGCCATCTCAAGAGGGGTGTACCATGCCACTGCGGGTTAGCTTGCTTGCCCAGCCATGCTCCGAAACGACAGGTGGCGCATATCACTCGATGTCGTGTTCCACACTCACTCAACATGGTGACAGTACCTGGATACGCCGACGACTCCGCAAGGCCGATAAGAGCGCGGAGACCATAAATGGGCGGGGCAGTCTTGCACAGGGCAATGAGGCCAGTGAACACGCCCCACAAGAACTCGAGTCCTGGAAGCCACCACGACGGGCGGAAGTGGGTGATAAACACCTGCGAAGGAATGAGAAAAATGCAGTCTGTACTGTCAGTTCACCATCCCTACACGCCCCGAGCCACAGTCCGTTTCACTCACAACCAACGTTGAACCAAGTGGTGAAGTAATTGAGCTCGTTACCGTGGAAATTGAGGTCATCGCTCATGCCCGATACGTAGGCATTGGTGATGTTGGTCTGATCGAGATACCTATTGTTAGCTGCCAAGAGCGATTCCTGGCTTGGCGAGACTCACTTGATCACTTGGCTTGGAATGTCAGCTACGATTCTACACGGCACTTCAGAAAGCTTACGAGATGCATCCGTAGGTAAGCAGGAAGATGTCGAGCTTGAGGAGGAAGCGCTTCTCCTCAGGCGTCTTCTTGACCACGCGCACTGCTTGCGGGTCGAGTGAGGGCGGGTTGGCGTCTCCGACTACCTCCTCGGCGAGCGCGTCCTCCTTCCGCTTGCTGAACAGGCCCATTGCGACCAGATTCTATCAGTGGAGACAGTAGAGTAAGTGACAAGAAGAGCAAAAGAGAGAGATAGCTAGAGATAGCCAGGCATTATGGGAGCAGCCCACGCTAACTTGCGCTCTTGGATCTTGAGCCTTGTGAGAGCAAAAGTTCTCTGGTATCTACCTTCCGGACCAAACTCCGGTCGCCTGACGCCTCCCCCACCTCCCCACCTGACCCTCGCTAACCTCGAGACTCCAAGGGATGTGGGCGGTAGAAGCGCGGATTGGCAAGAGCTGATAGCGTATCGGCAAGGTATTCGGTCTTCACGCTAGCTCCAAATTTAGGAACAAGACAAACGGTGTTGCGAGAGCAGAGGAGCAGCAGAGGAACTGCACACGAGTAGATTCGGATGACCTGAGCCGCGCCGGAATTACTCTCGGTCAAATCGTTGGTTGCCGATGCTAGCCGCGCTGAAGCGACGAGTCAAGCCGCTGCCCACTTGATCGATGCGCAACTTAGCGGGAAGCGACTGCGACAGAGAGCGCATTGGCAGTTTGTGGGCAAGAGAGGGACAGAGAGAGGGGGAGAGACGGGATGTTGTGAGGCCGAGCACATGTCAGCTGAGGTATGGAATCTGGGCACGTGTTGGGGAGTATGCAGCCTTGTCGGGCAACCCCGATGCCGATCCGATCACCGCCGCCAGCGCCTATCTCGACCATTCCGTTCACTCACCTTCTGCACTTCTACCAAACCTACAGCGGCTTATCTTGCTCATTCACCACCACCACCATGAGCAAGTTCCCGCAGCCATGGCGCTCGACCGTGTCGCACTGGCAGGCGACGAACCGAGGCCCGTCAAGCCTGTACGGGCATGGGAAGGACGATAAGCTCCCCAGCGAGGCCGACGTCGTTATCGTCGGCGGAGGGATGATGGGCGCGGCGCTGTCGTATTTCCTCACTCGCGAGGAAGCTTATGGAGCTGGGAAGCGGGTGGTGTGTATAGAAGCCAAGGATCTGGCGAGCGGCGCGAGTGGCCGTAACGGTGGACAGTGAGTCGTGCGGGGGTAAGACGGCTGGGTGAAGCAGTGTTGTCGCTTACACCAGCGTTGGACCGAAGACGTATGCCCTGTGGCATCAATTGCAGCAGGAGTATCCTCTTGGCTTGGGACTCGATCCCGCTGAGGCGGCATGGGTGATGCAGAATGAGCGAGATAACCTCGAGATCGTCACCGAGGTGGTGAGGAAGGAAGGACTCGACGTGGACTTCTGGCGCGGCGAGCTGCTCGAAAGTGAGTCAGGCCATCGACGCCACTGGACGCTTGAAGCACCAGTGGTTGTAACCTACAGTAGGGGAGACTAACAACAGCCCATCATGACGAGGAGCGCACAGCATTCTGCAAGAAGCAATATGCCGCCTGGCTGGCCCAGCGCAAGAAGATGGGCTTGTCAGGCGACGACACACGATTCATCGACGATGCGGCCGAGGCAGAACGCGTATCGCGCTTCAAGGGGGTTACATCCGTGCATGTGCGACCTGGGGGCAGTGTCCACTCGTACGTCTGCTTTGAGTGAGTGTGCTGACCATAGACACAAGCTGGCGACGGCTCTCATGCGCAAAGCCCTGGAGTCACACCACTCGGACTTCAGCTTCCACTCCTGGACGCCCGTGGACGGGTTCCCGGTCAAGAGCGGCGACGGGTGGACTCTGCGTACCTCCAAGGGATCGATCACCGCTAAGCGCGTGATTCTGTGCACCAACGCGCACACGCACAACTTCTTCCCCAAGTCATCGCCAATCCACCACCAGTGCGTCCCTGCTTCGGCCACCCCCTTCCTCGAGCTGACGCCTCAGTATCGAGCCATACGTCGGCCAATGCGCAACTATCACCCCGACCCCCGCCTACTCGGGCCCACACGGCTTGAAGAACACCTACAACATGGTCAATGGCCACTACCTCGTCACCACGGCCTCAGGCGAGATGGTCCTTGGCGGAGGCGCTGCGCCGCTCGTCAAAGACGGTCTCCTCCCCCTGTCTACCATCTACGGGAATGTCGACGACAGCGAGCGCTCAATTGACCCTGAGGCGACGAAGGATCTGGCGCGGTTCATGCGCGATAACTTCGTTGGATGGGGGGAGGAGGCGTATGGCGAGGGCCTGACGCGGACGTGGGTCGGCGTGCTCACTCATGTCAAGGACTGGTTGCCGCTGGTTGGAGATGTGCCGGGGTCGGAGGGGCTGAGCCTCGCTGCTGGGGTGAGTTCCGCGCCGTGACGATGGAGAGAGTTGCAGGGATGGAGAGCCAGCCGGGAGACCTTGGCAGTGGCTGACCGCAGTTTGCCGGGCATGGCATGTCGCGCATCTTCGCCGTTGCGCGAGGGTACGCAGATACCCTCAAGACGGGACACTGGGACGAGCGCCTCCTGCCCAAGAGCTTCAAGATCACTGAGGAGCGACTGAAACGCACGGCGGACGCCCATGCTCAATGGGTCAAGGAGAGGGGAGAGAACACCAAGGTCGTCGCTGGAGTGATCATCGATGGAGACGCGGTGGCGAGGGCGAAGGCGAAGTTCTAGTCATCTGTAGTGCATCAGATCATTGGTGTAGAAGCCTAGTCGCTGGTGATCTGGAGACCGCTTGAAAAGATAAGCAAGTTTGAAGATGTACATGAGATTTAGAAGGCGGCGGCTCGGAGCTCGAGCTCGGCTACTAGTTTCACAAGCACGGTGATCTGCGTCGACTACAGTGGCCATGCTGACAGGCGAACACTGCAAGTCGCTTCAACTGCTCAGCCTCGCTTGCATAGCATGTCCACTCCACTTGCAAGTGCGTAGGCCTGACGTTAACGGAGTCTCGGTTTGTCAGGAAGAGGTGCAGTAGGCCACCAATTCCACCAACATGCTCCCAGCCAAATCACGTTCGTCACATGTCCAAGCTCACGGCTTGGCGAGTTTAGGTTCCACCGCCACCAAAGCATTGTTAGCAACCCCCACTCAACCCCCAACCACCACAACATAATAACCAGATCATCCATCTCACACCATCGCTGGACAACTTCAACTGTACAAACTGCATGGTCAACTTCTACTTCGACTCCTCTGTCGCCGACCGCCTCGATGCCCAATCCAAAGCGCGCTGGGCCGCGCGCCGCTCGAAGGTCGAGCAGGTAGTCCGCTCGAAGGACCCCGACGCGACCAAGCTCCGCAAGTTGGTCGGCAAGGTCTGCAAGCTGGACAAGGAGGCGACATCTGAAGAGTCCGTGTATCGTCCAAGAGCAATGCCCGTAGTCGACTACGGGGAACCACAACCGCCGCCCGCGTGGTTCACCGAGACGGCCGTGACGTGCAATGGGCTGCCTGTGTACACACACAAGGATGTGCCGCCCGACACGGTCATCACCACGTCGTCCTCGTCGGGGACGTCCTCACTCGTCCCTGGCACATGGTGGTATGAGCGGCGCGATCAGCGCGATCAGCAGCCTGCACCCGAGTACACGTCCAGGAATCCGTCGCCGTATCCTCAACCGTCTACGCCGCCCGAGAAGGCGCCCGTCTGCGTTCACGAACCACAAGTGGGGTGATGCGAGCCCAGTAGCACAGCCGCCCAGGCCGGAGAGCTCGTGTTGAGAGCTTATGCAGCTTGCTCGCCTCTGAGCCCCCGGCGCCGCTCAGACCGTCCTCCACTGTTGGTTCGGCACACCCTGCCGCTCCTCGCCACCTGTTCTCCGTCCTCACTCTTCATCCCTCACCCAATCTCACGCCTATCTCCTTAATCCACCTTCGAACCTCAACGATTCCATTAGGACGCGCGGGTGTAACGAGCCCTATACACGAAGCGGATTGGGCCGGGGCAGTGCGTAGCCCAGCCCGCTCTTCGAGACTGCCGGTTATAATATCGATACGAGGGAATCTTCTGGGCCATGAGATGTCACACTAGTTGTACAGTACGCCTACTCGTCTGTTCGTTCAGTGGCTGCCAACGGGTCAACAGTGCCGTTCCCGTTATTGCTAAGAGACCTGGACGGGTGCTTTGATGGAGGCTGGACAGAGTGTCGATACGCACGGACGTCATGTTTCGTCTGTCACTCCAGTCACAACCCTCTCATGAACTCGAACTCCGCTATGCATCCCCACTGCCCTCCTCCATTAATCATCGGCGCCGTCGACGTCGGCGATGCGTGCATGCATGCAGGGAGCATAACATGCCTTGGCAGGGCATGTATGGTGTTGATATGCCTCCCCACGTCATTCACCACGTGGTTGGCCTTGCGAAATCGTCCGCCTCCACTTCGAGTCGGTTGGAAGTCGATCACCATGTCCGGACATTCTTTTCCACTACCAATTCAACGTTCATTCACACTCACCAACAACAAAGCCGCAACATGCCAGCGGCAGTCTTCCTCCCGCTCGTGGATCCCACGGCGGCCTCGCTCATCCCCGCTCTCTCAGTCATCGGCCCCATCCTTATCCCGGCCTCGCTCCTCTCCGCGGTTCGCCCATCACTCCCCAAGACAGCCAGCTACATCGTCGATGCGACCGCCTCCTCCGATGACCTCGTCGCGCTGCTGAACGACGGCGCTCAGGCCCTCATCGTCACTGCCGCTCAGCTTGAGACCCTCGACGTACCCCGCGAGCGTGTGATCGTCTCCATCGCTGAGAACGAGATCTCCGCTGCTGCCGCTCTCGCTGAGAAGGCTGGCGGTATCCAGATCACCGGCGTCGAGAGCGTTCACACTGCCAACTCGCTCGGTATCAAGGGCACCGACGTCTACCTCCAGTGGAAGACGCTTCCATCTGCCGACACTCTCGCTGAGCAGATCCGCACCTCCCTTCCTTCCACCTTCATCATTCCTACCGCTTCGCTTACCACTGGTGCGACCACCTCGTCCCACCTCTCCATTGCGGATGCCTTCCTGGCACCTGTTGTCTCGGACCGCCCCGATGGCCTCTTCCCCACCATCGTCTCGTCGTCCACCCACAGCTCCCGCCCTCTCGGCATGGTCTACTCGTCCCGCGAGTCTGTGGCTGAGGCCATCAAGTCGCAGAAGGGCGTGTACCAGTCGCGCAAGCACGGTCTGTGGCGCAAGGGCGAGACTTCGGGCTCTGTCCAGGACCTCGTCGCTATCCAGCTCGACTGCGACACCGACTCGCTCGTCTTCGAGGTCGTCCAGCACGGCACCGGCTTCTGCCACCTCGGTACCTCCACTTGCTTCGGCTCGTTCAACGGCCTGGCAAGGTTGGAGGACACTCTGAAGTCGAGGTTGGAGAGCGCGCCTGAGGGGAGCTACACCAAGCGGTTGTTCACCGACGAGAAGCTCCTCCGTGCGAAGATCATGGAGGAGGCCGAGGAGCTCTGCGACGCCCAGACCAAGGAGGAGGTCGCCTTCGAGGCTGCCGACCTCTTCTACTTCGCCCTCACCCGCGCTGTGAGCAAGGGTGTCTCGCTCAAGGACATCGAGCTCGCCCTCGACGCCAAGGCTCGCAAGGTTACCAGGAGGAAGGGTGACGCCAAGCCCAAGTGGGAGGAGAAGGTTAAGCCCGCTGCGGCCGCCGCTCCCGCCGCCGCTCCTGCTGCCGCCCCTGCCACCGACTCCATCCGCATGCGCACCACCAAGCTCTCGACTGTGCCCAAGGAGGAGCGCGCCGACCTCCTCAAGCGCCCTGTCCTCAACTCGCTCGCGATGATCGACAAGGTCAAGCCCATTGTTGAGCGTGTTCGCAAGGAGGGTGACGCCGGTCTCAAGGCCATGACTCAGCAGTTCGACAAGGCCGAGCTCTCGTCCAACGTCCAGCGTGCTCCCTTCCCCACTCCTTCCGAGGATGTCCTCCCCAACGATGTCCGCGCCGCCATTGACCAGGCCTACGCCAACGTCAAGGCTTTCCACGCTGCCCAGGTCGACCCAGCACCGCTTCGCGTCGAGACCATGCCCGGTGTCGTTTGCTCGCGCTTCGCTCGCGCCATCCAGCGTGTCGGTATCTACGTTCCCGGCGGCACTGCCATCCTCCCCTCCACTGCCATCATGCTTGGTGTTCCTGCCCAGGTCGCCGGCTGCAAGGAGATTGTCCTCGCCACGCCTCCTCGCGCTGACGGCTCCATCTCCCCCGAGGTTCTGTACGTCGCTCAGTTGACTGGCGTCACCACCATCCTCAAGGCTGGTGGCGCTCAGGCTGTCGCCGCCATGGCCTACGGAACCGATGAGGTGCCCAAGGTCGACAAGATCTTCGGCCCCGGCAACCAGTGGGTCACTGCCGCCAAGATGCTTGTGCAGAACGACACCGACGCCCTCGTCTCCATCGACATGCCCGCCGGCCCCTCCGAGGTTCTTGTCATCGCCGACAAGACCGCCAACCCCGTCTTCGTCGCCTCCGACCTCCTCTCGCAGGCCGAGCACGGTGTCGACTCGCAGGTCGTCCTCGTCGGCATCAGCCTCACGCCCGAGCACCTCGAGGCGATCGAGGCCGAGGTCGACAAGCAGGCCCGCGCCCTCCCCCGTGTCGACATCGCCCGCGTCGCCATCTCCAAGAGTCTTATCGTGCTCACCGACAGCGTCGAGGAGGGCATGGCCTTCTCGAACGAGTACGCTCCTGAGCACCTTATCCTCCACCTCGCCGACGCGCCTGGCGCCGTCGCGCAGGTCGAGAACGCCGGTTCCGTCTTCGTCGGCGCCTTCTCGCCCGAGTCGTGCGGCGACTACGCGTCCGGCACCAACCACACCCTCCCGACTAACGGGTACGCTCGCCAGTTCTCGGGCGTCAACACGCTCTCGTTCCAGAAGCACATCACCAGCCAGGAGGTCACGCCTGAAGGCCTCAAGGTCCTCGGCCCCGTTGTTGTCACCCTTGCCGAGCGCGAGGGGTTGGAGGCCCACGCCAACGCCGTGCGGGTGCGTCTCCAGGAGCTTAACAAGTAAATAGATTAGACATAGCATGGATCAGGGATTATTGGACCTGTGGCGCTTGGGTGGGGGAATGTGTGTGACGATTGACGCGTGGACGGCTCGGCGGCACAAGGTATCTCTCTGAGCATGTCCGTTGCCGGACGTGAGTTGCGTTTAGATTTCTGCCTCTGTGCGCCGCCACACGACTTCATGCTGCGCAACGCGCCAACTTGTAACTTGATACTGCAGCTCATGACTCGGACTCTGTTCTACAATGCAATGCGGAAGGTATAAACCCTACTAGGGGGTATCTGTGATGACAACTCTAGAGGAAGTATTCGAGCATATGCGGTCGCTTCTGCGGGACCGACTTGACGTCTGGCTGCGCTGCCTCAAACACCTTGTACTCTGCCCAGTCAGCAGACCGCCGTTGACAGCAGACTCACCCTGCCTCAGGTCCTCGTTTAGCTCGAGGATGGACGCAACGTTGCCGCAGCGGTAGCAGTAATTTGGCGCGCTCCACACAGTTACAATCTTCTGGTTGAACATGAGCTTGTAGCCCTCCATGACGAGCTGATGCGCACGGGCAATCAGCTCGATGTCGTTGGTATGACAGAATGTGTCGACGACGTCGCCGCCGAATAGGAATCCAGCACCTCGTGGGGACATGCCCCAGCCCTGGATATCGTCTGGGTCGGACCATAGGAGGTCGCAGAAGACGCCCTCGTGTGGGACTTCTTGTTTTCGGTCGATGCCACGGATCTGGAGTCAGCTCGAGCGTCGTCACCATGAGCTTACCTGGTCTAACCGCAACAACTGGGGGCTCAGCCCGCCGTGAACACACAATATCCTTCCGTCGACAACCGCCGCGAGCGATAGGAAGTCGAACACGTCTGTGCAATACCGCCACACATTGCTGCTCCCGTATCTGACAGTCAGCTACCAATCTGCAGCACGTGTAGCGGACTCACTTCCTCTGGCACTCGTCGTAGAAGCCGTACACCTGCGTGATCTGGCGCGACTCGTGATTCCCGCGGATGAGAGTGATCCTATCCGGATACCGGACTTTCAATAACAACAACAGGAGAAAGGTCTCGACAGAGTAGAATCCACGGTCAACAAAGTCGCCTGACGTCAGCTGGAGTCGCCCTGGATTGAGCTCACCCATGAAGATGTAGTTGGTCTCGGGGCACTGTCCGCCGATCTTGAACAGCTCCATGAGATCAAAGAACTGGCCATGGATGTCGCCACAGATCTGTCGTCAGCTCGTCCCAGCTCCACGCCGCTGAACAACCTTCCCTCTCACACGACCGCTCGCCGGCATCTGTAACTCACGGTGACAGGCGAGTCGACATATTGGATGTTGCCCTCGTCCATAAGGATCTCCTTGGCCTTGATACACAGGTCCTTGACTGCTGCCTCGGGGATGATTTCGCATCGCTTCAGCTGCTCGATCTGCCTGAGCTTGTTAGTCCTCCAGTTCCAGGTTGCCAATCGACCCACTTGTCAAGGTCAGAGGCCATGGTGGGCGCGCGCTCCCGTGGAGCAGATTGCGCGTGCTGGCAGCGTGGGGGCGACCGATGAGAGCAGTGAGGGAGTCGAGGTTTAGATGGGTAATAGTGTAATCAGATATGATCTTGTGATGGAGGGATGGAATGGCAAACACGAAAACAACCGGTTGTGGATTGAGTGGCGAATGCGCCTAACACCCCGTGCCGCAAGCCTTTTCCTGTGCCTACTCCGCCTTCCGCGCCTAACCTCCACGTGGACCCCGATCGTCACTGTTTTCTGTTTCGTGCATGCCGCTCGATGCTCAGTGCGAGTTGACAGCCCTTGTTCACAACTATCCAGTACTCTCCATCGTCCCCATCACCTAATACATACGCCATGTCCTTCGGGTCGTTCGGCAAGCCAGCCACGACAACGGGCTTCGGCGGCACCACCGCGCCCAACTCGTCCCCCTTCGGCCAACAGCAGCAGCAGCCTCAACAAACGAGCCTGTTCGGATCGACCAACACTACCGCGCCGGCGCAGGGCGGATCCTCGCTGTTTGGCGGGCAGCAGAGCACACCCGCTGCGTCGGGGTCGCTGTTTGGCCAGCAGCAGCAACAACCGCAGGCACAGGGCTCGAGCCTATTCGGGCAACAGCAGAGCACAGGGACGACCGGCGGTGGTCTGTTTGGATCGCAGCCGGCGGCGAGCACTAGCACGGGCGGGCTGTTCGGCCAGCAGCAGCAGCAACCGCAGCAGAACACTGGCGGCGGACTGTTCGGCCAGCAGCAGCAACAGCCCCAGCAGAACACCTCGAGCCTGTTCGGTGGTGCTCAGCAGCAGTCTGGAACATCGAGCTTGTTCGGACAGCAGCAACAACAGCAGCAGCCCCAGCAGGGCTCGTTCGGCTCGTTCGGCGCCAAGCCAGCGACGAGCCTGTTCGGACAGCAGAGCACTACCACCCAGCCCTCCGGCGGCCTCTTCGGCCAGCAGCAACAGCAGCAGCAACCATCCACGCTGGGCCAGAGCACGACCGGCGGCCTGTTTGGACAGCAGAGCACGGCGCAGCCATCGACAGGCCTGTTCGGGCAGCAGAACAAGTCGATGTTCGGGCAGCCGGCTGGAGGTCTCGGGCAGTCGCAGCAGGCTCAGTCCCAGAGCTCGGGATTGGGCAAGACGCGCCTGGCCGATCTTCCGGAGGATGTCCAGAAGCAGATTGAGCAGCTTGAGTGGGTTCCGACGTGTGGCTTGTGCTGATGGCAGTGCGGAGTTTAAGGATAAGAAGCAGATTGGCGCGAGTATCGACATGAGCACGATTGGGCGGGCGATTTGGCAGACGAGCGCGGATGTCAAGGCTGCAAGTGATGTGAGTCATGGGTAGGGCAGGACTGCTGCGTTTCCCTGGGGACGCTTGGTGTAAGACGGGGAGATTGCGTGCTGCTGAGGCGCTCAACCTCTCCACACGTCCTCTCGCTCCGCTCTCCTGTGGTTCACGGAGGAGCATCCAAGACGCGCCGGACAGAAGACATACCTCTTCGAGACAAGACGGAGCTGACCGCAGGAACAAGCCGCTATTGCGCAGGGCCTCTACTCTCTGAGAGCGTCGTTGGAGCAGCTCGCGACGCGTGTCAATGAGCAAGCCACGGACCTCCAGAAGTTGCTGGAGACTTGGGAGGCCGCCAAGCCGCTAGAGCGGAGAAGTGCCCACATCCGGCCACTTGCGCACCGCGACTTCCCCCAAGAGTGAGTAACGGTCCAGACTGTGAAGATTTCCTGCGAACCTGGCTTGCCACGCTGTTGTGTTTCTGTGACAGCAATATGCGCAGCACGCCCGCAGACCCTTCTCTTAGCTGTGGACATGGACTGACGCCAGATTCTTCTACCGGGTCGCTAAGAGCCTCGACGAGCGCGTCAACCGGTACAAGCGCAACATCATGCTCCTCAACCGCGCGATCGCCGGCCTCGCCAACGACTCTGAGACCCTTACGCCCCAAGTCGTGGCGCAGACGATCCAGAACAACCAGTCGGCCATCATATCGCTCGCGGCACAGCTCGACCAGCTGCAGCTGCGCATGAACACGCTCCGCGCAGAGTTCACAGAGGACTACCGCGAGAAGACGAACAGCATGCGCGACCCGTTCGAGGTGGCGCGCGAGGAGAAGGGAGTCAGTTTGCTCCGTGCATAGTGTGTGCGAGTGACAGTGGGGTACATGTATGGTGGTTCTAGAGTTGGCCAACATGGACTTGTGTCTCGCGTCTTGCTGTCGCAGGGGTAGCCAATCTAACTCAGTACTTACGTGGTGAATTCGATGTTGCCAGATTTGAGTGACTCACCCCCTATGGAATACACCATGGGCGCTTTGTTGCTATTGAGGTGGGCATGCAAACTGATAGGCAAACCACATCTCGATTCAACGCCACCGCCGCACAGACGCAAACATGGAGCGAGCAACGTCACATTGTTTGTCTACTGCAAATGCATCGACCTTCGGCGTCCACCTCGCACCTCATTCTCGCGACTTGGCGCTGTGCCCTCGACCCGCTCCTCCTATGCCATTTCCCATTCTCTGCTCTCCGCATCCATCTCGACTTCAACAACACTTTCAAGTCCACCCCTTCACCTCCATCATCCAATCCTCTCATCCAGTGCCGACACCCATCCAACCTACCTGCAGTCATTAGTCCGTCCAAAAGATCGTCCAAGCCGCCTATCCTCTCCTCCCCCTCTCCTCCCCCGCCAGTACCGTAACTACTCCAAGCATGACCGTTCCGGATCCCGGCACCGTCGATCCGGAGGCTGTCGCACGCACAGCCCGCCCCGTGGTTCCAGACGACATTCTTCGGCACATCATCCGCCTTGTGCCGCGAGACGCCCTGCCTCCGCTACGTGCTACCTCCAAGCGTCTCCGTGCGATCGTCGATCAGAGGCTCTGCCGCCATCTGGTCCTCACTCAGAGCGACTACGAGGGCATATGGCGCCCACAAGGGACGGATGTGCGACTTTGGACCTTCAACCGCAATAGAGTTGGGGTAAACATCTGGTCTGGCGATGCCGCCGGCAGTAAGGAGGCCCAGCATGACCTGTGGGAGGCATTGACACTGTATTTGCCACTGGTTGTGCTTGGGTTAGCGCAATTGGCGAATGTGGCCTACTTCCATCGCGTTGTTTCCAGTACCTACAGACGAAAAGGGTTCGACCACATCGCCGTAATCGACAATGCTCTCGCCGGCTTCTACACCATTGTTCGCAACTTACGAGGTAATCTGGAAGCCAACGCCCGCCTCGACCAATATGATCCGCGCTTCGCCCTCTCTCGGGTTCTCGATATCCAACAAACGAGGTACATAATGAACGTGGATAGCATGGAGGGGTCTCTCGCCCATGTCCGCCTAATCCGTCAACGCGACACAGAGTCGGAGCACCGCAACTTCTTCCCAATCATGCGGCCATTGGGCGGCTTCAATTTCGCCGTGCACTCTGTTCTGGAGCTCTTCCAGTCGACAGCGACGTATGTGCGGTTTATGGACCTCCAGGCAGGTTTGAACTCCACCGCGATGGATGCGGGCCGCGTTGGCCGCCTCGTACTCAATGTGCTCTTCGACCCCGAGTCCGTGCTGAAGTATGATACGAGCGAGTTCACACCGCCCATCCTTGGCCCCGAGTTCGAGTGCGACTGGATTTACGTGATGCTCACACCGCATCCTGCTGCGACGGGCAGCCGCTCCGCCTCTCAATCCGCCCACGACTATCAGCCGCAGGACGGGCTCCTTCGCCTCCTGGCACTGTACCTCCCAAAGTTATGGTTCTCCCTTCCCCCTAATCGCCGGTTCGTATTCGTCGGTGCGGAGACCTGGCGCGACGAGTGGCTTGGAACAACACCAGCGGTGCGTCTTGACAACACGGCAGCCGGACTGAGGACCGCTGTACTCTCTCTTTCCAAAACTGAGGCAGCGGCCACTCTTGTTGGACGCTTTAAGCAGTGGCTCTGGAAGTCAACCAACTCGTATCTGGGCCCAGCGCACGCCGACGACGTGAGGAAGGCGATACATTTCATCACGTTGGACGAGTTCCGTGAGGTCATCGCCGACGACGAGCTCTTCCCCTTCATTATGTCCCCGAATGCGACGTTATAGGGTGAGTCGATGAAGCGTGGCCATAGCTGACGACAGGCCTCCGACAGCTTCAGTGGTCGTCTGGTGATGAAATGAGGAGTAGAGCGGTAGTCAATGGAGGAGCCTCGTAGAATGGAGAGGAATGGTTAGATACAGCATGTAGCTGGCATGCTTACCGCCTTGTCCTCTAGAATCTGATTGCGTCGTATGGAGCCTTCAGCCCGACCAGACCGGTGCCCTCTGCCTCGGCAGACGCGGACTCGCTATACGCGGCGTCGGCGGAGCAAGCAAGGTTTATATCCGCAAGCGGGCCGAGTCGGATGTTGTTCTCTTCCGGCCCATCGTCTGTTCATCTCCGCTGGTGGGCAGCCATCCGCGGCAGGTAGGTATGAGGCGACGTGGCGCTCAGGAGTTGTCGTGTCCTCGAAACTGCCCTATAATCAACAAGGGACTCCCTCACTCACCACCTCTTTCCTACTCGTCGCCACCTATCCTTGAGGGTCGTCAACGCTGCCTGTCGGACTTGCTCGGCGTACGACTCGTTCCGTCCCACTTCCGAACGCCGGGCTCAATGGATGAAGGTGTGGGGTCCTATCATAAGCAAGAACGGTCACACAGTCCAGAGTTGAGTCATGAGCGCTCTGCGGCGCGCTGACTGTGATTGTTAGGTTATGAGTCTACCTGGCTGATCTCTCAGTACGGGTCTGTCGGGGACGCTCAGAAGCCACAAACCAACCGAGAGTTGCGCGGTGCCAAGACTGGGTAGGATCAATAACGAGACGACTGTTGATAAACCCGCGTGCGCGGTTGGATAATAAAGGAGCCGCGAGCATGCCGGTTGTCTTTCGACCAACTGACCGAGGTCAGTCACGCGATGCTCATTAGCGCCGACACATGACCTCAGGTAGCTCAATCGGCAGGGTCTTGATGTCGTACTTCTTACAGCACCGCCGCTCTGTGCACGGCCTGTGAAGCACATCCACACTGAGAGCCACAGAAGTGAAGTGGCAGCGGGACTGATAGGCCGGTATGAGGCACGGAACGATGAACAAGGAAGAGGAAGACGGCGACCTTCGGCAAGTTAAACAAGAGGGAGGAATGTGGGGTTCAGGAACGTAAATGCGGGGGTTAGATAGCAAGAATTACTACTTGCGGCCAAAATCATGACTTCGGCCATCGGTGTCAATGGGCGGCAGTCCCACCCCGATCACTCTCTCGTTACCCCTCCGTTGGCCTTGGTGGCCTTGGGTGGCTTCGCAGCTGAGTCTGGACAGGACTAGTCCTTCGAAAATGCAGATTATCAGCTGACGCTACTTGTTCGGTTACGCGCGGTAGGAGCTGCCTGAGCTGTCTGAGCTGAAGCACTCAGAGTTGCCTCTTTTGGCGTTGACTTCCCAGCCCCTCGCTGATCTCCAATCCACAAGCCACGGTGATGACGCAGATAACTGTTCCGGAGGGACTGGCCCCACTTGAGACAGTGGGTCAATTGCTTACCTTACTTTTCCCGAGAGCGACAACGGGTAGACGCCGTGGAGACCCAGTGCCAGGTACCACATCGATGGTTGTGCAGCTGGCCTTGGTCCCACACGGCCGCACGGGTAGCTGATCAACAAAGTGGGCAAGCGGCAGTGATTGTCCGTATCGATGGGATGTGAGCGTAAGCCAGGCAGCGAGCCAGCCAACCGCAGAGGTCGAGTTGCGAGAAACGGCTGACCTAGAACAGGAACGTATCTAGGATGAAGCACTAGGCTACATCATCGACGCATTACCGCCCCACGTCACTTGCGCTCGTTGGTGTGGGTCACGAGCGCTCGCAACCATGAGCGTGGGTACAAGAAGGGTGAGAGACCGTTTGGCTGGCCTCCCCACCTCTTCATTACCCCACCTGTCAGTCAGCCTGCTCGCAACGACAACGACAAGCGTCCTCGGGACAGGCAGTGAACCACTCGTATTGTAACTTGATAACACCCCCGTCTGCAACCTAGCGAACATGCCCGCTTTCCAGGACGGCATCGCCGAGACCGAGATCCCGGTCGGCGACATGGTCCAGACCGATGTCCTCATCGTTGGCTCTGGACCCGCCGGTGGCTCGGCGGCTCTCTTCCTGGCTGAGCTCGGAATCCCGGCTCTCCTGGTATCCAAATACGTGAGTCGCGATGTGGGAGGAGAGGGGGCGACGTCCGACTCGTTGGGCCCCACGGTGACAGCTCTGACTGATTCCAGCGCTTCACGGCCAACACGCCCCGTGCCCACATCACCAACCAGCGCAGCATGGAGATCATGCGTGACATGGGCATTGAGCAGGCTGTCCAGGCCGAGGCGGTCCCTCACGACCAGTGCGGCGACACTGTGTTCTGCACCTCCCTCGCTGGAGAGGAGATCGGCCGCATTCTCACCTGGGGTAACCACCCGGCCCGGCAGGCCGACCATGTCCTCGCGTCCCCGAGCTCGATGTGCGACATCCCCCAGACGTACCTTGAGCCCATCCTCGTGAACGCCGCAGCCAAGCGCGGCACCCACATCCGCTTCTCCACCGAGTACCTCTCGCACACGCAGGACGACACTGGCGTGACTGCGACAGTGCGCGACCGCCTTAGCGGTGAGGTGTACAAGATTAGGGCCAAGTACATGATTGGTGCGGACGGTGCGCGATCCATCATCCAGCAGGAGCTCGGCCTGCCCATGGAGGGCAAGATGGACATTGCTGGATCCATGAACATCACCTTCAAGGCCGACTTGGCCCGCTACGTCGTCAACCGGCCCAGTGTGCTCTACTGGGTTATCCAGCCGGGCTCCAACATTGGCGGTATCGGTGCCGGAGCAGTCCGCATGGTGCGCCCATGGAACGAGTGGCTCATCATCTGGGGTTACGACATCAACAAGCCGCCTCCGGTCGTCGACGAGGCGGAGGCCACCAAGATCGTGCGCAACCTGACGGGTATCCCCGACCTCGAGATCGAGATTACCGGCAAGTCGCTGTGGGGCAACAACGAGTGCTACGCCACCCACTTGCAGAAGGGGCGTGTGTTCTGCGCTGGTGACGCCATCCACCGCCACCCGCCGTCCAACGGTCTCGGCTCCAACACGTCCATTCAGGACAGCTACAACCTGTGCTGGAAGATTGCCGCTGTTCTCCGCGGCGAGGCCAGCCCCAGCCTGCTCGAAACCTACTCCCAGGAGCGTGCACCCGTTGCCAAGCAGATTGTCACGCGTGCCAACAAGTCGAGCCGTGAGTTCGTCCACCTCTTCGAGGCCCTCGGCATCCAACCCGGCATGGACGAGAAGAGCATGGCCGACGCCATCGAGGAGCGCAAGGCCCCCACTGAGGCCGGCAAGAAGAAGCGCGCCGCCCTCGTCAAGGCCATGGACCAGAAGCACTACGAGTTCAACTGCCACGGTGTCGAGCTCGGCCAGTTCTACACCTCGGACGCCATCATCAGCGACGGCACCAAGCCCAAGCACGAGCGCGACCCTGAGCTGTACTACCAGCACACGACGTCGCCCGGTGGCCGCCTGCCTCACTGCTGGGTCGGCGACAACATGCACAAGCAGAGCACCCTCGACATTGCCCCGTACAAGACCTGGACCCTCATTACGGGTACCACGGGCGAGAAGTGGGTCGAGGCCGCCAAGGCTGCCAGCGGCAAGCTTGGGATCAAGCTCAAGACCGTCGTCATCGGCCCTGCTAGGGACGTCGAGGACTTGTACTACGACTGGGCGCACCTGCGTGAGGTCGAGGAGGACGGCTGTCTCCTCATCCGGCCCGACAAGCACATTGCTTGGCGCAGCATGTCGATGGCCAAGGACCCCGCGGGCGAGCTCACCAGCGCTCTCACCAAGGTTCTGGGCAAGTAATCGGAAACGCAGCAACATTAACATGAGAGATATCAGAAGCGTGGTTCCGCCAGTGGCTTTATGACAAGTGTGTTTTCAGTGTAACAGATGCAATGTGTTCTTGGTGTTGCGGTGTGCCGTGGTGCAGGCAGTTGATCACATACGTCGCGACCCATTGGTGTGAGCTTCGAGGTCAACTTCTCATCTACATACAGGCTACGGATGCCAGTACTTACTTTTGTCCGAGCCCTGCAGTGGATACATTCTTGCTTCTAGACTACACAACACCACCCATCACCACCAACGCATTCTCACACAGCGCAACTGCCACCTCCCTCCCAGCCGCCCTCACAACACTAGCACCAAGCAACGCCCCCCTTGCTCCACCACCGACGCCAACCACTCCCTGGCGCGCCGAAGTGGAGTCCTCGGGTGGATAGTAGACGTAGGCGTTGCCCGTCCCCGTGCCCGACCCACTGTCGAGCGCGAGCACCGTCGTCTCCCCATTCTCCTTCGTCAAATGGCGCACAAGCCGGAGGTCGCGCTTGGACGAGATGACGAACGCGAGGGCGGGGTTGGTGCCGAGGTGGATCCACGGTGTGCGTGCGGGATCCGAGGGGGGCGGGGCGAAGACGAGCCCGTCGACTGCCTGTTTGACGATAATCCCCGTGTGGGAGGGGAGATCGCCTGCAGGGCAGAGGGGGAGGGAGAGGACGGTGGCGGATTGCCGCGACCAGGTGGGGACGCCGTTCGCGATGTGCCCGAGTACGACGAGGCGGCCTACGCCCTTGTGGGTTTGGAGGTCGGCGAAGGCGCCGTCTTCGTCCATGTCGTCGTCCGAGTCCATGTCCATCTCCTCCCTCAGCAGCGCCGGGATGGTCGGCGCGTTGCCGTGCGGCTCCCCCTCTCCATCGGCAGCGGGCTGGGCGCGGGAGAAGGAGGCACGGATAGACTCGAGTGTCGCCGCGTCGAACGTCTCGGGGACGTCGTCCTCGTCGTCGCTGTCGGCCGGGACGAAGGCCGATGCCCAGCGCATGTCGTCACCAGTCTTGGCGAGGGTGAGCTCGAGCTCGGAGCCGTCGAACGTCCATGTCGACTCCGAGACGCGGATCTCGGACCAGAAACTGTGTTCCTTGTTCAACCAGGCGGCAAGGTCCGGTGAGAGTGCAGCGGAGGTGACCTCGAATGTCACGGAGGACGGCTGGAGGTTGACGCTGATCTCGCCCTTCTGGACGCCAGACGGGAGGGCGATAGTGATCGTCACGCTGGCCTGGTCCTGCGTCCAGCGGAAGTTGTACTTCTGCTCTCCAGCAGGCTCGGCCATGGCGACATCCTCCTCATCGTCTTCCGCCCACTCGTCCACCTCCTTCTCCTCCCTTGCGCCGAGACCGCGCTTGGCCAACGCCTCCTCCTTCTCCCTTGCGGCCCTCTGCGCCGGCGTCTCCGTTACCCTCATCTTCTTCCCCGCCTCCTCCCCAAACGGCTCTTCCGACAGTACGATCCACCCATCGTCAGCCCACACCGCGTAGTAAGGCAAGTCGGGCCCTGGGAGGCGCCACGACGGAGCTAGAGGCTCCGGTGCATCGTCACCGGCGTTCGCCTTGCTCACGTCAACCGTGACTTCGAGGAGCTCAAACGTCGTCTGTCGCGGCTTGAATCGCCCTCCCTCCGTGACGTTGTGCACAATCGCCCGTGCCAGAAGGAGGCGATACTCGGAGCCAGAGCCGTGCGCCGCGTACAGTAGGAAGGGGACGAGGGCGCCGTCAATCTGCAGGTCGTACCGAGCAGTGAAACCTTGTTCTGTCAGGATGTAGAGCGAGCCGGAGCCGGTGGAGACGGCCCATGTCGAATCGTTGAGTGGGAGGGCGCGTGGGAATTCGGCGACGTGCGCTTCGGAGGAGATGGGCGGGGGGAGGGAGGCAAGGGTCTTGAACGACGGCTCGAGGTTGTCCTGGGGTCAGCAAGTGCCTGGGTATGGCCATGCATGAAGGAGGCGTGAGAGTGTCTGGGCACCAGATGAGGAGGGAATAGAAGGTGTTGTACTGCTCATCCCATCTCCACAGCCCATCATGACCTCTCACACGCACCAAGCCATCGGAACGCAACTCACATTCAGCTCAAAGCACACAACATTCCACTTCTTATCCACATAAACTCCCCGCCGTCCTTGCGCCTCCAGATGATTCCACGCGATGCGCGCGCGCACCTCCCTAAATCCCAGCTGCTGCGAATTGTACGACACGCGGCTCTGCGTAGCGCCCTGCCCCGGTAGCGGGAAGGCGTGGACGTCGGTATCGGGGTCGAGGGGACGGAGGCGGTAGGTCTCGAAGCGCGGGACGAGGCGGGTGCGGTCGGCGGCGAGGAGCTCGGCTGGGCGGGACTGCATCGTGTCGCGGGGCGGTAGAGGAAAGGCCGGGTAGAGGAGAGGGGCGGGCAAAGAAGAGATTGGGCAGAGGGGAGATGGGGGGAGACGGGAAGAGATGTGGAAGAGAGCAGAGATGGAGATGAGGAGGGAGGAGCTCGCGAATAGCTTTCTTCGATGACGCTCTGGAAAGTGGAGGCTGACGGCGGAATTTGAGCGCGGGGCGGAAATTGGCCGGTCGCGGAGCTGCATCTAGACACGCATACATTTCTACAAACAACATAGATACAAGATGCGGACGGTGTCCATTCCGAGAGTGTGAGGTCTCATACTGATTCAAGGTCGGAGAGGCATCCGTTTGGCGACGCGCGAGGCAAGGCTAGGTGAAGTGGTGTGAACGCCAAGCACCAGGGCAGGAACATTCTATCTGTGCGTAATGGCATGTAACATGCACAACGGGCCTGATTATGACGGTCGAGCCTCTGCCAGAAGCCTACGCCAGACCCAGCATGTCGCGCACGACTCCCAGCCCCGCGCTCTCCATGGGCCCGCCAAGGAGCCGCGCCCACGTCCCGCGCAGAAGGAGGAACCCGATGACCATCCAGATCCAGTCGCGGTCGGTCCTCTTCGCGACGGCCCCAGGCTTGCCACTACGCGGCGCATACGCCTTGGTCTCGGCGACCTTGCGCAATCCCTCGGCGGGGGTCGGGCGTTCCTCGGGCTTGCGGCGGGCGAACAGCGACATGACGCGGTTCAGGCCTATGGCACGCTCCAGTGCCGAGCGCCAGGCTTGGAGACGAAGGAGGAAGAGCCAGAGCAGAGTCTTGACGAGGTCGCGTTTGCGGTTGCGGCCGTACCGAGGGCGAATGGCGTAGCCTTCGCCGTTGGCTTGCGGGACACGAACGACGGGATAGCCGAACCATGGATTCGAGGAGGAGAACTGCACGTCGGGGGCCTCAGCGGGAGGAGGGGCTTGCGCGTGCACGGGCGCTGGGGCGAGCATGGGAGGTGAGGTGGCTTCAGGCTCTGCCTCGTCCTCCGGCAGCGGCGAGTGGTCCGACTGCGGGGACCCGTCTGGCTCGGAGTGCTCGGAGTGCTCTGGGGACGACATGACGTCCAGGCCAAGTGAGGACGCGTGCTCTGGCGAGAAATACTGCTCTAGCCCACGGGCGTGGTGTGCTTGCAACTGCGAGGCATACTCGGCGGGTGTGGATGCCCGTCCAGTCCCCGGTGTGGAGCCCGCGGCCTCAGCAGCCTTCTGCTGCGACACAGCTCTCCGTGCCGCAATCGTGCTTGCGCCGAGCTCGAGCATGGCGGGTCGTAGCAAGCGCCGCTTTTGCACGACTGGTTGAGGTGGTGGTTTTGGCGCTGGCTCCTCGTCCTCCGAATCAGAGAGGAAGTCGCGGTGGGCCAGCCGTGAAGGGGAGAGATAGAGGTGGAAGTCGCTCAAGCTCTTTATGCGTTGTATGGTGGTGGCGGACGTGTCGACGATCAGCTTCTGCTTCTCGCCGAACAACGCGTCGGACGAATCCTCGCCATGCTTCGTCATGGTGAGTTTCGAACCCAGACCAGATAAGGCCATGTACGAGTTCTTCCGACTTGGTGGTCGCGACCTGGACGTCGGACTTGGCGGGGCGGTGTGGAAAATGTCCGCAATGGAAGATGTTGACGCGTTGCGGCTCGGCGCGAGTCGTCGATGGGAGGGTTCGCGAGACGATGCGCGGCTGCCTGCACGAGACGCGTTGCGTGAAGGGCCACGTGATGGTGCACGCGAGCCTGCACGCGACCCCGGGCGAGAGTAGGGGTGAGGACGGGCAATCGAGTAGCGCCGCAACATGATTTCTGGATCAGGTGCGAGGTCGCTGTTGCCTCCATATGCTGTTGCGTGAGCTACGGCCATGTATGCCATAACTCACCTTCGGGAAGCGAGTCGAGATCGAAGACCTCGGCCGTCTGTTCCTTGTTCTCGAGGAAGACGACCTTTTCGATGGCTGACCTTGGTAGCAGGCGCTTGATGACTGAGTTCCACATGGTGCGATGGCTCCAGCCTGCGTTAACAATGTAGACGGTTTCGAAGACGCCCGGGAAGGAGTTGTGTCCAACGCTGAACAATGTCGGAAGGAGTTCAACTTCCTGTAGTGGTCAGCAAGAAATGTTTGACGACGAGCGCCCAGCCAAGCGGCGAGACCTGCCCGCGTGCAATAGGGGTTGACATATTCTGCGGCAAGAGCGACAAGAGCACGGACACATGGCAGTCGAGGCCAAGAGGTGGGTCCAAGCTGTGGCCGTGCGCCCAGGAATGCTGGCACTGCCATCTCGCGACCGTCTTGCCCGACTCGGCTGCCCGCGTGGGCGCCCTCGCCACCGGCGCCACATGTCAGTCACACAGGTCTGCCAGCCGCAGCCAGCTCTGTCTGACCCTCCTGTGCCCTCCACTTTGGCGTTCATGCCACAGGGGAAGATCTTCGCCCTCCTGGTGACAACCGGACACCCTAGCACCCGAGCAACTACCGGCACCGCCCTGTCGTGGAGCCCACTCACCAAGTTGCGATACCCCGCATCCTTCGCGTCGACAAGCAGCACTGCACCTTCGGCTCCCGTTCCGTGCCGATGCGCGATCCAGTAATCGGCGAGGACTCGGCGCACCATCTCGAGCCCGAACCACACCCAGTCCTTGAGCTCCTGGAGGGATCCATCCTCGTCGCGCGTGACCTCGCGCAGGGACAGAACGGCGATGGGGTGCCCCAACTTGTCGGTCTGGGAGAGAGGCAGCATGGTGAAGAGGTTAGACGCGGGCGGCGGCGGGATCGCACCCGATAAGCCGTGTTCGACTCGTTTGGCGCAGGAGGCTAGGAGAGCGGTGTGGGCTTTCTCGTCGTCAAAGTGGTTTCGCTGCGAGTCAGTGACGGGGCTTAGCTGGTTGAGCCGAAAGATGAAGGGGCAGGTATAGAGAGTAGTCAAGTGAAGTGCGCAAAGGGGCAGGTATAGAGAGTAGTCAAGTGAAGTGCGCAAAGGAGACTCACCCGCAAAGCTCGAAACGCGTTGCCACGATCAGCCGCCCAGTCGTCCATCCCAGCGGCGACGGCTGGCTCCCATCCTTCCTGGGCGCCAAGCTCGCTGACGTCGTCACCGAGTTCGCGTAGGAGCTGATCGACCTCGCCGGCGTGCGCGCCGAGTTCGTCGCGGCGGGCCTTGAGGCGCCGCACCGCCGCGCTGAGGAGGGGCGGGGTAGGGCCTGGATCAGGATCTGGGAGCTCGGTCGTCATTGTCTAGATGAGATGTCGCTCGGGCCGCCGCAAAGAAATGAAAGTTAGGTGGAGGGAGAGTGGGGTTGTTCCACCCTGGGCCGGGTGGCGGGAATGAGGATCGTGCGTGGCGAGAGGTGTGTGATGTATGCAAGTGAAAGGACTGTATGTGGTGATTGATGCAGTGTAAATATAGATGGCAGCGATGACGATGGCGATGAGAATGACGATGAGAGATGAGAGATGAGATGAGAGGATGGATAGCAGGATGGCTGAAGAGAGATACGTATGAGGCAAGTTAGTCTAAGGCACCAACCACACCAAGCCCCCCGCATCACGCGCCGATCAATGGCCGTCCCTTTCCAACATTACAATCTCTCATCTCACCTGCATCCACCGAGGCTCTACCTAACAACTACTGCAATGCCCTTTCTACCTACTCCATTCTTAATCTCATCCAGTCCAAGCACCTTTTCCAATTGTGCCCAACTCATCCCCATCCGCACTTGAATCTCGTCCGTGTGATGGTGCCCGTCTAAATACCCCAGCAACTCATCCTCGAGCTCGTACAGCCGTCCCTCGCGCTGCCTGCTCACTTGTGACACGCCAAGTCCACTGTTCGTAGTGGCAAACGTGCTCAATCCGCCGCCGGAGCGCATCGTATTCGTTCGCCGACTCGAGATGCTTGGATGTGTATCACCCAGGCTGCCGAGCGACCGTCCGGTGGCGTCCTTGGCCCCGATGCGCCCCGCGGAGGCCCCCGATTTCCGATTGGGTGGAGTCCCGGCCACCTGACTGGGCCCTTGGCTCTGGCTACCCGGCGAGACACCCATGATGCTCGTTGCGCTCCCTCCCGAACGGAGAGTGAACTGGGACTCGCCACGGCTGTCGCCGGTGCGAGAGAAGCCAGATTCGTTGCGGAAGTCACGGGATTCACGCGACTCGCGGCCAGAACGCTGGAAACCGACGCGACGGCGGTTGGGGTCTGGTGCAGCCGAAGACATGGCTGTCCCAACGCCGAGGCCGGGACCAAGGAGAAGGGGAGCTGTTCTATCTACCATCACGGGCCAGCGATGGACGCGCGTCAGGAATCCTTTGATGATACCGAAGGAGACGAACCGGCGTGGGTCGATGCCTTTGCTCGCAATCCCGTTCTCCTCGTACCACCGGTTTACTGTGATGCCGGGGTTGAGCTTGGCGTACAGGGTCGCTAGTGATGGCCAGTCCAGTATGGGGAAGCCGTTGCGGGTGACGTATACGCCGCACTCAGATATCACGCTCTCGTCGGCGACCAGTCGTGGGAATGAGCTGGTGACGGTGTACATGTTCGAGAACTGGAAGATGTCGATCTGCTGTCAGCACTGGCGATGAAGTTGGTCCTCACCATCATGATGACCTGGTAGAACAGCATGTGCCGTAGGGTTTCCCGAACTAAAGCGGCATCCGCGTCGGCGAGCTGGGCAATCCTCGCGCTGTGATTTATGCCGTCGAGGTGGTCCGTGACACGCCCAGCCGTGATATCCCAGTTCTGGTCTTTGAGCGATTTAAGGTCGACGAGGGGGATAGGCACATCCCAGTCGTTGCATTCTGGTGGGTTGGCTGTTGTCAGCTGAGACTCATGCGGTGGCAGCTCACGGTAGAAGGGGAAGAGCTTGAGCTCCAGGGAGTTGTACCCGTCCAGCGGAATCGATGTCTCAGAGTACGAGTTGAGATCCTCGAAGATCTGCTCCAGCACCGCCAGAAGCGGCGTATGGTGCGGCTGGGGCGCAGACAGGTATCCCGTATCAAGCTATCGTCAGCACCCATCTTGGTCGCGGAGCCCACCTCGGCGCTACGCAGGATGCGCGCGGTCTTGCGTACGACCGGCTCGAAAGCAGCCAAACTCGCACTCGCCCGGAACACGAAGCACACATTCCACATATACTGGTTGCGCTGATACCTTCCCGCCTCGCCCTCGAGGACCATCGGCAGCCCGATGATGCGGTACTCGTATCTCCTCTCAGCCTCGTCGTCGCTGTCGCCCTCCTCCCCGTCGAGGCCTCCGGCACCGTTGGCGTCCCAAGCCCCTTGGGCGCGGAAGGAGACGAGTTTGCCATGCAAGCTTTTCTTGGGGATGACGTACTCGCTCATCATCCCGAAGTCGAGAAGCGCCGTAGTCTGACGGTGGCCCAGCGCTGGCGTGCCCTCCCGCCGGTCGCGGTGGTCGCGGGCATGGTGGGAGTGGTGGTTGGCATTGTGATGCGAATGAGAATGGGAATGGGAATGCGAGTGGGGGTGAGAATGAGAGTGCGAGTGGGAGTTGTGGGTGTGGGAGGTGTTCGGCGGATTGGGCGTCGCGCTACCCGTATGGCTAGGGCTCGAGTTGAGGGTACTCGATATAACGAGGGACTGGGAGAGCGACGACGAGAGATCCTTGTGCGTCCCCGAAGTCGACGACGAGCTGATTCCCGACCCATTGGTGTTGCCGACGAGAGACGAGCCAGGGATGGCGGATATGGGCTGTGGATGCGATATCCTCAGCGGCGACGGCGACGACGCCCTAGCCTGCGCGGCTATCGAGCGCGGCCGGCTGCGATCGCGTCCGCGCTCACTCCTATCTCCCCGGTCACGCGTCGTCGAGCGTGATCGCGAGCCGGACGGCGAGCGGGCGCCGAGGCCGCCATCGTCGGAGGCGGAGGAGGAGATGAGGCGTTCGGGGACTTGGTGCAGGACCGTCGGGCCGGCGACGGGGTCGAACGTGGCGTAGAAGAGCTGCCGTCAGTGGTTGATTGCGGACAGGTGGGGAGGTGGGTGGGAGGGGGAAGAAGTCGACGCACCCCGACAATCTGCGGTAAGAAGGACCTGGAGTCAGCGATGATCAAATGGGAGACGTACTCGTCCGTGATGCCGCCGCCCGTGTGCATCGCGTCGCTGTTGTGGGCGGGTTGGGTGGCAAGTGGATGGAGAAGTGTCGGATTGCGTGAAGTTGGATGCTGGTCATGACGCGGGGGAATCCATCCAAATACGACCTCCACTCGGCTCGTCCACCCCCGGATCCCTCCACCCCTCCCAGATGTCCAATTGTTTGCACCCCAACCATACTCGCCGTGCATGTAGCTACAATAGAATGCCATATACGCTACAACTAGATGCTCTTCTTCCCGCGGACCTGCTCATTGAGCACGGCCAGCTTATCCCACACCGTCGATCCGTCAAGATAACACCCCTTGAGCCACCTGGTGCTCTCTCCCGGCACGATGACTGTGCCGTCCCGCTCCACCTCCTCGTCCGTCTTGTCCCTAAACGCCTTGCGGGCATGGAGCACGCGCTGGTTGTCGAAGAGCACACACTCGCCCTCCTTGAGCAGGAACTCGTGCCGGAACTGCGGGTCCTCGAGCGCCGCCTGGAACGCGGAGCACGCCTCGTAGAACTCGGTCTCGGCGGCCAGTGTGGCCTGACCGTTGGCGTCGATCGGGCGCTGCACGGCGGGAGCCTGGAAGGGCGGAGACCAGTTGATCTCGGTATGCAGGCCCGGCGCGTCCAGGTCGGCGGCGGGGAGGACGGGGTGCTGGAACGAGAGGTAGTGCCCGTCGTTGTCGTACTCGTACTCGATGACGTTGCGCTGCAGCGACGCATACAGGTCGGGGCGCTCGGCCTTCAGCTTCTGAGCGGCAGCGAACGAGTCGACAAAGTACGACTCGCCGCCGATCACGCGGTTGCGTAGCGCGTGCAAGAGCTGGAAGCGGGGCGGGAGGGCGAAGTACCTGGCGTCAGTTGTAACATATGACGACAACTCACAGAAGGTCGGTGTGCAGACCAAGGTTGAGATTGGTGTACGCCACGTTCTTCGAGTTGGGCACATTCCGCACGTCCCAGGTCTCGCCGTAGAATGTGTTGCGCAGCAGGCCGATGCTCTCGGCCAACTCGCG
This sequence comes from Cutaneotrichosporon dermatis, assembly GCA_020011015.1. Taxonomy (NCBI): domain Eukaryota; kingdom Fungi; phylum Basidiomycota; class Tremellomycetes; order Trichosporonales; family Trichosporonaceae; genus Cutaneotrichosporon; species Cutaneotrichosporon dermatis. The sequence continues at coordinate 3,590,025 of JAIGNX010000001.1, read as the reverse complement.
AAGGGCACACTCCTTGTTACTCGTCTTATCCGTCGGCAGCCCACGCACGACAGCCAGGCCGTAAACCTGGAGCTGCTCCAGGAGGCGCAGAAGCGCCTTCGGGCGCGCCTCAAGCTTCCCACCAGGCGCAGCCTGCAGATCCGCGTACTCCGTGTAGAAGTTGGTCGCGTCGCGCTTCAGCGTGTCGCGATCCCATAGACGGCGCTGCAGCGTGTTCTCGATGTACGACGTCCCGCGCACGCGACCAGCGTTGAGACGGCGAATCAGGCCGAGGGAATAGAACCCCTCGTGGTCGGCCCACTGGACGAACAGGCCCTTCTCGCCACCCTGTTCCCCAATACGCGCGTTGAGCTCAGTCTGGCCCGCGACCTCGCGCCACGCCTCGCCGGACGCGTGCGTCTTCTGCCGGGTCGAGGGGTGGATGCACTGAGGGCAGGGGCAGGCGTCGCGCAGGCGCGCGAAGCTTAGGACGCCCTCGACGCGCTCGATGACGCCGGAGTCTGTTGCGGGGGCAGGGCCGGCGTAGTACACGTAGCCGGGTCCGGTGGAGAGGATCTCGTCGGCCGTCTCGAGGAGGATGCGCTCAGAGGCCTGGCCGTTGGGCTCGGCGACGGCGGCGGCGGAGTGGGCCTTGCGCTGGTGTGTGGCGCTGGCGCGGGGCTGGTGTCAGCGCTGCAGTGTCGGGTAGAGGGATGCTCTATGGGGATTCGGCTGCAGGGCAGCTAGCCCTTGGACGGTCGCCGCTTGGCCAACATTCGCCAGCGCGCTAGTATTGCCCACTAAGAGCGGCATTATGGCGCGTCCACATCCCAAGATAGTAGTAGGGCATCAGGCCCATCCCCATACCACAGATCTTCGGAAGTTGCACGCAATACGAACCGGCGCCACACCTAAAATGGCGTCCGAGTCAGACCGAAGCATGCCACAACCGAGACCAACGACAGACCACAACCGAGACCAACGACAGAGTCAAGCACGTTCAGTAGAACGCCGAAATCTGTGTCGCGCCCATCCCTCCTGCTTCGCTCGAAGCAGACAAGGAGTCTTTGCAGGTGCCTCCCAGTCGCCTCCATGGGCTCCGGCTACGATTTCGCGCGTCCTGCCGGACAACAAGCCATAGCCGACGTGGCCCCTCGCCCCCCTTGCGCTCCCAACTCCAGCAGCGGCGTGGACTCACCGTGGTATGGAGCAGCCGCGTGCCCACTAGCACATGAGGGCTCTCCCGCGGCGGCGGGCATCCAGCAATAGCGGGCCGGGCTTGGCTGCGTGGCATTGGGCGCGCGGAGAGCTTGGGGAGGCGGGCGAAGCGGCGCATGGTGGTGGCGTGCGGTCGAAGTGGGGAGACACAAAAGCGAGCGTGTTTATCGAGAGACTAAGAGGGAGATGTCAAGAGAGCAAGAGCAAGAGCAAGAGCAAGAGTGAGGGCGTGCGAGCCAGTGGGGTTGGACAGTTCGGAGGATGAACGTCGGGCTTGCGGATGGACATGGAATATCAGGCACGACAACAACGGCGGATAGGAACGGTAATTAGACTTGGCGGAATAGCCGAGGGAACACGTGGTAATTAGCCCCGTCCTATTCCCCTCCTAATCGATCTATTACTTCACCTCCTTTAAGGTAGACCGGGGACCCCGCACTGTTCCGGGTACCGGCTAGTCCCATCTCGACGCGGTCACCTTTGACCGGTCATGTCGTTTCCATCGCCCGCCGCTGACATTTCGTCAACATCCTCGACAGCTCATAAGCCCTCCTCCTTCCTCTCTCCTTCACCCTCTTGCCCATCTACCCCCGTCGAAGCCCACACAATGCCCCTCGTCGAACTCTCCCGCCCCACGCCCACCGTCTGGCAGCTCACCCTCAACTCGGGGCCTGACAACCGTCTCCGCCCCGACCTCCTCGGCGAGCTCGCGGCTCATCTCGACACCATTGAGGCCGAGTGGCGCAAGTCTGGCGGCGGGAAGAGCATGGACAAGCGCGGCGAGCACGGCGGCGCCGGTGCCGTTGTGATTACCAGCGCGTTCCCGAAGTTCTTCTCGAACGGTCTTGACCCGACTGTGCTCATGACGTCGCCGAACTTCTTCGAGGGTGAGTCGACGGCGCAGCTGAGGGGGTGTGCTCGAAGTTAGAGCTGGAGACCTGCGTCGAGTGGGCGGTCGCCCCGGATGGAGTGGGAAGGAGAGCGCAGTGATGGGCAGATATACGCCATGGGAATGATGCGTGCGGAACGTGGGCGGATTTCGATGAGTTGGAACATCCTGCGCTTCTGGCCAGTCAGCGGCACAACTTTGCTCACACACAGAGGTCTACGACCCGGTCATCTACCGCATCCTGACCTTCCCCCTCGTCACGGTCGCTGCCGTCAACGGCCACGGTATGTGAGCATCGTCTCTGTCACACTGACCGCAGCCTTCGCCGGCGGCATGGTCCTCGCCCTCGCGTGTGACTTCCGCATCATGAACGCGGACAAGGGCATGATGTCGATGAACGAGGTGAGCGCGCAGTTGTGACCTTTGGGCGGCGGCTGTATCCTTTCATCGACAGAGGCGCGAAGCTGGTCGAGTTCTTGAAGGTCTCTTTGCGTTCTCAAGCAAGGATCTGCCTCGAACACGGGGATAGCCTTTCCGCCGGCCCCCTTCCTCTCTCTCACGATTATCCACTAGCCATGATACCCCTTCTCAACACTCCCCACCTCTCCCCGTGTCTCCGCCACCCATGCTAACCCCAGCTCCTCATCGGCCTCCCGCTCCCGAACTCGTTCGCCACGTTCCTCGAGATGCGCCTCAACGGCCCCGTGCTCCGCGACACCCTCCTCGCCAAGCGCTGGAAGCAGAGCGAGCTTCTCGCTCACGGCCTTATCGACGAGATGGTCCCCGAGGCCAAGGTGCTTGAGCGCTCCATCGAGGTCGCGACGCGCGAGGGCGCCAAGATGGGCTCGGGCACGTGGGGTGCGATCAAGGTGAGTGTGCGGCTTGAGGGAAGTGGACTGCACGGAGGGATTGGCGGCAAGAGAGAAGGCCAGGGAAGCAAGAAGGAGCACTCGCGGAAGAGGCAGCGGGTGTGAAGACTGGCAGAGCCGTCCCCAAACAACTGTCCCGGCAGTACCAGCTGCTGTGTAGCCAGCGGACAGTGGTCCTGGTGAAGATTGAGGTGCTTGCTCATCAGAGGCCATTTGTGCCCTCCCACGCCCCACTGAGAGAGACAGCTAGACAGTGCAGCCGCTGACACCCAGGACGGCCTGTACCACGCCGTCATCGACGCCTCCCGCGGCGGCCGCCAGGTCCTTATGCCGCAGCAGGAGGGCGCCAAGTTCTTCGCGCGTCTCAAGCGCCAGGCGACGGCTGCGAAGCTCTAACTGTCTAAAGAGCGGAACAGGCTGGGGGGACGAAGAGCAGCGCAGCAAGGGGGAGTCAGAAGGAGCAAAACTTGTAGAATATGAGTATGCCAGGCGTTGTGTAGTATAAGACCGACATCCGTTCATCCAAGCCAACACCTGGCCGACTGTCAGCTGATGCTATACGCCCGTTCCGCTGGCGCACGACGCCCAGCATATGGTCCACACTCTCTTATTCAAGACAGTCTCTTATCACGGTGCCTCGCGAGAGCGCCACACTTCGTTCTAGCGCCAGCCTAGCTCTAGCAATCTAATGCATACGACGCCTACACGCGGCCAAGGTAGTAGTCCCGCTGCGTCAGGGCCCACACGACACCACTGCTGCCGACGAGCAGGGGGCCGATGCTGCCGCGGTTGAGCTTGACGGTGCCGAACACGAGCCACTCGGTCGTGAAGTGCAGTGTGGCGACGCCGAACGCGCAGATCGCGAGGTCGTAGAGGCTGGGGTTAGCGAGGAGAGCACGACCCAAGGCAGGCGAGAGCCGAGGTGGGGACGGGGGGAGCGGAGAGGAGGGGGACGGGGAGGGGGAAACGGCCGAGAATGAGAGAGAGAGGGAGCCAAACTGCGACGTCGACGGGACGCCACGAGCTCTAGTCTTGCTTCGGCGTGGAGGCGGTACTCTTGCTTTCTTCTGTACAGGACGCAGCAGTCCCCTCCTCCGCCTTTACTTCCCGTTGCCGGAGAGCGACAGGAGGCCTAGCGGCGCCGACACCATCCCCAAAGCCCTCGTACGGACTCACCCCTGGTTCGAAATGTCGTATGCGGCGAGCAGACGGACCACGGCCGCCATGGCGGTCCAGGCGGCGAAGAGGCGGCCAGCGAGGGGCGTCACTGTTGTCAGCGCTGTCCATGGCGTCTCAGACCGCTTCGCGATATCTCCCACTCCGAGTACACTCCTCCTCATCCTTGGTGGTGTCGGCTCGGATGGCCCCTGTCTCTTGGGCATGCCTTCGCGTGTCCTCTGCTGCAGGCTCCAGTGCTCATCGCTCCCCACTCCATGGGCATCCAGCTCCCTCTTCTTCGGTCGCCCGCTCGTCAACTCCTCTCACACTCCTGCTCGACCCAACTCAGGTCGCTCTCCCCGCTCAGCCTGCGCTACCGGCAGCCTCCACTCCCTGCCCTATCTCTTCCTCGCTGTCTCCGCCTCGTCGCCTCCTCCCCCTCCGCATCGTCGCCTCCGTCCAACTCCCTCCTCCGCCTCGCTGCCTCCGCCTAGTTGCCTCTTCCCCTTGCCGCTTCTTCGCCAGCTCCGCCTCTCCCCCTCCCTCATTGCCTCCCCCCGCCTTCGCTGTCCTCGCCGCTTCGCTGCCCCCGCCCCTCGCTCCGCTCGGCGCTCGGCGCTCGACTCACTCTGCTCCGGCTTGCCGCCATACACCTCCTTGCTCTGCTTGAGCGTGACATAGTTCTGGGCGACGTTGTAGATCGAAGCGGCCGACGTGATAAGGAGCCAGTAGGGGAGGATGCCGCCGCCGGGGGTGTGCTGGGGAGGTCTGCGGTCAGCGGAGCGAATGAGCGAAGCTTCAGCGGGCGGAAGGAGTGGGGTGAGTGGGCGTGTGTGTGGGTGAGCGGGAGAGTGGGCGAGAAGGTGAAGGGGGTGCGGGTGAGGGGACGGAAGGAGTGGGCGAGGGGGAGTGGGCGGAGGCGAGTGAGTGAGGGAGTGGGGTGAGTGGAAGATTGGGCGAGGGGTCTAGTGGGCAAGAGCGGCAGACGGCGGAAGGATTAAGAAGTCTGTCGAGCTGCCGGCGTCTTGGTCGCCTTCCCAGCGACACCAGAAGACGTGGCGGACCGTAGCGGGCAGATGGGGCGTGCCTGCTCGCATACGCCATAGAGCGGGACATAGGAGGAGAGCGAGGGGAGAGGAAGGAGGGGACGTACACTGGCTCAAGCTCATTGTTCGCGGTGGTATGGATGATGAACTCTTGAGGTGAGGAGACGCCAACGTTGACGCGACGCGAGGGACTTGGGCCGATCGGACAGCGCCGGCGGAATGTTTTGACGCCGACATGAATTTCCGCGTTACTGTAGGTGGCGACTGCTCCATTTCTCAACTCTACTCCACTTCAACTACCTTCACCACCTTTCTCTCGCTTCGACACCCATTTCGAGTGGGCGGCAGCTTCGACTGGACGGCATTCGAGTGCACGACCCCGATGTGCGAAACGCAGGACAAAATGCCCGCCCGGCCGCGGCTGCGGCAGCGCGACAGGTCGAAGTGTATGCGGTGTGAAGGGCGGGCGCAGTATGTCGTCCGCGACACTGTGCTGTGTCGGTGAGTCCGGCGCTGGTTAAGCACGACAAGAGAACGTCCAGCTATGGATACTTTATGGACTATGAGGACTGGGCGGCTTAGCTGTCTTCTCTACTGCCCGCCATCCTCCATGACCAACTTGCAAGCTTGACCCAGATCCCAGTCTACCTCTCCTCCTGCCTCTCCCTCAATGCCCCCACTTGTCTCCACTGGCCGGCGCTGACCCCAGCCCATGCTTCATCAAGAACATCCAAGTGCGCATGACGCGCACCTTCCACGCGTCCCTCCTGCCGCCCTCCAAATCCCGCGCGAACATCACCGCCCGCCCGCCCCTCCAATCCGGCGACGCGCTGCTCGCGCTCTCCGGCGGCGCCGGTTCTCTGGCCATGCTCGACCACCTGACGGCGCGGACGTACGTCGGCGTCCCCGGAGAAACGTACGATATCACGCGCGGAGATAGGGAGCCGGTGTGGGCGCGGGGGTGGGCGGTGCACGTCGTCTTTCCCGGTGACGCCGCGGACATTGGGGAGGGGTTGAGAGAGGTGGTGGAGGGGCGGGGGGTGAGGTATGTCGAGGTTAGGGCGGAGGAGGTGTTCGACCCAAGGTTGGGGGAGCGGCTGCACCGCCGCTACGCGACGAACGTGGAGGAGGGGGAGAGTGGCAGTGTCGGTGAGTACCTCGACCTTCGCTGATGAGGCTGACTGACCCTCTAGACCCCACATGGTCCGCCCAACTCACCTCCCTCCTTGCCTCCCTCCCCCCGCCCTCCCGCCCCACACTCCTCCAACACATCCTCGACGCCCTCCTCTCCACCGCCGCCGAATCTCTCCCCAACATCTCCCACCTGCTCCTCGGCGAGACCGCGACAAGGGAGGCCCAGCGCGTGATCGCGGGCACGGCGCAGGGGCGGGGCTGGAGCCTGCCGCTCGACCTCGCGACGGCGCGGGCTCTCCCCCCTCTCCTGCGCGAGGAATCCTCTGAGGGTTCTACGAGCTCAGCAGAGGTTGTGCGGATACGCGCCGCGCGAGACGTTAGCGTCAAAGAGGCCGCGCTGTATTGCCACGCGCGCGGCATTGAGAGCTTCAACTATAGGCGGTGGGAGAGCGGGAGGGGGCGGAAGGGGGCACAAGAGGCGAGCAGTATTGAGGGGTTGACTGAGCGTGAGTGCGCGCGGCGTAGCCGGGCCGGAAGGATGGGGAAAGGCAGGACGAGGTAGTCCATCTGGTCAGCTTGGGCGAGCGGCCTGGCTGGGATTGGAGACGGAGGTCGACGCATAGCCAGTCGCAGAGGCAGACGCAGAGGCCAAGCCTGAGGAGAGCAAGGTAGACCACTGGAAACACGCTGACATCAGGCTTCGTCGCGACGCTCAGTACGCGCCACCCAGCCACCGTCGGGGCGATCACGCGCACAGCTGGCAAGCTCCAGTTCACAGGCGGGGATGGGCCGCTGTGTCCCCTGTGTCGCAAGTGAGTCCTCCCACCTTCTCCTGAAAGTCATTGCTGATGGAAGACCGGCCGATCCGTCGCCGGAGGAGTGGAAGGCGCGCGCGTCGTTGACGGCCCTCCCTGGCCGCTTGGCCGCACCGGCAGCCAAGTCCGAGGGAGCCGATAGCGAGCTCGAGCCTACACTGTGCTACGCCTGCTTGACGACGTTGAATGGGCGGAAGGAGGCGGAGATGCCGTCGTTCGTCGAGCAGGGCTTGAGGGCGCGATCTGGGCGGGTGGGGGAGGATGAGATGCGCGCGCAGATTGCCGATTTCCTCATCGATGAAGGAGAGGCATGAGTCTTCCATAGTTGACGAGGCAGAGGCATAGACTCCTATAGCACCGCCTAGCCCACGCCGGCGCATTATTCTACATGCATGCTAGCCGCAGCCCAAGACTGCGACGTCCTTCCGATGTGTGGTTTCTATGTACATTCCCTCGCGGCCGCGGCCTCGTGATGATGCTTCCGCCCTCTATAGACAGGCTCTTTTGGACAATGTGGTCAAATCAAGGTGGGTCAAGGATGGTCAAGGAGTCATGGATCAAGCCTGTTCCGTGCCCGCTTACAAGCCGTCGGTGAGCGTGTCGACCGGCATGCCCTCCCAGCAGATGTGGTAGACCTTGTCGAAGAGCGGGTAGGCGCCGATTCTGTTGCGCGCGCGGAGGAAGATGTGGACGTCCTTGGCGGTGTGGATGCCCTGGAGCTCTGCGGGGTTAGCGCTGCGCTGGGGAAGGGGACTGTTGTACTGCCCCGATCCTACTCACTCTGGCCACCGAGCATCTCGCGCTCAAGCTCGTCAAACGGCTTGCCGGTCTGCACAAACGCCTCGGCCGTCTTGCGGTTACGGCCGCCGAGGCACGAGGTGATCAGGTCGGCCACGCCGGCACTCTCCTCGAGGAAGGTCTCGGGGAGGACGTCGGTGAAGAACTCCTGGCAGAAGTTCTTGGTCTCGATGAGGCCGATGCGCATGATCGCGGCTGCTGTCAGCGTCTCCGGAGTAGACAATAATAGGGAGAGTCCTTCGGAAATGGGGCATTGGAGAGCGACTCTGAACGGCTGAGAGGAAGCGTGCGAGCACAGCTCGAACACATATCCTCACAGGTCGCCCACAGCGGGTCGCCCTCCCCCCCAGTTGCAGACACCATTGCTCATGCAATGCCAAGCCCATCTTGCCGCACTCTCGCCTGAGGCGCACTCACCCTTGGTGTTGTTCCCGTAGCCGAGACCGTCGCTCAGTCCAGCAGCGACGGCGACGACGTTCTTCAGCGCACCACAAAGCGAGACGCCGGAGACCTGAGGTCAGCACAGTTACCACGACTGAGGTAGAGCATCAGACTCACATCCTCGATAAGCTGGACCTTGAACTTAGGGGTCTCTGGCAGTCAGCAGCGGATCTTCCGCAACGGCTAAGGAGGCTCCGCGAGACAGACACCCCATCTGCCTCGGCGTGTACCTCGAGGCCGGTCCTCGGGGTCCTCGTGTGACAGGTGACTAACCAAACAGCTTCTTCCACAACACGCCGTCGTCCTGGTGGTCCTTGCGATACCCGATCGTCGTCTCGGAGAAGCGCTCAGCGGCGACCTCGGAGGCGATGTTGGCTCCTGACAGGGCTGAGCAGCGAATGCCGAGGCGGTTCTGGATGACGTCGGCGAAGATGTGAATGTCCGCGCCGTGCACGTCGACACCCTGTGCGTTAGTCGCTGCTTGTAGGTCGTTGCTTCCCGCCTTCCTCCCTCCCCCAGAGACTGCGTCGGTCCGCCTCTTGGCGGACGCTTCTCGTCGCCTGAGCGTGTACCTTGCCCAGCTTCCCACGACCTCGACGCCATGACTCACCTTGATCAGCGAGATCGCGCGAGCGCCAGGGGCAATGTGTCCCTCGATCGTCTGCAAGGTCTTCTCGAGGAACTGGTGGGGCATGACGAACACAAGCGCCGTGGCGTCCTTGACGGCCTCGGCGAGGTCAGGAACTGCGACGACGTTGTCGCCGAGGTGATAGTCGGGGAGGTACTTGACGTTCTCGTGGGTCTCGTTGATGATGTCGGTGAGCTTGCGGCCGTCGATCTGTAGTTAGCGCCGTCATGGTGCGCAGGCAGGGGCGTTAGGGGAGCACATGGCGAGGAAGGTGAGGAAGCAGCACAGTCGAGAAGGCTAGCTGCAAGAGCCTGGTCGAGCTCTCGCTCTTCAGCGGGCCGGAGGGAAGCTGCATGTCACGACAGCAGAATCGAGCTGTCGCTACAGTTCCGCACAGTGCCGCATAATGTCGCTTCCTCCGATCGCGGCTGACGACCTGCACCTTCCCTCGCCCAAATACCCCTCCCCACGCGAAACTCACCATCTCCTCGAAGACCCAGACGGGGACGCGCTCCTCGAACTGGTCGGAGTGCTTGCGGACGTTCTGGCCGGCTATGCGCGCAATGGCGGAGCCCCTGTGGTCAGCTTGGTTCTCGGAGTCCACCCAGCTCAGCGTCCCCGGCGTTGCCCTCTCTAACTACCTCAAAACGTTTCCTAGCCCCTTCGTCGAGGAGCAAGCGGCAGAGCAATGGATCTTCCAACGCGTCGCTGCGTGTCCAGCCCACGTCCTGGTCTTGGACACGTCCCCAACCCCTCATCACCCCTTCCCTATCTCCCCCTCCAACGCCCCATCACACACCCACTCACCAGTTTCCAGAACCGATGATAGCAACCTTGTCGCGGGCCATGGTGGTGATGTGTCGAGAGACAGAGGAAAGGCGGTTTGGGGCCGAAGTGCTAGCAGACGCGATAGCCCGGGACATGTAGCGGAGGACGAAGGGGGAAATGATGGTGGAGCCGCGGCGATGTCAGGCCGTGGCTTGGGTAGTGATGGGGAAGGGGTAGGGGAAAGGGGATTGGTGGAGCGATGGGGACGAGTGGGGTCGTCGCTGTGTGCTAGAGGATAGATGTGATGAGTTATGAGGAAAGAAGATGAGATGAGAGTTGTGGAAGAAGAAGAGGAGCGGAATCTCGGATGATCAGGTGGCCAAGAGAAAGAGAAGTGGTCCTCGATGACCGTCATCGACAGCTAAATAATATGGGGCACCCCGGCGGATCTCTACTTCCGACGTACGCCGTCACTTGCCTCCCATCGCTTCTGCTCACAGTGCATTCCAGCTGCTCTCTGCATTGTTTTTGATGACACGCGCATGCATGGCCGTGCGACGCGTGCGGACCTGCGGGGCGCCATTTGTATCAATGCATCGTCTGAGACTTTGAGTTGCAGATCTTTTGCACATGCCCCCAAGCTATGCTCCGAGTTTATGAGCCGAAGTAGACCGATCTTCCGTTGACGAGATAACACCCGCGTATCGGGTGCCGTGTCATCCACTCCAGCAAAGAGGCTTATGCAACAGCCCCCACCTCATCGTCCCCCATCATCCCGTCAACGCCACCGCGACCGTGCAGAGGGCCAAAGGGTGCAGTGGCGTCGGCGATGCGTGCATGTGACCCCAAGCATGCGGGTTTGTTGGCCAAGCCGCAAGCCACTGCTCAAGCCATTGCCACCAGCATTTCATGAACCCGTGCCTTCTTCGCTGTCGATGCCACGCGACGTCCGTAATCTTGGGGAGAGCTCAAAGGGGAGAGCAAGGAATCTCGGAACCCTCCAGGTTTGGCGGGCCTCGGCCTCGGAGCACCTGAGAACTGACAAGGCCGTTGTTCCCCATTACTTTGAGCTTTGCCGAACATTACAATCTTGGCGGAATACAACTTTTGCGGGGCGGCACGGCGATGTATCGCCGCTTGCTTTGTTGACAAGTTGAGATGCGAGGTGGTGGAGGTTGTCCAGTATCTGTTTGCAGAACAACTACTGATGCCCTCACGCCATTCGGTGTCAAGTGCTGTGTCTCTTCGCTTATAGCGGGGGACTCCTTCGACGCTAACCGTGCTGAACTGAATATACCAAAGCGGAGTGCAGTAGAGACAAGCATCCATCAGTCCCTCGAAACTGACCAGCCTATAACAGGCGCCTACTATGGAAGAGGTGGGAGGAGCACTTTTGATCTCATCTCCAGTAATGGGTCAACATCTTGCTCGTAGCAGGTCCCAAGTCGAAGGGAGTTGTTGCAGCAGCAGTAGCAGACTGCCTGCAGGGCGAAGACTCCAATCATCCTTAGCACACGACTTGAACACAACTTCGCATAGATTATCTAGCATCCGTCAGGTTAGGCCAGGCCTCAGGAATGCATAGACATCCCATCAAGTCGATGAGCACCAGACCAGCCAGCCACGAGCCTTTGAGATCAGAGCCATGCCAAACCAAGCCCAGTCCGAGAAAAGCCACCTCCTTGGGCGTGCCTGGATCCACGTCGATCCAAAAGTCTGGACGCGTCCCGTTCGTCGTCCCTCCACCACATCCACCACATCCTCCACATCACCATCTACAACAACAACTTGACACTCCTTGAATTTACTGGTCTCACTGCATATATCAGCTTCGACTTCGACTTAGACTCGACTTTGGCATCTGTTTCGGCATCTGTTTCATTCATCTGCGGCTCGACTTGGACTTCGGCTGTTTCGCTCTCCCAGATTCCACGTTCCCCTTCATCCCAGTCACGACGGTCGGCAGACCACTTCCTTCACTTGCATTCACCACGAGCCAGAATTGATCATAATGGGGTTGTTAAGGTACGTACCGCACTGCGGCCACTACGCAACTGCCAATGGTTGAGCCCCTCCCTTTGCTGGCAGAGCGCGCTCTCATACATCTACCGCCTGGGAACAAAGGGCAATGCTGACTCCAGGTTATGCGTCTGCGTGTCGGGGGTGTATGCTGCTTTCCTTCTATGGGCGATTGCGCAGGAGCGATGTGAGTGCTAGTAGCGAGGACGGCCATGGTATGCGCCTCGCGCGGTTGCGTTCAACGCGCTCTCGTTCACTAAGCGCCCCTTCCCATCGTCGCCTCTGTGGTGTACACAGAACGTCGTGAAGAGGCGTGGAGGCTGCCGACATTATGTCCGCTAGTACAGAACTGACCGTAGTGTCTCAGCCGTTCCCCGCCTCCCCAGCACACCCCCACACGGCCCCGACATCGCGTGGCGCCAAGTTCCCCTCGCCCCTCTTCTTCAACTTCTCCCAAGCGCTCGCGTCTGCAACAGCGAGCGCGACCTACCTTATCATCAGCGGATGGCGGAGTGGGGATTTGAGGCGGGAAGGCATCTTCGGCGTGCTGGGGTTGAAGCGGCTGTTGGCCACGACACCAGCAACGAAGGCGGCTACGACAAATGGGGAAGTGGCGAAGGCCAACGGGAAGGCGAATGGGAGCAGTAACGGACACGCTGTCGCGGCTAGGCCATGGTACCAGACACTCCCTGGTCTCCTGCTCCAGGTGTCACTGTTCCAGACGACTGCTGGTCCCATCGGATTCCATGCGCTCAAGCATATCTCGTACCCCACGATGGTGCTCGCCAAGGTGCGCACAGCTGTGAAAGTGAAGTGTTGAGCTGACGACAGTCGTGCAAGCTCATCCCGGTGCTACTCCTCAATGTCCTGCTGTACCGCCGCAGGTTTGGAGCGCACAAGTACTTGGTCGTCGCCCTCGTGTCGGCGGGTATCTCGATGTTCATGCTGTTTGGCGAGAAGAAGAAGGCTAGTGGTGGCGACAGCACGTTCGGCCTACTCCTGCTTCTTGTCAAGTGAGTCTCCCCGCCCCCCCGCCCCGCTCACACCAGCCTCCTCATCGACGGTCTGACCAACTCGACACAAGACCAGATCTTCGCCCTGTACCCCGGCTACTCCGGGCAGCAGATGATGTTCATCATGGCCACGCTCCAACTCACGCTCCTCACGCCCGCCGTCCTCCTCCCCCTCCCCGCCCATCCACTGTCCCTCCTCTCCTCCCTCTCCGCCCACCTCTCCCCTCCTCGACACTCCTCGCACTCCCCCTTCCCCTCCTTCTCCCTCTCCCTCGCCTCCCTCGCCCGCTCTCTCTCCCCGCCCATCCTGCTCCAATCTCTCCGCTTCGTCGCGACCCACCCCACCTCCCTCCCCCCTCTTGCCGCGTATGCGGCCCTCGGCGGGCTGGGGCAGATCTTCATCTTCGAGACCATCGCGCACTTCGGCTCCCTCACCCTCGTCATGGTGACTGTCACGCGCAAGCTCTTCACCATGCTCCTAAGCGTGTTTGTGTTCGGGCACAAACTCACGCTGGGGCAGTGGGCCGGCGTGGCGGTCGTGTTTGCCGGTATAGGAGTTGAGGCGGGGTTCAAGCGGCGCGAGGCGGGGAAGCGCGTGAGGAGGGATAGCGCGGCGCGTAGGGAGAAGAGCAAGAGCGAGTAGGCTGCATATGCATAGATCATAGATAGCGTGGAGGAGCGCCTGACCTGTGCCACGACCAGATCCTGCCTTGTCGACTACTGTTGGTCCTGAACTCACATCATGAAGGTCGGCTGGTATCAGATAGACTCCCGAGTCGTACGTATATATGAACTGCAAGCCCCAGAACCACACTGAAGCACTACACCATGCATCTCAACTCATCCATGTTTGCTTCTGTCATAAGGCGATCGTGGTTCGGCAGACGCAGCCGACCTCCACTCGCCACTGCACCTTGACAGATTACGTAATAATTGTGTCAAGGAAATGTCGGCGTCGGCAGTCGCCATCCACCTCGCGAATCCCATCATCTCGACTCCTTTCCCCCATTCTCTCTCCTCAGCACTCAACACAATGCTCCGCCAAACTCTGCAGCGCGCCGTGCGCCGCGCCACTACCTCGCCGATCCCTACACGCCCTGCTGCTCGCACGGCCACGGCGGTGCCATCACGCACCTTCACCGCCCTCGCCTCCACTTCCCGCCCTACCGCGCCTGCTGCTCGCGCTGTGGCTATGGTCCAGAGGCAGGGACAGCGGGGAGTGAGCAGTACGCCCCACGGAGATCCTTCTGTGGACCCGTCGATTCCTATTCGGTGAGTCCGTCGTGCTTTACTGTGGTCTTCCGTGGGTCTCGTGATGGGCTGGGACGGATGGGGTGGGGTTCGGTGTGGGAGGAAGGAGGATGAAGAATCGAGAGAGGGAGTATGGATGGTCGCGGAACGGCCACGCAAAGGGGGATGAAGGGGGCATATGGTGCCGAGGGATATACGAGATGACAGAAGACCGCTTGAGGCGAGAACGCTACAAGCTGCAGGCCTACTGTGACTGAAGCTGACACCAGCGACCTCACGGACGACGAGTACCACGAGCTCTCGGACGAGTCGATGGACACTCTGCACGAGGGCCTCGAGGCGCTCGTGGAGGACTTTGGCCCGCCTGAGTGGGAGGTCGAGTACAGTGTGAGTCTCGTGCCGAGCGCGAAGTGCGAGGCGTGTGTGTGTGCTGGGTGAAGGGATGAGCAGGCAGAACCGTGAGCTGAGCAGGCGTTATGTGGGGAGCGACCGCTCTTCCTCGTCCACCGAAGACACAGCCTTGTGGTCTGGCTTCACTTCGCCCACGCATTCTGCTCTCTTCTGGGCGAGCTGGCATCGCCCGTCGACTGCCCAGCCTTGCTCCCTCTTGATCCCCGCCTCCTCTGGCCAGCCACCTCTCTCCTCGGCCTCGCTAGCCCCGCTCGCTCGCGGCCTCGCTGCGCTCGGCCTTGCTAACCCCAGTCCGGCGTCATGACCCTCACCCTCCCCCCGCACGGCACGTACGTTATCAACAAGCAGCCGCCAAACCACCAGATCTGGGTATCGTCGCCCTTCTCCGGCCCGAGCCGGTTCAGCCTGTCGCCCGAGGGCATCTGGGTGCACCACCGGCGGCAGGGCGTGCAGCTTGGCGCGCTGCTGGATGGGGAGCTGAAGAAGCTGGTCGAGGGGAGTGAGTGGGAGGGTGTTGGACTGAAGTAGGGGACAAGCGCGGCGCTGGAGGGAAGGGAAGAGATGATATGAGAAGAAGGATCTGGGTCGCGCGTACGAGGTAGACTAGATGCATATGCATAACCGCTCCTATCACGCTTCACCGTCGCCCCGCCGCCGTTCGGCGCGTGAGCACACTCCCGTCCGTCTCCCCCATCTCGCCCATCTTCGGCAGTCCCCAGCGCTTGTACATCCTCAACAGCCGCTCCTCCTCCCTTTCTCCCATGCCCTCCTCATCCGCCTGTCGCGCGAGGCGCATAACTCTTGCCAGAACCGCATGAGGCCCGGACCGCGTCACGGACAAATTACCCACATGCGTCTCCTGTCCCACTCTCCACCCCGCCGTGTCGACCGCCCGCGCGATATCGGGGTCGTGCCGCACAGCCACGCGCTCAAGGAGGGGGAGGATGCGGGGCACGTCCTCGGTCGCGCGCACGCTGCCGGCGAGGTAGATCGCCGTGCGGAGCGGGATGGGTGGGGGAGGAAGGGGCGATGATCGGGTGCGCTTGGAGGGCGGCGCGAGGATGCGCAGGAGGTCGATGATGGGCGTCAGGAGGCCGCGCTGCGCGGCGGCGCGCGCCCAGCGGACGATGACGGAGACGATGCGCTGGTTCACTTCGGGCGCGCGCTGGGATGGAGCGTGGACTCTCGGACGCAAGGCCGTGGCCTCGCGATGCTCGAGTCGCTCAAGTGGGAGCGGCGCACCGGCGGAGGACCCGATGAGCAGCTCGAGGCAATAGAGGGGGTCCCCGAACGTGCCCTCGGCAAAGTCCGACCTCCGCATCGCCGAGCGCGGAGCCACGGCCATCGAGTAGCGCGCGAGGAGGTGCAGTGCATGCGCCTCCTTCTGCGTCGGTACGCGCATCGGCTCCCCGCTCACCAGAGAGCGTCGGTATCCCTCCTGGTATCGCTGGGCGAAGAAGCGCCATTCTGGCTCCAGCGTGTGCGCCGCATCGAGCCACCACTTGTACTGCCTCGCATCGTCCGAGCCTTGCTCGATATGTGAGAGGATCACCTCGCTGGCTGTGAGGATGAGGGTTTTGCGCTGCGGGTCCATGCGCCGCGCCTGCCCGCGGGCGGGTAGGTGCGTGTCGGCGTCGAAGCGCGCGATGCCACTTAGCCCAAACGCATCTGGCTCGGTGTCCAGCCCCGGCTCGTCGGGCGGCGCGAGGAGGGCGTGGAGGCGCTGAGCGACGGACCGCATGTTGCCACCCGGGTCGTTGTGGGAGACCACGTAGCTCATCAGCTCCTTCAGCGAGATGTGGTCCATTAGGTGTGTGAAGATGAGCTGGATCTGGAAAGGCGTGATGGTGGCTTCGACGGAGCCCATGAATGCCACTGCGGCGGCGATGGAGGGAAGAGATTGACGGGCGTGGCGAGCGCGTAGTTTGGCCAATGCTTCTTGCCGCATACGCGTGGCACGCTCGGCGCTCTGGTCGAACTCGATGTGGGTCTCGACGGGCGAGTCGGCGTACAGCGTCGGGGGCGTGTAGTGGGTCACAGAGCCTTTATGGGGAGGCTGGGGAGCGCCGCTGTCCTCCGGTTGCGCATCAGATGGGATGTTGGCCTCTGTCAAAGGGACATCCTTGTCGCCGACGCCTTGATAGCACACTTCGTCATGCCGAGACGCTCCCTCCACGGCTTCTTCATGCCTCGTCGCCTCCTCTGCAGCCTCCTCGGCCATCACCTCCTCCACCGCCTGCGCTTCCTCCGGTGTAAGCTCCCCCGCCTTCACCCTCGCCATCCATTTCCGCCAATTATCCCCCTTGCGAGGCTTGACCTTCCCGCCCACAATAGTGAGGAACAGCGAGTTGAACCGCTCCGCCGCAAACTCCCGCCCCTCATACCCCCTCATGCGCGGCAGCGCGCCGAGGTCATGGAGCTGCGCGGCCGTGCGGAGCCACCGTGACCACAAAGTGAGAAGCACTCGGCGGCGATAGGCTGAGAGGTTGCCCCACGTCTGCGGGGTGGTGTGGTCGATGAGGATGCGAAGTCGCTGGAGGTGTGCGTGCATCTCCCCGACCGTCGTTGGAGGCTTGAGGGACTGGAGGTAGGCGGTGATGCGGTTCGGGGCCTGCTGCGGTGGGAGGCGGACGATGTCCTCGATCGTGGTGTTGGGGTTGGGCTGGTGTCAGGTGTGAGGATGGGCGAGACGTACTCTTAGAGGATGGCGGTGCCATGGCTTCGCCGGGGTTACTGGCCAGCGTCCTATGGTGGCGCCAGTACTCCCCTCCGTGCCCTCGGCGACAGGCTGCTTTGCTTGGCTCGTAGGACGCCCTCGAGGCCCGCTCAGCGTGCTGCCCCGCCTCTTCGCAGATGGCGGATTCGCCATGGCCGTCTGCCATTCGGGCCGCAGTGCCGATGGCGGCGCAGGAGTCTTCCATCCCTTCCGTGGTCGTTTGCGCTTAGGTGGAGGCTCTGGAGGCGCGAAAGGCGGCAGCTCCTCTCGAGGAGCTCGACTGAACCCTTCCACTAGCTCCTTCGATGCCCGTGCTGGGTCGGCCGATCCCCGGAGTGCACCGTCCCAGTCGTTGGGGGGTAGCGTCCGCCGTGTCCGTCCATCGGAACCCCGGTCCGATCGTGAGGCATAGTAGTCAAGCTGCGACGAGGACGAAGCGTGGGGAGTGGGAGCGGAAGGTGGATCGTCTGCACTCGAGAAAGCCGCCGCGGAACTGTTAGCTCGCGCCGTTGACACAAGCGGCTGTGCTGGTATAGAGAACTCGCGCCGGAGAGTGAGGCCCAGAACATGCCGTGCGACGGCTGCTCTGAGGGCCATGGGCGAGTGTCGCGTGTCGAGCTAATGCAATGGGATGTGAGGTGGCTAGTGGTGAGTGTCGCTCGAGCTGGTGGAAAAGGAGGTGTAGGGCGACAACATATTTGATTCCGCTGCGGGGCCCCGAGGGCGGTTGTCCACTGAGCGTAGGTGGAATGGTGGACATTGGTGAGGGTCCGCGGTTCGAATCATGCTGAACGACTGTCGTCGTTTGGCTGTTGTGCTCCTGCTTGCGATAACGTTCGGACAGGTTGTGAAGACAGCTGCGCCGACATGTAACCGATATATAACAATGAATCCAAGTGAGTGGCCATGGCAGTCGAGGACATTACTAGGCTTGTGACCAGGTGGTGTCTGATGGGGAGGAAGCGGATTGTGGCGTGAGGAAGGTGTGTGAGTCGGGTGGCGTGAAGATCCTTGTCCCCAACGACTGTTCTTCTTCGTCTTCCCTCTTCCTTCCTCATCATGACTCATCCTTTCTCATCTTTCTCTTCATCCCTTACTTCCTCACATCGACCTCTCAGTCTTCACAGGAAGTAAGCCACCTACGACCTAAGAAGTCCGCTAACGATCGTCTCAGACAACGAACAACAAGCAACATGGACGCCCAAGACCCCTCGTCCCCGCCACTGGCCTCTGAGAGCCATCAACCCGAGCGTCCTTCCAACTCGCTTGACTCTAACATCACCATCGACCACAGCATGTACCCCCACATCATCAGTCGCCTCATCGCCTTCGCTCCGAATCCCGTTCTCCTCAAGCTCCGCGCTACCTGCCACAAGCTTCGCTTTGAGGTACAGTAGACACCTCTCGCCTGGCCCAGCATATCGTTATCGAGAATAACGAGGTCCGTACGCGCGGCGCAAAGATCTTCCTCAAGGATCGCCCCGAGCTCATCAAGTATGCCAACCACATCCTCGATCTCGTCGGGTCTAAGCCCTCTGAAGATGGAAGAGAGGACATGGCCGATTCCTCCTACAGCAGCGCAATGAGGAAGATCGAACATCTCTGTCCCGACTTGGTGTTTGACGTCGTCCGCCTCTTTACGACTACTGTTGGGGCACCCCAAAGCCTCGCTACAACGGTAAAGGCGAAGACAACCATCTACTTCCTCGACCTGTTCGATGACGGCGCTTATCACGTGTTACTCCCCGTCGAGCCCGTGGGAGGAAGCTCTACCGTTGTCGTGAATATCCGCTACGAAAACAAACTGGGCTTATCAGAAGGCGGCTTCATCGTCCCAAAACTTTCTGGCGATGCCTTGTATCACTTCCACCTCACACCAACCTCGCGCCGTTTCCGTCACTCTCCTCGCGAATGGCCGTGTATCCCGACCGAGGACACCGCGGAGCGACCTATCATCCTAAGCCTCATTACTGATCTGGCAAAGGCGCTGTACTCCGGCCCGCGTGTACCAGTCCGTTTCGTCGGATACGACAAGTGGCCTCTCATCTGGTTCGACATTTGCAGCTCATGGGGCCAGCGCAACGCGCGTCGCGATAGGGAGCTGGAGTCGGTTCAGACCAGTTGTCGAGAGGCTTTCAAGAGTGGGGCAGGCGTCATGGCTAGAATTATGGCAATGAGGTCTCGCGTAAACGACAAGACGGGGTTGTCTGCATTCGCAGAATACGCTGATACAATCGCGTTTCAAACAAAGAAGGAGTACCAGGATTGGTGGGCCATGCGAAGCCCTTTCGGGTTGTCTGTGATGGATCCACACTTGGGAGTGCGCCGGTGATAAGCTGGCGCCAAGCAAGGTTCCGAAGAGTGAGTTGGCACGGAATGTCACCTCCTGACTTGCAGCTTCCTTCCCACTAGTCGAGTAGCAGAGGGCGATCGTAGTAGCAGCAGTGATGGTCTTATGGGTGGGGACAGTTGGCGAAATGGCCAGAGTTTGTTGTGTTGATTAGATAAGATGTTAAGAAAGCTCGTTCAATTCAGCAGATGCTTTAGCGGAAGCAAAATGTTCAAATATCCGTGGAACCACACATTAAAAAGTCGCAGCCTCCACTTCGAACGACCACCGCGTTGCTCATTCTACCTTCATCTACTCCAACTCATCATTGGCGATGCGGGCGGCCCTCGGCGCCTTGCGCGTCAGCCAAACACCATTGCCTCGCAAATCCTACCAAAGGATAGCAGCCTCGCTCCGCTTCCTTACTACAGAGGCCGCTGTTTCCAGCGCTCGTCCGGCCGACGCTTCCAGTGTCTCCACCCCGCAGCTTGACGTCGCCCTCCCATCCCTAGCCGACCTCTACCTCAAAGAAGGCGACAATGTCGTCGTAGCCGTCTCCGGCGGCGTCGACTCGAGCGTCACCCTCCGCCTCCTCGCCGAGCTAGTAAGCTAACCGAGCTCCGTCAAAGCTGACACCAGCCCCTCAACCTCTCCGTGCTGTTCATGCGCAATTGGGACCCTCTCCTATCGGAAGTCGCGACCGACTCAGACGACGACCTCAGCCTGGCCTACAAGGACGGAAGTGTGCACAGCCCATGCTCATGGGAGCGAGACTGGAGCGACGTGCGCGCGGTCGCGCGGCACATCGGCATACCGTCGGACAAGGTCAACCTCGTTGATCTGAGCGGGGAGTACTGGACGCGGGTGTTTGAGCCGAGCGTGGCCGAATGGGATGCTGGGCGGACACCAAATCCCGACGTGTGGTGTAATCGGTGCGTCTTGCGTGAATGAGTACGGCTGATGGAAGGGAGATCAAGTTCGGCGCGCTGCTCAAGCATATTCCCGACGGCCACTTCCTCGCCACTGGTAAGCTGCGAGAATTGATGCGGAGCTGAGATCAGGCCACTACGCGCGCGTCAGGAGGAAAGGCGGGCGTGCGACGCTGCACAGGGCGCTGGACGCGAACAAGGACCAGACATATTATCTCTCGCAAATCACCGAGGCGAGCCTCGCGAGGGTGAGCTTTCCCTTCACGAACGAGCTAATGCCAGGCCGTCTTCCCTCTAGCTGGCATCCCCAAGCCCCGCGTCCGGGACCTGGCGCGCCACTTCTCCCTCCCAACGGCAGAGCGGGGCGAGAGCATGGGGGTATGCTTCATCGGCGAGCGTGGCAAGTTTGGCGATTTCGTCTGTGAGTCTGCTCCGGTCTGGTCCCTAACGAGCATGAGCTGACATGGCCGCAGCTCAATACGTGACCACACCCACGGAGGGATGGTTTGTCAACCCCTCCGGCGAGAGGATAGCCAAGCACCGCGGCCTGTCGTTCTACACTATCGGCCAGCGCCCTGGTCTGGGTGGGATGCCCGGTAAATGGTTCATCGCGAAGAAGGGTCTGGGCGAGAATGGTGCCGACATCCTTGTTGTCCCCGGGTCGTGAGTCCTTCAGTTCTTCGTATCAGATGATGTCGGCTGATTCCAGTGACAACCCGGCACTGCAGTGCAAGGAGCTGTGGAGCTCGCAGTTCAACTGGATTGCGGGCGCGCCGCCATCCGGGATACAGGAGGGAATGGACGTACTGGCCCAAGTCAGGCATCGCATGCGGCCTGTGCACGCGAGAGTGCGACTGGACGGGGACCAGTGAGTATGTCAGGAGTGGCAAAGCTGACCCCAGCGTGCGCGTTAGCTTCCCCGAGCCCGTCACGGCAGTCGCGGAGGGCCAGGTCGTGGGCTTGTGGGACGGGGACAAGTGCCTCGGATCGGGCATTATCGAGGGGACGCGGACGAAGGCGGACGCGGCGAGCTAGTAGAGCATAGAGCATAGAGCATACTGTAGAAGGAGGGAAGGGGGATGTTGTACATTACTCATTGACAGGTAGCATTGCATCACAACTGCTCTTCACCGCCACACGTTGGATGGCCACCTTCCTCGCCACCGGCATCTCCTCCCGGTCTTCTTCGTCCCTTCCTCATCTCTACACTCACCATCTCTTAACCGCTCCTAACCAACGTCTTACCATATATCACAGGCAGAGCTCTTTCTTCTCCTTACTCATAAGAATCACAAGCATAGCCCTCACCATGCCTCCTGTCCGCCCTACCCAACGCCGCCCATTTATGTGAATGTAACCCTGAGGACACAGCTCACAATCAAGTCGTCCATTCATTCCTCCGCGAGGGCCTACATTGGGTGCCACGTTCAATTACCGGTCGATGATGGACAGCATGCTAGATAACTCTGGTCTAGCCTACGAACGGGCTCGCTTAGCTGCTCAAGAGCGTCAAGTGGCTACAAACACCGTCTCCTCCTCGAACTCCAGCGTTGAGGTCCTCAGCCAGCCGCCACAGAGACTGGCAAACGACGACAGCCCTGGGACGGATGAAAATGCCCCAGTACTCAAAGCTTCTCCGCCCTCGCCGGTCAACGCAACAGGTGTCACCGCTCCCCCTCAACCTGCCGCCATTGATATCGACGTCCCAGCAGAAGCCAAGCCGAATGTCAATCCAGAAAAGACCCAGCGCGTGCCGCTGACGGCTCTTCCTCTTCCTCGGCGCCCTACGTTTAATCGCAATGAGGCTCATGGCCGTACGCCGGCACCTTCGGAGAAGAAGGTTGAGGCTTCAGCCAAGCGGCAGAAACGGTACGCCCACGAAAACCATACCTTGCTTATCCAAGGCCCACGCGCGACACCAGTTCGTCCAGCTCCAGTCGCGGAGCGGCCCCTTATCCGCCACCTCACGCGACCGTCAAGATCCGCAGCGGCGAATTCGGCCTGGGCCTGTACTCGACAGCCGAGTTCGACAAGTGCGAGGTCATTCTTGCCGAGAAACCGATATTCACAGCCCCTCGCGCGGCCGACAAAGGCTTGCTTGTGAACAAGGCTCGCGGGCTATCGCACGAACACCTCGTCCGCCTTTTATCATTCGAAGCTGGCTGCGACGCCGGCACCAGAGGAATTTCCGCCATCTTCTTCGCCAACGCCATTCCCTGCGTCGAGGACGAGGCTGAGAACTTAACCAGCGAGGAGCGCGGTAATATCCCATGCGGCGTGTTTCGGTATTCGTCGCGGATCAACCACTCCTGCTCACCTAACGCGGGCTGGTTCTGGTCATCGAGGTCGCAGCGTCTCCGTGAGTTGTGGGGAGACTGCATGAGCTCAACTCACCCCAGTCCTGATTGCCAGCAAACGCATAGGCCTCGGCGAGGAGATTAGTGTCAGATATCGCGACAACAACATTATGCGCCTCCCGCGTTCCGCCCGGCGCAAAGAGCTGAAGGAGTCGCACCACTTCGAGTGCGGCTGCCAGACGTGCCTCCTCCCATCGCATCGGCGTAGCGAAAGTGATCGCAATCGCCGCCGCCTTTCTGCCATCATCACCAAATGGGATTCAAAAGGCCTTGACGACTGCTTGGCCCACTGTGCGAAAGATGCCACTCTGGAGGAAATCGACGAGGCACTCAAGCTCAGCAAGGCCGAAGGCCTCTTTGGCGAGCTCCCCGGTATCTGGATGCAGCAGTTCTACATCCACGCCGCATACGACGAGCACGACAAGGCGAAACGCGCGGCGCGGAAGGCCCTCGAGGCGTTCTCCCGACTCCGCGGGCGGGATGGAGCGAAGCGCCACTGGATTAGTGAGTACGCTGAGAATCCTAAGAAGTGGGCGAGTTATGGCATTTGCGCAGCAGCGACTCAAGCAGCTGCTTAGCCAAAGTAGCGCCTATATTGTTGCGTGAATGCATCGAGTTCGAGTTCCAGCACCAGTGGCATCGGGCGAGTGCGGCGGGGTCTCCGCCTCCACACGGTATTTCGTCCGTGCGCATCATCCGGCTTCGATATCTTTGAGACGTCCTACTTTGTCCATTTCACACTCCATCACCAACCTCGGTGGTTGCACGGACCGACTGCGTTGACTGTGGGCCGCCATCGAGACTCCGCCGTGAAGCCAGTTCGGCAGGGCGGTGATGGCGACATGCCGCGCAAGGTGAAAGTGGATGGAAAGAAGAAGAGTATTAGAAGAGGAAATCGTAAGATAAGACGCGATCCCATCTCACCCCAGATCACATCGTTCCCCGCCATCCCAACCAATTGCTGTCCCTCCGACCTCATCTCGTGATGCGGTAGAGGTCCGGCCCAGTGCCCATGGCCTCGGTCTCTTCGCCAAACGCGACTTCACGCGGTGCGAGGTCATCCTCTCCGAGAAGCCGGTTCTTATCGCCTCCTCCCGCACACCGGGTACAGAGCTCGTCAAGGCGGCCACCAACCTGCGGCAGAAGGACCTAGTGCGGCTGCTGCAGCTCGAGACAGGTTCGAGGGCGGGTTCTACTGGCATTGGAGCGGTTTTTGCCCACAATGCGTTTCCACTGTCAGACCATGGTGCAGAAGACGGAACGCGGTTTGGAGTCTTCAACTACGCGTCGCGCGTCAACCACTCGTGTAGGCCGAATGTGGGGTGGTTCTGGTGTTCGGTGCAGGAGCGGTTCCGTGAGTCCTTTGTTGTCTTTCACGTCACTGGAGATATAACTGACGCTCAGTCCTGATTGCGGGCAAGGGGATCAAAGCTGGACAAGAGCTTGTGGCCAACTACGCCGACCACGAGCTCCTCCGCCTTTCTCGCGACGAGCGCCAGACGCATCTCCTTGAATCCCACCACTTCGAATGCGAGTGCTCCATTTGCACTTCCGCCCCCTCAGATCTGCAAAGGAGCGACAGTAACCGGCAGGCACTCGCCACGATCGTCGACAGATGGAACGAGGGCCTCGACCGAGCCTTGGAGCGGAAAGACGAGACATTGCGCGAGACGATCCGCGCACTCGAGCTCGCTAAGGACGAAGGTCTGTGGGGCGAACTGGCGGACATCTGTACACCAGCGTTCTACGTCCACGCCGCATATGGGGAGTACAAGCTGGCAAAGCGGGCTGCTAAGAAGGCTCTCAAGGCTCTGGGCCGGACACGCGGCGTGGCGGCAGCTCATCGGCACTGGATCCGGAACTGTGCCGACGACCCGCAGTGGTGGGGCAGCTATGGAGTCTGCGTGCAGGATGCGTCAGGTGAGTACATTATCTGTGACACTGTCCGCTTTGTGTTGGGTTCATGTGTGGTGATGGAGATCGCAGAGGGCGAAGTGCGAAGTCACCTGATGCGTGTGTGATGGACGTGGTGTGGCGCCCTCGAGTAAACACGCCATTCCCTCGCCCCATCTTCTCATGTCATCATTCACATCTTTCTTGCTTCATCCTACTCGCCTCAATTCGTTGCTGGTCTAGATGATCCTGCTCCATATGCTCGTCCCATCCGAAGCGCGACAGCCTCTTCAATCACACTTGGGCGATGGCGTGTTTGCTGACGCAACAGCCGCTCGTCCCTCTGGGCTCGCACAACTTCCCTCCCCTCCTCTCTCCCCGCCAACAGTGGGCGACGTACAGCTCTGCAGTACATCTATGAAGGCTATGGCCATCGACTCGGTCCCCGCCGATGACGACGACGTGGTGCTCCTCGACTCGCCCAGCCACCCAGCAGTGTATCCCTTCATACTGCGCAACTTCAGCTCTATGCGCAACACGTTAGAGCGCGAAGAGGGCCCCGACGATCGCGGCGTGATCATGGTCCCGCCAAATCGGCATCCATACTGGGCTCCGACACCACATCCTGGCTCGACAGAAATACCCAACTTCAAGCCGCCCCCACCAGGGGTAAGCGCGAAGGGCTGGGGCCTGATGTGCACGACAACACTGAATCGGGGTGACCTGATTGTACGCGAGAAGCCGTTCATCACCGTCACCCACCCCATCACGAGTGACGCTGTCAAAGCCGCATTCGACCGATGTCGTGATCCCCATCGGCGTCGGCTGTTCCTCTCGTTCCTCCCCACGGCGCCGGGTACGACTGGATTATGGGACGGTATCGCGGAGACGAACGTGATCGGCTGCACCCGCGGCGACGACGACGACGAGGAGTACGAGGACCACAACGGCGAGGACGCAGTTGCTGCCGGGGCAAGCGTGTCGGGGATGTTCGAGCACGTATCGCGAGTGAATCACTCATGTATCGCCAACGCAGGCTGGAAATGGGACGACGAACGCGGCGAGCTCGGTATGTCCATGTCTAGCTTCCAGTTTGGCGGTAGCTAACCTCAGCACTGTTCGCGCGAACGACCATCCACCCTGGCGAGGAGATCACGGCCACCTACATCAGAGACGAGGACACCCTCCTTCCCTGGCAGAAACGGCAGGAGAAGCTCCTGCAAGAATTCGGCTTCCATTGCGCGTGTGAAGCGTGCGCAACGGGTCCTAAGGACGACAACCTGCTCGCCGAGTGCCGAGACGCTTTGGCCGTGTGGAACGCTGTCGAGCTGGAGAACCTCGCGGCGCTAGCGAGGCATCCGCATGACTTGGCCCAGACGATCGCGACGCTCAAGGCCCTGCGGCGCGAGGGCATTGTCGACCGCGCGTACCTGCAACTATTCTATTACCATGCCGCCTGGGGACATCGCGAGGAAGCGCTCGAAGCTGCGCAGGAGGTGCTTGGCGGCGTGGCGGGCAAGTTTGGGTGGGACGAGGCGCGGCAGTCGCCGGAGGCGATGTGGGCGGCCGATCCGGAGACTTGGGAAGGGTGGAATAGCATGAACGTGAGTTGCGACTTCATTGACCGTCTTGTGGAGTTCTGACAAGCGTAGCCGTTCACGTCCCAAGAAAGCAGCGACGAGGACTACCACGACGCTGAGAGTGCGAGCGAGAGCGAGGACGAGCGGTGGAGGCGCCGCAGCAGCAGTCGGAAACGCAAGTCTGCAGAGCGTTCTGCGCGCAGCACCGGGTCGGAAGAGTCTGAGACGCGCTCTCGACAACATAAGCGCTGGCGAGCTGCCAGAGTAGAATTAGATTACACCACATGAGTGGATGAGTGGAGAGAGATCTTGTCCCTCCGCTGCGCTCTCTGCCGCGCAACTAGGTAGTCCCGTAGCTATTGCAATGCCAATGCATCATATGACCATGACCATGCTCTACTTCCCCTCCGCTGCCCCCGCCCCGCCTGCTGACAGCGGCGCCGACGGCACCTCCTGCGCCGCGCCCTCCGGCACGTCGGGCGCATACCTCCGCGCCTCGGCCAGTCTTGCGACAGTACTCGCCTCGACCGACTCAATAGCCTCGATCGCATCTACCGCCGCCCGTGCCTCCCGCGCAGCCGCCGCCGCCTCGTCCCGCTCAGCCTGCCGCTCGGCCCGCCAGCGCCGGATCTCGGTCTCGGTCGCGATGATGCCCTTGGTCGCGAGCGCGTTGCGGGCTTCCCGACGGATGGCGTTTTCGGCGTCTCGTTGCGCGGACTCGTACTTGAGGAGGTAGTCGTCTGTGGGGCGTGAGCAGTGGGTAGGGGGGACAACCGAGAGAGGCGATTGTGTGGTCTCATGTGTCCGGACGACAGGATAGCGTCGGCGCAGTGAGCAGGATGCGGCGCAGAGCTGTACAGACGCGCAGAATAGCCTCATGCGCCAATGGCTCTGTCGGCTCCCGCTCCCCGGCGCTCCGCATACTGCTCCCCCTCCGTCTCATTTGCCCTCCCCAACCGAGACGATGTACTCACCCGCGCCAATCACCAGCCCGAAGATACTCGCTGCCGTCAGCCTTCCCATACCCATTACCGTGCGGCTACATCGCCAGCACAGTACGCACCAGAAGTCACGAGGAACGCCTTGATCGCCCATGTCTGCCTCCTAAATGTGGGATTGAACTTGTGCGCGAGCCCGACGCCGATGAGGCCGTAGACCGTCCAGCGGCCCATGCCCTGTGGTCAGCGCTGCAGGGTATGGTCGGGTAGTGCGCGGGGGATTCTGTTCGTAGGCTCCTACATAGCTCTGCGCACGGAGCGAGCTCCTCACATCATCGTCCGCTCCCTCGGCAGAGAGGCCAGCAGAACCAAGTCTGCTCTTCGGTATGCTGAGGCCACGTCCGACCTCCCTCCATGCGCCGCCTCCTCCTTCAGTCCCACGCACGGATACCATCCTCCACTCTCTTCATGCCTTCTCCAGGCATGCCCCGCGTCACCCTCCTCCCACCCTCCCAACCTGCAGAGCACAACAGGACTCACCTGCAAGCCCCCAATCAACTGCAGCTCATATGCCCTCTGCTGATGCGCCAGCCTCCGTCCGCGATCTGGTCCCGAGTCCTCCATTCTGCGTGTGCCGGTCGATAACGTTGAGTGACAACAACGATGTGTACAACAGCAGGAGCAAGTCGCGCGACGAGGAGACGAGCGGATCGCGGAGTGCAAGGTGGAGGGCACGCAGGGTGGAGGTCGCCGTGCCTGGGCCGCGGAGGGGGACAAGAGGGCATTCGCCGATGGGATTCCGAATGATGACGCCGAGATGCTCCGGTTCCGCGGCTACTTGTTCTTGTGCGTTGCTGATGCACGCGTGTGACTTTGATGATGGGAGTGCGACTGGCGTTGGAGTTGATGGCACATAGGATAGATGAGGTTGGTAAGAGTCATGGAGGGAGGGTCGCTGATTCGAGTGGAGAGGGGAGTAACTGCTGGCAAGTCGCTCTGGCATTGCCTGATGAACGCGCTGGCTGGGTCGAGGGTCGACTGATGACGCAGGCCAGTTGCAGCTCACATGGACAGCACAAAGAGGTCTACTGAATGACACTCTGACTCCATGGTGACTATTACTGTACTGAAGGACACTATCACATCTCACACTCTAAGACTCGTCAAGCCCCTCCCTGGTTAACGAGTTCAAGTGACCGCAGACCAAGAGGCGGCCGCCGACAGTGGTGGCACGGATGGAGCAGCTCTTGAAGAGATAGTCTTAACAGTTTACTGACGGAATCCATTGCAGACAATAGCCCTTGACGGACCCATCACACCCTCCATCACACCCCCAGGGCACAATGAGACCTCATCTCATCAATTGCTGTGATTCGATCACAACCGAGAGGAGCCGTCTCATCAGTCTCCCTCCATAGTACAGTCTCACCGCCGTCATGGTAGATCATCACCGGAGTATGTTGTGTCAGACTATAAACAAAGCGCGCCTGAGCCAGTGTCTCTAATGCGGTGTCATTGAACAAAATGAGTCTCCATCACGAAACGTTTCAGACCGAAGTTAACAAAGACTCACATCAGCCCTCGCCCGTGAGTTCGTTGTTGGGTATGACAGGAGTCACTGCGTGAGCATCAGCTCCGAATGGGCGTTGTGGACATAAAACACAGAGCTACAGCTGCAATTCTTCTCCCTACTCACTGAACTCCCGCGTTGCTAACGCCTTCCTCCCGGAGTCTTGACAGATAGCCAGTCCTTCTCCAAACGCACCCAGTCCCGGCAAACCACCATTCTCCCCCTCTATCCTACTTCTTTGTCCTCTAGTTCGAGAGACTATCAAGCACAATGGTGGAATACCTCTCGCATGGCTGGTCGCAGCAGGACATGCTAGCTCTCGATCCCAATTTGAACCGCACCTTGTGGGCGCCTCAGTCCCAATGGCCAACCCCTCAGAATCTCCCCATCCACAAGTGAGTCACCGGACCCTCATCTTCCCTTCCTCGACTTCGTCGCCTGTATTGCAATTCCCAACTTCCTCCTCTACTCCAGTCACCATCTCACGTTGGTGCCATCATCTTCCTTGGCAGCTGACTTCGTCACGTTGATTTCCAGCTAACCATAGGTCAACCCCAGACATGTACGACCGCCCCGAACGACTTCAAGTGGCACACCTTCAGCATCCTCCCCCGCCACACCGCAGCGTGGTCGACCACACGTCCTTCCCCCACATCATGGACCAGATCATTTCCACTGCCCCAACCGCGTCCCTCCTGGTCCTCCGCAGTACCAGCCGCCACTTCCGTGCCCGCATCAACGCCATGCTGTTCCGCCACTCCCGTGTCGAAAGCAGTGCCCATTTCCTCCAAGCAGCAACGGTCCCTCTCTGTATTCCTTGGGACGATATGGCCACGACGCACATCGCCGTACTGGATACCAGCTTCGACGCTCTCCATCTGGCCCCTTCCCAAACTCTGCTTCCCGATGTCCAGCCAAAGCTCCTCCGTTTCGACCTTCCCGGTATTCTCCCCAGCTCCAATCTCCCCTCCCTCGGCACTATCCGCGCACCAATCGCTGTCGTCTTCGTAGCCCCACACGCCCTCACAGAACCAGTGGTCCAGCCCGGGGCGGACGATATCGTCGTCTCCGACGCTCCCGGCATGCCACCACCTCAGCAATGGCGCGAAGGATGGATGAGCCACGGCTTCATCCCGCCCTCCATCATCTCCGCTGCCCCCTTCGAGGAAGTGGCGACCGAACGGATAGTATACAATTTCCGCGTGCATCCCCATCACGCCGCCTTCGCGCTCTGGGAAGTCGACTTCTTCTCCCCCCACTGCCCGGACATCTACCTCCTCTTCACGCCCGACCTCTCGCCTCTCCCTTCCCCGCACGCCGTGCCCGCGCAGCATCTTTCGGGATTGGAGGGCCGGATCCTCAACCGCGCGATCCTCTCCCTCGCGCGCCACGTCGCGCGGCACTGGGACCGAGCGCTCTCGCGTCACCCTAACGAGAAGGGGCTTCGTATCCACTTCGTCGGCGCTGAGACTTGGGACCACGCCTGGCTTGGGCGCTCTTTCGTCGATAAGGACGCATACATCGACGTGGACGAGGAGGGACTTGCGGAGGACGCGGGGATGCGCGAGCGCATCATGTTCTGGATGGACGAGGCGTTCGAATCCCAGTAGCTACAGGATACGACGGCGGTGGAGCTCGCGTTGTTCCGTGAGCGCACGAGGTTTATATCCATGGACGAGTTTAGGGCGGATATTGGTGACGACGAGGTGTTCGAGCGCATCCTGCGGCCTTGAGACTAGGGGGGTATAGATTGCACTGGCTGAGCTGAAAGCCGGGGTGAGCTGCTGCCGAGAGCGACTGTGTTCTGTAAGCTATGTCGTAGTCATTAGTGCTTCATGAACCCTCGTGACGCATTGCACAAGTGGTGTCCTTGCAGAGTTACATCTCCGTGATGACAGGAAACAAGCGCTCATCCCCGACTTCGCACCGGAACTCGTCGAGCGTCATGAACTCGACACTGTCGCGGAGGACGCCGCGGATTTCGTCGCCCCAGTCGTCGGTGTCGAATAGGACCCAGCGGAGGAAGCGGTCGCGGATGTCGCGTGGGCGGCCTCCTCGCGGTCTTCTCCCTACTGGATCTGTTGGGCTGGGGCCAACTCCATGTCCTCCTTGCTCCCCAGTACTCCCAACAGCTTCCCCGCCTGCTCCAGCTCCAGTGCTACCAAGCCCTGTTCCCCTGCTGCCTTCCCCACCACTTGCCGGTACGCCAATCCCGCTGCTGCTCTCCCCTCCAGTCCCCTCCTCCCACCACCCACCCCCGCCCTCACTCTCGTGCAGCGGCACACTATCCCACCACCTCCTAAACCTCTCGCTCAACCACCCACTCTCCCAAGTCTCCCACCCCACGAACGTAAACGTCTGTCTTGGCCGTCCAGTCCGTCTATCCCTCCTCCAATGATCGCGCCACTCACTAACACCCCTCGCGAGCACATTCAGCACTCCGCCTTCAGCCAACATGCCCTGATGTCCCGGATGTGCCGGATCATCCCTGGCCGCCAGCACGTCTCGGCCCGGCACCGCCGCCGTCGGGCTCAACAGGACGTAGAAGCGGGGGCAGTCGAGGGAGCGGAGGAAGGCCTCGTCGAACACGTCGTGTCTCAACAATCCCGGGTAGGAGGGGTGGAAGCGGATGACGAAGACGGTGCGTGGCGCGCCGAAGGCCGTCCATGCGAAGCTGGCGCGGCGGTCGTGTATATCGAAAAACCTCACCAGCGTCGTGGGGCGGGGAAGGCTCGCGCTCTCCCCTCCGTCTCCTCCGCCTCCGCCTCCGGCTGTGACGAAGGCGTCGTCCTCTGCTGACTCCGACACGCCAACCCTCCCCCGCGAAGCAGGCGCGAGCGGCGCACTAACAGACGTCCGCAGTAGCCTCAGCCCGGGCAGAGCGCGCAGAAGGTCTTGGGGGACATGCCCGGCCCACGCGTCCAGGACTTGGGCGTGTGTCAACCTCGCGTCCTGCAGTGGCGCGTGCAGACCTCCACGCACGGTACGCGCCGTCTCGATCACGTCCGTCCTCTCGATCGGGCGCAGGGACGTGGGTGTCGGGAGGTAGGTCGTGGTCTCGGTGCGCGTGAAGATCAGATGGGCGAAGAGGTCGGCGTCAATACGCGCACAGAGGGACCGGCAGGTCGGGCGGAGGGCAAGGAGGGACGGAGGGGGGGAGTGGCGGAGGACGGTGTCGAGGATGTGCGGGTAGGCTGTGTGGTCTAAGCAGGGGGGCTTGCGGGTGGCGGCGGGGGTGCGAGTAGGGACTGGCTTGGGGTCGAGTTGGGCGTCGGAAGGCGGCGGGGGAGCGTCGACTGCCTCCCCGGAGTGGGATGATGCCTGGCCGCCCATGTCCTCTCGGTCGGTTGCGTTGTTGCAGCAGCGGGAGACTGGATACGAACGTCTGATCTCCCTGGACGTCGACAATTGATCAGGCCAGGCAGGCGATTGAGAGAGTGCCGCTGGCCGTTCAATGCTGCTCGCTCGTTTCTCGCTCGTCGGTCTGCCGTCCGCAAGTAAGGCTGCTTCCGAGTGTCAACACAGCTCTCAGCTCACTCTGGCTATTAGCTCACTTACTGCTATCCTACTCTTCGGAGGTTACGTTGATGTCGAGATCGAGAGCAATGTCTCACCACCACATCTCAGAGTTAAGTAGTGGTCAGTAGTTCAGTAGTCGGGTGACTACTTGGTTCAACTGACTTTTGAGGATGACGACATGGCGCTAGCCATACAACCGATCACGAGACGCGGTTATTTGGTTCCGAACTGCTCGTCTGCTCTCTCGGCTGCTTTCTCCTCTCGACTGCGTCGCCTCATGTATTGTCCGTCTCGGCATTCTATACTCTGATCTGTAAGTGCGTGGGGCTTGAAGAGAGGCCAGAGCGAACGTGTGCAAGGCCAATCCCTGCCACTTGATCAACACTGAGCTGTGAAGGTGGCAGGACGACGCCAAGCTCATCACCTCATCAGCACTTGCTTTCCAACTCGTGTCCATTTTAGGCCAAGTATGAATACCCAGACCTCAGATTCCCCGCAGCGTCGTCGGACTGAGCTCACCTGACGCAGAACGACCCCGTCCGTCGATTTCTGAGTGGCTCCACGACTCCATACCGAACCACCCCACAAAGTTGATATCCACCAAGACATAACACCTTGGCTTAGCTGTAACACTGTTGGTGAAACGGTATCATGCGTCGTTGCCATCGACGCGGCAGGGGTTCGACTCCCTTACAGTGTATCTTCTTTTTACCTTGTCGATACTGTCTTTTTGCATCGGATTCCGCAGTCTATTCGGTCCCCGCCGTACGTCATGTGCACGCGCCATCGCATCGGCTGCATCTCACGTCGTCCATCCATCCTGTGTCGACTCTCGACGTCCACAGCCCACTTTCGCAATTCCCAAGCCGGGTGCATCGCACACCATCGCTATCGCTTCCCCACTAGGCCCACGCGCCGATTTCGCACCCACCTGACCTCCACCGAGACCGACACCGACACACGCCGACACCGCAAGATGGCAGCCATAGCCTCCATCTCGAACCGCCTCACCACGGCTCAGTCGCAGCTCCTCGAGCGCTCCCGCATCCTCTCCCTCGGCATGCACCCCTCCGCCGCCGCGACCACTCAGCTCGTGCGCACGTTGCAGGGCGTGAAAAGGGAGTTGGACAAGGTGTCCGACGAGGCGGAGCTGGAGCGCGCCGGGCTTGTCGTAGGCGGCGGGAACAAGAGCCGGAGCGCGCAGCTGGACGAGGATGAGCGCGCACTCGAGAGTCTGGGGGAGCGGTATGATCGGCTCGTGGAGATGTTGGGGAAGGACGAGGATGGGAGGGAGAGGGCGAAGGGGCTGGTGAGGGAGAAGCGGTGAGTTAGTAGGGCGAGGTTGGCGGGAGGAGGAGATTGGGGGAGGAAGGTTGAGATGCGGTGTTGTGGAAGAGCGCGGCAGCGGATAGGAGTCACATGTGGTCGGGCATGACTGGAGCGACGCCAGCAATGCCGAGAACCTCCCTGACATGCCCGGCGGACATTGAAGCGGCGGGATAGTGACGGGGCTGACAACAGACCATCGTCGCCATCGCCCGAGGACGAGCAGGAACTGGAAGACTTCGCCGCGCCCTCCAACGCCAACTCCAACTCGCAACCACAGGCTCAGCCACAGACACCGCCATCACGCACCCAGTCCATGTCGCCGTTCCCCGCGCCTGCCGAAGGGCAGATCCGGCCTTTCAGGGACTACGACGAGGACGAGGGCGAGCACGAGGGCGTGGGCGAGCGGGATATTCTGGGGCAGCAGCAGACGATGATGAATGGTGAGTCGGCGTGGGCGCCAATGTTGCGGAGAGATGGGGAGGTGGGCGCGTGGAGTCGGGGCGAGCTGCGTCCAGTATTCCATACTGCAGGGGACGTTGTCGGAGAGGTCGGGGAGGCCGTAGGCGGATAGTCGCCAGCGAGCACGAGTGGGAACTAGAAGACTATCGTGCCGTGCGTGGCAAAGCGGGAGAAGCATCGAAGCATCGCGTAGCCGCCCCCTGTCAACAACCCGGACTTGCTGCTGTCGTTGCTAACACTCAGACCAGGACGAGCGCCTCACACTCCTTTCGCACAGCATCAACCGACAAAACGACCTTTCGATCCAGATCGGCGACGAGCTCGACCAGCACCAGGAGCTGCTCGAGGACACGGACGCGGCGATGGACCGGACGGCAGCAAGGCTTGGGCGTGCGCGGAGGCGCTTGGACACAGTCGCCGATGGGGCACGGCAGCATGGTGAGTGACTCATGGCCCAAGGGGATGACGGGCAAGTAGGGATGGGGAGGGGAGCAAGACCAGCTGCATATTCGAGCTCCCAGCTGACGGACAGGAAGCACCATCACGATCGTGCTGCTCATCCTCGTTCTTCTTATGCTCATCATCATCTTCAAGACTTAATAGGTGCCAGGTGGCTCAGTGGCCAGGCCATGGCTTGATACCCGAGGCTGCGTGTAACAGTAATGGATGATAGGATACATGCCCAATAGTACACTCTAACTGAACTTCCAGCGGAGACCGCAGACCTGGGGTCAGCTTGCGTTGGGCGAACATGAGCTGATTCGGACTCACTGTGCAACTGTAGTAGAAATCGTGGAGCAGTGGCGAGTGCGAAGGGGGAACAGGTCAGCATGATATACGGGGTACTTGGCGAGAAGACGTACGTGACGAAGGTCTGCTGTTAGCTGTGCAAGAGAACGCAGGTAGCCACTCACGGTCATAGGCTCGTCGGCCGAGCGGGTCTGCATCTGGAAGTAGACACACTTGCGCTGGCCGCAGCGGCTGCACTTGAACGAGTCGGTCTCGGCCTGGAGTCAGCTTCGTCTGAGGCGTATACAGTTGCATCCTCGTTGCGCCCACTCACCTGGACCTCGCCAACGCCCTTCGAGTTGAAGAGGTTCTGCTCCTGGATGCGCGCGTTCATCGCCTTCATCGACTCGGAGGCCATTTCCTGCTGGTCAGCTCTTGTCGAGACAGCATAGCTGCGCCGGTCAACCCACCTCCTTCGTCAACCGGACGACCTTGTCCGCTGTCAATTGTCCTAACACAATCTCGTTGCGGAGAGCTGGGTTGCCCTTGTCCTTGAGGTTGAGGAAGAGGGTGCGGATTTCTTATGTCAGCGCTAGCACGGAGCAGAGGCAAGCACTGCGTTCTCTACTCGCTCTCCACACACTCACTTGCGCGATAGTCGTTGCCCGTCGAATAGTTCATGAGCTTGCAGCACTCGCGCTCGATCGCAATCGCGCACTGCGACAGTGTCTTGGTTGCTGCTATCAGCTACTGCGGACGAGAATCCCCCAGCTAAGACCCCACTCACATGCGTTCGAATCGCTGGCCAGCGCATCGTAAATCATGACCACACACTTATCCCGCACGGGCTCTCCTGCCGCCTCGGTCGTGTCCGCCCTGAGGCTGTCCGCCACGCCGTCGTCCTTCGCCGTCCGGGCCTTGGTGCGGCCATGCTCGATGGTGACAAGCGTCTCTGGCGTCTTGGACTTGGTCTCTCTCCCGTCCTTGTCCTCCTTGCCGTCCTCCTTGCCGTCCTTCTCCTTCTTCGACTCGGGCTTGCCGTCCTCCTTCGTCGGGCTCTTGACACTTGGCGACTTGGAGCCCGAGCCGTCTGCCTTGGCCTTCTTGGCGTCCGAGCCAGTGTCGTCGTCGCGCTTGCGCTTGCGCTTGTTCTCGTCGACCTGCTCCTTCCACACGCGCACAATGTCCTTGGCGAGCGCCGAGATGGCGGGGGTCGCGTGCGATCTCAGCTTGCCGATCGCGATACCCGCGCGTGATTGCTGATGTCAGCGGGTCGAGCTATCTACAGCTGGGACGTTCGTCTAGCTCCGGCCTGGTGAAGGGCAGGGAAGGTGGCAATGACGCCAGCAAGCGCCTCACGCTACTCACACGCAGCAAGTCCTCCGTCGCAACGACATCCGTCTTGAGCTTCTTGAGTAACCGCACCACATCATCACTCTTGCCCGCCGCATTCGCTTCCTGCATCTCCTTAACCACCGCGCTGAGCGCAGCGGCGTCCATGCTCATTTTGGTATCCGCGTCGCGTCGCGTGACGTGTGCACACGGTAATCGAGGAAGGTCGAAGTGGAGGTCGGGGATCTACCGGACTACGTCGTCTCTAGCTCTAGAAACGGATTGGGGGGATCGTAAGATGTCGCGGCGCGGGTCGATATGGGCTGATGATATCGAGAGTCGCGCGGACGTTGTTTTGGAAGAGAGGAGAGGGGGATGAGTAAGTGGGTAAGAATGAGTGATGGTGAGCACGCCC
Source organism: Cutaneotrichosporon dermatis (assembly GCA_020011015.1). Taxonomy (NCBI): domain Eukaryota; kingdom Fungi; phylum Basidiomycota; class Tremellomycetes; order Trichosporonales; family Trichosporonaceae; genus Cutaneotrichosporon; species Cutaneotrichosporon dermatis. Next base: position 3,553,493 of record JAIGNX010000001.1, on the reverse strand, counting down.
ATATTGACATGAAAGAAGTATGGCGGCAGTAGGCGCGCGCTTGGTAGTTTAGGTGCGCTATGTTAGGGACGCCTATTTCTTGTGATCACTCCTAACCCCGAGGCGTATCCTAAGAGAGATGTGGTGAGCCTGCGATGCGCATGCATACTACGCTGACGAGCAAGCATGCATCGTTCATCTATTTGAATGCTCCAGTTCTGTTGTGCGCGAGCTCAGCCATTCTAATGTGCTGACTGTTCACCGCAGAGGGTACAATACCTCCTCCACGGTCCGACCATCCGATGGCCTGAACGCGCGATCTGGAACCAAATAACGACTGAATCGCAACTTAAGCTTACATTGCACTCCTCTCATCCTCTATTCTCTCTAGGAGACCCAACGAGTCTGAACGTCTCTCACACACCATTTACGGCCATTCATAGACACTTCTACTAACCAGCTAATGAATCGCCTCCGCAGCTCGGACCTCCACGCCCTACTCGTCGGGTGGCGTTGCTGTTGCGCACGAGCCTGACGCCTTCACTCGCTCCATGGGGATCTGGGCAGGCTCATCGGAGCTCCATGCCCAACTCGATTGCAGAGCTTGGGTCTTCTCCTGACTGACAGTTCGGGTTGACGTACTTGACATTAGCTTAACGTCCTGCCTTCCGAGTCCGCCGTCTTACCGGGCACTGCCTTCGACCTCGACGACCACTCAACCGGTCAATAACGCTTGACGTTGATCAAGTTGCGTCCCGGTGATAGTGACCTAACGATTTGGCCCTCCTGGGCATCAACAACAGAACTTTGTCGACTATCGTTTCAACCACTTCCGCCGTGCAAGTCGCCGTCCTTCTCTCCCAAAGGCTCCTCTATCCCTCGCTCTCCCAACTCCCGTCCTCTGCCCCATTTCCCCCCTACCTCCGAACGTGTTCTGCCCTTCCTCCTCAACCATCCCTACCTCTCACCCACACCACCTCCATGACAACCGAAGCCCAATGACAACCTTCTCCCTCCGCCCCGAACGGCTCGACATCAAGCGCGCACACGCGCACGTCCCCACCCAACCCTCCCCGCTCCGCGAACGCTTTGACGCAGACGACCTCATAGCCCCCGACCTTGACCCCAACCTCGACCCAGACGCCGAGCCCGACTATATCGGCGCAGGGGAGCCCGGGCCGCCCTCGTCCCCGCCACCACCCCCGAATCCGCACCGTATAACATTACGCATTCGGCTGCCCTTGGCGCCACCGCCTGACCCCGTCCCCGCACACACACACGAGCCGCACGTGTCGGACGACACGAACACACACAACTCTCCTCATGAGGAGAACAGCCTTGTTGTGAATAATGAGTCGCATTCTACCTCTACCTCTACCTCTACCTCGCCACCACTCTCGCCCCGACGTGCATTGTCAGAGGGAAGAGACCAGATCCACGACTCGCATCCATCCAACTGCTCCTCACCCGCCTTCTCCACCTTCTCCGACGCCGACACAGACAGAGACGGCATGCGCGCCCAGTGGGAGGACGACCCCCTCCGCCGCCCATGGTCCTCCCACCCCTCCCAATCGTCCACGCTCCCCACTCCGCGCTCCGCCAACCCCCTCTCCCCCACCAGCCCCCAAGTCTTCACGTACCACCCCTACCGCCCCGCCGAAGACAGCGCGACGGCCAAAGCCGCGGCGGCGCACAAGAACCGCGAGTTCGCCAACTCCTTCGCATTCCGCGACCCCACTCATCCGCGGTCTCGGCACGCGCACGCACACCTCGACCACCTCTCTGCCCGGCTCAGGCAATTTGAGGCTAGGCGCGCCGATCTGCTGGCCACTGTCCAAATACTCGAGTTGCAGCATAGGCAGCGCGTGCAGGAGGAGGAGGATGCGCGGGCGGGCGCGAGGCGGGAGATGGAGCGGTTTGGGCAGATCAGCGCGGCGACGGAGGCGGAGGTGGAGATGCGCGCGAGATTGAGGCGGTGGAGCGAGGATGATTTGGCGTATGATCGGTATTATCTGGGCAAGGTGGAGGGGGATATTAGGAAGTGGGAGATGTTTATGGGGGAGATTGCGAGGGGGGAGGTTTGTACGCGGCCGCGGCTGCGCGCGCAGTCTAGTAAGTGCGTGTTGGGGAGTGTGCTGATGGTAGAAACGGGGTCGAAGCGGAGTCGCGAGGAGGGGCGGGAGAGTAAAGTCGCACGGCCCAGAGTGGATGAGGGACAGAATTCGAATGGGCAGGGTGAGCGTGCGGATGATGAGCGCGGAGGCGAGGCTGGGGTTCTGGGGTGGTATACCGACGACGGTTACATCCCTGCCAGGAGGTGTTAGTGGAGGAGGTAGTGTGTGGTGGATAGACTCGTCTAGGTGAAGCACGATGAAGTTGTATTAGTACTCAGTCACAGACACAGGGCAAGCTCGAACACAGCTGAGACGGAAACACGACTGACATATCTACTGTAGACCCTGATCAACGACAGCTCGCTCACTTGCGTGCAGGCCACGCGTGCAATCAAGCACGGGCTCGACCGCTCGCTGCGCTCGCGTCCTCGGGGCTAGATCATCGCACGCCTGGAATACGCCAGCTGCCGTGACAGAATCGGGTACGCATGCTTGTCCCACCACGGGATAAACGTCTCGTTCCAGAACGGCACAAACTTGCCAAAGAACAGCGGCGCGCCATACGCCTCCCAAACCGGCATGCCGTGCTTGATCACTGTCGGCCGGATGAAGGGCCACACGACGTGGAAGAGGAGCATGCCGAAGATGACGGCGCCAGAGACGTATGCGAGGGTGATGAGGTGGTCGGCGAGCGTCTTGGGCGGCTGGGCTGCGCGCTCGGCTGCGCGCTTCAGCTCGAGCTTCTCGTAGTACCGCAGCTCGCGCTGTTTGGGCTTGGGCGCGGGCGGGTTGATGAGCGAGAAGAGGTGGGTGTTGAGGAGGAAGGCGAGGTTGGCCTCGCGGACGAGGGAGGCTGGAGTGAGCGGTTGAACGTGGAGGGAGTGAGCCCGGGGGTGTGTGGGTCGCGGGCGAGCAAGGCCGCAAGGGAACCTGGTAGGTGGGTGGCAGAAAGGTGGAGGATCTGCCACGGCTCCACCTGCCTTCGCTTGCCTCCCTCTGCGCCTTAAGGCGGCAGCGCGCAACAATCAGGCCAGGTTCAGCCGAGAATCACCACAACAGAAGCGACGCCGCGGAACACCACCCCAACCTTGCCACGGCGCACACAACTCACCCTTAAGCTTGGCGTCGTCGCCAGCACCCTGGTTCATGCCGTCGCGGTACCATGCCTTGACGGCGTGGAGCTTCTTCTTGCGCTCGCCGACCGTCTCCTCGCCCGCCTCCGCCGCGGAAGTATCCTGGTCGAGGTCAAAGTAGTAGAACCGGCGCCCATCGAGCCCCTCGAGCCCATACGCCTTGCGCAGCCTGTTCCCAATAATCTGTCCACCACTCAGGTCGCCGAGATACCGCACGTAAGCGTGCGCGAGGAGACGCGGGGCGGTCTGCTGCGACGCGCCGAGCTCACGCAGGCGGTCGAGGTAGACGGCGAGCGGGGCGGGGGTGGTCGTGAACACCTCCTCGAGGAAGGGAGGGAGAGGGAAGGGCGGGAGGTGTGTCGCCTTCGAGGTTGGCGAGGGCTTGGGCGCGGTGGACACCGTGCCGCGCTCAGAGGCGGGGAGGCGGTCGAGGAGGTAGATGATGTCGGCGGCGAGCTCGGGCGCACGGGCCAGCAGCTTCGGGTTGTAGGTCGGCTGGAGGACGGGGTTGGCTGCGTAGCAGTTGAGGCCGGTCTCGAGCGCGCTGGGGTAAGCGGGTGCGGGGGTGGAAGTCAGGCCGGCAGAATGCGGGAATGTGCTGGGCCCTCAAGGCCGCGGCACCGGCAGAGTGACGGACTCCGTACTGCCCATGTCACTCCCAGCTGGCACACTCCAGCACTGTCTAGCCAAGGCGGCTTGCTCGCCCTCCCGCCTCGCTCGCTGCGCTCGCTTGCCGACTCACTCATAAACACGCCACAGCAGCCCAAGCCACCGGACATACTCCTTCAGCTCGAGCTGCCCATTCGTCAACGCCACCGCACCCAACGAGTTCTCCGCCGTCACGTGAGCGCGCTGCGTGCCCTCGCGGAGCAGCTCCGACACGGGGCGCTCAAAGTCGATGTCATCGGGAAGCGGCCAGTCGTCAACCGTCGCGGGGTTGACACCGTCGCCCGCGCCCGACTCGTACAGGATCGACTGGAGGGTGAGCTCGGAACTCGGCACGACCGAGGGCGGGGCGTTGGGCGCGAAGCCGGGTGTGGAGTCGCCCGAGGGGGAGGAGGTGCCGGGGGTCTGGGTTGGGGAGTCGTTGCCACGGTTCTTGAGGCCGGTCACGGTTGGGTTGAGGGCGGTGGATGTTGCCATGGTGGCGACTGGGTTATGTGGAGAATTTGACGATCGCAATGAACGATATGCAAGGAGCGAACACGGTCAGAGAGGAGTAGACGGTGGCGCGGAAGGAGATGGAGGAGGATGTGGTCAAAGAATGAGAAGTGGGTGATTGACAAGAAGATGGAAGAGACGAGGGAATTGAGACGGAGCACGGCAAATGGCTTGGTTCTGACGAAATCGCCGCCGTCGCCCAAAGCCCATCCGGAGGAGCCAAGCCAAATCGCGGCAGGAACAAGCCATTCCAGGCATACCGCTGTCCTCGGCCCTCGGTCTACGCCACCCAACGCCAACGCGCTCATGCATCCATCCCCGTCCTCTCTTTCCTCGTGTCGCCGAGAGCTAGAGCGCATCCTGCCATTCGCGGCCCTTCGACTCCTGTTGCTCTCTCTCACCCGACAACCAGGGAGGCTACGTACTCGGCTCTGCGCTATCAGATAAAATGCCCAGGTCCCGCAGTCGAGGCTAATTGACTTTCGGCCGATGACCGGTGGCGAATGGCGCCAGCTATTGAGCGCTTCGGGCCTTGGCGCGCCACCCATCGCATCAGATGCTTCTTCAACTCTGGTTACATGGCAGGAGGTCCAGAAGGGTATATCAGGTAGAGACAAGATGCTTGGTACGCTGCGTCTCTTGGCGAGCGCTCTCGCGACTGCAACACTTTACATTAAGTGCCGACGGCTGTTCGAAAGGTGGTGGAGGCTCGCCCATGCGGCTACATACTGCACGCGACACATGGCCGCGTGGTGCGACCGCCGGCCAGTTCTAAACCTGGATATGCCCAGCACGCCCAATGCGGGTTTAGCAGTCAAAGCTCGAGACGCGCACGCGTCGGCGCTGTCTGAGCATCGTGCTCTGCATGCGCGTGCTCGTGCCCACAAGTTTCTGCGAGATATTGAAGCTGCTACCCCACGAACGATCTATCTATCCGCCGGTAGTCCCTCCCAGAACAGTCCCTCCCCGGAGATAGCCGGGAGGGCGGCACGTTTCAGCTTGGGACGATTTTAATGGCCCGAGTTAAGGCTGGAGTTGTTTATCATGTGCCACTTCAATCGCACTACTTTACCGTTTCCTCATCGCCATGACCAAGCTCACAAGGATATAGATGTCAGAATAGGCGCTGGGAGGTTCAGTCTGAAGCACACGGTGTACAAGAGGCGATTCTGTGACCTGCTAGGCTCGGCTCGTGTTTCGGGAGAGGGATGATAAGAGGGATAGCGTAACCTTGATTGTCGCGGGACGGCGGATCATGCGGATCAACCTGATTCATGGCCATGGCGGTCCCGAAGACAAGCAAAGCTGGACACCAACTGCACGCGAGCGACTAGTGGTTCTCGTTCATATTGCGCAGACAGGAATAGTATGGGCACGTTCATAGCTCTGTAGCAGGCAGCGAGTAGGCCCTGCGAGTCCTGCAGCTACTCTTGCGTCAGCGACTTCAGATGCTTCCAGAGCGCCACTGTCCTGGGAACAGCCTGTCGTGGTCAACAAAATCTGCATGCTCACGCGAGCACATGGGCATCAATTCTTATCTGCACGCAAACAAATGCCTCTCTTACGAGCGCAGGATCGCGGGACAAGAGGGCAGTTAATGGCGCATAATGGCTCAAAAGCAGCCAGATTTGGAGTGGGGCAGTAACTGACAGCCGACTGTTAATGATGACCAGTCGGGTCCTCTTTTACCACGTGGTGATTTGAAATGAATGGGCACGCCTTTGGCTGCCCCCCGCCAATCCTCCACCTCCACCATACAAGTCCGCTCCGAGACTCGCTTCTATCCCACCATAGCTCCGTCCATCTTAGTTGCTATACGCTAACGAGGGGCTCTCGGCGCCATCTCGCAACTTTGCATACTCTTGCTCTCGACTCTCTCGACCTCTCCATCGCAAAGTTGTTCGTCCGAGTTCCCGAGACCCCCGAGATCGGCAGCCTCTTTCAAAGTCTCTTAGCGCATACTTTGGGTTGTTCCCATTACACTGCCGCCATGAGCCTCGGACAACACTCGTTTGTCTGCTGCGACCTCGACCACGGCTCGTCGTCAAAGCAGCCCTCGCCATCCTCGCCATGCCCATTTGAAGCTTACTGCTGCCTCGACCAGCACTGCTCCCCAACCCCATGTGTGGAGGCGTGCAACACGGCGGCGTGCCCAGAGTCGTGCGAGCCTTGCCCCGAGACTTGTACGGCCGAGCCTTGCTCCGACGCTTGCAAGCCTGATACATGCACTCAGCCTTGCTCCGGGCAGAACTGCCAGCCCTGCCTCGACCCGACATGCGAGCCGGACTCGTCGGCGTGGTGCCCGCCCGGCTGCACCATCGAAGAATATGTATGTCGGGCTTCTTCGCGCTCATCTCTCCCTCGCACCCGCTGACGATAGATACAACGATGTACAGACGCAGCGTGCACGCTACCGCAGGTCGAGATAGATCCGCTGGCTCTGCTCGTCCAACAACCGCTGAATCAGCACTACTTCGATCTCTTGGCACAGGTTCTCGGCAACGGCAACCAGACGGACAACAACGCTCCGGCGCCAACACCAGCACCTGCGCCGCCGCCACCACAGCTCGCCCACGTTTGTCACTGGCAAAACTGCCACCGCTCCTTTGAAAGCATGCCCATCTTACTCGCACACATTGCCTCCGACCACCTGAGCGCACCAGGGTACGATGCCAACGGACAGGCTTCCGTCACGCCGCAGTCTGCGCCTCCTGCCGCCAATCCCGCAGCCCAGAGTATGGAGGCGTTTGGGGGCCTTCCGACGCCACAGCAGAACAATGCGCATTCCGACGTCTTTTCGTGTCTCTGGGATGACTGCTTTCCCTTCGGTGTCGGTCTCGACGCGAATGCCGCCGCGCAGCCACACAGCCATGCGTCGAGTGCTGCCCATACGCCGGTGCAAGACGGGCACTCGCACAACCATGCCAACGTCCAAGCCCACAACCACGCGCACGCAAGCGGCCATCCACACTCACACGGCGAGCTGTCGCCGCAAACCATGCTCCGCCACCTGCTCGAGGACCACCTCGGCGTCGCGAACCTGCTCCAAGCCAACGCCGATGCTCATGCCCATCTCGTCCTCACCCACACCCACGCCAACCCCCACCCTCACCACGGTGGTTGCGTAACGGGTGCGCCGCACGACGCCCACGCCAACGCGCACAGCCACCACTCGCTCGGCCCGCACCACCACCACCCCGTCAACGTCGGCCCTGTCGGCGTCAAGCTCCCGCCCACGCCCTCGCCCACGCCGCCCGGTTCGGAAACGCAGCACATCTGCCTGTGGCCAGGTTGTACCGTGCGTGAACCCTTCGCGTCCGCCGGCGACCTCATGGAACACCTCTCGGAGGCGCACATCGGCCGCGGCCGCGACTCGTACAGGTGCCACTGGGACGGCTGCGGCGGCCCCGAAGGCCGCCTCTTCAGCTCGCGCCAAAAGGTCCTGCGCCACCTCCAATCGCACACCGGCCATCGCCCCTACGTCTGTTCCGTTTGCGGACAGAGTTTCTCCGAAGCGGCCCCGCTGGCCGCCCACATGCGCCGGCACGCCGACGACAAGCCCTTCGTCTGCGACCACCCCGGGTGCGGCAAGGCGTTCGCCATCAGCTCGAGCCTGACGATCCACAAGCGCACGCACAATGGTGATCGCCCTTTCGTCTGCCCGCACTGCGATAAAGGGTTTGTCGAGGCGAGCAACTTGACGAAACATATCCGCACGCATACGGGTGAAAGGCCATTTGCCTGTTCGCACCCCGGGTGTGGGAGGCGGTTTAGTCGGCCAGACCAGCTGAAGCGGCATGCGCTGGTGCATGATGCCGCGCATAAGGGCAGGCTGGCGGCGAAGGCTAGGGCGTGAGCGTAAGCGAGGCCCCGCGCAGCGGGGTCGAGCGTCGCATCGTGTAATTGCGCCAGGACAATGTGCAAGATCGGAGAGAAGTCAGAAGTGAAGAAGCGAAGGAGAGTGAAGACGGCAGGAGCGAGCGCGTGAGCGGAGCGTATGGAGTGGGCGGCGGTGTGGCGGTGCCATGTTGGGGAGCTGTGCTGCCTCATCGCGATTTCAATTCACCATGTTCATACAGCATCTGTATCATACATTGCTCTTATGTATCCATGCCATTTGTGCGGGCGCGGTTGGCGATTGGGTGTACCCGTAAGCCTCAGTTCTGCGTCGGGGTGGGCTGAGGCGCTTTGGCGTGACATCGTCCCTAGCTTGCTTGTGAACGAAATTGCCTGCAGCTGATTCCCATGCTCTGGTTCAAGTTGTCCATCCCAGCATATTGGCACCTGGATCTAAGCAGCTGCACATGTATGAACGTCGTTATTACTGCACAGTTAAGTTTCGGTCTCTAGCGCAGTCAAGTCAACGAAGGTGCAAGGTGGAGGCCCAAATTGCTTCCGCGTCGCGCTCGACGTGTCTCGCAGTGCGTCACCCATTACACCCCTCAACTCCCAACCTCGTCCTCCATCATCACTCCGCATCTCACCACCAAGATGCGCCTCCTTCCCCTCACACTCCTTCTCACCCCCCTCGCCCTCGCGCACGACTGGGCCGCCTCCTCCGCCTCTGCGCGCGATGGTGTCGTCCAGCTCGACACCTCCTCCTACGAGGCCCTCACCTCGCCCAGCCGCGACTACGGCGTGACCGTCGTCCTGACCGCTATGCCGCAGCAGTTCAAGTGCGCGCCATGCCACGACTTCGACCCGATCTTCCGCACCGTCGCGCGCAGCTGGCGCAAGAAGGCGCCGAAGGAGGTGCGGGATGCGCACGTGTTTGCCGAGCTCGACTTTAGTACGGGACAAGAAGTGTTCCAGCGGCTGGGGCTGACGAGCGCGCCGACGGTGTATTACTTCCCCCCGGCGGCGGGGGAGCGGAAGGCGGAGAAGACGGGGGCGGTGAACTTTGACTTGAACAGGGCGTGAGTACTCGTGGGCGTGTTGGGGGAAGAGGCGGAGCGAGGTTGTTGTTTTGGCTGCAGGCGGTCTGGTTTGGACAATGCGATCGAGGCCGGTCGTCCGTGGACGGTCCAGTGGTCTGTCGCCTGCCTGCATCCTCACAAGCTTGGCTTCTATCTTGTGAAGCCGCACACCTCGCTGCGCTCGGTGAGCTCGCTAACGGCCAGCGGCCTCAGCCTCCCCGCCCTCCACAACTGGGTCCGCACCACCACCCCCGTCCCGTTCGACATTTACCGCCCCACCAACCCCGTCCCCTTCATCCTCGCGCCCCTCATCATCGGCACATTCCTTTACGCCGCTTACGCCGCGCGCGCCGTCCTCATTCCCGTCCTCTCCAGCCGTATCGTCTGGGGCGTCGGCTGCACCGTCCTCTCGATCCTCTTTACTTCGGGCTACATGTGGAACAAGATCAAGAACGCGCCGTATGTCCAGATGGCGCCGGATGGGCGTGTGTCGTGGATCGCCGGCGGGTACTCGAACCAGCTGGGGTTGGAGTCGCAGGTGGTTGGGACTTTGTGTGAGTGTCGAGGCGTCTGTCTAGGCGTCCCGGGAGGGACGCCGATGACCCAGGCCTGGTTGCGCCCCAGCTTATTCTGCCCGTAGAGTTTGCTAACACCAGACGGCGTCCTCGCGCTCACCGTCGTCGTCCTCTCCGTGTTCATCCCCGCGCAGAGCAGCCCGATGAAGCAGCGTATCGGGACATACCTGTGGCTCGTGCTCATGATCGTCCTCTACTCGCTGCTCATCCGGCTGTTCAAGCTCAAGAACGGCGGGTATCCGTTCGGCCTTCTCTAGGCGCGCTAGTCTACCCGGACAAACGGTGCGCGATGGCAGGCAAGTTGGCGGATTCTTTAAACGATGGACAAGACTCGACAGTCCCGTTGTCATCCCCCGCTGCATGCGTCGCTGGATCGCCTGCGCATGGCCAGCCCGAGACGGAGGAGTCAGAAGAGAGGATAGATACCAAAACTAGACGCGTGCTACACGCACGCATGCATCGCATCTACGACCCGGCTGAGCTCGTTGACATGATGGCCCGCTGCGTTGTCCTCAGAGCCCTCGCTGACCACGTTCACTACGACCAGTAGCCGCCTGTTTCTCTCTCATCCTCACAACTCACAGCTCGCAGTCGTAGGCAAACGAACTCCACTCCCGGGGTCGTCAAGTCCAGCCTCAATGTTGGCGGTCCCCGAGCAGACCTCAGCCCACTGTAGCTCAGACGTTAGAACTGGACGTGGCTAGCAAGATCTCCCAAGGCGAGTTTAGGTCGCCGGCTCCAGTTTGCGCAGGTTTCTGCTGCCACGGCGAGCTCGACCTCGCGCCAGTCCCTCTTGTGGCCAGGGCCTCTGATTTGCCCTCGCCTGTAGACTGCTGGCCAGGGTATTTGGCATGTGAAGACCTTGGACGCCGTACAGTGCAGCTCGAGCGATGTGGATCTGCTCTTGTTTGTGCCCGCTCACAGCTGCCTTACCTGACGCCTCCAGCATACACGTTCCCAGATATCTCGTGCGCGTCGTTATACTTGAAGTCCTGCGGCTCGGTTTAGACCATCTTGACCCTTCACCTCTCAGACCGTGGACGTGGACGAGGACAGAGGATAGGCCTGCGCCTCGGAGAAGAGCACCCACCAGGAAGCTCCTCCAGCCTAGTCAGCCCGGCTCTGTCAGAAGCCAGTGGTCATTAACAGCTATACCCTACCCCGCACATACCATGAGCAAATGGCAAGGACCTTAGCTTTGAAGTCCGACGGGAGTGGAACAGTGACAAATACCAGGCATAGCCTAGCACCACGACGATGTCGAACGTGAGTCGGAGCCGGAATGGGCGGTGTCAACATCCTCCACCACCACTCCTCCACCACTCCACCACTCCACTGCCGGAGCCGTCCGTGCGAGACGTCGGTTGCGGCTCCGAGTTCCAGCACCCAACCCTGTCCCTCGTCGTGTCCACATGTCCAAGATGATGAACCGCCGGTAGAACCCCCGCCTCGTCCCTCCCCGCCCGAGCTCCGGAAGTCCCCCACCGTCCTTCGCCGTGCTCCTGCACCCCCAGTCCGTCTGAGCGAACGGCAGGCGCACTCGGGGGACCTGCCTAGCGCGTGCTCGGCGACTTGGCCGTATTTATCAGTCCAACCAGCCAACCGCCTAGCCGCACAGACGCACCGGCGACTCGGCACCTCGGAGACCTCGGCCCCCTCCGACCCCCACCTCCTTCCCCGCCCTGCAGGCCCCGCAGTCCCCACACGGCCCGCGGGGTCAAGTTGCCTCATACCAAGCGAGTTGAACGGCGCGCAAGGGAGAGGAGAGGAGGGGGAGGGGCATGTGGGCATGCATCAATTCACTATGAGCTCAATTACCAGTCCCAGCCCAGGCGACGCACCGAAGATAGAGCGAACTCACCCCGGCGTCCGCCTAGTCTGATTGATCAGAAGTGACCTCGGCGAGGCGCCGACCCGGACATCGGCCCGGGTCCGATCAGCCACTCACCTCACCTCGCCTCGGCCTTGGCCCATCTGCCTCCTGCCGTCGCTGTTGGCCGATTACGCTGCGCTGCGCTGGCGCTGGCGCGGTTGGCGGCGGCGGCTGGCTAAGCGGCTTGGCCCCACCCGGAGCGGCCGCAGGCTGAGGATGAATATAAGAATGGCCGCCTACGAGTACACGTTGTCAGCGTATTCCCCACCAGACAGACAAGAGAAGATGACTGTTAGCAACGGCATACAGAGTGAGTCCCCCTTGGCGCGATGTACGGCGAGGTGCAGGAGGTGTACGGGTGCACAGGAGCACGGCGGGAGTGCGCGGGGTGATCGGGGGGATGTAGGGGAGCTGAGAGCCGGGAGGGAGAGAGGGGGAGACCGGTCGCAGTTGTGGCCTGCGCTCTGAGCTCAGCGAGCTCGACCGGCTAGACCAGCTTGCGCCGGTGATTCTGGCCAGTGCATGCGAAGCTCAGCCTGCGGGTTCTGGCTCTCCCGCTCGCTTCTCTCCCGTCCATAACCCCACTCCCCCCTCTCTCCCCGCTGCAGCTCGCAGCAGCTCGCCTCGTCCTGCGCTCTGGCAGCTGCAGGACAGCTCGCAGTTCGGGGCAGCGCTGTCGCCCTCGCAGCTGCTCGCCCACACTCCGCACCTCGCATCACAGCTCGCAGCCCGCTGCACTGAGGTTCCCACCGCTCGCCTCGCCGCTCGCTTCGCTCGCGGCTCAGCTCGCTGACCCCAGCCTCCGCCGCCGACTGGTGGCGCCAAGCCCTCGTGTACCAGATCTACCCCCGTTCGTTCATGGACGCCAACGGCGACGGTATCGGAGACCTTGTCGGCATCACCTCCAAGATCCCCTACCTCAAGGAGCTCGGCGTCGACGCGATCTGGCTTTCGCCGTTCTACCCTTCCGCGCTGAAGGATGGTGGTTGTGAGTGGCTTCGGCGACGGGCGGTCTGGGCGATGGTTTGGGAGGAGGGCCGAGGAGTTGGGAGGACGTCGAGTGCCGAGTGTTGCTCGCCTCCAGCACGACTCCTCTGGCTCCGGCTCTCCTGTGGCCCCACTTTGCTTGACGTCCGACACTCGGCCGCGCCGGCTTCGCCGGCTTGCCTCGTGCGCGCTAACACACAGACGACGTCGCCGACTACCGCGACGTCGACCCCAAGATCGGCACCCTCGCCGACTTTGACGAGATGACCAAGGCGTGCAAGGCCGCCAACATCAAGGTCATCGTCGACATTGTCCCCAACCACTCGTCCGACGACCACGAGTGGTTCCAGGCCGCCCTCAAGGCTGCCCCCGGCTCGCCCGAGCGCGCGCGGTACATCTTCCGGGACGGCCTCGGACCCAACAAGGACCAGCCGCCCACCGACTGGGAGTGCATGTTCGGTGGCAGTGCTTGGGAGCCCGTCGGCGACGGGCAGTGGTACCTGCACCTGTTTGACGCGTCGCAGCCCGACTTCAACTGGGACAACCGTGAGGTGCGGGACGACTTCCTCAAGACGCTCCGTTTCTGGGCCGACCGCGGTGTGAGCGGGTACCGTATCGATGTTGCGCACGGCCTCGACAAGGACTTGAGTGCCGACAAGTTGCCGACGCAGGACGAGATCGTGGCTATGGGCGCCAAGATGCTGGAGGGGAGCCTCGAGGATGACGCCCACCCCTTCCTCGACCGCAACGGCGTGTTTGAGATCTACAAGGAGTGGCGCCAGGTGTTCAACGAGTACGACCCCCCTCTCACTGCCGTCGCCGAGGCTTGGGTCAGCGGCGCGCGCAAGCCGCTCTACGCGTCTGCCGACGGTCTCGGCCAGGCCTTCTCGTTCGACATGCTCATGGCCCCCTTCGACCCCGCGGCGTTCCGCAAGATCATCACTGACTCGCTCGAGGACTCGGCCAAGAGCGGCTCGTCGACGACCTGGGTGTTCAGCAACCACGACGTCGTGCGCCACGCTACCCGCCACGCCCTCGCCGACGACGGAGGCTACTACGACACCAACAGGAAGTACCTCCTGGCCAAGGGCCAGAACCCCGTTGCCGACGTCGAGCTTGGTCTCCGCCGCGCGCGTGCTGCGACGATGATGATCCTCGCCCTCCCCGGATCAGCGTACATCTACCAGGGCGAGGAGCTCGGCCTGCCCGAGGTCGCCGACATGCCCGAGGAGGAGCGCCAGGACCCCACCTTCTTCCGCAAGCCCGGCTTCGACGTCGGCCGCGACGGCTGCCGCGTCTGCATGCCATGGGAGGCCGAGGCCAAGAACATGGGCTTCGGACCAGGCAAGCGCCCCCACCTCGTCCAGCCCGAGTCGTACCGCTCCCTCGCGGTCGATGTCGAGGACAAGGACCCCAAGTCCACCCTCAACCTCTACCGCAAGGCACTCGGCTTGCGGCGCGAGCTCCAGACTGCCGAGGAGCTCGAGTGGCTCAGCGACGACAAGGACGTCATCCACTTCAAGAGGCCCAACGGCTGGGAGGTGCTTGTCAACTTCGGCGAGGAGGCGCGCGCTGTGCCCTCGGACCGCAAGATCGCCTTGTCGTCGGGCGACCTCGTCGACGGCGCCGTGCCCACCGACACGGCCGTGTGGCTCCTCCCTGCGTAGGGGGTGTGGTAGTGGAAGGTTAGAAGTTATCTCATAGAGCATCGCTCATGTATGTAATGTAACCAGGCGTGATAGCCAGTATCACGTCACGCGCGTAGATAGCAGTATCCGTTAGACAGCATGCATGTGTACGAGGGGCTCTAGGGTTGCATCTGATTAGGGAGGAGCATCTATGGGGAGCGGCCAGGCCAGCTCCTAAGTTAGATCGCCGCCGTCACCTTCTTCTTCGAGCGGCGCTTGCGCGTCTTGCTAGGTGTATCCTCTAGTCCGTCGCCGGGCGTGCCGGGCGTCGCGGGCGTGGTGGCGCGCGAGGACGACCGCGTCGTGCGGGGCGTGTCGAGCGCGACCTCCTCAGCGACCTTGGATCTCCGGGGGCTGCTCTTCTCCTTCTTCTCGCTGGCGTCCTTGACCCTCATCGCCTCCTTATCCTTGAGCGCACTAGCCTTGGCAGGCAAGCTCGCGGCCTTGGCCTGGATCTGCTTCTCGGCGACCTTGGCAGCAGGCGTAAGTGCAGTGACGAGGGTGCGCGCGGCGAACAGCCCGACGAGGATTAGGACAGCCACAGCTCTAGCGACGCCGGTATCGATCTCGAGGTCGTGCGGCAGCGCCTCGGCGAACAGCGGCCTGACCTTCTCCAAAGCGGCATACTTCCTATCCAGGGCGGAGTACGCGACACCAGCAAGCATGGCGCCCCACACCTCCATCGTCGCCCACAGCCCGCCGCCCAGAGCAGCGGGGCGGCCCATCGTCCAAGTGTCCTGCGCCAGGCCGAGCGTTTGAGCGATCCATCCTCCGCCACACGTCGCGACGGCGCCAAGCAGGGCCGGCGCGAGCCACGAGCCGCGCGTAGATGGGGAAGCTTCGGCAAGGGCGGGCATCGACGATACGGCGGTGCCGCGGAGCATGCCGTCGACGAGGCTCAGGACGAGGCCGAGAGGAAGGGAGGGGGCTTGCGAGAGGATGGAGGCGAGGCGCGTCGGGATGGAGAGGAGGTAGACCGCCACGTAGATCGCCCACGGCGCCGGAGAGACGAGCCACGCGGGAGGCGTGCCGAGGAGGAGGGAGACGAGCGTGCTGCCGCCCCCTGGGGTTAGCGAACGAGCTCAGCGAAGCTGGGCGAAGAGAGTAGGATGAGAGTCTCCCATAGGCTGGAAGAGGCGGGTAGCAGCGGAGGGAGCGTCTCGCCCTCACCCTGTACGGACCAGCCGCACAAATCGCTCATCCCACATCGCTCCGCACAAACCACTCATCTCCACGTAGCAACTCACAAGCAATGACAAGGAAGCCGAACAAGTCGGCCAACACGCCCACCTGCCCCCTCCTCCCCCGCGTCATCGCGGCCCACGCAATAGCCACTCTGACCGCATGCAGGACGCTAAACCGCACGAAGGGGAAGTAGACGCGGTGCACCTGCTCGCTGGTGAGGTGTGAGAGGAGCTCGGCGACGCGGAGGCTCGCGCTGGCGAAGGGGAGCGCGGTCCAGGGCGCGAGGTACCTGGTCTGCTGGGCCACGCGGAGGATGAGGCGGGAGATGAAGTCGTGGTCGTGGCCGGAGTGGTCGGGCGACATCTTGGGTGGGGGGCAGTTAGGCGAGAGACGTCGGCGATGGGGCAGAGGAATGGGAGGGGGGCAGGGGGGATAAATATAAGACGATGGGGACAAGTAAGGAGCGTGGATGGACAAGAATCAAGATGCAAGATGCAAGAAAAGGTGGATGGTAAGAAAGAGAGAGGAGAGATGATCCAGAACTGAGGTGAGATGGAGGGCCGAAGCTGGCTCCGGAGTTGTGACGTCGTCGATCAACCTCTTTGTGTTTTCGTAGATTTCCGCCGTCCTCTCCATTCCCATCTCCGCTCCGCCCATTCGTCGCCGTCGTCCTTCAACCACCAAATCAACAATGCTCAGACCAGCCCTCCGCGCAGCCTCGCGGTCATTTCGTCGTCTCTCCCCTGCTCCCTTCTCTTCTCTTTCGTCGCGCGTCATTCTGCCCGCCCTCGCCACCCCCTCCCCCTCATCTCCTTCCGCCATCAGTGTCCGCGCGCTGCACGCCACCGCCCCCGCGCGCAGCCTCACGAACCTCTTCGAGGCAGGCGACAACCCCCCGCTCTCAGTCAACCGGCTCGACGAGCGCGGCTTCCTCCTCTCCGACGGCCTGCTCGTCCCGGGCGGCGTGATCTTCGCGGACGGGCGCGCGTTCCTCTGGGACGTGGACCCGCCTGGGGATGGTGCCAAGGGGGTGGAAAAGGCGTGGGCGGGGTGGAGTAAGGAGCGCTTTGAGATTTTCGAGCGGGTGGTGCCGCGGCCTGGTGAGTTGCAGTTGCGACGAGGCGCGGAGCGCCGAGGAGCAGAGGGGGAGGTGAAGAGCCGGAGCGTCGGCGCGTCTGCAACGTCCGGAGCGTCCAAAGACAGGGAGGGCAGGGGACGGTGTGAGAGGGAGCGTGAAGGGGACTGCGTGCGAAGGGGAGGAGCGGGTGTGAAGCATGGTGGGAATGGTCGAGCATGGTGGGACGGCGAGACGGGCTGAGTCTGTCCGTCGCCATTGCGCTTCTCTCGATCCTTGGCCTGTCATGACGATCCCCGAACTCGACGCTCGGCGTCCATCCGGCCTGCAATGAGTACACGCAGCTGACATCAGAAATCCTCATCTTCGGCACGGGCCGCACCGTCCTCCCGGCTCCGCGCGAGGTGCGCGACTACATCTCGAGCCTGGGTATCCAGCTCGACGTGATGGACTCGGTGAGTGGTGTCGGGGCTGGCAGGGGTGGTGGGGATGGGGACGAGGGAGGACGGGGTGGAAGGAGCGGACTGGGAGGAGAAAGCGACGCGGAGGGGCGAGGCTGGGAAGAGGGGCGAGGATGGTAAGAGATCTATGGATGGGGACCCAACGTCACCATTTCCCCGCTGGGCGCAGTGCTGTTCTGTTGTGCGTGAGCACCCGCTGACACCAGCGCAACGCGGCGAGCACGTACAACCTTCTGTTCGAGGAGGGGCGGACGATCAGCGCCGCGATGTGTCCCCTCCAACCCGTCGATTCGCGGACGGGCGCGGTGCGCAAGCCGGCTGCGTAGTGTGTGTATGGTAGTGCAGTGCAGTGTGTGGTTCGTGGTGTGGCATGCAGTATCTCTTCTCTCCTACTCTGTTTATAAAGTCGCTGCTATGATGTAGCGCCCGCTGCTGGGCGCGGCATGATGCTGTAAGCCAGTATACCTCGCCTCTGCTTTCTCCAACTGCCCTACCTGCCCCACCCCAACCAGCCCCCCTCGCCCGCCCGCTATCAAGACTTCTGAATACATCATTGTGCACTTCTGTACTGTTCTACGGATCTTACGGATCAGCCTGCGATCTAGCTGCAGGCATGCAGGAACGATTGTGGGACGACGACTGGTTACTCGAGCGGAGAATGGATAGTGAAACAAGACAAGAACGATCGGAACGTTGAGCGCGGTCAGCGCAGAGCAAAAGCGGAGACGAGGAGAGACGAGCCAAGCACAGGCGCCTAAACTCTTCCCACACTTAAGCCTTGGCCGAGAGCTCGACGGCGAACGCAATGGCGAGCTTGGAGAACTGGGACATGTGCTTGATGGAGAACTCGTCCGAGATGTCCATGCGGTCGCTGGTCGAGTGGATGTTCTTGTTCGAGTCCTCGAACGTGCTCTCGATCGAGAACGAGCTCTGGTATCCGGCCTGGGTCCAGCTCGCGTGGTCCGAGCAAGCGTAGCCGCACTTGGTCTCCACAGCAGGAATGTCGCAGTACGTGTCGACGGCCGAGAGGAGCCAGCTCGTGAGGTCCGAGTCGACGTAGTCGGTCACGACGCCAATCACCTCGTCGGTGCCGCGCTTGACCCACGCCGTCATGTCCATCTGCATCATGGCGTTGACGTCGACGCCGCGCGCCTCGTAGTCCTTGGCAATAGCCTGGGAGCCGAGCAGACCGCCCTCCTCGGCCGAGTACCAGTGGAACTCGACGGGGTTGGGGGCGGTAAAGTTGCCAGCAGCGAGGGACTTGTATGCCTCAAGAATGGAGGTCGTGCCGGATCCATCGTCGTCGGCGCCGGGGGCAGGGAGGAAGGGCCACATGTTGGTGCTGTCCTGGTGCGCGCCGACGATAGTCACTGGTCCCTTGGGGTTGGACGTAGGGAAGCGCACAATAAGCGAGTTCTGGCCCCACGAGTGCGGGAACTCGGTGACAGTGATGCCGCCGCCCTCGTGCAGGTTGGCGACCTCGGTCAACGTCGCCTGCAGGAAGCGCTGCGAGTCCTTGCCCTGCTGCGA
Organism: Cutaneotrichosporon dermatis; assembly: GCA_020011015.1. Classification (NCBI taxonomy): domain Eukaryota; kingdom Fungi; phylum Basidiomycota; class Tremellomycetes; order Trichosporonales; family Trichosporonaceae; genus Cutaneotrichosporon; species Cutaneotrichosporon dermatis. Next base: position 3,534,816 of record JAIGNX010000001.1, on the reverse strand, counting down.
ACGGTAGTAGCGAGTCTTGAAGCCGGTGAACTTGGCCAGGAACTTCTCCATGTGCTTGACATCGATGTTCTTCTGGTAGCTCTTGACGGCCTTGGACTGCTTGCCTGGCTTGGGGTACTTGTGCTTGGACGCCTTCTTGGGACGCAAGAAGGACGACATGCCGAGTCTGGGCGTGTCGGTGCTGGGGTCAGCAATGGCATCTCAGAAGACAGGCAATCCGTTGCGACAGACATGTGAACGCCGCTCGCCGCATTCCCATCCCGTCCCCTAAGTCACAGGGTCCGTGCTGATCGCCTCCGGAATGGCGACATCACATGCCTCTCGGCGCCATACCGCTCGCATTGTCCTCCGCTATCCGCTCCCCAGCGTCCGATAGCGAACAAGCCCGTCCACTCGTTCACAACCGCCCCCGAGCGCACACAAACTCACATGTCCATGAAGTTCCGCCCCGCAGCCTTGGCCTCAATCTTCTGCAGCTCCGACACCCATCTGGCCGTCAGCGCCTTCCCCACATACCCTACGCCAACTTACACTGGCGACTCGTCCTCGGCGAAACGGACAAGACGGAGGTCGTCGAGGTCAAGGTCGATAGAGATATCGGGGTCGTACGAGTGTGTCTGCGCCTCGGGGACGCTGAGAACGGCCTGGCCCTGTCCGGTGTTGCCGTTGCCGGTGAGTGGGGCGGCGGGGACGGCGGCGGCGAGGAGGGGGAGGGTAAGGAGTGTGCCGAGGTGCATGGTGCTGAGAAGACGGAGATGGATGAGGATAGAGAAAGGATGGAGAGAGGACAAGAATGAGTTGAAGATGGAGTTTGGATTGGGAGGCGGGAAGAGGGGGGTGCCGGCCGAAGGGGGGGAGTGGGAGGGGGAATGAATGGATTGGATGGGGGGGCACACACAGGGGACGGGCCACAGGGGGGATGAGCGGGGGCGTCATTATTCCTGAGCCTAAATCATGCCGTCACTCAAAAGTCAATCCACAAAACGAAGTCGCATGGCCATGTCCTTTGCATAGGTTCTCACTCCTCGCCGTGGACAATCCTGTGTATAAGACGGGATGCACTGGATATCGATGCAACGAGGGTGAGAGATCGTTCGAGATGAGGGGGGACCGGTTGGTGTCGGATGAGAGGGAGGGTGGCGCGGAATGATAGCAGCCTCGCTTGATGGACCCTATAGTCCCCCCGCCCACTGCCGCCTATGGAGCACAGTCACACCGCGTCCATCCCGGCGCGTTACTCTCCTTTCGCTAGATCAGCAGAGCGCGTGCCGTCGATCCATGCTCAAGCGCCGCAGTGGACATAGAAGTAGAGCAGGCAAGTGCTTATTCAGATAGTGGCAGCCTGGGCAGAGCGGAGGCAAATTGAAATCGGGCCGAGCTTGGCGCCACCGTTATCACCCCACCTCTACCACCAAAACGCTCTTCTACACCAACCAACGCTCGGAAAAACATGCTTCAAAGTTGTCCAGAAGCGCAGCAGCGCATCTGCAGGCCTCAGAGAGGCGCAAAAAGAATGTACTCGCTGGCGGGGTCGAACCACCGACCTCGGGCGACCGTTTCCGTTCGCAATAAGACGGAATGTGAAGCACGCGCTCTAACCACTGAGCTAAGCGAGCAGCATACTTTTGGGATGCTTCGAGTCCTCAGAAATACCCTACACCGCCACGTGTCAACCACGTGGTGGTGAATCATAGCCGGCGGCCCTAGGCCCTAGTACTCTGTGAATGAGACATGCGCAAGTCGCAGTACCTCTGGCATCTCTCAGCCATCATCTGCCCACAACACCATGTTCTGAGCCATGAGCGACACCACGTCTCTCATCGGCGTCGCCATCGCCTGCTCTGGCAATGTGCTCATCTCCCTCGCCTTGTGAGTTGGCCCCTGCGCCGACCACCGCCCACCTTCTGACATCCAGGACGGTCCAAAAGCTGGCCCACAGCCGGCAAGAGCGCGATGCGCTCTCCTCCCTCGTCGTCGCCAACCACCCTGTACCCGCCGAGCACCCGCCAGATCGCAGGCCTCAACTCCCGTCCAGCCGCTCCCTCTCGCCCACTTTCCGGAACTATGACCGTTCCCACGACCGGCACGATCGAGCCCACGATCGCGACCGGTTCGATAGGGACCGGCACAACCCCAGCCCGCGGCCCGGCGACGCCCCCGTCGAAGTCGATCTGGACGACGGCGCCCACTCACCACCACCAGTTAGCGAGGGCGACTACCTCCGCAGCAAGCTGTGGTGGTTTGGGCTGGGGCTGATGGCGCTCGGCGAGGGCGGGAACTTCGTGTCGTACGGCTTCGCGCCCGCGTCGGTCGTTGCGCCGCTGGGGACGGTTGCGCTCATTGCCAATTGCGTGTTTGCGCCGCTCATCCTCGGCGAGAGCTTTACGAAGCGGAATGTGCTGGGGGTGGCGCTGGCGATCGTCGGGGCTGTGACGGTCGTGTGGTCGGGTCGGGGGTCGAATCCGCGGGTGAGTTGCCACGCTGCGATGTTGGCAGAGACGTGAAGGGGATGGAGGGATGATCGTGCATCGAGCGGTACGACGTCGGCAGTGATGTTATGGAATACAGCTAACCACCAGCTGTCCCCGCACGAACTCATTGCCGCCATCATCGCCCCGCCCTTCATCGCGCTTATGGCCGTGACCGCCGTGCTGATCAGCATCGGCGTGTTCCTCTCAAACTCGCCTTTCGGATCGCGCCACGTCGTCGTCGACGTCGGCACTTGCGCCCTCTTTGGCGGATACACCGTCATGTCGACCAAGGCGCTCTCGTCGCTCATCTCGGCCTCGCCTCTCACGGCCCTCAAGGAGCCAGTAGCGTGGGGCGCCGTCGTCGTGCTCGTCGTCACCAGCATCTTCCAGATCAAGTTCCTGAACAGGGCGCTAATGCGCTTCGAGTCCAAGGTGCGTCTTTGCGCCATTCTCTCTCTGCTTCTGGTGGTGCTGACAACCAGGTGGTCATCCCCACACAGTTCGTCTTCTTCTCGATGTCGGCCATCATTGGCAGCGCCGTGCTCTACCAGGAGTTCCGCGACGTCACATTCTCCCAATTCGTCAACTTTGCCTTTGGCGTGAGTCCCCCTTGCCCCCATACTCTTTCGCAGATCTCCTCTCGCAGCCCTAACGCTCAGATAGCAACAACCTTCCTCGGCGTCTACTTCCTCACGACCCCCGGCGAGACGCCCGGCGAGATCGCTCTCCCGACCGCCGCCCCGCGCTCCCTCGCCCCCGTGGCCGAAGAGACGCCGCTGTTGTACAACACCATTCCCGACCGCCGCGCCTCCGTCCCACTAACCGGGCGGCTGATCAAGCGCGGCTCCCAGAGTAACATCGCGCTTGGTGTTAGTTCCCAGGGCGGTCTGCTACTGCTCGCGTCCACGCCGCCCATGTCCCCCGCCACGCCGATAGGGCGGCCGGAGCGCGCGTCCTCGCGGTCCTCAGTGACGAGCGATGGGGCCACTGGCCATGGGTGGCAGACGTTCGAGAGCGTGCTGCCGAGTGTATCTTCTAGACGGTAGTCTTGTCGGCGTGAGAGTTAGAGTAGGTGGGAGGGAGCTGGGAGAGCTGTATTAGGAGTTGCCATAGATGTAGGTTTCAGAGATGGAATGTTACCATCGTCCATCTGCTATGACCCCTTCCGCGCATGACGACGGGAGACGACACGTGAGACTGATATAGTCTGGTGCAGTCATCAATCGATGTCATGTCCTCGAACCATAGCGGCATAATTTCGGTAGAACCGGCAGGCAGGTGGGGGGCTAAGGCAGGCGATGTTTTGCCGGCGGCAGATTGACACGGCCCACCGCACTTTAAACAAATGGCCCGAGGCGACCGCTGATGAGATGGGCGACGCCTCTAACGAGCCCCACACATGCAGCGAACGCGCCAAGCAAGTGGAGAGCATGTGATACGTCTGGGCCTCTCCAAATTAAAGCCCTAGCGAGCTCATCTTGCTTGGCAGTCGGCCCGATGGTGGATGGTAGAGCGCGTGTAACCCCCTCCCAGCAAACCTCGTCAGTACAAACCGGCCAACTCTCCAGCGTCGCTACCATCTGGCGCAATGCATGGCCGTCGCGGCACAAAGCGACACCGACAGCAAGCAAGCACGCATCGCACAAGCGCTGCAGCCGCTCCATCCCGCCTCCCTCATCCGAAGATACTCCGCGCCTCCAACTCTCGCTACAACACCGGCACCCACCGGTGACCTGGTAAACCGGCCGCCGTCTTGCCATTTGACTGGTAAACCTGAAAATCGGCCCGGCGCCGCACTTGGGCCGTGTCGCCCCTCCCCCTCCCTCCCTCCTCCGCCGCCGATCCCCCACTGAGACTCGCCGAGCCGCCGCCCGCTCCGAGGTTTAGCAGCCAACTTCTCAGCTGACGCCTTGTCGTGCATGTGCAGTAGATGGGTTCATGGTCCCGCGCATGTATCCATGTCTCCATTGCTCCTCCTTCAGTCGACTCACATTTCGCACGCTTGTGACGACTAGCGCGGTGAATTAGCAGGTGAAGCCTTCTTGGGAACTGCCCGCTTGGATTAGTGAGCAACTGTTTATGACGACCAGAGTGGGCGGAGCTGACGACAGAACTTCACCAGGTCGTCATCGAGCGCGCACAGAAAGAAGGAGCTGTGTCAGCACGCTCCAAACTCCGCTCCGAGTAATACGGCGTACTCGCACTTAAGGCTACATAACAGCCCACCGCCCACTCCCTACTCCCCTCTCCATCCTCACCCTTCTACCCACCGCGATGTCCGAGAAACGACCACAATCGCCACTGGCTTTCTCCGAGAAGCCGACGGAGACCGAGTACGAGACCCAATACGATGCGCGCAGTGAGAAGAGCCGAAGGATGTCGCCTGCGGCTGAGGAGAGCCCGCTGGAGCGCTTCAACTCGATGTGTTCGGCCAACTTGTCGCGCGCGGGGATGGAGCCCATGGCTGCGGGGCCCGGAGTCGCTATGATGTCCGAGTCGAAGCGCGGCGTGCATCACAACTACTACTTTGCGAGGTTGGCGGAGGAGCGGCCGTTGCCAGGGAAGAAGCATGAGTGGGCTATGCTGTGAGTCACTCCCCGCGTATGCTGCCTTGTTGTGGCGCCCAAGTTCTGTGCACCAGCTGACCCCAGCGCCACACTCTTCCTCGTCATGTTCCTGTGCGGCTGGAACGACGGCTCGCAAGGCCCCCTCCTCCCCTCGCTGCAGCGATACTACAACGTCGACTACCTCGTCATCTCGATCATCTGGCTCGTCAACTCGGTGGGCTTCATGGCTGCCGGCCTGTCGAATGTCTGGCTATCTGATCGCTTCGGCTTCGGCATCGTCGCGCCCCTCGGCGCGGCCATCCAAGCCATGGCCTACGCCCTCATCTGCTGGGGCGGCCCGTACCCGCTCTTCGTCATCTCCTTCCTCTTCATCGGCTGGGGTCTCGGTCTGCAGGACGCCCAGCTCAACTCGCTGGTTGCGCGGATGAAGAACGCCAACACGAAAATGTTCCTCATGCACGCCGTGTACGGTGTTGGCGCAACCGCGTCGCCGCTGGTCTCGACTCAGTTCGTCAAGCAGGTCCAGGACAGGGTGTACCTCTACTACTCCGTCTCGCTTGGGTTGGCCGTCGCGACGGCCGCATGCCTCGTGCTCGTATTCAACTTCCGCACCGAGGACCAGGTGGTCGGCAAGCGGGAGCCTACGCCCGCCACGACGCCAGCTGCCGACGACGACCCGTCCGCTACCGCTAGCGACCTCCCGCTCGAGCTCCAGCCTCAGGCCCGTGTCGACGGCCAGCCCCACCCCGAGGCCGCTCCCGCAGGCGAGGCCGACATCGGCGTCGGCCGCCTCTCCGAGGCGTCTACAGAGACTCCACTGAAGTACGAGGACAGCGGTGCCAAGCTCAAGCGCATCCTCCGCCTGCCCACTGTCTGGGGCCTGTGCTTCTACATCCTCCTCTACGTCGGTGTGGAAGTGACTATTGGCGGTTGGGCGACGACCTTCCTCCTCGACGAGCGCGGCGGCGACGACTCGAGCGGCTACGTCTCCTCGGGCTTCTTCGCCGGTCTGACGCTCGGCCGTGTGATCCTCATCCCCGTCACGAGCTGGATGGGACGCAGCAACTCGGTCTGGATCTACACAATCGGCGCGATCGCGCTCGAGGTCGTCATCTGGACCACAACCTCGCTCGTGGGCAACGCCGTCGAGTACGCTTTCGTCGGTCTCCTCCTCGGTCCCATGTACCCTATCGTCATGATGGTTACGACGACCGTCCTGCCGGGCGACCTGCACCAGGGCGCGATCGGCATGGTCGCCAGTATGGGCCAGGTGGGCAGTGCCATTATGCCGTTCATCACGGGCAGTATTGCCCAACGGCACGGCGTGTGGATCCTCCAGCCGCTCATGGTCGCGTTCATGGGCGCGTCGCTGGTCATCTGGGCCTTCGTGCCCCGAGGGAAGAAGGGGTGGCACGCATAGTACGAACCTTGTGGCGGCAAGACAGCAGGGATGCGGCTGCATGAGAGGCATCATCGTAGATGTCCAGAGGATAGAGCTACTCCATCACATAATCACAGTGCATATCTAGACATTGATGTATTTGTATGCTTTCCAGCTGCACCGGACGAGGCCCATGTGCTCAAGGGCGACATGGGGAAAGAGCAGGTGATGGGGCGACTCCACATTAGAGCCCTGGATGGGGGTTTGCTATGAACATGTGCCATTGACGTGACTACAGGATGCCCGATACACTTCAGCCGCCGTAGCATCTCACACCTTTCGCTCACTACCCAATCTGACACACCGGGTCACTCATCAGCTGGAGCATCTCGGCCGTCGGGACGCGCTCGCCGAACTCGTCCATTGAGATGAACGAGATGTTGTCGATAGCCTGGAGGGCAATGAACTCGTCTCCCTCTGCGACAATCTCCGCCTTGACGCGGATCCACCATTCGAGACGAGTCCTGAGGTCCGCCTCGGGCTTTGTGGACTCAATGTGTTGAGCGCCACCTGGCGTGAACCGGTACTTGCGATTGAGCCACGTGTGGTCCCAGGAGTCCACGTCGACGAGAACGATCTTACTGGGGCGATCCATGACGATGGTGTCGACAAGGGTGTTCAGCATGCACGGCTTAAGAGGCGGCTGCGCATAACCCTGTTTCTCGAGTGCTTGCTTGGTGATGCGAGCAGCCGGCTGCTCAAACCGAGTGTCACATCTCACACGAACCTACACGCACACGCCTACCATGTCCAAGTGATATCCATATCTAATATATATTAATATGCACATATCGATATGTTTCGATATGTTAATATGATATTCATATGATATGAGCATCTGCGGGTGAGTAGAGGTGTTAATATGGGATGAGACTCCATAGTAGTCATAGTAGTATCATACTAATACGGTGCAAATGTGAAAATCACTGCGGTTTCAGCCCGGAACGAGGCTCGTTTCCGGTTGTGAACCGACACCTGAGGGCATTCACCCCCGCCTTCCTGGCCAACAAGACTTAGGCGTGCGGAGGGGTGTGGTAGGTGTGCGGGACCGGAACTCTAGGCATGCTAACGTGCATGCATGAGCCTTCAAGCAGTAATGTCAGGCTCAGACTGACCACGTGGCCAAGTGTTAGGCTCGCGCAATTCATATATATCAATATATTAATATATACTAATATGTAGTCTAATATTCATATGATATGGGCAAACGGTGGAGTGCAACTCTTTACTATTCATATGATATGGGATGGATTTATTAATATATATCGATATGGACATGGTAGCACACGCACACAATTCGTTGAGCTGGGTCTGAACATTCTCCCCCAAGAGTACAGAGTGGAGCACCTTTCCCGTGGGTGCGCCTCGCCGCGTCTTCACAGGATAGCAGTTCGGCGAGGCATTGGTAAAGCTCCGGATGCGTATGGAGGCATGTGGCAGCGTGTCACATGCCTCTAATGCAGCATTCCGCAGGACGAGGCAGTCTAGAATCTCCTCCATGATAGACACATGATTCATAGTATGGAGCGTGATCGTTATCTACACAGAGTCACAACGGTGGTCGAAATATTGTCGGACATCACAGACTCATGATCAGCTCGTACATCTCCTGCGTCGGCACGCGGTCGCGGAAGTCGTCGAGAGAAATGAAGGAAATATTGCAATCCCCCTCTCCTCTGTAATCGTCCAGCTCATCGATCCACCATTGGAGGCGAGCCTTGATGTCGGCATCGTGCGGCGTGTCCTCTTGCAGTTCGTCACGGTAAATCACAAACTTGCGGTTCAGCCATTCTTGATTCCAGCTTTCGACTCCTACAAGGCAGACTCTGGTCGAGTAGTCGACGACGAGGCTCTGGAGCAAGGTGTTGAGGAGACGAGGCCGGACGGGTGGTTTATCGTTGGCCAACGTATTTTGCCAGTCGGTATCGTCTCTCTTAAACTTTGTGAAAACGATGTAGACCGTCTTGTTCTTGGGTGGCCGGATCTCTCCCAATCCCTTCTCAGGAAACTCTTGGTGTGTAGGGTCGTATGTGATGTTCAAGACCCAGTTCTGGATTTGAGCGGTGTTCACTGCTTTCCACGGGCATGTGCCACGGCGCCGCTGGGTGGTCAGATCGGCAAATGTGACGTGCCAGACGTCCAGCTCCTTGCCCTCTGCCAGAGCAGTTATCGCTTTTTGTGGGCCCCTTAGGGAAAAGGCACTGAGATCGGAAGTGCGGATGAGGCGGAGCTGCTTGAGGAGTGGGGCGACGCGCCGGATGGGTGAATGGTCATCGTAACGGGTTGAGAGGTCGAAGGCCACAGCTTTCGTCGCGCGTGGGTCGTCGTGATCGAACCAGACCTTGCCATAACGCGGCCGGAGTGCGCCGTGGGCAACGATGATATGCCGAAAGAGCAGATCGTCGACCATCGTCTGGACTGCCTTGGAAGTGCCGCGCAACTTGAGAAGAGAGCGAGGAGGCGCATGGCGGACAATGGCTTCGAAGAGGTGTGGGTACATGTCCTTGTCCAGTATCACTCGGTGGGTTGCTGTCGTGGGCGGGTTGTGTTTGACCTTCTTGGCCGGTCTCCCGCCAGAAGCCTCACGCTCAAGAGCCACAAAGGGCAGCTTGCGAATTTTGGTTTCGAGAGACACCTTCGTTGAGGTGTGAGTTATAGTTACTGTCTCGGTCACGATAGTCTGAAAGGACGTGACCTCGAAGCCTTCCTTGTTCACATCGGTCGTGGTGATCGTCCTAGTCGTACGCGTGCCATTGTCGACGCTCTCCGTCTTCTCTTCGATCACTTCGCGCTTGTGTCCCTTCCCGAAGGTGACGATGGAGTCGGGATTGTCGTCTTTCTAGGGTGATCAGATCGGACAGTTTTCATGTACTCACAGCTACTAGATCGTTGGGTGGGGAAGCCGCTGGAGGAAGGTCATGTTCGGAGGTTCGGGATCGTGTCGCCTTCGAACGAGTTGCGGGGAATGGGCCTGAAAGAGCAGGAGAGACTGCCTTGATCGGAGGCGTCTTGGCAGTTGCAGCCTTCTTGAGGCTTGAGGGTGTTCTGGGCATGATGAGTAAGAGTGAGTGAGAGACAAATTACGAGTGATGAGGAAGAAGGTGAATGAAAGATGACAGTCGACTTGTGTGTGTTGCGCATCTTCCTTCTGAATAGCTTCCGCCTCAGCCTTAAGACTGAGTGTGGCATCAACACACGTCGACGATACAAGGGTAAGTTGGCCTAGTTGTTAATTAGAAATGGATACGGACTCACCGGCTGCGCAAGGTGAGTTGCTGTGCGTGTTCGAAAGTCCTTCGTGAAAGCGGAGCTGCCTTGGCTAAGCGCTTGAAAGAGAAGACGCTTCGGAAGGCCATATTACAAGAGTATCTCGTCAGCATCATCTCTCTCTGCGCCCAGAACCGCCGCCTTTGTCTCATAATCCATTTCAGATCCGAGACTACCTATTCCTAGTCACTACAACTCAACATCTCGCTTTTACTCAAAGCATACTGACAATTTCTATCCCACCTCTCCGATCCTCACCCATCTTGCGACTAAGGAGTGACTGCAGCTAAGACGATCCACCCGAGTTGTCCTCGCACGACCACGGCTTCCCCTCCGAGCCGGCATTGATCATAGCCACAACAGCGCCATAAGTGCCGCCGATGGTGATGAAGAGGCCAGCGACCACGACGAAGATGGCCCACGCAGTCAAAAGAGTGCGCTTGAGCGACCTCCTCGAGCCGTCCTCGCGGTTGTCTTTCAACCACATGAGGCCCATGGGCACGACCGAGACGAGGCAGCCGAAGAGGGCACCAACGAGCGAGCACAGCGTGCTGAAGATGGGGATGGCCGAGGCGATGATGTACGCGATGATCGTGACGGCACCGGTGCAGGCGAACCAGGTGAACCAGTGGCGCTTGGTGCCGCTGGCCAGGTGCTCGGTGCCGCGGAGGGCGCGGACGAACATGTACTTGGCGGCGACCTGGGTGTCAGAGCGAACGCAATGAGTTGGGGGGGAGGGTGCTTACGTGAGAGTAGATGCAAAGAGACATGGCGAGACCAGGGATGGCGAGGCCGTAGCTAACTGTCAGTGGCTGCTATTGAGACGGGGTGAGTACTCACCAGATGCGCTTGAAGAGGATACCAGCCGAGCCAGGGGCGGGCACGGCCACGTACTGACCGCAGTAGTAGTAGATGACGGAGCCTACAAGAACGAGGAAGATGGTGGTGATGGCCTCCGCAATGAGCATGCACTTGGTGTACGCTTGGGGGTGCTTCATCTCGGACGCGATGCTGAAGAAAGCAGGGATGGCGGCGGTGGAGAACACGACCGACGACACACCGCCCATCGCATCAGCGAAGTTGGGGTTGTTGAAGATCTTCAAGTCCTTGTCCCATGGTCCGGTCTGGGGAGCGGCGGCCGGGCGGTCCTGAAGCGGCACGACGACGACCATGGTGAAGAGGGCGACGATGATGGATGCTGCGCCGACCCAGGAGAGCCACGAGACTTCCTGCAGAGTCTTGATGGACATGAGCATGAAGCCGAGGATGGCGGAGACGGCCACGAAGACGGCGGTGCATGTCGCGTGCAGGGTGATGGCGTTGAGGGCAGTCGACACTGCGAGGACTGCTGAGCCAGCGATGAAGATCATGTCTGCAGATTAGTCATGGACAGTTTACCCGGCTCCAGGTTGGGAGGTGGTGACTCTGACTCACAGAGGAGGAATGCAACAGAGAGGAACTCCTCGCCCACACGACCGTAGAGCAGGCGACCGACATCCGTGATGCCCCAGACCTGCGGATGGCGCAGCTTGGTCTGGCCAACCATCCAGTTGGCCCCTGGTCGTCAATACCTATTGATGATGGACGTTACTCACACGTCATCATGATCTGAATGATAATAATTACCATGATACCCGGCACAAGACCAATAGCCATGAAGACGAATGGAACCGACAAGATACCCAGACCGATGTTGGTCTTGGTCATGAGGACGATGGCTCCGAGGGTGCCAAGCTGGGTGTCAGCTGTGCTCGACACGGTTGGGTAGCCGGGTGGACAGCTACTAGTCCACTCCTCCACCCTCCACAGATACTTACACCACGGTAGTTGGGTCCACTGTCCGTGATGTCGCCGAACACCTCGTCGTGGATCTTGACGTTGGCATCATAGTCCTTGCCCTTCTCGCGGTCGTCGAACGACGCCGGGCGGATGTCCACACTGGGGCCCTTCATGTCGAAATCTTTAGAGTCGTTGTTGTACGCCATCGTGGTCGTCGTCGTTGGTTAGTCGCCGTGATATACTGAGGCGAGAGTTGGTTAGAACACAAGATCGACATCGTCTCCACGTCGCCGGCCCTTTTGACCAAGTGGGCGGCGCGGTATCTGGCACGGAGCTACCCCAGACTCGAGGTCACTGTCTCTCGTCTACCCCACCTGCCCTGATCTTGACGAGCGATACCGGCGGCGGGATACCGGAGGGGTGGGCAGCTTGGGCATCCTAGGCATCTACTGTAGGGCAGACACAGCCTAGATACGCGTTCATGAGTTCATCCCATCTGATTGATTGCGCCTCTCCGTCTTCGGGTCAGGGTGTTGCGGTAAACCACGCCTCTTCTCGCCTACTCTCGGCGCTACTATCACAACAAACAATCTTGGCGACGGTCCTCGGTCCTCGGGGCTAGCGCCACCGGTTTGCTTCGGCACTGTGGGAAAGGGGGTTCGGAATACTCGGCAAAGTGGCCGCGTTCGACCCTGTGCGGGGCAACACCATCAGCTGACGGATGAATCAAGGCATGGTCCGCTGTGGTATTGCGAGGGAATCAGACCTGCGGACCAACCTGCTCTTGCGGAGCAACTGCTGGGGATCGAGATTAGGCGCCGAAACGCACAAGACCAGAGGCCGGAGGTAAGTCGAGATGTAGACGGTGCGGACCAACTGGCAGCTGATGCGGACCAACCTGTATTTATCCAGGGTCGTCCGACGTCGATGATTGCGATTGCTTATCCGGTTCGAAGGCTCGAGATCCTCACGTGCAAGTAGTTGGTCCGTGCACTGTTGGTCCGCCGCCGCACGGCAAGAGGCGGCGTTTGAATGCGTATGGAGTACCCAGAAGGCGACTTGTAGTGCGCCAGCAGAGGAATGTGGGGCCTAATATTTGATTTCCTGCGGCGGTGGCCCACCGTGGAGTCGAGTTGTCGATGGAAGCTGGCGAGGGGCCCAGAGGATTGTAGCCAGCTGTAGGCAGCTTATGAGCCGCCAGACTTCCGGCCACCCCGCCCACCTTCCACCACTGATACGGAGACGCCGATGTACTGAACAGCGCGCCATACAAGTAGCCGTACCGCGACCCCCCACTAACGATGCCCACCCACATCATCTGCGTTCAGTCACCATGTCCCCCAAGCCCCGCGTGACCGTGCTCGGCGCCGGCGTCGTCGGCCTCGCGTGCGCCCTCGAGCTCTCGCCATCCTACGACGTCACGATCGTCGCACGCAACATGCCCGGCGACCCGCTCGCGCCCGGGTGGGCGTCGCCGTTCGCCGGCGCCAACCTCGCGCCAGTGCACCAGTTCGAAGAGGGTGTCACGGAGCAGCATGTACGCATGCAGAAGGCTTGTTTCGAGGAGTTCTTCAAGTTGGCCGATACGTATCCCGAGTCGAGCGCACGGCGGGTCGGCGTGTACGAGTACCAGGAGAAGCTGAAGAGTTGCAAGGATGTGTGGTTCAAGGTCCTGCCTGGGGTGGGTATTGGGGTTGGGGAGCAGGGCAGTGCTAACAGGCAGTTTCGGGAGATGACGCCCGCTGAGCTCAAGGAGGGCAGCTGCACCGGCTCCGGGTGCTACTGTGAGGCCGACTTAGGTGTGCTGGGCGACACTGACGGCAGACACGACGGTCATCCTCACGCCCGACACCTTCCTCACCTGGCTGCGCGGCCGCTGCGAGGACGCGGGCGTACGCTTCGTCCGGGCTGAGGTCGCCTCGCTCCGCGACGCTGCCTCCCTCGTCCCCTGCGACGTGGTCGTCAACGCGTCCGCCCACGGATCCCGTACCCTCGCCGACGTCCAGGATACTGCGTGTGTACCGGTACGCGGGCAGCTGATGCTGTTCCGCACGCCAAACCGCGATATCCACATTCGGTACGGCGCCGACTGGACCGACTACACTTATGTCCTGCCGCGCGGGGACGGGACGGCGATCATGGGCGGGACGAAGGGGTTTAATGACATCGACCCGATTGTGCGCCCAGAGGAGGCTGCTGATGTGAGTCCGAGTGAGACGAGGACCAATGCCCGGCGAGGTGGATGGGGAGGCAGGGAAGGGCTGGGCTAATGACAGATCCACCGGCGGTGCCGACGCATGTTGCCCAAGTACATCCCCCCGACACTGGGCGAGGTCGACCTCATCAAGCACCAGGTCGGCATCCGGCCGGAGCGCGAGGGTGGCCCGAGGGTGGAGGCGGAGACGCTGCCGTCCGGCTTGAGGGTTGTGCACACGTACGGCTTGACGGGCGGCGGATACCTGTACTCATTCGGGATGGCGAAGGAGGTCAAGAAGCTCACGGACGGGTTTGCGCAGACTGCTGTGGCGAGGTTGTAGGGTGTGAGGGTTGATAGGTCTGGTGAGGAGTTGTATGTCTTGGGAGAGATGGCAGATCTTGTAAGGGGTGCTTGTGATTGTGAGGATGGAAGAGACAAATCTTGGGAACCAGTGGTTGGAACAATGCATAGCATGATACATATCGAGCTTGGGGTACTGACTGAGATGCATCGAGTCGAGCAGGCATGAGTTCGGCATTCTTGCTAGTTCACTTTTAGAGCGTACGGTTGGCCGGTTGGCGTGAAGTCGGCACGTCCGCTTGACTTCCGCCTCTTTGCGCAGTGGGAAAATGAGTCGACAACCGAGTCAAGATGGTGATACATGTGTCCCACAGTACGTTCTTCGGCATTGCTAGTCATGTAGTATCCACATTGCCGTAACGTTTCATGGCGCGTCGAACCACGTTGCCGTAGAGCTTCATGGCGCATCGACCACTTTGCCGTAGCCGCTCATGTGCGTATGTAATGTCATGCCGTCCACGTCCTATCATGCTCCGTCCTGGCCAGTGGCTCGAGGCCAATACTCGCGATGACTGCCTGTCAGCTGCTTTCGTTGATCCCCATGTGCACCAACTCACAAGCCTCGAGCTCGTCATCGACACACCGCCCAAAGTCGTCCTGCGCCACATGGAAGATGAGGGGGTCCAGCTCGAGATCAAGCTCGGGGCCAGGGAAGGACTCCGCCACCGCGATCGCCTCCTCCAGCGTCTCCGGCAGTCGGCGTTCTCCAACGTTCGGGTCTGACTGCGTCTGGGAGGCACTGGCCTGATCGCATACGGGTACGTCCGCTGCAGACGCAGAAGTGGGCGGCATGCCCGCTCCGAGCGCGAGGTCGACGCCGGCCCTGTCACGCCCCGAGTAGGGATATAAAGCCGGCGTCGCGGTGCTGGGTGACACCGTGCTTCCGGTCTGGCGCACAACTTGGTGTCCTGTGCGAAGGAGGTGAGCACTCTCGTCGTCGCTCCCGCTCTGTTCTGATGCTGGGCCGTTGAGCATCGCCTGCTCTGCGCGGCGAAGGACGCGGCGTAACATCGGCAAATCATCCCGCCCCCTAATGCCGGGTGGGAGGCGCTCGGCGAGCGCGACCCCCCGTTTCGCCTGGGAGAGGGCGGCAGGGGCGAGGGAGGAGAGGGGGGCGCGCATGGCGACGCCTGCGAAGTTGATGGTGGAGGTGAATGTGTCGAAGAAGAAGATCCAGAAGCGGGATGCAACGGGGGTGCTCAGCGCCCTGCGAGTCAGATGTGTGAGGAGGTGAGGAAGAGCTTACAGCGCATCGTTGAATATGTCGAGGATCGCGCGGGAGGCGTCGAGCTCCGCGACGTAGCTGAATCTGGTGTCAGCGGGGTCACGCATTGGACGGACTGGAAGGGCGAGGTGAGAGGCTCTGTCGGATAGTCGCGAAGACATCGGGCGAAGTGGGCGTGGTGGAGAAAGTTGTACCTTTCGTCAGCAGAAGGGGTGCTCGGCACTCACGAAACATTGACGAGGAGGCGGAGATATAGACGCTGCCAAGCTCTGAAGCTTGTGCCGTCGCCGGTATAGCCCACTCGTAATTCTGGAGCAAGTTCGCACTCGACTGTACCGTGAGCATACCTAGCTTGGACGTACTCACAATCGCGAATTGCACGGTGGAGGCGCATGGTATCGGCATACGGCACGGGGTGAGTAGTCGTCTGCTGGTCGTTGATATGGCCCATAATCTTGACTAGGCGATACTGTCGTGAGCCAAGAAGCTTTGCACCTTCATACCTTGGCATCGTTGACTGTGGGGTCAGCGAAGGCGTTCCAGGGCGTACGCACACACGGTCTGTACTCGATCACCATTGAACGACAAACTTGGCAGCTCGCAGTCAATCGTCGCATCTGTTATCACTGCCGTCAGCTCTTACCTCACTTGCGGAGCTCACATCGCGGCCGTCCTTGGGTTACGCTCTGCAGGATATCCTCCGTATGGATCTGGCGTCAGCTCGCGATTGAGTCCACGTCATAGCTCACCTCCCAGAATACGCGGCGGCGGAGGTCGGAGACGATTGGATCAAAGCCCCACTTGGAGCCATCGCGGTGGAGGCCGAGCTGACATCAGCATCAGTAAGGTGGATTGGCAAGGGGAGGCACGCACGGACTGGG
This sequence comes from Cutaneotrichosporon dermatis, assembly GCA_020011015.1. NCBI lineage: Eukaryota > Fungi > Basidiomycota > Tremellomycetes > Trichosporonales > Trichosporonaceae > Cutaneotrichosporon > Cutaneotrichosporon dermatis. Next base: position 3,518,628 of record JAIGNX010000001.1, on the reverse strand, counting down.
CACAGCGTACCGCGGTACCTAGCGTTGTCCAGAATGTGCCGAAGGTGTACGCATGCGCGCAGTTGGCAAGATACCTGCTCATGAGGTTGATACACTGCACGAACGCCATTGATCCAGACGGATCTGAAGGTTAGCGCCTCCCTCGTCTGCCACATATACCAATATTGAGGGCGACACGGGCCGCCATGAACAACCGCTCCGCTTCGGCGTTGTCTGGCATCAGCTTCACCCATGCCACCCTGCCCGGAGACACGCACAAGGAGGCAAGTCCAGATCAGCCGCAGCCCCATTCGCCAACACAGCCAGCAAGATCGCGACCTGCTGATTATCTGTCGGTTCGAGCGCGTACCCTCTCTCCATCTCGGTCGTGACCCTGCCCCGCTCGACAATATCGTTCATGAACGACGCTTTCTGCCATCAGCACTCCCCCCTTCCCCGCCCCAACCTACGTCGAAATAGATCGCGAGCCATCGTTCCCCGACTTCGCGCGGCGGGAGCTGCCTCAACACATCGGCGAGCGACGCATCCCCCGGCCCCACGAACGGCCCCACCATCCGCATATCCTCCCCCTGCCTTCCCTGGCCCTGCCGTCAGCCCCCTCCAAGACCTGACTTACAATGAGATAATGCGTTGCGGCGCTGCCGTAGAATGTCGAACGGCCCGGCTCGTCGCCGACTGTTAGCTGCCCGTCGGCCGTGTTGGCCGGCGCGTCCCCGCCTTCGCTCTCACCGACGCTGATCGCCGCTGCGGAGGATGGGCCGTCGATGGCCACAGCTGGGCTGGGGACCGTGTGATTTGTAGCGCGCGATAATGGGGCGACGCCGAGAGCGGCGCGCACAGCGTCGATTTGCGCTTCGAGCTCGGCGATGCGTGCGGCCATCGCCTCGGGTGTGCTGGCGGCACCGCTGGTGAGGAGGGATGCCTCGCCTCCATGACCAGTTGGAGTGCGTGTACTGGACGCTGACGGAAGAGGGGCGGAAGGGGCTGAGACCACGGTGCCGCTGCTCGTTACTTGCGCCGTCTGTCCGTCGGCCGTCCCGGGGCATGTGCTGTCGTCAGATCTCAGCCAGACTTCAACCCTTTGGCGGGTGCCTACAAACGGCCAAACTCACTTCGCCAGCCCTCTCCGCCGACAATGCGCACATGGAAACTGCCGATCACACCTGCCCTTCAGTGCCCACCCCAACGTTCCCCAGGTCAGCTCGAACTCACCTCCACTTCATCCGGCGACACTCGAGACAGCTCACAATCGGCTGGTTGCGATTGCCCCCGCGGTTGCGCTTTGGCGCGTTGCCCTCGTCCTTCGGCATGGCGCTGCGTTGCGGGCCATGGACGAGGTTGGAGTGTGAGCAAGATGTTGTTGTGCTCGAGGAAGAGTGCGGAAGTGGGAGGTGGAGGTTACAGTCGGGCTGCAAGTGGAGGTCGCCGATCGGCGAACTTTCCGACGCGGGGCTCAAAGTTGCTCCGCAATGTACACTTCTCTTCTCGCATGCATCTCATCTCTCTGGCACATGCTGCTACTAACTGGCAGACAGAGCCTATAGCGCCCAGGAATAGGTATGCCAATGCTCACTAAGGTGGTGGTCGCATCGCAGCCCGGCATGCTTCGTCTAAGATCCTCTTCCCGGCTACAACCCGCCCTGCGGCACGACCATCGAGCCCCCGTCCACCGGAATGATAGCACTGGCATCAGCTTCCACTCGTCTTCTAGATCCATATCTCCCCGTATCGGGCGCTCCACCCTTCCCACGCCACAATCTGCCTATCTCAGCTGACTCTGTCTCGTCGGACGCCGAGGCGCCACGCCGCGGTTTCCCGATCGCCATCCGGTGATCACCGACCGACGCGAACCATTCCCGACTTCTCCGCCTATCGACACTTCCCTCGTGGCCCCGCTCGTAGCGCACTCTCTCAGCCCATTGCAGCTGAGCCGTCTGCAGCCGTCTCTCGCAGCATACTAACGACACCCCCCGCCCCCCACCCTCCCAGCTCGCTCTTGAATGGCGCCGCACTCACCCAGTCGTCCAAGCCCCAGCCCGGCCCGCGAGGTAGAGGCACGTCCCCGCGATATCCTCTGCTCCACCCAGGCGCCTCAGTGGCACATTCGCCGCGATCTCGTCGACGCCCGCCTCGAGAGTCTCAGTCAGCATGTCGGTTGGGAAGGCCCCGAGCGCAAGCGTGTTGACGGTGATTCCACGTGGGCCGAGGTTGAACGCGAGATGTTTACTCATGCTGTCATCAGCAGGGTTGAGGGGTGGAGACCCACTGGTGAAGGGCAGCCTTGGAGGCGCAGTACGCGTAGCTCTCGTTACCGGTGATGCTGATGGCGTACATTGTGCCGATCTGCGTAAGCACACGCTCATCTCTCCGTATCTGGTAGCCCTCATTCGTCCGCATGCACTTTCCACCTGGAGCATGGCTGCACCTCCTGGCTTGCTGTTGGGGCACTCACGTTGATGATCCGCCCCGCCCCCGCCTTCGCGCCAACCTCCAACAAAGGCGTGAGCGCCTGCACGAGCGTAAACACCCTCCGCACGTTGAGCGTCATCAGGTCGTCCCACGCCTTGTCCGAGTGCTCCTCCAGTGCCGCCTCATACGTCCGTCCCGAGTTGTTCACGAGCACATGAAGCACTCCCATTAGCACTAATCCCCCCCTGGCGACGTACCGCCCTCTCTCCTCTCGATCTCCTGCTTGACGCGCTGACACTCCTCGAACGACGCCAAGTCCGCGGGCAGCGCAATGCATTTGCCCGGCCCGAGAGCTGTCAGTTCTGCAGCGGCGGCGTCGCACGCTTTGGCCGTGCGTGAGGAGATGTATACCGTAGCCCCATTTTGGACGAAGCCCGTTGCGATCTGCCCAGACGTCAGCAGCCTCCTCAAGGAGGGACGCACCATTCGCCCAATACCCCGCGCACCACCAGTGACAAGCACCACCTTGAGTCAGCTCTCTCCGATCCGCCGACGTACGGTGCCGGGAGGCAGGCCAAAGAGGCTCTGGACGTCGAGTTGGGATCCGCTCATCGCAAATCGGTGAGTTTCCAAGAACTGGAGTTGGAAATCGAGAGTGAGCGATAACAAGCGGAGCGAGTGAGAGTGTAGAGTACAGCACGATAACAACCGTCTATCGTCATGAGCTAAAGCCTGGGTCGCCCACCCCGCGGCACGCCGGGCACATGGCGGCGCCGAAGAGCGCGTCACCAGCCTGATGGAAGGAATCCGCAGTCTAATCTAGGATCTAGGGTAGTCGGAGTTCGGAGAAGTAGGCGATGGTCGGCTCCCTTCGGCATTGTGAGTCGGCATTCTCGGGGATGGCGGGGGTGGGCAGCCGGTGGTCACGGATGAACTTCGGGCGTCTTGGCTGCTGATGCTGGAAACCGTGGAAATGCGTATCTACCACCTTAGGCTGCTACTTATCTGAGTCTCGAGACGGGGTAGAGATAGGAGAAGATATCGCGCGCCGCTGTTCAACAAGGGGATGAACGCCGACCTGGCCCCTCTGCCGCGGACACGGATAGGCGATTGGCGCTCCATGGCCTGAATGGATTATTGTAACGCTGCATATGCTGATGAGCCAGTGTTCTACACACGTCTCTTCTCCTCCCTGCCCTGCCCTCGGTAGTCACTCGATCTCTTGAGACAGAGCCTCGACCGCTACTCAGCACCTCCTTTCTCCGCTCCCTCCGCCGCATCCACGACTTTCCGGGCCCGTCCCCGTGACCGCTTGGCTTTGTTCGCCTTCGCGGCCACCTTCGACTTGCGAGGCCCTTCCGCCGGCTTCTTTGTCGGGTCGACGGGGCGGGCCACCCTTCCGTGCGCGTCGACGATGTAGGGCACGCGCAAACTCTTCAGGTGCCCGTACTGGGGACACTCGGCTATGATCTCAGAACCGAACTTCTCGTCCATGTATCTCCAGAAGAACGTTGTGGAGTTGACGCGTTCACGCTGGCGTCAGCGGTGCCAGCCAGTTGCTGATAGGGGAGTATGCCCTCGGGCATGCCGTTTGATGAGGAATGGCTATCGAGGGGCGACGTACCAAGTGGCCTGGCAGCGTCGCCGTGAAGTCGCGATGGAGGAGACCTTTATGCGTAGCCTGCTTCCAGTCGAAATCCTTGAGATAGCCCTTGAACATATCGCAAATGGTCCTGTCCATGGGTCCACCACTTGTGTCCTTCCAGCTGGGCCACCTAATGCTTCTGGGTGGGTAGGAGGGGAGTGCCATGAACTGGGGATACTCTAGCGATAGGAGGTCACGGTGCCTGTGTATCAAGTAGGAGTGGAGGTTGGCTTGGTCTAGCTGGTCACTCTGCTATCAGTCATTGGAACCCAGAAGGCGCAGCGCGTCGAAGAAGGAAGGCAAAGGGCGATGAAGATGAAAGGAGGAAGATGGGGGCAGCCAATGGAGAACTTACGATCTTGGGCGGCGCTTGTGCCTTGAAGTCCTCCCAAACCGCACGCTTATGAGTTGCACTCGACACATCGTGGTTGTCGAGGTACTTGCAAAACTCGCGGAAGACTTGGAGGTGGCGGTTTGGCATTGCCATAGGGAGTGGGGACGACGTTGAGAAGGACGCTGCACCAACATGACAGCGTGGACGTAATGTAGTTGTAGGCCGTGGTGGTACGGTGAAGGGGAGGGGCGAGGCGCGGCGCGCTGAGAAGGATGGGGAGAGAGAATGAGTGGGGAGGGCTTGAGGGGAGCCGCTCGAGGTCGGGGTGAGTCGCGTTTCCGTCACCGCCGCTGACAATAGATCGTGAATGCCCTTCGCATGGCGTGCGGCCGCCGACGAGTGAGTTAACCTGCTGTCAGCGCGCAGAGCTGGGAGATGGAAGGGATTGGATTGACAGCGGGGCCAGGGGGACGGAAGGGCCACGACATGGACTTGGGAAGGCGACGTGGCAGACATACCTCATGGCCACTCCCTGTTACTCTGTGGATGTTTCTAAGGTTGACAGGAAGTAGTGAAGATGAGTACAGTTCGCGTTCGCAATGTTGTCGACAGGATCTCAGGTGGAGGTGGAGGTAGGTCACGTGCACCACCGAGTTAGGCAGCCAGCCCATGAGTTCAACGCGATTCCAGCCGTCATTCAAGTCCGCGCAGGTATAGCGGGATGACGATGCCGTAGGCGTAAGGTCACGGCTCCAAGGGCGCCTGGTAAGCGGGGAGGATACGGGCAAGGGGATGCTAACAATGCTGCATGCCTATGCCGATGTTGCCGAATGAACCCTACACAAACCTCGCTCTCCCCTCCACACTCTCCCATCTCTGAGTTAACCCCAAGTAAGTCTACTATACTCTACAACAGCCCCCGCCTACACCTTCTTCTCAGCTTTGGGAGACCCCTCCAGCAGCAAGGCAAGCTTTGGTGGCCGACCCATGGGATTCTCACCATTCCTCTTCTTCTCCAACCATTCCTTTGCCAACTCCAGCCGCCGCTCGCCTGCCCTGCACACGATGCCGTGCTCATTGACGATGTGGGGGACACGCAAATTCCGGAGGTACCCATACTGTGGGAACTCGGCGGCGAGTTTGTGGGCGTACATGAGATCAAAGTTTTTCCAGTATGACGGCACGGCGTCCAGGTGTTTGCGCTGGGGTCAGCTGGGCTGCGGCAATAACGAGCAACAGAGCGGGACAAACGTCCATAACCAAGTACGGCGCGACGTCCACATTCTGCTTGGCCAAAGCTTGTGGCGAACTCACAATATTGCCCGTTGTTGTCCCCTGGAACTCGAGGAAGAGGCCTCCCCTCCGTACGGGCTTGCGCCAGTCGTAGGCCCTGAGGAACTGCCTGAAGGCTTCGTAGATCTTGTCATGTATCGAGTCTTCAGGGCGGGGATTCAAGCGTTTACGCCCCCTCATAGATGTCGTGGGCGGGTATGAACGCAAAGCCATGAACTGTGGGAAATGACGCTCCAGTTGGTCCCGATACCTGTAGATAATGTCGGAGTGATCGCGGATGTAGATGAAGTGGTCGCTCTGCGCGTCAGTCGGCGAATAAGCGGGGGAAGAGTGGGAAAGGGAGAAGATCAGGATGGATATGGGACCGACACTTACAACCGCAGGCGGCGCTGTCTCCTTAAAGGCCTTCCAGACCGCGGCCCGGTGCGTCGCTTGGGAAACATCGTGGGCACTGAGGTACTTGCAGAACGCCTGGAAGACGGGCAACTGGCGATCCCTCAGCCTCTGTAGGGGCTGTGTCGTGGAGAATGACGCTGAGAAGACATCCCTAGACGGGTGGAGGGTGGCTGTGGGGCGCGATGGGGAGTGGAACGAGGCTGAAGGGAGTTCTGAGGGCGGTCTCGAGGACATGTTGCGAGCGCGGATACAGGACGTGGACAAGGATACCACCTGAGGAGTCATGGCTGGTCGCGCGTTCACCGATACTGTCGAGAGCAGAGTGGGCACAAGCCGGGTCCGGCTCGAGCCCGCGAGCGAGTTGTGTAACCTGCTGTCAACGAGATTCTCGAGGGCAGGGAGAGCGAGATTGAAAGAGAACATGTACGTGCTCAATGAGGCTGAGTGCGCTAAGCGATGTATCTGACGTACCTCATGGCGTCTTTCCTAGCTATCCTCTCGCTCTGACAGTCTCCGCAGAGGCTTCTCGAAATATAAGGCGAGTAGTAGTTGTGCAAAGTCGATCGCCCGACCGAATTGTTGGGACATCGTCAAATATCGAGTGGAGGTGGAGGTCAGTCACGTGACAAGCCACGCGATTGTCGCGTGGCCTATATCCGCATTCCGCAACCACTGTCCCCGACTGTCGAAGAGACAACATCCACCTACCTCCATCACACTCTTCTATGTAAAGCTCCTATGGACCGCAGTTGATAGTAGTCCTAGCCGCGAGCTAGACGCGAAGAACCGAGGTAAAGTCTCCGTGACGCGTTTCGAACTCAAACTCTACGCACACGATGGGGGGTTAATTGGACGGGACGAGCTAATCGATAAATGCCCGGGTAAGAAGACTCTTCTGATCGCTCGGTGATCTGCGTCCCTGCAAGGCGGACTACAGTCATTCATCACTCCGGCGCACGTCCTGGGATTCCTCCGGCGCGCGTACGGATTCTGATATTCCAGACCAGCAGGGTTCTTTCGGCCATGAGAGGCGTCGTAGTAGTGCTAGCCGGGCGTGACCGAGGCACAGAGCTTGCGTCACTCCCACTCCCACTCTACACCGATCCCACCGGCCACCCGGAACGCAGTCTCGCCGTGACGCCCAGCGGTCGATGTCCGGGGACACCACGCCATGGAACGCGGTGCCGCGCATCGGTTCTGGCGGTTACTGGTTGAGCTAGAATCTGTCCGCCCGTTCCATTGGCGTCTTGGCTTGAGGCACTGGTGTGGTACCAGTTGCTCGCTGTCCGAGCACACGGAGAAGGAATTCGGACTGGGGTGGCGCTCAGCGTGACTCGTACGACGGGGCACGGCTAGTGGGAATGTGGCGCAGGTCCTGTTCCAGTCCGGTTCCCTACGGTTCCAGACACGAGTAAGCTTGGTTGACTCGGTGTAGGATGTGGAGACTCGGGTGGCTTAAACTTACACACAACACAGGTGCGTCATGCTGTATGCTGGGCAGTACGCGTTCGCGACTGTGGTATGCCCAGATGGAGTTGATGTGATAGGAAGCATGTGCATGTACTTGTGGCATTAAGCGTTTATCACTTCTGCATCGCTGTTCGTCTCCCTCGTAGCGGGGCAGAAGCGTTCGATACTTTGGACGGCACCGAGGGTCGAGTTCTTCTGCCTCATGCCTAGCTCATCCTCGCAATCCTCATGCATGTCGTGACGCTATGCATACAAAGTAACCAAACAGTAGAAGACAACTATAACACCGATCCCCCTCACCTCGAATGTCCAATCAGTACGCCACGCCAACCTCGCCGGCAAGGTTCGTCGTGTGCTGCGGCAGCTGGGGCGGCATGCTCCAGCGGTTATTGAGCGCCGCGGCTGTCCGCTCCTGTCCCCTCGCAGCCGCCATCGCCGCCGTGAACCGCCGCTCCATCTCGGCCGGGTCGATCTCCTCCGGCTCGACGGGCGAGCCGGCGATCCCACCGAAGGTCGCGCCGTTCTCAGGATCGAGCGAGCAGCTGCGGCTGCGCACGCTGTCCTCGGCGTCTGCACCGGTCGAGGCGGACTGTGAGTCGATGAGGTCGGGGACAGTGCCCCCGCTGCTCCGGTTCGTGCGCGTGCTCGTGCCTGTGCTGTGGCTCTTGCCCGAGATAACCATGACGCTGGCGCCGGGCGCCGTAGGCGTGTCGCCGTTGGCATCCTTGTCGATGGAGACGTACTCGGACTCGGGCCCGATCGTGACCACCTCTGGGCCAATCGTGACGACCTTCGCCTGCTTGTGCGCATCGGGCACCTGGGGCATTTGCGACAGCTCGGCTGCCGCTTCGTCGCGAAGGACGGTCCGCACGTAACCGGACCAGCCTGAGGTTGCCGAGATGCGGCGGAACGCCTTGTCGTCCACAGGCACGATTAGGCCGCCTCGCTTCTGTGTCCTCTTGCTTCGCATCTGCTTGACCTCGGCGTCCCGCTCATCCTGCCACTGGCGCAGCTCCCGTGTGAGTCGGTCGATCTCCTCGCGCGCTGCCTCCTGCTGCTCCGCGGGGATTTCCATGACACCCTCCGGAGACGGGTGGTTAATGCCAATGTGGTTGACCACCTTGTGCGCCTCCATGTGGTCTGCCATCAGCATCTCCTCTAAAGTGCTAACTATCGTATCAACTCACTCGTCATGGTCGTCATCCGGTGGGCAAACTCGCACTTGAACCCAGGAGCCAGGATGAACTCGCCACCCAGCTGTGTCCAGTTGCCAGGATTGGCCAGAGGCATGTGCAAGAAGGCGTTCTTGAAACCCGACATCGCCTGCTTCATAAGCGGGCGGTGGTTGTACGAGGCACGCTCCGAGTCCTTGAACGGCATCTTGAAGGGCAACATGCTGCACTTCTTGATCATTCCGAGGAGTGCGAACAGACGACGCGGGCCATCGGTGAAGAAGGGGAAGGGGCAGTTGAAGAGGGCGCGGTACGCCTTGAGCAACTTCCAATGTCCGCTTCCGATCACAAAGACGCGAATGTTGTTGGCTGCCAGGATCTTAGTGTCGAGGCGCGAGATCGACTCGAGAGTATAGTCCTGGCATGGTCCGCACCAGAAGTGACGAAGGAAGATTAGAACTGTGCGAGGCATGGGACCATTGGGCTTGGCGTCCTCCCAGCTTGGGAACAGATCTGAGAAGGGTACCAGTTGCCCGTCCTCGTTGCGCACTGAGCAGTTACCAGCCTCCCACAAGCGGCGCTGAGAAGGCGGGCGCCAAACGTCAAAGACCTCGTCGGCCTCAGGCTCTGGTGGGCTGAGCAGAGACTTGCGAAGGTATTTGTCGCTGTGCACATTGTAGACGGAGTCGGGATCGTGGTCGATGTAATACTCCTCCTCCACTTGTTCCAGAGCCGGCGGCAGAGGGGGCAGCTTCTTGTCGTCCGATTGCCGCTTCTCCTCCTCCTTCTTGCGCAGCAAGTTGGTCAGAGACTTCTTGCGTAATGGGACGACATCGTTCTTCACTGTGTCGTGGAACGATTCGACAGAGCCACGCGCGGTAGGCTGGGTAAGCACGGCGGAGCGAAGTCCAACGAGGCTCGGGTCCATGTCGCGAGTCGAGTCTGATCCGCTGCGTAGGGAGCGCGTGCTCTTCGATGGTGGTTTGGACCTGCTGTCCTCGACGGAGTTCAACGACGAATGTGACCGCCCGCCCGGCGTTTGGGTGGTGGAGAATGCCTCTCGCAACTTGCGCGCGCGGTCCTCGGTCGTGGCATCATCGCGCTCGTCGCAGCCAAACGAATTCCTCCCAAATGGCGACGCGTCGCCATTGGCAGCCCTGTCGGAATGGTCTGAGTCAGAGTCGTAGTCGGCCATCGCGGATGTGGTGGCGGAAGTGAGGGAGAACTGGGAGACGAGAGGGTGATTGGCATCACCGTGATGAGGGGGGTTGGAGAGGTTCTCGTCGCTCTTGGGAGGATGGTAGACGAATGTAGGCACTGGCCCAGCTTTGGGTGGTGACGTCGATTGCGTCGACCACATCGACGGGTCGTCGAACCTCTCCTTAGAACCAAAGGCGCTTGGAGCGTCGGCAGGAGGTGACGGCCGCGGCATGTCTTCATCCCAGGCGGCCAGTGATTCGCGGGTTTGCTCTCCACTGCCGCTGCTTGGAGTCAACTGGCCTGTGCGATCAATGCTGGTGTGCATCCTCCTGCGATCGGTTCGCTCGTCGTCCATGCTTGTAGTGTGGTCCAGATGGCTGTAGACTTCATCGCTGAAACTTCCGGGTGGTCCGCCTGCTCCCCAGACCGGCGCCAGAACTGGGAACCACTGCTTAAACCTCTCGCGTCCAGGATCGGAGGATTGATCGGCGTCGATGGGTTGAGGAAGGGAATGGTTCTTGGAATGTGTCGGCATGAAACCTAGGCTCTCGCCCGTTTCCGTAGAGACTAGCGACATGCGGTTGTTGGTCGCATATTGGTCACCCTGCTCCGCGACCTGTCGAACTTGGACGCTGCGGGCAACTGGCACACGCTCGACGGTGGCTGTCTTGACCTCTGCCTCTGGTGGAGGAGAGGCGGCGCGGGATGTAGCATCGGTCGCGACGGTGGTGACAGAAGCTTGGGATGCCGAGGCGACAAGAGTCGAATTATTCGAGGGGGTGGAACTAAGGCTCCGCTTCATCTCGTCTAGCTCCTTGGTTGGCGGAAGGGGAAACTTGACGCACACTTCGGGGAGTTCGCGCAAGTTGAATGATCGACTGGAAGTGACGGTCACTGTGCTGTCTCGGAAGTTGGACGTATGTGACATGGACGAGTCGCGCCAGGCGGAGGGAGACTGTGGGACGGAGCCGATGCCCGATAGTCGTGACATGGTTCGGGGGGAGAACGCGCGGGAGTGAATGCGCGTTGAGAAGCGGTCGGCGTCGAACGGAGGGGTGATGGGATGGTGATGGGAAGAGGAAGTGGGGGACTCGAGGTGACCGTGGACGGAGGACGATGGGGTGGAAGTGGGATACTGCGTGACAGTCTTGTCCTCTGTCCGCATCATCTTGTCGCCAGCGTCGTCGTCGTCGAGGGTGATAGTCTTCTGTGATGATAGGGATGGAGTCGCTGAAAGACGAGGGGAAGAACTATATTCTGGTGCAAGACGGGTGATGTTTAGAGGGAAGGACCGTCTAGCAACGTTGGCAGAGGCAGCGACAGCTTCAGTAGCTGCAGCGCCTTCTGTCTGCTCTAATGAGTTGAGCATTGTGGTGGTGGTGGTATGGTACGACAAATGTCGTTCCAGTTTCCTGCCTTCTGCACTTGGTGGTAGTGCGGAATGGCACTGGAATCCCACCGCTGCTGAGTGGGTTGTCGTAGGTCTGTGGGCCTTGTCCCTCTCTCTGCTCTCTGTGTACTCCCCCTCCTTCTCCTAGCTCGCGCTTGCCAAAATGGCCGAGTGAGGGTGGGTGGATGGTGGGTACGATGCAAGTAGTGCTAGGGTGGAGGAAAAGGTGGGAGGGCGGAGGAAAGTGCGGCAAAGGCACAGTGCCGGATGGCGGAAACGCTCACGGGATGACTCTGCGCTGGATACAAGCTCAGGAAGGCGTCCCGAACGGCGTTACCGGCCGTGTCTGATGGCCGGCGCGTAGGCGGGTAGAAGGCGGCGGAGCAGAGCAAAAGTAGTTGTAACTTGTTGACTCTGGATTAAAGTGGGTATAGAGTACGTGTTGTATGCACGAGATAGGGCTTGTTGGTGGGCAGTGGGTTTGTCGTCGAGGAGAAAGGTGCGGATGACGAAGGAAGACGAAGAAGATATGGAATAGAGTCAAGATCAGAGATTGAGGATACGGTTGCACGCAAGATTGCAGGATATTTCTCAACACGAGAATGCCAACATGCCGCGATTCATACCATTCTTGGAGATCCTCATTCTCATCTGGATGATCCAGGTGGCGTCCCAAGGGATAGCCCGGGGCCGCGGAGCTCGAGGAGGGGGCGTTCTTGACCTGTCTTGACTACCGTTCCACATTCGTCTGGGTTCATAGAGTAAGCAGTCTTGTCTGTCTGGCTGTCTGAAACGCAAGCAATAGGGTACCACGGCATTTGATCTGCCCAGCTGCCAACTCATGGTGCATGCATTGCTGAGTGAGCTCGGTATAAGCGCAAGCTCTGATTACTCGGCTTAGCTGGGTTGCAGCAGGTCGGGTCTCGGGTTTGAGTGCGGTCTGATGTGGTGAGCGCTAGGGATCCATCCAATGTTCCCTCATGCACCCGCGCAGACCCCGGCCAATCCTTCGACACCAGACCCTGTAAGATGTGAGATTGCGCATGAGAGAGTACAGTAGAGACAGCAGGCACTGCTCGAGTGAGTAGGAGAGCGAGGCTAGATGGGAAGGAGGAGGGTGACACGGTAAAGGGGATTCGAATTGGATTACGTTGGTGTCGACCGACCCCTGGGTCACTCTACTCGTCCATCTTCCGCCCGCGCTTCGCGGCGTGCCTCCAACTTCATTCCGCCCATCTTTTAACCCTTTCAAGTGTCGTGTTGCATGTATCAGTTAGATCCCTGGAGCCGCTCGAGCTTAATTCGCGCGCGAATCACGCCTCAACGCCACTTGCGTAGCTATATCTGGGGGCTGGAACGTGTCTGGCCTCAGTGGGTTCTCCGCCGTTCGCGGCGGATTCATCGCGGGTGCACGGGGATGGAAGGAGACAAAGGTGCTGGAATCACCACTACTCGACGCTAGCAATCCAACGTGCATGAGCAAGTTGGCAGTTCAGTTCCACAACATGCCGGCATGCAGCTCAATCAGAGGCGAGACTTTACGCAACATGCTACAAATAAAGCCGTTCCAGGTATTCCCCACTTCACTTCCGGATTTGGTCCTTGGCAACGGGCAGAGGGGGTTTGATGAGTGCGTGACGCATCCATGAGTCGAACGACGCGACGCAGGCAGATGACCCACGATGTTGCCCTTATGGTACAGTTAAGCTGTTAACGCGAGGGGGTACCGAACGCAGCGCCGTTATCCTCTGGAAACATGTCCCCCTTGTGCGTGATGCTCTTAATCATCGCGGTTCTCAATCGATGACCGGGCGCGTAATAGAAGGAACGCGAGAAGGCAGCTGCAAGACTGGACCTGCTCAAGAGCAATAAGCCATCTGGTGTAGGCGTGGAACAGTATGAGGCCGCATAGAAGCATGCGCGAGAGCGTCATCAATCGAAGGGCAGACATGCACATAACCCAAAGCACGAGGATCGAAGGGAGGCACGCAGGGCACAAGAACAGAGTTGGGCGATTGATTCCAGCCAACAGTGCTCACGCGGATGGAGAGGTGGATGATGATGTTAGGCAATCTTGCGTTTCACCTCAATTCCGAATGTCACCCACCCGCTGGCCTTTGGACATGTCCTGCAGCCCACTCCACGCGATCACCACGTTCCGGGCTAAGTGTTATCATCCAACATTCCCCGGTTAATTTCCCAGGCTAATCGGAAGATTACCGGCTACTTGGCGACAACTTCCACTCGACCGTACAGTAAGCGGTCGCTTGTTCACGACTTTGATGTCTGCATATTCAGATGATCTACAAGATGGTGCTTTGCCCGTGTGCTAGGACGTCTGGCCGTCCGTGGACATGGAGCCAGGTGACTGGCCGAGGCAGGGGCAGTAGTCTCTGGGTTTGATGGTGCACTCGACGTCTTGTGACGCGAGGTCGTCGCACTTGGTGTGCCTCCGAGACAACTTGGGCATACTCTCGTAGAGAGGACGGAGTGGTTCAATGAGTGGTGTTGCTCCTTTGTGCTCATCCAATCCTCTCCTCCTCACTCGCACGCGCAATCTCCGCCCTTGCGATGCCGGAGCGATCACACATCGACCTGAAGATCCCACCCGCATCAAACAGCTCGAGCGGCGACGCGAACTCGCGCACCTCGCCGGCATCCATAACCAAAATCTTGTCCCACCCAATAACCGTGCGCAGCCGATGGGCAATACCCAGCACGGTCCGCTTGGACCGTGCGCACTCCCTGCGGATCGCAGCCTGGATCTTGCCGTCCGTCTCGAGGTCGACAGCCGCCGTCGCCTCATCGAGCACCATGATCCTTGAGTCTTTGACGAGGGCGCGGGCGAGGCTGACGAGACTGCGCTGGCCGACGGAGAGGTTGGCGCCGGCGTCATCGATGGCCATATCCAGGCTGAAGCGGGGCGGGAGGTGGGCGCGCTGGATCGCGTCGTGCAGCGTCGCGTCGTCGGCCGACCCGAAGGGGTCGAGGTTGGAGCGCAGCGTGCCGGCGAACAGGACCGGGTCTTGGGGGATGATGGCGATGTTGGCTCGGAGGTCGCGGAGGCCCAGTGTCGAGATGTCCGTGCCGTCGATAGTGATTGTGCCGCTGCTGAGCTCGGCAAGGCGGTAGAGCGCAACGGTGATGGAGGTCTTGCCGGCACCAGTGCGGCCGACGATACCGACTCGCTGGCCGGAGGCGATGGAGACGGAGACGCCCTTAAGCACGGGAGGGAGGGCGGGGCGGTACGACATGACGGCGTTGTTGAACTCGATGGCGCCGGCGGTGGGCCACGCCTTGGTAGTAGGGACCTCATATGCCGCCTCCTGAGGGAGGTGGCCATCGGAATAGTGCGTGATACGCTCAACGGCGTTCACTGGAGTCAGCATGTTGGCGGGACACACACTCACTGTCGTTCTCAAGCATGGTGGAGAGCTGCGCGATGTTGCTGAGCATGGTCGACGTCTGTACCATGTACGTCAAACAGAGCGCTACTTGTCCCGGCCCAATCCCTCCTCCACCAGCACCACACCACAGCGCGACTGCGAGGATGAGGAAGACACCGCACCAGTCAAGCCGAGCCGCCAGCCAGCGCTGGTCAGCCACACTCAGGAGGAACGCCCTGTTCTCCAAATCCACATAGTCCGAGTTCTCCTTCACAAAGCGCTTCGTCTCGCCGTACGCCCGGATGGTGGCGAGGCCGTTGAACGACTCGGAGAAGTGCGAGTAGAGGAGGCCGCGGAGCATGGAGTCGAGGCGCTTGATCTCGCGCGACGAGTTGCGGTAGTACCATGCGAAGAAGGCGTAGGCGAACCCGACTACGACGATGCTGATGTCAGCTGGGAGCGACTACAGTTTAGCTTACATGGCGATGAAGTAGGGGAAGTTGATGGTGATGAGGACGACCGCGCCGATCATCTGGGCGTTAGCTCGCAACTAGAGGTCGAACTCACCATGCAGATGACGAGAGCGAAGCCCCGCCACTCCTCGAGCAGGTTGTTGTCGAGCACATCCACGTCCTTGCCGAACACGCCGAGGATGCGCCCCTGCGGCGTCGTGTCGAAGAAACTCATCGGGCTGAAGAAGACGTGCTGGAGCGCGCCGGCGTATAACACACGCGCGGCTTTGACACACAGCATCGTCATGCTCATACCCGTGAGCATGATAAAGATGGCTGTGGTGATACCCAGCATGCCGTAGAGTCCCTGGTAGAACGGCAGGCCGCGGTGGAACTTGTTCTCGGACCAGTACGTGATCCACACACTGGGGTCAGCTACGGCATGCTCCTGATAGCAGTTACTCACGTCGACATGATCTGGCTTCCCTGGAAGAGAGCGCCCATGATGCATGCGCCGAGCATCCACAACGGATTGCCGGATTTGAGGAAGGCCTTGTACACGGCCCATCCGACGGCACCCGTCTTGCGCTCCTCTTGCACCATGAGCCGACCCTGCTGTCAGCAAATGAAGGTAAGTGGAGACGCACCTCAAGCTTGCCACTTCCTGCCGCCTTAGCCCTGTATGCCGCACTCTTGCCGGACGTCACAATCTCATCGTCGACCACCTTGATCGTCTCGTCGTCGGTGATGTCCCTGCTCTCCTTCTCGGTACCGCCAGACTGGCCGCCGAACTCGTCCATGAGGCTCTTGAACTCGCCGTCTGCTACCACCAACTCGGAGTAGTTTCCCTGCTCGACGATCCGGCCGTTCTCCATAGTGTAGATGTAGTCCACCTGGGGAAGGAAATGGAGTGCGTGGGTCACAAGAATGACAGTTTTGCCGGCATTGCGCAGACCGAGAATCGCATCGTTGAACAGCGCCTTGCCGACGTGCGCGTCGACGGCACTGAGAGGATCGTCGAGGAGCTGCGATCAGAACGGCTCTGGTTATGTTGGCACTCACCAAAATGTCAGCTCCGTAGTAGAGGCCGCGGGCGATGTTGACGCGCTGCTTCTGTCCGCCGGATAGGTTGACTCCTTTCTCGCCAATCTCGGTCAGGTCGCCGTCGGCAAGGATCTCGAGGTCGGGAAGCAGACTGGCTTCCTCGATACAGCGCCAGTACCTGTCCTCGTCCCACGTCTGCCCGAACAGCACGTTGTCACGGATGGTCGCGTTCTGAATCCACGCCGTCTGCTGGCAGTATCCGAGGCGGCCGCCAAACTCTACTGTGCCTTCCGTACACCGCATCTCACCGAGGAGACCTTGGAGCAAGCTACTCTTTCCGCTGCCTACCGGTCCCACGATGGCGATCAGCTGTCCGTGTGGAATCACGAGGTCCAGGTTGCGGATCGCGAATGGCTCTGTCGTGTCCGATGTCTCGGAGGCATCAGCCACCTCCTCCCACTCGAAGGAAGCGTTGGTGACACGCAACGCCACGCCGAGGTTTCGGTCAATGACACGCTCAGTGTCTTCCATGACTTCCGAGTCCAAAAGGGTCGCGAGACGGCGGCTTGCGTTGAGCGCATCTGTGATACTCGACATCGCGCGGGGAAGGAGGAAGAGCGGGGCCGTCATCATGTTGAAGTACGACAGGGCGGGGAAGATGACGGCCAGGTTCATGTCGCGGTGAAGTGCCGAGTACATAACAAAGGCGAAGACCGATGCGATGGTTGGGAGGCTGAACGCAATGGCCTCGTTGAACGACCGGATGAAGGCAAGATTGCGGATCCCGCCCATCTCCTTACGCCGCAGTTCGGTGATGCGCTGCATGTACGGGACCTCGTACGTGAACATCTTGATAGTCGACATGGCAGCTAGGAGACCCTGGAAGAGCTTGGTCCGGCCCTCGGTGTATTCCATTGAGCGCTTGCGGAGCGACATGGCCTTCTTCATGATCCACGCTTGGGCCGGGACGGCAAGTAAGATGGCGATGAATCCCACCAGCCCAGCTGGTCCGATCTGGACACAGCATAGAATGACGGTGACGATGAGGCGAAGTGGTGAGGCCCAGGCGTGGTGGATGAACTGCGCGCATGTGTCGATACGCGATATGTCTGCCGAGAGGTGTGTCATGAGTTTGCCGGTTGAGTTTTGTGCCTTGGATCGGGGGGTGAGACGCACGCCGCGCTTGTACATGGCTGTGGTGAGGGTGCCGCGCATCATGGCGCCCTCGTGCATGGCAAGGAAGATGAACTGTTCGAGAGACGTGAACATGATAAGCTCGATGACAGCGAGGCCGACGGCCAGGCCGATGCCCTTGCCAACGCTCGGCTGCGGACTCGTAACGCTCACTGAGGTTAGGCTGCGTCATGGCACTGCGACCTACTGTACTGGCTGAACTTGATCAACTCCTTGATGAGCAGAGGAAGAACGACGCCGCACGCGTCCGACAGGAGCTTGTATGGCGCCGCCGCCCAGATACCGGGGAAGGTGTCGAACAGTGCCCATATAAGGCTGTACTCGGTCTTGGACTGGGCGCGCCACTCTGCCTCCAACGCAGCCAGGCGCTCATCGCGCGTACCGCTAGGACCAAATGCCTCGTAGCTCTTGCCGAGGGGCCGGAGCGCCTTGACACTCCACCCCACACGCCTCAGGCGGCCTGGTTGCGCATTGGGATTCTTGGCGCGCTTCTCTGCCGCCTGCTTCTTGCGTCGCTCGAGGTTGGTCAAGAACACCTCTGACAGGTTGTCGGCTGTGGTCAGCTCGGGCTACTTGCACACTAGCTGCATACCTTGGCGGCTGGGGTCCATCCTCCACAAGTCCGTGACTTGGAGCGGACGTTTGAAGCCGAGCCGCATCAACGGCGACAACCACTACAGTTAGCTAGCGGCGAGGCAAGGTGCATACCCTAAAGGTGAGCCGCGAGAACAGATTGGCGTGTGCGAGTGGGATGTCTGCGGCGTCGTCCAGAGCCTCGGGCGGCGGCAGCGGCGCCTTCATCTTCGGCACGAGTCTATCTGTCAGTACAGGCTTGCAACCTTGTATTCACCGTCGCAGACGCTTGTTCTGGAAGCGTTCCTCGGCGCCCCCGACGCCATGGATGTGTACAGTCGCTGTTGTCGTCCATGGGTTGGCATGCTTGGTCTCTTCGTTGACATCTTTTACTCCTAGCTCGATATCCTCGTCTGGAGCTTTAGATTTCTGGCCCATCTCGTCCACCGGGTATCACTTGTGGGACTGGGGCGGAATGCGGAAATGCACTGTGATGAGTGCCTAGAGCTATACTATGGGCTGGCCAGTGGCCACCCAGTGCAGTTGCCAGAGTTAAGTAGCAGTATGAAGATGAGACAGAGTCGCGAGACACTTGCGCAAGCGTTATCGGGCGCCGACTCGGCGCAGTCTGGGGCGAGCTGTGGAGCGTAGTGTACAGCGTGGAACGCAGTGTTTGACTCGCTCGGTTCCGTCCGCAGTGGCACGCATGTTCAACTCAGATAGGCCCAGATGGCCCAAGTTGAGTCCCGGGAAGGGCGAGGTGGGGTGATAGGCAAGGGCAGCAAGGCAAAGACGGAGACGGAGGAGTCGATGATGATGGCATGCGGTGACAAGCCGCGCCAAGAAGTCTAATAATATTGGGCGGTACCATGTGGGACCGTCACCCTCAAGTCCGGCGGTCTCGTTAATCTCGTTCTACCGCCATCGCCGTCTCCGCCATCTTTCATTCCACTTGAAGAGGCCCAAGGAATCCACGACTTGCATGCTCTGTCACCTCTTTGTTCTGCAGTCATGCATGCGCAAAATATTTGCGCGAGCACTTGCGCTTGCAACTGTAGAGCGGTAAACCCGCTGATATCGGGAAATCCGTGGCCACCGGTCATGCCCGGCGGTCATTACATGCGCGCAGACTAGCGCGCCTGATCTTGGTCTAGGTGAGCGCTGACCGCAAGTTCCGATGGACGACGGGGAGCTGCCTGCTTCAGTTACGGGGATATTATGGGCGAGGTGTGATGGGCCAGCCGTGGGTAGTTGGGTAGACAGTAGTGCGGAACTCGACAAAGACCGACACCCTGGCTCCGCACGCTCGGGGGCACGCAGTAATGCACAGACAAAGCGGTGTCTCTGCCTGTGACTTGACTAGCCGTATCGCATGCTGCGGCCCAACTGGGCGGTGCCCTGATCAGCCGTGCGTACTTTGTGGTGGATGTTGCATGCGGCCGCAGGACGATGGACGGCCATATCCGATAGGTTGAGATTGATCTGCAATCTGCAGCCGCGGTGGCCGATCGGCGCCAGTCCGGCGCCCGAGCGGCAACCTAGGGATGAGAGTCTGGGCCTCACCACGAGCAAGGGTAGTTAGTCGATGCAGATCAGAGACGGAGTTACTGTAGGTAGATGGAAAGGATGAACCTGAGCCAATCAAGTGGAGCATGAATGTCAGCAAGCCGAGTCGATAACACCGACGAGATAGACAGCGTAGGAGGAACGGCGACTTCGACTGTGACGCACACGTGGTCTGTCGTTTTGCCTTGAGGCTTTACTTGAGTAAGCATGGTGGCAGGAGGTATCTCCTAACCGCATCGAAGTCAGCACGAGAGCAAGCCAGAAGTAAAGACTCACTTGGCATTGATCATGGTGAACAGCTTGCAGAACGATGATAGACTCGCAGTACCAGACAGGGAGATGACGTCGTACCCCACGGGGTCAGTCTCAGCACTTCGACATTCCCCATCCTCATCATCAGACTTGCGTTAAGACTCACAAACATCGTCTCCCGCAATGGTTTCGAAACGCCTTCATGAAAGCGGCGCGGATGACGCTCATCGGCTCCCCTCGGTCTCGCCATCTGGGACAAGGAATTGGTCGGGGAGTGTGTTGAGGCGAGGAGTGAAGGAGCACACAAGTCGTGTGTTCGGAGGATGAGTCGGAGCTTCTTCATCATCATCCCACTCACCTGGCTCGCCTTAACCATGCATCTTGGTCACCGAGTAACCGTCTGCTACGTTCCCCCCTCTGCTCGAGGTGCGGGATGGGCGTCAAAGGAAGGTTGCTTGGACCACCGTTGAGGGCGTGATTGCCTCGTGTTTGGGGCGGGGGAAGGCCAACCGGGGACAAAGGAGGGCGGTGTGCGGGAGGCGTCGAGGAAGGCGCCGAGTAGCTCACGGGGTGTTATGTGTCCCATCTGTTGTGCGCCCCGTCAAGGTCCGGCTTGGTACAAGGAAGGAAGGTGCAATCACTCATTCTCATCATCCTTCTTCCTTCAACCTCTCAAACCTCCTTTACTCAACCTACTCATTCTCTCACCCTTTCCCTTCTGATCATACCTCCACTCCAGAGCTACCGAACGCCTTGCCCCGAACGAGCCAACCTTTGCGATGCCTGTGTGCCTCCAGTTCGCCCGCGGCCACTGTCGGTGAGAATAGCGTCTCGCGGATCCTCGCTGATTCCAGCTATGGCGACAAATGCAAGTACTCTCACGAGAAGAACAACGGCCAGCATAGCGGCCGTGGACCTCCAAAGGTCATCAGGCCCGGTTCCACAGTCGCAGGGACCATCGCTATCGCTGTTGACGGCTCCTTCCCCGCCATCGATCACGTCGGCCATCCTCACTCCGACGGTCTCATCTTCCCCACCAACGTCAAACCCTCCAAATCAGTCATGGGAATCATTCGTGGCATGGAGACCTCGGGCAGGCGCCTTGAGAACTCCGCCGATGTTGAGACCCTCATCTGGGCTCTGGCACAGTCTAACGCCTACAACACTGGCTGGGTGAGTAGCAAGCTGGACTGCATGCTGATTGATACCAGACCTTTGACGAGCGTCAGACTCTGCTCAATGATGTGACCAAGGTGAGTCAGCTGGCACCTAGCACTGCGCTGACCTCAGATTCCCAGCAACCTCATCGTCCGCGTCGCCGAAGCTCTTTGCTTCGACAATGTCGCCAACGGGACAACCTCTCCATGCCACATTTCCTTCTCCAAGTCATACATGGGCCTTGTAGCGGTAAGCATATCCTTCCCCCCATTGACTGACAGTGAGTATTTCACGTCCGAAGCTGTGCTCAAGACCGCCGCTCTCACCAGGACCAAGTGAGTTGTAGTGTCATTCGCGCTAACGCACAAGTGCGCTATACGGCGTCCTCGATGTTAATCTCGAACAAGTTCTGAGCACTTTGAAGAAGAACATCCAAGCTTGTCTGGAAGCCGGAAGCTTTGTCGATTCGTCTCGTCCACTCTTCGGCCTCAATCAGCGCAACCCCAACGGGGTTGTGAAGATCGTTTCCGGCGTGCAAGTCCTCAAGCCGATCATCTCTATGCTCAATGAGTGAGTTCCTGCGCACGGCGTCTATCAGAGGTTACTGTGTTGACAGCAGATATGTCATTCGCTACCGGAACACCCCCACCCTCCATCCCGAACTGATCGACTTCGTGTCCAAACTCGCGAGCTTCTGCAATGGGTGGATTCAAAAAGTGGAAGCGGGAGGCTTTCCCGACCCCATCGCCCGTCACCCAACTGCCGCTCGCGACGCCATCTTCAACATTATCCGGAAGGAGCTGCAGGAGCTCTCTCAGCGTACTTCCAAAGCACTGCCTGTATCCCAGGAGCCAACGTGCAACACAACCTACGTTGGCCCATCTGTCGGTCTTCTGGCCGCCATCAATCGAGAGTACGATGGGCCCGGAGAGCTGTCGCCCGATGGCCCGCGTCACTCTAATGGTGAGCACCACTTTTCAAGAACTCAACGGTTAACATCAGATCATGTGTACATTTGCGACATTGCGATTCCTCCGGCAAGTGACGAGATGGCGTCAGTTCGACCGGCATACATCCCCATCAACATGCCCGGGGCGAAGCACCACCTGCCTGATGACAGCATGGCCAAGATGTAGGTTGGCAATTGCGCAATTACTGTAAAGCTGACCGAAGCATCGATATTCAGTTCCGTCTCCTACGAGCCGATTCCATTGCTGGCCTTCAACAGGGCCTGCATGCAGTGCAAGACGACGTCCAGGCCGATGATTTCAAGAAGACAGAGCGTACGTTTTCACACATGACTCGTACAGTAGCTGACAACAGTCTCCCGCCGCCTGCGCGAAGGCGGTGGTTGGTACACTTGCCACTCTGCGGACCGCGACTCAGTGTATGTGCATTCATTGCGCTGTGAGACCTTAATTAACGTCTTAGCCGCCTTCCCATTCTTACGGATCTTCGTTACAGGGGTGTCTCGATGGACAGTCGCTACGGGCTCGTGATCCACGTTACAGCCGACGCCCCTCCTGGCAAAGCGCGAACCACCAAGCACGAGGCCCACATCGAGTACTGGGAACATGGGAAGCGATTGCCTCAAGGAGGGCTAGTTGCAGTAGTCACCAAGGACAAGGAGGGCCGCAGTAATACTGGGCAAGAGTTGAACATTGCTGTCGCGATCCTTACTATGAGTGAGTCATATCACGAAAGACGTGTGGCCATTACTAACCTCAAGTCCCAAAGGAGTTTAAGCACTACGACGCATCAGACGGCGTGCGAAAGCGTTTTACGTTCGGTTTGCATTTCATCGACAATGACATGGGCTTAGAGGCCGTGCGCATCGTGCAGCAAGGCGAGAACCGTCGCTTCGCCACGCGCTTTCTGTTAGAGAGCCCCGTTCTCTACGAGTCGGTCCGACCATTCCTTCATACTATCAAGCACCTGGATGAGCACCGCGTCCCCCTTCAGCAGTACCTCGTCCACCGGCAGCTTGAAGGCGCAACCATCGGCTTACCTCGGTACATGAGGGACCATCCGGACCGTGTCTGGGACTTGTCGACCCTTCTGAAAGATGATAGCGAGGTGACAACCTGCCTGTTCAGCCCACACAGCCAGGTCTCTATCGCCAACGTGCGCGAAACCATGCACCTTTTCGGGAAGCTGGATCCAAGGTACGCCTGTGCTGTACACGGAGCTGACTGGTCGCAGCCAGAGCGACGCCGTCATTGACTCCCTGTGCCGCGAGATTGCACTCATCCAAGGTCCACCTGGCACCGGCAAAGTGAGTCGGCTCCAGGTGTTACGATTGGACTGACGAAAGACATTCACAGGAGTTGAACTGCTTCGAGTGCTGTTTGCCAACAAAGCGGGACCTGTTCTGCTACTGGCGTATACCAACCATGCCCTCGACCATATCCTTCGCTCTATCCATGACGCCCGCGTCACAACCAACATTGTTCGTCTCGGGTCTCGAAGCAAGGATGAAGTGGTCTCAGGTTATAATCTTCACCATATCAGCCGCGGAAAGGGACGCACTGCTCTCCAATCCATCGTGGATCGCTTGTACGCCGAGATCAAGTCAATCGAGAGGGTGAGTGATGCAGCTGGACCGAGTCTGACTGCAGGAACTCACGAATGTCATCCACTATTTGACACGCTATCGCGAGGTCCACCTTCTCGACTATCTTCGAGTTCACTATCCCGACCTCTTGGCGTCTATCAATCGTCCTCCGGAGTACGTTCAGCTCTGGATCCAGATGCAGGCGGCCGGAGGTTGGGAGCCCGTTGGGAGCGGCAAGAACAAAGACCTCTTTACAACCGACAACGACGAATGGAACTTTTGGGCGCAGGGCTCGGACCTGCACAACCTTAACGCCCTGCACAGCCAGGCCATTGCCTTCGATCCTGGGCCCAGATACACAACAGGCTTCGACCTTCCGGGTACGTCCGCCTCAGCAGGACAACAAGGGCATTCTGAGGATCGTGCAGCTCTTGACGCTCTCAACCTCGGCTTCTTAATGGATGACATTCCCGACATTGGCGACCACGAGTTGGAGTGGACGCAATCGGGTATCGTTGATTCACACTCTACCTCTGACGTCGACGACGTCAACCTTGTCCTGAACACGCCGACTGCCGAGGAGGCCGCGGAGAATAGGGAGGGCTTCCTGGAGTACTTTGGCCTCAAGGAGATCCCAGCTGTCCCTATGACCAAGCGTTCTGTTGATGAGCTCCTGGGGGCCATCGATGCTGGAGGTGATGTTTGGCGTTTCTCCCTGGACGAACGCCGTGAGGTTGTTCGAGTGCTCGCAAGCGAGGCGAAGAAGACACTGGACGAGAACAACATGGTGGCGTTTGAGGGCCTAATCCGCCGCCACGAGGACACTCGTATTAAGATGGAAGAAGCGGGTGACAACGTGAGCAAAGATCCTGTCCGTGTCGCTAAGCCCAGGTTCGAGTCTCTGTTCTCAAGGACATCGACCTCGTGGGTGCTACAACCAATGGTGAGTGTGATGAGTAGGGGGAAGCTGACGATAGGTGCCGCGAAGCTCGGATCTGTCATGAAGGCAAGTAGTGTTACAAGACACTGCTAACGAGCAGGGGTTCGCTCCCATAGTCCTTGTCATTGAGGAGGCTGGCCAGGTTCTCGAGGCGCATGTTCTCTCTACACTGTTTCCCAGCATTGAGCACGTCATTGCAATCGGTGATCCGCTTCAACTACGCCCGAGTGTTAACGTCTACGGTGGGTGTGACGTGTGTAACTGCTAACATCTAGGGTTATCCATGGATAATCCACGGGGCCGCGACTTGTTCCGTTTTGACATGAGTTTGATGGAGCGTTTGGCGACAAGTGGCCTCCCCATGAGCCAGCTACAGGTTCAGCGTCGCATGCGGCCTTCAATCTCGTCTCTCATCCGGTATAACTCATGTGTTGGCGGTCAGCTAATCCCAGTAATACGCTCTACCCGGACTTGGAGGATCACAACCTAGTCCTCGACTACCCTGACGTAGTCGGCATGGACAAGAACGTTTTCTTCCTGTGTGTCCTGTCCACTAGTATAGCTAACCGCAGGAACCACACTCACGCAGAGAAAAGCTGTGGTGACAGTGGGAGTTCCAAGAGTAACCCCTATGAAGTGAGTTGAAATCGCCGATCTGTTATTGACGCTAGGCTGCCATGGCTTGCGACTTGGCCCTGTATCTCCTCAAGCAAGGCTGCTATTCACGAGAGGGAGATATTGTCATCCTTGTAAGTGTGCCTACTTACGGTCCTGTATGCTGGTACTGGACAGCTGACCGTAGTGCGCTTATCTTGGGTACGGATCACACACCATTGGCACTGACGTCCAGGCAACTGCTTGAGATCCGCGAACGCTTGAAAGGCAAAGCGACGGTGCTTATCGATGAGCGCGATCAAGAGAAGCTCATCAAGACATTGGGTGATGGCGAGGAGGATGAGACGCCAGATAGCGCAACTGGGGCTGTGGCGAAGCGCGTCACGCTCAGTCAACAGGTTTGTTGTAAAGGCAGGCTACACTCTGACGAATCAGATTCTACTTCGCACTGTCGACAACTTCCAAGGCGAGGAGGCGGCCGTCATCATCCTCTCCCTTGTCCGCAATGTCGGCCCAGATGATCAGATTAACTCCAAGTTGTCATCCACAATCGGCTTCCTGAAGGTAGATGAAGCCGCCGAAGACCGCTTACGCTATGTCTCGCAATCGCACCAACGTTGCCATCTCTCGGGCAAAGCACGGCATGTATATCCTCGGCAACGCGGATCAGCTGGCCGCAAGGAGCGACATGTGGCGGACAATCATCAACGAGTTAGATGCAGATGGAGCGGTTGGTCCCGCCTTGCCAATTTCCTGCAAGCGCCATCGGGAGATTACACTCGTCGACACTCCGGACATGCTCAAAATGGCATCTCCAGACGGTGAGCACCGTTCCTTGGACTTGACGACTGATATCAGGTGGATGCCTGCGCCCTTGTGAAGCGATCCTCGTCAAATGCGGTCACCGTTGCAGTCGCAAGGTAAGGCAATCGTATGAGACCGTTTGCTAAGATTAAGTGCCACGCAGATGATCAAGAGCATAATTACGGTCGATGCGAGGAAAAGTGTACGCGCCTGCATCCGGCTTGTGGGCACCCGTGCACTGAATTGTGCGCAGACGACTGCGGCCTGTGCAAGGTGCCGCGAGAGGATGTACTCCTGCCCTGTGGTCACCGGGCCGACATCTTCTGGTGGGTTCTTGTGTCGTCAGATACTGACTCTGCAGCTGGCAGGTGGACGACCTGGGAGCTGTCAAGTGCCAGGCTCTCGTCTCCAAGCAACTGCCATACTGCGAACACTCGGCCGTTGTCGCCTGCTACGTCAACGACCTGTCCGACGTCAAATGCACCGCTCCCTGCGGCTCGGTCTTAACGTGTTGCAACAAGATCTGCATGGGCAGCTGTCCCGAGTGTCGGCTTGTCACCAAGAAGAAAGAGGAAGAGGAGGGCAAGAGTGGGCAGTCTCAGAACCAGCGACTCGCCCGCATTCACCACGTCGAACATCCCTGCGGAGCGGTGGTGCCGGACTGCGGTCACCAGTGCCGTCACCCTTGCGGGTCCGAGCATACCCACTCTACTACCGCTTGTATCGCCCCTTGTCTTCGGGTCTGCGACCATGGCCAGTGCCCATCGCAGTGCCATCAGCCTTGCGCACCATGTGGGTGATATCACGGATACGTAGCTGACAAGCTAGGCGGCCAGACTTGCAGCTGGGAGTGTGAGCACCAGAAGTGTGCTCTACCTTGCGGGATGGTGAGTGAGCTGTACCATGCCGAGGTTGACCACAACAGCCTTGTGACCGGCTGCCTTGCGAGGAGCCGTGCACGAAGAAGTTACCATGCGGCCACAACTGTACATCAGGTGCGCTTGTGGCTCTGCCATCGCTCTTTGGCTCACACCAATGTGTGGTGAACCGTGTGATTCTCAAGTATGCTCCATCTGTGCAACCCCGGAACAGCTGGGGCAGGTCGTCGACTTCATCATGCAAGCTACCCTACAAGACGTCCTCAATCCTCAAGGACGACCCTGGCGCCCGCCTCATCACATTAAGCTGCGGACACATTTTCACGGTCGACACGCTGGATGGCCACGTTTATCTGACCACTTGCTACACCCAGCGCGATGGGGTGTGGGTCGGGCTGCGCACTCCCGTCGGTTATCAGCAACGCAAGGCGTGCCCTGCCTGCCGTGGCTCAATCACGTCGCCGCGTTACAGCCGCGTGACCAAACGCGCGCTGCTGGATCTGCAAGAGCAGGTTGCCGCCAAGCATCTCAAAGCAAGTCTGGAGGTGCACCAGGAAACGATCCGCGCTCTAGATGCCGAGAAGACGGCCATGGACGTCAAGAACTTGCTCAGCAACGTCGTTCCAGCGGCTCCTGGATACTTCGACGTGAAGCGCATGGTAAACGAGCTTGCCACCTTCAAGCCGACGACAGTTCACTGCGTCGACACCAATGCCTTCCGCTGCGTCAAGAAGAACATGTTCGGCGTTCCCCTCGCTCTCGGTGACGCTTGGCGGAAGGCTGTCTCGGTGCATCTGTCTGTGCACGATGCTCTCGCCAAGATGGTCAATTCCCATCGCATGCCCCACAACCTCGCCTACGAGAGCGCTGTGACCTCAATCTATTGGCAAGAGCTCGACATGACACGTGTAGCGACTGGGTCGACCACGCACGACCTTACTCAGGCCGCGCTGATGGAGGCTCGCCGCCGTGTTGGGGCTCCTCCTCCTGGCGGACAGGCCGCGTGTGGCGCCGACGCGCTCTGCCTGGTTGTCGAGGTCCGCCTTGACATGTACCGAGTTGCGGTCATGTTTGCCAACAACCTGTGGAACGGAGACGGTATCATTGGGGGCATCCACCACGAGCGGCGCAAGAAGCAGATCAATGCCTGTCGCAAGGCTGCGGCGTCCTTCCAGCGTCTGGCCAACGGCATTCTACTGTCGTGCAAGCGCGACGTGGATCTCATCGTCGCCCTTGCTCAGAAGGAAGAGCTGCCCTTGTCCGCTCTCAAGGCGCAGTTCATGGCCGTGAACGTGTCGCATGAACTCGTGCACTGCAAAACGATGTTCTCACTGCGCGTGGCCGAGAGCGCGGGGGTCGATCGCGCAGCTCAGCGCGCCAAGGCCGCCGCCGAGTTGAAGGCACACTCCGAGGCCGAGCGCGAGCGGTCTGCACGCACATTCGACAAGGTCGTCAGTCTGCTCGACGTCCAGCAGAAGGACAATGCCAAGTACCGTGAGGAAGCCGTCAAGGTTCGCGACGCAACCGACCAGATCCTTGCCAATTGGGCCAAGTTCGAAGCCCGTATCGGCGGAGACGCATGGTTTGAGGAGGTGACATCCGAGGAAAAAGCTTCGATTATGCGTGCTGTCCTTGAGAAGTCATTCAGTGAGTGTACGCGTTCGAACTAGCTGACACCAGACACAGGCGGCCGGATGTACCAGTGTCCCAACGGTCACCCGTACAGTATCGACAACGTGAGTGTTCTAAGAAGCCCATGGCTGACCACAGTGTGGTCTGGCGATGCTGGAGGCGCAGTGTCCCGAGTGCGGCGCTACGATCGGGGGAGGTGGCCACCAGCTGCGGGCCGACAACCGGCGCGATGACGAACTCGAGGAGATTGGCCGTGCCCAGGGCGCCGAGCCGAACCCTTGGGTGGCGTACTTCGCCGGCCGCCGCTGAGCGAGGCGTGAGCCGAGCGATGTGAAGAGAAAGCGACATGCTCCATGTGTAGTGATGAGATGTATAAACTGTGCATCTGTGCTGCATCTCAAAGCGCGGTGCGTCTGTTCAAGCTCAAGCATCTAAGTGCGGATCTATGAGGAGGTGGTCTGATGGATTCCGCACGACGGGCATATCCGGGTCAACGGCCATCTCCGGCCAGCCCCCGGGCGCCGAAACGCAACACCATGCGGAACCTCGACGCCTCTCGGAGTCGACTCCGCTCTCGACGCCCTCACCTTTTATTAACAGCGTGGTCCAAGAAAGCGAATCCGCATGCTCGAGTGCGTCATAACATTGCGCCATGTGCTCCATCCAATGACTTCCCAGGACGCCTGACTTCAGATACGAGGAGATGTGGAGTATCTCGACGTCTCGACATTGCTCTAACCATGACACGAGCGGACTCCGACCCCCCATCGGCAGCAGCAGCGATGGCGACGACTAACGGCGCGCACCAGCTCGACGGCACTGATGCATCCATCAGCGCGGCCTCTCCAGTGGCTGGGTACGGCAGCACCAGCACCAGCTCCGCCCAACCCAGGCCGACCAGCAGCGCGCCAGTCCCGCCCACAGGCGCCGAGTCTGAGAACGACGACGAGGCGCCCGACACACGGCCGGCATGGCGGCAGCCGAACCCGCTGTGGATCCTCCCGTTCACATTCCTGCTCACGCTGTCGCTCGGCATGACGCTGGCTCCGCGCCCGCAGCTGTTGATCAACTTGGCGTGTGTCGCGCATCCGCCGCTGGCAAGGGAGGGGGGCGCTTTGGACGGTGGAGCGGGGGTCGATTCGGGCGTGGGGCTCGTGGTGACTGGTGAGTCGCGCTGCTCAGCGTCGGCCATGATCGCAGCGCATCGACGGGGAGGGGGAGGCGCTGACGGCAGACAACGTATGGACGCAGCCCAACTCCGACAACGACTGGCTGCAGCCCCAACCCCACTCCGACTCCTGGCCCCGCCACCTCTCAACCCAAGACCGCACCTCCACCCTCCCCATCCCCGTCCCCCCGCCGCCCAACTCGACCGACCCCGACATCCCGATCTTCATCGACCCCGCCAAGTGCCGCCGCGACGTGGGCGTGCAGAAACTCACTGCCCGCGTTCAGATGGGTCTCCGCCTGCTTGGCGGCCTCCTCGCCGTCCTCACCACGGGCTTCTGGGCGTCGCTGTCCGACTCCTGGGGCCCGAGCAGGGTTATGGCTCTGTCGATGTTCGGCATCTTCCTGAACGACGCTGGCTTCCTTATCGTCGCCTCTTTCCCGCGGCTCGTCCTCCGCCCGGGACTCTGGGTGCTCTTCGTGGGCCCGATGCTCGATGGGATGTTGGGGAGTATGCCCGCGCTGAGTGCGGTGTTGAGCGCGTATATTGCGGGGACGGCTGGGGGTGGTGGGATGGTGAAGTATTTCGCGATGGTGAATGGGCTGTTGAGTTGTGGTGGAGCCGTGAGCCCGATATTTGGGAGTTGGCTCATCCGGGTGTCAAGCGATTTGTGAGTGGTCCAGCGGAGGGAGCCGAGGCGCATGGAGAC
Source organism: Cutaneotrichosporon dermatis (assembly GCA_020011015.1). Classification (NCBI taxonomy): domain Eukaryota; kingdom Fungi; phylum Basidiomycota; class Tremellomycetes; order Trichosporonales; family Trichosporonaceae; genus Cutaneotrichosporon; species Cutaneotrichosporon dermatis. Next base: position 3,488,394 of record JAIGNX010000001.1, on the reverse strand, counting down.
CAGGAGGAGAGAGGGGAGGGGACGCTCACACCAGCCTCATGCCGTTCAAGGTCGCGCTCATGGCGCACGTCGTCCTCATCGCCTTCCTCCTCTTCCTCCTCCCCGACCCCATCCGGCGAACCAAGCCCGAGGAAGGGGAGGACATGACGATCCTCGGGCGGCTGTGGGCACCATTCGCGTCGTTGGCCATGTTCGTGCCGACCTCTGGCAGGGGCGGATGGAACGCATTCATCATGGCCGTCATCATCTGCATCCTCGGCCAGGCCGCGGTACGTACCCCTACCCCGGGCGTAGTGGATGGCTAGGAGACTGACGGCAGGGCCTATCCGACCCCAAGACGCAGTACGCAGTCTACGTGTTCGACTGGGAGCCGAGCGCGCTCGGCGCGTTCCTCACGCTCAACATGGTGGGGCGGGGGATCGTATTGCTCATCCTCGTTCCTCGTGAGTCTCGCTCCCCCCTCACCGCTGACGTTAGTGTTGAACCGATTTGTCAAGCCCTACTTCATGCGCTCTCCCGCCACCACCGACGAGGCGACAGAACGCACCCCCCTCCTCGCCCCTCCCCCCCACACAGAACCACACCTCTCCCCCGCCGACCTCTCCGAACCCTCCGACCCCGCCGCATTCATCGACCTCCCCGACCCAGCCTCCCCGCCCGAAGCGCCTACAACCGAGAGCCTGCACTACGATCACACCCTCCTCCTCACCTGCCTCGCCATCGACGGCGCCGCCGCCTTCGCCCTCGGCGCCAACGCCCGCGGCTCCCAGCTCCTCTTCGTCACATTCTCCGTCCTCAGTAACCTCGGCGCGCCGAGTGCAGCCGGCGCCGCGTCGCTTGCAGTGGCCCTCGGCCCGGCGGGCATGCAGCCTGGCCAGCTGTTCGGTGCGCTCGGTGTGCTGGAGGCTCTGACGGGGGGGAGTGTGTGGCCGGTGCTGTATACGGGCGTGTGGGTGGGGAGTATTGGGTGGTATCCCCCGGCCATGTTCTTGCTGGCGGGGTTGGTGTGGGTGGCGGCAGCGGTTATGGTGGCTATGATCCGCCTGCCGCGCGCTGGGGAGTAGCGTGAAGGCGTGAGGCTGATCAGGTGTAGACGGGTGTAGACGTAGGTTGTACTTGCTGCTATGACTACTGCTCCTCTCCTCAAGTAGGACTGGTTACTACTGACGATGATTATGATCATCCAAGTTGGACAATAGAGGTGCGCAGATGGCCATACAGAATGCGTATGTTGGCGACGATACCCCTGGCCCCCTGACACATACACATACACTCAGGCAGCAGCTCATAATCCGTCACTACCCACGGCTGAGGACGGCCGAGTACGCTCGCCTCAGCACATCTGCACCGGCTATCTAGAATCTGACGCTGACCGTTAGGCGTGCAGCAACGTCCCGTCAACCCTTATCGAGGAATGATTAGAGTTCAAGAATGTGATCGAGCGCACCGCTCTGTCGGAAAGATTCCCAACGAATGAGAACATCAGCGTCCATCGCCATCGTGATCAGCAGCATTACATTGGCTACGGCCTCATCTGCAATCCTCGCGGGCGTTCCGATATCGGACTGTGATCAGCAGACTCTCCGAAACCCAGAATGATCGCCGGCCTCTGAACCTCAAAACCGTCGATCTCGAGCTTGAATCTACATCTCACCGACTGAATGCCGAGCAAGATGCTTGAAACGAACTATAACCGTCGCCGTCTATCCCCGCTCCAACTGCCAATGCCGGCGGTTACTCATTGACTCGGCCCATTTCTTATACGTTACTCAGAACCGAGTCCACCGACAAGCTCGAGTTGGTGAGCTTGACGCACTGCCCCGTGCCTTAGTCGACAAAGTTGGTTTCTGGCTGAGCTTCCTCTTCCTGATGTCTCAGTTCAAACGCAATCTTTGGCCGAGTATCAGTATTCTTGGAACTTGGAAGCGTCGAATGTAAACCAGAGCAAGCCGACTTAGCAGTGTATCCGACATTGGCCCAAGCGGTTCCTCGGTGCCTCTGGTTCCTTCCGGGCCTGTAAATCTCATTCCGATCAGTGTCATGACTGTGTCCAGAGTCAATAGAGTGCATCGGTGAATAGGTGGCCGGAATGGTAAAGCAGGGTGGACTTGAATGATCGCCCCAGTTTCTTTAGCGACGTGGGGATGCATATCCTTGCCGAACGGCAGGATGCTGAGGTGTCGAGCTGCTCGCCTGGCCGGAGTGTTCCCGGGGCCAGTTGGCCGACGTGCGGCCTAGTTGCCGAGGTAGCAGCGCTTACCCCACCCCCTCGTCGATCACATATCGTTCCGGTCTCAGTTGAACATACCGCTCTGGTATAGGCCGCACGGAAGCATCTCGGAGTATCTACGGACGCCATGAGCTTAGACGCACGGTGGCAGATGTGGGGTGAGGACGACTGAATTGCCTCACAGTACTCCTTACGTTGCCTGGTCGATCTGGGCCCTAGGCGTATGTATTGTATCACCCCGCTCCCTAGAAGCGTAGTCTTGTTAGGCATGAATATCATGGTTTCGTTTACTGATGGGACCGGCGGCTGGGAATAGTGCGGATCTCAACATGGCAACTTGCTCGCAACTGCGGTGCGCTGTCGCCTGTCCCTATGTCACAACTCCGCTCGCCGACAGCTGTCAAGGAGGACGGCCTGGTCGTCAACGGTGACAGCGACGTTAGCGGCTGGCCATGGCCAGTCGTCTTCCTCTGCACCGGTCATGACCGTGATCATCGCTGCCAGCGAGTGACGTCGAGCCATCCATAACGCTGTCCAACTGCACAGCTCTCGCAGGCACCGCGGACAATTGGCAGGTACAAACCCGGACACCGAGCGGCCCTTGCCGTCTTCGCCCAAGATAACTGCCTCCACATGCTTCTACACCACCTTCTGTGCTATTTCCGCTGTGTCTCCGTGATCTGCATCTCCGCCCGCCGCATCTCCGTGTACACACGTTGGTTGCGGCCTTTGGTAGGCCTTGGGCATCCGGATTTGGAGCTCTCTGTCAATTAACTAAGCGCAAGAAGAACTGTCAAACTCAACTTGGACACGTGTTACAAGCGATCAACGTTCGCGAGCTTAATTGGCGGTTGGTCTCCGCCTGCGAGGACACGGGTAAGTTCAGCCCAAGCGAGCTTTCCACTGCTGGCCCCAACACCCCCGAAGCCTCTTCTTTGTTCGGCCTTGAGGCCTTTGGACCTCGCTGGAATCGCTGGAACCCAGAAAGAAGATCAAGCTCAATCCAGAAAGTAGGACATCGTAATGCCAAACCCCACCCTCTACGTACTGGTCACCCTCTCGTCATTCTCTCGTCACTTAATTCAACAAGGTTTCGATGAGATAGCCAAAGCAAACCAACTGATGAGACGGCGACTGATGTCGGATTCCTGAACGATCCAGCTCAGGGCTATGCATGCTCAGGTGCTATCAGCATGCATCGTCCAATGATGTCGTGTTCTCGTCATTTGAATACGACACTAGCGACAGCAAGCAGTTACTCCGCGGCTGTCCGAGGGCCGAGGTCTCCGAGCCCCTGCTCCGAGACAACGCTAGTGGTACTGAATTGATGGCGGTGGGGGGCCCGACTGCGCCACACACGGACATTTGCGAGCATACGACTCGATTGGATGAGCTCCCGTTTCACAGTCGTGGACATGTAGACATGGCGGTGGCGGTGGCATTTTCGGATTACGGACGCACGGGTCGACTAAACGGTGGCGGTTGGCGGTGCGGGGTCAAGTGGTGGCGTATGCAGCGGGTTGGGACATAGCGTGTGGCTGGTCGGTGGTGGCTGCTACGTAAAGTGGGTAGCTGGTTATCGGAAGGCGTCTGCACGGGTGTAGATGGCGCTTTTAGTCACCGAGAACATCGATGTCATCTGGTGTACGTGCATGTCGGCGGGCTAGATGCATGGCCGACTGGACGATCCCGCTTACGAGTCCGTCCACTGGCGCAGGCATGTGACCGACGAATCGAACAAGTACTCTCGTCCAGTTCTCTGGAACTGGTGATCCCGCGCGCAAAATCTGATCCAGAACCACTGGCGTACGTGCCTCCACCGTACCTGTTATCGCGGCATCATCAACCCGACTTACAACGCGGTTGGATAATCTCGTCGGCATCTCGGCACCATGTCACGATCGCTAACGCTTATCCCGCCAGTTGAAGGGTGGGCCAACGTCGGCGGCCGTCAGGAGTGCGCAGTGATGCTTGAGCCAATAGTTGAGTGCACCATATGGTGTTAGCAGAGTGACTGTAGAAGAGCGGAAGACGTTGGGCCACCCCGGTCATGCACAAGCTCCATTCCCCCAACTCTGATTTCATTCCTGGGTCGATACACCTACGTACTACATGGTTTAGAAGTGCGTACTCCGTTACATCGGGCTGTTCTCCTCATTCCTAGCCCTGCGCCAGACGGAGGCGTTCGCGGCGTTCGAGGCGTTCCAAGGGACTCAGGACACCTGATCAATTAAAGTCGACGTTACAAACTGTGATTCCGCCTCGACTAATTTTTCTCGGGCATTGCGCGGACCCGATCTCGAGAGATTGCACAACATACGCACGAAACGTCTTGTCAGTAAGAACGTTTGCAGGGTCATGTTTGCTTCCAATCCGCATTCCCATAACCTGGAAGCACGTACCTCACGTCTGATGCCTTGAAGTTAGAGCTCGAACCAGGGTGCTGGGTTGAACAAGGTACAAAGTGCGAGACATGGCGTTCTTAGAATGCAGCTTGGGACTCCACCCCTGTGGCCTATCAGTCCTGGCCTTATGGGCACTTCGTGGCGCCCCAGCGCCGCCTCTTTGGCCATTAACGCCGCACCCATCCTACCGCTCAAGAGCAAGAGGACATGAGCTCCCAACTCCACAATCTAAGGGTCCCTCGGCGGTCTCGGCGATGATTGACGCCACAGGGTGAGCGTGGCGCAAGGCGTCGCCCTACCTTGTGCCTCGCTGTTATCAATGGTTCCTGTGGCGTCTACAGAACAAAAAAGAGAGTTTGACGACACCACATTGCACTCCATTCGGGCCGATGGAGGAGCTTCGGTCGCTCCTTCTGCTTCTGCTGCTGATGCGGGTACTACGACGCGTTACCGACATGACAGAATGGGGGACAGAGGCCGACGGCAGTCACCGATGGTCCAAGGTTGGTCGCGGATATCGCGCCTCGATGTCACCGTAGGACACCGTTGAGAAAAGATGTTCAAGTCTTCATCGTCCATCGTCTCGAACGTGTATATAAAGAGCCTCCTGGAGACGTCTGAACAGCATCAAGCAACAGCTCCTCTTCACTCAAGCCTCTCCTCTCTACTCTCGACTCCCTCGAGCACTCTTCTCAACGCTCTACAACCTCTCTACAACTCCAACCAGCAATGGTCGCCTTCACTGCTCTTGCCGCCGCGGCAATCCTTGCCATCGGCACTGAGGCTCACGTCTCCATCTGGCACCCTGCCATGTTCGGCTTCGACTACCCCAACCAGTCGGCCTACCCCTACAACAACGGCGGCGCCGCCCCCAGCTGGAACAACAACCGCCCGGTCACTCCCATCCGCCTCTCGGACGCCCAGCGTGAGGAGACTTGGATCGGCAACGGCCTTCGCGACTACCCTCCCGCTCCTGGCCAGTTCGTCGACCTCCCCTCTGGCAGCAACGCCCGCCTCGACCTTGCCTGCAACCGTGCTCTCAGCAAGTACCGTGACCCGCGTATCACCAAGCCTCTCCCCAAGTACGCCTGCGACACCCCGTACCCGCTTCACACTGTCAACTGGTTCGACACCAACCCGGACCTCTCCAAGCTCGGCGGCACTGCCCTCGCCATTACCTACAAGTCGGACCCCCGCTCCCTCCGTGGCTCCGACTTCACCGTCATCTCGGTCCAGTACCGCTCGGTCTGGGAGCGCGACACCCTCTACCCCATTCCCTCTGGTATGCCCGAGTGCCCTCCCGAGGGCTGCCTCTGCACCTGGAACTGGCTCCACACCGCCAACAACAAGCGCAACCCCCCGGCCCCCGGCAGCGACCCCCAGGGTGAGGGCTACGGCTTCGAGTTCTACAACAACCTCTTCCGCTGCAAGGTCTCGCGCAACATTAACAACAACAACAAGGTCGCTCCCGGTGTGCCTCCGGTCGAGTGCTCCAAGGACCGCTCCAAGTGTGTCACCGGCGCCAAGCAGCCCATCTACATCTGGGCCGCTTCGGGCAACAACGTCAACCCCACCAACCAGCTCAACTACGGCTTCCCCACCTACAGCATGAACTACGGCTTCCCCAACGGCCCTCAGAACAGCGCTGTCGTTCCCAAGTAAACTCCTCCTCCTATTCCATAGAATCCCCTCGCTCCTCTGAGAGGAGCTCACGATCCCGGTGGTCGACCCAAATTCAGGCTGGCCCTGACCGCTTTCAGCTGGTTCTGAGCATTCGTATCTTTTGTACGGCATCTTTTTTAGAAACGGTCTCTGGCGCTCAGGCGCAATGATAGCTTATGAATTGGGTTACTGGTAATACCTCGGGCACAAATTTCAATCGGTGACTAACAATTCGGTGATCACATCAGCCAGCCAAAGATCTCACCACATCATCTCTAATACGCCAATACAACTACCTGCGTGCAAGTTCCAAGTAGCTTACCGCGGCAGTGAGACTTCGACGTACCACTGCGACGACCACTACAAGGACCTGCAGCCGTTATTAGAACGCCTTTGTCGCCCACTTGCGCTATTGGGACTTGATATCTCGGGCATTGTGTAAACGCCTCCGATTAGTCTGTGTTCAGGGTATTTCTGGCAGTTACTCCGAGACACAGTCTCCGTCGCTCGAGCACAATTGGATCTCATCTTCCACATTCATGTCTCGCCTCAAGACACAAATCTGCAACCGGCAATCTCAACTACCGCCTTACAGATCCAACATTGCATGCAAAGCATCGTTTGTTAATAGTCCATGACGCCGAACGCTCGCCAATGCACTCACTGACCCACCTAGATGAACGGTCGAGTCGGATCCGTCAAAATCTTTGCATGACGTCGGCGGCGTCTCGGTCCGTCACGGCCGACTAGTCGGTCAAGTTCTTTCCGCGATGTATGCCCGCCCGTTGGCGCGGACTTGTTCAACTCCCTAGCCTCCCACCAGCCCGATTACGCAATTGGAAAAGATCGCTTAAATGCATGTTACATAGAAGCCTGCCCAGGTATAGAGAGTGTAACGTCTACAGCGGAGTGATCGTAGTCTATCCGCGGAGAGGCGGCAGTGGTCCCTATGGTGGGTGACTCCCTACACACCCTATAAGCCCTGCGTGCAGTGTGGCTCATCCTCACCCTGGGTGAGGGCTTGGGCACAGGTATAGCAGACTAACACTGGCGCAAGGGCGAGTGACATTGTGGGTGGTTAGGGAAGGACTGGTAGGGATGGTGTTGTAGGGATGGATGCGCCGTGCGACCTCCGACGGTGAAGTTCGGCTAGCAAACGTGGTTGCACGAGTAACTGCAGCGCGGGAGTATACCCAGCCAGTGTCGTCACCTTCACGCCCGTCCTGGAGTTATGACTCCTCGACACCATCGTGCTCAGTCCAGGCCGTTGACGATCACACAACGCAGTAGCACGATAACGGATGTTGGGGGCTAGCGTCCCCAAGCCAGAGTCAACATCGGGCGCAGCCCCGAGTCACAGAGCAAAGGCCACCCACGTACTCCTCCTCCAACTCCCCATAGTCCATGACCATCGCCATCAACATCTCCAACACTCCTAACACGTTTTCGGGGAGGAGCATCAGTGCCGAAGCTAACGCCATGACGAGAAGGCGTTGTCGGCGTTGTGCGCGACGCTGACGAGAGAATGAGTGACGAACAGCGATCACCACACCGTGACCGTTCGGTTACGACTCGCGTGCTGGAATCGTCACATGTGATCTTCAGGGTGGTGCCGTGTTGGTGTTCGGCGTGACTGGATGTAATTCCAACAAACTGGGCGTCGTTCCTGCGTTCCTGCGCTTGCATCAATTGGCGGAGCGGAAATGCGGAGCTGCGCAGCGCAGCGGCGAAGCATGCACTGCACTCAGCCCGAGCTCCAGGTCGAGCTCCAGGTCGAGCTCCAGCTCCACTCCACGTTCGTACTCGTGGATTTGGGTGCTGGCTTTACGCTATGAGTGGACAAGGCACAGAGGCACACACAAGGAACGGATTGCGCACGGCCGATGACGGCGAAGAATTGGACGCTGAATAGGAGTTGGGCATGCCGGCATGGAGCAGATCCCCGATTCCAGCTTGGCGGTGCCCTGATTCAGATAGCTGCAATGACGAGATTCTGGGTACGGCAACGTTGTCGGGTAGAGTGGCGTACGCCTCATCGAGGAGATAAAGCGTCCGAGCGTTCGTGGCGATGTGGAGACCGTGTCAGCCAGGCAAGATGGCGGCCTGAGAGGGGTAAGTACAGACTTGAGGAGTGACCGTAGGGGCTCACTCTCACCAGACCGGCCCCTCCACCCTCGCTGCCTTTCAAGCCCTTCTCGGGCTGCGGGTCGGGTAGAAACTCGAGAAGAATGTACACACTCCTGCCGTGTTGACAGCATGTGGTGGACTCGAGAAGGCGGTGAGTGCCTGTGAGTCTTCTCGTAAGGTCGTGACAGCATGTCGTTTACTCCATAAAGGTTGTACAAATAACCGGCTCGCCCAACGAGCGCGGCCAAACGACGCGGACAACTCTTCCCCCTCGGATGTATCACCTTTGCTTCGTCCCAGCTTGCAACAGAGTGCCCACAGCAGCTCCTCATACAACGCCCGACATGGAACCCCTCTCGCGATGCCCAAGCTCCCCTCCACTCCCCCATGCCATATCCCTTCGCCTCACTCTCTCAGCACAGGTAGCGGAACTGGCGGTTCTGGATGTCCGTGAGATCCATCAGGCCGTTGATCTCCGCCTGCTTGATGCGCTCAGCCTCTGACATGTTGCCATCCGCTGCCGCACGCTTGCGGTTCTCGCGGACATAGTACCACCACCAGCTGGCTGTGAGGAGGATGTTGACGATAAGGATACACGCGGCGGCAGTCAGGCCACGGCGATACAGAGGCGCGTCGCTCGGGCGCATGATCTGGGCCCCGACGAGGTTGCCGACGCAGTAGCTGATGAGGGACGATCCAGCGAAGAAACTCTTCTTCGTGCGGCCGGCGACATTGATGGAGATGACAGGCCACGCCATGACGAATGTGGCGATGGTGTCGACTGTCGACCACATGAAAACTGCCCATTTCGCCCACTTGCCAACCTCGGCGAGGCCGACGAAGAGGAGAACGAAGGCGACGACGCACTGGAAGAACAGGGCGATGGGGAAGCGGGTCTTCGGGAAGTGGTACACGACGAGCGCCATCGTGATGATGAGGGAGAAGGTCAGGCCGTATCCGGGGAGGGAGAACAGGACGACCTCAAGGTTGTTGAACCCGAACGACTCGTAGATCAGGGAATCGAAAGTCGTGAGTGCGCCATTGTAGACGCAGCCGAAGAGGTTGAAGCCGATAGCAAACCACCACTGCGGGTCGCGGAAGCACTCGCGCACCTGCTCCCATCGCCAGGGGTGTTGCTCGCCGCCACCAGTGGCGTTCGAGACGATACGAGCCTTGGCCATGCGCTTCTCGCGCTTCGAGAGCCACCACACTTCGTCAGGGCCGCCGCCGAAGATCAGGAAGATGATGCCCATCCCGATGGTGGTGGCGCCGAGGAAGACGTTGATGACGCGCCATGCGGCCATGCCGCCTTTCTGTTGGGCGTTGAGGGCAAGGTAGTAGATTCCGACGCCGAAAACGATGGCGAAGAAGGTGTCTGGGTGTCAGCATGAGTGGTTCCGAGAAGGTTCACGTTGGTAGTCTGGTTACTCACTCATGGCGTAGTACATGCTCTGACGCAGAGTCTGCTCTCGGCGGAGGTACCACGATGCTGTGAAGATAGCAAAGCCGGGCGTGACGACCGACTCGAACCATCCCAGCAGGACGCGGACGACGGCCAGCGACGCGTAGTTCTGGCAGCCAGCGAGGGCCATCACGAGCCCACCCCAGATGACAATACATGCACCCAGTGCCCGTCCGAGTGGGAAGCGCTGCAGCACCCACGCCATGGGGTATTGCGCGATGGCGTAACTCATACTGCGCGTCAGCAACGTCAGGGAAAGGGACGCACTAGAAGAAGGTGGTGAGGTTGGGATACTCTGCCGCCGTGAGGCCAGTGTCCTCCCTCAGTCCCTGGGTGTCAGCACCAGTATCTCAGACGGCGTGAGGATCTCCGAGGGGGACGCACAAAGATGACTCCACGGCTGAGCGACGTCTTGTCGGCGAACTGGAGGCCATACAGGATCATGAGCATGGGCTGGTGTCAGCGCCGCGAGGTCGTGAGCGATGCCCACCATGATGATCCAGTCGACCTTGCGGAGGAGGCGCTTGTACTCGTCCTCGCTGAACTCGTCGTGCGACACGAGCTCGTCCTCGCCGAGGCTCTTCGAGTCCTCGGCGTCGTGGACGACGACTTCGCCGACACCGTCCTTCTTCTCGTCAACGATCGTGGCTGTGGTCATGGTCATGAACGGTGGGCTCCTGTGCTCCAGTGAGTGGAGAGAGTGGGGAAGAGATGGGGCCCACCCGAGCGCTTTAGTTCTAAATCAGTCCTGGCCAAGAGCGCTCATCTCCGCGCACTTCGGGGCAAGTAGCGCTGAGCATATCGCTGCCCACTTGATGGCATGCCCACCCGATGGCGGAGGCGATGGACGCGATGAGCCTATTGAAATGGCTGAATGGTGACCAGGACGGATGTGGGGGAGCGGAGCGGCGTTCATTATCCACTAGCGCGATAGTCGTGATGATTAGGATGTTGATGGATTGGTGGAGAGGATGTTCGGAGACGGCGACGGCGGATGTAGCGGTTCGTTTATCCGCGTTTATCCAGCGCTCCTCCGTCCTAGGTTACCTCTGCCATCGGAGTTCGGTGTCCATGATGTCGACGGCGTGTGAGCCGTAGAGGTTCGTGGTATAAGAGCAGCAGTGCAGATGAGAGAGTTAGTGTTATCGCAAAAAGATAAGCGAGGCAGAATGAATCTCGACAGTCGCGGGCAATGTTAACCGTCTGTCTGCCTACAGCCCGTCGGCGATTGTGAGGACTTGACCTCGTCACCGATGTCACCGCCATCCGACTCGGCATGAACTGACGACATCGCAGCACTGACACAATTGACAACGGATAACACTCCCAACGCTATCTCCTTCAACACCCTACACGCCATGTACGTCGGCCACTTCGCCACCGGCCTGCTCATCAAGGCGCTCTGCCCCACCGTCCCCTCCGCACCCATCATCTACGGCATCGGCATCCTCGATATCCTGAACGGCCTCTCCACCATCGTCGGCTTGAACTCCGTGCGCCCCAACCTCAATGCTGGCCCGTACCTCTTCTTCGACCTCGTCTTCATCGACTGGGACCACTCCCTCGTCATGGCCACTGTCCTCTCCATCCTCTGGGGCTTGGGCTGCATGCAAGTGTACCGTGAACGGCAATTCCCAACCAACAAGCCGCCCAACCCAGACAACCAGGGAGCAGGAGGAGGCGCGGTCGGAGTCGTAGGAGCAGCGGCGGCCTTCTCGCACTGGCTCTGCGACCTGCCATTCCACAACCTCGATCTCGCAGCGTACCCCTACTCCATCGAGCACTTCGGGTGGAGCTGGTACGCAAAGTACGGCACAACGTCGTGGTTCATGGAAGGCGCGTTCACTGCGGCGTGTCTTGCAGTTACAGCCGTCTTGTTCAGCCAGCGGGGGGTGAGCATCAAGGGCCCCCTCGTTGTGTGCCTCGGCCTCTTCCTCAACCTCTCACCGTGGGCTTCGCCTATGTACTACGTCGCGCAGCTCCCGCCTCCCTATGACTACCTCGTTCATGGTTTCCTCGTCACGCTTGGCTTCACTACGCCGGCCTGGATTCTTGTGCGGATGCTGGATGGTGCCGAGGACAGGGCCAGAGGCGCGGAGGACAAGAAGACCATGTAGACGTGTCCGGGACCGCATGTACGATATCTCCCAATGCAAGCGACTCTACTGAACTTCTGACATCTCTACCACATATACCAACGTAGTCTACTCCACCGCCTAGACCACCTTGCAGTTCTTCGCCGCGCCCGCAATGAACAGCCCAACCTCGCCCGGGTTGCTCACGTGCACCGCATGGCTCGCCCCCGCAATGCGAGTCAGGCGGACAGCATCCATGCGCTCGGCTAAGTACTCCTGGCCCTCGGGGACGACACACTTGTCCGCCTCCGACACGACGTAGTATGACGGCTTGGTCTTCCAAGCGGCCTCCGACACGTTCTCCCCCATGACGACTGGGATGGGGTTGCGGCCGGTCTTGCGGAGCCAGGCGGCCAGCTCATCCGGGAGGTCGGCGCAGTAGTTGGCGTGGAAGTTGGCGTCATTGATGCGAAGCTTGCCGTCGACGACCTCCATTGAGTCCTTGATGGAGTTGGGGTGCGAGGCGACGCAACTGCCGGAGGACTCGCCGGCGTCAGGGGCGAGGGCACAGACGTAGACGAGGCCTGGGGTCAGCGAGGAGTCTACGGGGAGCAGTAGGGCGAAGGTGAGGGGGAGTGGGAGGACGATGGGCATGCATTCCATGGAGCGCGCGATGGAACGCAATGGCCTCCGTCACCAGCGACTTGTCGACAACAGAACGGACGGCACAGAGTACTCACCCTTGACAGCATCCTCCGTTCCAGCTTCGGTGATGACCGCCCCGGCATATCCCTGTCCAACAAGCAATACGGGCCCGTCGGCCTTCTTGACAGCCTCACGCACAACATCCACATCACCCTTCAGTGACTCAAGCGGGAGCTCGACGGTGGACACGTCCTTGATGTCGAGCGACTTGAGCGCTTCGACGACGCCCTTCCAGTGCTCGCCGACGCCCCAGAGGCCGTGGACTAGGATGACTGGCATCGTTGTGGAGGTGAAGTTGGTCGGGAGGGAGGGGGTGGGACGCTGAGAAGGTGTAGCCTCTCTTATCGGGTCCTAGACGTTGAGTTGGGAATAGAGTGAGAATGAAGAAGAGCGACGCGAAGTACGTGGGTCGTGCATGTTCTGTGGACGGGGTGGACGCTCGGGTGGACGAGTACGAGGGCATCGGAACCACGGTGACTCGGGTTTCGAGGAACGATGATTGCCGGTATCACTACCCGGTGCCGAGCCGGTTACTTCCGCGCGCAAACTAGCCTGCAGTCAGCTCGAAGGCGTTAGCGTTCACCCAGTGCAGATTGATCGTGAGCAAGTACAGTCGGGTCACGAATGGTCTGCGAAGGTGAGCATGCCCTGGTGAGCGCTTAAGGTTCGACCGTACCGCCGACCGTGAGCATAGGTGACTCCGGGCAGGCAAGTCATAGTCCTCACTCGAGCATTCACCGTCGACGCCAGGCCAACCGTCTCGATGCTGACTCTCAATGTACTATTGATGTATGTATGCATGTGCGTGCGTGCGGAGAACACAGGACAACTCCAGCTATGACCCTTCTCGTACCATATTACAGCTCACTCCACTACCGTTTAGATCTTCCAACGCACCACAAGATGTTTACAGCCAGCCACGCCCCTTCGCAATCTATATGACCTTGCAGACGGTGTCCTTCGCCCCTCCCGCTTAGATGACGGCGTGGAGGAGCCTGCCCCAGACAGTCTTGGGCGGCTCCTTGACGGGGCCAAAGTCCTCCGCCTTGGTGTTGCTGACGAGGTCGACGTGGTCCAGGGGGATCATCTTAGCCTTGGTCCAGAACTTGTGGCCAAAGTAGGCGATGAAGAAGAGTGGGACGGGGAGGTATCCGACGATGAACGTCGCATTGTCCCAGTTCCCCTTGAGGAACACCTTCCACGAGTTGAACAGCACAACAAGGCCGCAGAAGATGAGAGTGTACCAGCCGAGGAAGGGCTGGAGGAAGTCTGGGGTGCGGTACTTGCTGAGGTTGTCGCGGTCGAAGCCCTGGACCTTGCACGCCGTGTGGAAGCGGATGTAGATGAAGCCGATGCCGCACCATGAGATGAGGCCAACGATGGCGATCATGCTCGAGAAGTAGTCGAAGACCTTGGCGGCACCCTTGTCGCCAGCCGACGTGTAGCCGAGGAGGGCGAACATGAAGGTGACGAAGACGCAGAGATAGGGCGTGCCGTACTTGTTGGTGCGGCGGAAGATCTTGGGCGCGCGGCCGTTGTATGAGAGGGCCCAGAGCGCGCGGGTCGAGAGGTACATGTGCGCCGAGGCGGCCGAAGTCGCCGAGCACAGGACACCAGCGTTGATGACCGAGGGGAGGGCAGTGATGCCGACACGAGAGAAGGCGAGTACGAACGGCGACGACGCGGCGGTACCAGTCGAGAGGCGAAGGCGGGGGTCGCTGGACGGCATGATGAGGGTGATGACGAAGGCGGTGCCGACGAAGAAGATGACGATCCGGATCCACACACGGCGGATAGCCTTGGCCATCGAGTTCTTAGGGTCCTGAGCCTCACCCGCGGCAAGGGAGACGTTCTCCAGGCCAACATAACCGAAAGCGGCGCGGGTGAGAGTGGCCCAGAACCCGAGGAACTGACCCAGCGACCCCTCGATGCCGAGGTACTGCTGGAACGGCCCGTTCTCGCCCTTCCAGAACTTGAACCCGATCACCTCGTGCTTCGGGTTGCCGCCGGCAGAGACAATGACGGAGGCAAACATGAGGCCGACGATGAGAATGATCTTGAGCGAGGCGAACCAGAACTCGCTCTCGCCGTACACGCGCACCGAGCAAGAGTTGAGAACGGTGACGAGGACGAGGCCGACGGTGACCCAAACGGCGACGTTCATGTCCGGGAGCCAGTAGCCGATCAGGACAGCGACGGCTGCCAGCTCGGCGGGGCAGAGAATGGTCCAGAGGTACCAGTAGAACCAGCCTGGGCATGAGCGAGCTGCTGACATCGAGTTGCTTACCCATGGCAAACGACATAGAGTCACCGACATATCGTTGAGCAAGCCTGAGTGTGAGTGCTGCCGCCGGCCGAGCGAGGTGGGAGTACTCACGCAATGTGGCCTCCAGCAATGGGAGTGTGCACGATCATCTCGCCCAGGCACGCCATCATCGAGTACACGACGGAGCCCATGCCTGGCGTCAGCGGGGTCCTCGTCGGGGCCACCTAGGCTCCATGCCGGATGCACGGAGTCCCGCACATCGAAGCCTGTGGAACGTTGATGCATAGGGTATGCGCCTCTGTGCGTCTTGTGCATGCCGCAGTCGGGTTTGCACGAAAACTCACAGAGGAAACCAAGGAACATGCCGGCCTGGGGTTAGCTTTCGCCACACTCGCCAATCTCGCCACGACTAGGGCCGCTCTTCGACGAATTTCTGATCCCTCAACCAAGTCCTCACTGCCATTGGCCTCCTCCGCATCGCGTCCAGAGCCCCGCACGCCAGGAGGTCCGGACCGCAAGCGATGCGGGGCGGCTCATACCCCGAGCAGCCACGGCCCAAGCTCCGAACAGGGGATCCTGAACCGGTACGCCGAAGCGAATAGGCGAGAGGCAACACAGAAGAGTGGGGAAGTGGGGCTGGGAATGGGAATGGGGAATGGAGGGAGAGTACTCACGGGACCACCATCAGCGAGGGCGGGCGCTGTACCGAGGAAGAGTGCTGTGCCAATGACACCCTGTTGTTAGCCATGGTCAGTGCAGAGTGCGTTGCACGTACGCCGAGCGCGATCATCTGGACTGCTTGTCAGCGAACACAAGCTGGGTGGAGACTCACTGTGACGGTCCTTGAGGCCACGGTGGAGGCCTGGCTCCACCATCTCGCTGCCATGGACGTCCTTGGTCTCTTCGAGCTCTACGGTGGCTTCTGTCAGCTTACCCCACCCCAGGAGTCTCCAGACATACCCCCCGCATCCTTCTTGTCATCATAGTACACTGTCGTACCCGCCTCGATGTCGTTGGGTGCCATCTTGTCGGCGAAAGAGAGTTGCTGATCCTCCGGTGGAGAAATGTAAGAGAGTAGTAGGCGTGGTTAGCCGCAGTTGCGGGGATGAGTACAACTCGTTGAGGAGGGAGGCATTATGAATGAACGCGTTGTGAGCGTTCCGGCCAACTTGCTATCGCCGGCCCCGCGCCCCAGCCCCACATATCGCGCCGGACGCCTGGCCTCGCTTGGCCATCGCACTCTGCCGACCTCTGCTACCCCACGGGCCCAGCGCAGCGCCAGGGGGCGCCTGAGATGTAGATGAGGTTGCTTCTCGGACGTATGAGTGGTCCAGAGCATCGATATCCGGAAAACTGTTGGCGAAGTAGGGAGAGTTAGGAGTGAAGAGGCGCCGTTTGGCGAAGTTAGCGGCCGCTTGTGGTCCGTTGTGTCCCCGGGATCTGGCACGGACCGCCCAATCGCCGCCGCGTGCCGCTCTCTATGCGCCCCGTTCCCCATACCCATTCGCGATTTCCATTTGTTTCGGCCAACGAGAACTGGGTCTGTCAAAGCCATGGCTGCTTGCACTCCGGTGCGGGGAGAGGGGCCCTCACTCCACAGAATGGCGGGGTTGGGGTCGGGTAAACTTCACTCTAGCGGTGCAGATGGTCGTGTGCAGATTGGGCTCGGGCGCAACCCTCACTGCGATTCACAGCGGTTCTCGAAGCTGCGTTCTGCTGGGCATCTGCAGTGTTCTTTCGATCACGATAGAAGCACTTGCCCACTATCCATGGACACGTGAATGGCGATCCAATTGACGATAAGTGCATGTGAGTATGGTGGGCAGAGCAGAGTTGCAGAGGCCATCTCGTCAGCAAGCTAGATCAGGACGTGACCGGCAACAAGTGGCAGTGATAGCAGTCTGTGCTAAGCGAGGTCAGTTCGTCGTTCGTTGGAATACACTCACCCTGAAAGTCGATATCACATCAGCCATTGGATAGTCCGCAATCGCACGAAGTTAGGATCAACCCTGCGTCGACATTGCACTCCGTTCATCGGGGATCCCGCCGAGTGACTCTCCAGTGCTCATCTTGGAATGCTCAAAACGTCCTATCCACGCTCTGTTGCAGCTGATAGCATCTCTCACAATCATGTTCACATGCCTCACTATCGGTAACCTCCGAACACGCATGGGAAGATCGGGCGTGGTATGCGGTATGCGCCGTCGAGGCACTCGGAGCCCGGAAGCTTAAGTGATAGTCACGGAAGACGGGCTTATGCTTGCCAGAGTCGGCCGTCGCCGTGCGTATCTGGTGTTAGAGGCTTGGCAATCCCCAGTCGCTTAGCGCTGCCAAACCATGCGCCAAGAGGGTGCGTATCTGTGCTGCTGTTGCACGGCGGCGCCGTCCACAAGGGGGCATAAGACGACACAACGGCCACACCCGACGCATGTCCCACAGAACTGGCCACAAGCACTACCGTAAGTTGATGCATGAAACGGCAATCCATCCAGACTCTGCACAAGTCTATACTGTACAATCCGACTACCCTCTATTGTCCATGATCCCCCAGCTACTCCTTCCGCTCAACGGCGTGCGCGTCGGCGAACGGAGATAGTGGCTGCGACACCACTTGCCGCTTCAAGGCCTCCATGTCCGGATGCACCCCGAGAAGCCGTTTCGTATCCCTCACAACCTGCGGCACCTCCTCCCTTGTCTGGCTGTGATCGGCACTCGAACTCCCGCCGACAACACTGGTATCGATGTCCTCGAGATGGGGCCTTGGCGGCGGCGTGGGGCGGGGCTCATTTGCCCGCCACGCGGGGTCGTATGCTGGCGGCAGAAGCACTGGGCCGGCATCTTGGGCATGCTCGAAATCGCGGGTGAAGGAGGTGGTGCTGGTTGGCGTGGTTGGGCTGGGACCGCTGGACGTGCTCGGCTGCTCCGAAAGCGGGGGTTGGGGGAGTCTCCTCTCGCCCCCAGGAGGGGGATATGGCGCAGACTCGCGAGGCGTGGGAGGGAGTCTCCTCTCGCCCACAGGAGGATATGGCGTAGGGTCATTCAGAGGCTTGTCAGAGCCGTAGCGACTTGCCGCAGAGTCGAGGGAGCGGGTACGCTGCCTCCGGCGCCGGTACCAGTACGCCACGCCGAAGAGCGCGATGGCGCACAGAGCGGCCATGACGCCGCCGGCCGTCTTGCCTGCGTTGTTGGGCTGTGGACTGCCCTCGACGGTCTGCCATGTAGTGGCTGCGGAGGAGGTGGAGGTAGAGCCGGTGTCGTTCGTGTATATTGGGTACGCTGAGTAGGTGATGTTGGCCTCGGAGGTCTCGTTCGAGATTGCGGGGACGGAGGTGGTCATGGCTGAGGAGGAGTAGGTGAGGCTATAGTTGGCGGGCTTGGCATGGTTGGGCGTGTCGGTTGTGGGGAGCGCGTCGGTCGCGGTTGACGGCGTCTCTGTGCCCGAAGTGAAGTCGGGTCCAGCAGAGATGGGCGACGCGGCGGCCTCGGCCATGGTGGAGTTGATCGCGTCCATGTCGGGTGCGTGGGGGAGATTGGGGGGAAGCTGGGTGGGGGCAAGTGTCTGCGGATTTCGTCGCCTAGTCCTCAGTCGTCGTCACTCGATTCTATGCCGTCCAGCGTCGATCGGCGCAGCAGTAGTCAGAACAAAGAATGAGCGGAATGTGACTATCAAGAAGCTGCTCGACGTGTTGTGATGATTTCTGCTTCTGCATCTGTATCTAGAGCTGCGCGGAGCGAGATTCGAGGCTGTGCACTGCGCAAATTGATCAGGAATGCATAGATCCGGTGGGCAGGATAGAGGGACAGTGGCGCTGCTTCTATCCTCTTGCCTTGCGCTCTCCCGTAGGGCTCTCCGTCGGATTCCGCTCTGAGACCTGCAGAAAACAATGTTGTTTCCCCTGAATCTGAATGATGGCGGCCGCGTGGTGAGGGTGTGAAGGAGCGCCACTGTCGAGGAATGAGTGATGGGTAGTTGGGTGAGTCTGGGCCTCGTTTCTGTCTGATGTGCCCGGAAGGGCAGAGCTGTATGGGCTAGGGCTGCTCCAGCAACTCGGTTCAGCTCAATGAGAGCAGAAAGAGCAGACGAAAATACATCGCTGAAGGGCCCCGCCGTCCTCGCCGACTCCGAGCTGTGATTGCCTCCGTGCCGATCCACGTGGTTATCACCGCTCGACCATCACCCAACCTGCCAAACAACGTTTGTCGTCGAGCAACTCGCCATTGCCGCGCACATCGGGCGCTCTCCCCCTTCGCCATCACCCAACGTCGAGCCACAAAACACACGCCCATTGTTCGTCGCCACTGATGAGAACCAACACTCGCAACCCTCCCCTCACCACGCCGCTACCGCGAGGCAAAGCCAACTCGCGCCATCATGCTTCCCAACGCTGGCCACATAATCGCCACCCTCGACCTACGCTCCGCCCAACATCCCACACCAACTGCATGTCTAGCCGACAATCATGCCCAGCCTCCTCCCGCCCGCTCCCTCGCAGCGCTCGCCATACGCAACACCCCGCGCCGGCCGCCCCACCGACCTGCTGTACGCCTTCCCCACCCTCCCCTTCGGCTTCAACTCCGCCCTCCATTCCGGTCCACCCGTGCTCTACTCCGCCACCCGCTTGACCCGGATCTCTGGGTCCAACATCCTGCGCCATGGCGAGATCACGCTCCGATCCGATAAGACGCTGATCTCCCGCATCCAGTCTGCGCTGGAGTCGCGGACGGTGCAGTCATACCCTCTCCTCGCGGCGCTCGATATCCCCTTTCTGCGGAAGTGGGGGGCGCAAGTGGAGGCCGTTCGGCAAGATATCTGGAGCCAGGATGCGGGCGACCATGCCGCCGTCAACGCCCTGGCGCATGGCGAAATTGTGCGCCTCGCGAATTCGTTTCTCTCCTATGAGCGCTTCCATAGGTTCGGTGCCGCACCAACATATACCCGGAGCGACGAGGCGGACTTGAGCATCATGGCCCAGCGCGCGGGCGTCCTGACGTGGACGAATGGAGGAGCGGATACGGGCTTCGAGCGGCTGGTCGCTACGGTCGGGAATAGCGCGATCACGCTTGTGCCCGGCGCCGGGTGCGTCGTGACGAAGCCGTATGCCCAATCGGAGGAGTTGCGCGATGTCATCGCTGAGGTGAGCCGGTGCTTTCAGCTACGTTATCGCTGTTGTAGCTGACACCAGATCCTCGTCACGATGAAGAAGCACCGCCTCCAGTTCCTCGTTGTGACGAGCTACAGCGCGAGCGTCGTGTTCGAGCTCATCGACAGCCAACTGAACATGTCCCCCGTGATCCGACCTGGTGGGGCGCTGTCTAAGGTTCGGTCAGAGGGTAACCTCCTCACTATCATGGTGGGCCTGGGGCTCATCGCTACCCAGCGTGAGGTCCTGGCTGAGGAGGAGAGGAAGATGCTCGCCGACTGGGCTGCCAGCCTGCCCGAGGACAGCAGTGGGACGGTCTACAGCCAGCTTGGGAACGGAGCGGTCACTCTCCGAGGAGGCGGCACTTTGGAGCCGTCCAGTCCGAACCGAGAACAACGGCCTCAGTCTCATGCGATGACCCACAATCGCGCGCACCCGTACTCTTCTCCCAACCGAGTACATGCCTCGGCACCCGAACGCGCCCATACCCGCACACACAGCGTAGCCCTTCCATCCCACCACACGCCTAAGCCCTCCACGCGGAGCAGGTTCCCGCCCGATCACGGTAACCCTTTCGACATGTCGTCTCCCGCTGCCACCCCCTCACCCCGAGCTCATTCTCGCACGGTTTCCGAACCGGTCCATGTCGCCGGGCACAGCGGCCCTGCCCAGCCGGACTGGCTGCGAACGGCCTTCCCAATCCACCCCGAGCCGCCGTTCCCGAGCTCCACGCTCGAAGAGAACCCGGTCGCCATTCCAGGAAGGCTGCGCTCGCCGGCCTCTGGGACGGGAGCGATGAGGATTCCACCTGGTATGCGCAGCTTCCCAGGGAGCGAAGTACGTGAGCCGACGCCAGCAGAGAGTACGCCGAGCCCACCGCTTGAGCTCCATCTTGTCCCCCGCGAGGGGATGAGCCCGCCCCCGAGGCGCGAGGTGTACGGCCGGCAACATACAGGGGAGGCGCCTGCCATCAACACGACACCGGCGATGGAGGGCTGGACCCGCGTGCGAGATCCAGCTGTCCAGGTTACCGACTGGGACATCCTCACCGTGAGTACACAGCTCCCACATTCCTCCAAATCGCGCGCAAGGCTAACCGACAGTTCAGCTCCCTCTCGCTGAACTTGAGCAACCTGCTCGCGCTATCTGAGGCGACGTCACCAATGGGCCAGCTCATGCACCTCTCCCTGGGGTGTACTCTGTTCTCCTCCTCCAGCGACGCCTCCGAGGGCGGCCATCTGAGCCTCACGCTTGAGCGCTTCGTCCGCCAAGGCCAGCGTTGGCGGGTCTTTGGCGCGACGGTCACACTGCCCAACATGGCCTCAGATCGCCTTGCCGTCCTGGTGAAGCTCTTCTCGCCGCAATGCCCGCCTCCGGGGATGGGCGCCAACGCGGCTGCGTGGGAGGAGGACGATATCGCGGACGAGGCGGCGAGGTTCCGTGAAGCGGGGCTGGGAGGGGGGCGATTGGTTGGGTTGTTCAGGAGTGAGGATGCACCGAGGGTGTATGCTATGATAGTGGAGGACGTGAGTGCGTAGCCGGATCCAACAGGGCGCTATGGGTGGGAGGCAGTACAGTTCTACTGGATGTTATCACGATGTCGCACAGCATGGACCATTGGCATCGAGCTCCCTCTGCATAGACCTTAATGAACAATATCGACCACTGCCGCTTCTTCGCGCTCGTGTACGATACCTGTTTGCACACTTGCGAACCTCAAACCGTCTACTGAGCCCTTCAATCGACCCCCAGCTCACTCAACACCATACCCCCTTACAACACTCCAATAAACCCCCATCTTCTCCTGCACCACCCCCGCACCCCTCTCCACCTCCCCCCTCGTCTTCCCCACCTCCATCTCCGCCTTCTCCACCTCCCTCTTGACTACATCTATCTCCCCCTCCACTGCCTCCATCTTCTGGGCACATGCCGCGGCATAAGCGAGGGCCGCCTCGCGCTCCTCCGCCAGCATCGCCGCCTGCGCGCACAGCTGGCTTTGAGCCGCGCGGACAGATTCGGAGGCGTGCTGCGCGGCGGCGAGGGAGGCGATGGCTGATTCGTGCGCCGATTCGGCGGCGTGCATTTCGGCGCGGGCGGTGCTGACGGCGGCCGAGTAGGAGTCGGGGAGGGTGTGGGGCGTAGGTGAGGGGGATAGGATGGGGCCGAGGGCGATGCGTCGCTTGGTGTGGGCCATGAGTGAATAGGAGGCGTAGGAGGAGGTGGTGAGGGTTGCGAGGCTGGGCAAGTTGGGGAGGTTGGGGAGGTTGGGCTTAAGCGTCAGAGGAGAAGGAGGCGGACCGAGGTCTGTCTCTGTCTCGGCCTTGGCGGACTCCATTTCACGAGAGCGGGCGAGCGGCGAAGCGGGCCGCTTGCGTGGTCTGTCGTCAGTCCGACTCGGAAGTAGGCAGAAGGGACGCACACGAGAACGTTGGTAGCCTCGAGAGGAGACGACGGGACGAGAGCGGACACCTCGCCCTCGCTCGAGCTGGACGGGGTGTCGTCATTCTTAGCCGAAGGGCGCTGGGGCGTCGTGTTCGGGGGCACAGATTCGGAGTGTGTGTGAGTGGACTTGTCGATGGGCTTGGTGTTGTCGGAAGACGGGAGTGGCGACTTGGACCTCGTAGCAGGCGTAGTGGCGCGCGAGCGGGAGCGGGTGTTAGGCTTCCTCACGCGTTGGAGCGTGCGTGGCACCATGGGCGGCACAGTGTCGGTGGTGCTTGGTCCTGCTGTGGGCGCGGGGGCGGGCACGGACAGTGACGCAGACGAGGTGACCTGCGCCTCAGTCGCACTCGGTGTGGCGATCCCGATTCCCACGCCCCCGCTATCGCCATCGCCACCCAGGACGCACGCAGCGTCGGGGCCGCCGAAATCGTGCTCCAGACTCAGCCCGCCAGCGGCCGTCTCGCTCATCACCGTCCCCTCCAGACTGCACTCGATTCCACGCTCGGTGCATGGGAGACAGGAGTGGGCGCGGAATCGCTTATCCCCGAGATGGCAGAGGAGGGGGATGAGGCAGCGGGCAGAGGTGGAGAGGCAGGTGGAGCATGCGTACACGCCGGAGCTGGGATCAGCGCTGCCTGGGGTGAAAGTTGTTCGGGTGGGAGAGAGGGGGTGGGGGAGAGAGAGTGGGAGGGAGAGGGGAGGAGGAGGGGGGGAGGACGTACCCGTATACCTCGCCCTCGCCGTCGGGGCCACGCTTCATACCGTGCTTGGTCATGAAGACCTGCGCTTGGACGCGGTCTTCGAGCGTCTGTGGGGGGTCGAAGGTGGGCGGGTCCGTCATGACGTTGAGAGTGAGTGGGAGTGAGGAGTTGAGGGTTGGGAAGGGGTGTGGGATAAGTATGAGATTTTACGCCTAAGATTCCGGTAGTGTAGTCAGAGGAGGCGTTCGGGTCGGGATGGGCGTGCGGGGGTTGAGCCAGTGTGAGTCGGTGTGAGGGTCGAAGGGGGTGGAACACACAGCCCATCGGTGTGAATAGTAGGCCTGCGCCCGTCGGCTGGACCTGTGGCACTCGGGAAGGATCAGCCGATAGACAGTGATCACCAGTGGAGCTTTGAGCCGTGTAGGATTGACGCGTATTGAGGAGGTGTGGTAGGAGGTAAGGCGCGCTTCGGACTGTCGAGCGGTCTGCCTGGTATCAGACGCTGTCGGAAGCACAGAACGCCAAGATATTCCCTCAGAACGGCCAGCGCTCCCGTCAAGCCCCACACGCCGCCACAACAGCCTTGTCGACTGCCCCATTGGATACCAAGCAATACTTTGGCAGAAAGTGAACGTTGCAGCTGCTACCCATCCCATACCCTCCACTCCCAGCACGCGTGTTCTCCGCATGGCGCGAAGTTCACATCGTCAATACTGCCAACTAAGGCCCATCGCTCCGTCATCTCTGCTGACATCTCGCCTCAACCTACCAAACACGCGTCCGTATATCTCGGTCTGTCCAACACCCGTGTTCAACGTTCGTCGATTGCTTCATGTATCGTACGACAAGCTGGACCCAGGCAAGGCGCGGACTAGGCTGTGGGCAGGCCCATATCAGCTGAGGCGCGTCGATTCGCCTGTTATCCTCCGACGCATCTGTCCTCGCATTACACTACCCTCCCAAGCGAGCAAACCAAGATCCCAGCTGTCCACCATCACTCCCACATCCGCCCACTTAAGCCCAGACCACCCAGATTCTAGCCCCAGCCGTGCCGCTTGTCGGATGCAAAGCCCACCAACTCAATCTCGCGTCCCTTACTAGTCGTACTCCCGGCAACACGGGTGTTTCGGATTTCGCGACGCGCGATATTGTGCCATTCCCCGATGGGTCGGGCGGGCGGTCACTAGAGCCCGAGCCTGTCGATGCATGTTTGCTGGAACGCAGCAACCCGTCAAGTTTCTGCTTCCCAGAAGAGTGGGACTTGGAGACGGAGAAGAAATGAGCTTGGAGACGAGATAGGGTAGTCGTGGAGACGAGATAAGATGGTCGTTGGGCACGGCGACGAACATTGTAGAACAGCCGCTCTGGCAGGCAGTAGACGATTTGCCGATATGGAGAACGGTGTTTAGGACTGAGAGGCTAGGTTCATGCGGTTAGCGCGTGTTTACGAACGCAGAGGCAACAATGGTCGAGTGGAGTGAGGGAGCGTGCAAGCCGAGTGGTAAACACCAGCGACTACACCAGAACATCCACCCCTCTTCGCTTCTCCAACCCTGCGCGACCCCTCAGCCAAGGATACGCTTGTCCTCCTGTGCCCCTCGCTTCCTCCCCCCTAACCCCCCCCCCCCCCCCCATGCGTCCACAGTCCACAGCACCCTCCATCGACGACTCCCACGACCTCGCTTAATCTCAATCCCCACTCATGATATCGCTCGACATGCTAGAGTCGACCGTATCCGTTATGCCCTCGACATAGTCGTACGAGAATGCTCACTAGCCATCACTAGCATTGATAACGAAGTCATACTCTCCCCCACTCCCACTGTCTGCATCGCTAGTATGCATGGCGAACTAATGGACGAAGAGAACAGATGAGCAGACACCGAGAGGCTAATTCGAAGGGCAGAGAGCGGAGTTTGACAGGGGCCGCAGGGGAAAGCGTAATTAACATGCTTCATGCGGTACGCCATGCCGATCCGACATGCCGGAACCTTAACGTGTGCCGACTGTAGGGCATGCGTGCATCGCAATCTGAGGCGAGATAGAGGAGGTCGTGCAGGAGTGGACGGGTGTGTTCTGGTGGGTGGCCGGGGCCGGTATGTGCGGAGGGTTGGCAGAGGTTGAGGCGTCGGCGGATGCCGCTCGCTGGGCGAGGGAGCTAATGTGGTGCATGCCATGTGCGGCTAGGCTGCAAACGTGGTGGCAGACGATGGACGGGGAGGTTGGGAGAGATAGTAGTGTCAATAGGTAGCTGCACACTGGACTGATGGCTGAGAATACCTTTGCTCGCGGCGACCCCCTCCCTTATGGAGCCCATCGACTGCTGTCCGGTACTCCCTTGGAACATTGGAACGTTCGACGCCAAGTCGTACCGTACACGCAACATCGTGCCCGTTGCCACGACCCAAAGACGTGGATGACCCAGTTACTATGCACCATTGCGACCAACTACCAAGCGCTTCGGTCGTTGCCATGTCCCAAACGTCTGGGTCGCCCGGTTGCCATGTTCCAGTCAACCAAACGGCCTTGGAGTTGATTTGGTGTTAGAGCATCGACGCTCGGGCCAATGTTGACTTCACGTTGCTGATGTGACGCGAGGGGCGGGGTCGAGCTAGTTGATGGCGAGGTACGCGTCCAAGATCCGCGTCAGAATGGCTGGCCATAGCCATGTCCAGACTAGCTAGAGATTGGAAACAAGGTTGAGTTTCATGCGATTCCGAGGATCTTCGTTGTTCAGCCCTGTGGTGTGCGCGGTGAGGGCGGGGTGGTCTAGCATGCCGGGGCATGCGGGGGGAGAGGCTGGGCGCCCGCATGCACTTGCCCTTCATTCCGCGCTCGCCTTCCCCTATGCTTATGCAAGGTGGGCTAGGCTGGAACGACTTTCGGTGACCGAAGAGGTGCGAGGTATGCGGAATAAGGGCAGCTGGAATTCCAGCAGACGCGTGCCTTCGGGCCGAAATCAAGAGCATCCGAAGGGGTGTTTCAGCGGTAGATTGACTGTCGTACCTGTCCCGCGTCGGAATGAGGATCGAGGATATCGAGGACCTGCATGCGTTCCATTCTAGATCTTCGGTATGCTGGATTCCAGGTAGGCGCTGTTAAGTTCGTCTGTGGCTGCACGTTCGATGCAGCTCGAACTAGTTGAGTTGGATGCAATGTGCACGAACGATGACAGATTGCGAACGTCGTTCCATTCGTGTTAGTGCATCGCGGAGGCTGGCACTAGAGTCTTCTGACGAGCATATAAACCGGGATTCTGGGGTCGACATTCTCCATCCTCAAGCTCATCTCCAACCTCCTTAGACGTAGACTTAGACTCCCAGCTCCTCGACTTTGCCGCAGTAGCCTACCCACACTCTTTCAGAATCGCAATGAAGTTCACCCTCGCCGCCACCCTCCTCCCCGCGCTCGCGGCCGCCGCTGCCGTCGGCTCGCACCAGCCCGTCCAGCGCGACGCCCCCACTGCCAACAACGCCGCCGGCAACGTCGAGTTCGGCGGCCTCATCCCCGGCTCCATCATCAAGTTCCCCGGCGGCAACGGCGGTATCACTGCCACCTACGTCGGTGACCAGAAGGACACGCACGCCGCCCTCTTCCAGTTCGCCGACGACGGCAAGGTCTACAAGCTCAAGGCCGACCGCGGCGAGGTCGTCACTGCCAAAGCCCAAGGCTGGCGCGGCTGGTTCCAGCGCTACTCTCCTCTCAAGGTCGACTCCAACGGTCTTTGCCGCGGCTGCGAGTCGCCCAAGGGCAAGGCTGAGGCCCCCGCCCCTGCTGAGGGCGAGGAGAAGCGCCAGATGATGACCAACGGCACCCAGCCCGGCGCTACCACCACCACCCCCACCCCCGGCCTCATCCCGGGTCTCCTCCAGCTCGTCGGCGGCATCCTCGGTACTGCCGTCTCCATCGTCGTCGGTGCTGTTGGCCTCGTCGTCCGCCTTGTCGTCGGTATCCTCGCTGGCTTCCCTACCACCTCCACTGTCAGCGTCGGTGGCACCGGCGCCACTGTCGGCCAGAACGGTTTCCTCAACTTCCCCTCGCTCGACGTCCTCGGTCTCGGTGCCAGCAACGGTATCGGTGGTGTTCTTGCTGGCACGCTCCAGGGCACCCAGCTCTTCCAGTACCCCGACGGCAATGTCTACCCCATGAACATCGCCCGTGACTCCGCCGTCGAAGGTGTCACCGTCGCCAAGAACGAGGCTGGACACCCCGTCTGCTCCGGATGCGAGGACCCCTACCCGAACGTCACCGTCAAGGTTCCCGAGGTCGCTTAAAGGGGTGTGCGCCAACTCAATGCCTCACGATTGCCTGGCGGATAACCATTGGTGACATCTGGGCTACACGACGGCTTGAGCTGCGCTGCTTTGTTAGCGTCTCCATAGTCTCCCTCCCTCTTAACTGAAGCCTTACCCCGATCTAAACAAATTAGAACAATGGAACCTGAGGATGATAAGACTATGTTGCTGTCCCCCTGCCTCTCCCGTCTCGTGTCTGGAGTGTCCTCAGTCAGTGTTGGTCAGTGCCGCAATGGCCTAGCATGAACGGATGTGGCAAGAACAGATATGCCAGCAGTAGACTGCCAACAGAGGTGGTCACTGGTCAGCATGAGTTCACTCTCCATCCATAGACACCAGACCACATAATGACGCTTCGCGCGTAACCGTATCCTCTTGCCCGCTACCACCTTCGCCGCCCCACTGGTGCTGCCGCAGCGCTGAGAGACAAGTCATTGGCGACCTGCTCGCCCCTTCCGCATTTGGCGCATATCGAGCGGTCTGGAGACGGAGCACGGCCGTTCGATCGCCGTGTCTGGTGTCAGATGTGCTCGAACGGCGCATGTGGCACAGACACGAAGCCTCAACGTGCTTCTTCATCCCTTGACGTGCCAGACCAGCTGGTCTGACCACTCACCTCATTCCCATCCCGAGGATCCACACCCTCTGCGGCCCGCAGCCTCTCCTCCGCTGAGGACACGCTCTGCTCCTCCTCGAGACTTGTGGGCCGCCGTGAGCTGGAACTCGACCGAACAGAGATAACGGAGTAGGTGCTCGTCACGCTCGAGATGGATGCGATGCTGTTCGCCACGGCATGACGTCGCCGCGCCTTCCGCCTCTCCTTTTTCTCCGCCTCGAACATCGCCTTGAGCTGTAGCAGCTGTCATCAGCTTTCCGGCGTCCGTCCGACACCCGTGTCCGGCCCTCCCCTCTCGCCACCAAAGTTGCCACTCACCTCCGACTCGGCTCGTGAGTGCCGCAGCAGCCCAACGGCCTTGACGACGTCGCCCGTACCGAGCCGAGTACCAGGCGGCGATGACGTGATCGGCGGAGATCCCGGCGTGTGCTCCTCCGTGGTTGCTTGAGACGAGGTATCGCTAGATGTCCGCAGTGTCGAGGCCGAGCCGCTGGTGCATTCCTGTTGTCGCATGCTGATCAGTGACGTGGGAGTATGGAGAGCGATGAAACGCGTGAAGTGTTAGTAGATATAGCGATGACTGGGGGAGGAGGTCGAAGCACAGGGCTTCGAGGTAGTCTGTGCTCGACAGGATATCGCGCGGCGTGTTGGTTTCGCAAGTGAGCTCTACCCGGCTGGACGATACGGAGACGTTCGTGATGAAACTCCATTGTCAGTCGCAACAGAAGGCCAGCATGTAAATGTGGTGCTCCATCACGCTGGACTGGGGATGAATGATAACGAGAGATGTGCGATGGTGGGAAGACCAAGCCGAGCATGGATGGATGTCAACAAGGTGTCCAAAAATGCTTCCGTTACCTCCACTTTCGAGGTCCACCCTTTATAACAGCGAGGAAGGTGATATCAGCAACTACCACACATACAACTCTCGTGAGGATGGTAAACCGGTACAGTCATCTTTATAAAGAGGAAGGAAGGTCACTCTTTCTATCTCTTCATCTCTTCATCTCTCCAGATCTCTATCTCTCATCATCTCTCTATCTCTCATCATCTCTCACTCTCTCTTCGTCGCTTACCTCGCTGGTCGTTCTCTCACACTCTCGCTCACGCGACACCGTCTCACAGAGCCAACCCAAGCTTTTAGCCCGCGTCCTACTGATCAGAATGCTTCACCATCCCTCCCCTCGACGAGGGACAATATCTCTCACAAGAACGCCTTCCCCGCAGCACTACTTGGCAGTGAGCACCTCGTGGACAGCGCACTATGCTGCAAGCTGACCTTCAAGGCGTGGGTCGACGATGACAACATGTTCCCCAGCCCCCTGCTACAACCCGACTGGCCACCGTTCCAAGGCTCGTATCCGACCTTCCCTTGGCGAGATGTTCGGTGTCACAGTGCCCCAGGCTGGATTCGCCACTTCCCTACCGAGGAACCACTCGTCGACTCTTATGACGGCAAGGTGAGACCTGAGTTGCGACTGGACGCGGTGTTCACACATCAGCTGCTCATTTCCCCAACACCAGTATCCTCACCTTCCTCGATGGAGGAGCCAACCGTTGCACCCTCGAGAGTACAGAGCAAGCTATTGGCCGACGCCCCCGCCTTCGCCTCCTCCACACTGGCCGATATACAGAAAGCTGCCGACATACAGGAAGCTGTCTTCGTCATGAGCGACTCCGCGACCTTCCACAACCGTCGTCTCGTCTCCACTCCTCCCTATCATGCCCCAACCGCCCCATCGCATTACTCAACTACCCCTCCCCGCACGATCCACTCCAGGCGTACAGCTGCAGCTGTCTCATCCCGGCCCATAGAGAGCGACTGGGACGATGCTCACCCCCAAGTCTCATCTGTTCGCAAGAGTAGGAGGAACAAGGCTCGCCGCAAGCGGTCCGAGAGACCCAACCGCCTTCCCTTTCTGGAAGATCAACGACAGCTGCCTCCCTCACCCACTGCCTTCAACCCCGCTTCTCCTTCCCCCTTTATTCGTCCAGTGGGCAATTTCACACCTTTGCGCAAGAAGAAGACGAAGAAGAACAATCTGCCTTCCCCAGTCCCCTCCACTTCTGCCACGCCAGCACTGCCGAGCCTTTCCACTGAAGGTATCGATGGCGTCCTGCCACTTGATGGAACCCGCGACGCAACAACTCCTCAACTGGTCGACATCGCCGACCCTGAGGCTGAGAATTCGATCACAGTCAACCTCCCTCCCACAAGCATTTGTTCCTCAGCAATCCACGACGGAGCTTCGGACACCTCGACAGGCGAACTGACCCCTGCCACCCCTCCGGCAGCTCTTTGGCCAGACCTTCCTCGTGGACATGAGCATCGGCATATCGACATCAAGAAGCCCCAACGTGACGATGAAGTAGTAGCTCACATGAATCACGGCTCCACTCGGGAGGTTCAAGTGGTGAGCTTCGCCCATTGCATAACGGCGGCTGACGCCACAGGCAGACAACCCCACTACCGTCCCCAAGAACTTTGCACAGACGGTGCTTCAACATTCCCACGAACTTCTGAGGACCCTAGAGGTATGGAGCGAATCAGTCGACGTCGACACGAGCATCGTCTTCACCGGTGGCGTTGCAGGAACAAGTCCTCCTAAAGCATCAATCGTCGTGAGCTATGACTTCAAGGGTCCTCCTCAAAGGGAATCGGCCACCGCTTCGCTTCTCCCGTGGGCAATCCTTCGACGCATACGCCAAATCCAGACCGCTCTACAGGAAGAGGCGTCACATCCTTCCTACCACCAAACCGACGAGCTGAAGGCGGTTTTCGGCCTCGACATCGACGGTTATCTCCGACTCGCCCGCGTTGGCACATCGAAGGGGGGACCTGATGGCGTATTCGGCCTCAACGCCCATTTGCATGATCTTCTCGCGCACCTTCTTCGGGCCGAGGCCGTTGCAGCGCGACTGAAGGGCGAGTTAGTGCCGAGCGCAAGGGCGATATGCTGGAGGCTCTGGAACAAGGTGGACGCTTAGACGACTGGGCGAATGCGGTATGCGCTGTGTCCGCACAATGCATCGTGTGCCATCTCACCTCGCCTACATTCCTCGTCACCAAAAGTCGTTGAGGAATGTGGAGACTGGAGCTCCTGAGCTTAGTGGGTGAAGCTTGACGCGACGCGCCTCCAGATCTGGTCCCTGACGTCATGCTGCCCAAAGCAGAATGGTGTTCTTTGGCCGCTCCGTGCGCTCCGGCACACCAATGGGGGAGTCAAATGGCCGGACGATAGATGCTCAAGGCCTGCTGGAACGTGCCGATTCCCATGATCAGCAAGATTGTGGACGGGCGATATGGTCGGGGAGCGGGGCTTCATCCGCGGTGTGGGTCGAGCACTTCTGACGTGCTCTGAGCGCAAGTGCACTTGTGCATGAGGTGGCCTGTGTGCGCTGTGTGAGATCGCTGCACAACTGAATGGTAGGTAACCCGAGACTCGACCACCCCCAAGGGCCCCCAAAGTGCCCAAGGCAGTGCTTAAAGCAGTAGAAGATGATAGGTCTGAGACGGTTTCAACGCTTAGGTCGGTTTCGAAATTGAGAGAAGGGCCGACCGCCTCCGCATTGATCTCTCCTTTCACGATACCGCAATGGGAACGCCCATCCTACACACTTGTTGCGCACGTCCCTCTTCTTCCTACTCTCGCCCGCGTCCTTGTTCGCTTTCAAACTTCATCCTCCACCCGGCGAGAATCTCCGCTTCTCTCCACCCAATGTACTCTCCGCGTCGTCTTTTCACCTCCCCCACCCATACTCTGGATCGCTCACGATCAAGAGAACAGCAAGGCAAGGCCTTATGTCTGGCGGACTCTGACGCTAGGGAGAGAATAGCCACACGCTCGCAACAAAGCGGGGTCGGTGGGACTTTTTTCACCCGGGTGGCAACCGTGAACTCCAGACACGGTCCTACGACCAGCTGCCAGCGTGCGAGGGCGTGCAGCAAAGATCGTGTTCACAGCAACGAAACGTACACCGCTTGACGCTACGACCAGCCCCCTCCACGATGGCGCCCGTACAAGATCAAGGCAGCGCCTTTCGGCGCAAGCACTTGAGATTCCTCCTAGGTCGACAGCTCGAGACAATGACGGCGTTCAAGGCGGCGGTGGGGAGTACCCCTGGGCGCGTGCATCCGAATGTGGTCCGGGCGACTCCATTCTTCGTCGGACGGGGCCCGAGCCGCCGCATCGGAACCGTGGTGAACACGTACGCGACGTCGCTTCGCGTTGTCAGCGATGCTGAGAATCGTGAGATTGTGAGTTTGATGGGCCGCCCAGGCCCTCTTGTTCGGTCTTCGATGCCGGACGGCGATCGAGGCCGGGCCTCCACTTGGCGTCGCAGCCTATCACGGCGTCACATGCCCTTGGCGCACCGCGTTTCACTTCACAACATCCTCATCCACATCCACATGCAGCATTACTTCTCTTCAACACGCCGCTCCCTCTTAATGTGCTAATGCATAGGAAAAGCTCTTCTTCGACGAGAACTCGATCCTCCTTCCTGCGCGTCTGTCATGTTCCGCCTGCGCAGACGCGCGAGTGAAGTGCTTCGCCCGTCGCGAAGGTGTGACGTATGTGTGCGCTGTCAACGGCGCCAACGGAGAACGATATGAGGACGAGCGCAGTGTGCATGAATGGGTCAACCACTGGCGTGAGAGTGCAGCGTATGACTACAGTGGGAGCGAGAGCGAGTGGCTCGCAGATCTCGACGAGGTGATTACCGCCGCGCGGTCAACAGCATGCAACGCAAGTGCGTGCGGGTCAAGCGGGGGGAAGACAGCAATGGGAGGCAGTGGCGCAGCGACAAATGGGGGTGGGGGTGAGTCACGCCGGGTGAGTTCCCGGTGGTTGACGAATGCCGACCAGCTGGTCCGCGCAGGTCTAACGACGGAGAATGAGCTGAACGAGTGAGTGGCTGGGCTTGCAAGGCGGGCTAGAGCAACAGCTGACAACAGCGAGTCGACCGCACTGCAGCACCCTGCATCGATGAACGGGTTGAAATCCAATGGC
This sequence comes from Cutaneotrichosporon dermatis, assembly GCA_020011015.1. Lineage (NCBI taxonomy): Eukaryota > Fungi > Basidiomycota > Tremellomycetes > Trichosporonales > Trichosporonaceae > Cutaneotrichosporon > Cutaneotrichosporon dermatis. The sequence goes on along the minus strand of JAIGNX010000001.1, from coordinate 3,455,255 downwards.
GATGATAGGTGGGTATGGGTTCAGTAGTGGGTCATGCGCTTGCTCATGAGCTAATGTCACCTAGCGACGCCCCACCACGCAAGCGTCGACACGTTTCGCAGGAGATGAGGGAGTTACGACCAGCACCACGTCGCTCGCTCGATAGCAATTCCCAAAGGAGCGTATCTGGGCAATCTCAACACCGCTCGGTCTCGGGCACCAGCCATGACGCCAACCCAAACTTGCCTAGCCCCGCGGCAACATCGACACGGTCGCCGATGTCGCCAATGGACCCAGAGTATCAGTACCATTACTCGAATCCCGGCTACATGCACGGCCAACATGCCCACCAGCAGGCTCTGGGGATGGGTCACCCTGTGCCGGGGCCACGCTCTCGCTCCGCATCGTACTCGATTCCCCCGCTCCGAAGTCACACGCACCTGCACCCGCAATCGCATCCTAACTCGCCGCACTCGTACCCGCAGGCGACTGCACATGGGCACCAACACTCCCACTCTCGTCACCCATCTGCTAGCTCGCGAGCATCTTCGCAGCAGCCTCCACTACACGCCCCGCATCCTGTAGCCCCGATCAGCATGCCCTCGCCTCGGCATCACTCTGGACCACTGAGCGCCTCGCGGCCGCACTTCGCGCCTCAATCCGCTCCGCCCAGCGCAAGCTCAAAAGGCCATCCCTCGCAGCCCAACACGCCGATCGCGCCCCGCCCTCTCTCCCCCAGCGTCCACGAGGCGGACGTCAAGCCGCAGGACGACATGGCCTACTACTACACGCTGCAGGGCCACCTCGACTCGTCAATCACGCTCATCCGCGCCCACCACGCCGCCGTCGCCGCCCTCGCTGTCGGCCTGGACGAGCTGGAGCGCCGCAAGGCGGAGCTGCAAGAGGAGCAGCGGCGGCTCAAGGTCGAGATCCGCGACCGCGAGAACGAGGTGCGCCGCATGCGTGAGGAGATGATTGTTCTGCACAACCAGCATGCGGGCGAGGCGCCGCGATTCTGGCAGAGTGGAGGTGGTGCCTCGGGCTCGGGGTCTGGTAGAGGAAACGGAGTTGGGAGCAGCAAGAGCAGTACCAAGAGCAATGGCGAGGGGAACGGGAACTGAGGTGCTGCGGATTCATAGAGGCGTCGTTTGGGTATTCATGCGTGCATGGCGAGATGAGGGTTTCAGAATGTTGAATGATTGAATGCAGATGTGGATGGGTCGCTACAGGACTATAGAATGATGTGATGTTAGGGTGCCAGATCTGTCTGAGATGATGAGATCTAAGCGTCGATAGGGAGTGCACATTGGGTGAGTTGGCTTGAGACAGCAGCTTCTCAATCCTGAGATGCGTCTCGCTCAGCACTCAGCCGGTGTTGCAACCGGCTCTCCCGGCGCTGCTCCTCAGGCAGTCGAGTCCACGTCGTAGCTACTCAGGTGAAAGGTGCACACGTGCGGAACAGTGTCTTGCGCCATGATGTGGCTGCGTGCGCCAGAGATCCAGAGCCGAAGCGAGCGAAGGCCGCATACATCTTCGTGACGTCAAGCATAGCATCATTGTCCTGCCAACGTGCGCCCGATCGAAGAACAGAACGAGTCACCGAACACTGCTGCATCGGAGCAGAGCCCCCTGCCTTGCGACGTCTATGCACTCGTGTTCCTCGCGCTGAGCGAGTGACAACGTTGCTCGGGCAGTGACTGGCAACTAGTTGGTAACTGGAGGCGTAGGTGTACGGTATGCTAGCGCGGGATCGGGGCTTTTAACAACCCTTGGAGGCGTAGGCGTGGTGGAGCGGAGTGGAGGAGGCGGAGGCGTGAGGGAGGCGTCACTGCTGGGGTGGGTCATAACGGCACAACTGGCGGGATCTGTGGCTGTGGCGTTGGCGGGTTGAGGGGCGTTGCAGGGAAGTCATCGGTCACGACCAGCCATCGTCCGATGGCGGCTGCGGAAGCTGATGCTGATGGAGATGCAGGTGCGCATGGGCGCCACTGAACGAGGAGCGGACGCGAAGGAGAGAGAACATGAGAGGCGTGGGCTCGATGCGGAGGATAGCGTCGTGGCGTGGGATATTGTCTAGGACGGATGGAGGACGAAAATGGAGGACGCAACGGGAAATATACCCTGATATCGTCCGAGGTCCGAGACATGCCCGAGCATGGCTTCTTGCGGCGTCTCTGGCCTTGCGCCGCTTTGCATGTAGCTGGGGCGCTGTGGCGTGTGACTGTGGCCCTCGCGAGCGCAATGCTCCAACTGCGGCTGCCATCTAGTGTAGAGAGGACAATTTCCATCCACCAAAATTGCGCGTTTGCAGTCATAACCCGTGCAAGGAATGAGCTGGCAACAACGAAACATAGCTCGTATAGTGTAGGTGGTTATCACATGTCGTTGTGGCTTCCGCTTCGAAACCGACATAACCGCTGTTCGACTCAGCGTGCGAGCAATTTGTTTTTGCTTTTGCCCCCTCCGGCTGCCTCATCCGGATGCAGCTCCGTTTTTCGGTGTCTCAGTCTCAGTGCGCACGGCTTGAGTCACTTCCTTTACTGTTCCACCTGATTATTGAATGCATTGTCTTGGACTCGATGCCATCAGTCACAGCTGCGCCATGTGGGACACGTTCGAAGTGACGAGGCGGCAATCCTGACCGGCGAACAGATGCGGGAAGGGGCCAAAATCTTCGACTGGCAGTTCTACGCCTAACTTCAACCACTCACTCTCTCGATCTCTCCACTTCGGACCGATCCAACCACACCCGGATGAATATCCAACTCTATGCATCTAGGTCGGCCATCTTACCGATCAGCTGAAGGAGATAAGGGCCAAAGCGATCAGTGATCAGCTGCTCAAACCCCGCGATCGCAACCCAGGCCTGGCAAGCTCAACAGAGTTAAGCATTCTGAACCATCGCACTATGGACGCATGCGTCGATGGCCCAGAAACTATCTTCGCGCGCTACCATTCGCAGAACGATGGAAGAGTGCGGAACACCTCCGCCGCCGTCGTAAATCCGTCCAGCTGAACAGCTGGCCAGATCGATCTCGGGCCCCAGATTGGGAGCAAGCTCGACCGGCCTTCACAAGGTTGCGTGCGACTCCCAGGGTGGATAGGGTCGAGTGTAACGCAGTGAGACCCTCCACAACCTGGCTAACGTCGCAGCTTGCGCCACCGCCCACTCCCTGGAAGCTAAGAGCATAGCAGATGCGTACGTATATGCATGCAGCAGTCGACGCTACGACGCCTGGGCTTGCAGGGCTGCAGGGTGGATCAAGCCTGTTCGGTTGCGGTAGACCGTAAACTCTATGACGAACGTTTCAGCGCTGGGCGCACGGAGGCGTCCGGGGGTGGGCGGGGGTGGGTGGGGGAGGGATCGGGGGTGATAGCTGACATAGACGCCAGACGCAAGCGGATCGCTGATTGCAGGATCTAAGCGAGCGAACGAACCATGAGCATTCCTTCGGCGCGATGCGTCGTAAGCCTGCCGAGGTACGCCGGGGAATACATGTGACCAGGCAGCTGCCTGGGCTAGGGATGCTGCCGCCCTGGGAGTCTAATGAACGCCGTCTGGTGGCGTTGGCGGTACGAGCAATCGGTCGGCCAGCATCCGCGTCGGCGACATGGCGCTCCTATCGGTGACTAGTGCACAGATCAGGCGTAGCCGAGATCGGGAACTTGCATCCACAAGCTTTACAGCTTTTTGGACTGGGTCTATCTTGGGCTCGCCTTGGGTGAGCGTCGAGTCTGCATTGAGATGCACCAAAGTGCGTTACTGGAGGGCTGGTGAGTGATGATGCTGAGGATCAGCATATATAGCCGGATGCGGCGCTCTGGCATCCCCCATCTCAACGGCGAAGTACAGCTGGTTCTGCTAGCCTCTACAACTTGGTGAGTTCCATCGTCCTTGGCATTCCGCATCTGTTCCGCAGTTGTCTTGTCACCGCCGGTTCCGGTGAAATTGGCATCTTATCACGGCTGCCACCCCTTTTCAACCGTCCACCTCTCTTGCGCAGCTGTCCTCAATGTCTCTTCCACTTGCGGCGATGCTTGGAGTCATCCTGTCTCATGCATGCACACCCACTACAGCATATAATGGTGTCGGCACCCCCTCTCCCCCTCGTTGTATCTTCTTTCCCATCTGTTCACCCAAGAGCTAGCTCTTCACCCAAGAACCAACTCTTCGCCCCAGCGCAAACTAACCCGGCAGACACAATGTCGTCCCACCTCAAGATCGACGTCGACTTCGACGCCAATGTGTTCGCCAAGCACATCCCCCAGACGCCTGCTGAGGTGGCCCTCGTCTTGAAGAAGCGGCACAAGCAGAGCCTCGGCCAACACCTCCTCTGGTGGATCATCGCCGGAATCGTCGCTGTGCTTTTCCTCAACCGTCTCTTCAACCTTACCAGGGCATTCTTCATCCGCCGCCGCCGCGCCGCAGCCATTCGTTCGGCCTCTCTCAACGGCGCCTCTGAGCCCACCGCCTCCGCCCCCGGCGCCATCACGACCGCCGCACGCGCCGCCAAGGCCGTCTACGCCAACTACCTCCACGTCCGGGTCTTCCCCCTCTGGATCTTCTCGCACTCATCGGCCACCGAAATCATCTTCACGGCCGCTTACGTCGGCATCGTCCTCGGCGTCACCTTGTGGTCGTCTAGGGTCGACGGCGTGCTCGACTTCAAGGACCCGATGGGACACGCTGCCTTCGCCCAGATGCCACTCATCATCGGCCTCGCCTCCAAGAACAACACCCTCTCGTTCCTCACTGGCGTCTCCTACGAGAAGATCAACTATCTCCACCGCGCGGCCGGCCGCGTGTGCGTCCTGACCTCCTGGATCCATGTCATCGCCTACATAGCCGTCGGAGTCCCGCCATCAGCCGAGGTCTTCAAGACGGGTCTGCTGCCGTGGATCGCCCTCTCGCTCCTCTTCCTCTCGTCGTTCGCCATCACCCGCCGGGTGATGTACGAGTTCTTCCTCATCACGCACATTATCATGGCGCTCCTCTTCGTTGTCGGCTGCTGGTTCCACACCCGCATTCCCTACTTCCGCAACTGGATCTGGGTCTCGCTCTTCCTCTGGGGTCTCGACCGCTTCGTCTCCCTCCTCAAGATGGCGTGGATCAACAAGGCCTGGCTCCTCCCGTTCGCCTCCAAGCGCGACCAGCACTCCGCTTGCGAGGTCGAGCTCGTCGACTCAGATGTTATCCGCCTCCGCGTCCGCCGTCCCAACTTCACCTGGAAGGCCGGCCACCACGCTTACCTCACCATGCCCGGCGTCGCTGCCCTGCGCTACGAGCAGCACCCATTCACCCTCGCCAACGTGCCTGACGAGAACGGCGACGCTGTCTTCCTCATTCGCGCCCAGACGGGATTCACTCGCCGCCTCGTCAACCGCCTCACCTCGGAGACCGAGACCAGCCTCAACGCCTACATCGATGGGCCCTACGGCACGTCCCACGACCTCAATCACTACGCCGGCGTTCTCCTCATGACGGCCGGCACCGGCGTCACCTTCGGCCTCGCCCACCTCGCGTCCATCATCAAGGCTTCTCGCGCCGACAAGTCGGCTGTCTCCCAGGTCCGCCTCGTCTGGAACGTCCGCTCGGCCGAGCACATCAAGTGGATCGTGCCCATGCTCAACGACGCCCTCGCCCGCGGCACAGGCAGCACCTCTGTCGCTATCGACATCTTCGTCACCCGTTCCCACTTATCCGACGAGCCGAACGCTCCTGAGGCCGAGGGCCCAGAGATGCCTGGCGAGTCCCCGGCCGATACACCCCCTTACGCTGTGTCCTACACCAACCGCACGGCTCCCACAACCACTCCTCCGCACAGCCCCTTCTCGCGCGCCGTCTCGCCCACCCAACTCCAGTCGCTTACTCCGGCCCTATCGCGCGCGTCCTCCCGCTCGTCGTACTCCAACAAGGGCCCCACCGCATCCGACTTCGCCCTCGGCCTGACCACCATCCCTATCGACACCGAGAAGCCTCTTCCGTCGCCACCTCAATCCGACTCGTCCTCGACGAAGGCCTCCACCATCGGCGTCAGTGGCGAGAAGCGCGGTGCGATATACGGTCTCTCGCCTGCCGCCTCGATGGTCACGTCCTTCCACCGCGGCCGCAGCAACGCCGAGCTCCTCTTACGCATGGACGTCGACGCCGTCCCCGCCGTGGCTGCAGGTACAGCCGTCGGGGTCTGCGGCCCGACCTCGCTCGCCCTCGACGTCCGCCGTGCCGTGTGTGCGGTCAACAGCGCCAAGGCCATCCTGGGCGGCCAGAACCCCGTCGACCTCTACTCCGAGACGTTTGGGTGGTGATCGGGTTCACTTCTCGCTGCGCACGAGCTGGCCTCAGCGCTCAGTCCACGGACGAGCTGGTCTCGTCTCCTTCACTCCAACGTGAGCCGGTCTCACCTTGGGAACAACAGCGAGCAGGCCTCGCCTCAATCATAACGCCGAGCTGGTCTCCCCCCTCATTAGTCTCGAGCTGGTCTCGTCCTCCCGGTTACACATGGTCTCGCCGTCCACGAGCTGGCCTCAAAACTCTAATCCACACCCAGGTCTGGTCTCACATGGGTCGAAATGGTGGGCAGACCCACCGAGGACATAGTTGTGCGCGGCTCGACCGCATATCGTACATAGAAGTAGTGTTGGAGGCATAGAGAGGAGGCGAGGTTGCTTGGTTAGAATTGGAACACTTGTTACATTATGCAACTGGGGTATTAATCTGGCTACAGACGCAATACAACGGACGCAAACGACACCTGTAGATGCAATGCCACCCCCGGAACTCTATCACGCACGGCCGAGTTGGGCAGTGCCTCGCAAAGCCTATTGGCCCGTGATCGCTTCGTGCTGTCGGGGCGAGGAGTCTATTGTTCGCGAGACGGCATAGACTGAAAGAATGCTATACTTGTTATACATTGTTACCCAGCTACAGCCCTACAAATGTCCCCGCGAAGGCGCCGGGTCCAGCCGCTCGCCTCCGCCGAATCTCCCTCTAATCCTGTAACCCAATGTCGTCCACCAAACGACCCCTACATCTCGAAGAGTCCCGTCTCGTATGACCCCTGCGTCTCATTCCCGGCCAGCCGGTCGTCGAGGATCTGCTGTGCCAACGAGCGCCAGTCGTACATGACAAAGTCGGACATGCGCTTGTCCACCACGCTCTGCTTCATGCGCTCGAAGCGGAGCGGCTCGATTGGTGTTCGCATGGCCTTGCGAATCGTCTCCACGAACGACGTGTAGTTGAACGCTTCCACCTGATACCCATACGGCTCGGGGACGCCCATCATACTCTCGTGCTGCTGGTACGCCCACTGACCGGACCCGTCGTCGCGCAGCGTGTGCGGGTTCGCGAAGGGGACGCCCCTGCTGAGCGCGCGGTACGGGCTGGGACTAAGGGGCGGGCTGCCGATACCAAGGAGTAGTCTCGACTTGCCGTACTCCTCGTCGAAGGTCGTGGCATTCATGATCCCAAAGTTGCGGATCACGCTGGGCACCTTGCCCCACTTCTCCACATCTTCCGGGGAGCGGTTATCCTCGAACCCGCCGACGAACTCGAAGCCGGGGAACTCTTCGCTGAGCTCCTTAGCGGCGCGTGTGAAGAAATCGAAGTTGTACACGTGCTGATGCCCGTTGTGGAAGTAGTGCGCCTGCTTGGCGAGGATGTAGACGCGGTACGGTCGCTCGCTCCATGGCACGAACGATGTGTCCTCGGGAAGGGGCATGAGGCCGTAGCCCAGGAAGGTGAAGGATGCCTCGCCAGGTGCTGACTTGACGATCAAGTCCTCGGTGCCCGTCCGAAGCCAGGAGGGGCCGTCGCTCGCGTCGTCGGGTGTAGATGCAGAGCGGAGGAGGGCGATGTCGGACTCAGCTGGCGTGTTCGGCTCGGCGGTGATCATCCACGGTTTGCCGACAACCGTCGAGCCGCCAGTTGGGAAGTACGCCGATCGGAACCACTGGAGGTTAGCACCGAGCGGGCCAGATGTTAGGACCCACCTTCCATGCAGGGATGCCGTCTGGGCGGCTCTCGGATTTCTGGTACATCGCGAATGTGCCCTTGTGCGACTCCTCTCCGGGATCAGAGATGATGATCTTGATCATGTCACCCAGCTGGCGATGGAGGTGGTAGATGAACCCTGGCAGTTAGCGGCCGCATGGTGCTAGGATAGGGAGTAGCTGTTCTTCCACAGCTGTGTCTCGACTCACTCCAGTCATTGTCTCCCCCATGCAGGACAGTGAATCCCTGCCTCTCCAGTGACCTGATCATGCCAAGACACCTGCCGTCAGTGGCTGCCCCATCCATCTTTAGCCCGACGCACCAAACACCCTCTCCGCCATGGTAGTCGTCGTACAGAGCCCACTGGCAATGCCATCCCGAGAAGATGACGATCTGGGATTAGCTCAGCCCACCCCGGCGAGTGACTCACCTTGTCGGCATTTGGCGAGCAGTCTCCTCGTGTCATACACGAGGTCAACCGCCTCAACTTGGCCTCGGTGTACCACTGGTAGTTATCCGTCTCGTTTGGGTCGTTCACTGCGAACCCGGTCGGGAGATGTGTGAGCCGCGAGAGGGCGTCGAACTGGTCCGGAGAGGGGTTCTGCGCAGATATGGAGGAATCCTCGGAGTTGGCCCATGACATGGAGAGACGAACGGGCAGCTGGAGGTCGAGGTACTCGGCGAGGATTAGTCCGAACTGGATGAGCGCGACCAGGACGACGAACACGGGCACGATGACCCGCCAGTTCCAGGCCGGCTTGGCTGGGCGCGGCGGGGGCGCGATAAGGCCGTACATCGGTAGCTGGGGCTTGGTCGAACCTTGGGCCGGCGGAGTGAGTGTCGAGCACAAGACGTCGCGCGCCACGACCGTAGAGTATGATTACTGGCGGAGGATGGATGAGCAACAACAACAATCCGCTGCCAAGGCGTTGCATCACACATCTTCTCACCCTCGTCACCCCCACCCTTCTTTGCTGTCTGCGTCAGTACTCTTGACCGGAAAGATGCTGGGAAAGAAGGACATAAAGCAGGGTCTGATGGCGACGCCTCGAAAGCCTCGAATTGTTGAATGCTCACAGAGATGTGGGCCCCTCGACCTGATTTTCCTGTTCTTCTGGTGGACGTGCCTTGGCGAAGCCCTAGAATTATTGGATGCACCGGACATCTCGGCTGTTCGGCCTCCTCGGACTACTCGGGTCTGCAAGACTTCCAATAGACATGGATCCTGTGGCGTCGTGAAAGAATGGATGCCTCCAATTTAAGTGTGCCGTGGCGTCATTTGACCGAGGCTATTTCATTCTATACTCGTTGGCCAGAACCAATAGTTCGTCGCGCTAGTCGATGACAGAAAAGGGTCTGCTTGAGCGCCGAAGACTTGTAGGCTTCTACAACGGCGAGAGGAGCGGCCTGGACCGCACAGCGACCAACCGTAAGCCGTCCAGTCCTTTGGACGACTCAGACTACCATGGGCACTTGAGCAAGATAGGACACTTCCGCTTGTTGACCATGCAGCGTCTAGGCGGCTAATAGTACAGCAAAGATCGGCATGTCTCGCTTCATCGTGACCGCGGCCGCAACAAAACTCGGTGCCTTGCTTCGTGTCGGCCGTTCGTACTGATTCAGTACTTCACGTGTCGCTGCTCTCGACGAACAGCAGTGCATGGAATGACCTCGGGACCCTCGGAGGTCACGAGGTACTGGTAAGGTGCCTGCATAATGAACGTACCGGGGATACCAAGGAGGTGCAGTTAGCAACTTCATTCTTCAACCTCCTACTTTCCGCACCGTTGTCTCTCACACACAACATGCCCATGCCCGTTGGAATCAGCCTTGTCGGGCCGAGGACCTCATGCCAATCGATGGCGGAATGCTCATTCTGGACAGAGAAACAATGGCAGCTATGACCTCTTCTCATCCCTAACCGACTCGATCACCCCTTACCTTTCCCTCAACACCTCGCCGTCGCCTCATTTCCCTCTTGGCAGAAGTGCACGCGCCTCTGGCATGGTACCAGCGCATTCCTCGTCAGCGGGCCCGGCTGCAATGTTGACATGAGACGCCCTGATGCACTCATGTCACGCGGACGGAACGAAGGACAGTGCATGCAACAAACAAAGGAAATCCGGGACTCTACACAATCTACTAACCTTGATTACTGGTCTCACCCTAACCGAAACACACGCGCCCATGCACCCATACACACACAACCACACGGACATACACACGCACGGCCCACTGTCTCAGCGCCGCAGCTCGCTGTAATCATCCTCCGAGTCCTGCTGGGTTGGCAGGTCGTTGGAGCCGAAGGTGCCGCTGCGCTTGCGCTGCTTCCGCGTCCCAGATAGCGCTGTGATGAATGGGTGGTCGGAAGGTGGACGCCAAGAGTGCTCGGCCGGGGTACGCTGGGTCTCGGGGACGCTGAACAGCTTGTTGAGGTCGAAGGGGCTACCGTCGGCGCTGGTCTCGCTCGATTCGGGCGTGTAGCCGCGTGGTCGGGCGGCGAATGCTAGGTGTCAGCTGGGCTTCTCGGGACATTGCCAAGTATACTCACGGTGTCCACTCCATGACCGGCGGATGCGCTCTGGAGGGCTGAAGGTTGGATTTGGAGCTGCCGAGTTGGGTGGAGTAGGGAGGGGCGAGTACTTGGGCGTCTTGGGACTGTTGCCTTTGGCACTGTACTCGGACTGGGCGCTTGAAATATCCACCGTCATCCGACCAAAGCTGGCGTAACTGGACTGCCCGCTGACGCTGCTGCAGTCGATTTCATGCCGGCTGCTCTGGGAGCTCATCCGGCGAGGTGGTGGGCGTAGACCGCCGTGTGGGGAGTTCATCGATACTGCGCGGGACAACGTCTTGTGCTTGGCGAGGTAAGGATGGTCCTGTCGCTTCGGCTGGTCTTCCTCGAGCTGATGACGGCGGATCATCTCGGCGGTCGGCGTCTGGGAGCGGCGAGCATACTGGTTGTAGTGGTACTGCGTCTCGCACTGCGGTGTCACCGGCGCGAGGGAGCGGAGGCGGGCCGTGAGCTTGGCCCAAGGCTTGGAATTCTCCGCGCTGAGCCTGTTATCCGCCTCGCCTTCGGTCTGCGCGCGGCGACGGCCAAAGTTCGGCGACTGGGGCGACGCTACCGTCAGCTGCTTGATCATAGTCCGACTCACTTGGAAGACTGCTGTCGCTGCTATGCCCCCGCTTGAACCATGACCGCGTCATGGCGCTCATGTCCGTCGGTGGTGCGTGCGTACGGTGGTGACGATGGTGACTAGGCGAGGAATGGCCGTATGCTAGTGCAAGAGTAAGGGGGATCTTGTGGGTGGGGGTAACGATGGTGCGTTGGGAGGGGGGAGAGAGAGCTGGACGCAAAAGTTGAGGGTTATGAGGAACGCTCGGAGGATAGTGATGGCGAGACCTTGTTTCTTGGTACTGGCTGCAGAGTTGGTTTAGCCTGGGTTGGTGCATCATGTGCGGCACGAACAGGCAAACATGAACAATGAAGACAATACCCAGCCGACCGAACAGGCAGGCGGGATATACCTAGAGGTGCAAGGCAGGGCTGCGCGCGCCTGTGCGTCAGGACGGAATGGCGAAGGCCGTAGCTGGCCCTTTGGGTGGCGATAGGCTCAAGGCTCAACCAAGGCCTGCGTTTGCACTTTTGATGGCGACTGGAGCTTGGGTTGTGTCGCAAAGGAGGGTGCTGCGATTGTTAGCTCGATACTTATACCCTAGCAGAATACAGATGCCGTGCGAGGTGGTCGTCAGTCGGGCTAACTGAAATGGGCTGACCTTCTTGACCCTCCGGACACCCCACTCTCCGACAAAGACGCCGAAGTACCGAAGTTTGCGAGCTCAGTCCAAAGTGTTCTCATGCATGGTGGGCTGTAGACGGGGTGCTTGTCGTGTCCCTGCTCGCGAGACTTTGTGTGTATTCAAGCAAACCTCCCCGTGCCAACTGGCGGAATGGGCGTGTGAGTGGGTGAGGCCCCTGCGTTTCAGTGCAGGCTCCACTACCAGATCGAGGGTCAGCGGTTGGAGCGTCACCGAACAAGGCAATGTTGTCGCTACCTGACCCTTTGGGGTCGTCGTCACCTTCTGGGTCCCCCTTCCGCCTACCGCAATGGGCAAGCTTGGTTTGGTGCCGAGAAAAGACTAGTCAAGCATGTATCCCTACTTTGGGTGGCTAAGAATGGACAGTGCTCCCTCTGCTGCTTGCGTGGTTGAACGCCGTACCTCCCTACTGGTGCCTCACCGTCCATGTCGGCGGTCGCATCGGCCCAGCGGTGCACAGAAGGACGAGCCGCTCCGTCTTTTGTGATATCGGGCAGAGATGAAATGCAAGATCTCCGGCCAAAACGGCGGTTCGCAACTTGCAGTACACGCTGAATATGGACATGGACGCGGCAAGTTGGGTAGGCGATTGAAAAGTTGCACGACTGATAAGCTTACCGCAAGCAGTTATCGCTAACGCGAACATGTCCCTGCCCCTGCTCCACCCCTTACGCGTCAGGCAATCAGCTCACAGATGAGTGGCCATTATTTGGTAACTGCTTCGTAACCACCAGGCTTGGTGACGGCAGCCGCGCTTAGTCCACACCTGACAAGCGATAGGCGTCCAATGGTGGAACAGTGAAGATCTCAAAAGACTCGAGAATGGCGACCGGTGCCCAGAATGAAGGAGACGGTGAGGGACCGCGTCATGAAAGGCGCGTACCTCGCCGCAAGCCCTGAGGCGGACTGTCCGACGTCGGGCGTCGGCCAACACTTTGGGCAGCGGGGCGGGCAATGCGATAAGTGGGGGAGCGGAGGAAGAGAGATCGTGCATGCTTCGGACACGGGCTGCCGAAATCATGACTCATGAGTGCGGGATTTGATAGCAGTACGCCGAGGCTGTTGTTAGCGCCGTCGCCGCGACCCGAGTTTGATCAACTCGGCTCCGCGGCCGCCCGACTTTGACCACCTCGGTTTTCGGAGCGAGGTCGCTCCGCCTTAGTTGTCCAACGGCCGCAACACTGAACAATCCCACTTGTCGTCCATCACTCCACTGTCTCCGCCATCACCAATGTCGCCGTCACTAAACGGTCACGTTGTCCTCTGCTCCCATCACTATCATGCGGTGCTCCCACTACCGTCGCCCCCAGTCTCTCATTGTCGCCTTGCCATCACCGCCGGGGCTGTGCGGTGCGAACACGCCTTCAAAGACTACTCATCATGCCTTCAACATGTACTCACTGTCGACGTGCGAATGCTAACCCTCCCAAATCATCAGTCCAGTGCACGCTTTAACGCGTCCTTACGAGCATGTTCTTGGGTCTCCTTCAAGGTCATCTTTCGCCCCACCAACTTATCCACACACAGTTGCGACTAGTCACGGAGCAAACCTACCAATAAATACGGACCCAATGCCGGCACACACAAGACGCACCAGATCCGAGGCCCTCCTCTACAGAGCGCTCGAGAATCTCAGAACGCCCGTCCGGAACAGGGCCATGGCCCGCATCTGCCTCGCCGCAAGCAGAGCTGGGAGAACGGGCCATGTTGAAAACAAGATGGCGGCAGCGGTGGTAGCGCAAGTCCTCGCGGAGGAGAGGCAGAGGGCGACCGGTGCGGTTGGAGCTGCTATTGCGCCGGTGGTCATTGGTGGCCTCCTGGAGAACCCCGTCGCTCAGTCAGTCCCCCAGCCCCCGCTCGTGCCGGTCGCCCCCGCCCTCCAACCTACCCCAGAGCCATCTGCGCCATTCGCCCAACCGACCGCAGTTCCCCAAAGCTCCGGAGAGGATATCACAATCGATGACTTGCTGGCCAGTATCGATCCTTGCAAGCTGTTCGACGTACCGGATCCGACTTTGGAGGGATTGTACCGGGCTGCCTTTCCCCTTGGTCAGTGCGGCGGCACTGGGCAAGAGCCGCGCGCTGAGCCTGTGGTACGCGATCTAGTCTCTTCGGATAGGCAGCCGAGCCCAATGGGGGCTGCGGCTCTGGCAGACACTGAAGTGGAGCTCTCATCGGCACCGCTCGCGCCTCAGTATGCTGTGCCCGATTCTCACATCAGCCAGCCTGGCCTGTTGGAGCTTCCAACCTCCTCAGGCCACACAGTCATTCCTGCACCCCGGCCAGCATTCACCTTAGCTCTCCCTACCCTACTTTCCAAAGCGCCGCGCACCCTGCCTCCCAATCCCTGCCACACGGAGAAGAACGAGAAGTCCAACTCCGCTGGGCATGTGGAGAAGGAGAACGAGTCATCCAACTCACGGCAAGTCTCTCCCGCGACCACCAGCTCCACTGCCAGCTCCACTGCCAGCTCAAGCCGCCACTCAATCTGGAACCTTGCTCTCCCTACCGTGCCGGCCCCTACCTCTCAGGCTTCCAAGCGCAAGCGCACCCCAGATGGCCACGGTGAGGAGGGGAATACTGAGAAGGCAGTCGAGGCAAGCACCACTGTGCCGGTGGACAACGCCAACCCTGATGGTGCTCTACAGCCCAAGAAGCGCAAAATACCTGATCTTGTCTCGGCCAGCACCATTTCCGGCGAGGCTTCTGACAAACCCAAGCAGCAGCCGAAGAAGGCTACGGCTAAGTCTAGGAAGAAGCGCCCCCCAACTCCCCGTGAGGTGCGTCCACCTTCCCATCAGACACCCAACTAACCACAGCCCGGCCCAGGATCTCTCAACGCAGAGGAACAGACCACCGTCAACAAGTTCACGGGTGAACTTCGTGTCAAAGTCGCTGAAACTGTAAGCACCATCCCCATCGTCGAGGTGGCCTTCCTCTTCTGACCGCAGTACCGCCGTGCAAAGCGTAGTGGTCGTCCCTATGTCGAGCTTCCAGAGCATCTGGCTTGCAAGCGGTGCAAGGAGCTGGGCATCCCGTGCATCAACCGCCATGAGGAGTCAATCCCACTGTTCGGCTGCCCCGGCAAGGACAAGGAGAGCAAATTCGCCTACAGGCACTGCTACTCGTGTCACGTCCATGTGCGCGGCAAGGATGACTGCTCCTTCGCAGTGCGGTTACGCCGGCAGGCTGAGGAGGAGCCCAAGGCGCGTCCAGTGATTGGTAAGCGGAAGTACTCTTGGATGGTCCCAGACGGGGAGGTGGCGGGGGAGAAGAAGGCTGAGGAGAGCGAAGAGGATGACGACGATGAGTTCGTGGAGGTGCTCAACGACGAGCTGGCCAAGAGGGCGTCGCATTGAATGAACATGGAACAGGTCAAGGGAATGATTGTACAGGCGACAGTCAGAGGATCATTGTACATAGCATACTCATGAAGGATGAATACCCATTGGCCGGACTCTAGCGCCTCCTTCACAGAGACGAACATCTGAACTGGTCGCGTGGCGAAATGGCATCGCGTCTGACTACGACTCTGTATATCAGGAGATCGCGGGTTCGACCCCCGTCGTGACCTACAGATGAGCTTCGGCTCTTCTCTTTTGGCCTCCAGGCTTGCTTTTTGGGGTGCGGAAGGTTGGTAGGGTCGGCAGGTATCGAGGGTTGAGTTGGTGCGAGAGTTGGTGCGAGAAGCGAGGGGTGACGTCTGCGGCTGAGAGTGCCGAAAGTCTCCACTATGCGAGGGGCTTGGGCAGTGTGCATTGTTGGCGAGGTTAGCGGACGGGGAGAGTCTCGATCAATGAGCTTATCTCTGTAGAGGCCGCAGGCTGTCCAAAACGGCCGAGCAGCAAAGTGTTGTCGGAAAGGGGAGACGCAGATTTGCGTTCAGAAAATCACCCGCGTCTGTCCGGGCGGAAGCAAAAAGCGAAAAGTTCAATCTCGGAATTGAACCAAGGACCTACAGATGTTTGCAAATTGCAATCTGCCGCGCTAACCGCTGCGCCAATTGAACCTCTGTCGACTAGACTCATGCGTTTGGACATGGTTCCGCCGAGGGTTCCCCCGAGCGCGGGCGCTGAGTTTCGTTGCGAGAACGTTTCCAGGTCGAGAGACGCGACGAGATTGGGTGCTGTGTTCCGAGGAGGCAGGACTGCAGATCAGCAGAGCATGCGTGCAGTTTGTTGGCCAGGACGTTGGCCTCTAGACGCCTTGGACGTGTTCGAGCTGGCAAGTTTGAGTCAACCGGGGCGCAGTGTCGGAGCTACCGTAGCAGCGATTGATGGTCGTCGTCGTCGTCGTGGACCATGATCCGCCAAAGCGAAGATACCATGCCCTCTTCATCCTTTCATCTCTCTATATCTGTCTCTCTCCCTTCATCAGCTGCTTTGCTCTCCTCACCTTTCCCAGCTCAGTTGCCACACACGACAAACATGTCCGTCGACAACAGCGCCACATCTGAGTCCATCGCAGCTCTCGACACCGCCAACATTGCCGCGAACGCGGCCGACACCAATTCCGCCACTCCCACTGCGCCCATGCCCGAGGGAAGCGGCGTGGCCAACACAACCTCAACTGATGGGGTGAGCATTCTCTACCTCTTGCGCCAACTGGCGGCTGACATGTCCTGTCCACTCAGGCGACCACCACCATTGACGACGACGCCACGTTCCTCGCCCGCGGCGCTCGTATGGCCGAGGTAAGCTCTTCTCCTCATGCCCACCTCTCCTCCAACTATACGCACTCGAATTAACACCACAGTTTTACAAGACCGTCAACTACCCCGCTGTTCAAGACCCCGGTGATTCCGCCGCTCTCCACGCCCGCGTTGCGCGCATGTACCAGGAAGCTCCCGAGGATATCCGCTCGATGATGGCCGACGAGCCGTTCATGCGCCGCCTGGACGCCCACATCCGCGCCACGGCTGCCGCGACGAGCGAAGTTGCGAGCGAGCGCCTCGAGTACTACCTCAAACAGGTCGAGCGCCACTCGTCGAATCCCGCCATCAAGGCCGTGCTCGATGAGATGTAGGGCGTCGTCGATGAGCTCCGGGGCACCCAGCCGTCGAGTGGAGACCACGACCATGCGGTGCATACGCCCGTATGCCTGAGGGCGACTAAGGAGGCGGCGGATCGCTCTGAGGCGGCGTGGAAGGAGTTCCAGCGTGGCATGCTGCAGATCAGGGAGATCCTCCAGGGCAGCGCCAGTGGCTCGAGCTCGTAGGATGCTGGGAAAATCGTCGGACACCAAAGTGTATATTGAGTGGCCCGAGAGAACGATTCCAGTTTGTGCACTGAGGAAGGCAGAGCTCCCGGAGGGAGAGGTTGTAGTATGAAATAGGCCGGATGTATACACCTACGTACCCTGGTCACTGCGACACAACGTTAGTGGGTGTCCAGCAGAGGAGCTGGCTGAGCATGTAATGTCGCGGCGCCGCCGAAGCCCTAAGTCGGCCTCTGTTGACTTGTACTGCGCTGTACACGTACGATCAGTGCATGCCAAACAAGACACAAGCCAACAACGAATGAATCACACATCTACGTCTGCCTCTCGTCTAAATCAAACAGCGTCCATACCACCAGGCCGTCTCCAGGCCGTGCCCTTCAGCCTGGGCCTAGGCAATGACAGCAGCAAGAACGGCAGCCGCCACCGCCGCGCCACTAACCACGACGCCTGCGCCGGCGCCCGAGCCCGATCCCGAACCCGCCCCGGCATTCGGCGCCGACACCTGCGCGCCCGCGCCCGAGCCTGAGCCCGACGGCGAGCCGGCCGTCGCGCCATTCGAACCCGACGCGCCGGCGGCGAGCGAGCTGCTCCCGGACGCGGCGCCCTGCGGGGAGCCGGCGGTTGCGCCATTCGACCCCGACGCGCCGGCCGCGAGCGAGCTGCTGCCGGATGCCGCGCCCTGCGGCGACCCCGCCGTGCCGCCGCCCGGGACGCCGGCGCTCCCGAGGGAGGTGGAGAGCGTCGCGCTGGTGCCGGGCGCCTGGACGGTCGTCGTGCCCTGTGGTCCCGAGTCGGCGGGGCCGGGGCCGAACGAGAGCGTCGAGGGCGTGCCGGCCGTACCCCCGCCTGGCACGCCGGAGCCGCCGAGCGAGGTCGAGAGCGTGCCGGGGGCGCCCTGGGTTGTCACCATCTGCGTCGCCTCGGAGGCGGGGACCGTGATCGTCGCCTCGCCGATGGTGACCACGACGTCGCTGGGGTTAGTACATGTGGGCTCGGTGGGTGGTGGTCAACGAGGAGAGAGAGGGAGTGGAGAGCACGCAATAGGATGCGCGCAATAGCATGCGCTCGAGGATTAGGAGAGTGAGGGAAGGAAATATCGAGGGGTAAGCGGCGGACTCACGTCCCGTCCTGCGCCGAGACGAGGGTGGCGAGAGCAGCAAACACTGACGTCAGCGACTATCCAGCGACTTCAGCCTCGGCCAGCGCCGAGACATGCACGTCAAAGTGGATACGCACGAGTAAGGAGGAGCATTGTAGATGTGAGTGCGATGATTTGGGAATGGGAATGAGTGAACGGAACGCGCGTTGTTGACGCTTTAAAGTAATGTTCTGGACGGGATGAAGTGGAGGCCGAAGATGGAGGCTGTGCAGATCATTCTCGGCATTGAGCGTCTTCCGCGATCACCTTAAAGTCGCAGCCCCTCCCGTCCTCTTTCCGAAGGCATTCATTTCCGTTGTGTGTGTGGATGAGGCTGAGCATGAGTGTAAGCGTAATCAAAAGCTTCGGGCCGCCTCTTTCGGGAACGTCGTCTCCGACGGATGCACGGACGGCGAACGGAGATCTGACGATGCGGTGCTGAGGAGCCCTGCCAAGGTCGATTTTGGGGTTATCGATAGTGCCTCTGTGCCTCTCCTCTCTTCTCTTCATTAATGCGCGAGCAATGGGTTACGGCGATTGAGGATAATAGAAGTTTCCGACGGCAGGTCTGCGTTTAAATGTGCATATAAGAAGAATAGGCAGATGAAGAGTGGCGCCGAGCGGAGGCCTCGGCAGAGCACAGCAATGCGCCACCCCCCATCCCTCGGCCCTTCACTATCCGCCGCGATTGGTTCGACGACAAAGCCGCCGGGAACACTGGAGGCCTAGGCCTTTCCATCGACTTGGGCATCCGGATATGCAGATGGAGTAACGCCTCCTGTCGTGCACATCTCCTTATCCGTCGACAAACGCTCGGCGCCCGCCAAGCACCACTGCTTTGCCGTCCCCCACTCAATCCCGGCCGCTCCTACACCCGCGTCTCAAACCCGAACCGCTCCTCTCCGACTTTCTCCCGATACTCGTCCAGCGTGAGGATATCCACCGCAGCCACACACTTCTCCACCAGCTCGTCAGGCCATAGGTCGCAATGCACAACCCGATCCCTCGGATCATCCCGCCTCCTCACCAGCATATCCCATATCCCCTCCCTCACCGCCGTCATCTTGTCCGCATCACTCGCGCCATGCTCCAGCCCCAGCATCTCCGGTGCCATTGTCTCCACACCGACGATGGTGTGCTCCCGCTCGAGCTCCGGGGCCATGTGAAACACGACGTCCTCGAGGACGCCCAGCACCCCCATGGTGTTGCGCACGTCGTGGATGTCGACGCTCCCCTGCTCACGCAGCTTCACCACGCGGTTGCCCTGGCGTAACCGTAGGTGGCGGCTGGTGTCAGGTACGAAGATGAAGACGAACGACTCTGTCGTGTCGTGATAGTAGAACGGCTGGACCCAGGCTTGACCTCCCCGCTCGTTGTGGTAGAGGTCGGTGTCAAAGGGATCGAACGTGGTTGTCCAAGTTAAGCGGGGAGTCGGCACGTGCTGTGCGCGGAAGTGCTGCGCCGAACCTTCCGCCGTGGGGTCCAGGCGCCAAAACCAGACCAGAGGCGGCAGCGAGCCACCCAGAACGGGTGGGAGGACGACGTCGATCGGGTACGGCGTGGAGGACGGAGGCACGGTGAAGCGCACGGCGTGCAGGTGGTTGAGGGGCGGGAAACGCGTCGGGATGTAGTCCATCCAGTCGATGGTTGCATCGCGATTCTCCCCAAAGTCAAGGACCCGAACAGACTGGAGGAGTCTGAATGCGCGGGCCACCCCCGGAGAGGGGATACCGTAGGAGTCGTACCGTCGGCGGAATGTGTCCACGGAGGAGGGTGTCAGTGAACGTCGGACAGGTGATGCCGGGCTGCTTGGGGAAGGGGGGCTATTGATCGCTTCCACGCTGAGTGCTGATGGGGTGGCCGAGCGTTTTCTTTTGGCTGCACGAGGAGGTTGGCGGCGCTTGCCATCCGTATTTGACGGGTCTGCCTCTCCACCGCCATGCTTCAGTGCGGTCGGTGTGCTATGCAGACTTGACGGCTCTCTATCCGTTTTCCAGGGGCAAGGCAGATGTGCACTGAGGACGTCCCACAGGTGGAGATCCGTGAACGCAGGATGGCGTGGTACGTCGTCTAGGTAAAGGTCTATGTGGAGATGGCGAGCGAGCACATCATCGCACCGGTCGCGGAGGCCACGGCTGGCGGTGCGTAGGGCCAACAGTGAAGCGCGGTCGGCGTACTCGAAGATGGTGTCGAATATGTGGGGGTAGAGGCTGGGATCGAGCTGTATCATGGTCGTTGGATGAGAATGGAGAGATGGGCAGTTGACCGAGCTGAAAAGAGATGGATGACGTTCTTGTGGTTTGAATGTTAGGCGGCTACATGCTTCCGTCTCAAGGCCTCCCTCAAATGCACGTCAGGCGATGGATTCGGCTTGCTCTGCAGGTACAGACCGGCACGCTTCGCACTGCTGAGGGTTTCTGGTGCTCTAGAAGTCATCGTCTTGACGATTGTGGCCATTTAGGATGAGACTCCATCCGCCGCCTGTTCCAGCAAATGCTAATGCTATGCCATGGATGGGAGCTACAAAGGATTCTATGCGACAACCGTGATACGGCTCGTGGACTCTCACACCAAGTCCAGCTCCAACGCACTCATCGGTCCTCGTGCGCAATACCCCTGCGCCGAAACCACCTCAACACGCTCCATCAAGTCCCTCACTCCGCGCCGACGCTCCTCGACTGTCCCATCCCTAAATTGTGCGTGGAGGGCACCCTCAAGACCCCTCCTCACATCTCTCACCACCTGCCCGGCGAACTCTTCCAGCATCTCGCGGAGCTCGGGAGTATCGATAAACGTCCACCGCACACCCTCGCCCTCATCCTCTCCCTCTCTGCTCCCCATTTGCCCCACCAACACTCCCTGGCCCCCGCGAGCACTCTTTCCAACCATCATTCGGCCGAGGATATACGCCAACACGGACTCCGTCACCACCGTGGGCGCCCGCGGCCCGCGGAACCGGACGACGTACTCGTCCGCGTCGGGGAAGTGGAAGGCCGAGTGGAGGCTGCCCGGGCCGCAGATGACGTCGAAGATGACTTTGCCGGTGTGCTGCGGTGGGGAGAGAGTAGGGCCGGCGCTCATGTCGCACGTCCAGGACAAGGTACCTGGCGGCGAGGGGAGGCGTGGGGTGGGGACGAACGGGGCCGCGGGGTGCTCTAGGGGAGCGGGGAAGACGTGGACGAGCGCTGCAGACTGAAGGTTTGGGATGAGAGGGGTGTGGGAGTGGTCGGGGACGCCAGTTACGCTGAGGGAGGCGGTTTGCTTGAGCAGCGCTGTAGCTCGGGCGCTGATGGGGTTCGAGGCCGCGGTCGAGCACTGGGGGGGAGCTTGCATGAAGGCGGGATGCCTGCTCTCACACCCGAACCGAATGGACATCACTTGGTCCTTGGAGGAGACGCTCAGATGCCGGGCGAGCTCGCGGTCCGCCATGTCGCGAAACGCCCTCCCTGCCCTGCGGAGAGCAAGCAGGGCGTCATGGTCGGCGTAACCGAACACGAAGTCGACCAGGTGGGGGAAGTACGCGGCGTCGAGCATGGGTGGCGACGACCGTGTCATGGTGTCTGTGATGTAGTAGTTGTGATGGTGTTGGTGCTGGAATGCTGAAGTCTAAAAAGTTGGCAGTCCGTTGTAGATAAAGTTGTAAAGAAGTCGTTATCGATCGGATGTTCAGTCAGGGAAAGGGACGAGTCGAAGCGGGCAAAAATTGATCCGACGCCGAGGTCGGTGGCTTCCGGAGTCGAGAGTGAGTGCGGGCGTTGAGAGGCTGTAAAGCACTGTGCATGGCTCCGGTGGCGTGGGCCATGGCGTTCGTTGTTGAGGTTGAAGAAATGATTGCGACTTGAACTTCAGAGATGTAGAATTCGTGGCCCAGCGTTGGCCAGCTGATATTTCTGGAGGATACTGAGGATTGTGGACCTCGGTCGGGTTCGTGCCTGTGAGCTCACATCTTGGTCATTCCGGCGTCGGGCCCAACACCACCGCCGAGTCTCGTGGTCCACCGTCATCGCTCTCGATAAAGTCGGATCGCGGTATGCGTGTAGCTTTGGAGGCCTGCCTACGATCAAGTGAGCAGTGACGGCATTGTCCATGGCTTCACAGGGGATCAGTGGATCCATGAACATGCGCCATTCCGCAAAGACGGCCACACACGTTCCAGCAGGGGAGCGCAGAGCTCTAACGATACTTTCCTACCTGGGTCTCTTAGCTCGACGACAGATAACGTATTGGACAAGCGAGCGAGGCCACTGGTCTTGTGGTCCGTGGGGTGAGCAGCGGAAGTTGAGGAATTTGAGGACTTGCATGGGGCAGGAGTCCTCCTTTCATGGCGAGCATCGCCGTCTCGGAACACGGGCTGGCTGTCATATCCAAGCATATTGGCCCCTTAGATGTCGCTCACCGACGAGTAGTATGTTCATATCATGATAACAAGAACTTCCGGTCTGCAGAGAGAAGCGGATGAGCGGAGGAGCGGAGAGGCATTCGATGTCCGCTTGGCGGCAAATCGCGAAGCCCAATCGACGCGTCGTCTCCATTGAAACTCAATCTCGATAACATCTCTGGCAACCTCCTCACCACTTCTCACTCCTCTTTCCATCCAAAATGACACGCAGCGGCGTATCTCCCAACAAGCGCGCCGCTGAGTCTCCCTCCGCCTCGTCACGAGTCAAGGACCGCCGCCTCGGCTCAGCCCCACCCACCACTCCACCTCCCCAACCCCGCGCCGCCCTCGACTACAACTCCTACCCCCATATCCTAGATGCCGTCCTCGCCGTCGCCCCCCATGCCTCCCTTCTCGCTCTCCGCGGTGCGTCGCGCGCATTACGCGACCAAATCGACGCGCGCCTCTTTGCCCACGTCCACATCCGAGAGCAAGACTACAACATCAAAGATGCCAACCACAACTATCGCAACTGGCACAAGCCCAGCATCGTCGAGCTCCGCGATGCCGAGGGGCACCGCCTCCCCGGCGTGCGATGGGAGGAGGAGATTGATTGGGACGAGCGCGTGGACGCAGCATTCAAGCTGCGCGCTCTTACGCGCACCATCGATATCAGCGAGGTCTTCGCGTACGATGACCAGACGCCCCTTCCGCAGGAGAAGCTGCGCGCACTCCCAGACGAGCGGCGACACATAGTGCGAGCGCACGACGGCAACCTTCTCCGCGTGGCATTGTCGGGGATAGAGGGTATCCGGGCGTGGGAGGTTGGGGGCGTCATCAGCTCCCTGCCATGCCGCACCAGCGTGCAGTTCATGGGCATCGAGTGCCCCTGGGATGGACATTACGCCGAGCCTATGGGGACATTTGCCTCCCTCCACACGGACCCTATTGAGAAGATGGTACTTATTGTCCAGTGGGATCCGGCGCTACGCCTGCTCGACCACACGACGATCATGTGGGGCGACGACCGGCATCGCACCAACGCCTTCTACCGGCACAGGAACCGTACATGCGAGCCGAAGGAGATTGTCGTCGTCTTCGCACACGATATGCGGCATGTCCCAGACTTTCGCCTCGGTGCCCTCGGCAAGTACGTCGATGATCCTGTACCGCCCGAGCGTGAGGAGGCAGGCCGTTTTGGCATGTTCACGACGCTCATCGAGTATCTCGGGGAGAAACTCGGTATGGTCGAGAAGATCACCATTGTCGGCCTCGACACTATCGTCCCCCACCTCGTGACGGAGGAACGCGGCGAGGCACTGCACGACTCGATCCGCGAGGCCGTCAAAGAACAGTGGGAGCGGTGCCTGCTCGCCGTGACGGACAATGCGCACCACCAGGGCCAACTGCACAACGACGACTTGTATGTCGCCCAGCTCCAGTCTCATCCGGAGTTCTACCGCATCGCCGTGATCGAGTACTGGAAGGTTATGCTCGAACACCGCCGGCGGCAGGGATGGAACGCCGCTTTCGAAGACGATCCGGGTTTCGGGTTCACTATCGGCCCAAACGGTATGACATTCACGTTAGGTGGAGGGGGCATGTTTGGTATGGCCCCGTTGGGCATGGACGACGACATGGACTCGGATACGACGGGGGATGACGACTGGGAGACGGACGACGACATCGGCGACGACGAAATCGACGAGGATATGGACGACGAGGATATGGACGACGGCGATGTTGGCTTCGACGACGACACGGATGAAGACGATGACGAGGACGAGGACGAGGACGACGACAGTGATAGCGACAGCGACGGAGAGGGTGACGGTGATACGCCAACCGGAGTGCCCACTGAAGGCATAGCCGCCGCCCTCGCCGAGGCCGCTGCGGCAGCCAATGCCCTGGCCGCGGCTACCGCTGGTGGCGACATCGAATCTGACACACCCTCGTCTACTCCTTCCAATAGCTCGGACGCCTCCGACGCCTCGCACGCCTCTAATGTCCTAGAGACAGATCTCTCCGATGCCTCTTCCTCTTCCTCGTGGCGCTGGCGCTCGCCCACCCCACCCTCTCCCGTCACCATCTGGGCCGACGAGATCCCGGTCACCGAGGAAATGCACAAACGTCGCGACGTCCTCTCCGCGAAAGTCCACCGCGCACGCCTCGCCGACAAGCCCGACTACGACGACCTCAAGATCACCCTCGACGACTGGTACTTCATGGCCTCGTACTCGCGCGAGCGCCTGCCGTGCACCGAGGACCAGCTTGATCCAGAGGAGCTGGCGGCGCTGCGGCTGATGGTGCCGCCTCCTTCGCCGAGGATCGATCTGGTGCGCGCGCCGATCGAGTTCGTCACACATGCCGAGTATGAGGAGGCCGTGGGGAAGGGGGTTTATGCCTGGGAGCTGGACGGGTACAAGTGGGAGGAGCATGGGGAGGCGTGTACGTGCAGCGCGGCGCCAGTAGTGTAAGCTTGACCTGTCCGTTCGACCTGTTCAGCGGCGTGTCATAGACCTCGCCTTGGATGCCATTCATCATCCCCAAGCGCCCTACCTGTGTGTCGGTACGCCCATGTTCCTCAACTGATCGTCCCCTAGCCCCTTAGTGATATTTGCCACCCACCCCACCTTCACCATCAACGCCACCCAGATGCGCTTCTCTAGCTCGCTCAGAGCTGATGAACCCGTTCAAACTTGAAATGACACGGCCAGTACTGCACGTCTCTGGCAGTACGCGCCATCGCGTAGCGAGCATTCCAGGCACGTGCCATTTGATATCGGCAATCTCCCGCCACTCTCCAGCCGGTCAATGTAATATAAGGCTGCGCGATGGGCGCTTTCTTAATGCATGGCTATATAACTCGCAGCGGTCCTTTGTTTCTGCTGCCTCGCTCTTATCAAGCGACGATGATGGATATGTGATCCTCATGCCGGATGCGTCGAACAATGGACGGTGTGGCCAGAGACGGCCTGTGTGAGAGGGCGGAGGGGGGGGGGGAGTGGGTGCGGCGGCGGCGGGCGGCTGTTAATATTACCCAGGCCGTCGTTGTTCATATCTCGCTCGTCATTCACATCCTCTTTCCATTTCTTTCATTCCTCTTCTAGACCGCCGACAGACGAGTAATGGACATATTTCGAAAGCTTGCCAAACGAGTAAGTCGATGTCTGCAAGTACTTAATTCACTGTACAGCCTCGTATCGATAACGGCCAGTCCGAGGCGGGGCCTACACCATCCGAGACCTCCACTTGTCATTCCCGCCACGATCACATCTCATCGTCTTCATCATTCAACAATCCTCCCATTCCATCCACTTCCTCATCCTCATCCTCATCTAAAAGCCTCGCCTCTCAAGGCGCGATGGTGGCTCCCCCTCATCATGTCCCTGCGAACGCAGCAGCATCCAGTTCCAATGCCGTCCTCCCCTCCTCATCCACCGCCGCGCCCTTCGGTGCGCCCTCCATCGCAGGCAGCCGTAGACGAGACGCTCGCCCCGTCCCGCACGACATCCTCCTCCCAATCGCCCGTTACCTAGGCGACATGAGCGATGCCGGAGACCACGAGGCCCGCCTTACGCTCGCCTCCATGATGCGAGTCAGCAGCGACGCCTTCGACGCTGCCGCTCGCACCCTCTACGCCTCTGTCTCAATCTCCCGCGACACCTTCTCCCAAGTGTTGGGCGGCAACGACACTGCCAAGTCTAACCTGTTCGACAACCCCATCACCTTCCCTACGCGCGCGTCCGTTGTCCGCAAGCTCGGCCTGTTCCAGTACACCAAGCATCTCCACCTGCGCGACCTCCCGAGCGAGCAAGCTGTCGACGACCTCGTCGACGCCTGGCGCGTGGCGTGCTCGCAACCAGCATCGGGCGTATCATGCCGCGAAGCGCTGCATGGGAGCCTGTTCCCACGCCTCGAGTGCATCTCATTCGGTCCCGGCGTCTTCCTCAACCACCACAGCGCCCCACCCCTTGGCCCAGAGAACGAAGGTGGATTACACCGCTTCCTGTCCTTCCTGCGCCGCGAGGCCGCCCCGAAACACATGTGCATGGCGTATCCCACGCCAGCACAGGTCATGGCGTATCAGGAGGAACATCCCACGGCCGAGCGCAAGAGCGGGTGGAGTACACCTGCGCCCGTCGCCGATCCTGCCCCTGCTGGCAATCTGGGTGCTCCAGGTGGGGCTGGGCCGGTTGTCCTCGTTCCCGTTGGTCCCATGGGGCCCGTCGTGGACGAGAGCAGGCTAAGCCGAGCTGACGAGGCTGTGTGGCCGGAGATCCTGGCCCGCATGTGGGGCGTCGAGACGATCACGGTGCATAACATGCGCTTCTCCCGCACCGCAGCCCGCTGTCTCGCCAAGCTACCCTGCGAGCAGCTGCGCGTCTTCGCCCTTGAGACGGTATGCGGGCACGGGATATGCACCGACACCGAGTGCTATCACAACGATACTCGGTGGGGCCGAGCCGGCTCGATGCTCCACGCCATGGCGCGCGATGACAAGGAGACAGCCCGCTTCGCTGCTCTCGAGATCGCGAACGTCGGCGCTGGCTTCCCGCTCACATGCAACTGCTCGAAGGAGTACTCGAATGCCATCGCATGGCTCAAGTCGTACCTCCGCGACCGCGCCGAGGACGCACCATGGTCACTCGCCCTGCCACATTGGTCCCAGGCCGCGCCCTGCCAATGCTGTGGCGAGGCAGTCGCGCCGACGGGCGACACTGGCGACGGATCCGCGCGCGGAATCATCCATCCAAACCGCAACTGCGTGAGTCGTAACGCCTTGCGTTGCAGACATAAGCATATCGTTGAATCAACGCTGACGGTAGTTCGAGGACGTCCACCGTTGGGAGAAGGGGTTCCGGCCCACCGAGCCCGCGGCCGCCGTCGTCGCCGCCGCCGCTGCTGCCGCGGCTGGTGGTCCAGGAGGGGGCGGTGGCGGCGGACCTCCCATTCAACTCGGTCCCAACCATGCTCCACCTGCGCTCGCTGCCCCGTTCTTCCTGTCGCAAGGCCTCCCCGTCCCGCCGCATATTCCCCCCAACGCGCCCCTGGCGCCTTCGGCCTCCAGCCCGGCCGCATCTGCCGCCATCTCCGCTGCCGCGGCCAACGTTGTCCCCTTCCCCTCATTGTGGAGCAGCCTGACAGCGGCGCAAGCCGCTCAGTCTACTCAACAAGCTCACCAACCTCCTGGGTGGCAGCATATCCACCCAATGTCCGCTCCCGCCGCTGTTCCGTCCACTACATCGGCCGGGTCTACCTCGCCCGCCGTTTCATCGGATTCAAGATCGCCGTCGCCCGGTCCTAGCAGTGCTCCTGGACAATCCATTGGGAACAGCAGCAGCGTGGCTGAGGCAGCAGCCGAGGCGGAAGTTGAGGCTCTAGCCGACTTGGCCTACGACTCGGACGCCTCTGATGCTTGAGCTCAGCCCACCTGAACCTCGCATTCGCCGATCGCACCCCTCCTCTACCTCGCCGTCCTTTGGTGTAGGCATCCTTTGGAGGAGCCCAGCGCCATCCCCATCCTCGTGTGACCACTCGCGGTCCGAGCGTCGGGACCAATCCCTCTAAACAACGAGCAGAGCAAGGCACACACGAGGCGAATAAACAGAAGCATCCATCACTTCCATCACTTGTCCAAATCATCCATTGTTCTCCCTGTTCTGCCTTCCATCACTGCTACACCTCCCTCCCTCACCCTCCGCTACAGTCGGCACTCGAGGGCTATCTGAAACCTATCCATGTTCCGTGTCCCATCACCACCAAGTGTAGAATAGTCGCATGCGTTGTATGATGTTGTCCCCAGTCTCCGCTCTACTCCTACTTAATCACTACTACTCAACCACCTGCTCAGCCAGCTCATCTTCATCCCAGTCCATTCTCAGCTTACCTCCCTCAACACGCTCACGCCACGTCGCTCGACATCCGCCCACGCCAATACCGCTCGGCAGGCGAACAGGACGAACGGCAATGCCGAGCTCAATCACCGTGGTCCCGCAGGACGAGTTCGACCGCCGCCGCGCGCCTCCCCCTCCTATCCGGCGCAAGCCCAAGCCACTCATCTCGCCCAAGTCGCACAAGTCCAAGATGTCGCCGCGCACGCCCAAGCGCCAGCCCCGCAATCCCACCAACGCCAACAGGTCCGGCCCCCCCTCTACTCCTGGCGGGTACGGCGGTGACGCGCGCCCCAACAGGGTCCTGCCGACCTACTCCCCCGGCTCCGGGACATACACCCATCCCAACTCCACGTCCAACCAGATCGAGCTGCCCAGCGCCTCTGATCATGTGTCCTACCCCTCACTCACGGCGCACGACTCGAGGCCGATCCCGACCCAGCGCACTCGCCAGAGACACAAGCACCAAACGCACCTCTCCGTCGACTCGCACTCGTCTTCCAGCCGCCCATCGACGCCCTGGAGCACCACGTCCCGCACATCCGGCACGTCCTCCTCCCGCCTCTCATACGCGTCCGCCGCAGGCCGCAGCCCCACCTCCCTCCCGACAGGCGCGTCTACCGCCTCCCTCGTCTCCGAGCGCTCTGGCACATCGTCGGCGGAGGCGGCTTGGTCTACGGCGTCAGACATCGACTGGGCGGAGGACCACTGGCCCACCCCCTTTATCGGTTCCACACCCCCTCCGACGACATCTACTCGCACAGACGTGACGCCGCGCGCGGTGCGGCATGCGGGCCGTTCGGCGCTGAACCCCTCAGCGACGGTATATACCCCGCGCTCGCCGCGTGCGTCAAAGTCTGGGTCGGGATCGAACGCGGGGTCGGCGCGCAAGTCCACCCCGCCCAAGGTCACCACGCCGACCACGTCGAGCCCTCCCTTCAAGCATACCCCGACCAAAACGACGCGCCTCGCCTCCGACACCGAAGATGGCGACTGGGAGACGGACGCCAGCGACTCAGACGCAGGGCCGGCGGCTGACGCCCAGGATCACAGCGGCACAGTCTTTGATGATGCGACCAAGCCATGTCCGCGCGATGAAAGCCCGACGCCCCGCTCGCGTTCTCTCCCCCGCGCGCGCCCCCGAACCCACTCGGCGACAGCGACGAGGATGTGCCCACCGCTCGTTCTCGGCGTTTCCCATCCAGCGTCCCGGCCTCGCCGTCTCCTTCGCGCCCATCGACGTGCCTCACAACACTCGGCTCAGCCCAGAAGCCGTCCTGGCCGAAAAGCATCAAGTACGCGCCGCGTTTCGCCGGCGAGCTCCATGCAAGGCACGGTCGCCATTCCAAGCGCCTGGTGTACCGCTATTCGCGGCCACGGCCGAGCCAGGCGTACGGCCCTTACAATCGGTGTCTCGCGGATTACGAGGCGCTGATGCCGATTCTCCGGCTCATGTCTCGGGAGGAGCGAGATGAAGTGCTCAAAAACCCGCCTGCCCCGTGGCCTGGCTCGAAGGACGAGGCTAAGGCTAAGGCGAGGGCCAAGGCCAAGGCCACGGCGAAGGTCAAGTCCAAGGTCAAGGCCAAGGTGGTCGGCAAGGTGATCGGCAGGGTCAGCATCACAGCTCGAGCGAAATCCGTGGCTGGGGTCATTGGCAGCGTCAGATCCAAACTTGTCACGGACTCGCCGGCCAATGCGGTCGAGCCGGCCGAGCCCAGCCCGCTGCGCTCCCGCAGTGCACCGCCTACTCCGCCTTGTGAAGCGACTAAGCCGACAGCCACCCTTACCACTGCCGTCACTGTCGCTATCCCCCCACCGCCACCGCCACCATCGTCAATGATACTTCCGCTACTGCTACCGCCTCTGACGCCACCACTGCCAACGCTACCACTGCCAACGCAACCACTGCCAACTCTGCCAGTGCCAACACAGCCGCCGCCAACACCGCCGGCCGCACCACCACCACACCGATCCGGAAGACGGCCGCGACCAAGACCAAGAGGATAAGCCCCGTCCTCAAGATCCACACCGGCGGCAAACCCACTTATCGTCCTCTCCCACCTCGCCCGCTCCCATCTCGCCCGCTTCCGCCCCGCCCGCTCCCAACCCAGTCCCGCCCCCCCCCCGCCCCAAGCAACCTGGTCGTCAGCATGGCCACTGCACTTCAGCTCCCCAGCGCCCTCTGCGCCCCAGAGTCCGCCCTCATCCTCCTCCCGCCCCTCCTCCTCCGCCGCCGCCACCGCCCGGGTTTGAGGACTTGGTCAAGCCCATCGTCCACAGCCAGCCTGGGCGATGGAGCCAGCCTCCTCCTACCTTCAACCCAGCACCAGGTCCTGGCGGCTTTGTTGGACAGCGGCCCCTCTTGGTGCTCTATGGTGCGCGATATGAGCAGCATGCTTTCCATCCGCAGCCTCATCACGCTCCTCAGCACGGTGTGTCGCATGGTCATGCTGCACCCGCTTACCATGGCCCTGGCCCCTTGCCACCCCGGCATGGCGGAATGCCCATGCCTGTGCCCATGGCGGGGCGGTTCATGGATGCTGGGCTTCACCACGGACATGGCTCCTTCCACCCTCCTTTCGACAGCAGGGTCGGCGAGGACTTCTCCTACGGACGTCCCTCTCCCTGGCACAACGAGGTCCCGGTATCCCTCGCTCACCCACATCTTCCTCACCATCTGCACACCCACCTCGAGATTCACAACAACTACGTTCCGCACCACCATGCCCCGCCGCCCACTCCCGCTGAAATCTTCCATCCCACGCCGGTTCCCGGCCGCCTCTTCAGCCGTGCGCTCCAGCAGGTGCACGCCGAGACCTCCTCAGCTCGATCCGGCGGCATCGCGCCTCTGCGTCGCCGCTCCTCCAACCTCCGCGCCTCCACCGGCCTCTCCGCCGACGCCAGGCCGTTCAGCCCCGCGCGCTCCCCAGCTACCCTCTCAGCCAGCGCGGGTCCTTCCACCCCGACGCGTGCGCGTTCAGCCCTCGCGCGTCCGCTCGTCTCGTCTTCTGACACCACGCCCACGCCCTCTGTTGTGGGACGTCCGCGCAGCACCACGCCGACCATCACGCCCGGCCCTAGCTCCAAGACCGTCTCCAGCCTCACCGTCAACCCCACCCTCACAGCTCCCACCGCCCTGTTACCGTCAGCCCTGATCGACCTCTCTGACCCTGCCACTCTAGCGGCGCACCCCGGCATCCTTGCGCTCGCGGGCCACGCCCCACTCTCCGCGTACTGGGCCCTCCGCAAGGCTTGGGCACACGAGATCGACCTCGAGCTCGCCCTCCTCCCACCCTCAGAGGCTGCGGAGGCTGCGAAAAGGGTGCAGGTCTTCCTTGGTTTCGGCGCAGGGTCGGTGGTATCGAGGACCTCGCCTATGGGGCAGACAGTGGGAGTGGGAGATACCGTACCAGCGTTGTTTTGGAGCGACGAGGAGGCGTATTTGGTGGTGGTGGAGGTCCTGGTCGGCCTCGGGCAGATGTGGGCTACGCAGGAGGGAGAGGGTGGTGTGAAAGAGGCGGATGAGGTTGAGGATGACGGGACGTGGGAGGACGAGGTGGCTGGAGAGTTGGGCGATGCTGAGGCCGAGCACGCCGAGAATACCGACACGGCTGACGAGAAGGCGCTCAACCTCCCTTCCAGCGACTACGAGCCCATGGAGATCGACGAAGCTGACGTGGCGGAGGTTGACGACATCTTGCTCGCGACGCCCCCGTCGTCGCCCAACTCAGCCCACAACCTTCTGCCGCGCTGCAACCACCCACCGAAGCCCATCTCGCACACTTCGCACGCTCGCTCCCTCGCCGCGCTACATGCGTACCTCAAGGCGCACCCCAACGCGCCCACACCACCTCCGCCCCCGTCTTCTCACTCCCGCGCCCACTCAGTCGCCCACAGCCTCGCACGTCGCGACGCCGCCCGCCTCCGGATCCTCGAGGACACGCGCCTCCTCCGCCTCTCCCTCGCCTCTGACGGAGCCTTCGTCGGCTCCCTCTCGCTCAACATCGGTCTCGACGTCGCGCCCCTCATCCGCCGCCCGCTCCCCATCCTGCCACTTCCATCGCCACCGCCCGAGCGGACGTATGACGGCGGCGGCCGCTGGAAGCGTGGCTGGCGTGGACGCCCCGGCGAGCGCCGCCGCTCACTGAGCGATACCGAGATCCCAGCTCGCGCCCCTGTCGGGAATAGCCGCCCAGCCTGGCCCACACGCCTCGCTGACCCCGACGACCCCCCTTCCCGGGAGATGCCGCAGCATGCCGATTCAACCCTCCGCCGCGTCAACAAGATGGACAAGACGGGCGTGGCCGCATACGCAGCCTCTAAAGGGCCGGTGGTCGGGTTCGCGCGGCACGAGGGCGGCGAAGGTGTGCGTGTCATTGTCGGAGAGCAGGTGGTGCAGTTCAAGGGAGGGCAGTACGGCGAGAAGTGGATCTGGCCTGAAAGGGTCGGCGAAAAAGACCATGCGTGAGCCAGGGTGTGATCAATGGAGATAGATGTGAAGATATCTAGATGCATCTGGGAGGGACCCGAGAGCCATTGAGGAGTGTACATGAGCTGCAGAGGGCTTGCATACTGAACGTGGTTGTCTCTCCTCTCGTTGTTATCCGCGCTTGATTCCCGCTCGAGATCGCCGATTTGCCGATCGATTTGCGATTGGGATGTCATTCGCGTCTCCCTCGTCAGCATTCCTCTGCATCGCTCAACTAATCTTCCACCACCACCGTGGTCTCGCTCGCCATGCGCTCCGGAGCGGCCCACGGCAGTCCCCGTCCACTGCCGCACGATATCCTCCCGCGCATCTGCCACCACCTCGCTGCCGAGATCGTCCCGCCCGGTCTTGCGCACCCGCCCGACTACGTCCACGACCGCTTCGTCTCCCTCTCGCCTGACTCCACCTCCGCAGTCCCGCGACCCTGTGCAACCGTACCGCGCCCGAGCCCGACGTCCACCCTCCTCGCCGTCCTGCTGACAGGATGGCACGGATACAATGCCGCCATGCCGCACTTGTACGCCCAAGTACCGGGCGACGACCTGCCCGCCGTGTATGCAGGCCTCGCGCCCAATGGGGATGGGGAGTGGCCTAATGCCGCCAGCCGCGAACGCAAACTGACGGCCCTCCGGTGCGTGCGTCGTTTGAACATCGGCTCTTGGCCAGGCGTGGGCCCTGCCCCTCCCGAGTCCGACGACGACGACGACGACGATTACGACGACGACAACTACGACGACGACGACGACGACGACGACTGTGAACGATACGATCACAAGACGCACTCTTATGACTGGGACGCCGGGCTGGAGCTGGAACACGAAGCGGCCATAGCGTACGACGCCCTGCTCGCACTGCAGCAGTCTGCGCCACTCTTCCCGCGCCTTGACGCCGTTGTCTTCCACTGCAGAGCTATGCTGGAGGACGACTTTGATGGGGTTTTCCAACGCATCGCCGCCTCGCCGCTATATCGCCTTCTGTGTGCCGAGCGGGCACAGCACATCTGCGTCTATCTCCCCCGCTGGAAGAAAGCTCGGCTCGGCCGCTTGGTGTCTCCGCCCCAAACGCCATATATCGACTTTCTGCACCATCTGTGCAGCGCCTGGGCTCAACAACCTACGACGACGACGACGCCGACGCCCGTCATCCACAACTTTGACATGTTCGATCCGCCACTCGTGGGCGACGACTGCTGCCACGGCATCCCCCATGTCAGGCTATGGACCTGCATCCCCGCCGCTGTGTTGAACTCTGACTTTCGCGCCACTCTGTTCAACATGGACTCGCCCGCCGCTCCGTTCGATACCGACGTGCCCTGGGTGCCCGGCCTAGAGCCATGGTACGATGTGCTGGGGTGGGTGTGGAAGCTGTCGAAGGGGCACAGCCGGACGTGGGAGATTGCGGGCGTGCGCCCACTCGCGCCGTTGACGTGCACGCGGCACACGGACGCGTACGTCGCCACGGCGTTCTGGATCCGAGCCTTGCTGCGCACGTCGTTGATGAGGCGTCTCCGGGACCAGGATGCCACGCCCCTCGTTGGCCTCGAAATGCCTTTCGCGGCCGCGACGGATCCGTGCGGCGCATGCGGCGCGCACTTCGAGGGAGAAGAGACATGGTGGTCCGAGCCGCTTGAGGACGCGCTAGTCACTCTGGGGCCGGAAGCAGAAGCTATCGGGGAGCAGATGAAGGCGCTCGATCGGGCGCCGCGCGTCGAGAAAGGGAAAGGCTCTTGTGTAAGCACCAGCGCAGGGTTGCGCTGATGGTAGGAAAGGCATGACTGGGACGTAGCGGAGATGGTCAGGGCCATCGTATGCTATACCCCGGCCGGGTTTGGGGCCGCGCGCGATCAAGTCGCGCGGGACATGTTGCGCGATGCGGAGGTGGTCCTGCGGCGGCGGTAGGGCGTCACCTAGCGGCTCGGAGCTGTTGAACGCTTCCTCACGATTAGGCATAGGTGATGCAGGCTGCGAGTACGGCGGCAGTGAGGGAGAGCCAGACAGCGAATGAAGTGCATATGGGATGCAGCGCGCTAGACATTGTAGCCTTGTCGGTATGCGATTGTCACACTACTGAGAGGGTTGTTTGGTTCGGGAGCTCGGCGATTGCCGATCGACGAGCATGTCGTCACCACATCCAGCCGCGCACAGTCCGCTTCTTCACAGACCTCCTCCTCTTTCATTCTTCCACGTCGCTCAACTAACGCTTTCACTTTACACATCCCCAAGAGTGGCAAGGTCAGGTAAGCATGCTCGACTCCGACACTGCGGCGGCCCGCCCTCCCGTCCCGCACGACGTGCTCGTACGCATCTGCAGACACCTAGCCGCCCAAATCCCACCTCTCCCTCCCCTCCAAGCCGCAACGCCTTCGCCGCCCTCTTCCTCTCCACAGCAGTCCGCGGACGAGCACGCGCCATCAACCGGTAGTAGCGCTCGCGCCGCCCTCGCCGCCATCCTGCGCACAGGATGGCACGGATACCACGCAGCCCTGCCGTTCCTCTACGCCCGCGTTGAGGGTGGCGACCTTCCCGCGGTGTGTGCAGGTATCGCCCCTGGCCCAGACCTCAGCTCTGCCGAGACGTCGCTGTGGCCCAATGACGCTAGTTGTGTGCGCAAGCTCGAGGCGCTCCGGTGCGTGCGGAGCGTGAGCGTCGGGGCTTGGCCCATCCTTGAACCCTCGCCCGGGCTTGTAGCCCACCCCGACTCTGATGAAGACGACGAAGACGACGAGAGTCCCGACGTATACGGCGGGAGGATGAGCGAAAGCGAGTACGCATGCTACGACGCCCTGCTCGCGCTGCAGAAGGGCACGCGCCTGTTTCCCCACCTGCAAGCCATCGTCTTCCACTCGGCCGCAATGCAGTGGATCGAGACCGACGCATTGAGCGCCGCACAGGCCTTCCGCCGCATCGAGGATTCGCCGCTGTACCATCTCCTAGCGGGTGAGAAGGCCGCGCACGTCTGCATACACCTCCCGGACGCCGCCGCGCAGCCCGAGTCGTTCGTTGCGAAGTCGTTCTACATCGGATTCGCCCAGCACCTCCTCAACACGTGGGCCGAGTCTCCATCCCCTCAGCCGCTGCCGACGCTCACGCTCCACAACGTCGCGCTCACCCGACCCCCCGTCTTCGAGGTCATGCGCGGCCTCCGCGCCTCGCGCATCCGGCTGTGGCCCGGCACCCCTGGCGTAGCGGAGACGTACGACCGCCCGTGGGCCGCCAACCTCGACATATGGTACGAGCTCATCTACTGGGTATGGGAGCTGTTCGATATGCGCAACTACCCGCGCCATGTCCGTGCCCAAGCCGGCGCCGACCAGCCGCGGTGGCCGCGAGAGTGGGAGTTCGCCGTCCGCCCCGTCATCCCGATGACGTGCGGTCATAAGGACGACTACGCCGTGTCCGCGTTCTGGCTCCGCGTCCTCCTGCGCAAAGATGTCATGGGTATCAGCGCTCGCCGCGCCCTGGACGGAGATGAGACGCCCTTCATCGACCTCGACATGCCGCACTGGGCCGCGATGGAACCGTGTGGCGCCTGCGGCGCGCACGTAAAGGCTGGGGAGAGATGGTGGTCGCAGCCGCTTGCCGAGGCTTTGGCCACTCGCGGCGCAGCTGACATGGAGATTGGGGAGCAGATGAGGGCGCTCCATCGCCGGGCTAGGGACAAGAACTGCTCTAGGGTCCAGAAGGGATCGAGAGTCAAGAAGGGATCCTGCGTGAGTGTCGGTGTACGCTGGTATTGGTGCCGCGTGAATGGCACCGCGGTTGCTGTCTTGCATCAGGGCTGACGGCAGAACGCACATGGATGGGACGTCGCGCACATGGCCAAGGCCGTCGAGCGCGACTATCCACCAGAGTTCGAGTTCGTGCGCGAACAGGTCGTGCGCGACATGCTGCGGGATGCGGTGGTGATCCTGCGGCGCCGCGGAAGGGGGTGATGCAGCTGGAGGTGGCCGGCTTGGTTTGGGCATGCATTCACAGCGGCCTCGCTAGCTGCGAGCCGGGGCATTGGTGCTGCGTAAGCGGGACACAGCATTAGTCGCAGTCTCAGCATCAGCGGACAGCTTGTGCTGAGGCAGTAGAGTGTGGCTGCAGGGTGGCTGTCGGGCTCGTGGTCGGTATATTCAGCCTCTGTTTATTCAGCACGCGGGTGACAATACAAAGGCGTGTGCCATGCGCGGCGCGCTGTATACGTGAGATGATGCGTAATGCAAGTGCGGTGCTGCGCCGTGAGACTGGAGATCAATCATGCCGAAGCGTGAAGCCTGATCGTACAGATTCTGTTGTGGCACCTTCCCCGCAGTGCATCTATATAACAACCATACTCCTCCATCTTCATCTTCTCTTCACATCATCTTCCATTCCATCTTCCACATCCATCTTGTCTCAATCTCTTGCCCTCGTATCTAACTTATTACCCTACATCCTAACATCTCCTAACATCTCCTAACTCCTAACCACTCATGGAAGCCCACGAAGCGTCGGCCGCCGGGATCCTGATGAAGCTCAAGCTGAACCCCTCCCAGGGCTGGGCGACTCGCCCCTCCGTCGAGATCGCCTCCCGCCCGCAATATGACGGGCAGCGCCTCCCGCCACGCTTCCCAAGCTCCGCCGAGCGGTCTACCGAACTCCCACCGCCGCAACCGCTCGTTTTCTGTCATCGGTGTGCTGCGGCCGTCACCTTCTCTCCTCCCGACCCTTCCCCGCCACACTCCGTTCCCCACTCCTCCCGCTTGATCCCACCCTCTCCTTACCCTCTTGCCCACCGTTCTTCAAGCGCCACCTCCTCTGCCCAAGCTCAGACCACCTCTCCTCCGACTATCGGCGAAAGGGGGTCGGTAGACTCATCCGAGTTTCGCCCCATCTCCGCTATGTTCAGGACCAACCCCGGGCCACTCTTCACCACCCCGCCGTCCTCGGACCCCGCCTCTCCGGAGATTACGCCTGAGCATCCGCCTCCTCCTCTCGTTCCCGAGGCATCTCACCCCCTCTCATCCCTGTCGCCTCCCTCCTGTGCTCCCTCATCGCCTCTCTCCAGCGCCCCGCCCTCGCCCCGCCACACAACCAGCTCTCCTCCGCCAGGAACTCCCCTTCGCCAAGATTCACCAGCTCAAGCTCCTCCAGCCCATACCTCCACTCCGCCTGCTGGCCAACCCGAGATCCCTCCGCCCAAGCCGCTCCCCGAAGCTCCTCCCTCTCTCGATAACGACTCCTGCTCCTCTACCCGAGTCTCCCCACCCTCAGTGATCCGCTCTGGGGTGTCGCCCCCGCCCACCCTGCCTGTGCCGTACACCATCTTCGAGATCCCCGAGGCAGTTCTTCAACGGGTTAAGGAGGGTGATTCATCGGAGCTTCCACCAGCCACGTCACCGCATGCAGAAGCTGAGTCTCGGTCGCCTCTCCCCGAGGCTCAGTGTTCTCCAGTTCCCGAAGGCGCGCCATCGGGTTCTCTACCGCCTCTCTCCCCTTCTGGTCGCATCACACCTCCTCCACGGACACCATCACCTTCACCCGATACTGCTCACACACCGCCTCCACCCTCCCCTCCATCGGCCATGCAGCCCACCCTCGGCATACAGGATGGAGCGGTGACGTTGTGGTGGAAGACACATACCGTGCAGGACGATCTTGCGCATCCAGGTCTCAGCGCAACCCAGCCTTCAGGCTCGGGGCCTTCCGTGACCCAGTCAAAGCGGAAGAAGAAGGTGACATGGCACGACCCGCCGCGCCAGAGCTCCCGCCTAGCCTCACGAGCAGCAGAAGAGGAGGAGGCTCTACCACCTCTGTCCTCGGCCAGGCAGAAGCGATCTGCTCTGACCCGGGAAAGGACTGTGGAAACCAGCGTTACTGTGGAGGGATTGAAAGAGAAGAGAGAGAGCCAGCCGAAGCGCCGGCTCAGGAAGGCCCGCCATTATTAAACGTCAAGCAGACCAGAGAGCTCCGTTGGTGGGGGCAGGTGAGCTAGCAGCTTCCTCTTGAAAACTCTAGCTCACGAGCCAGGTGAATAGTGTGAATCCAGAGCAGGCGAGCACAAACTTCGATCGAGTCTGAGCGGACGATGTTTGGGTTGAGGGAGTTCGAACAAAATCTAGTCTAAACCTATCCCGACATTAGAGCAGCAAGTGTCTGTAGTGCATGGCATCGAAATCTCAGCATTTGGCGATGCGATGGAGTTGGCAAAGTCAAACATCCACCTTTTGTCGATTCCGGACAACCTTCCTGTTCTTCTAGTCAAACCCAGCGACAGTGGCTTTCCCGAGGCCGAAGGCGACGCCGAAGCCGAAGCCGTTGAGCAGCGAGGCCGAGCCCGAGACCGACGCAGAGACCGAACTGACACCAAAGCCGAGGCCGAACCTCCATCTATTGTATCCATTGTCTCCACTCTCCTCCACCGTCTCCTCCACCATCCTCCGCACCATCCTCCACTTCCCTCCACTTCAGTTCCGCACCTCCACCAGGTACCTCCACCCCAGCCCTCCGCCACGTGGCCCTCCACCACTATACTATCCCGCTCTCCACCTGTCCAGTTCCGCACCGCACCCATCCCTCTCAAGTTATCCATGCATTCCTCGTCTCCACAGAAATGCCTCGAAGCCCCATCCCATCCCGATGTATCCGCGTCAATCTGATAATGCCATGAGCGATTTTGTTCCAGCGTTCCGGTCTGACAAAGACTGGGACTTTGTACTGAATGCAACGCCCAATTTTCAGGCACGGCATGACGAAGTGGCGCCGGCTTGGTCATCCCCTCGCCATTATCGAGCTCGCTATCTCGCCATCGATGCGGATTCCAGCAAGGCAGGGAATGCCGTCAACGTGTCAGCACAGGTGCTGGGGTCAGAAGTCGACATTGGGGCCGGAGCTGGGGTGGCTGGGCCAAAGGTGGGGAGGGCCGGAGACATAGTGCGGGGCATGGAATGATAATTGGGAAGCTAGCCATGATGGTGACTAAGAACCTCCCCAAATCGGCTTGTGATAGTATGCAGGGTAGACCAGGTCAGTCTCTCACTATCGAGACTAACTGAGCGCGTAGCAGAAGAAAGCAGAGTGGAGAGTGGTGGAGGTTGGGGCGTGCGGAAAACGAGACCTCGAGCCACCGGTGAAGCGGACCGGCGTCTATTTGGCGGGTCGCCGGTCAGTCACCTCCCCCCAGCCGTTCTCCGGTCTTCCGCGCTATGCAACTCCTCTTCGCACCTATTCGCACCTCTTGTGCACATCCCCTGCGATGAAAGTTCTAGGCACTCTGAGAGTACGCGACTGAGCATTCCAGAACAGTCAGCAGAGGCGTGCACAGGGCATGGCACGAGCCAGCCTAGCCCCCAATTGCTGATACATACCAGCTATCAAACCCTGACCGGCCAGTCCACCGCGAGCCGCTGTGTCAGCACATATCCAGGCACGGTTTCCGCCTTTCCGCACCATTCTGAACGCGAGGGCGGAAGAGCAGAGAACGCGAGTGGGCAGTCTAGATGAGAAATGGAGGTGTGCGTAGGGGTGGAGGAGGGCAGTGGAGGGGGAGTTGTGCGGTGGAGGGCAAAATTTCGAGGCACCACACCTGGACCGGTCTCTCGGATCCGGAGCTTGTATTCTGCTCGATCTCCCCATCGCCGACGGCGCGCTGATTCATCTTCAGTCAGGTTGTCAACAAACTTTCACTTTCCGCACCGCGCGCCCTTCGCTCTCGCCCTCCACTATCTCCGCTGCATACTGCGCTGCGCTGGAACACGCCGGTACACCGAGGCAAGCCTCCACTGACGTTGGGGTGACCAAGCAGAGCTGCAATCTTGATCATCATCGTCGTGCTGCTCACAATCTGCTGATTATAAGAAGGGAGTGCTGACGGTCCTTACTCGTTCCCCATCAACTCGCACTGGCTACTCGCCTCTCCTCTCCTTTTCTCTGGCTCGCTCATCCTCTGGCTCGCCCTTGCATCTTCTCGTTCTAGAACCTCCACCCATTGCATCCAGGCTCTACGCCTGACACCTCGACTCGCTCCTCCTAGCCCAGTCCCACCACCTAGGACCCCCTAGGAATCCCTAGTCCACCCAACTACCCCGCAACACACACCACCGCCATGCCCGCCATGACCCACACCGACACGGTCAACACCGTCCTCTCCACTGGCTCTGCCGACAAGTCAGCAGCCTCCACCGTCTGCAACCTCGAGATGTACCCCAAGACTGCCGACGGCAAGGCCGACCCAGCAAAGGTCGAGGGCGCCGACACCGTCCCCGAGCTCACCGAGAAGCCCGCCCCTCTCGCGCGCTTCACCTCGCTCAACCGCCTCTCGTCGCGCGCCTCGGTCGGCCTCACCCGCCTCCCCTCCAACGCCGGCGAGGCCATGGGCATCCCCGCCCCGGCCGACGTCGAGAAGGCCGACGCCACCGAGTCATCTGGCCCCAAGCTCAGCCAGGCTCGCAAGTGGGGCCTCCTCGCCATCTTCTCGCTCGCCATGTTCATCGACATCTGGATGTACTCGGCCTTCTTCATCTTCACCGACGTCATCTCGGTCGACCTCGACATCAAGTTCTCGCAGCAGGCCTGGGTCATCACCTCGTACGCTGTGACGTTCGCCGCCTTCCTGCTCTTCTGGGGCCGCGTGTCCGACCTGTTCTCCGCCAAGCCCGTCTTCACCTACGGCTTCTCGGGTCTCGGCATCCTCTCGCTTGTCATCTCCTTCCTCCCGGACCAGTACAGCTTTTTCATCCTCCGCGCCATCGCAGGTGTTGCTGGTGCTGCTCTCATTCCCTCCTCGTACCGCCTCATCACCGAGGTGTTTGAGGAGCACGAGCTCGGCCGCGCCTTCACTCTCTTCGGTATCTCCGGTGCGCTCGCCAACGTCACCGGTGTCATCATCGCCGGTGTCATCGACCTCATCCCTCTGGGCGGCCAGGGCGCGAGCTGGCGCTGGTTCTTCCGTCTCATCGCGGTCATCATCCTCCCCATCGCCGTGATCTCCTTCCTCCTCGTCCCCAAGACCGAGGGCACCGACGCTACCTCCCCCTCGTCCATTTCCAAGTGGAAGCGCCTCGACCTTCCCGGATCGATGCTTATGCTCTCTGCCACCATCCTCCTCGTTCTCGGCCTGACGCTGGGTGCCGCCGAGGGCTTCAAGTCGGCCGCCTTCCTCGTCCCCTTCCTCCT
The DNA here is from genome assembly GCA_020011015.1 of Cutaneotrichosporon dermatis. Lineage (NCBI taxonomy): Eukaryota > Fungi > Basidiomycota > Tremellomycetes > Trichosporonales > Trichosporonaceae > Cutaneotrichosporon > Cutaneotrichosporon dermatis. Next base: position 3,413,208 of record JAIGNX010000001.1, on the reverse strand, counting down.
CTCTCTCGTCGTCCTCGCCCCCGCCTTCTTCGTCTGGGAGGCGTACGTTCCTGAGGAGATGGCCCTCCTCCCGCCTTCGTTCTGGCGCATCCCCAACGTCGCGCTCCTCATCATCTTCGCGCTCCAGATCTACGGCTGGTGGGGTGTCAACTTCCTCGCCCACGTCGAGACCTACATGAAGGTCTACCACGAGTCGGGCATCCACGCCGCCGTCCGCATCCTGCCCCAGGGCATTGCCGCGTTCTGCGTCCTGCTTCTCCTCACTTTCAAGCCCAAGCTCGTCTCGCGCCCTCGCTGGACTGTCATCGTCGGCATGCTCGGCGGCATTGTCGGTTACGTCCTCTTCGTCCAGGACACGGGCTTCGTCGGCAACGAGTACTGGAAGTGGGTCTTCACCGGCTCCGTCATCGGTTCGGCCGGCATGGCCGCTGCCTTCAGCAGCACCAACGTCGCCCTCATGACCAGCGTCGACCCCAAGAACGCCGGTGTCGCCGGCGCCATGCTCCAGGTTGCTTTCCAGATCGGCTCGTCCGTCGCCTTCGGCGTCCAGTCCGGTCTCTTCACCGTCAACGAGGGTGGCATCAAGAACTACCTCAACGTCCACGCCTCGTTCTACTTCCAGCTCGGCTGGGCCATCCTCTGGCTCATCATGTTCATCATCTTCTACCGCCAGCCCAAGACCGACGGCAGCAAGGTCGTCGTCGCTGCGCACTAGGCGGTATCGGACCAACCTTACCTTACTTCTTTACAACATAATACTTAGAATCTCATAGAAAGCATTATCATTCTGTAGCACTACATTTGCTCCTGTAGCAATATGCACCATTGCATTGTACCAGCGCTGCACATTACACTGATGCTTAGATGTGAGTAATCTCGGGCTTCGGCTAATACGAGGCCGGGTTGTTCGGATGCACGACGAACCTCGATCCGAAGTGGAGGCCAAGCCCACCCCAACGCGTCGGACTCGGCGTCGAGCATCGCATAACCATCCATCCTGCCATCCTCTCCTTGTCCGTCAATAGAAGCCATGGCGTGCCGAGACTTTGTCCAAGAGGTGAGCCGGCGGGTGTTCGCGAGCTAAGCTGATGACAGTGCTGGGAGCGATCCTGCGTCGGTAAGCCGACCCGGCCCGCCGTGGACTGGGCCTCGCGACTGCCCAGGCTGGTGCTGACGTATAGGCCACGACAAGGTGGTGCTCTCCGGTGTGAGTGACGTCTGACACCCAGGTTGGTCGCCAGGCTGACGGCAGCTCGAGATCCTCGAGGCGCGCCCGGGATGGGTCCGGTGCAAGCTCCCGATCAAGGCGCACAACCTGAACTCGTTCGGCGTGAGTCGCTCGTCGACTAGGCTGGATTGTACAACTGATGCCAGACCACGCACGGCGGCTGTGTCATGTCCGTAAGTGTGCTCCCACTCGCTCTGCCCAGCCTCTGCACGGCTGCAGCTATTCCACACCTCCTCACGGCACGATACTGATGCCAGCTCGTCGACACCGTCACATGGCTCTCGATGGCGACCGTCGGGCTGCCCGAGGTCGAGTCTGTGACGACCAACATGTCGTGCGAGTTCGTCAAGCCGTTCGGCCGCGAGGGGGATGATCTCTACATCGAGGGCGAGTGTATCCAGCAGGGTGAGTCGATGATCTGATCGTGGGCGCAAAGGAACGCTGCGCTGTGCCCGGCGGCGCGTTGGGAGACGGACGAGATGAGGATGATAGCGATGCTCTGCAGACTGTGAGGGCGGCTTGACTCCCATGCGCAGCGCATAGATCGCCATGGCGCAGGATGGGGACGCTCCAGGCAGGAAGTAAGGGCGAGCGCAGGATCTGGCTTGCACAGCGCGACGGCCTCCTCTGCACATCTCCCCTGCCCTTTCCCTCTCTAACCCTTGCGCTCGCTCGCAGGACTCACACCAGGCCGCCGCCTCGCATTCACGCGCGTCAACTTCTTCGTCAACGGCAAGCGCACCGGGTTCGGGTCGCACACGCAGGCCGTGTCGAACCACGTCTGGACACACAAGTTCAGCGAGGACGGGTCCAAGCTGATCCCCGTGGAGAAGGCGGCTCTGTAGCGCGAGTAGAGCGCATGGGAGTAGACTCCGTAGACACCAAGAAGAGACGCAGATGCAGCCGTTGTACCCGTCTGAGCCTGATGATGCTTCTCCTGGCCATTAGTAACCTCGACGCCACGGCGTTCGGGGCTCCCTTCGATGCCCGGGCCGGCTCATGTCGTGCTTGTACCGGGTCGGTGATTTCCGATCAACCGGCCCATAGCCCACCACTTAAACACGCCTTCTGTAGATCCCCACGACTGCGCTCTCTCTCTCGCTGATAACACTACTGCTACTCCAGCAAGATGCCCGCCCTCTCCGCCGACGGCGCACGCGCTATCAGTACCTGGTTCAACGCCGAGGTCGCGAAGCGCGACCACCCGGCCATGTTCGCCGGCGTGGCTACGGCCGATAAGATGCTGTACTTCAACGCCAAGGGCGAGAAGGTGTTTGGGCAGCCTGAGAAGGGCGAGGTCGACGCGGATACTAGTGCGTACTCTGTGGATGTGCTCGCCGCTGCCGTCTGCCAGCTGCGGTTGGGCAGTTCGGCCACTTTGCAAGGGAGCGTCGGCCCTCTCCCCACAGCCGCGCTGACGCCAGTCCTCCAGCTGTGGAGCATGACCAAGCTCGTCACCTCCGTCGCGTGCCTGCAGCTCGTCGAGCGCGGGCTCATCGACGTCGACTCGCCCGCGCTTATCGAGGAGCACCTGCCTGAACTCGCGTCCCAGCCGATCCTGACCGGCATGGACGGCAGCACGCCGCAGACGAAGCCGCGCACCCGCCCGCTCACGCTGCGGCACCTGCTCACACACACCAGCGGGCTGGGGTACGTCTTCACCTCGCCTTTGCTCGAGAAGTGGCTGCACGCGACCAAGCAGAAGAACTGGCTGGCCAAGGGCGCGACGCTCGAGACGACCACGCAGCCGCTCCTGTTCGAGCCCGGCACGCGGTTCATGTACGGCTTCGGCATCGACTGGGCGGGCATCCTCGTCGAGCGGCTGACGGGCAAGACGCTCGAGGACTACTTCCGCGCCAACATCTGGGCCCGAGTTCCGGGCGGCGCGAAGAGCATCTCGTTCTACCCCACGCGCAGGGCTAGGGCGCGGCTCATGGGGATGCACGGCAGGAAAGACGGCAAAGTCGTGCCCTTCAAGGGATGGAGAGACCTGCCCAACTGGGAGCCGGGAGACGTCAAAGTCCGCTTCGGGGGCGGTGGGCTCATCGGCACCGCGCAGGACTACATTGCCTTCCTCCAGCATCTCCTCGGCTGCTACCAAGGCCGCGATGGCGGCGTGCTCAGCCCCCAAAGCGCGAAGAAGCTGTTCGAGGACGCGTTCCCCGCGCGAGAGGATGGGAACACATGCCACGAGGATCTCGCGGCAATGATGCGCGAGTCGGCCAACCCGGCGCACCCGATGCCCAGCGGGAAGGATGTGGGACACTCGCTGGGGATGGCTTTGACGATGAAGGATTCCCCGCACGGGCGTAGAGCTGGCAGTGCGAACTGTGAGTCACAGAATGGGGTGGCCTGGTGGTGTACGGAGCTGACGACAGGGGGCGGCGTGGCAAGAACAAAGTACTGGATCGATCCCACGACTGGTATTGTTGTGAGTACAGCGAGCGAGGGCGAGGCTTAGGCGAACGTCCGCTGACACGCAGGGCTTCATCGGCACGCAGATCCTCGAGGACGACGGCAACCCCTTCGCGCGGGTGCTCGATGCGTACGAGCGGACGGTGTATGACGCGCTCGACGTGCAGGCTAAGTTGTAGAGGGTCATTTGGGATGTATGTTCTTGTGTCGTGAGGCTTGTGACGAGAGGCGAGCGACTAACTGCTGCCCCTCTCACTCACCATCACCGTGACAGGGCGCAGCCTGGTCCCGTGGAGCTCCAGACGGAACGGAGGACTGACTAGATATGTTCATTTCATCCCGCGCGGCGGGGGTCATTACAATACTTAAGGTTGTCGGCGAGCCAGAGCAGGTGGTGGCACGCCATGCGACTTAGAGGCAAGCCAAAGCGCGCTCGCTGAAGCTTACACGCGCAGCTCGGCGAAGCCGACCTGCGCCGGCTTCCACTTGAACACGCTGTACACGTTCTTGAGGAACGCGTCGCCGATGAGCCAAAGGTTCCTGCGCGTGAGCATTCCATTACATCCTGCGTTGCAAGCCACTCACCCAGGCTGGGGCACGAGCGACCCGTAGCACAAGTGCGGTGCGGCCCTGGAGGCGGTGTAGAGGAAGTCCTTGGGCGGGATCGTCCACTCGCGGCCGCTAAACTTGAAGCTCACGCTCGCCGTCGTATTGCACGGCATCAGGTACATGCCGCCGCTGAGGATTGCGCCCGGGATCTGGTCGTACATGCCATTGACAATCTCCATGGGGCCGTACACGAGCGACGTCCCCGTGTCGATGATGGCCGGCGCGGTGCCGTTGCTCACCACCTGCCCGTTGAACTTGACCTCCTCTGCGGGGATTTGCCAGAAGCGCTTCGGCGCCCCCTCGACCGCGGCGTACGTGATCTTGCCCTTGTAGAACTTCTTGTTCACGCCGCCGAGAGTGAGAACACCGCCGCCGGTCGAGTTGGGGATGACGCCGTCGGCCTCGGCGGTTGTGTGCTGCAGGTAGAACGAGAACATGGGTTTCTTGAAGCGCACGATGGCGTTGGCCAGCCAGTTGGTCTTGATCTCCCGCCCGGCTGCGACGTCCGCGAAGCCCATGCCCAGGAGACCGGTGACGTTCAGGCCTTCGTACCCAGTCTCGCCGGCCGACTGCGACACTAGGTATCAGCACCAACGGGGCCGTAAAGGCGACTCACAGAAGTTCTGGTGCTCCTGCGTGAACCCGCCAAGCTCGACCTTGTCCTGCGCCCACTCGCCGGCGGAGAACCCAATCCCGTAGCCGATGTATGGGCGCGCCGTGGCGTTCATGACCTTGTACGTGCTCGACTGGCTTGGGTGGAACTGCGGCTGGTTGGTCGTGCTGTTGCACTCGGCCATGGTGCAGTTGTCACCGTTCCAGATCGACAGGTCGCCCGAGCCCGTGTCGAGGTGGACCGAGATGGTCTGCGGGGGTGTGCCGACCTTGATCTGGGTCGAGTAGAGGAGCTCGCGCGCCCAGTCGGTGATCCTGGGTGTGTTAGAGGTTGCGTCTGAGAGGCGGTAGCGGCTCGTTGGGTGGACGCCGTGTGGCCGGGAGGTGGGAGCAAACCACATTGGGACAGGATAGCTCGGAGACACTCACGGCACATCGTGGGGCACGTTCGCAGCCTTATGGACGATGCGCGGCTCGTCGTCGACGGGCGGCGCATTGACGAACGTGAGGGGCAGGCTGACGACGCCTTCGGTGTTGCCGTCGTCCACCGCCGGGCTCGCACACTTAGTCGGGGCGGCCTGCGCACCGAGCAGCGACACGAGGGCGAGCAGGGCTAACTTCATGCTGGGTATCGAGAACGAGTGTGGGGTGAACGAGTGTGGGTGTCGTACGGACTGTCGTGAGGATGGCGGCCGAGGGGCCAGCCAGGTAAACGAGTGTGGGGTGGGGTGAGGAGAATCGACGACGAAGAGATGGGGACGATGCGAGGAGGTCGGTAGGCTTTATATCGAGCATGAACTCGATGAGCTCACCCAACCAGCTGCAGTTGGGCCCACTGCACCGAGGCCAGAGAGTTTACAAACATCTACCGTGCCTCAAGTCAGCGGCGATATCCCTGGTATCTGCCACAGGTCCGTATGGGCTCGTGTCTGCAGCCTAGCTCCGCCCAGGCCGGCCAAGGGCACGTTCGGCGGTCAGTGACGGGTGTTGACAGACTCTGTCGCGTGCCGGCACGTCCTGGAGACGCGGCGACGGTGCCTGCCCCCGGACGTGTTGAACCAAGCTAGGCTACGCGTCGCGGGTCGTTAGTGTGCCGAGTCAATTCGTCAATTAGGAGTTGAATTCGTTTAGCTCCAAGCAGAATGAGGCGGCCTCGCTGTGGAGCCATGAGTGGTTCTCTGTGCGTAGACAGCAGGCCGTCAGTTAATTTGCGAGCTCAGCCAGCAGTGGCCAGAGTGGAGTGTGTCCAGGAGAGGTTGGTGTTTGCTTGGACGGTGGATGCCAGGAACTGGGTGTGGTCAGACAATCGATCTCGGCATCGCGTGGCTCCAAAGCATGCCGTGACGTTTCAATCCTGCGTTCCAGCTCTGACTCCAGTTCCAGTTCCGGCGCCAGTCGGCGATATGGCGATCCGACAGGGACAGCGTGGCATAAGCGTCGCTCGGTCGGTCTAGTTCCTTGGAAGAGCAGTATGCGTTAGTTGTGTCCACAGGGGAGGGAGACGCGACGACCGTGGACTCGTCCACGGTGTGCGTTTCAGCTCGTAGTCTAAAGTAACATCCGGCACCGTGTCTGGAACGTCCCAGTCGATGATAAGGTGCTGCTTGGCCGACTGCTTCAGCAGCGGTTAGTTGGGAGACTCCCGAGATAGAGCATCCGACAGTGTAAGCCGTCAGGCCTACGCTCTGGGATTAACTGGACATCGAGAGTTGTCACAACGTCGTCATGGTTCCCACCCACATTCCCACATGGCCACTAATCTCGATTCCTGGTCTCCATTGGACGCGAGAATAACGCCTGCTGCACGCAAGTACACATACGCATAAAGGTTAACTGTGGCTTGTTGCTCGAGCACGAACTTGGCACGGGGCCCGCCCGACGTCGAGATGCTTCCAGCACGCCCAACGCTGACTGCTGCTCAAGGCTTGTGCACCAAGCATTTTGGCCCTTGTACTTCATGCATGGCATTCCTTCCTTACGACTGACCCCTGCTTACATCGCTCGCGCCCTGCTTATCCTGCTCACTGCAGCTCGCGCTCTACGGCTCGCCCGGCCACATGTCGTCGGCGATCTCGCGCACCAACTTGAGCTTGCCCACCATCCCCTCCCAGTCGATGCTGTTCCCCTCCTCGTGGCTCGCAAACCCGCACTGCGGACTGACGCTGATCCGCTTCATCGCCTCCTCGACGCTCTCCCCGCTCCCCTTGGCCATATACCCCGCGGCCTCCTTGACGCGCTTCTCCATCTCGCCCTTGTCCTCGAGCTCGGCAAACTTGGACGTCACGATGCCCAGCACGACGCGCTTGTCCTTGGGCAGCTCGGCGAGGCACTCGAACCCGCCGGCGCGCTCAGTGTCGTACTCGAGGTAGTACGTGTGCACGTCGAGCTCGCGGAACAGCTTGCCCGCGATCCGGTCGTAGCTGCCCTCGGCGAAGTGGCGCGAGCCACGGAAGTTGCCGCGGCACAGGTGCAGGCCGAAGTGGATCTTGTCCTTGTGCGCTCCGATCGAGTCGTTGTACGCCTTGATGTAGACGTCGAAGAGCTCGTCGAGCGTGCACTTGTTCTGCTTGTCGGCCGCCCAGCCGTCGATCATGACCTTGGAGCAGAAGTCTGGTGTCAGCGACGAGCCACGACGAGCCCGCAAAGCGGGCGAGGAGTGTGCGAGGGGCGTCGGCGTGCTTGTCTTAGAACAACCTCTGGGTGCTGTCCGGAAGGTACGAGCTGCTTGGCCCACCCTCGTTACCCGCTCCCAACGCTGCCCTGGATACCCGATACTCACACGCAAGGTTCGGGTCGTCGATCTGCACGTTGCGCACACCCGCCTCATACAGAATATCCAGCTCGGCCTGGTACGCCTTGGCGATGTCGGCAAAGTACTCGCTGTCGCTCCCATACACGTCGGCAGGGTACGCCTCGCCCTCCTTGTAGCGGAGGTGGTACCAGACCGGCGAGATCATGGTTAGCTTGGCCTCGCGGCCGGCCTTCTTGGCCGCGTCGCGCGTGTAGCTCCACTCCTTGATGAGCGACGACTTGCCGGTGTGCTTGATGCGCCCGGTGCACACGCACGACTTGCCCCAGCCGCCGTTCTCGTGGAACACCATGACGTCCGGGACGTAGTCGCGGAACTTGGAGACGTGGACGTTGTTGCGTTCCTGTGGGTGAGCACGAGCGCCCACGAGCGCAGAGCGCGAGGGCGGCGAGTGCGAGGGTTATAGGCGGGGGAAGAGCATATGCGGAGCCAGAAGACTGCGTGCAACAGCGCGGCTCGGCCCTCTGCGAGACCGTCAAGGGGCGCCTCCCACCACCCTTCTACTCTTCGTCTGCCTCGTCAACGCCAGCCAACTCCACTCCTTCGGGGCGGGCTTGGCTTCGACGGCGACTCACCTCCATCCCGTCGAGCGTCTGGAAGAACTCGCCCCAGAACATGCCGCGGCGGTACTCCCCATCCGTCAGCGCATGGTACCCGAGGTCCGCCTGCATCTTGATCGCCGTGTCGATCGCCTTGTCGGCGGCGGCGTCGAGCTGCTCCATCGAGAGCTTGCCGTCGTCGAACGCCGCGCGCTCCTTGAGCAGCTCGGCGGGGCGGAGGAGGGAGCCGACGTGCTCTGCGCGGAAGGGGGCTTTGGTGTCTGCCATTGTGCGTGGTGGTGTGGGGCAGGGGGGGGATTGGGGGGGATGGGGGAGAAATGGGAAGTTAGCAGTGAGAGGACTGGGAATGGACAGCACGTCAGTCTACTTAAGTGGGCATCTCCCTTGCCAGCCAAGTGAGCCCAGAGCAGACGACGTCGGCACCCCCGACTTCCGAAGCACTAATGGATCGATGGAATGGTATCCGGTCGTGTCCGGTCCGAAACCAGTAGCACTCGGCACTCGGCACGCTCGGCTCCCATGATGTCACCCCACTCCCCCCACTGTCGATGCCCACCTGCCCCGTACGAGCTAGCTGTGCGGCGATGCGGGGTTCTCGCAGCCCTAGAGGGTAGGTGCATGGAAGCATGCATTGCCTCTGAGGGAGAGGGGTATATCCGCCGAAGGGCCGCGACTGATTGTGGCGGCGAGATGCCGAGTGATCGCCGAGTGCAAGTCATGTCTAAATCGCGCAACCGTCCGGCTTCCAGAGGCGAGCAGCATCACGAAGGCTTCGTTGAGGATGCCGTTGTCCACACTCAAGCAATGGGCTCTGACACAGGCTGTTTCCAATGAGAATCCGCAGTCTACAAGGAGGCGGTTGATGCATCTGCACCTCACCCTCCCCACCCATAGCCCCTACACCATGTTCACCCGCTCAGGCCACGCTTCGCGCACGCGTTGCCGGCACACACACATACATGCAACAACAATCTAATCTAGAGCTGCGGGTTGTCCTTGCGCAGCATGTCGTGCTCGTCGATGTCGGTGTCGCACTCCCAGGGGTATGCGAGCCAGACGTCGGGGGTGTCGACGGCGGAGAAGTACGAGACGTCGGCGGGGACGTCGCCGGCCTTGGGCTTGAGCCTGGGGTCAGCAAGGCGTGCGCGAAGCTCGTGCGAAGCGCGAGCGAAGGGCGTGGCTGGGCCAGGGGGACCGTGAAGGAGGTGGCCAATGGCGAGTTGGGAGCAATCGACAACAGCTGTGTTGACGCGGAGTCGGCGTGATGAGGTGTGAACCGGCCAGCAAGGCGCCGCCATAAACGACGCCCACTACTCCCACTGCAGCTACTAGAGCGGCCGCGGGCGCAGCTGCTCTGGCCCTTCCCAAGAGTCCTTCCCGCCTTCGTCTCCACCATCACAGCTGCTCCTAGCCATGACGGTAACGACGACGTCCGACCGACTCACTTGTTGTGCACAACGAAGACACCAAGCTTGGTCGCCTCGCGCAGACGCTCCCGCTCGGCGTCGTCGGTGATGGCCTCGAGCTGCTTGTTGATGTCCTTCTGCAGCTCCTTGATGGTGTAGCTGGTGTGAGCGGTGTGTAGGGCCGGGGGGGGGGGGGTTTCTCGTGGAGGAGCAAAAGGGGGGGTGGGAGGTATGCAGGTAGAGGCACGGGGAAGTAGGAGCAGGAGTAGGACGCGGATGAGTGCCTGTTGGGGAGCTGGGGCGGCTGCAGCAGTAGCTCGCCTGCAAAGAAAGAACCAGCTGACAGCCAACAACCTCCCGGCTCTCTTTCCCACCCCGCCATCTTCACCAATCCAGCTAACACAACTTACACAAGGGTGGTACGCGTGTCGTCGACCTCGTCAACAATCAGGATACGGCGGCCAAGCAGACCGCCGTGCTTGAGCTTGGAGCCGAGGGTCGAGAAGTCGATCCACTGGACACGGACGACCTCCTGTCCGGCGACCTCCTCGATCTGGCGTTAGCAGCTGAGCAACCGAGCGCGGGAGCGAAGCGAGCGTGCGGGGCTGCGCCGGGGTTTGACAGTGGGCGGCAGCATAGTGGGCGGGGGAATGGATGGCAGTTGGGCCGTGTAGAGGAGTAAAGGCATGGAGTCTGAGAGGACGACAGAGGAGCATTTCGACGATGACACTCGGAGAACCCCCTCTGACGCCGGGTCGCGGATGCGGGGTAGGGCCCCTCGTCGATATCGCTCCCTCACTATCCAACTCTCCGTCTTCCTGTTTTTGCCCTGCCGTCCCACATCACCCAGGCGGGCTCTACCCCGACCGAAGACGCAGCGCCATCTCCACCATGACGGCCGCTCACCAAGCACACCCATCGCCCCGACCACCAGCCACCAGCCACCGGTCCTACCCTCCACCTCCACTCCGGCCCCCCCCCCCCCCCCCCACAACCACCTGCCAGACTCACCCCGCCCATGCTCTCGTAGAGCGTCAGCCCGACCGCCTGGATGGGGATGTTGCGCTTCTTGCCGTCCTGCGACACCTTGCAGAAGGTGCGCAGGATACGCGCGGGGATGAAGCCGCCGCCGCCGATCGCGATGAACAGGTCCGGGGTGAACTCGGACATGATCCGGGGCGCGGTCGCCGCGATCGCGTTGTGGATGTCATTGTACGACAGGCGGAGCCTGGGGTCAGCGCGTGCGAGCGCAGCGAGCGCGCGGAGGCGGGAGGGCTTGGGGGGGGGGGACGAGCCGCGGAGCCAAGCGCGGAGGAGCGATGTGGCAGGATGAGGGAGGGCATTGCGGAGCCGGGCAGATGGAGCAGGTAGGGAGACCGTCGAGCTCCTATGGGGAGGAGCGGGAGACGGCGGAGGGCAGCGAGAGGGGCAGCCGAGATCGAGCGCGATACGACCTAAGATCTGGCGGGCCCGTGAAGGACGGCCAGCATTACAGGACAGCTCGGTGGAGAGGACCTTGTCGCATAGAGGGCAGGGGGGAGGTGGAGGGGGGGGGGGGGGGGGGGGGGGAAGATCGAGCCGAGAGAGTGGATATCAGGTGCGCCCTGTCGACGGTGGTGCCGAGAGATAAGAGTCTAGCAGCGTGTGCGGATATGCATCTAACGAACGCATCGTCTCCTCATAGCCGGGGAGGCACCAGTCGGTCCTCCCCCCAGCGCATGTGTCGATGTCGCAGTGTCGAGCGCCAAACGTCGAGGATGTCGGACGACGCCGGGCCGCAACCATCCGCCGTCGACCTCGGCGATCCCCCACTCAGCCATCTCCGCCACCCAGCTCTGAGCTGAGCAGCTCCAACCTCATCACCACACGCCCACATCCCTCCCCCCTCCCCTCCCCTCCCCACGGCCTTGGCGGCAGACAAACTCACATGGGCGGAGACATGGCGGGCAAGAGGTGTAGTGTGCGATGGCAAGCTATGCTGATGTGGGCAGGACGGATAGAGTTTGTTATCGATCGTTGGGCGGGTGGAAATTTCAGGTCCGATCTGGTCGGAGATGTCAGGAGTCGCGGCGGGGCGAATCACGGCCAGCCTTGGCGCGGCAGTTATAGGCTCTGCGGTCGCGGGAGACGTAGGTTGGGGTCGGGGCGAGATTGGAGATCGTCGGCATGCATTCGCCGGCCTGGGGGTGCTCGGTGATGCTCGGAGGTCGACGCGGAGCTGCCCCCGTAAGCCGGCCGTACGACGCCACCGTATGATCGACAGTGTGTACGGTGGAGATAGAGCCACGTGGGATTGCGTCATCGCCGAGGTCCAGACTTCGAGAAGGGATCGTCGCGAACTCGTCGCGCTCAACACATTCCATCTCGTCGCTATTACTATTCTATAAACATATGCTCTACGTCTACTCGGCATGGGCACAGGCACTCGCCATGACTGTCGTTTCGCTCCCCCTATGCTTTTCCCTCGGCCTCAGACTCCTTCTCGACCTTGATCTTGCCGTTGGGCTCGGTGACGCCCTCGAGCTGTAACGCCCCGATAGCGACGTTGGTGGGATCCGACTTGAAGATCATATCCCCAGCGCAGCCGCGCACCGCAGAGTCCTTGGAGCTGACGAAGCCGCCCGCGCCACCGTCCGGGTCCTCCTCGTCCGACGACGTGTCCATCAGGTCGATGACATAGCGGGGAGTCGCGGCCGCGGTGGGCTCAGCGGTGTCGATGACCTTGACCGACGTGGACGAGTTTGCAGGGAGGTCAGTGATGCCGTTAGGGTCCTTGAGATTGTCTCTGGTGGTGACAGGAGGACTGGCCGCCGTGGTGTCCTTGGTGGTGTCGTTGATAGCAGGCTTGGTGTCCTCGTGAGTGACAGTGGCAGTCTGACAGTCAGCGGGACATTGCGGGCTGCGTCCAATGAGTCGACTCACCTTCCCATCAGACTTATCCTGGCCCACCTGCGGCTCACCATCGGCTCCAGGGGTGGCGCCAGGACCAGACTCCGCCGTCTCGTCCTTGCCCTTCGCCTCCTTCGCGAGACCCTTCTGAGGACTATCCTTGCCGGTCACGCAAATCGACGAGCGGAGGTTGGCCAGCTCGTCCTGCCCCGAGATATTGAGCTCGGGCAGCGTAGGCGATCCGCTCGCCCCGGTCGGGTAAGCGGGCGTCGACGCGGCGGCAGTCGTCGCGGCGGGCTTGGAGTTCTCCTCGCCGGCGACATCCTTCTTCGCGCTGGCGCCGTTCGTTTGGGAATCGGTACGCATTGCCTGCGCTGTCGACTGGACTTTGTCGTCGTCCTGGGTGTTCTCGGTCGTCTTCTCAGTCTTGTCGTCCTGCGCCGTCTGAGGAGTCTGCGGCGTGTTCGAAACCCTAGGCGAAGTCGAGCTACTCGCGCTGGCGAGGGGCTGGAAGGCGGGCACAGTCTCAGACGGCTGCGTGACGGTGATAGTAGGCTGGCGTCAGTTTACTCGCAGGAGTGGGTAACTCACAGTCGCCACCCCGCCGTTGCCCGCGTCGGAACCTTCCTCGACGACCTCGCCCTCGCCCAGCTTCTTGGGCTTGGGCTCGGTGCCCAGCGTGGCCGCCTCGACACTCTTGACCGAGCGCGCCGCTTCGTCCGCTGCCGTCAGCACGGTGGCCGCGCTCGTGCGAACTCCAAGGAGGAGGTACTCACCGTTGCGTCCTTGCGCGGGAAGAGTCGGCACGTCGTACCCCTCGACCTCGGCGGTGGTGGCCGGTGCAGCCTTGGTACGTCCTCGTCCACACCAGGGGAAGCAGAACATTGTACTAGTAGGTGGAGAGTAGAGTAGAGTAAAAGTGAGTGGAGTGGGTGAAGAAGGAGTGAGAAGAGGGTGACGAGCGAGGTAGTCGAGGTGACGAACGGGAGCAAATCATGTGTGTGTGTTTGTGTGTTCGTGTGTTTGTGTGTTTGTGGCACGCTTAAGAAGCAAGTGGCGCATTGCGCTTGCGCTTCGTACTGTCCGTTGGACGGTGGTGGTAGCGAGCGCGCTAGTCGAGAGGGCGAGGACGACGGGTGGGGAGGTCCCTGCGTGGCCTCGAGGCGACTGTCTTCTGTGGCGTTCACAGTACCCTTCGAGAAGCACAAGCACTCTTATGCGCAGTCTTGTGTTCTGCACTGGCTGTCCATAGTGTGCATCGTCACCAAGGCAGACATGGTCGTCAAGCTCGACACTGTGATGATGGAAGGCCCTCTTGTGGTCAGCTGCATTAGCACTGTGTTAGCCTGTACCCAGGTCGTGCCGACTTTGATGACAATGCATGAACACATAAACCCAAAACAGTACAACAGAACCAGTAAACTTGTATGCTGGTGTGGACGATAACGGACAAGGCCTCCAGGGCGGGTATCTGGTGGCTTCGAGACAAAGAGGTGGTGACGAACGAAGGAGGTGAGGGGTACAAGTGGCAAGGTGTGGCTGGGTGTGGCTGCCATGTCAGCGACTATGTTGGAAGTCTTCCACGACGTGACTCACAAGTCTACAACGCCGACGCGACGATGTACGCCTTCTGCTGCAGAAGCATGGCGGTCTGCTCGAACGAGACGAGCCAGTGCGAGCGCACTGGCTCCGCGTCCTTGCCAAACACTCCCGGCCACGGGTGGTATGCCACTGGCAGAGCTGGGAGGGCGAACGTTTGGAAGTGCGAGAGGGTGTCGCAGCACGATTGCGGCGTGATCGGCGAGTCGCAGCTGCTGCACGAGGGGCTGGACACGGCCGAGGAGTAGTAGTCATCATATTCTTGCGCGCCCTTCATCTCGTCGTCGTAGTAGTAGTCGGACTCGTCCTCGTCATCAGAGTAGGACATGTACTCGTCGTCGTCTTCGGCGACGTCCTCGAAGGCGCGGATGATGCCCCATGCCATCATGGCCAGCTCCATTCCAGTGGGTATTGTGCCGGGCACGAAGTGGTGAGGGCCACGGAGCAATTGCTGCTGTCAGCACTGAATCTTTGTGCTAGCTGCTGGTGGAGGACTTACGAATTCGATGGCGTCGTCGACGAAGGTCGGGGAGCGGGGGTTGAGGAGGCTCAACCTGTCGACATTCGGTGGGGAGTTGGAGACGATCTTGGGCTTGAGCTCGGGCTCGCAGGAGGGCCCGAGGCCGAGGTCGAGGCCGAGGCCAGTTGTGTACTCCATCGTGGTGTAGCGGAAAGGTGTAGCTGACGGTCACGAAGAAGGGGGTTTAAAGTTGAGAGTCGAGGAGGACAGAAGTGGGTTGACGAGGAGATGTGGATCCCAGTGCGTACGCGACGTTGTTTATGACTGCTGACGACGAAAGACTTGCTGCTCGAGCTCTGCTCATTTATCATGCTGCCTTTGAAGTTGGCTGTCCGATTTATAACCGACCACTCTTTGAGAGAGAGTAGTGACCAGGTTGCGCGTCTTAGCAGGCACTACACAGGCACCGCGATCTCGGAATCTTCAGACGCCAACCCTTCAATGACCCTCGACGCCACGCGCCACAATCCCTCGCACCCCAGCCGACCCACAAGTCAAGCGCTCCTAAACCTAGGTGGTCAGCGGGAGATCGCCACGGAGCCACAGTCAGCCCTAGTCAGCCAGCCAACAGCCAAAGACGCCAGGGACGGGGCATTTACAGACAACCTCCGAAGCAAGGAGGTTGGAGACTCTGGGTGCGTCGCGTCTCTCCTATAGGACAAAGTGGGAATGTATTTTGAATGGGAGAATGAGGGCTTTGGGGTTTACAATGTGAACTAGTTAGATGTAAGGGTTTGTAAGACTTGTCAGCACGTCAGCACGTCAGCAGCAGGAATGAAAGGCGGAGACATGGGGCAATGTCAACGGGTCCCGGAGTACCATGCTGGTCTGTGGTCTAACTTGGGCAGAAGATAGATCTGTTAAACCGGATTTGGACTGGTGCGTTTCATCGTTAAATGTAGCCCAGATCTAGTATAAGCGCGCTAAGAAGACTACCTACTAACTCATTCTCGAACTCATGCTTCCGGACTCCTGGAAGTTTAGCTCCTGGGCACTGTCATGGAATTGTGAGACACACTCTTGGCGATATCCACGCAACAACTGGTGTCCTCGGACGTAAGTCCGACACCGAGCGCCTCGTTGGAGGACATCAAGGCCAACTCCGTGCATGAACTGCGAGCTGAGAGCCATATCCGGCCAATGCTTGTGAAGTTGTGAAGGATAGAGGGATGAGGTGGCATCAAGGTGGCATTCCAAGAAATCAGCCGACAATTCAACAGAGAACAAGCAACGACATCAAGACCCAGGGCGAATCCCAATTCAACACTCGGACAACAAACGACACGACAAACGGAGGTACAACCTCTATCCTACTTCCGATACAAAGGCCCTTCTGTGATGGCGGGCATTGTGAGGTATGGTGACTGTCCATTGTGAGCCTGGGAAGTGGTAGAGGACAAAGACGTTAGTCATCGAGGTGGACGGTCCAGGCTCGCAAACGACGGCGTAGCCGCAACGCTTCGAGTTCAGCCACAACAGGGGAGCCTGTGGCACACAGCTGACGCATCTCCTTCTGCCTCAATGGCACTGAAAACAATCCTGCTGGCCTGGTGTCGTGAGTGTCTATGCAGGCGGACAGGCTGCCAGTGCGGGCAATCGGGCAAACAGCGGGCAAGATGTGGTCACCGCGACGGTCAATCTCAGTTGCGCCGTGTCAAAGGTCCAAGCTCAAGGAGGGGTCTTGCCAAAGAGCACAGGCCGACAATTCATCTTCACCACCGGCAACCAGTGCGCCGACGGACTAACCTTCAGACATGCAGCGGATATAGAGACGTCCTCGACCTCGAGCGCGCCGTGCCAAGGCTGGGAGGCGGCCGGCGCTGTGCGGCAAAGGGATAAGAGCATTCTATCTGAGGAATGCCGAGTCTCGGCATGGCATTGAGCGGACAGTTGTGTGTGCCATTCATCTGAGGAGGTCTATGCACGCCGCCCGTCGGCGTAGAGGACCGAGGCTGCGAGAACCGCTTCCGAGGGCTGTTGTCGGTTCTAGAGCTTAGCGGAACGCCGCGGAATGCTTCAGTGTAAGCGTGTAGTACAGAGGTTAGAGATACTGTTACAGGTGTCGTAGGTCAGATACGACTACATCCGAAGCTGAGTTCGCCAGTGGCACCACTACCATACTGCACTGTGCTTCAACGAGGACTGACAACACTCAAGGCCGCCCGCACTTCAACGGACAACCCAGAGCCCCTCCTGCTGCCGCTCACAGTCACCTATGCCACGACGGTCTCTCTTGGACATCCCCTCAGCAGCGGACATGACCGCTTCTCACTTCCCCCACTTGCTTTCTCTCGGCATCACACGCTGATCCACCCACCTTGATTAACGCGGAATGGATCGCCAAACAAGCGTTCAACCGATGTACGATACACGGCAACTGTACGATACAGATGCGCAGCACAGTACTAGGATCGTCCGCCACACACACACACACACGACAATGAACAATACGTACCCACCTTTCCTACTGATGCACAATGACAATATCACGACAAGCACGCCTGACGCCTCATCACACTCTAGGCCTGGGCGCGCCTGGGCGCCTCGGCGCCTCATTGCCGCCATCCCGACTCGGAGGTGCATGCCAAAATGATCTCGCTTACCAGTCTGGCCCTCCGGCCCATTTCAAGTGGCATTATCGGGCCGAACTCGGAGGCAAACCCAGGCATTCCCAAGAGAAACGCTGAGGTGAGACCAACTTGCTACGAGCTCAAAATTGTGTGGCGCCTAGTCTCCTGCTTCACCTCGTTAACCCTGGTCCAGCCCTGCCCAGCTCGCGCGACCTGACCCAAAGAACTGGAAGGGAGCTCCCCTTGCTCACCCTTGATTCCTGCTGATCTACATTCATGAACTGCGGTGCATGAGGTGTCGCTCAATACAGACTGGTTATAGTGTCAATTCACTCTCTCATGGGTTTTGCGGATGTGGCGACGTTGGCGGAGACTAAGTTACGGACCGAGGTAGGTACCAATTGTGACGCCCGGAGTTGAATGCTTGATCCCTTCTGGAACTAACTAGTGGTAGTCAGCAACGCGACTGTATGGCGGCCGGTATCGATAGGCGTAATCAAGGTTGGTTCAGAAATTTTTGATGTGCTGGCAAGGAGGAGTAGGAGGACTTGATGAACTGGTGAGCAAGGCATAGTTTCACCCGATGCACACAACGTCTTCCGAGATATACAGATCCATATCGTATGCAATACCCAGATCCATATCGCATAGACAATGACGATTGTCCCAACCTATATCGATAAAGTGGGGACGAGATCTCACCAGCTCCGGTCACCAGCTCCGGTCAGCACAGTGTCATCAACAAAAATCAACAACGGTCTCCGGGCGCCGTGGACTAAGCATCTCATACACTATGCCCCGGTTCCTCGCCGACGGCCTCGACGCCACATCCGATCTAGTCGGGGGGTCGGATCTGTAACTCAGTACCTCCGACGTCTTATCCTGGGTGTTAGTTTCCTGGACATTGAAAGAATGGTTGCCGTCGCGCGAGCGGCTGGAATCAGGAGTCAGGGCGGTGGCTTGGTTGATACCTGACGCGCGCATGGTTTCAGAACAGTCCTATGTCTATTGACATTCAAGTAGGAGGAATTCAGCAGTGGAGCTGAGTTGAGCGAGCTGTGCTGAATGAGTTTAGGAGGGACGATGAGCGCGGATAGCAATGTAAAGTTCATGGGGAGGGTAAAGAGACCACGGAGAGATCTGGATGGTGCGAGGAGGACCAAGATGCTGCTCTAGTTTGATCTGATACCCGCGCCATTCCCTGTTGCGGCTGTTAATTTGCGCTATCATCGTGATGTTGCTACCGAGCTTAGCGAGCGGCGATAATAATTATAGCTTGCTCGCTTTTCCATGTTCGCAACGGAGAGAGTAGTGAGGTTGAGGACAAAGAGGGCGTGCTCTATTCTGCGCTTTAATCGCTGTGCTCCGCCTGCGATTCGAATTGTGGTCATGGATTTGCTTCCGTCGCCAAAATCACCGGCTATCATGTCAACAACATCCATCGTCGTCGTTCAACATCTACTTCACATCACATCGCTTGTCTTCAATCACTATCTCTCCCTCAGTCAGACGCAAGGCCATTCCCAGAACCACTATCATTCCCGCGCAATATATACCCTCGCTTCTCTACACTCTTTACGGCGTCTTCACGACGAACGACCGGCCCCAATCCCGATAAGCCTCGCTTTCCTCCGTCGCTGTCCCTAGGGCCGTTCAACATGTACCACGCATAACAACACCCTCTCGCTGCAATAACCACCCTGCAACATGAGACAGACCCAATTAATCCGCATCGACGGGCGTACCGTTCGCCGGCTCGCCAAGCTTCTGCGCGCCCAGCTCGCCCTCCTCCCTTCATCAGCACTTCCACTGGCTCTCCGCGTCCCTCACCTCCCGAACGTTCCCTCTCTACCATCCGTCCCCCTCTCTTCCCTCCATACCCTCTCCACATCTCTCAACTCTCTTTCGACCTCCATACCCTCCCTGTCCGCCTTCTCACCCCAATCGCTCAAACTCGACGCCGCCCTCGTCCACGCCCTCCTCACCCGCGCCCTCGACACAGCGCACACCCGCCTCCCGCAGGCCCTCACCCGCGCCCTGCCAACCGACCCAGCAATCCTCCAACGCACAGTGGAGAAGCTCGCATATACCCAGGCGCGCGCATACACGATCCGCTACGGAATCCAGGTCGCGCTCTCGTTCGCCCTCCGACTACTGCCAGAAGTCGGGCGAAGCTTGCCGGTTCCGCTGCGCCTCGCGCTGTCACTTACGAGGATGCTCGTGCGCCAGGCTGTGGGCCAGGTCGTGCGTGTAGTCGTTGGCGTGCTCGTGCGCCAGGTCGTGCTCGCGCGAGGCGGTAGGGTCCGCCTAGGCCAGGGAGTGGCCAGGGCCATGAGGGCAGCCGAAGTGGTGAGTGGAAATGCTACATTCGCAGAAACTGACCGCAGCCGCGCGTCGCCGTTGCATCTTAGGGCCGTCGTCGACGAAGTCTGCGGTAGAAACGACTAAGAGAGGAGTTGAGCTGCATGGCGGGTGATGGACCCAACCCGCCACGTCTCAAAGCCCCGACCGGAGATCAATCACCGAAAGCGCGGGGCATTCGGACGCGTACACCTGACTTCTTTTCGGTCGACATGTGGTTTCAACATTCCACAACAACAGTCCAACTCGCACTCCCATTGGAGTAGTGACATAGCTGTTCATCCAGTACTTCGATATCAAAGTATACCTCTATGTCTTGCATTATGCTGACTTGCCAGATAATCCTTTAGACCCGCCTCTCCTCTCTTGATCGAATCCCCCTCCCTGTCCTCTGCGATTCACTGCGCCCGCCATGTCACTCAACGCGCACATGTACCCACACATTTTCGACAGCGTCCTCTCGCACGCGTCGTACACCACGCTGATTGCCTTCCGCGCCACTTGTAAGCGGTTCAAGGCCGCTGCCGACGCCCTCCTTTGCCGACACCTTACCTTGACCAACATCGACGGAGCCTTTGGCAAGATCACAATGGCTACCAGGGATGAGCGACACCCAGGACTATTCGACTGGCCCACCGTTGGTGCCCGCGGCGTCTTCGAGGGGTGCAGGTCGTGCATCCTTGCGAACACGAACCCTGCGAACGACGACTCATGTCCGAACTGTGGACCCGATGCTCCATGGTGGCACCACCCCATGTCCCACCTCTTCAAGGGGGCAACTGTAATCGACGTCATCGGTGCCACTCTCATGGAATCGTTGAAACAACTGTCATCGCTGTTCGACTCGTGAACGTGATGCGGTTCATGGGCGCGTGGGGTATCGACACGGACAACCGTGGGAAAGAGGGCCTGGTCTGGCCCAAGGACATCGCGCGCCAGCAGCTCCAGTGTCAAGTCAAGACGCTTGTGTGGCAGGGAGACCTGCGACACGCTGAGTCATTGCTATGTGGCGTGCTCCCCGAAGTTCCGGGCGGCGCGTACATCTACGTCTGGTGGTACGACCCTTTTGCTGGAGACACTCCAGAGGAGCTCAACCATGATACCCCGCTCAATATCGGCATCGACTCTGTTACCGTCGTGTACCGTCGTGCTCACAGTGCCTGAAATCGATACCATGGGGCCGGGCTGTCCACGCCAGGACTCACACCCGGCCACCTTGCCGATCCGATCGACCGCGCAGCGGCATCGCCTGCTGTCAACTCGACGACGGTTGTGGGTCTGTTCCAGTACCCATGGACGTACACTCCGTCAAGATCTGGGTTTGGCACATGGCGGCCCGACCCCTTTACTGCTGAAGGAGAGCAGGAGTTCATGGATGACTTGAAGGATGGCGCCATGAAGTTTCTGGAACTGAATATGTCCAGGCCGGAGGCAGAGGCGTTGTTGCGAGAGCGCTGGTCGCGGCTTCGAACCATCACGCTGGATGAGTATGTTGCCGAGCTGAGCGAAGAGGAGCGCGAGCTGTACCTCGGCGAGTAGAGGAGGGGCGCGGTGAAGGATCTATGGGTAGAAGTGGTTGTGGAGGATAAACGGTGTGTAACATAATCGTGTTTGTCTATGCATCACCTCCGCCAGCTCTCTGTCTGCCTGCTTAACTGGCCCTGCCCTCGTATGTCGGCGCAGGCGACGCGTCCAGGACGTGCCGCAGATCGGTGCCGGCGCCGTGCCAGGCAGCCATCGTCATCGTTTGCCACTGGTGGAGGTTGTTCCGGAACCACCAAAAAAAGTCCTCCCCACTTCCGCTCGTCAACATCCATCTTCACTCCGACCTCCATTCATTGCATCTCATCTCATTTGGCACTGCATCCCCCCCCTCCCATTCCCTTCGACCCTCCGACCCTCTTGAACTCACCCACAACGATGCCAGACCGCACACTCTCCTTCACCCAATCCCTCGCGCTCACCGCCGTCGTCGCGTCGCTCGCCACCACCTCGGTCCTCCTCACATACCAGAGCCTGCGGCGGGACGCGGCGACGGAGCGGCTGAAGCGCGCGGTCGGCGGCGACGTCGAGGAGTGGGAGGCGTCGCACAGCGGCCAAGAGGAGGAGGAGGGGTGGGCGGGCACGCCGGTCGACGAGAAGCGGCGCTGGGGAGGTGGGGAGTATGACGAGGGGTTGATCCGGGAGCAGGTGAGTCTGTGTTGGGAGGAGGGCGAGGGGGCGGGGAGTAGAGAGAGCGGGGATGAGGGACAGAGGTGGCGAGGTGGCTCGGCGGTAGGAAGGAGTGACGGGTGCTGCGGCGTCGTCGAAGTGGGCAGCCCCGGAGCTCTACAGCAAGCTCCCCGCTGGCCGCAATACGCTGCGTAGAGCTCGGAGCAGTTCCCGCGTCTTCTTGCCAGGCACCTGCACCTGTCTTTCCGTGCTCTTCTGCTTCTGGCTCGTCCCCCTCCCACCCTCCCCTCGCCTCCCTTCGCCATCCCCTCGCGCCGCTCCGCGCGGCTCGGCCGCTGACCCCAGCTCACGCGCAACTACTCCTTCCTCGGCGATGAGGCCATGGCCAAGATCCGCAACTCATACGTCGTGGTCGTCGGGTGCGGCGGCGTCGGCAGCTGGGCGGCCACGATGCTCCTGCGGTCCGGCGTCGGGCGCCTCCTGCTCATCGACTACGACCTCGCGACCCTCAGCTCGCTCAACCGGCACGCGTGCGCGACGCTCGAGGACGTCGGCACGCCAAAGGTCGTCGCGATGCAGAAGTACTTTGCGAAGATTGCGCCGTGGGCTAAGTGAGTACGCGAGCACGTGAGCAGGCGCAGCGTGCGAGCGGGGGAGATCTACTTGGAATGGCCTGGGAGAGGGGGTGGGAGGGGATGGTAGGGGTATACAGACCCAGCTCGGTGCTGTGGGCTTGTTGGGACTGGGAGTGAGGAGGACTACTCGCCTCGGGCTAGCATCTTCTCTCCTGGCACAATGACACATCGACCGCGCCTCTGCCCCCTCCTCCCCTCCCAAGCCTCGTACACTCCCACATTCCCTTCCCTAGCACAACGACAAGGCTGACCCCCAGAGTCGACATCAAGGTCGGCCTGTGGCGCAAGGGCGAGTCCGAGTCGTGGCTCGCGGGCGCAGACTACGTCGTCGACGCCATCGACAACATCGACACCAAGGTCGACCTCCTCACCCACTGCCGCAAGAACGGCATCAAGGTGTTCGCGAGCATGGGCGCGGGCGCGAAGCGCGACCCGACGAGGGTGCAGATTGCGTGAGTGTGCAAGCCCGCGCAGCGGCGTTGCTTCCAAGAGGTAGCGGGCGGCGTGGTTGATACGAGTTCAACACCCACCGGCCATTGGCGTGGTTGATACGAGTTCAACACCCACCGGCCATTGGAATGGCGCACTGGGCTCGCTATTGGACGTAGCGGTGACCTGCTCATCGGCTCTCCTCCCCACACCCCCTACCCTCCTTCCTCTTACTCCTTGGACGACACGGCTCGCGTCCCCTCGCGTCCCCTCGCGTCGCCTCGCTCCGCTCGCTCCGCGTGCCCCTTACTGACCCCAGCGACCTCTCCAACACGTACGAGGACCCGCTCGCGCGCTCCGTCCGCCGCCGCCTGCGCCTGAACGGCATCACGGGTGGCATCCCCACTGTGTACAGCACCGAGGTCCCCGGCGACGTCAAGCTCCTCCCCCTCCCCGAATCCGAGTTTGCCAAGGGGAGCGTGAAGGAGCTCGGCGCGTTCGACGACTTCCGCGTGCGCATCCTCCCCGTCCTCGGACCCCTGCCGGCCCTCTTCGGCCTGCACGCGGCCACGTACATCACCCTCGACCTGGGCGGCAAGCCGCTGTCGGACGTCGGGGGCGAGATCAAGAACCGGAAGAAACTGTATACCACCATCGAGCGGAATCTCAGTGAGCGCGAGGCGCGCGTCGCGCACGCGCGCGGCGAGGAGGCGCAGGGGCTGCAGAAGGGCGTACCTGTCAACTGGGAGGATATCGCGCTCGTCTTCGAGGACGTCAACTGCGGCCGGACGACTATCCCCACCCAGGTCGTCGTGCAGCGCCCACAAGCGGTGCACTGGGACAAGAGCAAGCCTCTGACGGCCGACAACCTCGCGATCCTGAGCGATAAGGACGCCAAGCGGCACGAGAAGGAGGTCCAGGTCGAGGGCAAGAGTCTCGAGGAGGTCTGGGGGGCGGAAGCCGTCGCCATGGTGGCCCGGCGCAACGAGGAGACTCGCAGGTGTCTCGCGTACCGCCGCGGATAGAGCGGATAGATTAGATGCACAGCTCAGCTCATCATAGTTGCATGCAGTAATGTAGTGTACAGTGTGCGCAGTGTTGCGTTGTATCTGGGTTTGGTTGGGTGTTCATGCACAGTTGTTCTTGGTGGTCTTCTCTGCCGATGCTCGGTGATGGAATCTCCACTTCGCTTCAGTCCCTCCTTGGATCTCTCCACGTGGACGAGCGGCAAGACGGTCGCTACGTCCTGCGCCTCCCGCAACCTCTCAAGGGACTCCTCCTCACTCGATGCGATGCTCGCTGGACAGCAACTGCCTCGCGCTTAGCGGTAGTCCCACAACCCATTCTCCCGCTCGTCCTCCTCCCGGCCCTCCTCCGAATCGTGGCTCCACGCGCCGTCCGAGTACGCGTCCTCGAACCCCTCCATGTCCTCGTCTGCATCCTCGTCCTCAGGGTAGTCGTTGCGGTAGTAGTCCTCGTCGTTCGAGTCCTCGTCCGCCTCGTCCTCGGGCTCGCTGTCGGGCGGCGTCGACGGTGGGCTCAGATCCTCGTACCCGAGTAATGCGCCAACGTCGCCAGTCCGCGCATCGGCGGGCATGTCGCGGCAGTTGATGTCGCGGTAGTACAGGTCGTAGACGTACTCGTCGTCTTCGGCGCGGGGTGTCGGCGGCGTCGAGGGCGCGCCAGCGTTCTCCACTGAGGTCAGCTTGTCACTATCGGAGAGCTGCAAGTAACGGGCGAGGCTCGAGGTAGGACAACATCATGCCTTTGCGTACAGGCGCACTCACGCTTCAGGTACTCCTTGAGCATAGGCAGGAACGCAGCCATCTCCGGATCCGCCTCAGCCTCCTCTCTCTCGACCGCCGTTGCGTCGATGAACTGCAGAGCCGAGCGCGCAGCCTCGAGCTCCGCATTGGTGATGACGCGCGGTGGCAAGTTGGGGTCGAATCTAGGCGCGCGGGGCACGACGCGGTACTGCGTTCTCGCCGTCGGCGTGGACGACGCTGATGGGGGAGGTGGAGCTGGGGCAGGAGGAGGCTTGGTGAGTGGGAGGGAGAGGTCGGCGGCGTCGTTCTTGGCTGGTGTCGAGGTGGCGGATAGGTCCTTGGGCGTTCCGTCCATGTTTCTTAAGAGGCCCTCGATGCGGGACTGGAGTTAGCTTGACTGATCCAGAGAGGGACCTTATAGAGGAAGAGGACGAAGTTGTGATCAATACACCGCGCAACGCAAGGGAGCGATGTATGGATACAAGCAGTCACGTCCACGCGACGAGAACCAAACGACGGCGGCGAACAACCCCACAGCTAAACAATGCTGTTCCTTTCGCTCCTTCGCCATCCCGCCAGCCTCCCCCATACCGCGTTCCCCCCCACCACGCACTCACCTTGAGGCTCTCGTACTCCGCACCCTCGCCCTTCCAAGTGTGCGGCACCGTCTCCGCGAGGCGGAAGACGCCTCTCCCCTGTCTTCCGCGCACATCGCGTCGCTTCGCCGCCCGCTCGTCCGAGATGACTGCGATTAGCACGGGGAATTGTGGGTTGTGCGCCGTAAGACCGTAGTGCCTTGACTAGGAGAGCCGAGCAGCTTTCGCACAGGAGGAAGGGAGGAAGGAAGAGGAACTTACCGAGAGACGATAGCGGCGCGTCCGTCGCCTTGCGCTTGATACGCAGCACCGTATACTGTCCTGAAGGTGGGGTTGCTATGGACATTGTCGGTGATGAGGAGTTTAGAGTGATGTTGAAGAAGGAGGTTTGTTTGGTGGCGAAGAAGACGAAGATGACGTCTAGGCGTTCGAGCGGAACCAAATTCTGCGGCTTCGATCTCGATCTCGATCACCTTCCAGAACGTCGCTAGGTCGTCCGGTGTCGGCAATGCATGGCGACCAGCGCCGTCAGCATGCATGTACGGAGCAGAGGCGCGTCGGTGCGAATCCGACCAAGATGCATGCAACTACAGACGCTACCGCTGCGCGCCGTCGCGCCACCCCACGCCGCGGGGGCTCACGACGCCGTCCAGCGTGAAGTCGCTG
This sequence comes from Cutaneotrichosporon dermatis, assembly GCA_020011015.1. NCBI lineage: Eukaryota > Fungi > Basidiomycota > Tremellomycetes > Trichosporonales > Trichosporonaceae > Cutaneotrichosporon > Cutaneotrichosporon dermatis. The sequence continues at coordinate 3,387,366 of JAIGNX010000001.1, read as the reverse complement.
TCGGTGGTGGGCACGATCTCGTCGATGAGCTGCGGTTCCAGAGCCAGCGCCACTGTCGTCAGCTGGTGCAACGCCTTGAGGCTCACTTAACAAAGGCCGCTTCCGCTTGTCGGCGTACGTCGCGAGGAACCTGTCGTAGAACGCCTTGCCGCGTCCCAACTGCTGTCAGCTGACAACGAATATACGTTAGCTCACTCGGTTACAATGCGCATCGAACGCGACGCCCGGGACGAGGATGAGGTCGAGCTCCGGCGCCGACGCGCTCATAGCTGCTGTCAGCACGCCCTTCCAGCGAGCACCTACCGTCCTCCCTCGCCTGTCCCTTGCCCTCCGGGTCCCGCCTCTCCGTCCCCGGATCAAGGATGCCCCACCGGTCTAGAGGGCACGCCTCGAGGTCCGCGGGCGAATACAGCCGCAGCATGTGCATGAGGTTGTCCTCCCCCGTCGACGCCGATGGGGGCAGGTACGGCGTGTACAGCGCCTTCCCTGTCGTCAGCTATTTCGATATGATGCTAGCTCACCGGCCGAGAGGAGGTCGGCGACGATCTCCCCCGTGCGCAGCTCGCCCTTCGCCATCGAGAGGTAGCAGCCGACCGTTTTGGCGTCGCGGTAGAACGGCTGTTGGGAGAGGATGCGCGCGACGGCCGCCGCTGGGTGTCAGCTACGAAGGATAGGGAGAGGGCGTACATTGAGACGCGAGGGACTCGTCGGGGATCTGCCGCAGGGTGCGGAGCATGCTCTTGCGCAGCGCGGCCTTCGCGGCGAACGTCGCGGCCATGTCTGTCATGAGGAGAGGAGGGGCGAGGAGTGAGCGGTGAGATGAGGATGTAAGGTCGTCGAGACGAGTCGCTGAGTCGAGGTCTGATCGAGGGTTGGAGCCCCGTGATTTGTTTTGGCGATGACGGAACGAGATCTCTACAATCTCCAACTTTTGTCCACATCACTCCGAACGACGTCGGCGCTCTTGCTCACACCGTCTAGACGGCTCCGAACGCTCATAACCCCGAGGCTGAGGCTGGTGGACGCGCGCACCATGTCCGACCTCCCGCCGCTCCCGCGCACTATCATCATCGACTACTATGACTCCTGTACGTCCTCGAGTTTACCGGCGTGTCCCGGCTCCACCTCTGACGCCAGATACCAACAACCTCCTCATCCTCTTCACGCAGCTGTACTCCGACGCCGAGGTGTTGCGCAAAGTCGTCGTCATCAAGAGCGACAAGTATGACTGGTGAGTCCGGGCTCCCTCTTACCCTCCTCGGTTCAGCATCACTAACGCCCAAGGGAGACGTTCAAGCGCGATGTCCTGCCCAACACCGACTGTGTCATTCTCTCGCCTGGCCCAGGCCGACCCGACCACCCTGCTGTGAGTTACCATGTCAACCCCGTATGCACTGTGCTGATCCCAGGACATCGGCTTCGCCCTCGAGCTGATTCGCGAACACCCCGTCCCGATCCTCGGCGTCTGTCTAGGACACCAGGCCATCGCCGTCGCCTTCGGAGGCACTGTACGTCCTCCGCTAAGCCCTCGCTCACTCAGATCGTCCACACACCGCAAATCACTCACGGGCACGTCGTCCGAGTCGCCCCCGTCTCCCCTCCTCGCGGCCTATTCGCATCCCCCGCGTTCCCCTCTGACGCCCTGCCCGGCTTCGACGCTGTCGTCTACAACTCGCTCGTGGTCGGCACTGTCCCCGACGAGCTCGAGGTCACGGCATGGTCTGATCCGCAGAACGGCACGGCCACGATCCAGGGCCTCATGCACCGCGAGCATCCGATCTGGGGCGTGCAGTACCATCCAGAGGTAGGCGCCCGCTATGCTTAGCGCTGACAGCAGTCCATATCGTCCACACGCGGTGCCGAGCTCCTGCGCGCCTTCATCCTGAATGTCCACGCATACAACGGTGCCCCTCCCGTCTTCCCGCGCCTTGAGCGCCGGCTCGTCAAGGCGTGCACGTACCGTGTCGCCGCGAGCGCGAGCGCCGCGCCAACACGGGCACCGTCGCCGACCGAGCCGAAGCGTCTTGCGAACTATACCTTGCAGGAGAAGCGGCTCGGAGATCTCGGGAGGCATCGCGAGACTGCAGAGATCTACGAGCGCATTGTGCGCGCCGATAAGGAGCGGATAGGCGAGATCTGGCTCGACGGCAAGAGCGTGAGTCCCAAACCACGGGTGAGCTGACAGCAGCCATCGCGGCCGACCACGACGTCGCTGGGGGCGCCCCGATTCGTGCTCACGTATTCCCTGGCTACACGGACTATCTCCCTCCGCACTCATGCTGGGGTAGAGGAACTCAAATTGCCGCACGGCGAGACGTTTTTCACGTGGCTCAACGAGGCACAGATGACACTCCAAAGCCGCGCGAAGGGAGGGAGCGGCGGCTTCCGGGGTGGATTGGTCGGGTGGTTCACGTACGAGATGAAGGAGGAGAGCTTGGCAGGATATCGTGGCCCCGCGTGCGATGGGGAACGTGTAGACGCCGTTTGGGCATGGGTTGATACAATCTTCGAGCGGCAGGAGGACGGGGAGTGGCTGGTGCGCGGGGTCGTCTCTGACGACGGCGCCGTGGGCGGCAGCGACCTCCTAGACTGGTTGGCAAAGTACGTCACCCTCGGCGTGTCATCCGACTTCTTCGACGCCTACACCGCCAATGTCGAGGGTATCCTCGCGTCTCCACCCTCAGCCTCAGTGACTCCGGCCACCGCGTTCCCCGTTTTCCGACCCCGGATCACTGGCGACGCGCACATGGCGCGCATCGACGCGTGCCGCGAAGCGATCCGGCAGGGCGAGAGCTACGAACTGAACCAGACGACATCGTTCCTCGCCACCCTCGATCCCTCCGACGCATACGCCACATACTTGCGGCTACGCTCGTTCAACCCCGCCTACTACTCGACCTTCATGTCGTTCCCGTCTATTCCGACCCCACGGGGAATGGGCCTGCACGTCCTCTCGTCGTCGCCTGAGCGGTTCCTACAGATCACCGGGGGCGAGATCGAGATGCGCCCGATCAAGGGCACGGCGCGGCGTGTTCTCCCGGGCCAGTGCGTCTGCGTCGACGGGACGGGGTGTGGTGGGGCTCAGAAGGGGAGTGAGGATTGTGTGGCCGAGGCTAAGCGCGTGGACTATGAACGCGGCCGCGCACTGAGCGAGGATAAGAAAGAGCGCGCCGAGAACCTGATGGTGAGTCGCCTGCAAAAGCTCGCTGACACCAGATCGTCGACCTGATCCGCTCCGACCTGCTGTCGTGCTGCGTGCCCTCGACCGTCGTCGTGCCGCAGCTCATCGCGCTCGAGAGCTATGGCGTGCACAACCTCGTCACGACGGTCCGCGGCCGTTTGGCGGAGCATGTTGGCTCCGTGGAGGCTGTCAAGCGCTGTTTCCCGCCGGGCAGTATGACGGGCGCCCCCAAGCTGCGCAGTGTCCAGCTGCTGGATGGGTTTGAGGAGCGGTATCCCCGCGGCATCTACTCTGGTGCTCTGGGATACTTCTCGCTGTGCGGGAGTGCGGATTTGAGCGTGGTGATTCGGACGATGGTGTTGGAGGGTGAAGGTGAGTGCTGCGGCTCCATGATGGGACTGCTGTGAGAGAGCGACAAGGGGTGGAGCAGGTGGAGAGCAGGACGTTGAGGGCGCCAATAGAGTTGAGAGCCCCGCTACCTACATCAGAACCATGCTGACACCAGACCTGAGCATTGGCGCCGGAGGGGCCATCACCTGGCTCTCGGACCGCGCCGAGGAATGGAAGGAGGTGCTGACCAAGGTCCAGAGCGTGGTCGGGCCTCTGGAGGGCGTGTAGGGTGTTGTCGAGAGTAGCACTCGGGAGGTGGGAGGTAGAGCTAGAGCATCGATCATGGCCAGCAGTGAACGGACATAGCGTTGGGCATGACACTGCTGCAGTGGAATAGCTAGGAAATCAAGTAATTGCAAGTAGACGACGGATCTTGGGGTATCGGATTATGCACATCTCTACATCTAGTTATTTGGTTCCAGGGCGTCGGCAACGTCGGCGAACGCCGCGCCGAGCGGCGATGTTGGTGCCTCGGCTGATGACGCATGACCGCCGAAGTTATCGGGGATGGATGGCCGCGGGACGCCAACTTGGAGCCATCTCTTGTCGACAACGTCTCTTCTCTTTCTCTCTTCACCTTCGTCTTCGTCGTTTCTCTTTCCACATCTGTCCCACTCTCGCTATCGCTGTTGTACACGCGCTCTCGCCGAATTCAAGCCCCCAATCCCGTTGACACATCAATTCCTAGCTCTGCCCTCGACACACCTCATCAACTGTCCTTGACCACCTCCTGCCCCCGCCGCATAGTGATGGACCACACCTCCGGCCCGCTCGTCACGGCCGTCGGCCTCGCCACCCTCCTGTACTCGGAGTACTCCGACTTCCGCCCCGGCGTGTGGATCTGCAAACCCCTCGCCTCCCTCGGCTTCCTCCTGACCGCCTCTCCCTCTCTCTTCGCCTCTCCCTCTCCATCCCCGTCCCCTGCTCAACCACCTCCAAGCAAGCCGAAGGGACACCGGCACGCGCCCGTCTTCCGCTCCACCTCTCCTCCCCCGCCCACCGCCAAGTCAATCTTCCGGAACACGCTCTTCTCCTCCCTCGCGCTGTGCGCGCTCGGCGACGTCCTCCTCATCCCCTCGGGCTCCTCGCCCTTCTTCTTCAAGGCCGGCCTGTTCGCCTTCCTCCTCGGCCACCTCGGCTTCGCCGCCGCCTTCGCGCAGCGAGACATCGACCCCAAGACGACGGCCTTCGCCGCCGCCGCCCAGGCCGCGTTCGGCAGCTTCGCGTGGCGCTGGCTCAGCCCCGTGCTGCCCGAGAGCGAGCGGCTGCCCGTCGCGCTGTACATCGGGGTCATCTGCGCGATGGGCGCGACGGCCATCGGCGGCGCGAAGGGCTGGATGGCGCCCGAGGAGATCGGAGGCGGGAGCGCCGAGGAGAGGGCGAAGAAGCGCGACAAGGCCAAGTGGAGAGCGGTGGTGCAGGTTGCCGGCGCCCTGCTCTTCCAGGTCTCGGACCTGTGTGTTGCCAGGCAGCAGTTTGTGGTCAAGGACTTTGTCAACCCCCTCATTGGGCTCCCGCTTTACTATGGCGCAACGACGCTGCTGGCGACTCTGGCGTGGCCGTGAGTGTCTTCGCCGGGGGTACCGGAGCGCGGCTGACACCAGTTGATGACGAGAGAGTCGGGACTGGACGTTCAGATGAGTCGGATCACGCGACTCGATCGTGACCGCTAGGTATAATAGTAACGGCTGGTATGTAATGCATATGCGATGTCCCTGCATCGAGCCTGGAACGGGGATAGGCTCGTCTGCACATTGGACAGCTGGCGTTTCTCATCGTTGCTCCGAATCCACCGCTCGCTCAAAAGCAGCCCAAAAGTCGACTGGCATACCCACAGCACTTGGAAGAGAGTCGAGCCGGAGCCAATGCCATCTACATCGCAATATACAGTTGTCTACATGTGAAAGAGTCTTGTCGCAAGAACGCGGGCGTGTATGTATCAGAGACATAAAATCATTATCTAGCACGTCAGTTGAACTCTTTTCCGGGCCGACGCCGCAACGAGCTCGACTGCTGTCCGACGCCGCACCCCGAGACTCACCTACTCGAAAGCCCGCTCGAACGCCTCCCCAATAACTTCGAGCTGCCCCTCCCCCGCCCCCACCGTCGTCACATACGCGCGCTCATAAGCCAGCGCGTAGGCCTTCGGCACCCGCTCCTTCCACCACCCCGGCAGCGGCTTCCCCAGCGCCTTATGCTCGAGCACATCGCGCGCACGCCGCCGCATCCCCGCGGCCGCAGCTAGCCCGAACGCAAGCTCCGGGCTCACCTCCCCGGCCCAGACGGCGAAGACCGCGCGCTGGATCAGTGCGTCCAGCGCATACGTCGCTTCCCACTTGAGCAGGAACTCGACGAGCAGGAAGGCGTCCGAGGGGGGTAGGTACTCGAAGGCGACGCGGCCGAGGCGCGCGAGGTTCGAGAAGGGGTCGAGGACGTTCCAGTTCTCGATGCGCGCGTCGCGGAGGTGCACGGTGTCGCCTTGCGCGGCGAGTTTGGGTCTGGCGTCAGTGTCTGCGGTGAAGCTGGTGGGTGGGTGAGGAAGGGGGACGTGCAGATCAGAAGCGCCGAAGGGTGCCTCTCCTCTTGGGATATCTGGAGTACCAGCCGCTGGTGCAGTCTCTACGGCCGCAGTTCGTAGGGCTGCCCAGACGGCAAGCTGCGGCGACAAGCGGGGTAGAACAGGGAACACAGATACGCACGCCGCCTTCTTCAGCTGGGCACGAGTGAAGATGTAGAACGAGCCGTGGGGTGTGATGAGCTTGATCGTGGGCGGTGTGGGCATGGGCATGTTCGCGTGTGTGAGGGGTAGTGTGGACCGCTGCTTCACGTGGGTCGTGTGGAAGCACTCGGGGTGTAGAGGAGGAGAGATGGGCGAGAGACCGTTGAGTGGTGTCGCGTTGTCGTGCAGGCGCTCCGGGTGGCCAACTACGACGCGAGATAAGGTGAGGTTCGGCTTGGGGACGAGGCGGAGGTGAAAGCGGAAGGAAGTGAGGTGGAGAGGAGGTGAGGGGCGGAGAGGTCGTTGGGGATACTGAAGTGTCGAGCGCGACGTGGTAGAGAGATGGGCGAGGCGATGAGTGATGAAAGATGCGATGGTCGATGTCGATGCGAAGAGGGGGATGTGATGAGCGTAGGGGGTGTGATCGTGCAACTCTACTTACCTGGTCTGTGCGTTGGGCATCGACCATTGTCCTTTCACCCTTAAGACGTCTCGCTTCATTTGACCATCTCTCCCTTATCGCCCAAAGTCCTTACTCCTACATGGATGCGTATCCCCTCAGTTTTCTCTATTTCGACGATCGAGGCGAGTTGGAGGTTGTAGGTTTGACCGACGGGGCTGATGCGAGATGCGAGGTTGACGAAACGCGATGACACTGGACGTTAGCGCGCCAAGGAAGCGAAACCCGTCGCAAGTCGTCCGGAATGCGATGATGGCCTCCCTGATGGTGCGGGCTGACCACGACTTACTGCAATACTCGTGGTCGTTCAACCCAGTATCTGATATCTGACGGCAGACGGGCTCTCCATAGTAATGGTCGCAGGCCGTTCTGGTATTGTGGGGGCCGAGAAGAGCGCTCTCGATGCTGCTCAGGTGTTTTGTCCATCCTGACATTCCTCTCCAATCCCTTCCTGGTGACGCACTCACTCAACGCCCGGCACAGTCTTCAAGTTGTAACTTGTGCTCACAACAACCCACAGCGCGCCAACGAAGCCGCCCGGCTCTTGAGGGAACTGCCATTCCCCCGTAATCCTAGCGAGATCGGGTGACGCAAAGGTGAGAGCAGCGCGCTTTCGAGAGCCACGCTCAGCGGATGTCCACATGGCCGAGGCAGAACGTGAAGATGAGTGATAGGGCCATGATATGCAGAGAGGGAGTTGTTACGACGTGCAAGAGATGGTCGGCATTGGACGTTAGGTTGTCGTTGATGACTGGTTGTTCACTATTAGGTCCTCCCTACAGCTCGGCTTCGGCGTCACCTTACTCTCGTGAACTCCTTCCGATCTCCGAGCTGAAGCTCCCCTGCACAACCTCGGAGCTCTGATAACGGTTACCGTAACGTCGGAACCCCAGAAGATAATGCATACCCCATCCCCTCCCCCACTCTCAGCCTCGACACTCGACTGCGCTCCCCCAATCTGGTGGCCAACCTCCACCTCGGCCTCGGGCCGATCACGTGACCTCCCTCACCCAACGATCCTCGGTGGGCATCCGCGAAGCCGTTCGAACCCCTCATTCTCCATTCCAACCCTCGGTCTTCACCTTAGTTCATCACATCTACACATCGTCAGACAGTCCACTGGCGGGACAAGCGACGAGACAGCCACGATGTCCGATGAGGAGCCCTTCGACGAGGTGGTCTACGAGACCCGGGCCCCCGTGGATGCCCCGTCGCGTAAGTTCTACAGGCAATGATAGTGTCCTGATCCCAGGTCCAAAGGTGCTGACGGCAGGCGCTTGTGTAAGTTCTGGAACTTGCTCGGTCGCGCTGTAGGCGTCGACGTGGGCATGACCCAACAGGGAGTCTGCGCTGACGACAGGACGCGTGTCGCAAAATGAAGATCAAGTGTATAGACAAAGAGAAGCCACCGTGCAAGCGGTGCAAGCAGATGAAGATCCCGTGCCGGTTCGTGATGGGTCCGATGCCGCGGCAAGTGCTCGAGGAGACGGAGGCGACCAAGTCGTGAGTGAGCGTATATTAGATCTGACTAGCTAACCACAGCCGGCTGGAAGAACTAGAGGGACACGTCTCGGGCATCTATAAGAAACTCGACCAGATGACGGACGTGCTGTCCCGCCTTGTGCCCGCGACGACACCTGTTGAGACCGTGTCCCCACTTGTCCCCAGTACGTTCTCGGCCTTACCCTCCCTCTGACATCCAGATGACCACGGACGAAGACATCCCGGCCACCCCGGGCGCACCGAGTCGTACGAACTGGGGCCAGAGTACCCGAGCGCGGGGCCGTCGAACTCCATGACGCCATGGTCGGACTCGAGCGGGCCACCCACGGGCCCAGGTCCGCATCCACCGCGCCCCTTCGATCACCGGCACAGCCACGGCCCGCACAACCCTCTCCCCCTCCACCAGCCCCAGCCCCAGTCACTCACCCACGCCCACCCACCACCGTACGGTATCGGACACGCACACCCGCACACGCACGCGCCGCAAATAAGCCACGAGCGCGAGCAGCAGCTGCCCGTGCGCACGCGCTCGTCGTCGCCGCTGAGCCACGACGATATGCTGGAGGCCGCTGCTGAGGGCGAGCCCTTTCGCCACTTCACCAAGCAGGAGGAGGACGCGCACATCCTGCGCGATGGCGGGCCGGTCCCGCCGCCCGTGCGGAAGCGCAAGCGGCCAGCGGCGGCGAGCGAGGGAGATGAATGGGAGCAGAGCCCGATCCGCGAGCGCGGCGACCTGCTCGCCCATTCTGTTGACCCGATCACGACGGGCATGCTTGCCGAGGACGAGGCGAGGCTCTTGTTCGACAGGTTCTTCAAGTACTCGCATCCGTTTGTCCCCGTCTTCGACCCCAAGGAAGACACCTTTGAGAAGTGAGCTGATCTGCCTCATAACAGCGCTGACGCCAGGATGCGCCTCAAGTCGCCACTGTGCATGACCGTGATCCTCATGGTAGCATTGCGCCACCGCGAGGCGGCTGGCGCGCCGTCCCAACTCTCCATCCAGCTCAAAGACCAGGCAGAGCACATGGTCAAGCTGACCTTGTTCTCCCCTGTCGCTACCCTTGAGACGGTACAGGGCCTGACAGTGTTGGTGCACTACTCAGAGCACGCGTGGCGGACGTGCTGCCATGCAACGGCGCTAGCCGTCGATATGCGCCTCTACCGCTGTCTGCCGTATCTGCACAAGATCCGGACAGCGAGACACCCTAACCGACTCCTCGAGCGGCAGCGGCCTCTAGTCGCTGGTGCTCGCGTGTGGCTTGCAGTGAGTCCGACTTATGTAGGACACGCGTCGCTAGCTCCATTGTGTGATAGCAGCTGACCCCAGCTCATGCGCCTGTCCTATGAGATGTCATTCAACCACTCGCTCCCGATCCAATTCAACTCGCCGCACGGCAAGCGAACGCAGTACGCGCGCGATCTGCTCGACCACCCGCTGTCGAATCTCAACGACTCGCGCTTAGTCACTGCATGCGAGATGTGCGAGCTGCGCGAGATTCCCTTCCGGCCGCACGAGAGCTTGGCGAGCCAGGACCAGAGCGAGGTCGACCGCCTGGTGCGCATGGCCAACCGCGGGATCCACGAGCTGTACGACTACTGGCTTGGATACTACCGTGAGTGCGGTGTGAGACCGAGTCTTGTTCGCTTTAAGCCCTACGAGTTCTATTTCCATAGTTGTGCTCTCTATAGCTCCCACAAGCATCCCGCCCACACACTCGCTCACACCAGAACGCCTCGGCCTCCCGAACGACCACTTCCTCCGCATCGAGTTGGACAACCAGAAGGCATACTGCATGTGAGCTTCAGTCACCCAGAGCCTCAGCTCACCACAGCATGTACACCAACTCGCCAGCATGGTACGGCGTGTACAAGAAGGGCGATATCCAGCGGCTCAACCCCGAACGCCAGGCGTGGGTCGCTGAGGCGATGCGCAGCGGCGCGTTCCTCGTCTCGTGTCTCGCCAACAAGCGGCTCGAGAAGGACTCCGAGTTCGGCAACCACGGATACTACGTCGGTATCGTTGCGACGGCACGCTACCTCATCCGCATGTGCGAGCTGTTACCGTCCGCGTGCGACATGCAGGAGATCAGTCTCAACATTGACAAGCTTCTACTGAAGCTTCCCGTCTGTGAGTGGCCGAAGGATAGAACCAAGCAAGGCCCAGAAGCGGCCAAGCTGAACCTCACCTCTTCACGTACCTTTGTTGCTCGTACTTGCTCACACCAGTCGCCGCCGGGCCGTTCGCCGACGGCCTCCGCCGCACGCTGCGCAAAGCCCGCGAGCAGGGCATTCTGCCATACACGCGCATCTCCGAGGCCGCCTCCGTCCCCACCACCACCGAGACCGCCGCCTCCCGCCGCGCCTCCGCCGTCGCCGCCACGCAGTATCCCGGCTTCAACCCGTTTCCATGGCAGGACCCCGTCCAAGCGTTCCAAGTCACGCCGCCGCCCGCCGCGTCGGGGACGCACCCCGGCTCGGGGCCCGGCTCGAACACCGGCCCGTCGCCGCTCGAGTCGGCCAACCTCCTCCCGGCCGATGCGGGGGCTTGGCCGGACGAGTTCAATCTCGCCGCGTGGTTTCCCAGCTCGGAGGATCCGGGGATCAGCGTGGACATCTCGGCGCTGGACGCGGATATGGCCAATTGGTTCCCGGCCGCGCCGCAGGTGTGGCCGCAGGAGTATGCGCCGGAGTCGGGATAGGGTGGGGTGTTGTCGCTAGAGGGTAGAGTCTTCATAGAGAGACCGGTGGGAGGACACTTCTCCGGTCTTGTGATATGCATACGGCCTTGTGTAGGCCTGAGGCTTTCGAACCACGCCCAGCACGACCTAGAGATCTGCAGTTTCTCAACCCGGTGTGCATTTGTAGCCATCTTCACACCGTCTCTTCACATGCGACAGAGTAGACCATTCTTTTAGACTCAACATCTCTCCTCATTAACCAGAACACCTGCGAAGAAGCCACCATGTCATCCCAGTGGACCACCGGCGACCTCGAGATCGTCTCCTCCGACGGGCAGCATTTCAAGGTCGACAAGGCCGAGCTCGCTCAAGCGAGGTAAGCCGTCCCTCCCTTCCCAGCTTCTCCAGTTCCCCTTCCCTCCACCCCTCGTGCCCCTCTCCCCCCTATGGCTCGCTAACCCCAGTCCGGAGCTCACCAAGACCTCACGGATCACCCTCACCGAGCCCTTCGAGCGCGCCCTCATCGTCGAGGCCTACCTCTCCGTCCTCCTCACCGAGTCGCTCGACCTCTCCGACCTCCCCCCTCGCGCCGTGTTCGACCTATACGCCTTCCTCGCCAAGTGGACCGTCCCCTTCTCCGACTATCCGCACGACTACACCGCGTTCCTGTGCAGCCTCGTGGCGGACAACGCGCGCAACGGCGAATGCGCACCATCCCTCGCGTTCGCGCTGACCGCCCTCCGCCGCGACGAGGAGGCTGCTTATCGCCTCCTCAACGAGGAGTGCGGGTGGCCGTGGACGGTTCCGCAGTGGATGGCGGAGAAGATGCCCGAGCGCTGGGTGCGGGCTTATGCCGAGGCGAAGATGGAGCGCCAGCGGGGGCAGGGGATGGCCCTCGGAGGGTCGTTTCAGAAGCGTATGGCGAGATGAGGTGGTGAGTGAGCTCGTTGGCTGTGCGCTTGGCTGACGGGCAGATTGACACTATCCCGGTTGGCGATGGCCAACAAATGTTCTAAGATTCTAAGGCGTTCGAGACTCGCTCAGCTGTGTCCATAAACATACACTCTCGTCCCTTTCTACTGTACGTATGGCCATCTTTCGCTTTCTCATGCCACCTCTGCGAGCTCGCCGCTTGTACACAAAACTATGTATACAGTCTCATCGCCTCTCTGGCCTTTCTCCATCGCCACTATGGGTTCCTCTCGGCCACTGCAAGACGTGGGGCGCCATTCAATTGTTGCCTTGCGGTCAACTTTACCGCCGTGTGAGCCACTCACCTTCTCCTCTGTCCCACCGAGCTCTACCTCCGCCGCTCCGCCCTGATCTCCTCCAGCCGCCTCATCGCCACCCACACCTCGCTCAGCGTCTCATGCGGCTCGCTCCACCACGTCTCCGGCAACACGCCAAACCCCCTCCCCGCCGCGCCAATAGCCCTCATCGACCTCGCCCAGTACGGCAGAAAGTCGCGCACCAGGACCCACACCCAGTCGCGCCCTCTGCGCGGGAGGCAGCTGAACGCGACCACCTTGCCGGCGGTCGAGCAGGGCGCGTACGTCACAGCGCAGGTTTCGCACGCGTCGAGGGTGAGAGTGAGCCACAGCTGGTGGCCGAGGTACTCGTGTTCGTCGTTGTGGTTCGCGTCGTCCCAGTGCAGCTCGGCCTCTGAGACTGACGCGGGGGTTGAGAGGGCGCGCAGGCGGGGCTGGGGGAGACGGCAGGGAGTGGGTGGGGTGCGGGCGGCGCAGTTCGCGCAGCAGTTGGCCGTGGGAGGGGTATACTCTGGTGTCAGTGAGGGCAAGAAGATGAGACGCACTGTAGGTCAGGCCGCGCGAGTTGGGCACCACGTCCAACGGCAGACTCGCGATGATGTCGAGGGTCCCCTGGTGGATCTTGTTCTCGAGCGTCTTGATCGTAAAGTTGGACATCGCGGTGTTGTCGTGTTGTGGCTGGAGGGAGGCTGTGCTGGAGTGGGGAGGGAAGGAGGGAAGAGCTCAGAACCACAGAGAACCAGCCCGGCCCCTGCGGATAGATGGCGTGGACGTAGTTGAGGATAGGTAGTAGAAGTAACAAGATGTGGAGTACCAAGGTGGGAATGGGGATGGTGTAATATCAGACGAGCGCGATTCCTCTCCTCGCGCAGCGCCGGGTCACTTGGCGCCCTCGAGCTATCGATCTCGAGTTGAGCGATTGGCCCAGGTGCAACGACACACCGACCGCAATCACCCAACTGGCGCTTCTTACATCCCTGGGAAGGAGAGAGAAGAGGTTGAACAGCACACACGACCTCAGAAGTTGTTTGGATCTGTGAGGAATCTTCTGTTGGAATATGGGTACAGAGGTGGTGTGGAGACTGTTAGATTGTGGATTCACCGAGCTACAAGATCTCAGCGGCCTGTGCTGAGTGACTTCCACGCCTCGGAGCGCCGCCCCCCCTTCCCATCGGCAGATCCGATGCCGCTCTACATACGTGACGGCGAAAGAGTCGAATGCCCCTTTCAGAACGTCGAAAGTGTGCGAAAGTGCATTTCCACGAGGTGCAAGTGGTCGAATATGACTTTCGGCGAGCCCAATTTCATTTCGAAACGTTCGAATTCTCGGCCAATCTCATCGCACATTTCCGACAACAACGAGCGGAAGTAGCGGTCAATGGCAAGGCGACGTGCGGCGCTTCGGACGATATACATCATTGCGGAACATGGATATCTGCAGAATGGAGGCTATGGACATCTAGACCGCCTGGGGCTTCCGAGGTGTGAACCTGGCCATCAGCTCTGAGGGCAATCGCCCCGTGCTCACCGCAGTCTGCGAGGACGGTTTCCCACCCGTCGTTGCTGGATCCTAGAAGCTCGGCGTGCCCACAAGAGCCTCGCTGCTGTCAGCTCCCAGCCAGCAGCTCACTCACTACTTCTCCGCCCGCTCGCTCGCGTCGGCCCGCGCCAGGCTAAGCCGCGACGCCGCATCCCACGCGTCCCCGAACACACGCGTCGGCACGCTCTTCTCCATCACATGAGGCATCGGCACCTCATCCCGTACCAGTGGCACGCGCGTATCCAGGGCACTCAACAGCGCCCACCGCCGGATCCCGTGGTCGTGCCCGGCATTCTCGATGAACTGGATGCTGGCGGAGTTGAGCCCGCACGGGAGGTCGAGGAAGGCGCACCGCTCGCACCGCGAAAACATGAGGATGAGCTTGCGCGCCTTGTCGGGTGCCGAGCGGGTCGTGATCGCGCGGACGACGGGGGCGGAGACGTGGCATGAAGTGGACGTGTCGTGGCAGGTCGTGCAGCGGTAGAGGTCACGGACGGACCAGGCTGGGGTCAGCGCAAGGTGGAAGGGTGATGGAGAGGGGGCTTACCGTACTTGGGCCCTTGGAGGCCCAGGACGCGGGTGAAAGACAGGCTTTCGAGGATGGGAGGGAGGGACTGGTCGAGCTTGTTCTGGACGTAGACGGTGTTGTTGGGTGAGGAGGAGAGCTGCGTGGTGGTCATTATGCTGGATCGTGGCGAGGCTTGTTCGGTTACTGGCGTCTGAGAGGGATAGGAACGAGCCGCTTCAAGCGACGACTAGCTTAAGGATGGAGGGAGTAGTATTGTAGTCGTGGAAGGTGGATACAAGAGAGAGAAGTGGTGTTGTTGTGACAGAAGGATTGTTGTTGATGTTTGTTTACCTCGTGACGGTCTGTGCAACGCCGCTCGCGCCGCTCAGAACCTCGCACCTTGCCACCATGGCCTATCTCGATGAGCACAGGAGGCCGCTGTCATCCCTGTCATCCCCCTCGGACTTGCAGTCTCCCCCGGTTGTGGCCTTCGGACCATCCCTCATGACTTGTGCCAGGAGAAGGGCACAGAATCCACACGGTACACAGGTGGCCATTGTGCTTCTGCTCGCTGTCGACACGGTCGTACAGTACTAGCAAACATGGTGGGAATGGGTATCTCGTCTGCATCTGGTATCTCTCCTAGGCGTCTCCAATGGTCCATCCTTAGTCATCTCGGTCCATTGTCCACAGCCATCCCCATCACTGACGAGCCTCCTTGTCATACTTCCTTTGCGTCAGCGCCACCCTCCCGCCCCAACCCACCTAGCAAAGCTAACCCGCTCCGCGGCCTCCCACGCATCGACCAGCGCCCGCTGCACGCCCGCAGGAGGATCTACAACGGCCGCCTCGCCCAACCGCCCCACGACAACTCCAGCGGTATACGGCATCCGCTCGCTCCGCCCCATATCGGACAGCAGGAGGTCTGTGAACATCCACCAGACGCCGTCGTACTCGCGCTGCCATTTGAACAGGATGGAGTACCCGTCCAGGCTGCACCGGTAGCCCCAGAAGGCGCACCGGTCGCACGGGGCGGGGAGGAGCTCGAGGCTGGGGTGCTCCCCCTCCCCTTCGCCATCGAGGTTCGATGACGTGGAGGGAATGCCGTGCGACATGAGGGCGATGGGGAGGGGAATGTAGCAGGTCGTGCCGAGGGCGCGGCAGGCGGCGCAGCCGTCCCCAGCGGGAAATGCCCAAACTGAGAATCAGCTGGCTCTCAGAGAGGAGGAGAGCGACGTACGGTGGTCCAGAGAGGACGAGGTTGGGGAGGGGGTGAAGCCTAGCCAGAGGAGGATGGTGGTGAGGGCGTGGTGGAGCTTGGCCTCAGCGCGGGCGACCATCGAGGGCGTGGGGGACTTGAACAGCACGCCCACCGCTGACGGCGACATGGAGTAGAGCAGAAGACGTGGATGGTGTGTTTGAGCAGCAGACGGGAATGAGGTTGGCGAGGGTCTTGGAGTGTGTTTGGAAACTGATGGGGGCTGATGAGACGGAAGACGAGCCATACATCACTCCTCGCACTCTGGACTCATCACTGATAACGACAAGCAGCCAACAGCAGCCAACAGCACTGCTTCGTCATGCCATGGGTATATACTCGCTCCTCGTCTATGCGCTACGTTTCAGGTATGTACAACATGCTGCTGTATTACAGAGGGCCATGATCGACCACACACTCACCACACGCTCACGGGTGCCCGAAATCTCCCCCGCCAAGCGCACAATCCCACCGCTCCCACATCGGCTTCCCGGCATTCGCAGCGTTACACGCGTCCATACGCCCAACGTGAGTCTCGAAGGCGAGGGATGTGTGGGCGCCCGTTCGGTGGCTGTTCCAATCAGCGAGACGTATGAAAGGCCGCTGGACTCACTTGGCGGCGCCGACCGAGCTGCTGTTCCTCTCCCCGACATGAGCCTTGCCGGCCATCCTACCGAGTTGCAGACGCTGTGCCGCCTCCCACGCGTCCGAGAGCGTCGTCCCAAGCTCCCCCAAGTGGACATCATGGACGGCGCTGAGGGACGACTGTGCCAGCCCCCGCTCGATAGGGCTTGCCTCCCCGGTCGAGACGTACGACGACGACCAGGAGCCGAGCGAGCCCACCCCATCCGTGAAGACAATGTGCGCAGCCGTGAAACTGCATTTGTCACCAGCCTTGCAGTGGCCGGCCGTGGCAAGGGCGTGACACCTCTCGCAAGCCGAGAGACGCAGGACGACTTCGCGCCGGTCGTCAAGTGGTGCTCTGAGTCTGGTTGGGATCGCCAGGACCTGGGGCGTCGCCAGGTGGCAGGTCGTTCCCAGTGGGTCGCAGGAGCTGCACTGGACAGCGGGATGGTGCCATTCTGGTATCAGCGGTGGTTGCTAGCTGGCGCACGGAAGGAGCCCGGTGGCGAGTGTGGGAGACGATGGAAGCCAAGGGCTTGCAGGATGGCGGTGAGGGCAGTTTCGAGCTTGGTTTCTGCGTTCATGGTCGTGGGTAAGAGGTTGAGATAGTCAGTACAAGCTGCTACGAGTTGAAGTACGAGCTGAAGCTCTTGTACAACTGTCTATCTCCCCTCCAGAACGGAATCGCCCCTCCGAACACTCCCTCGCTTTTCTATACTGCGCGTCATGGGGCGCGCGAACTGTGACGCCGAATGAATTGAGGAATGCGCGTCCGCCTGTGGAATGGAGGAGGCGTGGCGTTCATCAGTCAGCGGAGGAAGCCTGATGTAAGCCGTCTGAGTCATGTTGGTGGTAGTCCGATAAGAAAGTGCTCAATCCCAACCTCCTTCATTCGTAGCGGTCAGCAAGCTTGCATGGTGATCCGCTATGCCGACTCACCCGTCCACTCGGCCGTAGCAACGGCATGGAGGATGCATAATCTCGGCGTCACCGAGTTGCCCGATAATTAACAGGTACACCAAGCTCCGAGATGCCCGACGCCGCTCCCGGAGAGTCCAGACTCTGGCCGACAGGTATCTCCGGAATTTGCCATTGGACTCCCTTGGCCTTGCCCTCAACTTGCAATACTGCCCACATCTCTTATCCTTGTTTCCCCCACTTCCTCAGTTCCCATATCCTTAAGTCGCACCTCTGGACGCCAGTGTACGTCTGCTGCCTGCGATCTGACGTTCCGTCTCTGCCTGTTCTGTGTGCTGTGTCTCTGTCCGTTCTCGTCGTTATGACCACCCCTGCCTCGCCCTCGAGCCCTATCCCCAGCCCCAGTCCCGTCTACAGTCCGTTATGCGAGTCCCCCACGCCCACCGTGTCCGCTTCCCACCCCGCCCTCCCCTCTCTGCTCCACGATGCGTCCGTTGCCGCGCCCTCGTCTGCCGCCTTCCCACCCTCCGTGCCCGCTCCAGTTCCCGCAGACTCTAAAGACGAGTCCAAGCTCACGCCCTCCAAGCCTTCCTCCCACCCGGGACAGGCAGAGGTAACGGGGGACGATGTGGGCCCGCCGCCGGACGGCGGGCTCGACGCATGGCTGTGTGTCATGTCGGCCATGTTCCTGCCCTTCTGCATCTTCGGGTTCAGTGAGTACCTCCTATCTTGCCTATCTTGCCTCGCTGACGGCAGTTATGAGCTTTGGACAGTTGCAGGAGTATTACCTCGCCCACCAATTGCAGGGGTACGATAAGGCGACAGTGGCGTGGCTGGGCTCCGTAGTCTCCTTCGCTGAGTTCTCCCTCGCCATCTTCTCGGGCCGCTTCTTCGACATCCATGGCGCACGCCTGCTCGTCGTCGGGTGCACTGTGCTGTCTTTCGCCGCTATTGTCGGCCTTGCCTGTGAGTCAACCATTTTTCTTGTGCTTTGTGTTTTCACACGCATCCGACGTTCTCCGGCCAATTCTCACCCACCCGCTCTTCCCACCCTCCCACCTCCGACCGAGCTTTGCCGAACCTCTCCGTGCGCCGTTGACACCAGTCTCGACGCAGTATTGGCACTTCCTCCTGTCGTTCATCGCCTTCGGCGTCGCAGGCTCGTTTGCGTACGCGCCCTCTGGCGCCGTCGTCGCCCACTGGTTCCTGCGGCGCCGGAGCACGGCCATCGGCATCGTCATCACCGGCTCCGGCATCGGCGGCATCATTTACCCCTTCATGCTGGAGGAGATGTTCAAGCGGCTCTGTAAGTCAGCCCATGCATGTACTAGTCGCTAACGTTAGCGTACCGCGACACGATGCTCATTATTGGCGGGTTCAACTTCGTGCTTATGCTCCCCGCGTGCTTCTTCATGAAGGGGCGCCTCCCGCCCCGCGCCCCGCCTCCGTGGAGCGACGTGCGCAAGCCATGGACTGAGCCGCCCTACGTCTTCCTCGTCGTCGGCGCGCTCCTGTACGGCATGAAGTGAGTGTCTCCCCAACCGCCGCTGCTCTCCCTTGCGAGGCTGACGCCCAGCATCATGTCGCCGACATTCTCCGCACTCACGTACGCAGAGTCTAACAACGTTCCGCCGCACATCTCGGCGTACGCCATCGCGATCGCGCAGGCCGGCTCCGTCGTCGGCCGCCTCGGCTCCGGCTTCCTCGCCGACGCGGTTGGCGTCATGAAAGTGTGGTGCTCGATCGGCTTCGCGTCCGCCGTCGTCATGTTCGCCCTCTGGACACCCTCCGGGATGGGCACTGCTCCGACCATCATCGGCCTCCTGCTCTGGGGCGCTCTCAATGGCGGCTGGTTCACACTGGCGGGCAGCGCTACCGCGGCAGTCTCGCCCCTCTCCGAGACGGGAATGCGGTTCGGGATGCTCATTACGTGTCTCGCTGTGCCGTCGCTCGTCGGGCCGGTCATTTCGGGCGGTAAGTGCGGAGGGAGTGAGAGGGTGCATGGGCTGACAGCAGCGCTGGTGACTGCGGCTAACGACAAATTCACGTATGCGGGCATCTACTGTGGCGCCATGTTCGTCGTATCGGGTGTCGTGTCGAACGGTATCCCCGTTTATCGCTGGCTGCGCCGCTGGCGGTCGACTGGTGACGTGGAGAAGGCGGCGGTTGAGCCTGCTACACCGTCTTCCGTTGAGACCGCGTGGGGTCCGGAGGCGACGGCGGGTGTCTCCAAGGGCATGGACGGACCTCAGCCTGTCGAGAAGGCTATCGAGTCGCCCGCCGTCGACGGCGGAGACAAGCTGGGGGGTGTTAAGACTGTTTAGAGAGGGGCTGAACGAGTGGTGGGCCACCACAAACGGACTTTTGTCACGCTACTTGGGATTACTTGTGTTGATACCATTCTAGACATTGTAGATCACCGTCTATCTGCATGCACTTTATCATCTTCAAGGACATCATCGTCCTGCTTCTCTACTGCTTCTGACGGTCACCTCGATCTCCAGCGCCACTCACCGTCACGTCGACGTGCTTCGACCCCACTGACGCCAGGAAAGGACAAAGCCTCGCCCTTCGCGCTATGACACTCGCACTGACCGTCTAACCCAACACCCTTCTTCCACTGACAACCCGCCGTCACCGCACATCATCCTCGGACGCCTCAGAACCCCATGCTCACTCGAATCCCCCTCGATCCCCTCTACTCTCGAAGGCCGCCGATGGCGTCGGCCGCCACTCAGCCACCACTCCGCCCGCCATCCATGTTTGCCCCCCACAGTGTTGACCCGCCTCGTGGCCGAGGGATACGCGCCTTTTGTTGTCTGCAAACATGCTCACTCCACAACACTCCCCTCCTCTCTTCTCTGTCTGCTCCTCTCTCGACTTGCATCCAGATAACAGTAGAGTCGTCGACAATGCGGCAGCGCGGCGCCTCAGCCCCGCCGAGCCAGTGGTCGCAGGCCCACTTGCAGCCTGGTCTCCTCCGCGGACCCCCTCCCCATCCCCTCGCCCATCCCCTTGTCCAACCTGGCCAGGTGTACCCACCTCAACCGTCGTCGTACTACCCTCCATCGTCTTATCCTCAATCTCTTCCTCCTGCCCCTTCTACACCCCGCAGCAAGGAGGCAGGCTCCGCCCTCCCCAGCACGCCCAACCACGCCCCCAACCCCGACGGAACTGACGGAGAACAACGCCAGAGCCTGCGTGAGTCGCTTCAGAACAATGGCGTCTAACCCCCTAGCCCACGGAATGTTCTCCAGCTCGGACGCGCCGAAAACCCCTGCGCCCAACGCGCATGCTCGCCACTCCCTCCCCCCTCGTCCCCTCAAAGCCCCAGAGACCGTCGCCGAGGCCGCTCAAGGGGGTGGGCGGGGGACGATCCGCCCCGTCGCCTCCTCTGGCCCCGACGCGCAGGCGGAGTACCACCGCTCCCCCGTGCCGTCTATTAGCCCAGCTTACGCCCGGCGCCTGGCCAAGCGGTCCGTCACGCCTCCCCTCCCTTCCACGCCTCCGATCCCCTCGAGCCCGCAACCCAACCCTGGCGCGCACTCCACGCCGCCCACCTCGCCGCCCGTCAGCTACACCCCGCCCAACACCATAATCCCGCCGACCAGAAGCTCGAGCCTGCGCAAACGCTCCGCGACACTGCATGCCGGCTCCGAAAGCGGCACGAGATACCCCTTCAACACCAGAGCGGTGGGCGACGCTTTCGACAACATACCGACGCTGCCGTTCGCTGGTCCCGGCTCCCACTCCCACTCCACCGCCCAGTACCGTGAGGAATGCCTGTCGCCAGAGCACAAGGGTGCGATAGAGGTGTACGACCGCCGCCGCCTGTTCTCGAGCGCGTCGACCTGGAGCTTGAAGCTCAAGAAGAAGGAGAGCTTCAAGCGCGTCAAGCAGGCGATCGTCGCGATCGGCTTCGCGCGCCGCTCGACGATCAGCAGCCCGCCCAGCGAGCGTGCTGCGAGGGCTGTCAAGCGCGGAGGCGGTGTCGCCGACTCTGGCAACCGGGTTGCGAACGGTCACTCAAACGCCAACGAGCACGCCAGCGGGCACACCAACGCCACGCCGAACGGACGAGTGACGAACGGGCACTACAAAAGAACCAAGCATCCCGTCCGCGGCGCCATATCCGCCCCTGTCTCCGTCCCCGTCCAAGCCGCCCAGCCCTCGCCCTTCAATACCCCGCGCACGAGCTCGTCGGAGCCGCCTCGCCGCTCAGCGTCCGCCGCGTCCGCCGTGTCCTCCGCCTCTACGGCTTCTCAGCGCGCCTCCACCTCCGTGGAGCGGGGAACGCCGCCAGTGCCAAGCCTGCCGCAGAAGTACGCGGAGAAGAACCACTATGTCCGGCGTAAGCCTGTGCCGGTGTACGAGGAGGGAGAGGAGGCGAGTGACCGGCGGTCTGGGGGTGGGAGTCCGCCCGCGGCGAAAGGGGCCAGCGAGGGGTGCGTTAACGAGAGGGGAGAGGGGAATGAGGAGGGGAGCGGGGAGGGAGTCGGCATCAAGGAGGGCAGCGGTGACGACGAAAGCTGGTCAAGCGCGCTCTCTGACCCAGCTGCACGTCGCCGCCTGTCTCTCGGCCCGGCTCCGACCGCCACCGCGCAGCTTGAAGCCAGCCCGCGCGCATTGACGACTTCGTTGCCGCCACCACCGCGTCCTCGCCCTCAGTAGCCATCAACGTTCCATTTTGTTGCCTTCTTGGGCTTCCGCCCATCACTAGTCTGCGGAAGCAAGCATCCGCCTCGCCATGCCTCGCGGCGAACTGCTCGCACCATTCCTCGGCGTGATCAATGCATCGTGGCATGTTGCATAAGCAACTGCGAATCCCTAATGCCTTGACGACTTGTAGACATACTGAAGAATATCATACCCTCTCATGCATACCTTGCCCTTGCCCCCTATACAGACATTGCTCCCCAACAAAGACCAAACAACGACATCAGCCTCGGGCTGATCAACACTCGCAACCAGCCACGAAGCCACCCACACGCTCACGTCCACACCACCCCAATATCTACAACGCGGAGTGGCGGCGCCATAAACATGGAGCGAGTAAACAAAGCAATACACCACAGAGCACGGCCATGTCTAACGACAGCCTTCAGCGACCGATCATGTTGACCCTCGGCAAGTCTTCACTGAACTCCCTCGCTCGCTGCCTTGTCGACGCGACCTTGGCTTTGAGGATATAGACCCTTCATCTACCTTCATCTACCTTCATCCTCTCACCTCATCTCTCCAGCCTCCGTCTTGACTGTAAGCACCGTTCGCATCGAACCCCCGTCCCCATTGTCAGTATGCCCTGCCCCTCCTCTCCCGACCATATCTTATCTCCAGCAACCAAAGATGGCACCACGCAAGCCCTACAAGCCCAAGAAGCGCAAGCGCAAGCCCAAGTCCGCGTCCCCACCTCACTCATCCTCTCCTCCTCCTTCGCCTCCCGACAAGGGTGTCCATGATCAAGACCCGTCAACCACGCCCACCTCGCCTCCATCGCGCACGACCCTGCATCACGCCTCCGCACCTCTGCCATCAGCCCCTCCCCACTCGCCCCCTCTTTCGCCTCCACCCTCACCCTCCGCTTCTTCTCAACCTCCCCCATCTCCACTTACGCCTGAGCCTCGCGGGCCTCCCTCGTCGCCTCGAACTTCGCCATCGCCCACGGATCGTGCTGGCACTGGCGCGTCGGGCACAGGGAGACGCCTCGATTCCGCTGATCAGCATGCCTGTCCTCCACCCACAGAGGTAGCCAGCGAGTGCACAGACGAGGATCAGGCCGAGGACGACGGGGATGAGCACGCCAACGGCTCGGCGTCAGGGGACAAGGCCGCGGCCATCTGGGCACCGCAGTACTTCACCCGCGGCGCGCTGGCGGCCGCCATCGCCGTGGTCGAGGCTGGCTCCTCTCCAAACTCCGCTGGCTCTGCTACTCTCTCCAGCCCTGGCGTTGAGTCGGGCTCTGTCGACAATGCTGCGGATGATGATGGCGGCCATGTTGAGCCGCCGGAGATGGCCGAGACCACACACACCACTCACGCCGCCACACACGCGCCACACACCGACAACGATCATAACACAGCTCGTCCTCAAGACGAGGCAGATGTGCCCAACAAGGGGCAGGTCATCAACGGCACTCGTTCGACCCGTGCACAGCGCTGTGCTCTGCCACTGCTCATTCAGCGTCCACGCCCGGCTCTGGCGCCATCCCAGCCACTCACGACGCCTCGACCAACGCGGTGGTCGACGACGCCGACAACGTGCCCGCCACCACCGACCCACTTTCCGCCCCAACAGCTCCACTCGCGACCTCCTCTCCCACAGTTGCTCCAGACCGCACCCCCGCCTCCAAGCCCCGCCGCTCTGCGCGGCCATCAAAGCGCAAGCGCCACTTCGAGTGAGTCCTCTTTACCTCCGGCTTCTTCCAACTGTGCGTGGCTTATACCAGCGACAGCCCCGAGACCCTGGCAACCGAACTTGGCAGTCCGTCCGTCGCCCGCGGCGTTTCCGGCCATGTCAAGGACAAAGGCGATGTCCCCGTTGTTGATGGCGGTGATGTGGTCGTCGCTGGTGGGAATGCCACTGGCGATGGTGCCCTTGCAGGCCCACAGCAGCGTGAGGAGGAACCCTCAAAGGCGAAGCGGAAGAGGACCCCTCCCGGCTCTCGGAAGCCCGCCAAGCTCACGCCCTTGGCCGAGGCGGTCGTCCAGTCCGTCACCGACCCAGCCCCAGCCTCGGAGGCTATCCCGCGTCCTGCGCCCTGCGGGACCACCCCCAAGCGTGGTCGTGGACGGGCTGGGCAGCGGAACGGCAGGGGCGGACGAGGGCAGGCAGCGCCGCACAAGCTGCGTAAACTCCAGCCCAAGCCTACGCCCCTCGAGCAGGAGCGGGAGGCGGAGCAGGCAAGGGAGCAGGCACGCAACGGTGCGGCTGGTAGAGAGGCTGGGTCGGAGGGCGAGGCGGACGCTCAGCTGGGCGAGCTTGGTGTTCCGTCCACAACGGCCGCGCCGACCGCTGTCGTAGCCACGCCCGATCCCACTCCCTCCCCTACTCCGGTCGCGGCGCCCAGCCTCGCGACGGCCGACCCAGCTCCCTCAACCACCTGCCCGCCTCCTCCCAAGCCCCCGTCCTCTCCTCCGCCCCCTCCGCCGGCCAAGCACGTCCAGACCCAGCAGTCCAGCACCAACGCCAAGGCGGATAGCGTCCTCAACGGTTACGTTGCAGCGGTCTCTGTCGCGGGCAATGCAGCTCCCGCTCCCTCGGCTACCGTGCAGGCGGCCCCTCCATCTCCAACCACCGTTCCGTCCGCTCAGCAGCCTGCCTCGCCTCCACCCAAGCTGGCCCCGGCTCCAGCGGCCGTGGCAGCTGCCACGCAGCTTTCCGCGCCTCCTCCCCCTCCGCACGCCGGCCCAGCCGCACCAGCCATGTCCGTCCAGGACCAGCAGCGGGCGCTCTCGATCCTTGCGGCCTGGGTTGCTCAAGTCCACGCATCAGTGTTGGCAGCGCCGGCGTCGTCCGCAACTCCACCAGATGGTCAGGCGCCCAATGCTCCAGCCCCTACTGGCACCACTGGCTGTGCCTCGCCTCGGTCGGTCACCGTGCGGAACGCAGCTCAGCCGCCTCCCCCTGTCCCCTCCCCTTCTCAGCCTCCCGCCGTCGCTCCCCTCGTCCCAGCACCAGCGCAGGCTGTCCCATCTCTCCCCGCCCCACCCCAGCCACGCCGCATCGCCCCCCTCCCCCTCTCCACCTCCCGCCACTTCCCGCCGCGCCCCTTCCCCTCCCCGCTCGGCCCCATCCTCCTCCCCCCAGCCCCACCCGCCTCTACGCCGCTCTCCGGCTCCCAGAACTTCTTCCCGCCCTCAACTCTCCCGCCCTCTCTCCTCTCTAGGGCGAGCATCGCGCGCGCGGCCGACACGGAGGGACACGAGTGCTGGTGGTACGCCGTCGGCAGCCTCTATGTCTCCGCCTGTCCCGCGCCAGCGCCGCGGCGGTGCTTCACGTGGTCGGCGTGGCCTGCGCCGGAGCCCGAGCGGAATGTGTACGACCCCGACCGGACCGCTTGGGCGGGCGGCCGGGCGGTGGAGCTGGCAGGGCGACAGAAGGGGATGGGGAGGGCTGCTGCTGAGCAGTACGCGAGCACGGCCGCTTGGTTGGCGGGGCAGGTGGGGAGGTTCTCGGACCTCGTGCCCCGCGATCAAGGGTTCGGCACTGTGGAGACGGTCGTGCGTGAACGTCAGTTGCCAGGGGCGACGGCGGATGATGAGTGGGCGGGGGGTGAATGGATGACGGAGAGGAGGGTGCGCTTCGATGTTGGCGAGCAGGGCGGCGAAGCGGTGGTTGAGACAGGTGGAGAGGACACGGACTTGCAGGCGTGGTACGACGCGACGTATGGCCGTGTGACTTAGTGCGCTGTGCATGTGAGGAGTCAGTGATAGATCAGTATAGCTAGAAGGACGGATAATAGATGGAATGGACAATGTTGAACTTCATCCAGCTCGACGAGTGGTGGGCGGACCGAGAACGACGTCAACCGGAACCAAACAACTCGCGCAATGCCGAGCGCTGCCGGACCGCCGCCGTCTGTCGGGATGGGAATGTGGAGAGTGAGCACAGCGGCGAAGGAGGATCGTAAAGACGAATCTATCTGGGTCTCCAACGTAACATACGTGTCCTGACACTGCCACTATTGCGTCCTAGTTGCAAGCGCACGCACACGATCCGCTCCGCTGAGTGCCGCCGAGATGACGAGATGACGGAGATAGACGATCGAGGATGGAGGTTCTCCCGCGCTGTGCAAGGCGGAATGTTGTAAGCAAGCTTCAAGCTCTGGTCTTCCCGCTCAATCACCTCTGAACTCAAGCTACTCTTTCTACGTTCTGTGCCTATGTAAGCGGCCTGCTCTGTCTCTGCGCAATGGGAGCCTGGACCGACTCCCACAACCACTTCAACTCGAACATCCAAGAGACCATTCACCTGCCCTCCAACCGAGTACAAGTCCAAAGCCACTTACTCACCATGATCCCCGTCCTACTCCTCCTCCTCTCGCTCGTCCCCACCCTCGCCGCGCTCGTCCCCACCCTCGCCGCGCCCACCCCCACCGCCCCGCCCTCTGCCGATCCGCAGCCCACCTCCTCCGCCGCCCGGCCCCCCGCCTCCGCACAGGGTGCCTTCGGCCGCGGCTCCCTCCAGGACGGCTCCTTCATCCCCGGCGACTACGTCGACGGATACGAGTACCTCGACTGGGCGTGGGCGCTCATCTACCGCCCCGACGACGGCGGCACATTCTGCCTCGACACGTACAACCAGCACCACGGTACGCCGGCGGCCATGGTCGCGTACCTCGGCGACAGCAACGATAAGGGCACGGCGGCGTTCGTCGCGGGGACGTGGGTGGATTATGCGGGGGCGGTGTGCGTGGCGGGGATGGATGTGAGCTGCGTAGATGTGTTTGCGCAGTGGGGGAACTTGAGCTATGCGGCGCAGAGGACGCATTGTAATGCGTGTGGGGACGCGAGCCACTCGGAGGTGTAGCTGCGGGCCCGGAGAGGGCCGAAGGTCCGACACCGCCGACCACAGGGCTGGTGTAGGATCGAGGGCGGGAGAATCGGATGGACGAGGGGATCAGCGGTGTTCAGCCCACACAGCACCAAGGACATGACATGAGCGTGTGGACATGATAAGGTTAATGTAGCTGAAGGACAATGCAGGTGTCGTACTGTGCATTGACCGGTTGATCGGGAGACGACCCACTACTATGGCGACTAAACACAGCAGCTCAAACTCGAGATCCATTATGGGCGGCATACAAACAAGACTCTCACTATTCTTTCTGTCCGAGGACATACCCAGGCTGCAAACCACCCGACGCCACCTTACAGCCACTTACACCACATAGGTATCCTCAACCGAAAGCCCCTCCACAGGCCCATCATACACCATCGCCGTCGGCTGCCCTGTCCTGCCTCCGAGGATGTGCGCACACAAGTCCTCGCGATCGCACGCCTCGCAGTTGACGCAGGCGGGCAGATCCACCGTCTGGCCGTGGAACCAGTGGCGGCGGAGTTCGGCCGGGTCGTACGCGCACAACCATCCGAGGGCGGTGCAGCGCGTGCAGGGAATACGGGGGCTGGTGTGAGCGCCAGCCTTGCGTATGATACGGTGATGGGGGGAGTCGGGAGGACTTACGTGATGACGAGAATCGCGCCCGGGTCGAGGGGGTCGGGCGGGAGGAGGGTGAGTTCCAGGAAGGGGATGCGGGCGACGAGTGCGTAGTCGGTGAGTGTGAGTGGCGCGAGGGTGAGCAAGAGGGCGATGTTGGGTGGCAGGGTGGGTGGGGCGGTGGCCGTCTTGGTGATGGGTTTTATGGACGGGGGAGGGATGATTGGGGTGGCGAAGGCGGCAGGGGCGATGCGGGGGTGTGAGGGCGAGGAGGGGGACGGGGAGCTATCGCGCGAGGATACGGAGTAGGCGGAGGGCGACGACGACGAGGAACGAGTAGACGACGGGCAAGGTGTGTTGGGCGGGGAGGGGTCGAAGTAAGTCGCGAGCACGGAGATAGGCGTCAAGGGGACGTTCCAAGACGGGTCAGGTGAGTCGTTCGAGATAGACGAGGAGGACGAGGACGCCGACGAGGTGTTGGAGGGAGGAGCGGCCGCGAACGGGTGCCGCTCGGCAACGGGTCTGGGCAGCACGACCTCCGACGGGGCGCTACACTCGGACCATGTGAGTGGCCGGGTGAAGATGACGCCGTGTCGCTTCGAGTTGGTCGGCTGGGTCGAGTGGGAGCGCGTGTGTCGTCCGAGTCTTCCATAGCCGTGGGAGTGAGCTGCGGTCATGGTGAGCTTTGCGGGTGGAGTTGAGTCAGAGGTGGCACAGTAGGCAGCTGGAGAGGAGTGATAACGAAGTTGAAGAGGGTTAAGGGAGGTCGAGCGCATGCATATATACAGAGGACCTGATGGGTTCCCCCTCGTTAGCGGCCATTGTGCTCGCCCGTCGCCACCATCGCCATCGCCACGCTCGCCGTCGCTATTGTTCGTCGTCTGTTGTGTGTCGCGATGTCCATTGTGATGGGATCAGCGGTGCGATCAGCGATTAGGAAGAACAATAAGGACTCCGACTAATCCCGTTAATCGTGATTTCCTAATGGCTATTAGGATCGATGCCAAGCGTGACGTCACGCGCGTCCTCGCACTCGCTCGACCAACTCTTGTCCGCCATCACTCCGTTCATCGCCCTCCATCACTCATCATTCCATCCATCACCACTGCCTCCCACAAGCACAGCATAGAACAACCATGCGCGCCCCGCTCCGCGCCTCCCTCGCCACCCACCTCGTCCGCCCGCCCCTCGCCCCCGTCCCCCTCCGCTACCTCCCTCCCACCTCCCGTGCATTCTCGTTCACGGCTTCGGCCAGCATACACCGGAAGGAGAAGGGCGACAAGTTCAGCCCCGCGCACGAGCCGCATGCACAGAAGCACCAGCAGCACCAGCAGCACGAGGCTGTGCCCCCCGAAGAGAGGGAGCGGGTGCTGGAGCGCACGAGGAGCAAGATTGACAGGGTCGTCGATTGGGTCCGGGTCGTCGTCTATGATGGGGTCGAGCGGGCGCATGGGCGGTTGACACCTGGTGAGTGTGCTGAAGGAGTAGAGAGATGAGGCTGGATGGGTAGTGTGCGTTAAACGTTGCTGGGTGAGAGGGCGCCTGGCCGACGGTGCGCCTGGCAACGGCTTGCGAAGGAATTGCCCGGGCCGTCGTTGGCCGACAGGCTGGACCGATGGACGGCGCACATAGATTATCGGGCTGCGCTGGGTTAAGCAGCAGCTGAGACGGACGGGCCGCCCTGGTAGTCGGTGAGCGGTGGGCAAAGACGAGCTGCATTGCCTTTGAAAGCACTCGATCTTTCTCTTCACGCCTCGTCCTCTCCCTTGTGATCCCACTTTGCGAGACGTCTCCCCGCGCCCTCTCCCCGCCCGCTCACACCAGCCGTCCTCGACGGCATCAAAGTGCCCTCGCCCAAGGGCTCTGCCGCGCTCAAGTCCATCGCGAGCATCACCGCCGTGCCCGCGGACCGCGCCCTGCGCGTCGAGGCATTCGACTCGTCCACCGCCAAAGCCATCGTCGCGGCCATCCGCGACGCGCACCTCCCCGGCCTCAGCCCGAGCCGGGAGGGCAACGTCGTGCGCGTGGCTGTTGCGCGCCCGACGGGCGACGTGCGCGAGGGGATGCTGCGGAATATCCACGACGGGATCGAGAGCGCCAAGAACCAGGTGCGCGAGGCGAGGGTGGATGGGCTCAGACACCTCGGCGGGCGGGGCGCGGAGGGGACGGACGCGGTGCAGGAGATGAGCGAGGCGGCCGTGGGGATGATGGAGGGCATGTGGGTGGGCGTGCGGGAGGAGATGCGCAAGGTGTAGCCGCCCCGGGGACAGGGATGGTCTCGGGCGTCCCAAATGAGAAACGGAAGGCAAGAGAACGAGCAGCCAAAGAACAATCAATACGCAACAGACGTAACTGAGAAGCATCAGAGAACAACAAGAGTCTAGAAACTCTCATCCACAACAATGCATGGCTTGGAACAACTCGTGTGTACAACTTCAACCCCGCTTTCGTGCCTGCCAGGCCTACAGCTTGATGTCCACCTCGGTGCTCAGCACCAGCTCGCGCGAGCTGTGGCCAGCCCAGAAAGTGAACGTTCCCGCTGGGACGCGCCACGCCTGCGCGACAACGTCCCAGACGGCGAGATCCTTCTTGCGCTGCTGTCAGCGAGCTGCCCATCATTGTCTACCATCCAATCTAACAAAACCGACTCACGAGAGGGAACTCGACGGTCTGCTTCTGCCCCGATTTGAGCTGGATCTTGTCGTACCCGCGCAAATTCTTCGGTGGCTGCTTCTCCGACGCGGGGTATGCCATGTACTGCTGTCAGCTCCTTCCTTCCCTTCCCAATGAGTTGTTGCCTTCCATCCGGCACAGCGAGCAACACCTACCAGCTGCGGCACCTCCGCGCCATCCCGGTCGCCCGTGTTCCGCACATCCACGCGGACGACGTAAAGCGTATCGTACAACTCAAGCGAGCCCAGATGCCGCTCGTTGGTCTTGTGGATCGCCGTGTCCTTGTGATGCTCGGCGTGCACCCGGAGGTCGGACAGCTCGAACTCAGTGTAGCTCAGCCCGAAGCCGAACTCGAAGCGCGGGTGCAGGTCGTGCGTGTCGAACCACTTGTAGTCGATCGCGAGCTTCTCGTCGAAGGACGTGCGTGGCTGGCCGATCATTGGCTGCATTTAGCGGCTGAGAAAGAACATGATGTAGCCAACTAGAGTCTTCACTTCGCCTCCCTGGCTGCACCAGGCTCGGCTACTCACCATTTTGCGCACGATGTTGTCCTTCGGCCAGTCCGCCTCCCGCCGGCCCAGCGTAAACGCCATCTTGCCGCTGGGATTCACGTCGCCGAAGAGGATGTTTGCGATCGCGTTCCCGCTCTCCTGCCCGGGATAACCAGCCCACACCACAGCCTTGACACGCGGCAGCTCGATCCAGTCCTCCATCACCACTGGCCCGCCCGCATGGATGACGACCACGACGTCCCCTGCACACTTGTCCGCGACGTGCTTGATCAGCTCCTCGCCGTCGTTGTCCAGACGCAGGGTCGCGCGGTCGGCACCCTCGACGAGGAAGACGGAGACGAAGACGAGGCAAACCTCGACTGTGCGTGCGACGCTGGCGATGGCAGGGTAGTGGTCTTTGTCGTCGCGGAGAACGTGGTCAACGCGCATGCCATGCTTTCGGCCACGGCGGCTAATAGCCTCGATAGGCGGGACGACGTAGGTAGCGTACACGGCGCCTGAGCCGCCACCGACTGTCACCGTGCCGTTCCAGTGGCGCACTTTCCTCTCGCCTTCTGTGCAGAAAAGGTCGACACCACAGCCGGCGATGGTCGTGGGGTAGTCCGCGTCTGTGCCAAACAGCGCAATGCGCCGGATCTCCTCCTTGAACGGGAGCACACCATCGTTCTTCAGCAGGCTGTTGTTAGCTACGCGTTCGTATCCTGTTGCGTACACATGGGATTGCTCAGCAGCTTTGCGCACAAAGTCGGCGTAGTCTTCCCGCCGATTGTCTTCGTGCTTGTTCGTGAACAGATGGTCGCCCCACCACTCATGGTCTGCAAGGCCCCAGCGCGTGTAGCTCGGCTTATTCCACTTATCCCTCTGACCGAACGCAATCCAGGGGATGAGGATGCGCGTGACCATGTCGTCGAGGCGTTCCTCCGTCACCTTGCCCTCCTTGACCGCCCGCTTGAGGCTGTCGCCGTCTGCTGTCAGCTAGGTCTCGCTGAGGCAGCTGCTCATGCAACAGGACTCACAAAACCACGTCCCTTCGAGCTCCTGGTCCATGCCAGCATTCGCTGATTCGACGGTCGAGTGCGTGGCTCCGAAGTCACTCTGTCGTCAGTTGCGTCGAAAGTCCGGCAACCGACCAAAACGTAGCCCTGGAAGTTGAGCTCCTCCTTCAGGATACGGTTCATCGCGTCGTCACTCTGGCACGCCGGCGTCCCGTTGATCTTGTTGTAGGAGCTGTGGCTCAGCTGTGATTCGCCTGTGACAACGGCGAGACTCACCACATGACTGCGCCCGCGCCCGCGCGTACAGCCTCAGCAAAGGACGGGAGGTAGAGCTCCTTGACCGTCTTGTCTGGGCGTCAGCTGCCCGTCAATGCCATGTGAGCTCACCGTCGGCGTTGACCGACACCTGGTTACAGTCCGTCGGGATGCCGTTGTCGTCCAATGGACCAGTGCACACCGGCGCCTGCTCGTACATGAAGTAGTGCTTGGCACAAGCGATGAGGCCGGACGACTGTGCGGCGCGGATCGAGACGTATGACAGTGTTGAGGAGAGATACGGGTCGGGCGAGAACGCTGGTGGTCAGCGACTTGTTAGGTGGATGGCAAGGAGGAGATCAACGCAGAAGGATGCGGCACTCCAGGCAGCGTAGGGTGCTCACCTTCCCAGTTACGACCACAGTACGGTCTTAAGTCAGCACGGCCTTGCGCCAAACGTACGAGCGACCCAACGGACCGCCAGTGAGCTGCTGTCAGCTTTGTCACCCTAGATGCTAGCTCACCGGACCCAGCTGCACATTCACGCCCTTGCCAGCAAACTCGGCGCTCATCCGCTCCGTCATCTCGCGCACGAGCTCGCGGTCGAACGAGCAGGCCGTGGTGAACTGGGACGGGTACTGCGTCGTGAAGTCGGTATGGCGCAGGCCGGCGGCTGGCTGTCAGCCACAACGATGCAAGTGGTCATCGGCGTTCAGCGCCGAGTCGAGGCTGCTCAGCTCCAGCTGAGAGTCTCATTCCTGCTCAGGCTCTTCTTCCTGCCTCGCCTCTAGGGACACCGAGATGCCAAGCCGCCTTCCCCGTCTCCGCCCCTGCTGCACCTCCGTCCTCCACCCTCTCCCAGCCTGCGAGGACTCACGCCCGTCATTATAGCAGAAGCTCGGCACGCCCAACCTCTCCACACTGCCCGAGTTGGCCTGGCACGGCCCCGCATGCCCGCTCGTCACGTTCAGCTTCTCCTCCATCGTCATCTGCGCGACGAGCGCGCTCGCCCGCTCCCGCGCCTGGAGGAACGTGTACTTGTGCGGCGGGTCGTGGGCGTGGTTCCGGTCGCCGAGGCCCAGGACCCCGAGGAGCCAGAAGATGACCCAGACGAGGGTGTCGTAGATCCACATCGCTGCGTGGGGACAAGGGTAGGATGTGGAGGAGACAAAGAGAGGAGAGAGGAGAGATGTGGGAGATGGGGAGGATGGAAGGGAGGTGGAGGTGGGGAAGGGACCTCCACCGGGAGCGTGACGTCACGCGACAACCGCGAGTAGTGGCCGAGAGGTGGCGAGCTCGAAGCGTCCGGTATTGAAGTGTAGCTCGATGCAGGTCGCTGGATCTAGACGTGTCAAGGGAATTGAGAGGCAGGTAGAACAAGGAATGGAGGGGAAGGCGGGGTCTCAGCCGAGATCGTCAGTTATCTCCGCTGTCCGTTGTCTGGATGGGCACATGACTCGGTTTACGAGCCGCGACCGATCGATGGGGCGCGGCTGTGGGGATTGGAGCTTCGACGTCTACGCGAAGCGGCTCTCGCGCACGACACACGCTACAACGCTACGTCGCCACCGCCATGATCTCAACATCTACTCATCTACCACTATCCTCGCAAGTACACTGACGCGACACGAGCATCACAAGTGAGCATCTCCCGTGGCGAGGCTAACCGCAGACATGTTCGAGTGGCTGTATCGCACGACCACGTCCCAGACGACGGATACCGACGCCTCCGGGAAACCATGTACGAAGGAGGTGTGGGAGGCCAAGCTGCTCTGGGGCCAGATCGTCTACCAGAGCGCCAAGATTGTGCCCCGCGACTCTCCAGGTGCGGCAGCCTCATCTCCACCACCCACCAGCCCATCCTCATCACCGACCGCGCCCGAGTCACTAAAGTCACATCACGCGACGCAGGCGAGGGGCGCCACCGAGAAGGCACCAGCAAAACCAGTGACACTCGCCGACCGCGTCGCGCGCGAATCGCACTGGCTCGACGTCGACCGCACGGCCGACTCGCGCGCGCAGAGCCCCGACCTCCCCGACTCGCCTCCTGGACTCGTGGGGCCCGAGAACGTGCAGCGGCGGCGGAGTGTTGGTGTGTTGGGATATAATGTGTTCGGGGACGCTGTGGCGGCAGGACAGGGCGGAGAGGGGACACTGGGGAAGGTGAAGGAGAGAGGGAAGAGGGAGAGGTACGAGTCCACTTGGGTCGATGTGGACCGGACGGAGGATTCGCGGGCTCAGACTCCCGAGTTGGACGAGGCGGTGGGGAGGAGTAGTGGGGAGAAGAAGGTGGGTGGGAGCCCGCTGGCTGATCCCAAGAACAACTAGGGCGAGAATTGGCGGGGGGGTTGGAGAGGGGGAGGGGGGGACGTCAAGATGCACAACCTGTATTGTTCGTTCGGCATGTATGCGAGTGTATCCTGGACTACGAGCATCTACCATACTGCACGGGAAGGGCAGCCGTCAGTTTCATTCCATCACGTCGTCAGTCGCAGTTCAGCATACACTCTGTGACAGGCTGTGCGTCGGGCGAGATCCATCTCCGCTATAGCTACAGTACATCGCTCTTGCGCGGGCGCAGGCCGGCGCCTAACCCAGGGCCGACGGCGCTCGATATCGATTGTGTCAGCGGCGTCCCCAGCCCCGCAAAGCTGGAAACGACTTCGGGCGGGTTGACGAACCCATCGGCGTCGTCGTCGTCGACGTCGCCCTCGTGCCCGCCGTTTATACCCTTCAACTCAATCTCCTTTGCCACTGCCCCAGCCTCTCCTTCAGATCCTGCCGTCGCGGGCTCACCAGCGCTCCCAGATGCAGCCAGCTCGGCTCCATCCGCCGCAGTCGTTCGCCGCCGGTCTGGCAGGTCGACGCGCTCGTAGAAGAGCATGAACACGGCCGCGCCAGATGATGCGAGCTCGTCCGCACCGACCTCGTCCACGTCGGCATCTGAGATTCGCAGCCACCCTTTGCCGGGCACACCCATTGGCGCGCCAGGTTTGCGCCGGATGGCCACAAAGTGGCCCGAAGAGTGAGCGTAGCCGTAGTGCAGGATCGCCGATTGGAGGCGGTAAAGTGCGCGTGGTGGCTCGCCGATATCCCCGTTCCCTTGCCCGTGGCCATTTGCAGTTGCGCCAGAACTCAAGGCAGCGGCGACCGAGCCCACAGCCGCTTTGGGCTCCCACACGCCGCGCGCCATGTGCGGCCCGAGATCAAACATGAGCGGGCAGCCCACGCGAGCAGTCTTCTTCAACAACTGCCCGTACGGCGTGTACTCTGACCGCACGAAGTGGAAGCGCAGCGTCTTGGGCGCCCTCGTCACAGCCGTCTCGCGGAGACAGTCGGTGCGCACGACCTCCCACTTGACGTCCTTGGGTGCGCCGCCCTCGTTACCGACGACGCCGGCGGCGACCATCGCACGAAGCCGGGAGGCGACCTTGGCCGCGTGCGCGCGGCTCTTCTTGCTCTCGAGGCGCTCGGCGCGTTCGGCGTATTTCACAGCTGTGGCGCGCGTGGTGCACATGTCGCAAGTGACGTCCGAGAGGCGCTCCGGCGCGAGGTACTCGGAGATGCAGGCGTCAAGGGATACGTCTCCCTAAGCGTTAGCAGATGTGGGAGTGGGAGAGAGTGTGAGATGAGACGTACGGATCGAGGGAGGGGGAGCTCCATGCCGCCGAGAGTGTCCATGCGGACGACGTCCGAGTAGCCGCACCGAGCGCATATCCTCCTCCGCGCGAGTAGGCCTTCCCAGGGGATCTGGAGAGCATCGTTGCGTCGTGGTGGGGGATAGGGTCGTGGTGGGATGGAGGGGGCTGCACTGGGTGCTGGGGAGGCTGGCGGAGATGTGGCTCGTGAGGAAGAGGCTGAGGCCGGCCTAGAGTTGAGGCGCAGGTCGAGGGCGACGCTGAGCCCGCCCTTTGTCCGGGCGACCTCCTTGGCGACCTTTCCCGCTTCGTCGGATACGGCTTCGGCGAGAACGACAAAGAGCTCGTGAGCGTCTTGCTGCTCTCGAGTGGCCAGGAGGCGTCTGATCTGGGGTAGGGGCGAGAGCGCGGCCAGGAGGACGTGCGGCCGGAGTGCGGCGGGATGCCTCGCATGCCCGGTGTTGAGGTCGCTGAGGACGTCGTACAGAGCATCACATACTGGCGAGGGATAGTCCACCGACTCGGCGGCGGTGATCACGCGGTCGAGGTATGACATGAGGGCGGGGAGGGAGGCAAAAGCCTGCAACACCGAGTTCATGTAGCACAGCGTGCCGCTCAGGTTGACCATGCCCGGGAACTTGTCGCCGGGGTCATGTACCGGCTTGGGCGTGAGTGGTGGTGGCCTGGAACCATGGCGAGAGGAAGAGGCGGGAGAAGAGGAGGAGGAGGGGGCGGCAAATGCGACGGGGGCGGAGAAGAAGCCCATGGCGCGTTCGCTCAGCTTCAGGAGGCTGACGAGAAGGGCGATGACAGCTGCGATAGCAAAAGGGAGGACGGCGGCGATGTCATGGGCTGCAGGCATGACACATGCTCGACGCCTCGAGAGTGGTGGCTAGTGGATGGATGTAGGATGACGAGGGATGGTCGAGTTCGCGATTTTGGTTCGGCGGCGGCGGCGGTGGATGATGAGGTTGCCGCCGGGTGGCCACGCCGTCCAAGTTGCCTCCGTCCATTCCTCCATCCACACTCAAGAACCACAACAACCACCACGATGCCAGAGGACAGGCTTCAGAACGCGCGGGAGACTATCGACAGTGAGCTATGCTCCCGATATGAAGCTGACTTCAGCGTTGCATGACCTGTCGCAATTACTGCAGACTGGTACGCGTCCCACGCTCGACGACGCGTCGCTCACCCCAGGTCTCGATAAACAGACATTGTCCATCTGCATCGGCATGATCGAGACAGGTGCCAACCCAGACACACTCGCGGTGAGCCGTGTGATGCACGACAGCGCTGACGCCAGGCGGTCATCAAGGAGCTTCGGAAGGAGAAGGAGTAGCTAGCCCTTCTGGCGTTGTTTACGTCGTCGCGCCTGTCACTTTACATCACCTCTAGGCCACTGCCTCAGCACCCACTACCACGCATTCGTGCATCTCTACTGTTGTACTAGGTACTAGCTACGTTTGTTACTTAATCATGCTTCCGCCCCCCGACGCTGAGGTTGAGCGTGGACGGCAGCTCCGTGTCGCCAACACTGAACAGAAGCGCGACGCCGCCGAAAGTGAGGAAGAGCAGCATGACCGTGGTGCCGGCAATGAGGACGAAGGGCGCAGAGTAGTCCTTGCCCTTAGTCTTGTCCTTGCCCGTCTTGTTCTTGGCCGCGCCGACCTCGTCGGCGGTCTCGACGACGACCTGGCGCGTGTAGTGGTAGTGCGGCTCGTTGTCGGCGTCCTTGACAATGACGAGGAGAGGGGGGCTGCCAGGCGATGTCATGCTCTGGAGACCCGCACGCACACCCTTGCTCGCGCTGTCCCAGAGGGCCGACTCGGCCTCGGCCTCGGAGAGGCGGATGCGCACAGCGTCCCATGCCGACGAGGTCGAGGTCCACAGGCTGTCTGCGAGGGCGATGAGCGCGGAGAGCTCATGCGAGAGCGCCTGGCCCGCCTCTGTTTGTCAGCTTTTACTCTGCAGCTCATAGCTAAAACGCACTGCTGGTGGCGAGGTCGAGGGTGTCGAGGAGCTGCTTGACGAAGGGAAGCTTGGCGACGCGGTCGAGGGCCTCGGCAGCGGCGTCCTTGAACGGTTCGAGGACGGAGTCCGCGTCCTCGGTGAGGTAGAACGTGGGCGAGGAGAGGTGGGAGGGGAGGAGGGCTGGGGTCAGCGTGCGTCCACTGCTAAGAGAGCGAGGACAACGTAGCAATGCAGCTGAAGAACCAGCCACTGGCAACCTCCAAGGGCCAGCACGTGTAGGAGGAAGCGACTCGACCAAACTCACACTGCGCATCGCCGCCCTCGAGAATCACGACACGCGGCCGCTTCTCCCCGTGGTCCCAGAGATGGAGGAGATGCGACCACATGCCCTCGTCCTCGGGCGTGTCGTGCGCGGCGACATCGCCGCCGAGGTGGTGCGCCATGACGGCGTTCGCCTGCGCCGCGTTCAGCGTTGGCGCGTGGGAGCCGGCATTGGGGGGTGCGGGGTAGAGGTAGACCTGCGTCGCCGCGAGGGCGGCTGGGAGGAGGGCGAGGAGGGTGGTCCTCATCGTGCTGTGCCGGCGGAGTCGGCGTTGGGGTTGGTTGGAGAGGTGGATGTGATGGCGAGCCAGTCGAGGGGCCGAGATGGAGGCTGTGGGGGGTGACGGCTGGGTTGTCGTCGTCATGCTCATTTTGATCCCGCCGACCCTGGGCGTTGGGAGCAAAAGTCCCGAAGGGTCCGGCGATGATTCGAACCGCGACCGCAATTCGCCTTCACCCAGGAGGTGCAGTGCAAAACGCAGCTCGACTCGTACTCATCGTACATGCATGTCTATACCAAGCCTCTAACGCCTACGCCTCGCTGCAGCGCCGCCTTACTCGATCCCATCCATCCCCTGCATCCCCTTCGGGAGACGGACCTTGTCCCGCTCCTGTT
Source organism: Cutaneotrichosporon dermatis (assembly GCA_020011015.1). Classification (NCBI taxonomy): domain Eukaryota; kingdom Fungi; phylum Basidiomycota; class Tremellomycetes; order Trichosporonales; family Trichosporonaceae; genus Cutaneotrichosporon; species Cutaneotrichosporon dermatis. The sequence goes on along the minus strand of JAIGNX010000001.1, from coordinate 3,349,180 downwards.
GCGCGGCCGCAGCCTTCTTGCGTTCCGTCACGTCCTTGACGGTCTCGTCCTCGGCGAGTGAGTTGGCCGCGTGCTCCCGGATCGTGGCCCAGGGATTGGCCTTGAATGCGGGGTGGGCCATGACGGCGGGGATGCGCTGCGCGTTGGCCGAGCTGGTGTCAGCGGGTTCCCAGCGCGGACGGGTCTGGAGTGTATAAGGTAGCCAGTGAAAGGCGGCGAACAAGAGAGCACAGTGTGAGAGTACACTATCCTGTTCTCTCCTTCTGCCGACCCCCCTTACGCTACCCCCCTTACGCTACCCCTCTAGACGACCCTCACAGCCTGTCGCCGGTCACGAAGGCCGAGAAACTCACATCTGCCGCCGCCTAGCCTTCTCCTTCAACCCATGGCCCTTCCCCTCCCCAATCTTGCCCTCCTCAGCCTTCCGCTTCCGCTCCTCCTCCCGCCGCCTCGCCGCATCCTCCATCACCTCCTTCTTGCTCTTCTTCTCCTCGACCGGTGCTGGCGCCTCGGCATCGCCTGCGGCCTCGGCGAGCGCCAGGGCGACGGATCCGAGGCCGCCGCCGAGGGCGACGGCCGCTTTCGCCTTGCGCTTCTCGCGGCGCAGGTGCGAGCGGGAGTAGGGGTGGGCTGCTGCGCCGGCCGCGACGGCGCCGTGGAAGACGGGGCGCTTCGGTGCGGGGGCGGGCGGTGCGTCCGCGATCTGGCGTCAGCGTCGGGTGGTAGAAAGCGTGGGTGAGCGGAATCCAGTGGCGCGCGCACTAGAGCGCAGATTTCGAGGAGCAAGGAGGGAAGTGAATGCGGTCACAGAGGGCAGAAGAGTTGCTAGAGATATCTGGAGGGATGCAGAGCTGCGAGAGACATACCGACGCCAAAGGATTGGACCCAGGAAGCACCACCTCCACCGCGCTCGGTGCGGCAAATGCGCGCTTGGGAAGCGCAACAGCCGACTCGTGTCGTCGCGCACTCGTCTTGGCAGCGCGGGGCTGGTGTTAGCTGAACATCCGAAGCTTCGAGCTCACCATTGTGATTATAGTAGTTGAAAGTGGAGGACGTTAGGTGGCAAAAGTTGAAACTCGGCGAGCGATGGAGGTCGTGCCTGAGATTAGGAGGGACGGCTCGGAAAAGTCGATCAGCTCGTTCGACATCGCCGACTAGGTCTTCATCAACAACATCACTTTCTGCTGTCTCCATTTCTTATTCGCAGGGGGATACCAGCCAACGATGCGGAGGTATGTGCCCCGACTCTGCCTCCTCGACCAGGTTTGCTCCGCGCAACTCGCTCACACCAGAACCCACCCCCGCACCCTCCTGCGCGCCGCCGCAATCGTGCCCCGTCGTGCCGTCTCGACCCGGCCCCCACCTCCCGTAGCGTGGATGCTCGACGACGCGTACTCGACGCCCTTCCTCTCACGCGGTAGAGAACGCGAGCAGCCTGTCGCCTCAAGCTCGAAGCTCACGCTCGACTCGTTCCTCGGCGTGGACCCGCACGCCGACCGGCACTCAGCCTTGCACCCGCGCGACCTCGAGCCCGAGTCCGTGGACACGGATACGGAAGCGGCGTTCGCGGCAGACGAGGACCTCCTCGCCACGCTGTCCTCCTCCGCATCGTCCCTCCTCTCCCCGTCCGCCGCGTATAGGGCACTGCGCCAGTCGCCGCTGTTCAGCCAGCACCTCCAGACCCTCCTCCCGCGCCTCGGGGCAGTCTATGCCTCCCTCCGAACAGACGGGAGCGGGGTGCACAACCTCCTCGTCTCCGACCTCCTGCTGCGCAACCCGTCCCCCGCTGCCCTACGGGCCATCCTCATCGACGAGGCGACACATTTCCCAGCACACCCCGAGGACGCCCTGCGGCAAGGCCTCATCGTACAGGCATATCGCGCGTTCATCCCTTCTCTCCGGCGCCGCGCACTCGCCCCCCTTACCCCAGTCGCGCTCGGCGTCATCGCGCGCGCACTCATGGCAGAGGGGCACACCCACCTCGACACCCTTGACCATGTATACTACCAGCTGGCGCACGCAGCGTCGTGGACGCGCGAGGACGGATGGCCGGCGCTCGCCATCCTCCTCCACCTCACCAAACACGGACGGGCGGAACACGCCCTCAAGCTCCTCCAGTACCCCGTCTCGCTCGGCAAGCTTCCCGCCGCGATGGGGCGGACAAGCGCGTCGCACTCGGAGCCAGCGACGTTGATGGCGCAGAGCGCGGTCGTCCGATGCGCCCTGTACTGGGGTCTCGACGCGCGCGCCCAGCGCGCCGTGACGGACCTCGTCACGACCATGAGCCGGACGGCCGTCTCGGGGCCGGCCCTCGACCTAGTCCTCACCGCCGTCCGGGGAGCGAGCGCGCGCCGCCGCCCGCAAGACGTCGAGTGGGCGGGACGCACCCTCCTCTCGCTGGCTGGCGACGAGGCGTTCCCCCCACTACCCAATATCGACCTTTACTACGCCGCACTCACGCCTGCCGCCGCACTGCAGTTCTACGACTCCATGCCGGAGAACCGTGCGGCGCCTCCCTCTCCACACCACATCCTGCGGATAGCCCTCGCGCGCCCACCTAAGCCCACACTGCGGCGGCTCGCCGCCGACCTGGCTCGCGCACCACATGCCGCGCCCGCCGTCCCCGGAATCCTGAGGGCGCTAGCGGCTGCGCGTATGCTGCCCCAGGTGGAGAGGATATACACCGCCTGGCGCTCAGTCAACGTCCTCGACTCGGGCACGACGCTCGCCATGGTGCGTGCGTTGACGCGTGGTGCGCGATCAGCGAAGAACACGCAGCTGGCGAAGGAGGTGTTGGCGGACTTCATGACGAACGCGCCGGTGGGCAGGGGGGAGAAGGCGAGCGTCGCGCTGCATGCGTACGCGCTTATTGGCGCCGAGCGCCCCGCCGAGCCCAGCGATGCGGGCGTGAGCGAGAAGAATCCCCGCGTCACGTCCGTGGCAAATGATGTCGACACTGTCAACGCCGCCGTGGGAGGCGAGAGCGCTCCCTCCTCCGCGCCCGAACCCGCCCAGCTCGACAGCCTCACGGCCCTCCTGACGAACCTCATCACGACCCGCGGGCCGCACTACGCCCAATCCCGCCTTGCTTCCCTCGCCTCCGCCCACCCGTCCCTCGCGCACCGGCTGGCGGAGATCGCGCGCGCGCACGGGCTCGAGCCCCCGCGGCCCGCCGTCGTCCTGGCGGCCCAGTGCGCCGCAGGGCACTGGGGCGCGCTCGCGGCGGCCGGCGGCCGGGCGACACCCAAGGTGCCGCTCACGCGCGTCGAGGAGGGGTGTATCGCGGCACTGCGGAAGGCGCGGCAGGGCCGCGTGAGCGTGGCGGTCGAGCTGTTCGGCGAGGCGGTGCGCGCCGACGCGGAGGCGAGGGGAGTCGCTGCGGAAGCCGGTGTGCGCGAGGCGACGGGCGCCCTCGAGGCCTTCGCCGAGGACGGCGGCAGGCCGCCTCAGAGCGCTGCCGCGACCGCGCCGCCCGACGCGGTCATCCCGCCCACCGCCGCGGCGCTGCTGCACCGCTGCACGGCCCTGCAGCGCTGGGCCGCCGGGGGCGCTGTCCTCCGCGCGGCGCTGGGTGTGAGCGGCGACGAGGGGCTGGTGGACGCGTGTGCGGTGTTCATCTCCGCCCTCGGCAAGGGCGGCGAGGACGCCAGGGACACGTATACCGCGCAGGACGGGGGGGTGAGGCGCGTGCTGGCGGCGTTGGAGGGCGCGAGCAGGGTGTTGTTGGAGAGTATGTGGGAGCGGGCGGGGGCGCGGTTGGGCGTGGCTGCGACGGCGGTGGCGGCGGCGCCGACAGCGGCTGGAGAGGAGACTTGGCAGGCGGACACAGCGCGAGAGGAGGTGTAGAGGTAGCTCTATGCATGGGTACGGATACAACAGGTGTCGCTGAGTTACAATGCTCGGTCTGGCCCAGTCAATGTCTTCAAGATGTAGTGTACAACGATATCGCCATTTCTCCTTTTAGTCGGCGAAGCGGATTCTCTTGCGCGACCGCCCGCTCTCCTCGTCCGCCGCGCGCTTCGTCCCAGCGCCCATGTCTGCGTCGACAGGCTCCGCCTTGACGACGACGCCCGTGGGCGTGACGACCTCTGTCGCCAGTGCGCTCGTGGCCGCGCTGTCCTCGTCGACGTCCATCGGCACAGGCTTGTCCTCCTCCATCGCATCGTCTGCGGGGCTGCCCACGACACTCTGGCTGCGGCTCACGCCGTGCGGTGCCACGACATTGGCCAAGGCGCGCACATACGCCGCCTGCTCCGCCACACTCTCCGTGCCCGGGGGAACGAGGGAGAGCGGGAACGGCGCCTCCGCCCCGCCCTCGACGTAGACGAAGCGGGGGTTCTGCAGTCAGCTTAGCATCGGGAGCGAAGCTCACCTCGACAAGACGGCGCATGTACCGCTTCTCCTCCTCGTTCGAGCGGAGAGCCTGTTCGCGTCGCACGACGTCCTCCTCGTACGTCCCCTCTGAGACGAGGACGTACGTCGCCGTAGGCCGCTTTTGGCCGATACGGTCCGCGCGCTGGTGTCAGCCTCGTCCCTTCTGTTTGGACCCACCTTCATGGCCTGCGCCTGGATGTCGGGGTTCCACACCGGGCTCATGAAGATCATGCGGTTCGCGCATGTCAGATCTAGGCCGCGACCACCAAACTTGAGCTCGAGGATGCACACGCGGATGCCCTTCCTGAACTCGGCGATCGCGCGATTGCGCGCCGCGCGGTTCACCTTGCTTCCAGCGTACACGCTCTTGATGCCGGCGAGGTCGAACGCCTCCGTCAAGTGCGCCGAGTCCTCCCACGTCGAGAAGATGATGAACTGGTCGTCGGGCGCGCCGGCCAGGATGGCGCGCACGATCCAGTTGACTTTGCCCGAGTACGACGACGTCGTGACCACCGCCGGGAGGGGGCGCGGGACCGCCTCGCTCTCCGCCTTGGCCGCGTTGGCCTCGGCAGCGGCGAGGCGCGCGTCGAGGTCCGCCTCGTCCGCGTCCGCCTTGTAGTGTTTGTTCCGCGCGACCTTGGGCGCGTTTGGCTTCTCCGCCGCGGCGTCCTTGCTGTTCCGGTGGCGCGCGAGCTCGGGGTCCTTCGCTGTCCCCTCGCGCCACAGCTTGAGCACTTCCTGCGCTTGCGGCTTCTTGGCGCGCTCGTCCCAGCCCGCCATGGCGACCATGTTCGTCTCCGCCCCGCGCTTGTTCAGCTTACGCAGGGTGATGAGACTGTGGGCATCGACAAGTGTCGGCTCGTGATCGGGTGACTCGGACCAAGACTCTGTGATGCTCAGAGGTAGAGTCGGGACCGCGAAAGGCACCGACGCAGGGCAATTCTCCATCCACTCCCTCCATCCCGCCGTGTTGACCGCGCGGTGCATGTGCTGCAGTGCCTCGTCGAGCTCGCGCACGCGGTCGTCAGAGATCGTGCCGGCGGCTTTCTTCTTCTCGAGGTATTGCGTCGTACGCGAAATACCCCCCTCGAGATCCATGTCCAGTGATGTGAACCACGTCAGGGCCATGCGCATGTTCATCTCGGTCGTGTTCAGCGCCTCCGCGTTCTTCGGGTGCAGGAGGTAGTCCGGATCCTGGCCTTCGGATGTGTACACGTTCGCGGCGATCAGGGCCATGATCGCGTTGTAAGTCAGCCGGGCCCAGTGCGTGAGGTGCACCGACTCCATGCTGACGGTGCTTGGAGGTAAGGCGACTTCGGTGTCGATGACGCCCGGGCGGTGCTTCACCATGACGGCCGACATGATCTGCCGAATACGGTCGACGGCGCCATATCCCGGCCCCTCCCCGTGCTTACCCCGTAATGGCTGCTTGACCCACTTCCGGAAGTCGGCGATGTTGAAGATATCCGACGCCAGGAAGCCACTCAGCATCTGGCCGAGACGCTCGAGGTCGTTCTCGTCCGCCCTCGTCCACTTGCCGGGAGCCGGAGGCTGCTGCCTCGCCTTGCCTCGCTTCAAGGTGATGTGGCTCAGAGGGGTGGAACACCGCGTCTCGGCAGACGCACGCGAGTCGACCCGCTGCATGCCTTCTGACTGCATGAAGGACTCCAGTGCAGCCTCCGTCCCTTGCTTGAGGTGCATCGTCGGGGCTGTGCTGTCATTAACGTAACCTCCCCTATCACCTACTTCCGCTGACGATCCACCGGCGCTCGATAGACAGCCGACGTGCGAGCAGGACGGCGTCACTCTTGGCATTGGATGCGGTGTTGCCTTCGTCGAGGATGATCCGCTTCCAGCGAGCTGCAAGGAGCTCCGTGTCCGGTATCTCGCCGTCCTCGTGCTTTCCTTCGCGCCTAAAACGGTCCACACTCATTAGGATGATCTGGAGTCAGGCAATATCACTGCAATTGTACTCACGTCGTACTTCACCAGCTCCGTCACAGGCGGCAGCTCCTCCTTGCCTTCGCTGATAACCTTGATTCTCAGAGCACCTGGACTGAGGTGCTTCTCCGCCTCGTCGAGCCACTGGGGCACGAGAATGGGTGGTACGACGACCAGCGTCGTAGGCGCCAGCAGCAACCTCTCCGCGGCGATATGGCGAACCACCTTGGCTCCGCGTGGTAGCCGCACCGGCGGCGGGAAGCGATAGAAGAAGCAAGGGCGCTCGATGAGGGCCTTGGCGCTAGGCGACAAATCCTCCTCCCGCGCTGCACCCGGGTATACTCTAGAGACGATGTCCGCGCACATCGAGGCTAACGACGGTGTGCCTTGTAAATCGTCTGTCGACCATTCTCCCAGCTCAGCGTCTTGGCCGAGGTTGAGGGCGGTGCGGAGAGCATGGGCAGAGGCCGTCGAGTACGTCCTCAGCTCCTCGTCCGTTATGATGTCGGTGACGTCCAGCGCATCCACTGGCGGCCGGGTATGCTGGTGGAGCGACACGAGGACGAGGACTAGGCACATGAGAGTTTTTCCCACGCCCATCTGCTCGCAGAGGATACCGCCGCGGCTAAGTGGGAACTCCCTCGCCGAGCGGACAATGTTCATATTGGACAAGTTGACGTAGTACGGCTCGTCGGTGCCGGCTTCCTGGAAGCGCGAGTAAGCCGGGTCGACCATCGTGCCCGGTGTCGTCTCCATCTGGAGCATCCTGGCGATGGAGCGCTGGCGTCAGTGTGGCGCTGTGGTTCGCCGACTTGAGGCTCACGATCTGATACGAATACAGCCGGGTAACGACCTTGGGCGGGTTGGTGAAGGTGCGCAATCCCTCGAACACGTCGTCGTCGCGCACATACTGGGCTGGCCCAAATGTCGGTGGCGGCGGGTTATCGATGAGAGCATAGAGTGCCTGCATCCCTGCCCCGATGTCCTCTTTCTGCTTGTCAGTCCCGACCTCGTGAGTTCCTCGGCCGCCGGTGGTCGATGCCCGCGCGGGTCGTCGTCACGAAGGTCCATGTGACCTGCAGAGAAAAACTTACAGGCACCTGGAGCACTTTGACACTCTCTCCGCCTTTCCCAGCATCCCACCCTCGCTCCAACAACGGAAACAGCGCCTTGAGCCGCTTCACCCGCTCCTGGCTCCTTCTCCATGATCTGTCGTCGTTGGGTGTCACGGACACTCGCACTAGCACTTTGTCGGCCTCATGACGCCGGGAGAGGGTCGTTCCTAGGCATGAGTCGTGAAGACATTGGGCGAGGAGGGTAGCTGTTGGCCGGGAGTCGGGGTGCCAGGCCGTGTCGTACAAGAAGGACTCATCCGTCGGGAGCCATGCCGAGGAAGACGAGGGAGGGGATGACGGGATCGGCGGGGAAGAGGGTAGCGCGGTGAAGAGGATCACCGTGCCCAGTTGGATGGGCTTGGGCATGGTGAGGGCCGCGAGACTCTGGCAAGAATGAGAGATGGAGTAGTTGCAAACTAGAGTTGGAGAGATCGAGCGTTAGAAGAAAGTGGAGGTTGCGAGGTGGAGGTCGGTGGAGGTTGAATAATATTGACCCCGGTGGCAAAAGTATATTCGCCACCCACCTTAAGCTAATGCACATTAATCACTTTCTAATAGTCATTAGAGTTGATTAGCCTACTCCCCTAATCTCTACGCAAGATTACACCTCCATACATTAAGATCTCGATACTACAGTACGACTAAACTCAGACGTGCTCGTAGGTACTCTTCTCATTGTGGTGACCGTGCGCCTCGGCGGCGTACGAGTTGGCGCGCTTGGCACGGCCCTCCGGAATCTCGAGAGGGGGGCAGTAGGCGTCCTTCTTGCGGAAGACGTAGCGCTGAATCCACCAGGGGAGAACAGTCTTGACCTGGTAGGCGCTGAATGTCTTGGTGGGAACCGAGAAGGTCTGGTCGAGCTCTTCGAGAGTGAGCTGCTTGGTCTCCGGGATCCAGAGGTAGATCATGAAGAAGGCGAGCAAGTTCATGCCGGCATAGAAGGCGAACGAGCCAGTCGGGGTGAGGGCACGGAGCATGCTTGGGAACTGACGTAAGCGTGGGGCTTGAGAGTGAGAGTGGAAGTGGGAAACTTACGGTGAAGGAGAGGACGGCACCCCAGAAGTTGTTGAAGAAGACGGACCAGGCCATGCCCTGCTCACGCTGGGGGAGGGGGAAGACCTCGGCGCAGTACATGAAGGGGACGGGACCTTCACCGACCGAGTAGGCAATGGTGAAGAGGTACACGAAGAGAGCGACGAGGGCGGTGGAAGTCCTGAGGTCGTCGATGAGGAACATGAAGCCACCGATGAGAAGGGTGACACACATGGTCGGGAAGGTCGCGAGAAGGAGCGAACGACGTCCGAAGGTGTCGATGGTGAAAACGGCGGGAAGAGCGAACACGAAGTTGAGCGCACCGAAACCAATCGAGGCGAACAGAGCCTGCTTGTCGCTGAAACCACCGCGCTTGAAGATGGTCGACGAGTAGAAAGCTGCTGTCAGTATGCAGAACAATGATTAGCTAGCTAGACTAGACTTACCCATGATGTTGATACCACACATCTGCTGAGCAAGCATGACCACCGAAGCTGCAAGGGTCGCACGACGGCAGCGGGGGATGGTGAACAGCTCAATAAGACGGGTGAAGTAGGTGCGGCCCTGGACGATCTTCTGCTCCTCGGCGAAGAGGACGTAGGCGTAGTAGAGGTCGCGAGCGGCCTGGAGCTCGGTCTTGCGGAGACGCTTCATGGCCTTCCAGGCATCGAGCATACGGCCCTTCTTCATGTACCAACGAGGCGACTCGGGGCAGAAGTAGACGCCGATGGTAAGGGGCACGGCGGGGATGAAGGCCGAGCCGAGCTGGAGACGCCAAGCAATCTTGCCAGTGTTCATGACGGCCGCGTTGGCGCAGAAACCGAGGAAAATACCGAATGCAGTCCAGAGTTGCCATCCCATGGTGAGGGCACCGCGGATACGGGCGGGCGAGAGCTCGGCACAGTACATGGCGACGGTAGCGGCCTTGGCTCCGACTCCAATACCCATGATCAGACGGACAGCCATGAGGGCCTCCCACGACTTGGTGAAGCCCGAAGCGATGGGAGTGGCGATAAGAATAATACCAGTGATGAAGATTTCGCCGCGACGACCAAAGAGATGGTTGAGCGGGTCAGAGAGCCAGCATCCGACGAACGCGGCCGTGAGGTAGACTGAGCCGTTGACGAGACCGACGATCCACTCGTCCCTCTCCCAGTTGGGCTCGCCCTCAGCTGCACCAATGCCGAACTCGGCAGGGAACGAGAGGTTGGCACCGTTTGAACCGGTCTGGTCCCAGCCCTGCGTGGCGGCACCGAGCGCACAGACGATGACTGGGGTGTGAGTGCTATTTTGGCCGGGGTGACTCACCAGAGAACCAAAGCTGGCCGGGAAGGCTCCAGATGTGGTCGCGCTCGTGGGCGAGCGCGGCGCGGTCTGCATCACTGAGCTCGGAGATGCTCTCAAACTGCTTGGGCCGCTGGGCCACGAGGGCACCGGTGCGGAACACTTCGCGGTCGGCGCTGAAGCCGAACTGGTCGCAGAAAGCGTCGGCGCCAGCAATCACCTGCTGGCTCGAGAGGCCAGTGAGGGGGTTGAGCACGTCGTCGGGGGTGATACCCGTCGACATGCGGCGGCCAAGGCCACCGCCGTGACTGACGGCGCTAAGGCCACCCTTATCGCTCTTGTCGTAGCTGTGCTCGACGTACGGGCCGCCGGCGTCGCTGAGGCTGTCGTCTGACCTGCCCATGGTGGTGGTGTGGTGGTGGTGGTTGGTGTAGGTGTGGGGGATGCTGTGCCCCACTGGATCCCCGCTGGCTAGTACTTATAGGTTGGTTAAGCTGGGTCTCGAACGGGTCGTGAGAAGGCGGGGACCGATAGGTTGGGCCAGGGGGTACCGGATTGGGGATGAATCGCGTGAGACTATGAGACCTGGGGCTTCTCGTCGGGTCGTCGCGGCGTCACCGACTGATCACCGAGGCACTACTGGCATATTGACTGAGTAGGAGTCGTGGCACATGCGCCGTAACACGACGAGGGCAGCTAGTGTTCAGGTGTCTTGCCTGAGCAAGGGAGCGCGACAAGCCCAGGAGGGAACGCGGGCGGGGGAGAGCGATGTCGCGCGACCGCAAGCGGGCGAGAGGGGGTTGGTGGCTGCACACCTGCCCGCTGCCCGGCGGCAATGGACGCATTCATTCAGGCGTGGGCGATCTGCAATGAAGTTGTCATCATCCCCAACCCCCATCTCGACTTGGGCCACGCCATCGCTTCTCCTCTCCTCGCGGCGTGTCCCCGCATCCGGCTCGGCCGGGGCAACAACGGTACGTCGGCCAAGGTACGAGCTTAGCAAGCCCTTGGTTGTTACTCTTCTCGTCGCCAAGCATCTCTAATTTTGGGCAGCTTGGATTGCGAATTACCCCGTCGAGGTGCCTCCCCGACGGTGGTTTGCATGACATCTCGGCTCATCATTGGTTATCACTCGACTGTTTGGTTACTCGCTTGATCCCTCAATCCCCTCCAAGCATCACAGCTGTCCAACGTGAAACAGAGTGAGTTGCTGCGCAGTTTGCTGGCTTTGCCCTGCCGCTGCTGGCCCCCCGCCGGTCTTGACAAAGGCGCAGCACCCAGCACCCTCGGTCCTGGAGGCACGCCAAGAGAGTACCATTGTACTTTCCCGGTGCACGTGAACAAGACGTGCGCCGCCACATCTAGTGCTAGGATTACCACATCCGGCAAACTCGCGAAGCCGCTCGAGATCGACCTCGGCAAAGTCAGGCGTTTCCGTTCTCATCTCACCTCAGCAATCTCAGGATCTCCCTGACCGTCCACCGGTCTCCACCCTCCTCCTCCGGCCTCCACAGGCCTCCACAGGCCTCCACAGGCCTCCACAGGCCTCCACCCAGGAGCTAGGGAGCTTTGTCAGGTGCGAGAACTCGAGAAGGAGATCCCGGCGGCTAAGGATGAGATGGGAAAGAGCACGGGTTCCCGTCACGCGGGCGGCTTTTCCCAATCTCTCTCTGCTCTCTCTATGTCTGCTCGGATCCGTTCAAAACGACGCTAGTCAGAGTCAATCGTATCTTGGCTTATGTCATGATGGCAGATGACTTGTCGCCACTCCCTGGCATCACATCAAGCCCTGCCAGAGTCCAACACCGGTAGTACGCGCTTGGCAACGAAGCCTCGAATTGAAATCATCCAATGGCCAAGGAGTGGGAGTCGAGGGAGCAGTGGTTAGCGTCGTAGTTGTTGATGAGCGAGACGGTTGCGGAGGTGGCGTGCGGACCTTGGACATGTGGTGCGCCTTGTTCCTGCTACGAGTTGCGGCGCGCTAGTCGAAACAGGGAGTCCATTGAGTCCTTGAGCTCCCATGCGGTCCATCAACGCCAGCGTCTTGGCGACATCCAGTAGCGCGTTGAGAGATAAGAGGGCATGGTTCAGAATGGTGACACCCCCTCAGATCGACAAGCACGATTCCAAGATCCCTCCCCCACCCACCCACTTCCCCAACCACTCGACGAATGCGTTTACAGATTGCAGGTCGTAGATCACATATCCCAGATGCCAGATGCCAGATGCCAGATGCCAGATCACAGATGCATTTAGCAGCCCCATCTTGGCATTCTGTCTGGCAGATGGCCAATCGTCCAATCCCCAAGCCCCCAATTGTCCGGCATCCGGTATGTATACCGCCCAAATGGCCGGCCACCCTTCCATCCCTGTTAGATGAAGGAGATGAAGACGAAGGTGATCGATCGGCCGTCTCCGAGGGAAGTCGCCTTCTCTTGGCAACCCTGTGCTTGTGATGAGGTGAGGTGAGAGGACAGACGACGCGAATATACAGATTGAGCAGGTTGATTTCGAAGGCGGCGAGATGGGGAATGTGGGCGGGCATTCGAGGGCATCGGGCGAGCGAGCGGGCAGTTTAACGGGCGGAGGATGGGCGGAAGACAGAAGGAGCAAGGGGTAGGAATGGAGGGAGGGGCTCATAAGATCGACATTCCCGCCACGACGAGTGTGCCGGGTCGGCAGTGTCTTGGCGTCTTACCAGTTGGCCATCGGCCTCGCTATGCTCGGTACACCCAGCCAGCTCACTGACCGACCGACGCTGACCGAGGCTGGCGTAGGACGGCCGGGACCTGCTTGGCTGTTTGGCCTGGGCCTGCCTTGACAAACAGAGTTGCTACGCGGCCGGCGCGCGGCCGAGGTATACCAAGTACACAAGATCTAAGCATCAGATCTAGGTTCCCCGTCTGGCGAGGCTTATTCTCTCGTGCGCGCCCTGCAGCTTTGCCCGTGATAGCCGCTGAACGGAGTGGCCGTCTGCAGCCGTCGATTCCAGAATGCTGGGGCGCGTCGGTGTTGAGTCAATAGCGTCGTCGCGGGACTGTGGGGTTATGGGGGAGCGAGTTCCGCGGTATTTGCAGATCAGTTCCCGAGCGCGAGCTCCCGAGATCCGAAGATGAGGAACACGAAGAATGGATGGAAGTAGATGGTCGTGTGAGTTCAGTGTTCTGGGAGGAGTTCTGAAGACACGACGATATCTCGACTTGTTCCCCCATCTGACGATCTTTCCGTCTTCTTCCGACGTGCTGGTCGATGCTCGACGCTCTACCTGCTCCCTCCGTCTGCCATTTCACTACCACCGGGAGATGGGGAAAGGAGAAAGGGACCATGACCGATCGTAAGTGGCTTCGGGTCAGCAGTGAGCGCTGATTGCAGCTTGACTGACACCGTTACGTCTCACCACAATGTTCGGGAGCGAGCATTACGAGTTGGCTCCAGTACTGATACGCGAGCCGTGGCCCAAAGAGTCAAGGGCGTAGGTGACCAGTGAGAAGCGAGGGCAATCCTTGCCACGCCATCGGGTAAGTTTCCATCCACTCGTCACACTGCACAAGACAGTAACCAGCCACACTAAAGTTGTGTAAAGAGAAGAAGCCAAACGGCAAGTAACATGAAAAGGTATTAAAGGCTATACTCCAAACGGCGTCAACGAGCGTGAACGTGAAGGTGAAAGAGAAGTAAAGTTGCTATGTGGCGACTACGGAAGCGCTCAGAGAACAGCAGCGGCAAGACCACCGAGGAGGGCGAAACCGATCGCGCCGGAAGCGTAGCCGTCGACGTACTGTAGGCGTTGCTGGGCGTGCCGCTGGCGCCGGAGCCGGCAGGCTTGGAGGCGGACGCCGAGCCGGACATGCCAGAGCTGCCGGACTTGACAGCGCTGCCGGAGGACTTGGCGGTGCCAGAGCCACGGGCGGAAGAACCAGTCGCGGTACCGGCAGCGCCAGTACCAGCGCCCATGGCACCGGTAGCGCCAGCACCAGTGCTGGTAGCGGCGCTGGCACCAGTGGCGCCAGAAAGAGCAGCGGAGCTCGCGCCAGTGGCCGCAGCGGTGTCGGGCGAGTCGGGCGAGTCGCTCCAAGCATTGGTCGCGGCGGTACTGGGGTGTCAGCGCCACAGAGGAGGAAGGAAGGTTCGTGGGCAGGTAAGTGGTCAAACTCACCCCGTCGACGACCAGGAAGCATCAGTGGCGGCGCCCTCAGCACCAGTAGCGGCACTGGCAGCAGTGGCGGCGCTGCCTTCAGCACCGGCAGCACCCTCAGCACCGGTGGCACCCTCGGCACCAGTAGCACCCTCAGCACCGGCAGCGCCGTCAGCGCCCGTGGCGCCCTCAGCGCCCGCAGCGCCCTCGGTGCCCGCACCGTCTTCCTGAGCGTAGGCGACGGCGACTGTTGGTCAGCGATGTTGCGAGGCGTGTGAGGCCGGAGAAACCCATGAAGGGGAGGCTGGAGGAGAAGGGAAGAAGGTGGCACAGCGTGAAGAGGAAGGCTGGAGGGCAAAGGAAGGGGTCACGAATGGAGCAGACTACTCACAAAGGAGGGTAGCGAGGATAGCAGCGCGCATTTTTGATGTTGTTGTTGATATAACGGTGGTTGGTTGGTAGTTGGTGCTGGTGCGATGTCCAAGAAGGATGAAGAGTGTGAAAGAGGAAGAGTGACGGAGAGAGAGAGAGAATAAGTGTGAGTTGGAGTTGCGGAGAGAAGAAGAAGGTGATGAAGAGAAAAGAGGAGAACGAAGAGTTGAGAGGGTTAAGTAGACGTGGAAGTTGAGTCAACCCAATCCACCTTCCCCCGTCGCGCCCGTCTCCTGCTTGCTTGGAAGTGCCCGCGCTTTCCGAGTGCCCCCCCTCGTTGGATGCCAGAATGATGTGCGTGTGGCGGTGATAGCGGTGAGATTGGCAGGGGGAGGTGGGCTTTTGCGCGACGATCCCAAAGACTGCGCCGCTGTGTTCGAGTGAGTGCAAAGGGAGTCATGGAATAGCTATGGAGCTGTGTTATGCACGAGGCGTCTCCTCCTCCTCTCCCCTTGAGCACATCCTTTCGATCGACTCCGATCCTTCTGTGCATCTGCGAGATGAGGAGGAGGAGGGGAGGTTCTGCGCAATTACTCGGTCACTCAGGCGTCGCGACAAGAGCTCCAAGGAATAACTTTGACGCCCAATACAGCCTCGCTTCCTCTCTACTACTGTGCTGATTAAGTCAGAATATAGTAACTGTTTCCGCACATCTGCAGTCGTTAACTTGATTCTCCGCTCAACGTCCTTAATGCCTCACCGAGGTGCACTGCTACCTCACAATTTCTGGTGATCCCGCAGCACCAAGCACAGATTCCCAGAGGACGCGCCCAAGGAGACCGGACACCCCAGCGCTCAACACGTCCTTTCAACGTTGCAAGCCTCACAACGACGATATGCACGCAGGACTCCGCAGCACCCAACGCCCTCGCATGTTGGCAATAAGGATAATTCTTCCGCGTAACGAGGGGCGTCGCTGAAAAGGTCGCGGGCGGTAGCCAGATCGATACAAAGTCAGAGCATAGTCGAAGCCACTGGGATCACGAAAGGGCGGGTCATATCTATCCCTCCCCGGACGCGCGAGCCCCCACAGCCTCTCTATTGTGCTGCATAGCAATGGCCAGAGCTTGGGATCAAAGCACCGAGCGGAGCGTGCAGGGGCATCTTACTGCAGAAGACGAGGCGACGAGGAGACGAGACGATGATGAAACAGAACAGAAGTGGCAGTGCCGCTTGTACCGCTGTAACCCCGCCCGTTCCCGGGCGTAACATGCCTAAGCACAAACGAATAGAGCTACGTTCCAAACGACAGCAGCTCCGGCCGAGTTGATGCTCTAGGGATTAATGTCCTTGCTAAGCCTGGCCATGTCTGGGGCGTCTGGACGACAACTGCGGATCGCCTGGGACCTCGCATGGCACATGCCGCCCTTTGCGCGCTTTGATTAATGCTCTCCAGCTTGTCTTGCTAAGAGCAACATGCGTCGAGGCTGTGCGACTACACTTGACTACCTTTCGCTCTTCTGTGGCTCTCCTTCGCCATCCTCTGGTTTGATCGTTGGCCACCCTCCAGGAAGTATTACGGTCGACGCTCGGTTTGAGCCCCCAGCATCTTGCACTCTCTTGCTTCTTGGGTCTGGGATACCGTAGGACTGGTATGGAAGGTAGGGGGCGCAGGCCTGGAAGAGGCGGCGTGGATCAGTACCGCAACATGTAAGTTGCAGAGGTAAGTGAGGACGGGCGTCGAGTGCCGTACCACCAAACTAAACGACGTCTCTCCTACACATCTACGCTAAATCAACGAGTCATTGACCACATTACAGCCCACGCAGGTCAAGCATAGTGGATCATGCGTCATCCGATGCAGTATCTGTGAAAAAGCGGAGGATGGACGCATCTCAGCGTTTACAGTGTATGATAGTATCAGATAGCTAATGCTCTTGGTTAGCAGCCTAGAGTTATCCGGTGTATCCGCTAATTGCTCAACGTCACCAATCTCCTTGCTTGATCATGCCTGACCCCATCGTTGCCGTTGAGTTTGAAGGCTAGCCTACGTCGCACACATTGCATCGACAGTGACGAAGTGGTACTTCTGGACTGAGGCGAGTCATCTCAGGATACCTCGAGCTAGCATTCTATGCCGTTCCAAGGCCGCAGCGTGCGGAACAAGTATAAGTAGCAGCTCGATGTCCAGTATCTCAGGATCTCAAACAACTCGCATACTTACTCACTCACACGGTTGTAACCCTTCTCTTACAAGACCAAAATGCTCCTCGCCACCCTCGTTTCCCTCCTCCTCGCCGCTGGCGTCCTCGCGCAGGAATCGCAGCCCGGTGTCGTCCAGTCGTAAGCCCCCACTACCACACCCTCTCTACTTCCCAACTCACACCCAGGGCCACCTCAGTCCCAGGCGAGGCAATCACCTCAGCCGCAAGCTCTATCGCGTCCCTCGCCACCGACTCCGCGTCCTCGGCCTCCTCGCACTCTGACTCCTCGTCGGCCTCCGCCTCGGAGTCGGCCACGTCAGCCAGCGCCTCCTCCTCCTCGGCCGACCCCTCCGCGTCCGCCGCCAGCGCATCCTCCGCCTCGGCCTCATCCGCGTCCGCGGCTAGCGCCCTCTCGTCCGCCGAGAGCATCATGTCCTCCGCGTCGAGCGCGTTCGCCGCCGCGTCGTCCTCGGTGTCGGCCGCCGTGCAGTCTGTCTCGTCGGTGGCCGCGAGCGAGTCGGCGACGGCGGAGAGCTGGGCGCAGCCTACGGGCGTTGGGGCGGGAGCGCTGGCTGTGGCGGGGCTTGGGGCGCTTGCTGCCCTCGTCTAGCCAACTACGGATGGCTGTTAGATCGCGCTGTTTTAGATGTTAGTGTAGAGTCGTTCGTAATTCTTCCTCAGATGCTCATGTATCTTTCTTCGCTTAGGTTGTGTCATACCCCTCCTCCAGGGTTGGTATGCGGTATGGCAAGAGCTGGCGTGATTGGTGCTGAATGAAGGGTTTGGCTTGTGTAGACTAGGAGGACCTGCCCACTGTCATTTGTGCAAGTGCTGGGAAACTCGTTGAGGTGTCGTGGTTGTTCGGATCTTTGGACCGTGTCCCAGATCTACCCTCGTAATCGGAGTAAGCATCGACACGCCATCTTCACACCAGCGCCGGCGCTGGTCGCTGGCGGGTCGACGATGGCGATGATGAATGTGCACTTGCCAAAAGTATGGAAGGTCTTGGGATGTTAGGTGAGACCTGGGAGGACGGCAGAATCTCGGATAAACAGCGACTGATAATCACTGGGAACTGCGTGAAACAACTTGCTCTCTGATCTGGTCACATCTCTCCATTGCATCCCACTCATCTTCTTGCTTCAACTCGATGAGCAAAAGCAATGGCGGAGCGAGCTCCTCCAACGCCCTACCGCCGAGAGACTGGCTCCAGTCCTTCATCCCACCCGGCCCTGCGACATCGTCATCCCAGGACCGCGACCGTGTGAACGCAGCGCCTCCAGAGGCGACGAAGACCAAGAGGGCCCGCTCTCCGAGTCCAAACCCTTCTTCCAAGCGGACAAAGAAGCACCAGCCCTCCCTCTCTCACTCCCACTCCCACCCCCACGGCATCGACCCCATCGCCTCCGTCACCCAGGCCCCTCCGCATCCCGACCGCCCCTTCCCAGCCCGCGTCCAGCGCCCGCCCCCCGAACGGCTTAGCTACGACAACGCGACGTCGGTCCTGCAAGGCTACGTCGGCTCGTTACGCAACAACCTTGCCATCCACAACGTCGTCTATGACGTCCAGCAGGTCGAGGGCGCAAAGCCTCCCCTCTTCACCGCGTCGCTGACGCTGCCCTTCAACTCGCCCGTAGCATCCGCCGTCGGGGGCGGGACACACGCGTCCAAGACCGCTGCCAAGAACAGCGCAGCGTATGTCGCTGTATGCGAGCTTGTGTGCTGGGGAGAGGTCGGGGCCGATCTGAGTTTAACACCTGCGCATCCCACGTTCAAGAACCGGAAGGAGGGGACGACTGCCATCGCGACGGCGCACATCGGGAACACGGCTTACATCGCTGGGCCGAGGTGGTGGGCCGAGTCGCCGCGCCTGAGTGCCGACGGGAACGTGTTTGGGACCATCCTCCAGATCGAGATTGAGGGGCATCCGGAGTTGTGCCGCGATTGCAGGCCGCTCCTGCTCCTCACTGCCCGGCCCCTTCCGTTCGAGGGCGCCGAGTTCGATATCTCGGACGCCACGGTGCACGCTGTGGCCAAGCTCTCGCCATCATTGCCCCTCACTGTCCGGCCCAAAGACATGCAGTATGCGCACACATACTCGACTCTTCTCTTTGAAGCCATCGCTGAGCGCCACCTCGGCAGCGAACTCGGCGATGTGGGCTACCTTGTCCTCCCGCTGAAATGGAACACTGCGACCACGGAGACCGCTCTCACCCGCGAGCACATCTCATGGGGCGAGGTCAAGGACGCGACCAAGCGGCCCCTCTCTCCTCTATCCTACCACGATCCAGACCTGCTGTCGCGACTTCAAGGCCGCGTGGTCGCCGGCACGACGACGGGGAAGCGCTGGGTCGTCCGGGAAGTCATGAAGAATCAACTCGCAACCTCCCTCCGGCCAGACGGCCATCCATGGTGGAACATCCAAATCAAGGGCGAGCGCAAGAAGTGCGGGTACGCGCGGGATGCTTTTGTGGAGGACAAGACGCAGCCGCTCCTCGAAGTCGTTCCCGACATCGCGATGGGGGCTCGCGTGGGCGGCATCGTCGCGAGCGTCGACTCCGACCCAGCCCCAACACTAGTCCTCCCCGAGCTTGTCCACCTGCACGCGATCAGCGCAGCGACATTCCGCATAGCTTCTACGCTCCCCGCTATCCTTATCGCGCTTGACGTCCAGCTCCTCGCCACGGAGATGTCGAACGCCCTCTTCGGCGGGCGCATCAAGCCCCACCTCGCGCGGCAGGCGATCACCTCCCCGTCCTTCCGGTCAGGCCCACTCGCGCGGGACGACTACCAGCGCCTCGAGTTCCTCGGCGACGCTCTCCTCAAGTTCTCCCTCTGCGTCTCGCTGTACGCCACATCGAGCCATGACCCACACGGCGCGCGGTGGGCTGACCAGGGCCACCTGACGCGCGACCTGCATGCGGCCGAGTCGAATGCGACTCTGACAAAGTGCTCCAAGGAGACGGGCGTGGTGCCGTACATCCGCATCCTGTCGCGGAGCAAAGACTGGATGCCCCAGGGGTGGAAGGTCAAAGAGGGGCCTGAGCCCAAGGTGCCAACAACACAGCCGCTCGGCGACAAGGTATGTACAGGGCAAGTGGTGGTGTCTGGGTGCCCCGCTGCCGCGTGGAGTGTCGGTGCCGGCCCTTGCTTGGGTGATCAGAATCGGATTGTCATCACCATCCTGGTCATCCAAGTCAGGTCTGGCGGCGGCTTTGCAGGCGTCTCGCTCCTCAGCCCGGCAGAAGCCTTCGGCAAGCCACGTAAAGGTAGACGGTAGGAGAGAAGGGCAGGTACTTCGTTCTTGTGCAGCCAAGCGATCGGTGCTCTCCCATGCGGCCGACGGACAGCTCCCCACACTCGCAGCGCAGCGCTCACATCAGACCTCAGCCGACGTCGTCGAAGCCCTCATAGGCGCCGCCTTCCTCTCCACCAGCAGGGAGAACCAGCCGCTCTTGAAGGCGAACATGCAGGTCGTGCTGGACATGCTGCGCGATCTGCACGTACCGATCAAGACGCGCAATTGGGCAGACCTTCACAGCCTGCCCCTTCCTCCGCAGATCGAGTGGGTGTCGTCAGCACCGCTCACTGTGCTGGGGTATACGTTCCGGGATCCTCGGAAGGGCCGCATTTCCCTGGTGAGTCTCCCCGAGCGATGCTATGAGAGGAGCTGTAGCAGAAGCGGGAAGATGCTGGAGTCAATGAGAGGCGACGGAGCTGACAGCGCAGAGTCTGTCGCGCGAGAGCGCGTACCAGCGCAAGGTGTTTGAGAGATACGAGTTCCTCGGCGACGCCGTACTCAATTTCGGTGGGTTCGCAAACCCAGGTCCATGCAGCTGACCGCAGTGTCCCTCCTGAGACTATGGCAGGAGTATCCCGGGGCTTCGCACGGTTCCCTGACGAACGCTAAGCACTCTTCCGTGTCCAACGTACGTCCCATTACGAGTTCTGACAGATCTAACATCAGGGCGCGTTCTCGGCGTTCCTCGTGTCTTCAGGTCTGATCGATCAAATCACCGACGACCCCTTCCCGAAGCGCACAGCGAAGGCTGTAGTCGGCTATCGTCGCAGACAAGCGGAAGCGGACGCGTCGACGAGCGAGGAAGCCGTTGAGTACTGGTACGGCATCCGCACTGAGAAGGTGAGGCTTGTCGCTCCGCGCACCACTACCCTTTGCTAATACCAGACCCTAGGTGACGTCGTCGAAGCGCTCTTCGGCGCTATCCTCGACGACGCCGACTTCGACCTCGCCCCCGTCCAGCGCGCTTTCGAGACGCACCTCCTCCCATTCCAGCGGAAGTACGCGGCCCCGCCGACCGAGCACAACATCCACCCGCGCAGCCGGTTCGCGCTGCTGCTCGACAAATTCCACTGCCACGAGATGGCCGTCGACACGCTCCGCGAGGATCAGGATGGGAAGATCAAGCGCACCGTCTCGGGTGAGTTGTGCGTTCAAGAGGACGCTGACGGACAGTTAAGGTGCATGGGAAGGAGGTGGGACGGGGTCAAGGCGACAGCCAGCCGCTGGCCGAGCGGCGGGCGTTCGAGGCGGCGTACGCGCGCGTCAAAGATACAGGCGTGGGGCGGTGCTCGTGTACGCGTGGATAGCCCCCAGCAACGTACCCGAGCACTGCCAGGCCCCGAGCTGACGGCCGGCAGAACATTTTGGTTCGCATCTTGCATATTGCATCATCTACAATGGCCGGAGCCCGCTCGTCTGTCGTGACGGCGAGGCGGTGCCTCCGTGCCCTCCCCGATCTCCCGAGGAATGCTCTCATACTGCATATCACATTACCACGTTACCTTGCACCTTTGATACAAGGTCTTTGCTGTACTATATCTGGAATGGGCTGTATGCATGTCGTGACGGCCCCGAAATTGCGCGTTGACCCGAGAAATGGCATGAAGGGAGGCGACGAGCGCTACACGAGAGGAAGGCATGATGTGCCTTGTTGTCCGGCATCTGGCCGACTGTACAGTAGTGATAGCATTCGTACGGACTTTGGCATGGGCAGTGGACGTGTGACAGATGGGCAAGGAGCACAGTCGCGTGCCGAGGCTGCTTCTCGTCAATGGACATGAGTGAGACGATTGCGGGGATGGAACTACTGACACTCTCTTGAGGAGTGATGAGCGAGCCAGGGGTGCTCGTGGCACTATTGAGGAGAGCGTACATGTGTCCAAGCACAAAGTGTGGCACTGATCGCACTGACACACCAGGCCACAGGTCTACTGGTACACTACTTGCGGAAGAGAGACGTCAAGACAAGACAGTGACGCACTATTGAGGACAGATTTGCACAGGAGACGCGCCCGAATGCGGCTGTGATGAGCGCCATGGCAGCATATGGCCGGATGCGAATGATCTCCACCACGCACTTTGTGATAGCGAACGCCCTTCCACAGTCGTGTGCCACTTTGTCTCACCTTCCTCGATCCATTCCGTCAACGTCCTTCATCTCATCTTCCTCATCTCATCTTCCTCTTCATTCCTCTCGACTCCGTCATCCAACGCCAGGCTGCCGTTGTCGTTTCCCGACTATCGATACCGACCGCAACTGCTACTCGTCGCAACAGATCTGTTCACAGGTCCTCGTCCTCTACCTCACCACTTCAGCCAGATGTCGACGACCACCTTCCGTCCGGACACCTCGTCCGACCCAGACGCACCCACGTCCCCCACCGCCCCCATGCTCGACTACACCGCCTACCCGCACATCGTCGACCGCATCCTCGTGTTCGCAGATATACCCACGCTCCTGGCTGCGCGGTCGACATGCCGCAAACTCCGCCCGCGCGCCGACAAGATCCTCTCATCCCACATCGCAGTTGCCACCTGCCAGCTCGAGTGCGGGGGTCACCGCTGCGAGACCTTCGACCCCATCTTACGCCAGTACCGCGCCGCCACGCGCGTCCTCGACGTCCCGTGGGTGCGCGGGGAGGACTATGGCGTCATCCAGATGGTCAAGGATGCCATGCGTGTCTATCCGCGCCTTAAGCTCGTGCGCGTGATCGGGCAGCAGATGATGGATCGCGACGTGGCTGGGTATTTGGCCTTTGATCCCAGTCGCCATCCCCCTCTCGTCCAGTCCCACCCTACGACACACACTGTGCACTTCAACGACCTGGCCGATGGCGCGAGCCAGGGCGTCCTCGCCACGGCGATCGCGTACGGCGGCGGCGACGTCTTCGTCAACATCCGCTACACCGGCCCCCACGGCCCGCTGGGAGCGTGCAAGGTCCTGGGGCTGGAGGGGCGGACGCAAGCAGGGTCGCGGTCCTTCTTCTTCCTCACCACCGCTATGGACGTCGCCTCGCTCCCGCGCGCGCGGACCGGCAAGGCCGTGCTTGCGCCTCTAATCTCCGCGTTCGTCGAGCAGATCATCGCCGGGTCCAAGGCCGAGTTCGTCGTCGTCCGTCGTCCCCGCAAGGGTGTGGCGGCGCCTGTCGAGCACAGCGAAGATCACCCCGCTACTCATCCCCTCTGGCCGGTCATCAAGACCCAGCTTGGCAAGTGGCAGAAGGCGCATGAAGGGGAGGATCATGCTGAAGTGGCGGAACGAGTGTGGAAGTGCGTGGGAGCACAGATTCGCGTCATGACGTTCGAGGAAATGAAGGCGAGCGTTGGGGATGAGATCTACGAACAGATCATGAAGCCGTTCTGAGGCGGGGGCGCGGCGTGGGCACAAATGTGTACTGGCGGGGCGGCGGGGGCAGGTGGGTGCCATACCTGCCCGACCGATGCAAGGTAGTGTACGATAGGCGAATGCAGCTCTGCACGAACGTCAAGCGCGCCCCAAGTGGTACGGTAAGAGTACTGCTCTGCTGTATAGACCTTCACCCCTGCGCCGACGCATTCCCCGTTGGAAGTACTAAGGGCGCGACCTACTGCGGGTATCTCGATCTGCTCATTTGCGCCCGATGTCCTCGGCCGAGGATTCCGCATTCCACATCTGCCAGGTTCTCGATCACCACGACCCCAGTTGACAAGCCGGTATCGATCAGCAATGTCGTCCACGCCTTAGCCGGACCTACTTGTCCTAGTGCGTCCCGAAACTTGCTCCCAGACGCACTTGAGTCGTCGTGACAGTAAGTCCAGCCCTGGGAGAGGCTGTTGGTTGTCACCTTACGGTTCGCTGACAGCATGCGATATGGCCAGCGAGCGTCTAGCAGGCTACGGTAACAAAGCGACTGTGGACGCTCACGCCTGTAGAAAGGCCGGGGGCAAGGTCGTGAGACTACCACCAGCCTACCGCTACCACAGAGGCCACCTCAGAGAAGTGCCATATCAGAAGCGTCATGATATTGGAACTGCGCTATGCCGTATACACGTCCCGGTCGAGAAGTCTAGCCACCGGGCCAGGGCACATTACAAGTCCAGCCCACGGATGCATGGCAATGCCTAAGCCCGACTTACCACTATCCAGCGACCCAATGTACAGCGAGTGGTTCCAGCGGCTGACACACCCCGTCCAGCCTCCAGACATGACATACCAGCCCACCGCTGGCACCGGCACGCGTCGCCGTCGCCATGACCGGATGGCGGATGGTGCCTGGTGTCCGGCAGCCATCCCGGACCGCACTCTAAACTAACCATTGCTACATGCCATTTTCAGGGTTGAGAATGGTATGCTGGTACACCCGCCGAGCTTATCGTGAGAACTAGGTTGGTGCGAGAGATCACGCGCTGACTGGTGCTGGTATTGGCTGTGGTACCAGTCCATCGACAGTAGCGGCTAGATATCGAGAAGCCGGCGCGGCTGGGTGCCTTGTTGCTGCAAGAGACCGACCAGCCGACTCTGCGTATCTGACCGATCGATACAGCCTCCTGCATCGCCGTCGCAGCTGCCCACTCGCCCTGCTCAGGCTCGAACGACGTCGGCCCACGCTCACTCCTCCCTTCTGCACCCCCACTTCTCACTCCAGAGTACACGCTGTAGTCTCGATCGCGACTTATGCCACGCTCCCTTCATGACAGCCACAGCGGGACACTATGTGGTGACAGGTGACATGGCAACCGGCGAGACGCGCTAGCCTCTGCTGATCCGACACGGCGCGAGCAGTGGCTGCAGTTCAGTCGTTGACGACGCGTTCACAACTGGACGCGCTCGACGTGGCTGCCCACATCGGTGTGGGGAGTGCCGCCTTGTTCAAGACCCCAGAATGTGTCGATGAAAGGTATATAAGCGGTGCGTCTGGCCGTCTGGTCTTGTCATCTCAACTTCAAGCAACTTCAGCAACTCCCGCGACTCCAGTGTCTTCAGCAATTCCTTTGCACCCGTCCGCCCAGTCGAACTTCGCACCCAACCCAACTTAGCATCGTGAGTTACACTAGGTCTAGCCCCTCCTTCATCTCCCCCTTGCCCACCTACGGCTTGCTGACCGCAGATGTTCCGCACCGTCGCCCTCCTCTCCCTCCTTGGCCTCGCCGCGGCCGCCCCCGCGCGCGAGAAGCGCGACTTCTACAACCAGGTCGTCGACGGCAAGGTCGCCTCTGCCTCGTGCGGTGCCGACGGCTCGTCCGACATCGACGTCGCGCACCTCAAGGCCCAGATCCCGCGCTTCTGCTGGCACGACGAGAACTCGCACAGCGGCAACTTCGCCTCGTCGTCGCCCAAGGTCAGCATCGGACAGGGGTACTTCCTTGCGATTGAGGACACGCAGGGCGCCTCGCACGAGCCGTGCGAGAAGGCTCTTACGTGGATCGCAGACAACTGCGCCACGAAGGGCAAGACCGGGCAGTACTCGACCAACGCCAACACCTACAGCTTCGGCAAGAACTAGAGGGTGAAGTAGAGATTAGAAGGACATTAGCCATGGCAATGTATTGGTACCGCTGTAACACCGATTGCGCACGGAGGTCCTGCTGCCCCGAACTCATGCGCGGAACTACTCACCTCCTACTTCCACTACATCCCAGCAACAGTAATGCACGGCACCACGATGCATTCTTCGGAACTGCTGACTTTCTCTTATGCGCCTTCGTAGTACAACGTCCCTCTTCCCACTCCTCCCCACGTTCCTCAGCTTCTCCAACTGAACGTCAAATCCGCTCACACCTTGATCTGGTGCTCCTCGTGCACGACGCCCGGCTTCTCCCCGCTCCCGTTGCTGTTGACCTGCACGAGCTTCTGGAGACCGCGGTTACGTTCCTCCTCAGCGGCGACACGGCCCTCCATCTCCTCGTGCGCCATGCGGCGCGCGTCCTTGCGCGGGTAGTCGTACAGGAGCGTGACCTCCTCGAGGGGCAGGCCGCGGGTGTCGATGAGGTAGAAGTAGAAGTAGATGACGTAGGCGATGTTGATGACGATGTAGACGAGGTAGTACTGTGTGTCAGCGGCCTGTCCTTATGGGCACGCTGCGGCCAACTCACCTTCCACTTGATGCGGCCGAGGGCGATGGGGTTGACGAACTGGTTGAAGCTGTTGGCGCCGACCTGGCAGGCAGTGAAGAGCGCAAGGCCCTTCGTGCGCAGACGGAAGGGCAGGATTTCCGTCGGGTAGTGGAACTGCAGGATCTGCCACGCTATTGACGTTAGCATTTTCTGACTCCCTCTGGGGGGAGGTAGTGCTCACCAATATCGTAGAAACCGTAGAAGATGAAGAGGAACGGAATCGTCGCCAGACCAATGTTGGCGTTCTTGACCGTATCCTTCTGGAACGTTGCGGAGAAGGCGGTGATAAACACCAGACATCCAATCATGCCGCCGTGGCTCGTGAAGAAACTTGTCCGGCGACTGATCTTTGGCACAAGGTATGCGGCAGTCTGGCAGACGACGACGTTCCACATCGCAAGGCCGGCGTTGAGGCTGCACGTCTGCAGAGGCGAGTCGACGCCAACCGAGCGGAGCACGGGCGTGAGGTAGCTGAACCGTCAGTTTTTATCCTTTAAGATAGGGAAGCAACGTACTGTACTAGGCGATAAGCGCGTTACCTAGCCAGTTGGTACCGAAGGCAATGAAGATGACCATACACGTACGCCGACGGTTGCCCGGCGTGCGGACGAGGTCGAGCCACGACGTGTCCTTCTCCTCGCCCTCGGACTCGAGCGCCACGACAATCTCGTTGAACTCGAGCTGGACCATCGGGTCGTCCTCCTTGCCGTTCGCGTGGTACTTGGCGAGGATCCGGAGTGCTTCCTCGGGGCGGCCCTTGCCGACGAGGAACTGGAGTCAACATCCGCCACACCTCTTGCTCCCCACGCCTCGCAGACCTCATCAACGAGAAACCTCCAATGGCAGGCAATAAAATACTCACACGAGGCGACTCTGGAGCTAGCCAAACAATTGTGATGACCAGGAAGGGAACAAAGGCTTGGAAAATGCACGGCAGACGCCATCCCCAGTCGCCGTCGATGTAGATACCGGCCACTTTGAATTAGCCTCGGATGTTTTACACAAATCATAGACTTACGAGAAAGCCAGGCCGAGACAGTCGAGCCTACAAAGTACCAGCCATAGTAACTAGAAGCCATGCGCTCGCGAATTCGAGGGTGTGCGATCTCGTTCAACAAGGGTGCTGCGCAGACCTGTGGGGTTTAGCAGGCTTAGAAGTGGTGTACATACCTTTGTCATGGCCCCACCTGCGCCCAGCATCGCTCGGCCGCCGATGAATTGACCTGTGTTCTGCGCCAGGCCGTTGAGAAGCGCGCCGGCGATGATGAGTGTGGCGCCGACCCAAATGGCCGGGCGGCGGCCGAACCGCTGCGAAATCCAGCTGGAAACGAACACGGTGACGAGTGCGGGGAAGAATAGGGAGGCGGCGATGAGTCCCAGCCACATGTCCTTGGGGTGGTTGAAGAACTCGTTCCATTGCGGGATGGACTGGAGGGCGGAGAGGAGCGACTGGTCGTAGCCGATGTAGAAGACGCAGAGGCAGCAGCCGACGCAGTGGAGGACGTTCTGGCGCATGCCCTTGTCCTTCCACCATTTTGGGTGCGTGTTGTCTGTGTGTGAGCGCTGGTAGGCCAGAGAGAGGGGTTGAAGGTGGGCGGTGGGTGGGGTGGAGTGCACTGAAGACGGAGTGGAGGTGTGGCGGGCTCGGCGAATTGATAGCACTTTAGACGCCGGCCAACGACGCCGAGCACTCACTGGGCACCTGCAACAGGTGGTTCGTCGACTCTCCCATGCTTGAGGCTGTTCTGGTGTGTAAGAGGAAGCGAAAGGGGAGGGAAAAGAGTGCATCGCGGTGGGCTAGTATAGTCTTATACGCGTCGGGGTGGAGATTGTGGGTGTCCAGCCGTCGAGTGGAGTCAACCAGTCGGCATCAAGCGGCCAAGCGGATATTGACGCTTGTCGCGAAGGCCATTACGCATTCCGCTCGCTCGCGCTACGGCCGAGACTTGCTCCCGGACGCGGTGGGCTCAAAGGCACAGAGCGCAGCGCTGAGCTAACCAACTAACCATTCAATGCAAATAAACTGACGTTGTTCCCAAGGCTTGCATCTCGTGCCAAGACACGTGCCTCCGCCCTAGCGGTCTCGGCCTATTCCGGCCCACCTACTCGGCATCTCCCAACTGCCGAAGCGCCGCCGTTGGACGCCCTCGACCGGTGTCGATTGAGGCGTCCACCGTCGCCACTGCATCATCAGTAGAAGAGCCCCTGGCCTAGGCTCACCACATGCACGGTGCCCCGATGCAGCCCCGGATTGGCCCCACCTTACCCCGGGCCGAGGCGCCAAGGCGCTTGAACGCGGTTCATCGATGGGAATCGACGCGATGTTCCAATAGCCCGGGATCTTAAGACCGGTCCGGAGGCTGGGGGTACAGAGCCTGCCGTTATCATGTGACTGGAGCTGGTGGGAGGTGCGGAGGTGAGGGCGAGTGGCGCGGGCAAGCAGGAAAGCGATCGTTTGCCTCGTTTGTGCCTGGTAGAAGGACTTGAAGAAGCGCGAGTGTATACGCAGCGGAAGCGGGAGTGTATACGCATCGTCAGAAGTGGAGGTGTATACGCAATGCGTAAGCAGGATAGAGTTCATGTGCCATGCGAAGGACAACTACTACACTCGTTGCGGGCGCTCGAGAGCCCCACCCCACAACGACGGCGCTCGGATGCTAATGAGGAGGGACAATTGTAAAGTTTGGGACGCGCCGCGAAAGCGAAGGGAGCAGCTTGACGCGTCTCGGCCGCATCACGGGCACGGTAATCCACGGTCATCGTTAATGGCGCATCGGTCCGGAAAGTGGCAAGAGTAAGATCTCACCGCTGTTTGAATCGCTGCGATAGGCGGGAGATGGCTTATCAATCCGAGTAAGGCGGCTATAGGTGGTCCTTGTGCGTTGATTGCTTGGCTTTCTCGCCGGTGGAGATGTCGCGATTACTGGGATGAGTTGGGAGAAAGAGCGATGGCCTGGAAGGACAGTATTAGGCTTACGTATCAGTAAAGGATTGCGACATAAGTTATAGTCCAAGATGCGCGCAAGAATGACTAGCTCGCCGGTCTCACTGCACCACGCAGGCCTCATGACAGATGCTACACGTAACGTACACGTACAGACACGTCCAAGATGCTACTTGATATGCCACCCGCCGACGAACTCCATGGCGCGCTCGTCTCCGCGCGCGACCGCCTCACCCTCCTCACCACCCACGACCTCGCCGACCATCTCCCACGGATCCCGCCCGCCGCCCCACACCAACAAGCTCTTCTTGAGGTTCTCGCCCGCCTCGCGGCTGAGCGGGTCTGCGGCGAACAGCGTGCTGAACACCTTGCCGGCGATGGCGCGGTCGAAGAGGTACGAGTAGTATGTCGCGCCGTAGCCGTACAGGTGTCCGAACTGGGTCTGCCACGCCGTGCCCTCGACCGCGGGGATGACGCCCACGCTGTCCTGCAGTGCCGTGTAGACGGATGTGCTGTCCACGGCCTCGCCGGGCGCGAGGCGGTGGTACTGGTGATCGAGCATAGCCATGACGATCTGGCCGTGCGTCTCGAGCGCGGCGAGCGAGTTCTGCAGGCTCATGTGGTCGGCGAACAGGGCCGGTGGGAGCGCCCGGCCTGTCTCCCAGTGCTCGGCGAAGAGGGCTAGGACGGCGGGCGACTTGACAAAGTGCTCCATCAAGATGGACGGCAGCTCGACGAAGTCAGTTGCGCAGCGTGTGCCGCTGACGTTGTGGTATTCCGTGCGTCCGATCATGGCTGCTGTCAGCGGGTGTATCGGCGTGACCATTAGGACGTGTGCACGCCCCCAGCCACAACTACTCACAGTGCATGGCGTGGCCCATCTCGTGGAAGAGGGTCTCCACCTCGTGCCACCCTAGGAGCACAGGGCGGTTGGGCTCGGGTACTCCAAAGTCGGTGGTGAGCACAACAATGGGGAGCTGGTACCGCCCCTCTTTGCCGGGCACGGCGTCGCCGGGCGTCTCTAGTCCTGGTCCCCACCGCGAGTCCCACCCGTCCGCCAACCCATCCCCGCGCACGTCGTCATCGTCCACCCTGCGGCTGCAGCGGACAGTGTAATGCGCGGCATTAGGCGGCTTGCCGTCGCGGCTGAAGAGGTCGCAGTAGATGACACCGATCGTGCCCTCCGCCTCGTCGACAACATCCAGCCGTCTGACGGACGGGTGCCACGCCTCGCCAGGCGCGACGGGGGCGGGGCGGAAGCTGATACCGTACAAGCGGGAGAAGAGGCGTGACAGGCCGCGCATGACCGTCCCGACGGAGAAGTAAGGCGTGAGGGACGCCAAGCTGGCCGGCGCGAGGCTCTGCACATAGCGCTCAGAGAAGTAGTCTCTGTCCCACGCATACAGAGGTGGCAGGTTGCCGGCCGGAGTGTTGGCGATGCCCGTCATGGCCTCGGCCTTGAGGCGCTGCAGGACGGCGACGT
Source organism: Cutaneotrichosporon dermatis (assembly GCA_020011015.1). Taxonomy (NCBI): domain Eukaryota; kingdom Fungi; phylum Basidiomycota; class Tremellomycetes; order Trichosporonales; family Trichosporonaceae; genus Cutaneotrichosporon; species Cutaneotrichosporon dermatis. The sequence continues at coordinate 3,318,902 of JAIGNX010000001.1, read as the reverse complement.
CCTCGACCGCCTGCGTCCTGTGGTGGTCCGCGAGGGACGTGAGGAATCCCCAGACGTTGGCGGGCGTCTTGGCCATCTTGTCGACGAGCGCCACCTCGGCCCAGTTGTCCTTGCCGAGCACGCCGGCGAGCTCGGCGCGCTGCGCCAGCATCTCCTCCAGGACAGCGATGCGGTCTGGGTCGGCGCGCGAGTTGCCGACGTACGCTAGGCGGCGCGCCTCGCCCTCCGGTGCGTACCGCGCGATGACCTGCGCCTCCCAGCTACCTGGTGTCACCAGGGTCTTGCCGCGTTTCCGGGGTAGCGACTCGATAAAGTGCCCCGGGAGTCCGGCGAGTGCGTCAGGCGTGAACTCGATCGGGGGTGATGGCGCCGGGCCTGCACTGGCGGAGGAGAGGAAGCTCCGCCCCAGTCCTAGGAGCGAGTCGCTCAGCTCGACAAAGCGCGCCCGAGTATCAGGCGGGAGGTCGATACCGCTCTTCTCGAAGTCGCGCAGGAAAGTCAGCGCGACCTGCCGCTCGGCATGAGACAGAGGCGGCGAGTGCGGTGCGTCGAGCGTCGCGACAAGCGCCTCGAATAGTCCCCGATGCGTGTTCAGCTCGTTCATGTACGAGCACAGGCGCTCGTACGCCCTATCCGCCTCCGACACCCATGCCGTCTCGGGGTGCGCGTTCCGGACGAGCTCGCACATATCGATGACGCCGCAGAGGAGGTCGCTTAGCCGGTCGAGGTTTTTCACGACGAGCCGCAGCTCCTGTGGTCCAGCCGTGGGGGCGCGTGCTATCCGCTCGACGATGGCGCGGACGTGGACGAGCGTGCGCTCAGTCAATGGCCGTAGCGCTTTCGGGTGCGTCAGCGGGCCATAGGTGAATAAGCCGGTTGGCGCGGACGATTGGGGCGTGTACGCGTTGTCGAAGAGGTGCTTGACGTCGTCCCCGCCCGCAGACTTGGGCGAGGAGGAGACGGGGTGGAAGGGGGAGGTGGGGGTGGCGAACGCTGCGGCGGCGGCATCGCGTCGCAGAGCGGAGGGGCGGAAGGGGGACAAGGCTGGGGACGAGGAGTGCAAGGGTGATGGCGAGTGGAGGCGGGATGATGACGAGAGGCAGCGGAGTGGTGTAGAGCTGCGCGCGAGCAGCCGCGGACTTGGCCGGACGCGCGAGAGTGACAATGCCCTCGAAGCCATTGTGGATATGATGTTGTGAAAAGATTAGATTGCGATGGGTCATCCATCCCAGCTCAACTTGAGAATCCATCTCGGAACCGAATCTTACATCGGTGACTCTCGGGCTTGTCCGCCACCCGACCGCCACCGACGCCGAGACAACTCTGCAGCGTGAACCGGCAAGATGCTTGCAGATCCGATGTCAGATCCCAGATGGCAGTTCTTATCATTGGGCCTTTGCATTGTAGCCTACGCCACGATGTAAAGCAGAAAGAGGCCAATAGCACTGCGTAGGTGCGACTACTGGTTGCCTCTGCTCCGATACTCATCTCGCCATCACAAGACTCGTCCCGCTCCCACACCCACGACGCGCATTACTTTGGTCAAACTAGACCTCCTCATCCTCTCTAATGCAGAACTCTGACAGCTTGATCTCCACAACAATGCATGAGTGCATGGAGGGTGTTGTAGCTACTTCCTCACCATAGCCTGGATTCAACATGCACTGGGTGGCAACGGGATTATAATTTTCCGACCAAGTGGCACTGCGAAATGTTGTCATGTCCGCTTCGACCTCGTCCGTCACCACCATCATCCACTCCTCCACGGCCGCGCAATGGTGAGTCTCGATCGTGCTTGGTCATCGGCGGCGATATGAAGGCGCTCGATAGGCGTGATGTGCGTAGTGCGAACTATCGTACTGGGCCACGCACGGGCTGCGGCGCGTAAGGACCATGGGCATTGTGTCGATGGATGGGCGTCCCGGCATTCACGTCATGGCAGACCTCGAGCATCCCTTCACCAGATGCGAAGGGACACTGCCTTGCTGCTGTGTCATCTGCGCCGGGGCGCTTGTGCCATCCGGGCTGGTCGAGCTCGCGGATTTCTCATTGTGATACGCTTACTGACATCAGATCATCCCGGTCCGCTGCTTCTCGTGCGGCAAGGTCGTCGGAAACCTCTGGGAGTCGTATCTCGAGCTCCTGGCCGCGGGCGTTGACGAGGGGTGAGTGTGCGGCTCGTGCGGCTCGACGCGATGGGATTGGGCGTGTGTGGATTGGGAGGAGGAGTGGAGCGGGAAGCGTCATGCGGATGAGTGGGGAAGACGGCTTGGACGGACTGAGGCTACTCTGGTGGAGTTGAGAGATTGGGGATGGAGAGCGGAAGGAAAGGGATTGAGCGAGGAACGTCCGTGCTGCTGGTGTGGAGAGAAGGATAGGAGAGGAGGAACAGTCGTCGAGAGCGAACCGAATGGGAAAGAGCGCCCGTCGCGACACCTCCACCAGCAACACTGCTAACCCCAGCGACGCGCTCGACAAGCTCCAGCTCAAGCGCTACTGCTGCCGCCGTATGGTCCTGACGCACGTCGACCTGATCGAGAAGCTGCTCCTCTACAACCGTGAGTCCTCTTCGCACGACGCGCTGACGCCAGCCCTCGATCGTGACCGCACCTAGACTCCCTGTACATTGCATGTATCCATCCTAGACCGCCCGCCTGGTGCTGCACTCGTAACTTCTCGCTAGTATCTGCGGAGCACGCCGTCCGCGCCTGCGCACCACGCGCCATCCGGTGCCACGGCCCATGTCTCGACGCCGACTGCCTCCCATCCCGCGAACTCTTCCGCTACGCGCACGGAGATGGCGGTTTCTGTGACGTCGACGCTGAGACGGGCGGGAAGGCCGCTGGCCGTTCCGACGAAAAGGGAGGGGCCGTCGAATGCGAGAGAGTAGATTGCTGCCTCGTTGCGCTTGACTGTTGTGCACTTGGCGGCGGGTTCAGATTCGGGTGCTGATGATGAAGATGGAGAGAGGTCGCTGAGGCGGCGCATGGTGATTGTCCCGTCCGCGTGGCCTGTAGCCAGGATCCCGAGGTCGGGCGAGTACGCCGCGCTAATCAGCTTCGATGCCGTCGGTGCCGTCGTAAACAGAGGATCTGAAGAGTCCGAGTCGAGGTTGAAGGCGGTCAGGGAGCCATCTGGGGCTGCGGCCAGAATAACGCCTGATCCCACTTCTGCGCCTCCACTCCCAAACGCCTTGAGACCCCTCTCATCGTCGACGACAACCATTGCGTCGACGGCTTGTCCGATCCGCCATTTCTTCTCCTCGGCCCCAGCGCCCACGTTCCACAGCCGCACACTCCCGTCCTTGCTTGCGCTGAGGACTTGGCGTCCCACGCCGATTATGTGGGTGGCGGTGATGGCGCGAGTGTGGCCGCGAAGGACGCGAGGGTTGCTACCGCTGATAGACGAGAAGATGCGGAGGGACATGTCGGAGGAGGCGGTGAGGACGACCTGCCATCAGCATGGGTAGGTGGTGGGGTGGCGGTTGTGGAGGGGGAATGTGATGGCGGAAGCGTGGGTTGTGTGGGTCGCGGATGGTCAGCAGAAGGACTCACCTCGCCAGAGGGGAACCACTTGACGTCGAGCACGTCGCCGACATGGCCCTTGAGCTCGACCACTGAACTCGGGCTCGAAGGGGAGAGGACCACGGCATACCCATCTGGTCCGCCCACGACCAACCGGGATGCCTTGGCGGAATAGTCGATCGAGTTGATGTTCAGTTCAGGCTGCCATTAGTGCGCTTACGCCTGATCGACGTACAGAGACGGCCGAAGGCTTGGTGTATGGTGGTGCGATCGTTTGCTTTGGGAAGCGGACGGGGGCGGCGGTGATGCCGAGAGCTCGGACCGAGACGGCGAAGTTGGCCTGTCGTCAGCGACGCAGAACAGGGAGCAAGAGCAGGGCTGGGAAGCGGGAGGCCAGCAAATTAGATGTTGGCCGACAGAGAGAGAGACGATTGGGGAAGCTTGACCCACCTTGGACTCGCGGACGACATCCACACCACGCCGGCACACCATCTCCCCCCCGCCTTCGGCTGACACAGTAATCTTGCCGTGCACGCTGCTCTCGCCGGCCCGGTACTGCTGTCAGCTCGGAGGGTTGCACCGTAGCTGACTTACCGCAGACACCCAGATATCCTCTTGCGTCACAATTCCCTGAGCGACATCGTCGAACACCGCGAGCGCGTCGTGCTGCTGTTAGCTCTCCTCACCTCCACCAACAAGTCCTCAGTTGACTTCGCCCCTTCGCCGCTCTCCCTCGCAGCCGCTTTCACCTCCGAGACTCACCTGGATATCGATATACGCCAAATTCTGTACCATGCTCATCCTCTCCTCCTTATTATAGATTATGCAGTAGCTGGCGCAAGTGAGAATGTCCAAAGTCGAGAATATCTGATGACGCTTGGCCAGCGATCATCTAAAGTGGAGGTCTAAACGGGGAGGACCAGATACGCATGGATCGTGGTGTGCCTGGACAAGATCTTTCGACCTTACCTCCAACTACTTCAACAACATTCCACCACACCAACACCGAGCATCATGTCCGACGACGAGCGTATGGGCGACTTTGGGGGCGGCGACTACGACTTTGACGCCGAGGAGCCGGACCACATTGAGTGAGTGTGTGTGCGGTCTTTTGCGCGGCTGGTTCGAGGGTTTGCGCGTGTCGTCTGCCTCGCGTGCCCCTCCACCTGGATGCCCTCCGGATGGGCCTGATTGCCACTCTCGGCGACTCTGACTCGTTCCGTTTGGCTGTGACGAGAGCACACTAGCTGACCACAGGTACGACGCCGAGCTCGAGCACGACGAAGACGATGTCGGCGACGAGAACATCATTGTGGTTGGTATCCCGGTCTTTGCCACCGCTTCCTCCCCTCCCTCCCTCCCCTCCCTCCCTTCCCCTCCCTCCTTCTCCCTCCTCCTCGTCCTCAGAAGCTATCGTCCCAATCGGTTACATGAGCTCACACCAGTCCGGAGACGTGCCCGACGACGTCAAGCAGCGCACCGGCAAGGCCGCGAAGCCAAACGAGGTGCGCATCACCACGCCGTACATGACAAAGTACGAGCGCGCGCGTGTGCTCGGCACCCGCGCATTGCAGATTTCGTGAGTACGAACCGGAAGCGAGCGCGGTGAGGCCGAGGGCCGCATCCTTGGCTACCTTGGGCACAGGGGGAAATGCGTATAGAGCGCTGTGACCAGGTACCATTGCCGTCCACTTGACTAGCTGCTCTTTCCTCTACGCTTCCATCTCCCATCATCCTGGGTCCCGGACATACAGCCGCTCTTAGCTTCTCCGTGTCTCGTGCGCCTGTTTTCCTCCTTCCACCCTCCATTCACGCCGTGTTCCCAAGCCTCGCGCCATCCGCCGGCTCCTCCCTCCACTCCTCCTCGCGCACCCCTCTCACACCAGTATGAACGCCCCCGTCCTCGTCCCCGTCGAAGGCGAGACCGACCCACTCGAGATTGCGCTCAAGGAGCTCGCAGCCAAGAAGATCCCCCTTGTCATCCGCCGGTTCTTGCCCGACAACTCGTTCGAGGACTGGAAGGTCGAGGAGCTCATCGTCCAGGAGTAATAGAGTGTTTCGTGTGGGACTATGCATTGTATCAATCTCTGTGATGCGTAACACCCTCCGGGGTCATGGCGCGCTCGCTGGAGCTGCATCCAATCGCCCTCCGCTCTGCCCTCTCCTCTCGCCCGAGCCCGCCGCTCCGCTCTAGCTACAACGGAATCCATATCCGCCCCGATCAGTCTGGCAACTCGCGAACGACGAGGCGCTCAAACCGGCTATCCTTCCACCCGTCCTGCGCCAGCCAGTCGAAAAGCGCATCCTCATGCAGGCCAAACACCGACAGCTTGCCGTCCAGCGCCTCCTCGTACTTCTCTCCGCGGAGACGAGCGCGCTCCCGCTCCCGCTCAGCAATGGCCGCCGTCGCGGCATTGCGGCCCTCGAGGACGGACGCGATCTCGTCCTTGTCGGGGTAGTACAATCTGCTGTCAGCTGAAACCTCCAGCGGCCAGGATGATACGCTGGCCTTGGGCTTCACGCCCTCGACTCACCTTGGCTCCAGAAAGCCGAAGATGGCTAATGCCGCACGGAAGATATACCCGTCGCCCTCGAGCACGATCTGGTCCCACAGTCGGCACACAGCATCGAACGGCACCTGCTCGACGAGGACGGAGCGGAAATAGCTCTCGGGGAGTCTCAGGCCAAGGTTCTTGCAGTTGGCATATATGCGCGGGAACATGTCCGCCTGCAAATTCTCGAAGACGCGGTAGAACGCGTCGATCTCGTCGCGTGTTTCCGTGTAGAACGCATGCAGACAGGGTCGGGAGAGGAAGTTGACAAGGGAGAGGAAGGCTTGGCTGGGCGGAGAGACGAGGGAGAACATGGCCGCGAGCCAGGTGATGTATGGCGCATAGCCCCGGCCGCTGTCCGATCGGTAGACGACCCATGCGCAGACGATGTCGCGGAGCTCCTCGCGTACGGGCGAGCCGGGCTGGAAGACGTGCAGGATAGGGAGGGTTTCAGTCAGGTCGGACTCGATTTGCTCGATGATGTCGGGCGGGAAGCGGCCGTTCTCAAGCGCTTTGTGTGCGCGGCGCAGATATCCGTTGTAAGCGTCTGTCGTCAGCTTACCTTCGTCGGCGACCTAGCTCACCTCTGTGCATCGCCAGCGGGTTGCCGATAGCCAGACTCCACGCCTTGCCTCGTAAGTGCGTAGGGATGCCCTCGAACCATAGCTGTCGATGGGACGGGTTCTCTCTGATCTTGCTGACGGAGAAGTTCCGGTCTGCCAACAGCGCTTCCCATCGCGGCGTGACGGCTAGGAGGTGCTTCTCGCGCTCGATGCGTCGTGCCTCCACTTTCTTGCGGCGCTCCGCCTCGTGCTCACGCGCTTTGGCCATCATCTGCTCCCACTCGTGCAGGTGTGTCTCGTCCTCGACCTTGTTTTTGGGCGGGAGGTGCTGTGGGCGGGTGCGGGAGAGGAACTTGTCCATCGTGCTCATGCCCTTGACACCCAGGGCGGCGTGAGGTGGGGCTGATGGGCCGGCCTTGGCCTGGCCTGGCACGTCCGTGACCTGCGGTACTGGTCCGTGGCGAGGTGACGTGGGAATGGGGAAGGGGTGGGGATGGGCTGGTGGTGCGTGCCGCCTCGGTGTGGAAGCACCACTGGCATTGGAGGAGTGGTCTATCGACGCGCGGGCCGAGTGCACGCCGTTGGTCTGGATCGCAATGGCCGCAGGGATGCTTGGCTTGCCGTCGACGACGTCTTTGAGTGTCGCGGATTGTGGTGGTGGGCTGGCTGCATCTGGAGCGGGTGCTGCGTCGAGCGACACGTTCTCGAACTGCCCGCTTGGCTCGCCGTCCTCTTCTTCGTCCTCATTGTCCTCGCTGTTGGACGGCTTCAGGTCCATTGATCGGAAGCGCGGGGAGGCGATGAAGTCTGGCGTCGTCGGCCGTTGTGGTTTGGGAGACAAAGCATCGGCGCGCAACGACAGGTGAGATGGAGTGGGCGAGCCCTCAGCCGGCGCGGTTCGCGACTCGGGAGACGGCTTAGTTATAATGATGGGCTCGACGCTCTGCTGCCGCCGAGAGGATAGGCTCTCGACGGGCGACGGTGACCCCGAAGGCGATATAGCCATCGTTGGCGTCTGAAGGAGCGCGAGTGCAGGCGACGGCCGGTCCTTGGGAGGAGTGGGGGGCGGCGACGAGTCGTCCGACTCTCGCCCCGCAGGAATATGCGGTAAGGGCGGCGACGGGACGCGCAGAGATTGGGGCTGGGGAGGGGTGTCGGTACGTGGAGAGTGGGGAGGCGGGGTAGGTGGGGTAGACGAGGCGGATGAGATTCGAGGCGGGGACTGCCCGGGCGACGGAGCGTGGGTGGGTGGTGGTAAGGAAGGGGGAGGGGAGTGGTGCTCGACGCCGAGGTCGCCCTGCTCGTCGAGCTCGACTTGGCGCTCAAGCTCGAGGCTGTGCCCGAGGTCAACAGTGTCTGGTGGTGGATCGGAGAGGGACACGTCCTCGAGCGCAGAAGGGAGTGTCGACACGTCGCCTTCTGCTGGTGCGTCGAGGTCGACTGGTGTATGGTGCGCCTCGTCGATTTCTCGAGGGTCCGTGACGCCGTCGAGAGGGGCAGCGGAAGGTGAGGCGGGGGAAGAGAGCGAGATAGGAGACGAGGGAGGAGAGGTGGAAGGAGATTGAGGTGGAGATGGAGATTGATGTGGAGAAGAGGCGTCCTCCTGGGCGGGCTGTTCTAGGGCCGTCTCGCCCAATGCGCCCAGATCGCCACCACCAGGCGCGTCCCTCGGGGTTGTGTCCATTTTAGCGTCCACCTCTTCACTCGAAGAGCGCGGCTGGGCGTCAGTCCATGTCGGTGTTGTGCATTGAACATACTTCGCTCATGGTGTTTATGGAGATTTCGGTGGGTTAACGACAAATGCGAGATGCAATCTCTAAGTTGGGTCGACGACGAGAGCGGTAGAACCGTGCCTGGCACCGTCATCTCCGCGACGCGTTCTCCAACCTCCTCTGCCCGAGATCTTCACAACGATCGCTTAGGTGGACCTCGGACCCTAGTAACCACAGCGTACATAGCATTCCTAGACATGGGTGCTCTATCTAAAAAGCCAAGTCGACTACAGATGTTGTGCATGCTGGCCCTCGGTACTGGACTGCCGCGCGAACTGCTATCAGCTACGGTGAGAGGGAAGCCAGCCACGTGACCTGACCTCCACCTTGACCCAAGCTCGGATTTGCTCCCGTCTCCGCATCCAGCATTTAAACCCCATCTCGCTCGGCCAAACTTTCACTTCTCCAAGCCAAGCAACCACGAACCGCCGTCGCAGCACACGAACGGCTTCTCCCTCTTCTGGGAGAAGCCCCCTTCCGCTGTGGGTAAAGTCCCCGGAGCACCCCAGCCGTCGGTCGCCATCGGAAAGCGCGCGCCTCCAAGCGGCGCGGGGCGACGTTCCCCTCCTGCCGTAGCCGCAAGGCTGGGCGGAGGGCGCGGCACACCCCCCAAGCCCAACCGTGGCACTGGCGAAGATACGAGCCGTGCCGACCTTTGGTGGGGCGGCGAGGGGGTGGGGGAACGCTCATTGTGATAGGAATGCGGTTGTCCCCGCGCTCGGCCCATTGGCCGGGCGGGGGGTTACGGGATGGGGCTTGATCTGGGGCTTGGCCGCTTTCTTTCCTTCCTCTGCCGGGAGCGTCGGAGGAAGGGATGAGAGTGGCGAGGTCTCAGTTGCGAATCGCGAGGAAGGAGAGGAAGGAGAGGAGAGAGGACGTGGACACACCCCGTGATGGTTGAATTTCTTCAGCGCTAGTTACGTGGTGCCAGGCTGGGGGTGACACCTTGGCTGCTTATCGCCGCGTCGCCGAGAGCGACACAAAAATCTGAGGGTTCTACTGTTGTCCATCTGTAGTTTGTTGTTCTGAATGTGACATTTTGTTCTTGACTGTTGGCTCCCTGTTCGACTGACACTGAATGACCTGCTGTCACAACTAGGGACACCGGTGTCGCCTTTCCTCGCCTCACCGTTATCGCTACTTGAGCGTGAAACGAACACAATACATGGGGGCCCACTAAACCGCGCCACTCTATGGTATATGGATACTCTGAAGCCCATCACAAGGCGCTCTCATCACAGCCGCTCATCTCCATCACGGAAGCCTAGGTATACAGGCACGAACCCGTCGCCACACCAGGTGGCTACGGCGCACCCAGGCGTCGACTACTGCGCAGCCGGCGCCGAGAAGAACCGCACCCCCATCCGCCGGCCGCCCGGCCGCGCCGTCGGCGGTCCCTGCGAGATACCGAGGTCGCGCACGATCCCGTTCTCGAGCTGGTACACCCACCCGTGTACCGTCACGCCGAACTGGCCGCGGCGCTTCCAGTCGTCCTGCACGATCTGCGAGGCGAGGAGGTTGTTGACTTGCTGCGCGACGTTTTCCTGATGTCAGCGGGGAGTCGGGGCAGTGACGGGAGGAGTGGGGAATCGTTAAGTTGTGGAGAGGGGCTGAAATTGCTTTGGAGCTCTTCCTCGGGCGAGGTCGATATTAACAAGCCGATTCCATGTCCAGCTGGCAAGTAGAGGCCGGCAGATGCGGCAGGGTAGGATTTCAGAGACGCGGCGACTGATCGTCGATCGGTCACGACGCGTCGCATTCCGCTGGTTCCTTGATCCTTGACCGTGGCTGAAGATCGCCGCGGCGTCGTATGGCGTCACGCCATGTTCACGCGCAGCTGACCCTCCAGCTCACGCTCACGCAGAGCGGAACGGACACCGTTATCCCCCCACCCCGCCGCGCGTGACGCCCGCCTACACGGCTCCTTGGATGGCTCGCGGCGGCCTCGCCACGACGAACAGATGAAGAGTGTGTCCTCTCTCGCCACGACTCACCTCCACCAGAAGGTCCAAACTGGGCGGCCCGTCTTCCGTCGCCATGTTCCGCGCAAGCACGGTGAGCGGCTTGAGATACCGCTGGATTGCCTGGGTTTCGGGGACGGGGGGTAGGAGTGACGCGCGAAGGGCGGTTTGGCAGCCAACGCAGTTGGAGTGACCCTGTGTGTAAGCGCAGTTCCTACACAGAACCCATCAGGCGTTCGGTTCGAATGGCACAGCGGTCGAAACCCGGGTCGCCTTGCTCCAAGGGATATCTGGCTTGCCCTACCCCGGTGCTGTCCGCGCGCGCTCCCACTGCCCACTCACGGCCACGATGATGTGCTTGACTTTGAAGTTGATCAGCGCGATCATGAGGACCGCGTTCAACGAGTCGTCATTCGGCGTATACAAGCTGCCCGTCAGCTCCAGTGCGACGGCAACGACTTACTTGGCAATACCGCGGTGCACGAAGATGTCGCCCGGCTGTGAGCCCATGATCATCGTCTCGGGGACGCGGGCGTCGGAGCCTGGTGTCAGTGAGTGGCTCTTACCGGCTCCTTGGGTGAGGAACAGCTGGTCAACTGCGTGGCCACCCCAGGACGACGGTGAGACAGACCCAAGCGACATGTTCCCTTTGGAGCCCACCGCGGCGAACAACTCACATCCGATCCACAGCACCTCGGGACGCTGACCCGGGTAGTGTCTTGGGAAGAATCTAACGTCAGCACCGGCTGACACTCGGGGCCTCACGATGGATCAGTCGCGTTCATGTGCTTCGCCCATCGCTCGTTGCGCTGCAAGAGCTCGCGCTAGCGTAAGCTTCGCCCTCAATATTGGGAGCTCTACACTGGAAGGCGCCTCACGCCTGGCGTGGCGACTTACCAGCTCGGGGTACTCGATCGACCAGTGTTTGTCGTTGGCGTTGACCTTGGACACGGCGCGCTCTATCCTCACTGCTGCGGTCATCGTGGCTAGTACTGGCTGGGTTGGTAAGGTTGACGTGTGAGTAAACCGGTATGAGCAGATGCCACTTGGAAGTCGAGAAGATATGAGCTAGCAGCGCTGACAGCAACCCCGGGGTGGCGCAAGCGCTTGTCCAGCGCACCAAGCCATACCAAGCCAGCGAGGACGACAGCCTGCGACACAGTATGCAGGGCAATCAGAAATCTCGCGGTGGTCCCGTCCTCGCCCCGTTTGTTGGAAGAATGCGCGATGCTGATGGACCGACGATGGCGGTGGCGGTGGCGTTTGTAGGGCGCGACCGACTCCATTGTCCACCATGATCACCTTGCGGCGCGTGATTTGGTGAGTTTGTTCTCGCCTCTGCTCGTGCCCCTATGGCGCGGAGGAAGAGGAGAGAACAACGGATCGCGGCTAGTTGCTTCTTGTCAGGTGCGCGATATCGGCCTGTCAGGAAGGTCGTTGGCGCCACCGCACAGACCGCGTTCGACGGTCCGAGTGCCTCCGATCTCATCTCTTCCTGTCGATGTCTTGTTGACTCCCTCGCTACGGGTCGGCATATTAGCATACGCATGCACCGTCCGTGATGCCGGGTTCTGTTCGCTTCCAGAGGTTGCTTGAGCGGGCTCCATGGAAAGTCAGTGGGGCGAAGGAGAGATCGAGCTCGCAGATGCGGGATCCCCGCCCGGCTTGGCTGGCTGGACAAAGGCGCCATCTGGTTGAGATCCGGGATGCAGAAATGAATGGAATGCAATGACAATGTCTATCTACTTGACGCGCTTGCCGTTCTGGACGCGGGGGCCCCATCTGTAGTTGAGAAGACCACGAGGAGAGGAGAGGAAGGGAAAGGTGACAAGAGAGTAGGGAAGGTAGAAAGGTAGATGATCCGGTCATAAGAGGAAGAAAGCGTCAGCACATGTTCTCTCTCGACTTGCCAAGCCAGAATGTGCTCATACGCATGATGCACATAGAGCACAAATCTAGAACACTCACCCCCGAATCTTCTTGGCCGGCTTTGGCGGACGGATGAAGGTCGATGGCGCGTCGCCGTGCGAGTACCGCTCCAGCGCCCACATCACATACCTGCTGTCAGCTCGTCATCGCTTCAAACTAGCTCACCTCCTCTCGCGCGGGCTGAGGCCAGCGTCGCCCATGGGCTTGGTACCCTTGAAGTAGAGCTCGGACAGCTGCGTCCAGTCCGCAGCCTTCTCCGCGAGCTTCTTGTCCGCGTTCCGTCCAATCTTGGCCAGGAGGTCGGCGGGGGCGGGCGTCTCGGCTGCTGTCAGCGGTGTTCTTCCTTTAATGATGTCTGGTAGGGTGGCGAGTTGCGCGCGCGAGGAGAAGGGGAGGAAGGAAGGTACAGGGAGAAGACAGTGGTTCTTCCGTGAGGAAGGCCGCGCACACTCACGATGAGGGCGCAGAGGCATCTTGGTGCCGACGGGGACAGCGGTCGAGAACGCGCGAGCGCCGGCGCGCGATGTTGAGGCGCGGAGAGCGGCGAACATGGTGGTGGTGGTGTGTCGTGGACGCGGAGTGTAACTGTTGAGAGGTCGCTTGGTCGCCAGACTTTTGCCGGGGTCAGACAATTGTCACCTCGAAACCTCCACTTTTGGTCGTCGAATTAGCCTTTTCCTAGCCAATCAACAATTCCTAATGGTTCTAAATGAGGGTCCAATAGCGGAATCAAATTAATGCTAATATTCCTCCATCACCTTTGGATCAAAAGTCATCCGATACCGTTTTGAACCTACAGCCACAGCTCGTCATTTCCTTCTTGCATGGATTTCTTTTTTCTCTGTCTCTTCACCTCTTTCTCCTCCTCTTTGCTCGACATTTCATGCACGCTCACCATCAATCCTTGCGAGCACACGAATCACTGACTAGCAGGCAGAGGATGGCGATTATCTAGCCCTTATTTTCGGATAATTTATCCCACCACCAGGTGGCGATATCAACTTCTGACGCCCTTCGCTCCGTACAGAAGAGAGAGAGAGTTGATTCCTTCACCACGGACTTGGACTGGACGACCCCGCGAACCCGCCCCGTTCCAGTCGACCCCCTCTCCCACGCGCGCGCAATGGAGAGCGATGGCACAGCGACACGTATCGCTATCCATCACTCTCAATCTCCCTCCCACAATCCCTCACATCCCCTAAATTCCACGGCGACGACGTCAGCTCCCTTCCCTCACCCCAATCCCCGCTCGCCAGCGCCTTCAACAACACCGGCTCCACCCTCCTTGCCGGGCACGCCTCATGTCGCGGCGTCTCCGCTTGTCTCCGCTTCGGCCCCGTCGCCTCAACGCAGCGTCAAGGCAGAGCCTGATGTGAAGAATGAGCCAGGGATCAAGTCTGAGACTGGGCTCGAGCTCGGTGATCTTGCTCCTTCAGAGCTCATCGCATCGCACCAGCAGCCATTCGCGGCCGGTCCAAGTGTGAGGCGGAAACGCAAGCTTGATGCTGCAGGTTACTCGCCTCTGGAAGTTGCGGAGATCGAGTCTCGGGCTGCTGCGTAAGTCGGGCCAGTGCTGTGTTGGTGGAGATGTAAACAATCGCTTCCGTTACTGACCATCAGCATCGACTACGCAGTGTCACTCGATCAGTACGATACCATTTACGCTTCGCAGTCTCGCTTTTCCAGCTTTGAGGATGCAGTGGACCGCTTGCTGCCCTGGCACATCTGGCAGGTCCCAGAAGAGGAGCTGATCCTCCCGTCTAAGGAGAAGGACGCAGAAGGTGAGTACATGATGAGCTGTCCGTCGCAAGCTGTGGAGCTCATACCAGACCTCGCGCAATCTAGTGCACAAGTAGCCGACCTCGTCAACCTGCGCCGCCGCTTTGCCAAGGTTCGCAGGCGAGAAGGCAACGTGAGTGGAGGACTCCGGTTGACGCTTCCGTGACCCAAACTGACAGCAGCACCCATCCGACCTTCCTTCCCTCATCTACATGCTGCGCGAGTCCACCGCACAATTGCGCGAGGAATTCAACACCGTCCAAGCGGCTTACCGGACCGCGAAGAGCAAGCACGACGCCATTGTCGCGGAGGAACGGAAGGCGCGCGAGGCTGCGGCGCTCAAGGAACGGCTGAGGAGGGAGGAGATCGAGAGGCAGCAGCGAGCGCAGTACATCGCCCAGGCGCAGGCGCAGGCGCAGCAAGCGCAGCGGGCTGCAGCGGCAGCGGCAGCTGCTCCTCCGCGACCGTACCAGCCTCCCCATACTGCACCTGCACAGGCTCCAGGTCCTGCATACGCTACAGCACATGCGCATCCCCCTTCAGCCACAGTTCCACCGCCACGACCAGTGCCACCATCGACAGCACCCCCTGCGTCGGCAGCCCCTTACCCACCCGCCCCAGCCACTGGTGTTCCAGCGCCGGCCTACCACGCCCATGCAGCTCCGCCAGCTGCAATCCCGCCTCCCGCCGCCGTTCCCGCTTCGCCTGTTCGTCCTCCTGCCCCGGCGGTACAGGGCACACCTATCGGTGTCCCTCACCCCGCCGCCGTATCCACACCAGCATCTCCCAGCACTCCAGTGCGGGGCCGACCACGCGGACGCCCTCGTGGAAGCGGACGCGGCGGTATGCGCCAGGCAACAGTTACGCACGCAGCGCGTCCACTAGGCACCCCGACTGCGACTGGCTCAACGCCGGCGACACCTGCGACGGGCACCAAGCAGGCGCCCGTGCAGATCACTGTGGCGATGACACTCATACCTGCGTTCGTTGCTGCGAGCCTCCTCATTCTCCCCAATCCTCAGAACCTCAAGGCGCCAGCGACTATCATCCGCACCTCGGACGACCGGAAGCATGTCACTTTGTCAATGTACGTGGTGTGCAAGCTAGAAATGGCCTCCTAAGCTGACAACAGTGACCTTGCATCGTGCACCCAGCCTCAGCTGCAAACACTTGCGCGGCTCTTGAACGTTCAGGCCAAGATGCCCGCTGCGCCTGGCACGCCGGGCTCGAGCGCAGGTGCGAACGGCGCACAGTCAGCTCCAGGTGGGGCAGCGGCTTCTCCCGCTACGCCGTCCACATCTGCAGCGCCTTCAAGTGCTTCAAGTGCACCTCCTCCGCAGGCCACTGCTTCTGCGCCAGCGCAAGCTCCACCTGCCCCTCCACAACAATGATCCCACTCTTCTCATTAGACTGGGGTTCCTGTTCTTCAACAGCGTTCCACACAGCTCCATGTCCATCACATCATGTCCACCACGCCATGTCCACACTCTCCACACTCCATCCTGTCTCGAAGACCCACTACACACTGCAAACTACATCCCACCAATCAATCTAGACCGCCGCACACTGCGGCCTGTAGCACTGTGATTTCCATGCATTTGTTCTCACCCTACTGATGTGAGGTTCAAATTCCGTTGAGTGAGGTGCGCGGCTGCGCGACATTTGTCCCTTTCCTTCTTGGTCTACTACCTCGGCCCATGCCTCTCCCGTCTCTAGAAGCCTCGGGCGGTCATACGCTTCGCTCATGCCGCGTCTCGGCTTGTCTGAACATTCCCCTACCCATCCACGGCTGTGTGAGCCAGGATTAGGACAACAGGTCCTAGTCCTCTCCTGCCGTCGCTGACTGGAATGTTCAAAGATGAGCGCCCTCCTACGCCAAGCAGTATACCTCATCATCGCTCGGCCGGCATCCTCAGCCGTCTCAGTCAGAGTCGTCATCACCCGTGGCGACGCGTCGTTTGCCATGTCACGGACGGCATGTCTCACCTCGTCTCCTGCCTCGTGTCCTGGACGCGTCGAGCTGTTCCCTGCCATTCCCATCCCGACTCCTGTGATCCTGTTGGAATCCCGGGGTCCCCAGTCCCGTCTCCATACAGTACACCAGTCTCCTTGTCCAGTCCTCAGTCACTCAGTCCTGTCACAGTCCCGAATCAGTTTCAGGTGTTCCGCGCGCACGCGTACAGCCAACCGCCCGTGCGGCGAGTAGTAACATATTGCAGACAGCGCCACAAGACCACGCCAGGCGCACTGCCACATCGTAGAGAAGCAACACACAAACATGATGACCTCACAGCATAGCCTTGCAGCAACCCTACACCAGTGCTCACATCTGCATCCTAGGCGAGATAACGCTTGATGACCTGTTAGCGCAGGGTACGACGATCACAGCCGGCATCTCGTGCAACTGGAACCTTGGAACGGACCCTAGGCGGAGGGAGTGACATTCGGAATTCGAGGTGAAACGCAAGATTGCCTCACATCAGCATCCTCCAAGAATGGAGGGGAGGGTCCACTCGCGGCAGTCCCGCTTGCCTGGAATCATTTGAGACTGTTGCCGTTGCCCTGCGCCGTGCCATGTGCCTCTGCCCTCTCTGGTCTTGGTGAGCTTGGTGTTGGGCAAATAGATAGCCAGACAAGACCGGCGAAGCGCCACCCATACCTGCGTCCGTGCGGTGTGCGGGGCTCTGAAGGCATGCGAGAAGTATCACGCATGAGACACTGATGTTTCTACTCGCCCGACGCTGCAAGCTCTGCCCTCGACGTTAACAGAAGCAACAAGTGAGACTGAGCTGGTTCTGAGGGTCAAGCTCGTCGCGTCGTTCGACTGGTCGAGTGGGTATTGTCACGCCCACATCCTCTGGCCGTTGCCAAGGACTAATCCGGAAGTGTAACTGGAACGGCTTTATTCTGTTCGAGTTGCGTAAAGTCTCGCCTCTGATTGACCTGCATGCCGGCATCGAGTGAAACTGACGGTGCAACTCGAGCAGCACGTTGATGGCTTTATCATCGCCTTAGCTTCGAGTAGCTTCTGATTCCAGTTATCCTTCTTTCCACCCGCGACAATCCACCCGCCGCTAAGCTGTTCTGCTTCTGCTGTTGTTGCGGGGTTCCAGCCCCCAGATATTGCCTTTAGTCGAGACGCGCCAATGATTCACGCGCGAAAGAAATAAGCTCGAGCGGCGTCCAGGGATGATGATACATGCAACACGACACTTGAAAGGGTTAAAGATGGGCGGAATGAGTTAGGAGGCACCGTAAAGGCGTCAACGGCGCGAACCGCGAGCGGCATCCCAGGGATGGACTTGGTCGACAACGTAATACTTGTCCATTTCTATCCTTTGCCGTGTCACCCTCTCACCCCAGTCTAACCTCGCATTCGTACTCACTCGAAGCAGTGCCTTCTCTGACTTGCTTTTGCCAGTCGAATGAGCCTGCTTGCTAAAGCATGCGCGATCTCGCGCGAATCTTACAGGGACTGGCGTCGAAGAAATGGCCGGGGCCTGCGCGGGTGCATGAGGGAACACTTGGATAGTCCCTTGGCCTTCTCAAGACATCAGACTGAGACCCGACTCTCAACGCACTCAGCTAAGCCGACGAGCCGAGCAGCAGTGCCAGACAGAGCTTGCGCTTATTCCAGCTCACCCAATGCAACAACTACCACCATCTAATGCAGACCGTCGAGAGAGGAGAGAGCAAATGCCGAACCCCTCGTCTGCTTACGTTGCAGACAGGCTGCCAGACAGTCAACAGCTATTCGGATATCTCGTCAAAGACCTACTGAATGTGGAACGGTAGTCAAGAACGCCACCCTCCGCGACCTCGGTTTGCCCTTGGACGCCACCTGATCATCCTCGAGGGTCGAGGAGGATTGCGGCATGTTGGCATTCTCGTCTGGGGTAATATCCTGCAATCTTGCGTGCAACATCTCATCACAATCTTGATTCTTGAATCTATTCCATATCTTCTTCGTATTCCTTCGTCATCCGCATCTTCCCCCCCTCGACGACAAACTCACTTGCCCACCATCAAAGGCGGCTGCACGCCTCCTCGTGCATACAACCAACAAAACCCAGCTACACCTCTAGTATTATCCACTTTTGCTCTGCTCCGCCGCCTTTCTTCACCCCACGCGCTGGACACCAGACACGGCTGGTAACGCCGTTCGGGACGCCCTCCTGAGCTTGTATCCAGCGCAGAGTCCGTCCCGTGAAGCGTTTCCGCCATCCGGCACTGTGCCTTTGCCGCACTTTCCTCCGCCCTCCCACCATTTCATCTCACCCTAGCCGACACCCCTTCATCGTACTGTCCGTAACCACAAGCTGGTGCGCACCACCGAAACCAAGCACTACTATCCTCTCCGCCCTCCCCCTTCTTGCCTAGCCTCGCTCGGCCATTGAGCGAGCTCAAGCTAGCAAGTACGCAGAGAGGGCAAGGCCCGAACCCACCTACGACGACACCACAGCCAGTGTTGGAATTCCAGCGCCATTCCGCACCAAGTGCGAAGGCAGGAAACTGTAACGACATTGTCGTACCATACACCACCACCAGCCTCATGCTCAACTCATTAGAGCAGACAGAAGGCGCTGCAGCTACTGAAGCTGTCGCTGCCTCTGCCAACGTTGCTAGACGGTCCTTCCCTCTAAACATCACCCGTCTTGCACCAGAATATAGTTCTTCCCCTCGTCTTTCAGCGACTCCATCCCATCTTCACAGACCGTCAACGACGACCACGACGACGACGCTGGCACAAGATGATGCGGACAGAGACAAGACTGTCACGCAGTATCCCACTTCCACCCATCGTCCGTCCACGTGTCACCTCGAGTCCCCACTCCTCTTCCCATCACCATCCCATCACCCCTCCGTTCGACGCCGACCGCTTCTCAACGCGCATTCACTCCCGCGCGTTCTCCCCCGAACCATGTCACGACTATCGGCATCGGCTCCGTCCCTCCCTCTCCATCGGCCTGGCGCGACTCGTCCATGTCACATACGTCCAACTTCCGAGACAGCACAGTGACCGTCACTTCCAGTCGATCATTCAACTTGCGCGAACTCCCCGAGTGTGCGTAAGTTTCCCCTTCCGCCAACCAAGGAGCTAGACGAGATGAAGCGGAGCTTAGTTCCACCCCCTCCAATAATTCGACTCTTGTCGCCTCGGCATCCAAGCTCTGTCACCACCGTCGCGACCGATGCTACATCCCGCGCAGCTTCCTCCACCAGAGCTGAAGTCAAGACAGCGACAGTCGAGCGTGTACCAGTTGCCGCAGCGTCAAGTCGACAGGTCGCGAGCAGGGTGACAATACGCGACCAACAACCGCATGTCGTAGATCTCTACGAGAAGGCGAAGCTGGTTCATGCCCACATTCCAAGAACTCTTCCCTCTACACCTATCTACGCCGATCAATCCTCCGATCCTGGACGCGAGAGGTTTAAGCAATGGTTCCCTGTTCTGGCTCCGGTGTGGGGAGCAGGCGGACCTCCTGGAAGTTTCAGCGACGAAGTCTACACCATCTGGACAACACAGTGGCGGCCATGGACGACGAACAAACTGTCGATCATACTCTACCGAACGGAGGAGAATGCACACCAGCATCGACCGTACGGCCAGTGACTCCAGCAGTGGCAGTGGAGAGCAACCCGCGAGTCTCTCGCTGCCTGGGATGAGACATGCCTCGACCATCTCCTCCTGCTGACGCCCAACGCCTTTGATCCGGGAGCAATTTGACGACCCGTCGCTCTGGTCCACGCAATCGACATCACCACCCAAGCTGGCCAGTCCTACATTGTCTATCATCCTCCTAAGAGTGACGAGACCACTCCAACCCGGTGCTCATGGCGGTCCGACCCACCCTCTCGTCTCCCAATTTCCCTCACTTCCGCCACCACGTCCGCATGGCCGACTATGACTCCGATCGACCGTTCGACAGGGCAGGTAATGACGATGCCTCGCCATTTGGAGGAACTCGTTTGGCTGCGACGAGCACGATGATGCCACCACCGAGGACCGCGCGCGCAAGTGCGAGAGGCTATTCTACCACCCAATCTGCTGGAGGCGATCACATTCGTCGCTCAATTCCGTTGAGGACAGCAGTCGAAGCCACCGAAGAGCACACGCTCGCTACGCAGCGGATCAGATTCTACGCGCGACATGGACCCGGCTTTTGGACTGCGATCCGCCGTGCTTACCCAGCACGCGCGGGCTCGTCGAATCATTCCGACACGTCAAGAACGACGTGCCATTACGCAAGAAGTCTCTGACAACTTGCTGCGAAGAAGGAGGAGGAGAAGCGCAATCGGATGACAAGAAGTGCCCCCTCTCCCCAGCGCTCGAGCAGTGGAAGAGATACATCGACCACGACCCGACTCCGTCTATAATGTGCACAGTGACAAATACTTCGCAAGTCCTGCTCAGCCCCGAGCCTGAGGCCGACGAGGTCTTCGACGTTTGGCGCCCGCCTTCTCAGCGCGCTTGTGGGAGGCCGGCAACTGCGCAGTGCGTAACGAGGACGGCAACTGTACCCTTCTCGATCTGTTCCCAAGTGGGAGGACGCAAGCCGAACGGCCCATGCCCCAAGTTCTATCTTCCTGCGCACTTCTGGTGCGGACCATGTCAGGATTACACTCTCGAGTCGATCTCGCGCCTGACACGAAATCTCGCGCCAATAACATCGCGTCTACGTGATTGGAAGCGGACATGGAAGTTGCTCAAGGCATACGCGCTCTTCAACTGCCCCTTCCCGTTCTTCACCGATGGCCCGCGTCGCCTCTTCGCCCTGCTCGGATGATCAAGAAGTGCAGCATGTTGCCCTTCAAGATGCCGTTCAAGGATCGGAGCGTGCTCGTACAACCACCGCCCTTATGAAGCAGGCCATGTCGGGTTTCAAGAACGCCTTCTTGCACATGCCTCTGCAATCCTGGCAACTGGACACAACTGGGTGGCGAGTTCATCCTCGCTCCTGGATTCAAGTGCGAGTTTGCCCATCGCATGACGACCATGACGAGTGAGTAGCGATAGTTACTTGGAGGTTCTTGCTGACAGCAGACCACATGGAGGCCACAAGGTGGTCAACCACATCGGCATTAACCACCCATCTCCGGAGGGCGTCATGGAAATCCCCGAGCAGCAGGAGGCTGCTCGTGAGGAGATCGATCGACTCACACGGAGCTGCGCCAGTGGCAGGACGAGCGGGATGCCGAGGTCAAGCAGATGCGAAGCAAGAGGACACAGAAGCGGGCGGCTAATCGTGCCTGTGGACGACAAGGCATTCCGCGCATCTCGGCACATCAGGATGGTCCGGTACGTGCGGACCGTCCTTCGCGACGAGGCGCAGCCGAGCTGTCGCAAATGCCCCAGGTCCCGACGCGCACAGCAGCCAAGGTCGTCACGATTGGCCCAGAAGTGGTCACATCGGGCCCGAGTCCGAGTACGTCTCCATCGACAAGGATGCCAACGGAGACTCGCTACCGCCCGGCGCCGGTCATGGTTATCGCGGCAAGAGCCACAGCACGGCACGAGCACGCGCACGAACGGAGCAGCGCAGGTACGTCCCCGACCTGATCGACTCACAGTCCGCTTCCACCGGCGCCGACGCAGAGGACAGCGTGCGCAGCCGCAGCTGCTCGCTCGACCTGGAACGGCGCGACCTTCGGGGGATCGCCGGCTCGCCCGTTGAGCCGGAGGAGATCGACCCGGCCGAGATGGAGCGGCGGTTCACGGCGGCGATGGCGGCTGCGCGGGGACAGGAGCGCACAGCAGCGGCGCTGAACAACCGCTGGAGCATGCCGCCGCAGCTGCCGCAGCACACGACAACCTTGCCGGCGAGGTTGGCGTGGCGTACTGAGTGGACATTTGGGGCGGGAGGAGGCTTGGGAGATCAGTGTTTATAGTTATCTACGGTTTGATTACTTTGTATGCATAGCGTCACGACATGCATCGTTGACGGGAGCAGCAAGAAGAGGAGCAGCAAGGAATCGGTGTCGAGAGTCTAAACCTGCAGACCGCCACACGCAATCATCAATCCCATACTGAGTGCTGCAAGGTGCCACACACGGGTTATCCAGTTATCCGCTGCACTGATCTCATACCCACGTTCCTCACCACATCCATTATCCATCAACGTGATCCCACACGCGTCACGGGTACTACACATAACACAGCGCGTTCGCGCCGTGGGGTCGTTGTAAGTTCAAGCCACCCGAGTCTCCACTAGTCTTTGCGCCACAATTCCCGCCAATCCATCGTGCTCCGTCGTACGACTGTCACACACTCCCCCACTCCAGTCCGAATTCCTTCTCCCTGCGTACCTCTGTACCTCTTCCATCTGTGCGTTCGGCGGCCTGTCCGTCCATCTATTCGATTCCAGTCCCCTCCGTGCACCCCAACGGCGGAGGGCCTGGTCCTGTGCCTCGCTCCCATGGAACGGCGACGTCCATCTATCGTCATAAACGTCCTCTGTGTGAGCGCCACAACGTGCCCCGTTGAGTGGTACTGCACCGACGGCATTGACGTTCAGCCTAGGCTATGGCGGCGCCTTGGGGGTACGACGGTCCGGCCGACGGTGATCGGCCTTGTGCAGAGTGACGCAAGCTCGGTGCCTCGTCACGCCCCGGCTAGCCTACGACGCCACAAACGTCCCTGCCGCCTGAGTTGGATCGCTGGATCGTTGCTTCGTTGGAACGCTAGTACGAGTTTAGCCTGCCTACGAGCGCCGGCGTGCGACAATACGCAGATCACAGACGATCACAGGACCTCAGGGCCCAGGGTTCGAGAACAAGAAAACGAGGCAGACGGGGATATAGCCGATTAACGAGGATAAGCTCGTCCCGCCCCAAATCACCCTCGGTTCCCAACGTTGTGGACGAGTAGAGTTTGAGTTCGAAACGTGTGCAGGAGGATGTCTTCATAACGCCTACAGATTCTTGGCAGGCCAGGCCTTGAAGTCGGGGACGATAGAGATGGTGAGGCTCAACTTTGGCGTCTTCATCGTTCATTGTTCGTGGCTGGGTTCGGCGGTGAGCGGAAGGCGGATATAGCCCACGCGGCTCCCGCGTGGTCGAGCTCACGTGGTTCACCTCCACCTCCGTCTGATATTTGGCGACCTCGATACTCGATCTCGCAGTGTACAACAACTCTTGCCATAATCTCTGGCAGCAGTCAGAGCAAGAGGTCAGGCGCCATGAGGTATGTACCGCCTTTGGATGCTCACACTTCATCTCCCTGAGGGCCTGCTCCATCTCGGCTAGATCCAGCCGCGCCCATCGTCTCCCTCCATGACTGAGCGAGTACTGACAGCAGGTTACACAACTCAGTCACGAGCTCGAGCTCGAGGAGGCTCATGTCCCGTCTGTCCTCAGGAGCCTCTGCAACCGCGCGGCGGGATATGATGCCTCAAGTGCCGTCCGGGGTCGCCTCACAATTCTCCGCCCCTTCTCGCAACATGTGCTCAATGCCATCACCCCGCGTCGCCTCATTCCTCCCACTCCTCTCAGCACCACGCCCCAACCCCATCTCGCGCTCTGTACGCGATAATATGTCGACATCATTCTCCACGTCAGCACCCCGCGCCATGCCATTGGGCGACCGCCAGCAGCCCGTGTTCAAGGCATTCTGCGACTATCTCGATACTCACGATATCTCGAGTGCGACTCATAGGGTTTCCGTGTGGGATGACTTCAAGCAGAACGCACCTAGCGAGGTCGTAAGTTGCCCCTTCGCATCCCCTGTTCTATTCTGTTACCCTCACGCCCCCGTCCGCTATTCTTGTTACCCTCACGTTCACCCCCCCCCATCCCCTCTCCCCCCGTGCAACCATCCCATGCACGCTGACGCGCAGAAAGACAACTTCATCTTCGTGCGCGACCACTCGGACATCCTGTACAAGTACCGCGATGTCCTGAAAGAACGATATCCCCAGTTCATGGCCCTGCGATCGTACCCGCCCAAAATCCATCGGCAAAGTAACCGGGTAGACGCCGGTGGCCGTTCATCGATACACGTAGACGAGGAGATCTACGATAGCTTCAAGGACTTCCTCCTCGCTTACGACTGGCGCAAGCCTGTGCGCCGCGCGCTCCTCCGGCGCGAGTTCCAGGCGACGCTTACTGGGGATTTGGTGAGTCACCTACCACTCGCGCGCCAGAGCCCAACGCAATGCCCACTATGTACAGCCAGCAGTATCTCCCTCCCCTCTAACTCACCGCCGCGGCCGCTGACTCCAGCTCAAACGCGTCACCTCTACCTCCTCCTTCTGGAAAAACTTCGAGGTGAAGTTCGCAGACAAGCTCTCCCTCGAGTGTCCCCAGTTCGGGCACCTGCGCAATCTCCGCGTTCCGCACATTGTCGATGCCAACGGGCTCGTGGCCTGCATCGGCGCGAGGGGGCGGCGCCAACCTTACCGCGAGGAGGCGCAGCAGAGGGAGGAACGGTTCAGGAAAGGGGAAAGGCGGCCACAGGGACGGCCTCGCAAGGTGGTGGAGGCGGGAGATGGTGAGCAGGGGAGGGAGGCGCGGCCACGGGGACGGCCGCGCAAGGTGGTGGATGTGGCAGAGAGCGTGCAGGGGAAGCCGCCATCGCGGCCACGCGGATGGCCACGCAAAGCGGTGGACGGGACAGAGGGTGTGAAGGAGGCATAGGCCCGGGAAAGGCCGAGTAGCCGGCTACGCGACGCCATTGATATCCATCGTGGTTCTCGAACCAGGGCAAGGCGCAGAGAGATTTGTAGAACACATCATTAGCATATGTAGCATTGCGCTGCTCTATCAGTTATTATCTAGGCAGTTGAGGCGCTCGAGTCGGTGTCCTGGACGGCAGCTAACACGTCGGCTTACAGCGAAGATAAGGAGATGGCGCGATTTCTCGGGATCCGCAGTACTTGATGTTCGATATACCCCTCCACGGTCTTGGTGGCTACCTTGGATGGCTCCTTCCTCTTCATCCAGCGTAGCCACCTAAGGCCAGAGCAGCAAGATAGCGAAAGCCGCCCAGATTGCGCACCCGGAGCCATCCCCAGACGCCGAGCTACCGACACGAGAATGCCGAACCATAATGCCGAAAGGAGCCGCACTTTGCCTACTCTGCCGAATCTCCGAACCCTAGATCCTAGATTAGACGACTGATTACCATCGGTCCGGGTGAGTGACCCAGCTTGCTAGGCCTGGTGGCTGCGAGACGGATGCGTCAGGCTCTGTTATCGTACTCTATACTCTGTTCCACACTGCTACCACTCACCGACCGGGGCTCATTCAATTTCCAACGACTTCCTGCAGTCCCCATAGGCGATGAGCGGACCACAACTCGACGTCCAGAGCCTCTTCGGCCTGCCAGCCGGCACTGTACGTCCCGTCGGGCCTTGGGCACTGACACCAGGTCGTACTCGTCACCGGCGGCGCGCGGGGTATTGGGCGCCTGGTGAGCTATGCGTGTGGGAGTGTCTGTTGATTCTAGATCGCGACAGGCTTCGTCCAGAACGGCGCGACGGTGTACATCTCCTCCCGAACGGCGAAGGCCTGCGACGACGCTGCGGCGGAACTCACAGCACTGGGGCCGGGGAAGTGCGTGTCCCTCCCAGCGGACCTTTCGTCCTTCGACGAATGTCAGCGGGTCAAGAAGGAGATCGAGGCGAGGGAGGGCGGTGAGTCTACGCCGGCGAATGTTCGAGATGTTCAGATGCGATGCGCCTGGATCCACCCTGCAGCAGGGAGAGAACATCAAGCGGCCACGATGCTGACCACAGTCCTGCATGTACTCGTCAACAACTCGGGACGGACGTATGAGGCGCCGCTCGCCGCACACTCGGACCAGGCGTGGGACGATCTGATGACGCTCAACGTGCGGAGGGTGTTTACCCTCGTGCAGGCGCTCACGCCGTTGTTGGAGGTTGGGACGAGCAAGTCGGGCGTGGGGCGGATCATCAACGTGAGTACCGGGTGTGGTTGGTCCAGACCGCTCACACCAGATCGGCACGATGTACGCCATAAGCATCACCGGCAACGAGAGCTACGCGTACTGCGCCTCCAAAGCCGCCCTGCACCAGTGCGTCGTCCCAACCCCGCTTTTCTTCACGCTGACGGCAGCATGAGCAAACACCTGGCCTTCAACCTGGGCCCCCGCGGCATCACGGTCAACACCCTCGCACTCGGCGCTTTCCCGACCGACATGCTGACGGAGACGCTCGAGGCAGGCGTCGACGAGATCGCCGCCGGCGTGCCCCTCCGGCGCCTGGGCGGAGCAGAGGACATCGCAGGGACGTGTCTCTATCTCGCGGGGCGGGCTGGGGCATGGACGACAGGGTGAGTCACGAGCAGGCAGCAAGCATACAGGAAGAGGGGTTCGAGAGACGCGAGAGATTAGGGAGTGGGTTGGCGAACGATAGGCGGAGAACTCGGGAACGGATCTCGTCGGTCGGGGATCACCGGATGCCTCGGGAAACCGCGGCGTGGCGGCGCCTCGTCCGAGGATGAAGCGTCAGCTGAAATAGATGAAGGATCAGCTGAGATAGAGATTGTGGCGTGGGAAGGTCTGGGCAGCCCGATACGGGAGTGATATGGATCTTGGCCGTGTGGAGGAGTGGTGCTGACGGCAGCGCTATCATACCGGTTGACGGGGGGTCGATGGTCGTTCCACAGGGAGGCCTGTAGTAGGTGCATTGGATATGGTCTGTAGACAGGACATGTCTCTGTATACCGGACGTGCCCTCATGAATGTGCAAGAGACTTTGGGATTCATCTTCCGCGTCAATGCATACTCTGTACTCGACATGCTTAGATGCTGCATGTGTGACGAGACGACAGCTGGTTGAAGGTACTCGGAGGCAGAACCATCGAGGCCGGGCCGGAAGACGCCGATGCCGGCGATCTCCACTAACCTCCACCTCCACCAACTTCCGCACGACGGTCATCTCCTCCTCCAACTATTGTCTCCCAACCCTCTCCAATCCTCTCTAACCCTCGCCATCGCCGATGGAGTGGAAAGCAGCACCGACATGCCGAAGGAGGAGAGCACTGGCCCGAGGCGCAACCGCGGGGGTAATCGCAACCAGCCGATCGTCAGCTGTCTCGAGTGTCGGCGGATGAAGTGGAGGTGGGTCGAGTTCGCGTTCGCGTTCTGAGGTCGCGTGCGTATGAAGGCGGTGGGCGCTGATGGGCAGGTGTGATCGGCAGTTTCCGTGTGCGCATTGTCGGCGGCGAGGGCTGACGAAGTGAGTATGGTGGAGTGGCTCCGGCGACACTTGGAATGGCGCGGCACTGGAAGACGCGTCTGACGACAGTACTTGTCCCGGCACCGCCGACGGACAGAGTGCACAAGTGACGAACAGCGGCTCCGTCGTCCCAGCTCCTTCAGCCTCCATCCCACCTTGTTCTACGGGTAGGCGCGCCCGCCATCCCACTCATGATGGCGAGGCGTCCCTCCTCTGCAGCGTCCCCTCCACCACGCCCGAAGCGATGGCCGCGCGCATTGCTGAGCTCGAAGCGCAGATCGACGCTGTGCGAGCCGCCCTCGGCCCCGCCCCCTCCACTTCCGCCTCCCGCGCTCGGCAGTCCAGCGCCACCATCCCCAGCCCGGCCGTGCCGGTCGGTGGCCCCTCATCTGCGGCAGCGATGAGCGTGGAGAGCGAGGGCGGGGACGCGCCGGCCAACACCGCCGACGGGCAGCTGACGGTGGGCGACGAGCCGGGCCGCTCGACGTTCTACGGCAGCGCCGCGACGCATTATCTCATCGTACGTGCGGGGGAGAGGGGGATGGCGGCTGACGGCAGGGACGGCAGGAGGAGGATATGCGTCTCGTTGCGCCGTTCGTGGGCGTGGGCGTGGGTGCGGGCGTGGCGTCGCTAGTCGACATACTGAGAGGCCTACCGCCGAGGGATGTGGGCGAGCGGTGGCTCAACATTTACTTCGATGTGCGTGGTAGAAGAGGGCTGGCTGATGGCAGGAGGCATCGTTCATGAACGACATTGTCGAACGGGGCAGGGTCACGGCCGACCTGGAGAGAGGGTACGCGCTAGAGCCCACGGATAATCAGCAGGCAGCGATCATGCTTGCTGTCCTCGCGAACGGGGCTGCGGCTGATCTCGACTTGCCTCCTTGTACGTGTTGCCAAGCTAGAATATGAGCCTCCCGCTGATCGCAGACAATTCAGAAGCGGAACGGCTGTTCATGGCGGCGCGCGTGGCTCTGAATATTGGTAGGGTTCCCCGCTTGGATGGTAGCCTGACCCAGATCCGTCCGCCTCGATGGCATTCGTTCAGTGCATCACCCTTATGAGCAGGTATCTTGCGAACTGCGCACATGCGTACACGTTCGGCACGTTCTGGATTACGCTCGGCACCGCGGCGCGCTGCGCCCAGTCGGTAAGCCCAGCCATCGACAATGCGACGAACATACTCATGTCAGCTCGGCCTGCATCGCGACGGATCGAAGTGGGACTTCGACCCCATCGTGTCTGACCTCCGCCGCCGTGTCTTCTGGGAGGTTAGCTTTCATGACGACCAGAAGCTGACTCCAGATTCAGACCGAGGATATTCTCCAGAGCGTGACCCAGGGACGACCACGGTGTAAGCTCCTCCTTGATCCCGCAAGAACTGACGGCAGTGATAACGGATGCCACGATCGACTGTGAACTCCCGACTCTGTCATTCAACGGTGATCGCGTGCAGACTTTGTGTGAGCATGCCATGTAACAACCCCGCTCACGCTACAGTCAACGACGCCAAGGCAAGTAGCCTAGCTACGATGCAGCTCACGACAGTATCGCCTCGTCAAGATAATGGGGTATATCAACGACCAGCAGACTTCCACGCGGCCCGTGCCGTATGCCGACACGATGCAGCTCCACCGCGCAATACGAGAGTGTGAGTGCCGCTGCTGGACGGAGTTGACGTTGCAGTCGAGTGCGATCTCCCTCCAGAGTTGAGAGTGGGCTATACTGGCGACGGGCCGGCTTTTGGAGCGTGGCAGCGGCTATACCTCCGCCTGCTCATTCACGTCTCGTGAGCTCTTTCAGACACCATCTGCTGACGCTGAGGTACAACTTCTTGCACCATGCGCACTTTGCCCGCTGCTTGCGCGACTACCCCGCGGAGCCGCTGACCTCGCCCTTCCAGTATGCCCCAGAAAAGGCCTCGCTAATAGCAGGTTTAGCTACGTCGCCGAGCTCGACGCCTCGCGCGCCATCCTCGACATCTTCAACGACGCACTGTAGGCCTTTACCCTGCAATGCGTCTACTAACGCCTAGGGCTCTGAGCACACCCATCTCGTCGCGCTTCTGGATCTTCTTTTTCGACACCTTCACGTCTACCATCAACTTTGCGGGCGTCGCCATGCGCGCGCCCCTCTCCTCCCTCGCGCCCGCCGCCCTGTCGCAGGCCAAGCGCGGCGTGGCGCTCGCCGAGCGCCTCCCGCCAGGTATTAGGGGGCGGGACGATCTGCCCATGCTCCGCCGCGTCCTGCGCCGCGCGGAGCAGGCGATGCTCAATGGCCCGACGTCCGAGCAGAGCGGGAGCGACGACGAGAGCGCCCAGCTGCTGCGGACGGGGCACCAGGTGCGGCAGACGGGGAGCACGGTGTCGCCTAGCACGGCGGCGCAGACGCTATACCCTTCTGGGCGGGAGAACCGGATCCGGATCGATGGGAATACGCCGCTTGCAGAGATGCCTTCTACATCCACCGCCGATGTACCGGTATACAACGATGGGGGACAGGGGAACAACTTGGGCGACCAGCAGCCGAGTTCCAGCGGTAGCGAGCGCCGGCTGCCGGAGACGCTGGAAGAGGCCATGGCGGTCGCGGAGTCTTTCCCCCGTCCCGAGCTCGATCTCGAGCTGGACCCGCTCATCTTCCATGTGGCGCAGGATGACTTTGGGCGGTGTGTCGACGATGAGCTTGAGGCTTGTGAGTTCTCGCCCGGATAGATCAAGGTGGAATGGCAACCTGACGCACAGTCATCGCGAGTATTGGCCTCGAGCCTCTACCTAGGACCGAGTACGATAGGACGTGGACCACATGAGCATGCACAATACTGAGTGCCATCTTCCTGACTGGAACGTTGTATCGTGGCATGTAAGGGCCGACTCCAGTCGACGCTATCACTTAACAGAGCCGGGTCAACCACCGTGCCGTCCAACATGGTCATGCGCCACAAGACTGCGGAAAGCAATTTAGCTCCTGGCAAAAATGTCCACGGAGTCGACTCAGACTCGACTCCGTCCACTTCACAACCAATGTGCATGCAAGACGTCTGTAACCTTAACCCTGCTATGCATTGCGCACACTTCCAGTCTCCCAAAGATATCTCCCTACTGCAATTCTAACAAGAACTTCTCTTCATCAACTCTACAACCTCGCCACGACAGTCTGTGCGAACCCGTCGGTAAGCTTCTTGACCTCCTTCGCCATCCCGAACGAGTACAGATACCCGCCGCCCGTCAAGCCGTATGTGTGCACAACGCGGATGCCCGAAGGGAGCGTCTCGGCCTCGACCCTCGGCCCGCCCTCGCGCTCCGGCCTGATCCCGACCTGATGCTTGATAAGGTCAACCTCACCGAGCGTCGCGGGGATATACTTGGGCAGCATGCGGCGGCACCGCCGATGGATCTGGCGTCAGCTCCGCCCCTCCCTCCCCGCTGCCACACCCTCCCACTCCACTCCACCTTCTCAGGCTCCGACTCACATCGGCCGCCTCTTCGGGGCGCACATTCGGGTCGATATCATTAAACCCCTTTGTCCCGCCCATGATCGCCGTCCCGTCCCCGCGCGGGAGGACGTACGTGTAGTCCGTCCAGTCCGCGCCGTACCGGATATGGATATCGGGCGTCGGCGTGCGGAAGAGCATCAGCTGCCCGCGGACGGGAACGCACGCGGCGTCCTGCACGTCGGCGAGCATGCGCGAGCCGTGCGCCGACGCGTTGACGACGACGTCGCATGGGCAGAGCACGGCCGCGTCGCGCAGCGAGGCGACTTCGGCGCGGACGAAGCGCACGCCGGCGGCTTCGCAGCGCGCGCGCAGCCAGGTCAGGAAGGTGTCGGGCGTGAGGATCACCGTCGTGTCTGTCGTTAGCTGTCGTCGCGGGCTGGGCTCACAGTAGCACCCGGAGCCGGAGCAGCTGCCTGCTTTGAGCTCGGGGGCCGTCATCTCCCGGAACTGGTGTCAGTCCGTGCTCTGTTTCCCATTCCGCGCCTGACTCCTTCCTCCACCCTCTGCCTCCCAACCCAACGAAGCCCAATACCCACCCCAGGCAAGACCTTGAACCACACGTCCTTGCAACTCTTCAACCTCTCCTGGTACTCGAACATGCCGACCCGCCGTGCGCTGGACTCGGGATACATATCGGCGAGCTTGAAGAACTCGTCGAAACACGCCTTCTGCATGCGCACATGCTGCTCCGTCACGCCCTCCTCGAACTGGTGCACTGGCGCGAGGTTGGCGCCGGCGAACGGCGACGCCCAGCCGGGCGCGAGCGGGTCGCCGGGCATGTTGCGCGCGACGATCGTGACGTCGTATGTCTGCGAGAGCTCGAGGGCGCACGCGAGGCCGACGACGCCGGCGCCGAGGACGGTCACGCGGGGCTTGGGGGACATGCTGCGGGAGGCGGAGTAGCTGGGGTAGAGCAGGGGGCGGGCGTGGGAGGGAGGAGGGGCGGCTACTTGTACGACTGGTTTTGGGAGGTGGTTCGGCGTCTCCGAGTCGCAGTTGTCGAGTGGACGGCAAGGCCGGAAGTCAGGCGGAGGCCTACTGTTCATAAGCTGAAGCTGGCTGTCGTTGTCCGCTTCACAACTAAATCCACACCGCAGTCTTCCATGGGCCCTCCCGCGAGCTGGTGGTGCGCATGCCCACCCCTCATTCCCTGCTGGCGGTCTGGCGTCGTCTGACATGATGACATGAGCTGTCCACACCTGCCAGTTACTATGCGGTTGCGGATCAACGGCGGATCAACAGTGCACGGACCAATTCGTCTACCACCAGCCGCTACCAGGCAGGATACTCACCCTGGGACGTGCATACTCTCGCCCTCGCATTATCGACGTCGCTCAACCTAGGTCAAAGAGAGGTTGGTCCGCCTCAGCTGGCAGTTGCTCCGCACCGAAGGCGACGCATTTGCAGCCGGCCTCTGCTCTGTTGCCCTTGGATTTCCTAATCGCAGATCCCCGGTGGTTGATCCGCAGCGCCGGGTTGATCCGCAGAACATTCGTTGGCTAGCGATACCACAACGGAGCAATGGCATGCTGCATCCCCGTCAGGTGATAGCGTTGCCCCGCACCGGGGACAATACCGACACTTTGCCGAGTATTCCGGCAATCCCTTCCCACCGCGCCGAAGCGAGCCGAAGAGCGCCATCCCTGAGAACGACTGCCAAGATTGCTGGCGACAGTAGCGCCGAGAGTAGGCGATGAGAGGCGTTGTTTGCCGCAATAAACCCTGACCCGAAGACGGAGAGGCGCAATCAATCAGATGACATGAACGCGTATCTAGGTGCCCACCCCGTCGGTATCGCTCGACAAGATCAGGGCCGGTGGGATAGCGAGAGACGGTGACCTCAGATTCTGGGGAAGCTGGGTGCGCGGTATCTCGCTGCCCATTTGGTCAAAAGGGGCGGTCGACGTCGTGGATGTCGTGTTCCAACATACTCTCGCCCCTGTATATCACGGCGACTAACCAGTACACACGATGGCGTACCTCGACTCCAAAGATTCGACATGAAGGGCCCTAGTGTGGACATCCGCCCGGCGTCGTCGACGACCGCGAGAAGGGCTTGTGC
Source organism: Cutaneotrichosporon dermatis (assembly GCA_020011015.1). NCBI lineage: Eukaryota > Fungi > Basidiomycota > Tremellomycetes > Trichosporonales > Trichosporonaceae > Cutaneotrichosporon > Cutaneotrichosporon dermatis. Next base: position 3,286,069 of record JAIGNX010000001.1, on the reverse strand, counting down.
CAACGTCAAGATCCACGACGAGGTGTTCGGCGACATCACGGAGGGACCCCCAACTACCGTGGTGTAAGTATCTGTGGAGGGTGGAGGAGCACTCTGCAGCCTCCACCCGCTGCCCACCGTGTCGAGCACAGCTGACACCCAGCTTGGCACTCGGAGCCATCGTCTCATGACCAAGACCAACATCGGCTGGGTATCTTGTCGGTTCCATTCGTCTTCATGGCTATTGGTCTTGTGCCGGGTATCATGGTATTATTATCATTCAGATCATGATGACGTGTGAGTAACGTCCATCCAATAGGTATGACGACCAGGGGCCAACTGGATGGTGGCCAGACCAAGCTGCGCCATCCGCAGGTCTGGGGCATCACGGATGTCGGTCGCCTGCTCTACGGTCGAGTGGGCGAGGAGTTCCTCTCGTTGCATTTCTCTGTGTAGAGTTGCTCCACTCTACCTATGACCGGATAAAGTACATCCTTGAACTGCACTCAACACAGACATGATCTTCATCGCTGGCTCAGCAGTCCTCGCAGTGTCGACTGCCCTCAACGCCATCACCTGCACGCGACATGCACCGCCGTCTTCGTGGCCGTCTCCGCCATCCTCGGCTTCATGCTCATGTCCATCAAGACTCTCAGGAAGTCTCGTGGCTCTCCTGGGTCGGCGCAGCATCCATCATCGTCGCCTCTTCACCATGGTCGTCGTCGTGCCGCTTCAGGACCGCCCGCCGCCGCTCCCCAGACCGGACCATGGGACAAGGACTTGAAGATCTTCAACAACCCCAACTTCGCTGATGCGATGGGCGGTGTGTCTGCGTGTTCTCCACCGCCGCCATCCCTGCTTTCTTCAGCATCGCGTCCGAGATGAAGCACCCCAAGCGTACACCAAGTGCATGCTCATTGCGGAGGCCATCACCACCATCTTCCTCGTTCTTGTAGGCTCCGTCATCTACTTCTACTGCGGTCAGTACGTGGCCGTGCCCGCCCAGGCTCGCTGGTATCCTCTTCAAGCGCATCTGGTGAGTTCACACTCACAATCAGCAGCCACTGACAGTTAGCTACGGCCTCGCCATCCCGGTCTCGCCATGTCTCTTGCATCTACTCTCACGTAAGCACAATCTTGCGTTCACCTGCTCGCTGACACCCAGGTCGCCGCCAAGTACATGTTCGTCCGCGCCTCCGCGGCACCGAGCACCTGGCGCGGCACTAAGCGCCACTGGTTCACCTGGTTCGCCTGCACCGGTGCCGTCACGATCATCGCGTACATCATCGCCTCGCCATCCCCATCTTCAGCACGCTGTGCTCGCTTGTCGGCGCCCTCTTCGGCTGCCTGTCTCGTCGTGCCCATGGGCCTCATGTGGTTGAAAGACAACCGAGGTGCCGACCGCTCCCTCAAACGTACTCTCCTTACCGCGTGGGCGATCTTTGTGGTCGTTGCCGGCATCTTCATCACCATCGGCGGGACTTATGGTGCTGTGTGGCTATGATCAATGCTGGCTCCGAGGGCAAGCCGTGGTCGTGCGAGGACAACTCTGGCGGCTCGTCCTAGCTAGGCGTCGAGCGTAAACAAGGTGAATCGGAGGTTCCGCAGAGGGGGTAAGGGTTAGGACTTGGATAGAGATTGTCAGAACGCTTGAATAAAGCGAGATGTTGAGTTGTAGTGCTAGAACAGATAGGTTGCGGTCATGGTCATGCAATGGATGATAAGACAAAAGGCGATGATTGTGTCGTCACGTTACCTTCATCGGGTCACTCGGCCACGCTGAGAACATCGGACAGGAGCTGATGACCCGAGTTGTGCAATGCACGTACTGTGAATCCAAGTTTGTATATATACACCATGGTGATAACTCTCGGCACGAATGCTTCTTGCATGATGTTCTCAACGACCTGCTTCGGTCCATGGACATTCACTTGGCGTAAGTGGCACCCAACTACTCACCACGTCGTCACTTCATCCTGTGCCTCTGAACCGCTGTGTACGTGATGGATATTTGTACTTACAAAGCAGCAACGAGCTCGACACATAGCATGCTGTAGCACGTATTGTAGCCTGGCCTCACCTTAGTCGCATGCTTGTATGTGTGCATGATGAACAAGAAGCCATCTGGAGCGGAACCAATACTGATCACCATCTCGTCTATCCTTCTTCTTCATCACCATCCTCCCATTCCTTCGTTCTGTTTCCAACAACAACAATGCCCAACGAGATGGAAGAGCAGATCCACGACATTGCCCAGGGCACAAGTACTCCCCAGGCTCCCTCCCCAACCTTATCAGTAGGCGACAACGCCCAAGAAGAACCTGGCATCGCACAAGTGGCGGAAGAGGATCAGGAAGTGGGTGGCAAATCGGTATGTCGTTAGCTGCTGCATTGGCTCACCGACCAGGACGAGAGTACCGAGCAGCATCCTACAGGTAAGGCGGACGCCTCTCCTCCTGAGTCCGCCGAGATTTCTACGATAATTGAGGTGGGCGGTGAGACGAGCGCCGGAGAGCCCAGTGCCACGGAAGAACGGGTTAGTGAAGGCACATGAATCGAACTCACCACCAGCAACCTGCCGATGGCGGGGCCGCGCCGAGCACAGCACTTGCGCAGGCCACCGTTGGCGGTCCGACTTTGAGAGATACGGCGGCTGGCTCTCCAGGTCCCAATTCTACTGCCAGTGTGGCCGATACTGGCAGCAGCAAGCCAGTCGTCCTGAAGGAAAAGCTGGTACGACCTCACTCCTTGCCACTTGCCAAACGCACGCTAACGTGTAGGAGGCCCTCCTCTCCAAGCAGCCCAGGCCCACGATGAAAGAAACAACGCGAAAGAAGGACAAGGTCGAGGCCCTCGACAACGGCATACGCACTACGAACAGCACTACAGTCACGAGTACCACCGACATCCCCTCGATGGGCGTCTCCGCCATCGTCACAGTGACGACCACGACGACACGCACCATCCAGGTTCGGCCCCTTCCCTCGGCCCCCGTTCTCGCCCCGGCGGTACCGAAGGTCATCGACTTCAACCGGTATCCGCATATCGTGCAGAATATCGCCCGCCTCGCTCGCTTCGCCAATTGTTACTGGCAGTCCCGTGCTTCTCCTCGCCCTACGGGCCACATGCAAGGAGGTGTACATCATGGTCGACTCCACTGCTGTGCCGGCACATCATGCCTGCCGGGGGCGAGAACCAGCGCACACACCACTGCCGGGTCTGGTTTAACTCAGGCGACAACCGCGTCCTCCACGCCACCACCATCGACTTGCCCGAGAATCTAAGTGACCAGAAATGTGCCCCAGCCTGCCTGGAGGACTTCGCGCCTCTCCTAGAGAACATCCGCCTGATCCGGACTACTTCAATCTCCAGGCACTCCGCGCATGTGGCCTCCGTCAAGGTGCTCGCTGCCGCAGCCAAGGAGCCTCTGTGGCTGCATACCCGACTTGCCCTGAGTCCCTTGGGTGCTGACAGTGCGTCCCGCGGACTGGAGAAGACCTGGAAGCTGCCTACTACCGGCACAGGGAATGTGCATCACTGCCCCATCCACCTCGTGTACAACTCGAACCATGCGCGGGTCGCCGAGACCAAGCTCAGCATCCGGCCCTCCGGCGGCCCCAACGCGATGCACCGCACCCATTACATCCTCGTCTCGTCTTACCGCCAAGAGCCGCAGAGGCGGGTTCTCGCACGGGGCCGCGCCGACAAGAATTTCGCCCAACCACCGCTCAAGCCGTGTCTCCTCAACACCCTCGTCGATAATATCGTCATGGACCGGGCGAGCAAGATCGTCCTCGTCGGCGCCGAGTCCTAGGACCACGCCTGGCTTAACCGGAAGTACCGGTTCACACCCGGCGAGACGCATTACATCGAGCAGACGACGCCTGGCGCCGACCTCCAAACACGGCTCGAATGGTGGATAACCACCAAGGCGGAGATCGTGGCTGAGGGAGACGAGTTCACCGCGCTCCAGGCTATTGACAATATCTCGTTCGTCAGCATGGACGAGTTCCAGGGGCTGGTTCCGACAGACGAGATGTGGCAGTTGATGAGTGATCCACTTGGCAAGATTGGTTAGAAGTGACCAGCGCGAGGGTGCGTTGAACGCTGTAGTCGAAGTAGAGTGCAGCAGTCAGTACAGTCCAGCATGCTTCAGCACAGTCCAGCATGTTCATAGCAAACCGAAATGTGTACTGCTGCTGCTGCATGAGCAGGGTCTCGGCAGGGAAGTGGATGGTCGGGTACCCGTTCTCTGCCAATACCTACATGTTCGAGACGAATCCAAATTTGCCTGGATCCTCCGGAGGTGCCTCCCCCTTCTGATCAGTTCGATTGGAGCGCCTGGAAAGTGGACAGAGTTTTGACAACTGGCCAGAACTAGCAAGAATACATGTACATTATTGTCCTAATGCAGTGTGGTTATGATTATGAGATGGAAACGCTCTATCCTATCGAAGTCTACGACACCGCCACTCTTCCCCGCCAGATCCCTCTCCTCTACGCATGCGCAGTCCTTGCCACACTACGCGCGCCACCCCTTGTTCCCGCGGGGCACGAACGCCCAGATGACCAGCGACGCGCCCATGAAACCGACCATGAGCGGCTGGAGGATCCATACGCCGTGCTTTTGCGCAATACTGCCGGTGATAAACGGCATGATAGCACTGCCCACCTGGCCCATGCTGGCCACCATGCCGATCGCGCCCTGGTGCAGGTCGCCCGGAAGAATCGTCGTCGTCACCATCATGACGATGGGGTACATCGGGCCGAGGAGGAGACCGACGAACGCGTACTCGACGGCGTTGCCGACGAGCGAGTAGGTCGTCCAGATGACGACTGTGAGCGCGATCGCGCCGACCGTGTATACCCAGACCGAGTTGCTGCGCCCCATCCACGTGGTGGTGGGGATAAGGAGCACACGGCCGAGCGTGATACCGGCGAAGAAGCCCGACGAGACGTAGCCGCTCGAGTCGCCACCGCCGCGCTCTGCGATGAGGAATGTCGTCGCCCAACCGCCGATCGCGACTTCCACACCGACATAGATGAGGATGTAGAAGCACAGGCCCCAGACGGTGGGCATGCGGAGGATGCGCTTGAGCTTGGAGCCACTGTCCTCGAGCTTGAGGGGCGACTCTGTCGATGCCTCAGACACGCGACCGAGGCCGACGTTGGCCTCGGCCTCGGCGGCGGGTGCTTCGGGGTGGGAGTGAGGGTGGGCCTGGCCGTCGATGCGGGCTTCAGGCTGGAGCTCGAGCGGGAGGTCACTGGCCGCAACGGCGGACGGGTCGTCGGCGGCAACTGGTGTCGTGGGTCCCGTTGGAGGCCGCTTGCCGACAACCTGGTCTTCGGTGCGGAACTTGAAGACGAGGACAAGAGAGAGGACCGTGGCGATAGCCAGACCCAGGGACACAGCGTAGTAGAGGTACACCCTGTCCTGGACGCTCTTGACGAACTGGGTCGAGACGAGGGGCGACGCGGTAGCGCCGACACCGTACATGGCGTGCATGAGGAACATTCTCGTATTGGCGTTCCGCATGCGCGAAACGAGCGAGTTGAGTTGAGCGTCCTGCAGGCCCACACCCCAGCCGATGAGGAGGAAGGAGATGACGAAGAGCGGGTACGGCCCGCCCCAGCAGATGAGGGCGTACGCCACGGCCTGGAGCGCGGCGCCGAAGGGCGCGACGATGCCGAATCCCAAGCGGTCGCTGAGCCACACGTTGGACAGGCCGGCAGCCATGAAGCCGACCGAGTTGACAAGCCAGATAATGGAGATGACGAGGTAGTCGACATCGTAGTACCTCTGCAGCGAGGGGAGGAGGGGGCCTTGCGAGCCGTCGTTCCAGCCGCAGAGGAACATGACGAGGAAGAGGGTTGCGCTGGGGTCAGCGGGCGAAGAGAGGCGAGAGAGCGGCCAGGAGCAGTGGGCTGCGACACCAGTCAAAGCCGAGTACGGCTAGTGTGCACGACAGACGATGCTGGGGGATAGCAGCGTCATTCCCGTGCCAGTGAAAGAATACGCGAACACGACTGCTCCTCCAGCCTAAGGCCATGAAGAATGCTCGAACCTCCGCAGACGAACTCACAGCATAGCCCACTCCAAATTCCGCCCTGGCAACTCGCGCTCCTCGGCCAATCGCGCAAAGTAATAGTTGTGATGCACGCCGCGCTTGGACTCGGACAACATAGCGACGCCGGGTCCTGCGGCCATCGGCTCCATCCCCCCGCGCGACAGATTGGCCGAGCACATCGAGTTGAAGCGCTCGAGCGGGCTCTCGTCGGCGGCGGGCGACAGCGAGTGTCTCCGGCTCTTCTCGCTCCGCCCGTCATGGTGCGACGAGTGGTCGGCTGTGGGCTTCTCAGAGAGCGCGGCGGCGCCGAGTGGCGATGGTGGTTTCTCGGACATGGTGGTAGTTTTGGCAAGGTGACGAAAGGAGATGAGAGGGGGAGCAGATGGGCCCAGTGGTGTTTATGTACTGCAGAGAGTGGAGCTTCGTGAAGCTTCGTGGTGGCCTGCTCGTGCTGCTGGCACAGCTCTTAATCCGAGTTGTTAAGCCGCCGGCACTTAGAAGAACTGCCATCAGCTGAGCTCGGGGGCCACTACCTGCCAAGGCTCAGTAGTGCTCACCTAAGCCAAGTCCGTCGTTCCCAAGAAAGCCACCTGGCAATTTCCAGCCTAGCGTCCGTCGCGTGTGAATGGAGACGGGTGAACAGTCAGCAATCGAGTCAAGTGGAGTGGAGTGGACGGAAGAGCAATGCAGACATCATCAAGCACCCGGGACGGGGGACGCAATGTGCACGACAGACGGCCATGGGAGTCAGCTGAGAAGTCGACTGCTAAACCTCGGCGCGGAGGCGGGCGGCGGGCGGTGTTCGGCGGCCTGACGACACGGCCCAAGTGCGGGGCCGGGCCGATTTTCAGGTTTACCAGGTCCGAAACGGCCGGTTTACCAGGTCGCCGGCCTCGGCGCAGCATGCAGTGGGGTGATGGCGCGGAATATCCTCGGATGAAAAGCGGAGGAATCAAGTGGTGAGGGCGTTGAGCGCAATGGTGCGGACCGCGCTGCAAAGCAATGAGAGGCCGCTGAGACTTTTATGCATGTGCTGTGTTGGGGGCTGAGGGGGCACCAGAGAATGCGTGGTATGGGACGTGTCGGCCGGCAACATGGGCGTAGTAGCTCCTGTTCATCGTATCGGGCGCCTACCGCAATCTGAGCCGACCATAAAGGACCAAAGTAGAGTCCCTGCTACCCATACTTGCAGGACGAGTGCTCGACCGGGCCATGGCGACTTGGTGACCTTGGCCGGCCTTACAGAGGAACAGAGGAGCATTGACCCTGCGAGTGGCAGGTGGGCCGTGTCAATCTGCCGCCGGCAAAAAGTGTGGCTGGCCGGTATGCCGGTTATGCCGCGCATTAATTATCAATCCGCCCACCTGCTAGGTCGTCATCAGCTCCAACACTGTGGGAACGAAGCCATCATAAGTGCCAGTCTCACACTTCCTATATGAAGGCCATTAAATAATCACAATCGCACCATCAGCGTGTGAAGGTCAATGACGACGATCATCTCAGAACGTACATCTGATGGCATACTGCCAGTACAGCTCTCCCACGCCTCATCTCTAACCCTCAAGCGGACAAAACACAGACTACCGTCTAGAAGATACACTCGGCAGCACGCTCTCGAACGTCTGCCACCCATGGCCAGTGCCCCATCGCTCGTCACTGAGGACCGCGAGGACGCGCGCTCCGGCCGCCCTATCGGCGTGGCGGGGGACATGGGCGGCGTGGACGCGAGCAGTAGCAGACCGCCCTGGGAACTAACACCAAGCGCGATGTTACTCTGGGAGCCGCGCTTGATCAGCCGCCCGGTTAGTGGGACGGAGGCGCGGCGGTCGGGAATGGTGTTGTACAACAGCGGCGTCTCTTCGGCCACGGGGGCGAGGGAGCGGGGCGCGGCGTCGGGAGAGCGATCTCGCCGGGCGTCTCGCCGGGGGTCGTGAGGAAGTAGACGCCGAGGAAGGTTGTTGCTATCTGAGCGTTAGGGCTGCGAGAGGAGATCTGCGAAAGAGTATGGGGGCAAGGGGACTCACGCCAAAGGCAAAGTTGACGAATTGGGAGAATGTGACGTCGCGGAACTCCTGGTAGAGCACGGCGCTGCCAATGATGGCCGACATCGAGAAGAAGACGAACTGTGTGGGGATGACCACCTGGTTGTCAGCACCACCAGAAGCAGAGAGAGAATGGCGCAAACGCACCTTGGACTCGAAGCGCATTAGCGCCCTGTTCAGGAACTTGATCTGGAAGATGCTGGTGACGACGAGCACGACGACGGCGCCCCACGCTACTGGCTCCTTGAGGGCCGTGAGAGGCGAGGCCGAGATGAGCGACGAGAGCGCCTTGGTCGACATGACGGTGTATCCGCCAAAGAGGGCGCAAGTGCCGACGTCGACGACGACGTGGCGCGATCCGAAAGGCGAGTTTGAGAGGAACACGCCGATGCTGATCAGCACGGCGGTCACGGCCATAAGCGCGATGAAGGGCGGGGCGATGATGGCGGCAATGAGTTCGTGCGGGGACAGCTGGTGGTTAGCTGTATTCCATAACATCACTGCCGACGTCGTACCGCTCGATGCACGATCATCCCTCCATCCCCTTCACGTCTCTGCCAACATCGCAGCGTGGCAACTCACCCGCGGATTCGACCCCCGACCCGACCACACGACCGTCACAGCCCCGACGATCGCCAGCGCCACCCCAGCACATTCCGCTTCGTAAAGCTCTCGCCGAGGATGAGCGGCGCAAACACGCAATTGGCAATGAGCGCAACCGTCCCCAGCGGCGCAACGACCGACGCGGGCGCGAAGCCGTACGACACGAAGTTCCCGCCCTCGCCGAGCGCCATCAGCCCCAGCCCAAACCACCACAGCTTGCTGCGGAGGTAGTCGCCCTCGCTAACTGGTGGTGGTGAGTGGGCGCCGTCGTCCAGATCGACTTCGACGGGGCGTCGCCGGGCGCGGGCTGGGGTTGTGCCGGTTCGAACCGGTCGCGATCGTGGGCTCGATCGTGCCGGTCGTGGGAACGGTCATAGTTCCGGAAAGTGGGCGAGAGGGAGCGGCTGGACGGGAGTTGAGGCCTGCGATCTGGCGGGTGCTCGGCGGGTACAGGGTGGTTGGCGACGACGAGGGAGGAGAGCGCATCGCGCTCTTGCCGGCTGTGGGCCAGCTTTTGGACCGTCCTGGATGTCAGAAGGTGGGCGGCGGCGCAGGGGCCAACTCACAAGGCGAGGGAGATGAGCACATTGCCAGAGCAGGCGATGGCGACGCCGATGAGAGACGTGGTGTCGCTCATGGCTCAGAGCATGGTGCGATGGTAGGTGTAGAGGTGGGCTTGAGAGATGCAGCTAGAGATAACTGCGACTCTACGCCTCTCTCATTCACTGATGTACTAGTGCTTGCTGCGTTCCGCGACCACGTGGTCGAAAGTCGGCGGTCCGGTTTGGTGATTGCGGATGCAAAGCCGAATAATTTTGATGATTGCAGTTCGTTTAGCTCAGTGGTTAGAGCGTGTGCTTCACATCCCCTTGGTACCAATAGGTACGGAGAATCGCCCAAGGTCGAGGGTTCGACCCCCTCAATGAACATCCCTTTTTGGCAGTGGCACCGTGCGTTATGCAGTGGTTAGGTAGGAGAGGCCGCCTCCATGCGTCCATGCTACTCAGCCCCTTGCGGTGTGAGTTGCATCGGTTGCAGAGGAGGACCGAGGAGGACCAACGTCGGTGGTGGCGCAAGCCAGGGCTAACTCGACAATTCACCCCCGGCTATGAGGACGGATGAGCGGGGATCCTCTCACCACGGCTTGCTCATACACTCTCAGCTCACTGTTGCAGATTTGACTGTCGCATTTCACGCTCTCCGCTAATCTAGCCATCAGGAGGGTAACGCGAATCGGGATGGACGCGGCGTGACTGACGACTCGAGGAGGGAGCCAGGAGCCAGGAGTGGCCGGAGCAAAGGGTCGATAGGAGGCCACTTATCATTCCGCGCAACTCTTCACCGAACAAGGCAACAAAGTGTACCCAACCCCTCATAAAGGATCATACTCCGCCTCGCCTCTGTGTTCGATACTCTCAAAGGATGCAGAGCGAGCTATACATGCATTCCCATTGCACTTCTTGGCGGCGTTTTACAATGCTCGGCGATGATTTCTTATGATTGACGTTTTGAGTGACGGCATTCATTTTGGCTCAGGGGCAGGCCCCTTCCGCCGGCCGCCCTCCCCCCCACCCCCCCAAGCCTCTTTGGCTCGGCACACACCCACCCCATCTCACTCTAAACTCTGTTATCCTCTCCTCACTCTTGTTCTTGTTCTTCTCCATCCTTTCTCTTCCTCTACCCTCCGTCGTCTCTCGCCCTCATCATGCACCTCGGCACACTCCTTACCCTCCCCCTCCTCGCCGCCGCCGTCCCCGCCGCCCCACTGACCGGCAACGGCGGCCAGGGCCAGGCCGTCCTCAGCGTCCCCGAGACTCACTCGTACGACCCCGACATCTCGATCGACCTCGACCTCGACGACCTCCGCCTCGTACGCTTCGCCGAGGACGAGTCGCCAGTGTGAGTGTGCCTAAGTAGGTGGGATGGGCAGCAGCTGACGGGCAGATGGGTGTCGGAGCTGCAGAAGATTGAGGCCAAGGCCGCCGGGCGGAACTTTATGGACATGTGAGTGTGTTCGCTGTTGGGCTGGGGCTGGTGGGCTGTTCGCGGTGTGCGGCGGAGTGAGGATGGGCAGCCGGAGGACAAAGCGAGCGGCATGGCGCCGAGAGGTGATGGCTGGTCTCACTCCATTCCGGAGGTGATCAGCACGGACCCTGGGGCCTAGGGAGCGGGATGGAATGAGCGGCGGACACCATTCACATGGTGCAAATTCCGTTGTTGGAGCGAGCGACGACGAACTGCACTGCTCGAGGCCAGACGTGAGAAGATTGCGAGTAGGAGCGACATTTGTGTGCGCTCTCAGCATTTTGGTTTGCGTACCAAGAGATGGGGGGGGCGGACTACCTCTCGGCGACACCTGGCGACACCCGGCGACACCACTGACACCAGCACCGACACCCCCAAGCTCGGCATGTCGTCCTTCTTGCGTCCCAAGAAGGCATCCAAGCACAAGTACCCCAAGCCAGGCAAGCAGTCCAAGGCCGTCAAGAGCTACCAGAAGAACATCGACGTCAAGCACATGGAGAAGTTCTTGGCCAAGTTCACCGGCTTCAAAACCCGCTACTACCGCTCGCAGCAGGGCAAGGACTCTCAGCGTTTCCTGCAGGCGACGCTGGCCGAGGTCGCAAACCTGCACGAGGGCGGCGGCATCACTGTGACCGAGTTCCCGCACTCGTGGGGCCAGAACTCGCTCATCGTGCGCTTCCCGACTTCCAACCCCAAGGGGCCGGTGACGATCGTCGGCGCGCACCAGGACAGCACGAACATGTGGCCCTTCCTGCCTGCGCCGGGAGCCGACGACGACGGCTCGGGCACGACGTCGATTCTCGAGGCGTACAAGTCGCTCGCAGCGGGCAACTTCACCGCGCCCAACCCCGTCGAGTTCCACTGGTACTCGGCCGAGGAGGGCGGCCTGCTCGGCTCGCAGGCAATTGCTAAGGACTACGAGGCGCGCGGCGTCGACGTCAACGCCATGATCCAGATGGACATGACGGCGTGGGTCAAGCGCGGCACCGACGAGGTCATCGGCATCGTGACCGACTACGTCGACTCGGACCTCACCAGCTGGCTCGTCTCGGCCGTTGACACGTACTGCGACATTCCCGCCGTCGAGACCAAGTGCGGGTACGCGTGCTCGGACCACGCGAGCTGGACCCAGGCCGGGTACCAGAGCTCGTTCTCGATCGAGAGCACGTTCGAGGACTCGAACAAGAACATCCACTCGACCAGCGACCGCATGGACATCTCGGACGAGTTCTCCATCAAGCACATGTCCCAGTTCTCCAAGCTCGCTATTGCGTTCGCCGTCGAGCTCTCGGCCAAGGCTTAGGTTATGAGATGGGTTTGATTAGGCGTCCTGTGCTTGGCTCCGTCTCTCCTCCCTCTCTCCTCTACCTAAGCATCTCCAAGTTCGACGCGCCGCAGTTCTTTCGTATCTCGTTGTCACTATCGCTCGCTCTCGCCATCTCGCCCGAGCAACTAGTCTCACAATCGTTCCTGCATGCCTGCAGCCCAGTGCGGCAGGCTGATCCATATTCCGTAGAATAGTACAGAAGTGCCCATGTATTCAGAAGTCTTGTTAGCGTCGTCGGTTTGGAGTAGCGAATCTGACCGAGAAAGCACCGCAGAGTAGATCACTCTCCCCGCGCCCTCGCACACCGAGCGCGCCGCAATGAAAGCGCCGGGCGCAGGCGCGCACGATGTAGATGAGAGATGAGACCTGCATGCCACTACGACCACCCTACGACTACGTTACGCGCTACGACGACGCCTTGCGCACCGCGCCCGTCCGTGAATCCACCGGCTGGAGGGGACACAGCGCGGCGCTGATCGTCCGCCCCTCCTCAAACAGGAGATTGTACGTGCTCGCCGCGTTGCGCTAGTGTCAGCGACGCCCCGACGTACAAGCGCCTCCTCCGCTGCCCTTCCCATGGCGGACAGATAGCTCCATCGCCCAACTGCTGTCCTCCAGCTCGCTCGCCCTTCAACCGTCTTCCCAGCCCCTCTCCACCATCTCCACCCAGCTCTCCCCCTCACTCTCACTCCGCTCATGCGCCCGCCGACTCACCGAGTCCATCACGTCCAGCTGGATGCCCAGGCTTGAGATGTAGTCGCGCACCTCGCGCGGCGCGGGGAGTACTGTGCGGCCCGTACCGAAGATGAGGATTTCTGCGGTCAGCGTCGGCGCACGTCGAAGCACGACGAAGAGTCGGAGCCAGCGCCTCTGCGCCACTAGCTTCTCAGCTCTACCTCTCGGTCCGCCGATAATTGCTCCTTCCCAGCTCCCTCTGTCTCCCCTCTCTACTATCGCCGCCGTCCCTGTCCTCCCATTCCCACCTCCACCACACAGATCCTCACGACAGCCTCCGGCTCCTCCGAACTCCCCGGCTCCCCGGCTCCCCAGTTCCCCGGCTCTCGGCTCCTCGGCGCTGCACGCCTCGTCGCCTTCGTCGTACTCACCAGGCCGGGCACGACGCGCTCAAACACCTCGAACCGCTCCTTGCTCCATCCCGCCCACGCCTTCTCCACGCCCTTGGCTCCGTCGCCGGGCGGGTCCACGTCCCAGAGGAACGCGCGCCCGTCCGCAAACACGATGCCGCCGGGCACGAGCAGGCCGTCGGAGAGGAGGAAGCCGCGCTCGTCGAGCCGGTTCACCGAGAGCGGGGGGTTGTCGCCGGCTTCGAAGAGGTTGGTCAGGCTGTGCGCTGGGGCCGAGGCGTGGAGCGAGCGGGCGAGAGTGGGAGAGGCGGCGGGGGTGGCGAGGGGGCGGGGGAGGGCGGAGAGGGCGGAGAAGGGGGCGAGGGCGCGCCTTGACGAGGCGGCTGAGGCCGTTGAGGCCGCGCGCAGGGCGGGGCGGAACATCGTTATAGGTGCTGATCTGATGATGTTGACTGTCGGATGAGAATGGGTGGTTGGAAGATGGGAGCCGAGTGGTTGGCGGCGGAAATCGACTGAAATCAAAAGTCGTCGACGTCACAACCCCGGAGGCCCGGAGCGCTCGGCGGCCTATCGTCCATCGCCCATCTCACCACATCAACAACTCTCCATCGTCCATTCTTGCATCTTGCATCTTGATTTCCTGACATCCACGCTCCTTACATCTCGGCCCTCTCAATCTCTCTATCTTCAACCGCCCCACCCCGCCCCTCGCCCTATCTCTCCCTCTTCGCCCTCCCCCGACCGCCATGTCGTCCGACCACAGCGGCCACGAGCACGACGCCGTCTCCCGGCTCATCCTGCGCGTCGCGCAGCAGACCCGCTCCCTCGCGCCGTGGACAGCCCTGCCTCTCGCCACAGCGAGCCTCCGCGTCGCCGGCCTCCTCTCCCACCTGACCAGCGAACACGTGCACAGCGTCTACTTCCCCTTCGTGCGCTTCTCTGTCCTGCACGCTGTGAGAGTGGCTATTGCGTGGGCGGCGATGACGCGCGGACGGAGAGGGCAGGTGGGCGTGCTGGCGGACTTGTTTGGGTTCCTGGTCATTGCTTGTGAGTCGTGGCGTCCCGTGAGCTGGAGTGGAGCGATTTGTGCGGTCTGAGCGATTTGCGCGGCGAGACGACCCTGGCGTTGTTGGCCGCGTTAGCCCATGTGGTTTCCTGGATGCCTCTACCTCCTGGTCCCCTCTTCCCTATGCTGCCTGCACATGTCTCTCTGCTCCGCTTGGCTTCGCCGAGCTCCGCAAACGCTAACCCCAGGGGGCGGCAGCACGCTCGTCTCCCTCCTCCTCGGCACGCCTCCCGCGTGGCTCGTCTCTCCGGCGCCGTGGGCGATCTACGTGGCGGTCTACCTCCTCTCCATCCCGACGCGCCTCGCCTCCATCCTCTCGCAAGCCCCCCCTTCCTCTCGGCCTCGTCCTGAGCCTCGTCGACGGCATGCTCCGCGGCACCGCCGTATCGTCGATGCCCGCCCTTGCCGAAGCTTCCCCACACGCGGCTCGTGGCTCGCGCCCCCTCTTGGCGCCGTCGCGACGTGTGGCGGAGGATGGATCGCTCAAACGCTCGGCCTGGCGCAGGACACTTGGACGATGGGCCGCCCCGCTGCTCTGGGCGGCGGGCTGTGGGCGACGATGGAGGTGTGGGGCGCCATGCTTGCTGGTGTCGCGTACTCCGCCCTGGATAGGAAGTATGCCGCTTTGGAGAAGGTCAGGCCGCTGTTCGCCGAGGCGCTGCCGCACGACCTCGAGATCGATACCGGCGTCGCTAGAGCTGTGGCTGTCCTAATCCTCGTCGGGCTGTTCGCCGCGCGCACCCTCGTCACTGCACTTACGCCTGCTGCCAAGGTCGCCGAGAAGCAGATCCAGGCCAAGGCCGCGAGCTTGCCTGCCAAGGCTAGTGCGCTCAAGGATAAGGAGGCGATGAGGGTCAAGGACGCCAGCGAGAAGAAGGAGAAGAAGCCCCCGGAGATCCAAGGTCGCTGAGGAGGTCGCGCTCGACACGCCCCGCACGACGCGGTCGTCCTCGCGCGCACCACGCCCGCGACGCCCGGCACGCCCGGCGACGGACTAGAGGATACACCTAGCAAGACGCGCAAGCGCCGCTCGAAGAAGAAGGTGACGGCGGCGATCTAGGAGCTGGCCTGGCCGCATAGATGCTCTCTTGATGCCCCCGAGCCCCTCGTACACATGCATGCTGTCTAACGGATACTGCTATCTACGCGCGTGACGTGATACTGGCTATCACGCCTGGTTACATTACATACATGAGCGATGCTCTATGAGATAACTTCTTCCACTTCCACTACCACACCCTACGCAGGGAGGAGCCACACGGCCGTGTCGGTGGGCACGGCGCCGTCGACGAGGTCGCCCGACGACAAGGCGATCTTGCGGTCCGAGGGCACAGCGCGCGCCTCCTCGCCGAAGTTGACAAGCACCTCCCAGCCGTTGGGCCTCTTGAAGTGGATGACGTCCTTGTCGTCGCTGAGCCACTCGAGCTCCTCGGCAGTCTGGAGCTCGCGCCGCAAGCCGAGTGCCTTGCGGTAGAGGTTGAGGGTGGACTTGGGGTCCTTGTCCTCGACATCGACCGCGAGGGAGCGGTACGACTCGGGCTGGACGAGGTGGGGGCGCTTGCCTGGTCCGAAGCCCATGTTCTTGGCCTCGGCCTCCCATGGCATGCAGACGCGGCAGCCGTCGCGGCCGACGTCGAAGCCGGGCTTGCGGAAGAAGGTGGGGTCCTGGCGCTCCTCCTCGGGCATGTCGGCGACCTCGGGCAGGCCGAGCTCCTCGCCCTGGTAGATGTACGCTGATCCGGGGAGGGCGAGGATCATCATCGTCGCAGCACGCGCGCGGCGGAGACCAAGCTCGACGTCGGCAACGGGGTTCTGGCCCTTGGCCAGGAGGTACTTCCTGTTGGTGTCGTAGTAGCCTCCGTCGTCGGCGAGGGCGTGGCGGGTAGCGTGGCGCACGACGTCGTGGTTGCTGAACACCCAGGTCGTCGACGAGCCGCTCTTGGCCGAGTCCTCGAGCGAGTCAGTGATGATCTTGCGGAACGCCGCGGGGTCGAAGGGGGCCATGAGCATGTCGAACGAGAAGGCCTGGCCGAGACCGTCGGCAGACGCGTAGAGCGGCTTGCGCGCGCCGCTGACCCAAGCCTCGGCGACGGCAGTGAGAGGGGGGTCGTACTCGTTGAACACCTGGCGCCACTCCTTGTAGATCTCGAACACGCCGTTGCGGTCGAGGAAGGGGTGGGCGTCATCCTCGAGGCTCCCCTCGAGCATCTTGGCGCCGAGCGCCACGATCTCGTCCTGCGTCGGCAGCTTGTCGGCGCTCAGGTCCTTGTCGAGGCCGTGCGCGACGTCAATACGGTACCCGCTCACGCCGCGGTCCGCCCAGAAGCGCAGCGTCTTGATAAAGTCGTCGCGCACCTCGCGGTTGTCCCAGTTGAAGTCGGGCTGCGACGCGTCGAACAGGTGCAGGTACCACTGCCCGTCGCCGACGGGCTCCCACGCGCTCCCGCCGAACATGCACTCCCAGTCGGTGGGCGGCTGGTCCTTGTTGGGTCCGAGGCCGTCACGGAAGATGTAGCGGGCGCGCTCGGGCGAGCCGGGGGCTGCCTTGAGGGCAGCCTGGAACCACTCGTGGTCGTCGGACGAGTGGTTGGGGACAATGTCGACGATGACCTTGATGTTGGCGGCCTTGCACGCCTTGGTCATCTCGTCGAAGTCGGCGAGCGTGCCGATCTTGGGGTCGACGTCACGGTAGTCGGCGACGTCGTCTGGCTGTTAGCGCGATCGCGGAGCGAGCCGGCGAAGCCGGCGAGCGGAGTGGGGCGAGGGCGTGGCCCGGAGGTGAGGCCGGGGAGGCGCAGTCGAGTAGCGAAGAGCAGAGGAGGCCGGCTGGGAGGTGCAGCCGAGCGCATACGCCAAGGAGCACTCGGAGCGCAGTCCTTAACCAGCTCCACCAAAAGGCGAGAACCAGCCAGGCGGCTCTAGCACCGCACCACCCTGCCTTAGAGTGCTCGAAAGCTACTCCCCAGCTGCCCCCCCGACTTCTACACCACCGCGAGAAACTCACAACCACCATCCTTGAGCGCGGAAGGGTAGAACGGCGAGAGCCAGATGGCGTCGACACCGAGCTGCTGGAGGTACGGGATCTTGGAGGTGATGCCCACGAGGTCTCCGATGCCGTCGCCGTTCGCGTCCATGAACGAGCGGGGGTAGATCTGGTACACGAGGGCTTGGCGCCACCAGTCGGCGGCGGAGGCTGGCGTCAGCGCGAAGCCGCGAGCGGAGCGAGCGGCGAGGGCGGGCGTGGGTGGGGCGGGGGCGAGCGGCGTGCGAGGGCGGGAGAGACGGAGGGGAGGAGCTGACAGACTGGGCTAGAGAGCAGGAGCCAGACCGCGGCTCGCAGACGATATCCAGGCCTCCATCGCGGAGGACGGCACAAGCGTCGAGCTCGCTGGCTCGATCTCGTCTCCGCGACCGATCTCTCCCAGCTGCCCTCCCACCTCCCATGGCAGTCTCGCCTTGCACGCCGCCGCACACCAGGTACTCACTCTGTACGCCGTTGCTAACAGTCATCTTGATTGTACGTGGGGATATACAGGAGACGTGTCCGCACCCCACGTCTTATATTCAGCCCAGCCAGCCAGTCCAGGCGGCCAAGCGGCCCAGTGAGCGGGGGTGAGTGGGGCCAAGCCAGCCCAACCTAGCCGCCGCCGCCAGCCGCGCGCCGGCCAACAGCGGCGCGCGGCAGGTACATGAGCCAAGCAGGCGAGGGGGTGGGTGAGTGGGTGGCTTCGGGGCCGGCCCGAACCCCGGGCGGCTCGGCGGTCCCCCGATGTCGATTGAATCGGCGCGAGTTCGCTCTATCTTCGGTCCTGGCATTGAGGTTGAATTGGAGAGGTGAATGCATGCCCACATGCCCGCATGCTGCTAGGACTGGAGAGGTAGATGATGCTGGGCCGTGTAGCTGCGGGGCAATGCTGGCGTTGCAGGAAAGCGGGGCCGGGAGGACTGGGGGAGGGTTAGGGGGGGAGGGTCGGGGTCGGAGGGCGCCGAGGTCTCCGAACTCAAGTCGCCGGTCTTTCTGTGCCCTGCGGCGCAGCGACTTAGTGCTAGCTTGTGCCGGCTGCACCTGGTTGGGCTGATAAACTGGCCCGCGGGCACGCCGAGCACCTCAGGCTCTGGTTCCGGCTCAGGCTGCGGGCTAAGATGAAGCGAGGTCGGCGCGGGGCAGTTCCGGCGGGGCAACGGTGGGGGAGGGGAATGGGGGGCGGGGGACAGCTGGCGAGAGCGAGGAGGGCGAGGCGTGGACAGCCGACGAGGAGGTGCCAAGGCAGGGACTCCCGAACGTTCTGCCGCCGCTTCATTACGTTTGTGGACATGTGGACATGTGGACATGTGGACATGTGGACATGTGGAGAGGAAGCTGGAATCGGAGCCGCTGCCGGGCCAGGTCCACAGGCTCCTATGGATACCGGCTCCGGGGTCGGTGCTCTGGTCCGTGCTCCCGGTCGTGGTTGTGGTCGTGGTCGTGGTCGTGCCGTGGTGGTGACACGGCCCAGTCCGGCTTCGACTTGTGCTTGGTCATCACTCTTCGTCGTCATCATCTCCTTGTCTCCTCGTCTCCTGTCCCGGTCGTCATCGTCGTCATCGTCCGGCGTCCAGTTGACGCTGTCCAAACGGCAGACCAGACCTGCTCAACGGCAACCTGTTCAAGCGGCTACTGGGCTGAGTCATGTAGTCTGGTAGTGAGGCTTCCCAGAGGATGTGGTCTCGGAAGGGAGGGCGAACTACTGATCTGCACGGACGCTGCGCTCAGGCGCTGATTGTCGAGAGGAACGCTCTGCGTCTGGCTCGCTTTGGTGGGGAGCACGTAGACCTCGTCAGGTATGGAGGAGATTGGGGCGGGTGAGGTTGCCGTCTACTGCTGCTGCATCAACGCGGATATGCGACATCGGCATGAGAGGCGCGTGATGGTGGCAAGAGCGGGCGATTGGGTGTTGTCACTAGGCGAAGCACGTCCAAGTCAACTACAATGCCGTACACTGCGCCAGAGAGAGGCACTGAGAACGGATCGGAATCACGTATCATAATCAGGCATCTCGAGTGCCATAGATGCGATGCATGCGTGCGTATACATAGAGCACGCGTCTAATTTTGGTGTCTATCCTCTCCCTTCTGACTCCCCGTTGCTCAGAGGCCGCGCGAGGCCCACAGCCAGTGCGGGCCAGCGGTCGTCGCTGTGGTGTAGGCGATGCCATAGCACCTGTGACTGTACGCGCCAACCCAGGCCGACCTTAGCGCCGCGCCGCTTAGAGCAGGCCGAAGGGATACCCGCCGTTCTTGAGCTTGAACAGCCGGATAAGAAGAGAGTAGAGGACGATCATGAGGATGAGCCAGAGGTACGTCCCGATGCGCTGCTTGGTTGGGCTGCTCTGCGCGGGGATGAAGACGGAGAGGACGACGACGGTGAGGGCAAGGACGCCGTCTGCTGTCAGCAGTGTCTCAACGCACCAGTCAAACCACCCCCAGCTCTCAGGTTGGCTCAGCCAATACCTCGGTCTGTCCGGGCTACAGACGCGCCCGTCGGGGCCGCCTCTGTGTACTCACACAAAGTCCCCACCACCTGCGACTCCAAGCCCAGCTGGTTCGAGTACCCGCCCGCGATCCACGACACGCGCCCGTCCGGCCCGGCCTGGACGTACGGCGCGTTCTTGATCTTGTTCCACATGTATCCCGAGGTAAACAGGACCGAGAGGATGGTGCACCCAACACCCCAGACGATGCGGCTCGAGAGGACAGGGATGAGGACGGCGCGCGCGGCGTAGCCGGCATACAGGAAGGTCGCGAGGACGAGGGGGGCGAGAATGAAGGGCACGGGGTTGGTTGGGCGGTAGATGTCGAAGGGCACTGGGGTGGTCGTGCGGACCCAGTTGTGCAGCGCGGGGAGGCTGAGGCCGCTGGGGGTTAGCGCGTGCTAGGACGCCGAGCGCAGCGAGGCTTGCGAGCGCTGCGGCACATGAGGAGAAGCTGCAGGCAGGGGAAGGGGAAGACTAGGTCAGGATGGCTATGGACGGCAAGGGTGCAGCGACAGCGCTGCAGGCCAGCCCATACGATCCGGGTGCGCCGAAGTCGCAAGCCCCACAATCAAAACAACCCATCCCAAGCCGCCCAACCCGCCCAACCCGCGCACAGCCGAAACACCGTACTCACGCCCTGTTCAGGTCAAAGTTCACCGCGCCCGTCTTCTCCGCCTTGCGCTCCCCGCTCGCCGGGGGGAAGTAGTACACCGTCGGAGCGCTCGTCAGCCCGAGGCGCTGGAACACCTCCTGCCCGGTGCTAAAGTCGAGCTCGGCAAACACGTGCGCATCTCGCACCTCCTTGGGCGCCTTCTTGCGCCAGCTGCGCGCGACGGTGCGGAAGATCGGGTCGAAGTCGTGGCATGGCGCGCACTTGAACTGCTGCGGCATGGCCGTGAGGACGACGGTGACGCCGTAGTCGCGGTCCGGGGAGGTGAGGGCCTCGTACGTCGAGGTGTCGAGTTGGACGACGCCGTCGCGCGCGGATGCGGAGGACGCGGCCCAGTCGTGCGCCAAGGAGAGGGGGAGGGAGAGAAGGAGTGTGAGGGGGGAGAGGAGGCGCATCGTGACGGGATGGGGTGAGGTGAGATGAGTCTCCAGGCCAAGGTTGGTGGTAATGGGTGACGCACTGCGAGACACGTCGAGCGCGACGCGGAAGCAAATCGGCTGCGGCCTCCACCTGTGGCTCTCCTACAAGTGGCAGTTGTCAACGACGCCCAGCGAAGACGTGCAGTTGCGCAGATGCATGATGCATGCCATCCCGCTTGAATTCTTTGCATTGAGATTGTGGAAGAGCCCCAAAATGGGGGAAGACGTTCATCGCTATCTAACGATGAGCACAACTCGAAGCAATAGGCTCCGCTTCACCTCGCAATTCTCTCCCTCGCAAAACCCTTCTCGGTTTTCCAGACCCCATCCCATCCCCCAAACCCTCCTCTAAAAATTGCATGGATACATAGGAGCAATGTATGATACAGATGCTGTATGAACATGGTGAATAATAATCGCGATGGGCAGTCGAGCGCCCCAACCTACAGCCCCGGGCCGTTGGTGCCGCCACACCGCCGCCCACTCCATACACTCCGCGCACGTCACTCGCTCCTATTTTTTGCTTCTCACTTCTTAACTTCTCGCTTCTCGCTTCTCTCTTATCTCGTCGGCCACACGGTAACATGATGGAGGTCGCTTCGGCCGCGCTGGGGCAAGGCCTCGCGCCACGCTCTCGCCTCACGCCCGCGCCTTGGCCGCCAGACGACCCTTATGCGCCGCATCATGCACCAGCGCGTGTCGCTTCAGCTGGTCTGGCCGACTAAACCGCCTCCCGCATCCGGGGTGGGAACAGGCAAAAGGCCGCTCGCCGGTATGCGTGCGGATGTGCTTTGTCAGGTTGCTCGCCTCAACAAAGCCCTTGTCGCAGTGCGGGCACACGAACGGCCGGTCGCCGTTGTGCGTGCGCTTGTGGATCGTCAGGCTCGAGCTGATGGCGAAAGCCTTGCCGCACCCGGGGTGGTCGCAGACGAACGGCTTGTCGTCGGCGTGCCGGCGCATGTGGGCCGCGAGGGGCGCCGCTTCCGAGAAGCTCTGCCCGCACACGGAGCAGACGTACGGCCGGTGGCCGGTGTGGCTCTGCAGGTGGCGGAGGACCTTTTGACGCGAGCTGAAGAGACGGCCATCGGGGCCGCCGCACCCGTCCCAGTGGCAGCGGTACGAATCGCGCCCGCGGCCGATGTGCGCCTCCGAAAGGTGTTCCATCAGGTCGCCGGCGGATGCGAACGGCTCGCGCACGGTGCATCCAGGCCACAGGCAGATGTGCTGCGTCTCCGAGCCGGGCGGCGTCGGCGAGGGCGTGGGCGGAAGCTTGACGCCAACGGGGCCGACACTGACGGGATGGTGGTGGTGCGGGCCCAGTGCGTGGTGGCTGTGTGCGTTGGCGTGGGCGTCGTGCGGCGCACCCGTCGCGCAGCCGCCGTGGTGCGGGTGCGCGTTGGCATGGGTGTGCGTGAGGACGAGGTGAGCGTGCGCATCCGCGTTGGCTTGGAGCAAGTTGGCGACACCGAGGTGGTCCTCGAGCAGGTGGCGTAGCATGGTCTGCGGTGACAGCTCGCCGTGCGAGTGCGGGTGGGCACTGACGTGCCCATGGCCATTTGCGTGCGCCTGGTTGTGGACGGCTTGCATGGCGGCGTGAGCAGGAGAGTTATCCTGCACCGGGGTGTGCACGTTACTCGACGCATGGCTGGGAGGCTGCGTCGCGGTGTTGGCGTCGAGACCAACGCCGAATGGAAAGCAGTCATCCCATAGACAAGAGAAGACATCGGAATGCGCATTGTTCTGCTGCTGCTGCTGCTGTTGCGTGGCAAGGGCCCCAAAATTATCCATCGGTGGGGTGGGTTTGGCAGCAGGAGGCGCTGCCTGCGTGACTGAAGCCTGTGCGGTGGTATCGTATCCCGGTGCGCTCAGGTGGTCGGAAGCAATATGGGCGAGTAAGATGGGCATGCTCTCGAACGAGCGATGACAATTTTGCCAGTGGCAGACGTGGGCAAGCTGAGGTGGGGGCGGAGCTGGTGCGGCGGGTGCTGGTGCCGGAGCGTTGTTGCTCGTCGTATTGCCGTTACCAAGAACTTGTGCCAAGAGGTCGAAATAGTGCTGATTCAGCGGTTGCTGAGCTAGAAGTGCAAGAGGATCTATCTCGACCTGCGGTAATGTACACGCTGCGTCCGTACATCGTTGTATCTGGTGGTCAGCGAGATGCTCGAGAGAAGGAGTGATGGGCACGAAGCAAGTCTCCAACGTACATATTCTTCGATGGTGCAGCCGGGCGGACACCACGCCGACGGGTCGGGTTCGCAAGTCGGATCGAGGCATGGCTGGCAGTCCTGCCCCGAGCAAGGCTGTGTGCATGAATCCGACGTGCATGCGTCGGTACAGGGCTCAGCGATGCAGGTCTCCGGGCAAGGCTCGCACGACTCTGGGCAGGCCGTGTTGCAAGCCTCGGCGCAAGGTGTCGGTGAGCAGTGCTGGTCGAGGCAGCAGTAGGCTTCAAATGGGCATGGCGATGACGGCGAGGGCTGTTTCGAGGACGAGCCGTGGTCGAGGTCGCAGCAGACGAACGAGTGTTGCCCGAGGCTCATGACGGCGGCGATTGATGATGTCGACGCTAGAGACTTTGAGAGGCGTTAGAAAAAGCGGCCGATCTCTTTTCGGGAGTCTCGGGAACTCGGACGAAGGCGATGGACTTTGGCGATAGAGATGGAGGAGAGAGCGAGATGCAGGTTTGCAAGAGGATGTCGCCGAGACCAGTCGTTAGCCCCGTTAGTCCGTACACTGTCAGTTGCTCGGAACGGACTTGTATGGTGGAGGTGGAGATGGGCGGAGGAGCCAAAGACGTGCCCATTCATTTCAAATCACCACGTGGTATAAGAGTACCCGAGCGGTCCTCATTAACAGTCAGTAGCATTAAACTGCCCCACTCCAACATTGGGTACATAACCGCTCTTCTACCGGGGGTCTGTCTCTCTTGGCTTCGAGTGCTCCTTGGCGTGGAGAGTGCACGTTCAATGGCACCCAGAAGAGATAACGAGGATGACTCGCGTGAGCATGCCGGAGGCTGCGGATTGGTTCTTAAGGAGGGAGCCATGCGGTCCCATGGAGGAGACAGGCTGTTCTGAAACTTACTCATGCGAATCAAGTCTCATCCATTAGCTTGAGCGTTATATGCCAAGCCCGCTTCTATGCTATGCCAGGTCAACATGCACTGTTGGCCGTGAAGGACTGACACAAGCTTGCTCGCTCGCTCGCATGTTTGCTTATCTTTTGACCGGTGAAATCAGTGATTGATCCGCTTCCCGCGACAATCAAAGTTAACGCTATCTCCTTATCATCTCCCGAAAACATGCCCGAAGTCCTCCAACTTCGTCACAAGATCGCCACAGAACCACGAACTGGTATATTATACAAGCTTCTGTTCTTCGTGCTGGGTCCAACGAAGCAGAAATGGGCCGAGTATCACTGATTGGGAAGAGGACCTTTAGCACACGTGCTGCGTCATTATCCTTGTAAAAGTGCCTCCCCCCGGCCATCTCCGGCGGCCAGGTGTTGCCCTCAGAGTATGATGTCGTCAACTGATACTCTGCGCACGACGTGCTGAACGCGACACGCTCAGATATGTCGACGCGTGGTCCCCCGCCTCCAGCAGTGCAGTGACTGGTCAGGCCGCCGCGGGGCGCTGGGCATATCCATCTTTAGAACCGGCCCGGTGTGCACCACGCGTCCACCAGGTCGTGTGCGGTATGCCCCCGCGTGGGCCTCCTCACTCTCTGTGCCCTGTCGAGCTTCGTCTCTCTCCAAAGAATGTTGTAGAGAGAATACAGTGCGCCAAGATCTATGGCGTACCAAGACTCTCGTCGCTCTCTGTCTGATGTATCCCAGAGTCGCAGAGAAGACAAGCTCGCAGCGCCAAGGCCGAAAGCGCTCAATGAAGGGCTGGCGCCATTCGCCACCCGCCATCGGCCGAAATCCGCTTTTGGGTGAAACTGCGGGCCTGGGCATTTATCTGATAGCGCTCACTGGGGCCGAGGAACGCCAGAGGGCAAGGTAGTCAGGATGTTGGGCATGCGAAGGCATGGCAGGGATGCACAGTAGGCCGTGGCCTTCGGCGATGGGCGGTAGGACGGGCATGGATGCATGAGCGCGTTGGGCAGCCTTGGGTGGCGTGAGGCTTGTAAGGGCGGCGGTATGCCTGTAAGATGGCTTGTTCCTGCCGACTACTTTGCCTGGCTTGGCTCGGACGGCTCGCGACGGTGATTTCGTCGTGCTCCGTTCAATTCCCTCGTCTTCACCCACCTACCCATCCTCCGTTCTCTACATTCTTCCATCCTCCTCCTCCTCTACCCTTCGCGCCTCTCTGTCCTACCCAGTCCGTCGCGTTCTTCTCAATCGCCAAATTTCTCAATTGTATTTCTCATCTCCACAAACAAGTCGCCACCATGGCAACAACCTCCGCCCTCAACCCGACCGTGACCGGCCTCAAGAACCGCCACGCCAACGGCAACGGCTCCCCCATCCCGACGCCCGGCATCTCCTCCCCCTCGGGCGACTCGACGCCGGGCTTCCTGCCCAACGCCCCGCCTTCGGTCGTTCCCAGCTCCCAGCTCACCCTCCAGTCGATCCTGTACGAGTCGGGCGCGGGCGACGGCGTCAACCCCGCGACTGTGGACGACTGGCCGCTGCCGGACGACATCGACTTTGAGCGGCCCGTGTCGGAGCTCCTCCGCGAGGGCACGCAGCGTGCGCACGTGACGGCGGAGAACTCGTTGGGCGCGGTGGCGTTGACGAATGGCCAGCTAGAGCTCAAGGAGTATGTCCGGTGGCTCGGGCTGCTGTGGCGTGTTTATGAGTGAGTACGCGTCGAGCGAGCGCAGCGAGTGAGGCGAGAGGGCGCAAAAGAGGACATGGCGAGCGTGCACAAAGCAGGGCACGGCGAGTGCTGGAGAGCGCATAGCTGGAAGGCGAGGCCATGGGCAGGGCGACGGCGGCCTTCTCGAGAAGGGAGGCAAATAAACCAAGCACCTTGAACGCCCGTCTGCGCCACCTCAATCTATAATCTGCCCGCCCCCATCCCCCTCCCTCCGCAACGCTCACCCCAGCGCGCTCGAGACCGGCCTGAACGCGTACGCCGCCAATCCCGTCCTCCAGCCGACATACAACCCCAAGCTCCTGGCCCGCGCGCCCGAGCTCGCCGCCGACATCATCTTCCTCCTCGACCGCCTCCCCGCCTCTGACCGCGGCACCGTCTCGACCGCGCCCAAGCCCTCGCCGACCTCGCGGGCGACGCACCTCCCGCCCTTCCCCCTCCCGCCCTTCCTCGAGGAGGTGGTCACGACCACGCCCGCCCCGCTCGCCGTCTACCTCGACCGCCTGCGCGACCTCGGCGCGTCGCAGGAGACCGCGCCGCGCCTCCTTGCGCACGCGTACGTCCGGTATCTCGGCGACCTTAGCGGTGGGCAGATTATCGGGAACAGGCTGCGCAAGGCGTACGGCCTCGAGGGGCTCGATGGCCGCCGGTTCTATTACTTCGACCTCGACCAGGATACCTCAGCTGCTGAGGCTGGCGAGGAGACGGTCGGCGAGCGCAAGAAGAAGCTCCACGCCGTCAAGGCGTGGTACCGCGACGGCATGAACCAGGGCGCTGGCGACGACGCCAAGCTGAAGGGTGAGTTTGCCGTGGGGTATGGGGTGTGTGTGGAGTCGTGCTTCCGCGAAGCGAGCATCCCAGCGGGAGAGGCGGCGATGCTTCTTAGTGTTTGTTCTTGGGGAGTGCGTGTCGCGGTATGGGGCGCAGAATACAGCGGAGCGATCGAAGCATGTGTCTGTGGCACATCTTCGGGCCTCGTCTCGCATGATTTCCGTCCACTCAGCCGCGCAGATGGCTGGCTGCGCTCGTGCACTCGCTCCGATCATGCGGGACAATGGCGGCACACATTGTCCATGATCCGTTTTGTCGCTCTGAGCGCCCCCACGTTCTCTCGCTCACGCGCAGCCTCCCTCGTCCGCGAAGCCAACCTCGCCTTCCTCCTCAACACGCACCTCTTCTCGCTCATCAACCCCCCGGCCCCGAAGCCCAAGCAGCGCGAGCTCCGCTACTACGAGAAGCTGGAGCTGAAGCGCGCGGCCGAGCGCGCGGCGCAGCCCCCCAAGACGCTGGCCGACCACCTCATCACCCTCGTCTACGTGACCGGCGCGGTGCTGTTCGGCATGCTGCTGTTCCATGTCGTGTGGCCGTTCGCGCGGCCGACGGTCCTCAAGTACGGCATGCCGGTGTGGGAGGCGTATGGCGCGCCGTGGTTCTATGGGTCGTTTGTGCCGTTCTGGAACGAGACGCTTATTCCCTGGTGGGACAAGCATGCGTACCCGATCTTGGCGAGGCAGCTGGCGTACTCAAGGCGCGCGATGATCTAGCGCGCATGCGAGGACGCGAGCGCAGCGAGCGGACGAGCCTGCGCTTAGTTGCGGCCTATGTCGCGCGGGGTGGTGCGAGCCCCAGAATGAGTATGTCGTCGATCTGGGTCTTAGAGTAGATATGTCAGTCGTGTTTCTGTCTACAGTGGTGCTCCTAATTCACTTGAGCTGCGCGATTCTGCATCGCTCAGCGAACTACAGCTCGAGTGACTACCAACTAATACAACTCCATCCACGACTCCACATATAAACAGACAGTCACCGCTCCTCACTTCACACGACACACTAACACCTCCTGCTTCTAATGTGCCCGTCACCAGTATCCCAGCCGAGTATCCCAGCCCCGCGCCCGCCCTGGGCATCCACACCCGCCTCGCCATTCGCCTCAGACATTCTCGCACGGGCAACTTTGCCGTCCTCGCGCTCCCCTCGGCCACGCTTCACCCCCGCCGTTTCTGGCATCAGCCTGTCCCTCTCTTCAAGCACTCACTCGACTGCGTCCTCAGCCTGGGCCGCGAACAGGTCTCCCCCCGCGCAATCTCGCCCATGAACCTTTCCCACCGCCGAATATCCGCCTCGACCTTATCGAGGTAATAGCGGTCGTACGCGAGGTCGTCCTCGCTCCACCGCCGCAAACTCGTGCGGAGCGCGACCTCGTGCTCCGTCGCCTGGCTCGTCTGCCCGTATCGCTCGAACTCGCGCTGCGCGCCCGCGCGCGCGCCGTCCTCCGCCTCAACGTGTCGCGCATGCTGCGCTTCGAGGTGCTGCACGGCCGCGCGCAGCTCGGCGCGCCGAGCCTCAAATTGACGCAGGCGCGCGCTCAGATGCTCGAGGTGGGCGCGCGCGTGCTGCGAGCGCGGATGGGCGGGGTCGTGGTGCGCGAAGGACTGCGCGAACTCGCGGTTCTTGAGGGCCGCCGCCGCTATGGCCGTCGCGCTGTCTTCGGCGGGGCGGTACGGCTCATATGTGAAGACTTGGGAGGTGGCAAATGTCGGCGAGAGCGGGTTGGCGGATGAGGTGGCGGTGGCAGGTGAGGGCGCCCAGTGGTGGCGGCGGAATGGGTCGTCGTCCCATGCGTGTGCGCGCATTCTGTTGGCGTCGGGATTCCTGGGCTCGGGTTCGGGTTCGGGCTCGGGCTCGGGAGAAGGGGATGTGGAAATGGAGAAGGTTGGATGAGACCCGCTCTCAATCTCGTCGGACAATGCACGGGGGGGCGAGGGAGGCAGAGGCGAGGTGGGTTGCGAGTCGACCTTGTTGTCAGTGAGGCTATTGTCTGGCCAAGACGAGGGATCGTGCGTGTTGTTTGTGTCGTCGTCCGACCCACTCGGCTCGCGTGTGCAGCTGGGGTGACGATCACGGGGAGGCGCGAACGGCAGCCGGATGCGCAGTGTGATCCGGTGTGGATTCGGGGCTGGTGGCGGGGACGAAAGGGGTTCTCCGTCCTCCTCGGCCGTCTCGAGCTCGAGTTCATGCTCGGAATCGGGGTCGGGACGTATGAGGTCGTCGGCATCGAAGTGTTCGCGGAGGGGGGAGGGCTGGGAGGGGACGTGGGCGTGTGCGCGCTTGATGTCGAGCCGCGCGGGGCGGAGGGAGAAGGTCGTCATGGAGCGCGGGGTCGTGTCATAGAGAGCGGTGGGAATGAGGCGGTCTTGCTGAGGAGATGATGAGAGGCTGGAGGGGAGGGGGAGGGGGAGAGAAGGGGATGGACGCGAACTTGATGGCAAGGAAGAGCAGGCGGCGGGAGTCACCGCTGAGGTCCGTCGTCCGTCAGGGAGGTCGCTGTTGCTGTCGCACCGCCGCAACGTACAGTAAAGTTGGTCAAGGTAGTCAAAGTCAAGTAATACTGGGTCCCTTCAGTCAGGCTGAGTCGCTGAGTCGTTGAGTCGTCGAAGGCGTTGGCGTCAGTGTTGCGCGTGTGCAAGCCGGTTACAGAGGTCGAGTACAGCTGAGCGACAAGAGCGGGGATGGGGAAAGATGGAGGAGAGGAGCGGAGAGGAATGGAGACGACGATCCAAGCTCAACATCGAACGCGGTATGGAGCTCCGGCAACGCCTCATGCCCCATGGGCTCGGGAGCGAGCATGGCGCTGGGCTCGTGCGCAGGTGAGAGCGCCACGAGGGGCGTGAGGATTCGCCTGTCGAGGGCACATCCTTTAAAGATCGCAGGTTTGATTAGCTGGTTAGTTCAGTGCCGCGGGCGGAGGTTGGAGGATGTCGTTCGGAGGGGTAAGGAGGGTAAGAGTACGATATCAACCTTCAGCTCGGCCGGCTCCTATTCACAGTTGGCTAATTGTTTGGTTCGCGCCGATTCGTTGAATAGGTGCTCCCTCAGTGACTTCATAACGTTCGAGGGTTCCACACTTTTGTAAGCCGCAATCGCAACGGAGAGGATGGAACACCCTACTTCGAGTAACCAGGATGCCAACGCAGCATTCTGCTCGCCTTGCGTTTCTCTGGATGCACAATGCTCTGAGTATGTGAGTATCATCACCACATCTCCCGTGTATGGCTAGGGGCAACGGCGGCGGGCATAATAGGCTCCCGGGAGTTTGGCGCACCTATCTGAATTCGCGAGCCTAAATCCCATACTTCTTTCATGTCAATATGGGCGTGCTCACCACCCCGACCACTTTCTCGTCTCAACACACACTTACTCATCCCACCTCTCTCTCCCAAAACATCGCCCGCGCGAACTCTCGATATCGACCTCGCATATCGATTCGCGAAGCGACATCGTCCCAGCCGCCCTTCCCCGGTCGTAGAGCAATAGACACCACAGTCTGACACGGTCAGACCTCCACCGACACCTTCCCCGACCTACGCAGTCACGCGACGCGACGCGCAGATAACACGATGAGCATGGACGCCGCTGCGCTGAGCGCGGTGGTTAAGGAGATGCAGGAGGCGAATGCGGCGGGCAAGAGCGACGATGTGGTGCGATTACTCAAGAAGCTCAAGACGGATGTCGTTGCGACCGAGGACTTGCTGCGTGTGAGTAGCTTTAACGGGGCGCTGCGTGCGTCACTGTGGCCACCTTCCCCGCCCATTTCTTTCTACCACTCGAGCCAGATAGCCGGCCAAATCCGCCAGCTAAGTCCCTGGAGCAAGCTGACAGCAGCAATCACGCGCGGGTATCGCGATCGGCAAGCTGAGATCGCATGCGACCCCTGCCATCTCGGCCCTCGCCAAGGACATTGTGCGCGTGTGGAAGGAGCAGGTCGACGAGAACAAGCGCAAGCGCAAGCGCGACGACGACACAGGCTCGGACGCTAAGAAGGCCAAGGCCGACGGCTCGGGCTCCAAGTCCCCAAGTGTCAAGAGCCCGAAGAAGGAGGACGGCAAGGCCGAGGCGAAGAAGGAGAAGGATGAGGCTAAGGAGAGCAAGGAGGGCAAGGACGACAAGGCGGACGGGCGGGATACCAAGTCGAAGACGCCCGAGACGCTCGTCACGATCGAGCATGGGCGCACCAAGGCGCGGACGGCCAAGGAGGACGGCGTGGCCGACAGCCTCAGGGCGGATAACTCGGAGGCGGCGGGCGAGCCCGTGCGGGATAAGTGTGTGGTCATGATTTACGATGCGCTGGCCAGCGATTCGAACGCATGTGAGTGGGGTGTTAGCTGGGGCGGGCTCTCCCGTAGCTGATAGCAGCAACCAAGACGCTATCGCAGTGCGCGATTGCGATCGAGCGCGAGTGCTGCAAGCTCATGAACTACTCGACGGGCAACGACTACCGCGCAAGTGAGTACTGCTCGTGGAGAGAGCACCTGCCTGGGGCCATGAGCCCTTTGCA
This sequence comes from Cutaneotrichosporon dermatis, assembly GCA_020011015.1. NCBI lineage: Eukaryota > Fungi > Basidiomycota > Tremellomycetes > Trichosporonales > Trichosporonaceae > Cutaneotrichosporon > Cutaneotrichosporon dermatis. Next base: position 3,255,116 of record JAIGNX010000001.1, on the reverse strand, counting down.
CCTGCGCTACGTTGTTTCGTTTCCCAGCGCTGACAGCAGAAATCCGCACACTCTTCCTCAACCTCAAGGACAAGGGCAACCCGGCGCTCCGTAACGAGATTGTGTTAGGACAGTTGACGGCGGACAAGGTTGTCCGATTGACAAAGGAGGTAAGTCGACGTCGACGCAGCTGATTCTTAATGTTCGCCAGCTGACATGCAGGAAATGGCCTCCGAGTCGATGAAGGCGATGAACGCGCGCATCCAGGAGCAGAACCTCTTCAACTCGAAAGGCGTTGGCGAGGTCCAGGTGAGTCTGGCGCCTTCTCGAGCCGCCATGTGCCAGTTTCCTCGTCTGCGGAGGCAAAGCTGACATCAGGCCGAGACCGACTCGTTCAAGTGCAGCCGCTGCGGCCAGCGCAAGTGTGTCTACTTCCAGATGCAGACCCGCTCGGCCGACGAGCCTATGACCGTGAGTAGCTGCCACCCTGCCTCCTTCATAGCTAACAACAGACCTTCGTTACGTACGTCTCCGCGCAGATTAACCCGCTTGCCATGCTGACCCGTATCCGCATCCGCTCTTATCGCTGCACCACATTTCCATTACAGTTGCACAGTGAGTCAGAATCAGCTCGTCTTCACCAGAACTACAAGCTGACCCCAGGTCTGCGGTCTCCGCTGGAAGTTCAGCTAGAGTGTACTATTGGGCATGTATCCTATCATCCACTACTGTTACACGCAACTGTTCCCGGGTATAAGCCATGAGCCGAGCTCGTATTACGTCTTGAAGATGATGATGAGCATAAGGAGAACGAGGATGAGCAGCACGATCGTGATGGTGCTCCCTGGTCGTCAGCTCGAGCGCGAACCGTAACTGAAGCGCCATCGACCTTCCTGCAACCTGAGAGTTGCGTGGCCATCGGCGGCACTCACCATGCTGCCGTGCGCCGTCGGCGACCGTGTCCAACCGCCTGCGCGCGCGCCCGAGCCTTGCCGCCGTCCGGTCCATCGCCGCGTCCGTGTCCTCCAGCAGCTCCTGGTGCTGGTCGAGCTCGTCGCCGATCTGGATCGACAGGTCGTTTTGCCGGTTGATGCTGTGCGAGAGGAGTGTGAGGCGCTCGTCCTGGTCTGCGGTGTGAGCAGTGGACGACAACAATGAAGGGAACGACAGCAGTGCGGCTTGCTAACGATCATAGTCCAGTGCTCGCCGTAACGACCATGGTCATGTATAATAGCTGAGGCTGCAGCGTGACAACGGCGACGGCGTAGGGTGCACCCGCATCGGCACGCCCAGTCTCCGTGAAGTCTCGCGCCTGCCAGCTCCCCTGCCTCCCAAATCCGCCCCCGACAACCTCGACACAGCCCCAAGTCTCTTGCCCGCCCGACTCACCATTCATCATCGACTGCTGCTGCCCCAGGATATCCCGCTCGCCCACGCCCTCATGCTCGTGCCCAGCCTCGTCGTCGTCGTAGTCGCGGAACGGCCGGATCTGCCCGTCGGCAGGCGGCGGGAACGGCGACGTCGAGTGTGTGCGTGATGGCGGCGACTGCGAGCGTGGTTGAGAGGTGGGGGCCGGGGCGGACGCGAAGTCCTCCAGCTCCTGCTCGTCGTCGGGGGGTGGTGTGGATGGTCTGCGGTCAGCCTCGTTCAACGTCCTAGGTCCATTTCAGAGGGTGCGGCTCGATGCTGTCGAGAGATCGAGAGCCAGGTGCGGCCAGAGGGCGACCGCGCTCTCAGCCTTCCCTCTCCTTCGTCCTCCCCCCGTCCACTCCAACGCCTAGCCAGCCTTGATCCCCCACCCCACCCCTCCCACCCCGCCACCCCCTTCCCCGCCCACTACCCACGCCGACTCACCGCTTCTCCCTCGCCAGCCCCTTCGCCCGCTCCCGCCCATCCTCGTCCTTGCTCAGCATCTCCACCAGCCGATCGTACCGCTCCCCCAGCCCCTCGAGCGCGCGCTCGTCCTCGTCGAGCTGCGCGCTCCGGCTCTTGTTCCCGCCCCCGACGACCAGCCCCGCGCGCTCCAGCTCGGCCTCGTCGGCCACCTTGTCCAGCTCGCGCTTGACGCCCTGGAGCGTGCGCACGAGCTGCGTCGTCGCGGCCGCGGAGGGGTGCATCCCCAGCGAGAGGATGCGGGAGCGCTCGAGGAGCTGCGACTGCGCCGTGGTGAGGCGGTTCGAGATGGACGCGAGGGCTGCCATCGTGGCGGTGTCGTCGGAGTCGACGGTGTGGATGTCGGGATGGGGGGAGGTGTAGCGGAGTCAGGTGGTCGCCTGAGTGTGGGCGGGGAAGCGATGGCGAGAGGCGTTGGTATGCAGCAGACTTTGAGGTAGCAGCCTGTGCGACGTCGAGAATCCAAGAGTTGTTGGAAGGACGAAGGACACGATGAGATGTAGCCGGTGGATGGCGCGTGCATCCTCACATGACGTAGCGGTGGGGATCAAATATACTGCGCAATCCGATGCAAAATGAAGAGCACGCAAAAAAGAGATACACTGTAAGGGAGTCGAACCCCTGCCGCGTCGAGTCAATGTGATTACGTAATGGCAACGACGCATGATACCGTTTCACCAACAGTGTTTCCGTTAATTGATATGACTCATGTGCCTGTGGCACTTATGTATCGGCAAGTCGCCGTTCCGTGGATTTGGAGCTTGATCCGGTATCGAGCGAGCACCTGGCAGCGCGGTGGATCGGTTCTGAGGACTGTGGTATCCCTGGTCTCTTTGAAGGGGCCTTACAGGTGGGAGATGCTTCTCTGTGATCACTTAGGTGGCTCTGTCGCGCTGGTGGCTGGGCCATGCCTCTAAGGCGTGGTGCGTGGCAATCATGACTTGCCCCATGCCCAGCTACCCAGGGCTTCTGCGGCTGCAGCCGCATACTCCATTCAGCTCAAGCCGAGACGGAATATGTATGCAGAAGACGAACACTTAGAGAGAAGAGGACAGAGACAGAGAGGATTGCTCCGGAACCAAATAACACCACCTCGTGATCGCTACAAGCGCCATGTCGTCATCCTCAAAAGTCCATTGCTGAAGTAGTCACCAGACTCGCTGCTTCGCCTACTAACTCGTACTAAAGGAGCTCGAGGCGAGACCGCTCTTGGAACCTCATCATATCCGTGTGCGTTCACTGGTAGGCTGATGGGCTGTGGGATGTGCTGACGCTATAAGCTCTTCCTCGCCCACTGCAGAGCCGATTCAGACGAACGGAAGGAACGAATCCAGGTCGCCTCGCACTCCGTCGCTCCGCTCGTCATACCGTTTCATCAGACTGAGTGTCGCCCGCAACCCTTCGCCTCGCCTCCAACGCCTACCGCTGTCTACCAAACGACATGGGCGGGTGGACATCGTCGCACTCCGGCGAGGCAGTAGAAGACACTGCTGTCTCAGCCTCACATACTGAGCCCAAGCCTCCCCCAGCGACATCTCCTCCAGCACCCTCCAGCACAAACCCCACAGCCACCATCAAGCCCACCCCACCGCTCGACCACACCGCCTATCCGCACATCCTCGACACTGTCCTCCGCCACGCCCCCCTCCCTCCCTCCTCGCCCTCCGCCCAACGTGCCGGGCACTGTGCGCGCAGATCGACGCGGACCTATTCGCGCACGTCGTCTTCACGCGGACCGAAAGTACCACCTACCTCCCTACGCCGACCTCCCTGCGCCCAATCGAGCGCACCGACGTGATCGAGACGGCGCGCACGTCCCACGGCGGCCTGCACGCGGCGCTGCACGACGCGCGGCTAACGCACACCCAAGTCCTCGACGCGTGGGGCGGGCACGTCCCCCAAGACCTCCTCCGGGCCCTGCCTGGTCTCCGGCTCCTCCGCACGGCCGTGTCCGCGCCCCTCGCGCCGGCGTCGAGGGGGCGGGTCGGCGCCTCCGAGTCGGCGGAGGAAGACGCGTTCGTCACGGCCACCTCGCAGGCCGTGGGAGGGGAGAGCGCGAGCTTGCCGCGACCATCCACGCTCGTCCGCTTCTTCGACATGCATGACCGCCGCGCGAGCTTCGCGTGGAGCGCGTTCGGCGCGCCGCGTACCGTATTCGTCATCCGCTTCCATCCAGACTATCCGGGGCTGCTGCGGCACGACGTGTTCGACGAGGCGCGCCTCCGGTCGCTCGACTGCCCGCACTTCTATGTGCTCGTCAGCCCTACGGGCGAGATGCCGGGGCGGGACGTGCTGGCGGCCAGGGACGACCCGGCACATCCGGGGCATCAGGGGATGCTGGCTGAGGGCGGCGTCCTGAATGTCCTGGCAAGGGGAGTGAGTGAGTGGCGGGACCATTGGAGACGGGATCGGCGGACCGGAAGGCCACGGCAGACGTTTACGTTCGTCGGATGGGAGAAGTGGGATGCTGCATGGTTGAGCGAGCGGTTTAGAAGGTGGAGGGATAGTGTGCCGCTCTACGAGCGAGAGGGCGGGGGCGGGTGGTGGGAGGGCGCCGCGCCGGGCAGCGGGAGTGGGCTGGGTGCGGGTGTAGGTGGCGGCGGAGCGGGCGGGTTGGGCGATGTGCAGGGAGCTGGGCCAGGAGATGGAGGAGGGGCAGCTAGCAGTGCTGGAATGCAGGATAGCGGACAGAGAGGCGGTCCCGGTCCGCACGACTCAGCGGCACCTCGTGGCGGAACGACAAACGCAGGGCGCCAACGCGACATCCGCGACCGCTTCCTCCGCTGGGTGCTGTTCGACACCGACGACTGGGGCGACGAGATCCGCGGAGTGCTGCGCGACAGTGTCGAGTTCATGACGCTCGACGAGTTCCGGCGCGAAGTCGACGACGAGCGGTTGTTTCCCCTCATTACTGAGATGTAACTATTGTTGGGAGGTCGTGAGTGGCATTGGACTCAAGTCCAGTGTTACTCTGCGGGACAGACAACAACATGGCTACTCCAGTAGCCGACGGACGAATGCACGCTCTCACCGCACTGAACGCTTCCCATGATCCCATTACTCAAGACACAGGAGTTTATACATATCAGAAGTTTGATCATACAAAACACGCTCACGGCCCGCAGCTCACCTCCGTCTCTGGCTCTATCCCTGCCCAGCACGGAGCAGTCGCTCACGGCCGCAGCTCGTGCCTCGCACGCACGCTCCCCGCCGTCCACACTCGCAACAGAACCGTTCACGGCAGCAGCTCACCCGCTCTCGCCGACGCCTTCCCCCCACATACGGGTCGCTCATGGCCGCAGCTCACCCCTTGACGCCCCCTTCCGCACCGTCCCAAGTCGCTCACGGCAGCAGCTCACCCCCCGCCCACTCCACGCCCAACTAGCCGCTCAAGGCTGCAGTACATGCGCGAACACCTCGTCGTCGCCAATCGCCGCGCGGAACTCGTCCATCGAGATAAACTTGGTGCGCTCACTTAGTGTCGCGAGCTCGACCGCAGTCGTGTCGTGGAGGTACTGCGACTCGAACGCCTCGGCCATCCAGAACTGGAGGCGCTGGGCCATACTGACGTTCTCGGGGAGGCCATCTTCGTCGACGTCGATGTACGCCTCCTTGTCGATGAAGGAGCGGCCGAGCCACGCGTGGTTCCAGGTTTCGGCGGCGACGAAGTGGACCCGAACGCTGTTGTCGCCGCCTTTCCAGTTTCGGACGATATGGCGTGCGAGCGAGAGGATCATGCGGTTAAGGATCTGGCCCTCGGCCGCCTGGAGGAGGTTGGCAGGCACAGCGTGGGCGGACGGGAGAGGCGATGTGTCGAGGGTGAAGAGGACGTAGATGTCGTCGGGGCAGCAGTCTGAGATGAAGTCCAGCTCGCACAGTGCGAAGGCGGCGTGATCGGGGTGGACGCGGAAGTTGTATACCATGCGCTGGGTGGCCACTTTCTCAACCCCATCGAGCTCGATGATGGAGGGCGGGATCCAGCCGTGGCTCGTCCAGGCGCCGTACCACTCGAGCGCCTGAGGGGTGCCAGGCTGGTCGGACACCCTGATGCCCCCTAGGCGGGGGATGGTGACGGGCGACGAAAGCATATGCGGCGCGACGAAGATCACGGCCGTCGGCGCGCGGATGGTGCTCTTCCCCCAGTTTATGGAGGGGCCGGGGAGGACTCCCAACAGGTCGAAGCGGAGCACCTTCGGGCGAATGCTGGTGAGCGTCTGCGGATATGGCGCGGCATGCAGGGCGGCGATGGTGGTGTCCAGCACCGTGATGTGCCAGCTGCGAGGGTCGTCCCATGCTATCCTGATTGGGGCCTTGGTTGCCTCCAGCCACTGCCCGTTGGGCTCAATTTTCGAATGGCTCACGAGGCCGGTGTCGACCCGGGTACGGAAATAGCGGCTGGTGTCGCGGAGAACCATGAGTGATGCGATTGGGGCGGACGCGAGGATCTGGTCGATGATATGTGGGAAGGACGTGTAGTCGAGAACAGTGGCACCGGACCGGGGAGATTCGTGAGGTGAGCTGAGGAAGTCATGGGCGATGAATGCTGGCAGTTGGGGAGGCTTGGTTACGATTCGGACGTTCTTGTTGCTGTTATCAGCCGGAAATCGGGGCCGGAAGGTAAGCCAAAGAAGGTGAAGAGCACCGGGGAGGAATAACTTGGGGAAGAGGAGGAAGGTGGATAACCACTAAGGGGTGTAGAGTTGGATGCAGGGAGTCGTGCAACTCACCTGTCTCTGGGGATCTGCTTAATAGTAAACCAAGCCCATGAGGGTAAGCCCAAGCCGCCGTCGTTGGGATAGCGAGACATCTTCTCCTGGCGGGAATAGTCACACGGCCATCGGGTACAATCCTCCATAACGAGTGGGGAGTCTGTCAAGTGGCAAGACATGAGGGAGTCCGTGGTTGAAAGTGGGATGTTGGGTAGGATATTTGAATGCGTGGCCGGGAGGGCAATGTTGAGGTTTCGGGGCAGAACTGTCCCAAGAAGTGGTAAACTCCACAGCTCAGTGCGGCGAGTGTTGAGGAAAATGACAAGTTGTGGCGGCGGACCTACCTGTGACGCTGTGTTTATATCCACAAACTCCATCCCCCTGTTACTTGCCCAGCGCGACTCGTGCTCAGCGAAAACCTTGTTGTTTCGCCCAGTTCCACCCCATTCTTACGGGCACTGCCACGGCCTCAGACCTGTGGTGATGGACAAATCAGCTCGTCAGTGGCACTGCTTTCGGGAGACAATGACTCACAGTCTCCTTTTATCCGTCTGCTTTCGGGCTAGAATAGTGACCGTCCTCAGTTTACTCTACTGCTCACTATGGTTCGGAGAGACACGTGAGGGGAGGGCTGATCCTTTGGCATCGGGCATCAACGTCTGTTATGGGATTCCGTTCGGCGATGATGTGATGCGATGACTACGGACCTTGTTTGCGACAGATCAACAAACAATGGTGATTGCAATGGCAATATACGCTCCTTGGACAGCCACAACCCGGCTTAGACATTGTTCAATATGCCTGTTTGCACAGCCAGACCATAGGAGTGGTTGGCAGCCCGTACCAGCCAGTCGACGAAAGTGTCCGCTAAGCCGCACAGTGGTGCTCACCACCAACCGTCCTTCCTACAATGACTACGCCACATCAAAACCGCTCTGTCTCGTCACTAACCGCACGAGCGTATGCCACCTCCCAACTGAGAGTAGTAGCACGGTGTGCAAAGCGGAACCGGAGCATCTCGGCGTCATCATTCGGAATCCCATCGGCGAATGCCCCTCCGCGCGCCAGGCACGGCCTCCACCCACCTCCACTCCGCACTCCACGCTCGTCGCGCGACTCCTAGTCTGCCAGTTGCTGTTGTACAACACTCCATTATCAACGTCGCGCCCGCAAAATGGAGGATTCAGGACCAGATCGCGGACGGCGGCTTGCGCACCAGCAGAGGGCTTATGAGCTGCAGTTGATTGGGGGGTTGCAGGTGAGTGGTTGGGGTATGGAGGTGCCAGACGAGGTGGGGCTGGACGGAAGACGGATCGCGGAAGGGGTACAGCGTGCGAGAGGGTGGAGGAGGATGACTGGGAAGTTGGAGAGATTGGGGAGAGGGATGATGCGCTGGGCGTACGAGAGCAGGGAGGTCGAGCAGGGCACACAGAAGTACCCGTGTACCCGTGTTCGACAGTCGAAGAGGGGTTAGGACGAGGGCGTGGTTGGAGCTCGACCGCGCGCGCGTATGGCGCCGACGACAGAGCGTAGGCGCACTTCAGACTATACCATCGCCGGCAGCGCTGATCACAGGGCATGGGCCGCTGGACGGTGTACGGCCTGATCGGCGTCGGCCTTGCACACAGGTTCAATCCGACGTTCCGGCGGCAGACATGGGCGATCAAAGCGTTCCTCGTGACTTCTGGTGAGCTGGGGTGCCGGGCGATGTAGATGGGCTCTGGGGACGTGGAGCGCGGCGCTGGAGGACGCGCGGCTACAGAGGCTGACGGCAGCGAGTATCTTCGGTTTGGTGATTGGTGCCGGTGAGTACATGGTTTGCGCCGCAGTGTGATGGCGAAAGGACAGAATGGGAGAAGCAGGGGAGGACGGCGGTTAGCTTGCAGCTGAGAGCCCAAGCTATAGTCAAGTCTAGCGGACGTGGTGTCCAGTCTCTGCTCAACCTCTCCGTCAATTCGTTGGACAGGTTGAGGCGAGACTGCGCTCGCAGGCCGCTCTCCCTCATTTCTCCAGGCCACCGCGAACCAACAACCCCCTCTTCCGTTCTTGCAAGCGCGCTCACACCAGACGACTACCTCCTGAAATACGAGTCCGCGCAGCGCGACGCCGAAAACGCGATCCGGCGCGAAGCGCGCAACGCGCTCGCGACCAAGGGCATCATCGCGACGGAGACGGAGATCCGGCGCTGGCGCGCCGAGCGGCAGGCGGAGCGCGACGAGGCGGCGGCCGCGGCGAGGGAGGCGCGCGCAGCCGTGGATGCGATCGAGGCGATCGAGTCGGTCGAGGCGAGTACGGTTGCGCGCTTGGCGCAGGCGCGGGGGTTCGCGCCGGACGTGCCGGAGAGGGCGGCGGAGACTGTCGCGGAGGCTGCAGCTGTTGTGGCGAGGGCAGACGCGGAGCCACAGCCAGCGTCGCAACGACCGCAGGGATCATCGTAGAGGTAGATACACATGGCCATGATGCATTGTGCATTGCAATAGAGTACAGGATACAACTGAGTAGGCAGATGTGGAGCCTCACAATGCCGTCGAGGGTGTGAGATGCTGACGACTTGGAGCGCAAACGAGAAGGGCACGCGCAGGCGACGAGAATACCACGCCGCTCCTACCGAGCTAGACTGACTCGAGTCTAACCGCACGCCAGCGCTTGTGTTGTCGAAACGTCACTTCAGACTCCTCCGAGTTCGTCGAACGGCCAGAGTTGCGCTCTGCCGACTTGCGTTTTCGACTGCTGCTGCTGCGGCGCCTCCATCTCCGCTCTTCCTCGCTTTCGCTCTCGCTCTCGCTCTCCTTCTCACTCCCGTCTTCTCGGTAGTCCTCGTCGCTGCTCTCCTGCGACGTGAAAGGCTAAGGTCAGTCTTGCCGCGCAATCCAGCCGACCCACGTTCATGCTATTCCACCCTTCCCACGACTCCGGATCCGCAGCCCAGCCAGCCTCCGGCGACCGCAGCGCCTCGTCCCAGCCGAACTTGCCCGCGACACCGCCAAGCACCTCCTGGGCAGCGGCTAGCGCCTCGTCGCGATTACCCCAGGCGGCATGGTAGTAGAGCAGCTGGAGATACGCCCGGTCGATAATGCCCTCTCGCCGCAGCTCTTTCAGCCGATCGATCGTCACGCGCAGGTCGTGCGGATGGCTAGCTATCGCCGCGAGGTTCTCGAGCTCGACAGAGTTCCACACCGCCAACGCGTCCCGGCACTCGGCAAGCATGGCATCGTCCTTTGGTCCCATGGCGCACGCGTCGCATGCGCAGTGGAAGCCGAACTCTTGAAGGAGCTTGTCCTGCCGTCTCTGCCAGGGGAGGAGCGTGTCTTCGTCTCTGATGTAGGTCGCTGTGATCTCCTCGCCCGGATGGATGCTCGTGCGAGCGAATAGCGCTGAGGTTAGCTGTTACGAGAGACAAGGAAAAAGCTAGCAGTAGACGTACCGAGCTCGCCACGTTCCTCGTCCCATTTCCACCCCGCATTGGCGACGCATGAATGGTTGACGCGGGAGATGTTCTCGAACATCCCCGACACGCTCGCCGCGACGGTGCCCGTGTCCTCGCCGTTGTGGTCGTCAAACTCCTCGTCCTCGTCGTCGCCGCGAGTGCAGCCGATCACGTTCGTCTCCGCGATACCGTCCCACAGCCCAGTCGTGCCCGGCGCCGTGGGGAGAAAGGACAGAAATAACAGGCGGCGCCGAGGATCGCGGCATCTGTCGAACGCCGCCTTGACGGTGTCGCTGGTTATCGGATGGGTAACGGTGAGAAACGGCTTCTCGCGTACGATCAGGTCCCCCCGTTGCAGCTCCTGAGTGCACATTAGGCCCCAGCCCTTCGCGCATGCGGCTGGGGATGGGGCTGGCGGTTTGAAGTGGGGGATATCTGTCGAACCAGGGGTCGGCGTCGGTGCACAGTAAGGGTGCCGATCTGGTGGCACCATGATGACGCCACGGTCTTCTGGCCCGTCCTCGCGCTCAAATGGGCGCACGGAACTGAAGTTACGCAGAATGAAGGGATACACTGCTGGGGTGGTGGGAGACTCGATGACGACCACATCGTCGTCGTCGGCAGCGTCGACTTCGGTCCCCATTGCCTTCAGCGATATGCTGCAGAGCTGGACGTCGCCCGTGCTCGGCGGCGAGAGGGGCGGTGAGGGACTTGGCCTAGTCCAGGCGGGCGGGCGACTGTATCGTCAGCAATCGTCCTGTGCACATGTGGGTATGGTAAGGTGCCGCACTTGGATCGGGAAGCGGAGTGAGTGGACATCCTTCGGCGACCAGCATCATATGAAACACAAGTAGGATAGGAGCAAGATGTGAAAGGTGATGATGTTGACTGGATAATGATGATGTGAACGAGGGAGGTGCGGGGCATGTTTTGCTCGAGGGCGCGACGACGCTCCCATCGAGATGAACACACAAGTCAGGTGACTCCACTTCTCCTTCCCATCTCCAGCTTCAACGTGCGAAGAGTCCATTGCCTTCTGTCACTCACCTGATGCAGCCTGTATGCAGACGCCATAGCTCCCCCACCACTTCGGCTCATCCGCACATCTGCGAATCCAGTGCTGCTGAGCAGCTGCCGCACCCCGAATCCGGCCGAGCGCCTTGAGGGCCTTCTTGGCCGCCCGCTTCGCCGCCTTGCGCTCCCCATACGCGGCGTGGACGTAGAACGCCTGCGTCCAGATATCCGCCAGCTCACCCTACAGCCCCTCGGCCTTGACCAGCTCGAGGGCGCGTGTCGTCTCGCGCAAGGTTTCGTCCTTGCGTTCGAGGGCTTGGTCGAGGCTCTCGTTCCATTTGTCGAAGATGGCCCCGAGCTCTGCCCGGTTGCGGTCGCTGGCTTCGAGCGCAGAGATTGAGGAGGTGCAGAGGGTGCACTCGCACTCGAAGAGACGGGATTCGAGGAGGTGCGTGCGCCGCTCGGCGCGAGGGAGGCGGAGGATATCGTTGTCGCTCAGGTTGACGAACAGCTCCTGTCCAGCCTTGATGCCCTTGCCCGCTATTAGGACTAGCCATCAGTTATGCTCGGGGTTGTCAAGGATCCACGGCGCAAGCAACTTACGGAACCGCTTCTGGTCCGGGCACCAGTAAAACCCCGCATTCGGCCTACACGAGTGGTTAACCCGCGACGCGTACTTGAATATCCCCCACTTGCGCTCATAGACCTCGTGCTCAGAGAGCGGGAAGGCATTGTGGACGAAGACCGCTTCGATAGCACTCGTCCCAGCTCCTGGACGTGCTTCGAGCTGTAGCAGCCCGACCAGATCTTCGTGACGCAGTGAAGCTATCGCCTGGACGAGCTCGGCACCGTCGGGTCAGCGGGAGGAGGCGGTGAAGAGTGGTACCTCGGAGAGGATGATGTCGCAGCACGCAAAATCGCGCTTGGCGAACAGCCCGCGGCCCTGGGTTCTGGGGCGGACGTCGATGCCTTCGCATGCAGAGATAGGAGCCGCCGCTAGAGGAGGAGTGGATTGACGTGATCTGAAGTAAGAATCAACTTGAGGGTGCACTTACGACTTCTTTCTCCTCTTCCGTCCCTTCTCTTTCACCTTGCGACTGGCCATGGCTCCATCCTTCCTCGCCAGAATCACTCCTAGTCAACAAGCTGTATGGGGCAACCGTCGGTGCACTCGTGCGCGCTGCGATAAGGTATGGAATGAATAAGGATGTCTGAAATCAGGAAGGTAATCGCGACCCGAAAAGTAAGTGGAGGTGGACCCCGCCGTTTAAAGACGGAACTCGTATTTACGACTTTGATCGCGATGCATTCACGCTTCTTCAACTGATTATCTGTCTCGCCATACTACAAATGCCATAACTCGCCCACTTCTTCGGATCCTCAGCATACTCTGCAATCCAGTGACGCTTCGCTCCATCAACGCCCCGGAGGCGGGAGAGCGTCTCGAGAGCCTTGCGCGCGGCGCGTTTCGCCTTGTCGTGCTCGCCGTACGCCGCGTGGACGTAGAACTGCTGCATCCATATCGTGGGGAGTTCACCAAAGAGGCATTCGGCCTTGCAGAGCTTGACTGCCTCCATGGCTTCCTGCAGTGTGGCGTCTTTCGCGCCGTGGGCCAGGGAGGCGTCCAGGCCCTTCGACTCCCATTTACTGATGATGTGCGATAGGCGGCGGCGGTTACGGTCGCTCTCGATGCGCAAGTGCTGTGGGAGGAGGCATGCCTGGCAGCCGCAGTCGAAGTGGTGCGAGTCCTTCAGCTCTTTGCGCCGGACTGTGCGTGGGAGGCGAATGATGTTGTTGTCGCGGTAGCTGACCGTGATCTCCTCGCCTAGACCAATACGCTTGCTCGCAATCAGGACTGCGGTGAGGTGAGCGACAAGACTGGCAACCGACTCACGGAGTCGCTGCGACGTAGATGACCAGAACCAGCCGGCATTGGGGGAACACGAGTGGTTGATCCGCGACGCATACCTGAACACGCCGGAAGGGATTTCGCCGCGCTCCTCACTCGTTAAGGTCTCAGGCTCGTCTTCGACGCACGGGATGGCGTTAGCGAAGAAGATGGCCGAGATTCCTCTGGTGCCCGCCTCGGAGCCCGCCTCGAACGATAAGAGCCGAACGAGGTGCTCGTGGGACAACCCCCGAGCCTTGTTGACGAGCAACGCCTTGTCGGCAGCGCGAGGTGCTGTAAAGATGGGTTTCTCGGCAAGAATGACCTCGCACTTGTCGAACTCGCTCGTCGAGTACACGCCGAGGCCGAACTCGCTATTGCGGATTTTGACAGTTCTGTGAGGCGGCGGGTAGCGGGCTGAAGTGTGGCGGCTGGAGCCAGACGAACTGGTGTCGCGCGTGGGGCTTGGATCAGAGCGGAGCCGGCTGTGCGCTTACCGTTTATACCTCTTCCTCGCCCTCGCGCCCTCCTCTTCTGTTATTTCGGCTGGAGTACGGCCACGAGCTTCGTTGCGGTTGAAGGTCGGACGCCGGGGAAGAGGAAGCGCCGTGAGCGGCACGCGCTGCGAGGTCTTGTTATTAACTCTGGGTTTGGCCTCCTCGGGACTGTTAGGGTGATCAGTCGGCGCCGAAGGGGGATCTGTTACGGCCTCCGGAGCCCGAGGGGAAGGTGGAGAAGCTTTGACTGCTACAGCGTCTGCAGACGTCCCCGCGCTGTGGCCATGTGCCGGTGGAGGCTGGCTGAGGATCTCAACGCTGGAGGCCGAGGAAGAGTCAGGCTGTTCGACCTTCACCGGTGCTTGACGTTGATCCTGAGCTGCATGGGAAACCTTGCGGGGATCATGATAAGGCGGATCCCGCCAAGATGTTGGCAAAACCCCTGGCGGGAGGACAGTATGGTAAAGCGGCGGTTCTCGCAAGGCCCTAAGGGTGAGTGGGGAGCTTGTGAGTGAACGCTCTCATTCATGCATGGACTTACGTCGATGGCCGGTAGTGGAGGGAGGGGCGGACGGGAGGCATGCTGCGAGTAATGTCTCTGAGTACTAGGACTGTGGGTAAAGATATGAGTGAGATATCTATGCGTATGGTAGCTGATGAGATAACGGTTAGGAAGAGAGAAGAGAAGAGCGACGGGGAAGATGAGGAGCGGAAGATGAAGATGGAATGGAGAAGAGAATGGCGGCGAGGAAGGTGCCACTCATATGACTATGAAGAGCAGTTGTGATGCAAATGCTGGTGCTAATGATAGTGTAATGTACAACATGTCCTCATCGTCCCCATCGTCTGTCTAGCCTCTATGCGTCTGACCTCGCCGCCTCCGTCGCCTCCGCCTTCGTCCGCGTCCCGTTGATGATCCCTGATCCGAGACACATATTTCCGTCCCACAACCCGACGACCTGGCCCTCAGCCACAGCCATCACCGGCTCGGCGAAGGTAACGCGTACGCTGAGGTCAGCTTTCAGTTCTGTAGAGTCAACTAACCGATCCGCGTCAAGTTGAACCCTCGCGTCCACGGGCCGCATCCGATGCCTGACCTGCGCAAGCACGTCCAGCCCCTCCTCAACGCCGGCCGGCGGCCGGCCTGCGATCCAGTTGAACTCGGAGCTCCACAGCTCCTCGCACTGTAATGCCGGGTTGTCGCTACAGTCAGCGATGCTAGTTGAGAGACTTACGCTCCGGGGACGACGAGGATGTCGGCGCCGTTCTCGCCAAGGCCCTTCTTCGCGATGAACCACTTGCCCTGCATCCCGCCGAGTCCGGGGCGCTGGCCGATAGTATAGAACGACAGGCCGCGGTGTTTCGCTATCCTCTCGCCGGAGGGGTTGACGAACCATCCCTCCGAGGGTGTGGTCACGTATTGCGCTGTGGTCAGGTCATGTCTGACAAGCGTACACGACGTACAGACGAAATCGCCGAACTTGCCGCGCTCGCCGATGAAGCATACGCCCATGCTCTCGCCCCGCTCTGCTGTTGGAAGGGAGAAGTGGCGCGCGAGGTCGCGCACCCGAGGTTTGGGTATTCCGGCGAGAGGAAAGACCGCCTGGAGTCAGCTGCCGTCCGAATGGCGAAGCTCACTCTTGCGAGGGCCGGTTCTGTGATTTGCGAGAGGTAGTACGTCTGATCCTTGTTCGCGTCCAGTGCCCGGTGCAGCGTCGCCCGTCCACCTTCCCTCTTCACCCGCGCGTAGTGGCCTGCCATCAGCTTGGCTTCAAACGCATTACCTTACCGGTGGCAAGGAAGTGGCCGTCTGGGATGTGCCTGAGCAGTGCGCCGAACTTGATCTCCCTTCCTGTCAGCTGTACTCTAACGCGGGACGCACCTATTACACCACACATCGGGATTTGGCGTCCGCCCCGCATCCCACTCGGCCACACTCGGCTCGAACACGCGCGTCCAGTACTCGCCGCTCAGATCGACCAGGCTGACCTTGTCCGCCGGTATGCCGACGTGTCGCGCGACGGCGCGTACGTCGCTCCAGTCCCGCTCCCATGAACATGGGGAGTGCACGCTGCCGTCTTTGTAGGCTAGGCTGAGGTTGTCGTCTGAGTCGGTCGTGACTTCCGACAGGAGGGGGTCCCAGTTGCGCATGAAGAGGACGGAGAGGTTGAGCGGCTGGTGTCAGCTTGTGTACGAGGGGTAGAGCTCACGAGTTCGGCGAGGAGACGGAGAGTGACGCTCGAGTCGACGCCTCCAGAGACGGCTACGATGACATTGTCGCCTTCCTTGAGACAGAGGTCGGATAGGGATGGGAGAGCGATGTCAAGAACAGGGTTGGAGACATTTGGAGAATCGGTCGGACGAGCGCTGGAAGGAGCGGGCGCTGTGGAAAGAAAGCGAAGTGGGGCTGTGGAAGATCCTTGATAGAGTATTCGGGATCGACAGGCGCGCAGGACGCTGCAAGCCGCCCGCATCGCCGGATTTGAAGACGAGCGTAGAATGAGCAACTACGAGTTGTCTGGAGTGACAAAGTGGAGGTTACCAACTTTCCGTGTGTGGTTCCACAGACTTGCATTTGAACATTTTGCTCCCGCTAATCTCCGGCTAATGCGGTTCTAATCTACAGTGAATCAACCGTGCCAGCTTAATATCTATGGACAACTCTCCTCCACGCTTTTGCACTCCTTGCCGTTTTGCACTCGCCATGCGAGCAGTCGCCTAGTTGGAAGCTGTGGTCAGATGCCATCTTCCGTTCAAACTCACTCTTGGATGTAGCTTCTTTACCCCGTGTCACGGGCTCAAACCGAACTCCTGATCGAGGACGACTGGTAGACCAAATGGGCTCCGCGTCGCCCACTCTTCCGCGTAGTCTTCCATGGTCGGAAATCTGATTGTATCCACATAGTCGCTATATTGTGCCGCGCGCTGGGCTTTATCGGGAACTCTGCGCTCCATATTTTCGGACAGAAGGGCCCCATCACGCTTGAAAATGCCTCGGCACCATGTCGGGACGTCCTCGGCGGTGTCGAACTCTCCGTACACTGTGGGCACTCCAAGCTCGCGAGGACGATGAGCCAACCACCTGGAGGGCCAGGTTTCGTGTCCAACCAAGGTAATGGGAGTCCGTGAACTTTGGTACGTTTTGACAATGAGGAAGCTGAGCAATGGGGACAGGATAGTTCGCGAGTTGACCCAATCCGAATGGATAAGAGCGCGCTTGGAGCCAGACGACAAGGGAGGAAATTGCGACGGAGTGAAGAGGAAGTGGTACCGCACGTTATCGACCATTGGCTGTGGAGCGTATAAGCGACCCCAGACGGTGAATGGATTGGCATAGTAGCGGAAGTTCACAACCACAACGGAGCTACCTCCAACAGGATGAAACGGGACAAGTGTATCGTATGCGGCGTCTTCATCGTCAAAGATATCGACGAAGTAGATTGTCGTCTTGGCTTTCACAGTGGTATTGCAGATGTCACCGGGACCGAGGGACGTAGTAAACACGCGGACGATGTCGAACTCGAGGTCGGGAGAAAGGGTCTCGAT
The DNA here is from genome assembly GCA_020011015.1 of Cutaneotrichosporon dermatis. Taxonomy (NCBI): domain Eukaryota; kingdom Fungi; phylum Basidiomycota; class Tremellomycetes; order Trichosporonales; family Trichosporonaceae; genus Cutaneotrichosporon; species Cutaneotrichosporon dermatis. Next base: position 3,238,163 of record JAIGNX010000001.1, on the reverse strand, counting down.
CGTTCTCATTGCCAGGGTGAGGCAGGCGCATCGGGTAGACAAGTCTTGCGGGAAGGGATCTGGAGAACCACACTGACACCCTGGACCGAGGACGTCAAGTACGTGACGAGCATGCTCGATAATCTCAGCCCGATCCTTGAGAAGAATGTTGGCCCCCCGAGTGCGGACCTGATTGTTCTCAATGACGATATGACGAGCCAGCCAAGTGGTGTCGACCTCGAAGCGGAGTTTGTGGCATGTGGCGCGGATCTTGAGCAGGACTGGAGTGGTGGCCATGGCGATGATGCGGCTGACGATATGGGGATACATGAGGTGGTCCAGAGTAATAGACGGAGGGAGTAGTTCGGAGGGCGTGTTGCGTCGAGGGCCGTCTGTGGCCGGCGGAGGTGGCGACTGGCCGGGGCCGTCCATGCTGTTGGAGTCTGACATGTCTGGTGGCGGTTAGTTGGGAAACTTGGGGTAGAGAGTTGTTGACTTACAGTGTTAAGATTGTGCAGTGGATGAAGGAAATGAAGAGAGAGGATGAGAAAGGAAGAGAGAGCAAGATGATAAAGTGTTATTGCGGTACAGTCAACCACAAGGAAGGATCGGCGTGTGCGGGAATCACATATCCTTACTCGCCTTCCTCCTGGCACAACTGTAAATCGCCACCTCACCGTCCCCCGAATATGCATTCATAGCTCGGGTGCACCTTATTAATGCAACTTGTGCATTTGCATGGCTTTCTCTCCACAGCTCTATTTCTGTCTCTCAAGCATTTCGAGAACGGAAGACATCAGCATTGGCAGAGTTTAAAGGTGACGGTTTCCGACTCGTAACGTGTGGCTCCAAAGCCAGTATTGAACATATGCTTTTCGCTGGTGGCTTACATTGGGGACATTTCTTGCATCTTGATATTTACTCTAATCAGCGCGTCGAAGCTAATGACACAGGCTCGCTCCCATCATTCATGCTCGTCGATGCTGATGCTACACTGATACTTCGATAGGCGGATCAAACTGCTGTTAGATAGGGATATCTCGTGCAAACTCACACTTGAAACTTCTGGCCAGGCAGGCGCACGTCACTGGCGCAGACCCAGCTGTGGATCAAGGACGGAGGCACCGAAACACCTCCGCGTCGCCCACCATTCCTCGGACTCCGCCGTCGTCTGAAAGCCGACTGTCTCCACGTACTCCGCAAACGCTGCCAGCCGCGTCTCGTCCACCCCGCTCGGCTGCATTGAGATCGTATCCCACTCGCGGGCGGAAGTATTGAAGGCCTCTCGACAAAGTGCCTGAACAACCTGCAGCTCACTGTCGTCCTCTGCACAGGCTTCGTCATCGGAGCTCTGATGGCGGAACCACCTGAGGGGCCACTTGTTGTATCCAACGAAATGGATCGGTACAGTTCGGCTGTGGTACATCTCTTTAGTGAGGTCTGCAATGAGCCCTGAAAGGATGGGCCGCCGAACGGTAGCCGCAGTCGGGAGGCGTGGCCATTGCCGTTGGGCCCAGGGACAGGCCATCGTGGTTCGTGTGAGTTGGAAGTGGTACTGAACCTTGTCGCGAAGTAGAAAGACGTCGAAAATGTCTTCTGACAAGCCCGAACTGTTATGGTACCGGATGTCCACAACCACCACTGAGCTTCCTCCCAAGGGGTACAAAGGGAGAAGCACTCGAAAAACACCATCGTCGACGAGGTCGAAGAAGTATATGGTTGTCTTTGCTGTCACAGTTGTGTCGCCGCCGAAGAATGGCCCAACAGTAGTTACGAAGACACGGACGACGTCGAACTCCATGCTTGGAGAGAGGGATTCGATCGCCTTCATTGAGCTGTAGAAGCAGACGTCGACGTCGTCTCCTCCCTCTTCGTTGGGGTTCCACTTCCACCCGACGATGTCGAGCATGTGGTGGGCATATTTGATGAGCTCAGGCGATCCTTGAGCACGATCTTCGCGTCGCGAGTGCGGACGACATTATTCTCGACGACGATATGGCGGGCAAGTCGACAGGTATCGACCTCGAAGCGGAGCTTGCGGCAGGTGGCGCGGAGCTTGAGGAGCACGGGGACGGGCGCGAGGTCGATGATGCGCGTGAGGATGTGAGGGTACATGTTGTGGTCGAGGCGGCATTCGGAGGACGTGGGGTTACTAACGTCCTCAGAGTGAGGGGTGGTCAAGGGCGTATCGTGGGCATCCATCCTGGTTTCTGGAGAGAGTGTGAGCAACGAAGGAGCTGGTGGCCAGAGGTCGTGGACATACTCGAGATGGCGATGGAGGGATGGGAGAAAGGAACTGGATGACAATGAAGGGAAGAAAGAGGGTTGTTGGTTGCAGACGCGAGTGCGTTGTGCACAGACGCATGGATCGCTCACCACCCACCTTTCTGGTCACACACACGACACTTTCCTCGCCACACCCCACTTTGGTTGACAGCCAATACCGCCAGGCCCTCATAGAGCAAGGAGCGGCGCGCAGATGTGGTATGCCTTCGAGCGCAACAGACTCTTGACCTTCCTATACTGCCCGAGTCTACGGTGCGCCGCAGCCTACGCAACTGGGCGTCTACGGCGACGCAAATCAAAGCGTAGACAGACGTGATTCGAACCCCCGACCTCCTCACCGCACACCATTACGTCCACGCTTAGTGGACAAGACCCAATGGGGCCCCATAGCGGGAGCAAATATGTTGTCGCCCTACACCTCCTTTTCGAAGCCTGGTCCACTTGCACTCGCCTAACAACACATCTATCGCATTCACAGCTCAACACGACCTCGCCCATGGCCCTCAGAGCAGCCGTCGCACGGCATGTTCTGGGCCTAACCCTCCGGCGGGAATTCGTCTGTCACGCGTCGACCTCGCGGCGAGCATCGAGCTCCGCGGCGCTCTCGAGAAGCGACGACACTCCTACGTCGACGTCCACCTCGTCCTCGTCTTCGCCCTCGTCGCATTCCGATAATGCCGCCTCATCTCATGGATCCGTGGAGACGCGAAGAGAAAGGGAGGTCCTGCCGGCCAATGACTGGGACGGCGCACTGCGGGAATCGGCGGAGCGGGCTGGAGTGTCCAAGGACCTGATTGAGGGGTTCACGCGCGCGCCTCGAGACGAGTTGGAGCCTTTCGCTCCACCAGAGCCGCCACCCAAGAGGAAACGACCACGAAAGGGTTGGAAGACGCCCGTACTGCCATCAGCACTGCGGCCCGAATGGCAGACGGCTATGCTGGACACGGCAGCTCCTCGGAAGAGTGGAGACGGTGCCGTGCGACGACCTAGACCTCGATCTCGGCCCACGAGCCAAGCCAAGTTGCCAGGCGTCGAGGACAGTGATGCGGCTGCGGTTACCGCCGCGCCTCGACGATGGCCCGTAACACCTGCAAAACCATGGTATCGCCACCCTCTGAGAGTACGTCGCCCCGCCGCCCAGAGTTGACACCAGCCCAACCCCGCCACTACGATTGAGGACATCGTCGCCCTCCCCCCGCAGCGCGCCCCCAACCGCATCACCGCCTACCTCCAAACCCTCAAGACGCCAACCACCGTCGGGGAGATGCATGCGCACCTCCAGCGCCTGCGCGTGCTCATCGACCACATCACGCCGCAGACATGGGGCAACCTCTCGGCCTACCGCCGCCGCGTGTTGCTCACGCTGTGGTCGCGGTGGCTACGCACGGCCGCACGGCTGCATGATCTCGGCGCATTGCCGCGCATGAGGGGATATGAGGGGCGCGAGTTTGCTGCGGAGCGGTTCAACTCGCTCTTCCTGACCATTGTTGCTGGCAAAGTCAAGCCCCGCCGAGGCGACAATTGGCGCAAGTGGATGGCGAGGGTGAAGGCGGGAGAGCTTACGCCGGAGGAGGCGCAGGCGGTGGAGGAGGTGATGGCCGAGGAGGCTGCGGAGGAGGCGTCTCGGCATGAGGAGTATGACGAGGGGCACGTTGAGGGGCTCGACGAGGGGCACAACCTTGACAGAGGTGTCGAAGGCGGGGACGTCTCGGTGACTGCGGCCAACGCCCGTTTTCCCGATGAGCTCTCTGAGGCTCACGAACTGGACGACAGCGGCGCTCCCGAACCTGGCCAGAAGGGCCCTGCCACTCACTACACTCCACCGACGCTGTATGCGGACTCGCCTATCGAGAAGCACATCGAGTTCGACCAGAGCGCCGAGCGGGCTACACGTATGCGCCAGGAAGCGCTAGCGAAGCTACGCGCACGGCACGCGCGGCAGTCGCTCCCGTCGATCGCCGCAGCCGTGGCGTTCATGGGCTCGGTCGAGGCGACGCCTACGCCGTTCCAGATCCAGCTCATCTTCACACACCTGATGGACCACATCTCGCTCAAGGAATTGATGAGCTACGTCGTCTCGCAGGACGACCCCGACGGCAACATGCGCGCCGTTACGCAACGCCTTCACGCCCTCCTCGCGCCCCCCGACGAGGCAGCCTTAGACGCCGAGGGAGTTGAGGCCTTCGGGCTGCGCGGCATCACGCGGTTCGACTCGGACACGCATCTCCCGGCCCGCGGGCAGGCGCGGCGTATGGACCCGCAGCGCAAGACCCTCATTCTCACGGCCAGCGACGTGGTCCTCTCCCACATCGAGCAGGGCTCCGACGACCCGAGGGTGTACAAGTGGTGGCTAGATGCGGCCGACACGCTGGAGCCCGAGTGGCGCTTCTTCGCCACGCGGTACCACGAAGGATACCTGCGCGCGATGAAAGCGGGGCAGGCGATGCGCGTACCGACGCTCAAGGAAGCGCACGCGCTGCACCTGCTCGCGCGGTACTCCATGGCTGTCGCCCCGCGCTCGGCCATGCGCCGGTCTGACTTTGAGGAGGGCACGCTCGGCGACCCACTATATTGCCTACAACTGCTCATCGGGTCGTCGGAGGGCGCGCCGCTCGCCCTCGAGCACCTGGACCAGGGCGGCGCGGGAACCCTGCGCCCGAGGGTACACAGCCCGCCGCGCCGCGCGCCGGAAGTGGACCAGCGGATCATCTCGATCGTCGTGCGCTGGGCGCGCACGGCCGCCCAGCGCGGCCTCCTCTCGCCCATCATCGACCTCCTGCGCATCCTCGCCTCCCCCTCCGGTCCTAAGGCCCGGTCGCCGACCGCGCCATTGCCGCCGCCGCCGATCCCGCTCCGCACAGCAATCTACCTTGCCGGCAGCGTGCGCGCGACCGAGGACGTGGCCCGCATCCTCCCGCTCCTCGAGCGCGTTGCTGTGCGTCCCGACCGCGATATCGCGCGCGAAGTGGATACGGCCGGGTGGAGGGTGGGGCAGGAGACGCATGTCGGGAACCTCTCGGTGACGCGCTCGGGCCCGCATGCGGTGTTGGCGCGTGTTCTGCGCCTGGCCAGGCAGGCGGACGAGGAGGGTATGGGCGTCAGAGAGGAGGAGCGGCTGCTGCGCATGTGCAGCAAGTGGAAGTTGCCGAAGATGGGGCCGATGGGGGAGACGGACGGAAGTGTGTTGACGCGCCGGACGGCGACGCGCAGGTAGCTTGAGCGCACGTAGTGCGCAGAATGTTGGAGTGGTTATGCATATGCATCTAGAGCACTACCTCGATACTCGACTGAAGCCAGGTGTACCTCCACCTCATCCCTATTTCTTCCTATCCTTCTCTCTCGATGGTCACGCCAGGCGCGCACGCACAGAATCCCTGGCGTGCACTTTCGTCGCCGGCCGCTACTTCAGCCCAACGCCCTCCCACTCATCCCCCTCGACGAGCTTCTTCAGCTCCCCATCCAGCAGCGCACCGAGCTGCACCCCCTGCCGCCGGTGGTGGACCCACACGCCGTCGGGCGACAGGCTGAACCGGCTCGGGCCGGAGAACGGCGACGACACCCAGATCTGGTGGTTTGGCGGCTGCTTGTTGATCACATACGTGCCGTGCGGGGGGAGGGTGAGGGTCATGACGCCGGACTGGGGTTAGCGTGCGAGCGAGCGCGGGTGAGCGGAGCGAGGCCAGTTGACCCGAGGTTTTGGGGACGGAGAGGCGAAGGAGGGGAGCAGGGGAATGGCAGGGCATGTCTAATGTGAGGCGAGTAGAGAGTGGGCTTCGCAAAGAGCGCGGCACATGGAGGACGCGAGTAGCACCGGTCCCTCCTCTCCACCAGCACTCAGCCCCACATTCCAGGCTAGCTCCTAGACATCTTAATCCTCGCCAGCCTCGCACTGCGCGCTCCTCTCAGCAGAATTGAGACTCACGCTGTACTCGACCTCCCACTCGGGCGGCCCGAAGTCCTCGACGAGCGCCTCGAGGCCCTCGTGCAGCGTGTCCATCGACTCATCTGAGAGCTCGTGGTACTCGTCGTCCGTCAGGTCGCTGGTGTCAGCTGGTGACAAAGGGAACTGTAGCTGGGCCTCTGATCCTCTCCTGCCACCGTACGCTCTCCTCTCCTGGCTGGTCACCCTCCTGCCTCTGCCGTGTTTTCTCGTCTGCTCTCACCCCCTTCGCCCACTAGTTGGACTCGTAGCCGAACCGGCTCCGCCGAACGGGCGCCGACCCCAAACAGCGAGGCAAGACACAGCGACTGGGACTCAGGGCTCACCGAATAGGAATCGACGGGTCCACAGAAGGATCCCCATGGGGCGTACTGCTCACACCCCGGCTCTGCGGGATCGTAGCGCGTGCCAACGAGTGCGAGGCGGAGGCGAGCGATGGTCGGGACAGAGACGCGGCGGTGATCGAGGTGAGGGTGCGTGATGGCACGGCGGCGGGGCGGCCTGCGCGCGGAGAGATGGACGAGGAGCGGCGCACGGCGCGCTGCAGGGCTTGGCGGAGCATTGTCGTCGAAGTGCTTTAGGAGAGGGGGAGAGAGACGGAGAGAGGAGAGGAGAGGAGGTAATGAGGATGATGGGATTCGCGAGTTGGATGGCGACAGGCCGGACATTTCGTCCAGTCGGGAGTTACGTAATCCCGATGTTAGTGTGGAGGTGCACCAGTTGTGTGGGTGACGCGAGCTGATGTTGGCAGACTGTGAGGCGGATGCGTGGAGAGGTGGAGCTGCACTGGGACAGAACGAGGTGCTTTACTGCTGTAGAGCCTGGGGGTATCGTTCATGATTTACAATGCAACTTGATGACATGAGCAGACCATGAGGTGTTAGAGACCAGAGATGTAGAACTTCAGCAGGACTGCGTGCTGCTGTAACCGCCGCTCAGGGAGCTGAGCCCCATACACCAATCTATGGTCTATGCATATGCAGTCGACTACTCGCTCTTATCCTTCTGCAAGCGCGCCGAACTATCCCGCCGCACGCGGTTCCCCGCCTCGCGCCGCTTGAATCCCGCCTCGACGCCGATGCCAGCAAACACAACAGCCACGCCCGCCCACTGCCCCGGTGTGAGTTTGTGCCCGAAGACAAACACGCTGAGGAGCATAGTGAAGAGCTTGCGCGTGACAGTCACCATCACGAGCGTGAGGGAGCCGAAGTGGGCGATCGTCTCGAAGATGAAGATCTGCCCGAGGCCGCCAAGCGCGGCATATGCGGCGAGTGGCGGCAGGGAGGTGGGGTGGGTCGCGACGAAGCGGAGCGATTGGAGGATGATGGGCGGGGAGAGGGAGTGGGCGAGGGATGCGAGGGAGAAGGAGAAGGAGGGAATGGGGGAGTGCGAGGAGTGCCGGGGCGGGGAGAGGTGGGCAGAGAGGGAGGAAAGGAGGGATAGTGGGTGGGTCGGGAGAGGGAGGATGACGGCGGGCGTGAGGAGGGTGAGCTGGAGCGTCGCCATGATGAACATCATCTGCTGGCCACTGTAGCCGGGGTACAGGGCGAAGATCTGGTCCTGCGTCGAGTTGGTCAGGCCGTCGATGAGGAGGCTGGTGTGAGCGCGCCACCGGAGTAAAGTGGGAGTGGTCCCGCGGGGCAGGTACTCACTTGACAAGGAGCAGCAGCAGACCAAAGGTGCTGTCGCCGCCGCTAGCTTTCTTCTTCTCGCCAAACAGCATGAACATCGAGATACCCGCCGACACGAGCGCGACCACGGCGTACTTGTGTGCTCCGAACCTGCGGCGATACAGGAGCACATTGAGGAGCAGCACGGGGATGAGTTTGCACGACTGCCGTCAGCTCTTGCCTGCTTTCTCACAGCTGCCGTTGTGCTCACCTTGGCGAGCACCATCGTGGGGTACGAGATATGCTTGAGCGCGTGGAAGCCGATCGGCCCGGCTGTCGTCTGGAACAGAGACACCTGGAGGAGGAGGCCAGGGAGGCTCTGGTACCATGGCTTGGCGGGCGCGACCGCATGGCCGTTACTGGCCCCTTTGGCTTTTCCGTTTGCCTTTGCTGGTGTCGACTCATTCTTCGTAGCCTCCGGCGCCGCTGCTTTTGGTGATGCGCCCAACAACCTCCTCAGGCCCAACACACTGAAGACGCCATCTCGCCTCAGGTCACCGCTCCGCCATCCGCTGATGATGAGGTAGGTCGCACTGGCTGTTGCGGACGCTAGGGCTTGGGAGAAGTTGAAGAAGAGGGGGGATGGGAACTTGGCGCCGCGCGAGTTCGGGGCCGTATGTGGGTGTGCTGGCGAGGCGGGAAACGGTTGTGACACTGCAGTCAGTGTCATTCTTGTCGGACACGAGGGCAGAGTTCGACTCTCGTCCATCTCCACGACCCGCTCTGGGTGCGGGCCGTCGAGCTGGGCAACGAGAGCAGTACACTTCGCCACACCACAGGCAGGCGCACTGCGGGCCATAGATCACGACTACTCACATCTTTCCTGTGCAATGGCCCACAGAAGGAAGGCCGCATACACCCCGGACACGCAGATACACAACCTGGAGTAAGTGTTGCCCCATTGTTCGTCTGTAGATGGAGGGCGGGTGAAAGTGATCGCCACTGCGCGTGACGCACACAGCCAGTAGTCGTCAGGAGATGGGGACATACCTCAACAATCCCATTGTGATCTAACCCGGCGAGTGAGTGAATACGAGTGGAGAGTGAAGTGGTCCGCCGAGAGGTGGAGGCGGAGACGACCTGGAAGTACGTGGAGCGGGGAGAGAGCGAAAGCGATGCCAAAGTCCAAATCGAACCAAATCAAAGGAAGCGAAACAGAAGTCGAAAACGAAGTCGAGGTCGGAGTCGAAGTATGCCGTGAGAGCGAAAGATGGAGTAATGCAAAGTGAACGAGAGTGTAGAGTAGTCAAGTGATGAACAACAATGAGGCAAGTGCTGAGGTGGAGGGGTTTGGTGGGACGCGTCCAGACTTTTGGATCGACGTGGTTTCAGGCACGGGTAACAGGTGGCTTTTCTCGGGCAATTGGCTTGGCCCGGCTGTGCATCGAGTGCTCTCGTCTCAACGTACGTCGAGTGAGGGTGCATCGTCTCTGCTAGCGCCTCACGCATGGTCATTGTATTTCTCTCCAGTTTATGTGTGACTCCCAGCTGAGCAAGTAAGTCCTGGAAAGCGGCTTACTTTGGGCAACGGCATGCAATGGGAAATGGTCTCCGGAACCCTCACTTCAGCCAGCTCTTACTCCGGGAGTGCACTTGGACATGTACCATAAGAGCATCACATACGAGTAGCCTCCGAAGTGTACGAGTGCTCCTTGACTGTCAGTGGCAGGCGTTTACCAAACAGTTAGATAGCAGAATGAGAAAGTCTCATAGACATAACATTCTGGTTTCAGCCGCCGTACAAAAGCCCCAGGCCAAAGGCTCGCCCTGCTGTGGGTAGCCCAGTAGAGAACGACATCCCCGTAAGCAGTCTCCAGCCGACGTCAGTGTGCGAGATTGTAAGCCTACATCTGTGCTAGATGACATTGGGGCGACAGACAACGATGAGATGAGGGCTCTATCTGATGAAGCTGGACTACCTCCACCATCTCGTATCCAACTTGTCAACAAACCAAACGGCCATATATGGCCGTGCCATCTCCCCCACGCCTGCAAAACTTGTATTCCGCCAAGATTGTAATGTTCGGCAAAAGATAAAGTAATGGGGAACAAAGAGTCTCCTTCAGGTTGTAAGAGGTCGAGGCCCAAAGAGGGTTCCGAGATTCCTGTCTCGTCTTTCCCCCCACGATTACGAGCATCGCGGGGCATCGCGTGGCATCTACATCAGGAAGGCACGGGTTGATGAAATGTAACTGGTGGCAAATTGCTTGGTACTTGGGAGTGTGGCTTGCGGCTTGGCCTGAACAGCTGAACAGCAGCTTGCATTCGCGGTGGGGTCACATGCATCCGACGTCGACGCCACTGCCCTTGGCCCTCTGCAAGGTCTCGGTGGCGTTGACGGGAACCATGGGTTAATGGGTTGATGGGGGCCGTTGCGTAAGCCCTCTTGATGCACACGACAGTAGTAGCTAGTTGATGCTGGAAAATGACCCGGCACCCGATACGCGGGTGTTATCTCGTCAAACGGAGGATCGGTCTACTTCGGCACATGGTCGGACCATTGCGTAGAGACATGTGCAAAGATCTACATTCAGCTCTCATACGGACGCATGGATACATAGCGCCCCGCAGGTTTACAGGTCCGCACGCGCCGCACGGCCATGCTTGGGCGTGTCAGAAAAAAGCAGTCCAGAAGAGAACTGCTGGAATGCATTGTAGAGAGGCAGGAGAGCAGGAGTAATGACGGGTGTGTCGGAATTGGAGATCCGCCGGGGGTGCCCCATATTTAGTTTGTAGACCCAAGAATCGATGACGGTCATCGACGACCTCCTCTTGACCACCTGATCCGAGATTCCGCACCTCGCCGCCCTCTTGAGCTTCTCCTTCTTCTTCATTGCCGCTCATCATCATCTCTCTCCCTCTCTCTCTTCCCCATTACTCATCACATTATCTTCTCAACCCACACAGAGACGACTCCACTCGTCCCCATCACAACAAGACCTCCACCCCTCCCCCCTTACGCCTACCCCTTCCCCATCACTCCCTCCAAGCCACGGCCTGACATTGCCGCGGCTCCACCAATATTTCCCCCTCCTCGTCCGCTACATGTCCCGGGCTTTCGCGTCTGTTAGCACTTCGGCCCCAAACCGCCTCTCATCTGTCTCTCGACACATCACCACAATGGCCCGTGACAAGGTTGCTATCATCGGTTCCGGAAACTGGTGAGTGGTGAGATGGAGTGGTGGCGTAACAATGAGGCGATGGAGATGGGACAAAGGCCGAGGTTGTGAGCTGGCCGCATCGGCAGAGAAGGCGTGTTCCAAGTGTCCTTTGCGTTCTGTACCGTCCTGGTTGGCGCAGAAGTCCAGCCAGCGCTTGGGATGTAGTAGGGGGTTCGCGGCAAGGGCGCAATGACAGCTGCCTTGCGACCAGAACCAAGCTGACCACAGGGGCTCCGCCATTGCGCGCATTGCCGGCCAGAATGTCCGCAAGCACTCGGACCAGTTTGAGGAGCGCGTCCCCATGTGGGTCTTCGAGGAGATGGTGAGTTCGCGGTTAAGGGCGGGTGCGAGAGAAGGCTGCGAGTCGGGAGTAGAGGGGTTGAGCAGCCGACGAGCTTGACGTCCGCGCGGCTGCAGCGATAGCTGGGACAGTCCTGTCGCCTGATGCTGCCTCTTCCAGGTAGCTGAGAAGTCTGCTAAGAAGCTTGCCAGGCGCACGGTTGGGCAGAGCCTTCCTCGACGCTGCTGCCTCCTCGCCCTCCTTGCCCGGAGTCTCCCTTGCTCTGGTCCTGGAACATTGCTGATCCCAGATCGACGGCCGCAAGCTCACCGACATCATCAACGAGACCCACGAGAACGTCAAGTATCTCCCGGACTACCACCTCGGCGACAATGTCGTCGCCGTTCCCGACCTCGCTGAGGCCGTGAAGGACGCCACGGCCCTCGTGTTCGTCATGCCCCACCAGTTCCTCGAGAAGTGTCTCCAGACGATCGAGGGGCACATCGCCCCTGGCGCTCGCGCGGTCTCGCTGATCAAGGTGAGTAATGGTGTGGGGGAATATTGGCCGGGAGTGCTGGGGAGGCCACGCTCGCTCAGACGCCCGCCGCGGAGCGAGGGGCGTCTGGACGTGTCGTCGTCCTTCTTGAAGGGCAGCCGAGGCAGGAATCAGCGATCATCGTACAGCCCGCTAACTCGCAGGGTGTCGATGTGCACGGCGCGGACATCCACATCTTCGCCGACGTCATCCAGGACCGCCTCGGTATCCGCTGCTCGGCCCTGTCCGGCGCCAACATCGCCTCCGAGGTCGCCGCTGAGCGCTTCTCCGAGACCACGATCGGGTATCGCAAGGACCACCAAGACGACGGCGTGTTGTGGAAGAAGCTGTTCGGTGAGTCACCTGTCACACGCCAGATGCACGACAGAACGGGCTGTGCATTCGCCGACTGAGAGCCCGGCTGATGTTCCATTGCTGACCGCCAGAGACCCCGAAGTTCAAGGTCCAGCTCATTGAGGATGTACGTGTCGAGTTCAGGCTTTGGACCTCTGCTGACATCAGGTTTCTGGCGTGTCGCTTTGTGGTGCACTCAAGAACGTCGTCGCTGTCGCGGCGGGTCTGAGCGATGGTCTCGGCTATGGCAACAACACCAAGTGTGAGTGATGATTGTGCAGCAGCCTGAGGCGAGATGAGAGAAGAGCGTTGTGTATCATAATGATCTTTGCCGGGACAACCTGTGGCAGGCAGCTCGTGAAACTGTGCTGTGGGACTGTATCTTCCGCACCCCTGGTCACCGCCCCACAGAAATCCGGATCTGCCCAGTTGCGCCTCACAGCTTCTTCCCCATACTCTCGGCCTTATGGCCCACTTCCTCCGACCACGCTGACAGCAGCCGCGATCATGCGCATCGGCCTCATCGAGACCAAGAACTTCTGCCAGGAGTTCTTCACCGACGTCCTCCCCGAGACATTCCTGGAGGAGAGTGCCGGCGTGGCCGACCTGATCACCTCGTGCCTCGGAGGACGTAACCGCAAGACGGCCGAGGCCTTCGTCAAGACGGGCAAGCCGTTCGACGAGCTTGAGCGCGAGATGCTTGGTGGACAGAGTGAGTAGCGCCTCGTATCATCAGCGAAACAGCACCTTTGGCCCTTCACGGCTACACTCTCGCTCCACGCTAACATGCAGAGCTCCAGGGCATCCACACCGCCAAGGACGTCCACATCTTCCTCCGCGCGCGCAACAGAATCGGCGCCTACCCCCTCTTCGACAAGGTCTACCACATCTGCTGGGAGGGCATGCCCGCTGACACGCTCACCGACGGCTTGTAATCCGGGCGCGGAGCACACGGAACACACCTTGACCGACCATTCCTTGAACATACTTGGCCACACTTGTCCAAAAGCCTGTCTATAGAGGGCGGAAGCATCATCGAGCGAGCGAGCGAGCGCGGGCCTGGCGCGGGGATGTACATAGAAACAACACAGGGAAGCACACGCCCAGTCTTTGGAGACGGCGTCACGGCTATGCATGTAGAATAATGGCGACAGTGAGCCCAGTGGTGCTACGTACATAATACTCATGCTTCGTCAATGAGGAAGTCGGCGATCTCAGCACGCATCTCGTCCTCCCCGACGGCCCTGCCCTTGCGCGCCCGCGCGCCATCGTCTACGAACGGCGGCAAGCCTGCCTCTTTCCGTCCACCCAGCGTCGTCAAGCACGCGTAGCACAGCAGCGGCTCCACGTCCGCGTCGACTCCGGAGGTCTGTACCGCTGTCCCCCGGTGGCCAGGGAGAGCTGTGAGCGACGCGCGCGCCTTCCACTCCTCAGGCGAAGGATCGGCGGGTCTGCCGTCAGTCCGCTTCTCATACCGATGGCTGTGGCGTGTGGCGAACGACAGCGACTCACTTCCGACACAAGGGACAGAGCGGGCCGTCACCGCCCGCGAACTGCAGCTTGCCCGCTGTCCGCGTGATCGCCCCGACCGTCGCGGGATGGCGGGTGCTGAGCGTGGCCACAAATCCTGCCGTCAGTGTCCCTCATCTTCAAAGGCTGAGCTTGGCCAGCTCTTGACTCACGCTCAGTCAGCCCCTCAATACTGCTCGCCTCCTGCGCGCCCTTCCGCCCGCGCCCACTCTCCCATCGCCGATAATTGAAGCTCTCCATCCCGCGCGCGTGGCAGTACAGCGCGGCCTCCTTGACGCTGACGTCGCGCGCTGCGCGTATCCTCACCACCCTCCCCACGCCCTGCGAGCTGCGTGCATCCTGAACCTGGAGGAGAGGCGGGAGGGGCCGCGCGGTCGCGAGGTCGAGCGGGAGGCTCCAGCCGCGGCCCTGCGCGGTGCCGGCGATCACGCGCTGCGCCTCCCGCGTCGCGGTCTCCCCGAGTAGCAGGTGGGAGATGTTGGGGAGCGACTCGGAGACGGTGGCGAGGAGCGCGTCGAGGATGTGCTGCAGCATCGTCGGGCGGGAGGGCGGGGGGAGCGAGGCGAGGAGGGAGGCTAGGCGGGCCGACCATTCCGGGTCTGTGTCTGCGTCTGGCGTGAGCGTCTAGTGACGTCGGGGCAACTCACTCTCACTCTCTCCTTCGGCCGAGGACGACGCTCTGCCGTAGCGCCGCCGCAACCTCTCCCCCAACTCCGCATCGAACACCTCCTCCGCCCGCACCTCGAGATACCGCATCCCCCTCCCCTCCACCACCCCTCTCAGCCCCTCCCCGACCCCCGCCTCGTCCCCAGGAAAGACGACGTGCACAGCCCACCCCCGCGCCCACACCGGCTCGCGGTCGCCGCGCGTGATGTCGTACGACGTACCGGGCACGCCGACGTACGTCCGCGCAGTCAGGTGGTCGAGCATCGCCGTGCTCCCCGTCCCGCCGGAGAGCGCGAGGAGCGCGTCGCCCGGCTGCAGCGGCGGACGGGCGGTGACGTTTGCGCGGGATTTTGTCGGGGGAAGGAGGGAGGAGTGGAAAGTGCGCGTCATGCGGACTTGGATGTTCTTGATGAAGCATGGTCTGGGGTTAGCATTGGGAGGGAGGTGGGGCTGCGAAGTGGAACAGGTGGACGCAGCTGAGGGCGGGCGGAGTACGAGGATAGCAGGGGCTGACGAGAAGGAGACTGGGAGCTCTGCAGGCGCAACAAGGAGACGCGTGCAGCCCCCAACATCATATAGGGGGCGCAGCCAACGTCCTCCGCTCGTTTCGATCTCGCACACATATCTGCTCACCGGCACAACACCGTGTCGCGGACGACATACTGCGCCCGCCCCTCGCAGCGCATACACCGCGACCTGTCGCGCTGCCGCAACCGCGTGCGGGCGGGCATCTTGTCCTGCGTCTCGCACATCTCTGTCTGTCCAATTGAATCCTCGGAGAGCGTAGAGCGGAGGCCGAAGGCAGGGAGTGAGCGGACTGGTGGGAAGTGAGGAGAGTAACAGCGGAAGTCGCCACCTGAGCGTCGAAATTCATGTCGGCGCCAAAACATTCCGCCGGCGGTGTCCGATCGGCGTGGCTTACCTAGTTCGGCGCGTCGCGTTGGCTGAGGTCGACATCTCTCCATACCTCTCTGCCCCACTGCCGATATGAGCTTGAGCCAGTGTACGTCTCTCAAGCATCCTTCCTCCCCTCGACACCCCTGCTGGACCATGATACAATAGCTATGACTTGCGACTCATGGGGGCCTGTCCTCCTCGTTGACCCACATCCCCCAGAGAGTTGGCCCTCCAGGCGCCTTTCTACGATGGAGCTTCGGTCCACTCCCTCCTTTCCCCGTCTCGCTCCCTCGCTTCGCTCGGTCGCTTGCGCTCACACCAGACCTTCCTACCACCCCGCCCGGCGGCGGTGTCCTGCCCTACTGGCTCCTGATCACTTCGGCCGCTTCGATCTACAACGTCGCGCAGAACTATGTGACGCTCAAGCAGAGCAAGGAGGTGTATGGCGGCAAGCCGGAGCAGAGTGAGTGCTAAGGCGAGCACAGCGAGCCGATGTCGACGAGTAGGAGCGGGGCAGTGAGGCGTGCAGGCGTTCAGACCGCGCAACACGTTGGGCGAGCGGGCGAACAAGTCCAGCTACCTATGGGCGGTTGAGACGCGGCGAGGCCAGGTCTGGGGACGCGGCCATGGCCTGGTAGATCGTTGTAGAGGGAAGTCGGGTCGCTGAGCAGCTGACGAGCTCACACCGACCTGTGCTGGCCACACGGGCTGTCTTGCTAGAGAAATGTAGGCCAGCTGACACCAGTGACGCCCCTCGCGGGCCGCCTCTTCGCCGCCTGGACCGCCATGGCCGCCGTCGTCCGCCTCCTCGCCGCGTACGACATCTCGAACCCGGCGTGAGTGTCTTCTCCACTTCCTGTGCCCATCTCCTATCGCCCCCTACCCCGGGCTTTGTTCTGAGCGACGCCGCTCACCCCAGCCTCTACGACCTCGCGATCTGCGCGTTCGGCGTCGCCACGCTGCACTTCACGACCGAGTGGCTCGTGTTCGGGACCGTCAAGCTCAACCGCGGCAGTATGGGGCCGCTGCTCGTCGGCAGTAGCGGCGTTGTGTGGGCACTCACGCAGCGCGACTACTACCTTGGCCGTGTGTAGGTGTGTATGTAGCTC
Source organism: Cutaneotrichosporon dermatis (assembly GCA_020011015.1). Classification (NCBI taxonomy): domain Eukaryota; kingdom Fungi; phylum Basidiomycota; class Tremellomycetes; order Trichosporonales; family Trichosporonaceae; genus Cutaneotrichosporon; species Cutaneotrichosporon dermatis. The sequence continues at coordinate 3,221,756 of JAIGNX010000001.1, read as the reverse complement.
TGCCGCGGACGCATACTATGCAGTACATTTGCTAGAGCGGAAGGCTGTCATGGGGAGCTGCGACGCCGCATGAGGGCTGCCCGCCGTTAAGCTCCTCGTCTTCTGTGACTGATCGTCCCAAGGGCTCTCGTCCCTCCTGCTATATGGAGAGCTCGACCACGGCTTCCACGAGCTGCCCTATTCAGTCTACTACACAACGCGCTGCATACTGTCTCATACTGTACACAAGTTTTCTCCTTCTGACGCCTCCCCCTTTACCACCCCAGCCACGTTTAGAGCGCATCTAGAGCTTGGCAGCGGCCCCCTGGCGCTTGAGCCGGGCGAAGAACTTGGCGCCCTCCTGCTGCGGCATGAGGACCTGGCGGCCGCCGCGGGACGCGTCGATGACGGCGTGGTACAGGCCGTCCTGGGTGTCAGCTTGTGTTGCTGATACAATCCTTGCAGCTGAAATAGACAAGAGAGAGGGGGTGATTCCGACGTTGTCGCCTCTCCTCACAACAATGACTGTGCCGCTCATTCTCTTTCCAAGCCGCTCCCAGCTCCACTCGCGCGTCATTTCATTCGAGGATCGCGCATCCCTCCTTCGTGAAATTCCGCCAATCACTCTCCCCCGTCCTGCTCCCTTCCTGCAGGTGCCCGGCTTCGCGACACCGATCCGCACCGCCCGACTCACCTTGATCGCACCCCACGTGCCCGAGCCCATCTTGGCGCCCTCGGCCGTCGCGACCTCGATCGCGCGCTCGAGCACCTTGGCCTCCGGGGCTGTCTCGTCGATGAGGCCGTGGGCGAGGAGCTCGCTCTGCTTCCAGCGCTTGGCGAGGAGGGTGTCGCGGAGCACGGGGCCGTTGAGGCGCATCTCGAGGAACGTGGCGAACGAGTTGGGGAGCGGGAGGCCGATGAGGAGCTGGGGTTAGTCAGTGGACGGGGGTGTAGGCGGAGAGGAAGAGCAGAATGGTGGGGGGAAGGGGTGTGAGAGGGTATGGGATGAGGTAGTGACAGCGAACTGCGCCCCGGCTGGAGGCCAGGCCCAGAATGGAGAGAGATCGCCTGATCTCCACACCCAACTGCTTCTCCATCTACGCCGGCCGCTGGCGCGCTTCCGGCTCACGCAGGTATTCGTAGCCGTAGGAGACTCACCTCGTTCATCGACATCATGCCCTTGTCCGCGTTCATGATGCGGAAGTCACACGCGAGCGCGAGGACCATGCCGCCGGCGAAGGCTGCCGTCAGTTACGGGAGGGGGCAATGAAGCTTACCGTGGCCGTTGACGGCGGCGACCGTGACGAGGGGGAAGGTCAGGAGGCGGTAGATGACCGGGTCGTAGACCTCTGAGTGTGAGCAACTAGCTTGATAACCGGAGAGGCGCTGGGATTTTGGGAACCGGGCTGCTCGCCTCCCACGTTCGTCCTTAGACCGGCACCCATCGTCTCCATCACGCCCACTACACATCCGCCCCTGATCCAGACCAAGGTTCGCTTCGCATTGGACTCGGACGCCGCGCGCCCTCGTCCACACTCACCCTCGAAGAAGTTCGGCGACGTCGCGAGCACAGTCGGGTCAAGACCGTTCGAGAAGAACTTGGGGAACGCGCTGGTAATCACCACCGCTCCGGCGCCCTGGTGCTCGCCGCGCTTGTTGGGGCTCTGCCCGCCGCCGGCCTTGCGCCACTCGGCCTCGATGGTGTCGAGGTGCGCCGCGAGCTCGCCGAGCAGGTCGGGGCGGAGGCGGTTGTCAGGCCCCGAGTTGAGGGTGAGCTGCCAGACGGTGGGGGTGGGGCGGGAGAGTTCGACGAGGGGCATCTTGCTGGCTCTAGGATGTGGGCTGGAGAAGATGAGAGAGAGAGAGATGGAAGAGAGACGGCGAGGGTTATAAGCGCTGTCGATGGTTAGTTAGCGTCGTTGTCAGCGGCGGGCGATGGGTATCCATCCAACCCGGGGAAAGGTGACCGCGTCAATGGCCGCTAGCCGGTACCCGGAGGAATGCGGGGTCCCCGGCCACTCTTACATGGGAGGGTAATATAATCTGATCAGGAGGGAATTAGTACGAGTCTAATACCACGTGTTGTCTCGGCTATTCTTGCCATGTCTAATTACCGTTTTGTTGTCGTGCCTGTCTCCATGTCCATCCGCGAACCCGACCTCCGTCCATCCTCCGAACCAGCCGACCCCACGACTCCTCCCTGCTCGTCTCTACTTCTCTTCACCTCACTCTCTCCGTCACAACCCTCTCGCGCTCTCCAACGACGAACCGCCATGCGCCCCTTCGCCCGCCTCCCCAAGCTCTCTGCGCGCCCAATGCCGCGCAGCCAGGCCCGGCCTGCCATTGCTGGATGCCCGCCGCCCCGCGCTAGTCCCCACTTGCTGATGGGCGCGCGCAAGGTCCACACGACTGTGAGTTGAGCCTCGAAGGCGTGCGTTGGGAGCTGGGAGTGCGGAGGGGAGACGTGGCCCTCTGGTGTTTTAGTCCGACAAGACGCAGGATCGTAGCCGGTGTCTGGGCGTGCGAGCAGCGGGGACCTGCTTGCGAGTTCGGGGTGGGATTGGCGGGATCGTCGAGGAGCTTCTGCGTCTTTGGCTATCAAGCTTGCCGGCAGCCTGTTATCCATCCTCTGCAGCTTGCACATTAGGCCACTATAACAATGTCTGCGAGCAATGGCGGAGCGACGACTGTCCGACGGCTTGTTCATGTCACTCGAGTCCAATAACCACGAATAGCACCGACTTCGTTACCCGACCCCTTGAGGCTCCGCTGACTCCAGCCCCGCACTGGCGTCACCCTTCAGCGCAAAGCGCACAGCGCTGCTGCCGTCGCCGAGCCTAATGGCCAGGCACCGAACGAGCGCGTCCTCCTCGAAACGGCGGACGAGATCCTCTCGACGGACCCGGCTACGTGTACTACGCCGGCCCTGCCCCGCAACGACTCCGGCGTCATCGAGCGCGTCGAGGGCGTCCTAAGCTTCGCGCGCCTGCGCGACGCCTGCCCTGCCCTCAGTGCATCCACCCTCGACGGCAGAAGACGCACGCGTCCGGCGAGGCGTGGCGCGAGTCGCGGGCCAGACTGAGCTCAACGCGCGTATTGGGGAACAGGGTGGCGAGAAGGGCCTGTTCGTCCAGTGGGCCGACCACGAGGGTTCTATTCCCTCGGCCTGATTCGCCGTCTCAACGCTGGTCGCGTGCGCGGGACGTCGTACATCGAGAACACGCTGCAGCGCCGTCTATGGGATCGCGACACGCTGAAGCGCGACGCGACCAACTTCTACACGGAGTACGCGGATCTGCAGGCTGGACGGGGGAAGCTTGAGGCGCGCCCGAAGGCGCTTCTGCGCCTCCTGGAGCAGCTCCAGGTTTACGGCCTGGCTGTCGTGCGTGGGCTGCCGACGGATAAGACGAGTAACAAGGAGTGTGCCCTTCGCGAGTTGGCCGAGAGCATCGGCCTGCTGCGCAACACATTCTACGGCGAGACCTGGGACGTGCGGAATGTGCCCAACTCGAAGAACGTGGCGTACACCAATCTCAACCTTGGTCTGCACACGACCTTCTGTGAGTTGTCGTCATATGTTACAACTGACGCAGGTACTTCGCCCTCCCCCCGCTTCCAGCTCTTGCACGCGCTACGCAACCGCGTGATCGGCGCGAGTCGTACTTTGTCGACTCGTTCGCTGCGCTCAGAAGCTGAAGGCCGAGCGCCCCGACCTGTATGCGTCGCTGCAGCGCAACGTCATCGAGTACGAGTACGACAACGACGGGCACTACCTCTCGTTCCAGCACCCCGTCCTCCCGCGCCGACCTGGACGCGCCGGGCCTGCATACCGAGATCAACTGGTCTCCGCCTTCCAGGCTCCCGCCGTGCAGCGCCCGATCGACGCCAACGGTCAGGCCACACTGGCCGCCGAGACCGAGTTCTACGAGGCGTGCTCCGCGTTCCAGGCGGCGCTCGAGGACCCGCAGTTCCGGCACGAGTTCCTGCTCAAGGAGGGCGAGTGTGTGCTCTTCGACAACCAGCGCGTGCTCCATGCCCGCAAGGCGTTTAGGGACAAGACGGACGAGGAGGTGGAGCGGGACGGCACAGTCATCGTGCCGGGAGAGAGCACCAGGTGGCTCAAGGGGTGTTATCTTGACGGATCGACGGTGTGGGATAAGCTGGCCGTGCTCAATGAGCAGGTCCGCGGGAAGAAGAGCATCTAGTTGTAGCGTATATGGCATTCTATTGTAGCTACATGCACGGCGAGTATGGTTGGGGTGCAAACAATTGGATCTGGGAGGGGTGGAGGATGGTGGACGCCGAGTGGAGGTCGTATTTGGATGGATTCCCCCGCGTCATGACCAGCATCCAACTTCACGCAATCCGACACTTCTCCATCCACTTGCCACCCAACCACAACAGCGACGCGATGCACACGGGCGGCGGCATCACGGACGAGTACGTCTCCCATTTGATCATCGCTGACTCCAGGTCCTTCTTACCGCAGATTGTCGGGGTGCGTTCATTCCCCCTCCTCCCCACCTGTCCGCAATCACTGACGGCAGCTCTTCTACGCCACGTTCGACCCCGTCGCCGGCCCGACGGTCCTGCACCAAGTCCCCGAACGCCTCATCTCCTCCTCCGCCTCCGACGATGGCGGCCTCGGCGCCCGCTCGCCGTCCGGCTCGCGATCACGCTCGACGACGCGTGACCGGGAGATAGGAGTGAGCGCGGACGCGATCGCAGCCGGCCGCGCTCGATAGCCGCGCAGGCTAGGGCGTCGTCGCCGTCGCCGCTGAGGATATCGCATCCACAGCCCATATCCGCCATCCCTGGCTCGTCTCTCGTCGGCAACACCAATGGGTCGGGAATCAGCTCGTCGTCGACTTCGGGACGCACAAGGATCTCTCGTCGTCGCTCTCCCAGTCCCTCGTTATATCGAGTACCTCAACTCGAGCCCTAGCCATACGGGTAGCGCGACGCCCAATCCGCCAACACCTACCACACAACTCCCACTCGCACTCACTCCCACTCGCATTCCCATTCCCATTCTCATTCGCACAATGCCAACCACCACCACCACCATGCCCGCGACCACCGCGACCGGCGGGAGGGCACGCCAGCGCTGGGCCACCGTCAGACTACGGCGCTTCTCGACTTGGATGATGAGCGAGTACGTCATCCCCAAGAAAAGCTTGCATGGCAAACTCGTCTCCTTCCGCGCCCAAGGGGCTTGGGACGCCAACGGTGCCGGAGGCCTCGACGGGGAGGAGGGCGACAGCGACGACGAGGCTGAGAGGAGATACGAGTACCGCATCATCGGGCTGCCGATGGTCCTCGAGGGCGAGGCGGGAAGGTATCAGCGCAACCAGTATATGTGGAATGTGTGCTTCGTGTTCCGGGCGAGTGCGAGTTTGGCTGCTTTCGAGCCGGTCGTACGCAAGACCGCGCGCATCCTGCGTAGCGCCGAGGTGGGCTCCGCGACCAAGATGGGTGCTGACGATAGCTTGATACGGGATACCTGTCTGCGCCCCAGCCGCACCATACGCCGCTTCTGGCGGTGCTGGAGCAGATCTTCGAGGATCTCAACTCGTACTCTGAGACATCGATTCCGCTGGACGGGTACAACTCCTGGAGCTCAAGCTCTTCCCCTTCTACCGTGAGCTGATGCATGAGTCTCAGCTGACAACAGCCAACCCACCAGAATGCAACGACTGGGATGTGCCTATCCCCCTCGTCGACCTTAAATCGCTCAAAGACCAGAACTGGGATATCACGGCTGGGCGTGTCACGGACCACCTCGACGGCATAAATCACAGCGCGAGGATTGCCCAGCTCGCCGACGCGGATGCCGCTTTAGTTCGGGAAACCCTACGGCACATGCTTTCTACCAGGTCATCATGATGGTGAGGACCAACTTCATCGCCAGTGCTGACAGCAGATCGACATCTTCCAGTTCTCGAACATGTACACCGTCACCAGCTCATTCCCACGACTGGTCGCCGACGAGAGCGTGATATCTGAGTGCGCGTATACGTCACCCGCAACGGCTTCCCCATACTGGACTGGCCATCACTAGCGACCCTGTACGCCAAGCTCAACCCCGGCATCACAGTAAACCGGTGGTACGAGGAGAACGGGATTGCGAGCAAAGGCATCGACCCACGCCGGTTCGTCTCCTTCGGTATCATCAAAGGATTCCTGACGCGCGTCCATCGCTGGCCCGTGATGGTAGATAGAACAGCTCCCTCTCCTTGGTCCCGGCCTCGGCGTTGGGACAGCCATGTCTTCGGCTGCACCAGACCCCAACCGCCGTCGCGTCGGTTTCCAGCGTTCTGGCCGCGAGTCGCGTGAATCCCGTGACTTCCGCAACGAATCTGGCTTCTCTCGCACCGGCGACAGCCGTGGCGAGTCCAGTTCACTCTCCGTTCGGGAGGGAGCGCAACGAGCATCATGGGTGTCTCGCCGGGTAGCCAGAGCCAAGGGCCCAGTCAGGTGGCCGGGACTCCACCCAATCGGAAATCGGGGGCCTGCGGGGCGCATCGGGGCCAAGGACGCCACCGGACGGTCGCTCGGCAGCCTGGGTGATACACATCCAAGCATCTCGAGTCGGCGAACGAATACGATGCGCTCGGCGGCGGATTGAGCACGTTTGCCACTACGAACAGTGGACTTGGCGTGTCACAAGTGAGCAGGCAGCGCGAGGGACGGCTGTACGAGCTCGAGGATGAGTTGCTGGGGTATTTAGACGGGCACCATCACACGGACGAGATTCAAGTGCGGATGGGGATGAGTTGGGCACAATTGGAAAAGGTGCTTGGACTGGATGAGATTAAGAATGGAGTAGGTAGAAAGGGCATTGCAGTAGTTGTTAGGTAGACCTGTGGATGCATGAGATGAGATTGTAATGGGTAGAAGGGACGGCCATTGATCGCGCGCGTGACCTCTTGTGGTGTGCCTTAGACTAAGACTATCGTCTCTCTTCAGCCATCTCATCTCTATCCATCTATCCATCTCATCCTCATTCTCATTCTCGTCGCTATCGCCATCGTCATCATCATCGCGCGCCTATATTTACACTGCATCAATCACCACATACAGTCCTTTCACTTGCATACAACACACCTCTCGCCACGCACGATCCTCTCCCGCCACCCGGCCCAGGGTGGAACAACCCCACTCTCCTACTAACTTTCCTTTGCGGCCCGAGCGACATTCATCTAGACAATGACGACCGAGCTCCCAGATCCTGATCCAGGCCCTACCCCGCCCCTCCTCAGCGCGGCGGTGCGGCGCCTCAAGGCCCGCCGCGACGAACTCGGCGCGCACGCCGGCGAGGTCGATCAGCTACGCGAACTCGGTGACGACGTCAGCGAGCTTGGCGCCCAGGAAGGATGGGAGCCAGCCGTCGCGCTGGGATGGACGACTGGGCGGCTGATCGGGCAACGCGTTTCGAGCTTTGCGAGTGAGTCCCCTCCTTCCCTATTCACCTCCTTGCTTCCGGCTCCGCTGTGCCAAGCTGGGGAGTAGCTGACACGCAGCGCGCACACTTTGACGACGAGAAGGCCCATGCCACCCTCCTCTCCGCCTGTGCCGGCCGCATCGAGCATGGCTTATCAGGCGCTATCCCCCCACCGCCCGCGTCCAATCTCTTCGCGATGCTGCCGCTCTCCCAAACGGACCGGCTTGGCCACCCCATCGCCGTCCTATCCTTGCGGGAGGTAGCGCGCGACGAGGCTGGGTCTCTCCAGGAGCTCAAGGACTGGGTCTGGTTCGCGCTCGAAATGGTGCGCCGCGTCCTTGCAGACTACTGGATCGCCCATCGACACGGCACGGGCGCAGAGGGGGCGGTGTTGCTTGTCGACGCGAAGGATGCTGGGTACCGCAACTTGGTGAGTCCGTCGTGTAGACAAGGCGGTATCGGCCGTTGCTCGGTCACCTACTCGGTTACCGGGGTCGTGTGCTGGTTGTCACCGGTGATCCGTTCGTCAGCAAACGTGGCCTGGTAGCAGAGAGGGACGAAGAGGGACGAGGTGTCGTGTGGCGCCAGTCGGTGGCTGGTATGAGGCCCTGGTGGCGAGGGCACGATGGCGGGGCAAGAGGGTCGGGCAAGAGGATCGCAAGACCGGCAGTGCCAGCATTCCTGGGCGCACGTCCGCAGCTTGGACGCACCTCTTGGCCTTGACTTTGTCATGTGTCCGTGCTCTGTCACTCTTGCTACAGAATACGTCAACCCCCTCAGCGCGCGGGCAAGGCTCGCCGCTTGCCTGAACTCTTGTTAACATTTCTTGCTGACAGTCCAGGAAGTTGAACTTCTCCCAACTTTGTTCAGCGTTGGACACAACTCGTTTCCCGGCGTCTTCGAAACTGTCTACATCGTGAACGCCGGTTGGAGTCATCGCACAATGTGGAACTCGGTCATCAAGCGCCTGCTACCAAGGTCGGCCATCGAGAAGGTCGTCTTTCTCGAGAACAAGGAACAGACAGCCGAGGTGTTCGATCTCGACGCGCTTCCCGAAGGTGAGCATTGCCATATATGGCCATAGCTCACATCAACAGCATACGGAGGGAACAGCCACCTCGCACCAGATCCAGAAATCATGCTGCGGCGCTACTCAATTGCCCGCCCTCACCCGTACTCTCGCCCGGGGTCTCGAGCAGGCTCGCGCGCTCCGTCTCGTGCGCCATCACGTGGTCCCTCACGCAACGCGTCTCGCGCGGGCAGCCGCGCATCTTCCCGCGATCCCTCCCATCGTCGACTCGCGCCGAGTCGCAACGCGTCCACGTCTTCCATCGCGGACATTTTCCACACCGCCCTCCCAGTCCGACGTCTAGGTCGCGGCCGCCAAGTCGGAAGAACTCGTACATGGCCTTATCTGGTCTGGGTGCGAAGCTCACGATGACGAAGCACGGCGAGGACTCGTCCGATTCGTTGTTCGGCGAGAAGCAGAAGCTGATCGTCGACACGTCCGCCACCACCATACAGCGCATAAAGAGCCTGAGCGACTTTCATCTATACCTCTCCCCATCGCGACTCGCCCACCGCGACTTCCTGTCCGACTCGGAAGACGAGGAACCAGCGCCACGGCCACCACCTCAACCAGTCGTGCAAAAGCGGCGTCTATTGCGTCCCGCCATGCTCGAGCTCGGCGCAAGCACCATCGCAGCACGCCGAGCTGTGTCGCAGCAAAAGGCAGCCGAGGCAGCCGGCTCCACGCCGGGGACGGGACGGGCATCCACGCCGGCCGAGTACGCCTCGCAATTGCAAGAGCACCACGCCCGTGGGCTGGAGCAGTACTTCTCGCCTGAGCACCAGTCGTCGCTTGGCCTGGATGTCATGTCATCTCCGGAGCACTCTGAGCCTGACGCGTCTCCAGAATCGAACCCGTCGCCACTCCCCGACAACGAGCACGACGCGGAGACGGACGATCATCCCACCCCACCCATGCTCGCCCCGACGCCAGTGCACGCGCACGCCCCTCCTGCCGCTGAGGCCCCCGACGTCCAATTCTCCTCCTCGAACCCATGGTTCGGCTATCCGGTAGTCCGCGTCCCGCATTCCAATGGCGAGGGCTATGCCATCCGCCCGCGCTACGGCCGCAATCGCAAACGCGATCTCGTCAAGACGCTGCTCTGGCTTTTCGTTCTGCGTCTGCAAGCATGGCGCTCCGCTCTCGAGCGCGCCCTCGGCCTCAATCGCGTACTCTCGCTGTTCGCCCGGCACAACCCTGAGGAACGCCCAACGCCTGCTGAGGGGCTGCGCAAGGTCGCAGAGACAAAGGCGTATGCACCCCGTGGCGGCAAGCCTGGCGCTGTCGCGAAGAGGACCGACCGTGACTGGATCTGGATGGTGATCGGGTTCCTCCTCCTTCGCGGGACGTGGGCGCGGCTCCTTGGCGGGCCGATGGAGAGCGCTGGGCTGGGACTCGTGCGCGACATGCTAGGCCTGGCATAGATTCCTTAGCAGTGGCTCGAGCCGTTGGCCTGGCCGCGCATGCGACATGCTGGCACATTGCGCACTGATAGAGTGTTCCTGTCGCGGCGCTCGGCGCTCGCGCGCGAAACCACCCATGGGACCTTCCGGATACCTCTCCGATCTTGAATCCTAGTATCAGACTCGGTACTCCCCGAAATGGACACCGTCCCACATCTTGTAATCTATTTTGTTTGTAGAAATGTATGCGTGTGTAGAATCATCATAGATATGTGCCCGGCCATTTTCCGACCGGCGCCCAAGTTCCGCCATGCCGGACCTCCACTTTCCAGAGCGTCATCGAAGAAACGTAAAGCTATTCACGGCTTGCAAGCAACTCCATCTCCTCATATCGCTTCTCCCATCCTCTCCTCGTCCCATCTTCTGCTCTCACGACCTCCCACGTCTCCTTACCGGACCCTCTACTGAAGACATCATGCAGTCCCGCCCGGCCGAGCTGCTTGCAGCCGACCGCGCCCGCCTCGTCCCGCGCTTCGAGACCTACCGCCTCCGTTCCCTAGACCCCGATACGGACGTTCGCGCCTTCCCCCTCCCTGGGCAGGGCGCGACACAGAGCCGCGTATCGTACAACTCCCAGCAGCTCGGATTCCGGGAGGTGCGCGCCCGTATCGCATGGAACCACCTGGAGGCTAGCGGCCGGCGGGGAGTGTATGTCGACACTGAGTGGAATGTTGTTGCCTTTGAACTCGATGTGAGTCTTCTCCGCGTGTGCTTCATCAGTGGAGTATCATCAATCCTTCCTCTTCTCGTGCACGGCTGACGTCAGGACGACCTTGTCCCGTCCTTCAAGACCCTCGCGGCCCTGCCCCCGCCCATCGCATCGGAAGCGCACGTCGCAGAGTACCCGCGCGCTCTCCCGCTCAAAGACTCGACATGGGCGGTCTCCACCGGCTCCGGCTCGCTCTACATCCTCACAGAACACGGCTTTACAGCCCGCTACGACCTGCAGATCGACGGCGCCCTCACCCCGTTCCTCCTGTACGCCGCGCACGGCGCCGGGTCCGAGTCCCGGCTGCTGCTCGCGCGTGCTATCGTGCACAACGTGACTGAGGCCGGGCGGTTCAAGCCGCGGCAGACGACGTTTGAGCTCCTCGAAGTTGTTGTCGACGTGAGCAAGGCGAACGCGGTCGATGACGCGCCCGCGCCTCTCGCGCCGTCGTGGCGCCTGCCGGGCCCGGACTTGCCGTACTATGCCGTGTGGGCGGATGACGGCTGGCTCGTGCTTTCGGAAGAGCCGTTCGGGGAGGGGGGCGGACTGAAGGCCAGAACCCAGGAGACGCCGGAACAGCGTGCGGCAAGGAAGAAGGAGGAGGCGGCGGCTAAGCGCGGCCTCGGCGCAAGAGAAGAGAAGCAGGTGGACGAATGGCCAGAGGACGCGAAGAAGGACGAGGACGTCGCCATGGCCGAGCCGGATGCCGGCGACCAGAAGTACAACTTCCGCTGGACGCAGGACCAGACGAGCGTAATCATCACCATCCCGCTCGCGTCCGGCGTGCAGAAGTCGGACATCAAGGTCGACCTCCAGCCCGCCTCCGTGATGTTCGCGATCACTTCCGAGACTCTTTCCCCCGACCTCTCTGCATGGCTTAACAGGGAACACAGCTTCTGGTCCGAGATCCGCGTCTCCGAGTCGACGTGGACGTTCGACGGGTCCGAGCTCGAGCTCACCCTCGCCAAGACGGGCGACGACATGCGCTGGGCGTCCGCCTTCGTACCGGCCGACAGCGACGACGAGGACGACGTCCCCGAGACCTTTGACGCGGCGACCCTCGAGTCTATCCGTGCCTCGTTCTCCCGCGCCCAGCCCTTAGCGGCTGCGGATGGGGAGGGAGAGCCGCACGGGAACGCGCCGACCATCCCCGCGCTGCTGAGGGAGGAGATGGACATGGACTCGGACGACGATCTCGACGAGGACGGCGCGTTCGCCGACCTCCAGACGCACAAGGGCGTGGGGCGGCTCGTCGTGCTTGGGCACATCGCGGCAGGCGTGCCAACCTGGTCCAGGCAACCAGCCACCGTCCTCTCCCTCCCGCTCTGTCCTGCCGGCGACCTCCCGGCGCATACGGGTATCATCGTCAAGCAGGCGGTGGACGGTCTCGTCTTCGCGCCTCCCCCCGCCGATCCGACGCGCACACCATGGATCCACCTCGGCACCAACCCGGCCCTCGCGTTTGTCATCTCGTCCAAGCGCGACCTCCGGCTCGTCCGCCATCTCACCACCGAAAGCGGAGAGACAACGGTGCTGGCGCTGGACAGCGGCTCTGGAACAGGGACGGGGAACGCGTACGTCTACTACCCGCCCGAGGACGCTGTGTCTGCCCGCCAGGGCGTGGTGGGCGTCAGTGGCGGCCCGCGGGGAGCTCTGCTGGGTGTTAGCGTGGTCAAGGCCGCTGAGAGGGATGTAGCGGTGGCGCTGTGCGAGAACGCGCTCGTCGTGCTGGGCGGGGTTGTGTAGTGGTGTTGAGAAGCACAATGTATTCATCTTCCTGGGACATTGGCGCAAGTCAACGCGTCTGCCAAGCTAGTCCTTATGGTCAGGCAGAGTCCGCCTCGTTCACGCAGTTTGGCACGATGCTCACAGCACACATTGCATCTGTTACACAGAGAACACTTGTCATGAAGCCACTCCCTAACCCTACTTCTGATATCCCGTACGTTGCTCGATTCAATTACTTGCCCAGAACCTTGCTGAGTGCGGCAGGGAGCTCGCCCGCAGGATCCTTGGCCATGGTCATGCTGCGCCAAGCAATGTGCTTGTCGGGCCGGATGAGGAGACAGCCGTCCTCCTCGACCTCACGCAGGTGCGCCCAGTCGTAGTACAAGTCCTCGACGTCCCTAGCAGGGCCGATGACGACGGTCTTGAGCTTGATCCCAAGCTTGCCGCTGGCAGCCTTGGCGGCCTCGACCCACTTCTCGCCCGTGGTACCCGTAATGAGGGTCCAGGTCTTGTACGGGGCAATGTCGAGGGTGCTCTGCTTGTGCATGTTGTCGCCGACCCAGCAGTGAGGCAGGCGGCCACCGGGCGACGTCGTGTGCTGGTAGTACAGCTCAGGGTCGCGCTCGTGCTTGGGCTTGGTGCCGTCGCTGATGATGGCGTCCGAGGTGTAGAACTGGCCGAGCTCGACACCGTGGCAGTTGAACTCGTAGTGCTTCTGGTCCATGGCCTTGACGAGGGCGGCGCGCTTCTTCTTGCCGGCCTCAGTGGGGGCCTTGCGCTCCTCGATGGCGTCGGCCATGCTCTTCTCGTCCATGCCGGGTTGGATGCCGAGGGCCTCGAAGAGGTGGACGAACTCACGGCTCGACTTGTTGGCACGCGTGACAATCTGCTTGGCAACGGGTGCACGCTCCTGGGAGTAGGTTTCGAGCAGGCTGGGGCTGGCCTCGCCGCGGAGAACAGCGGCAATCTTCCAGCACAGGTTGTAGCTGTCCTGAATGGACGTGTTGGAGCCGAGACCGTTGGACGGCGGGTGGCGGTGGATGGCGTCACCAGCGCAGAACACACGCCCCTTCTGCAAGTGGGTGGCGTAGCACTCGTTGTTGCCCCACAGCGACTTGCCGGTAATCTCGATCTCGAGGTCGGGGATACCCGTCAGGTTGCGCACGATCTTGGTGGCCTCCGCCTCGTCGACGACCGGAGGCGGCTTGTTGATGTCGTAACCCCAGATGATGAGCCACTCGTTCCATGGGCGCACCATGCGGACTGCTCCGGCACCGATACCGCCAATGTTGGAGCCCGGCTGGATAACCCAGTAGAGCACACTGGGCCGGTTGACGACGTAGCGGGCCAAGTCGGCCTTGAAGGTGATGTTCATGGATCCAGCAATGTCCATCTTGCCCTCCATGGGCAGGCCGAGCTCCTGCTGGATGATGGATCGCGCACCGTCCGCACCAATCATGTACTTGGCCCTAATCTTGTACACCTCACCGCTAAGGCGGTCGCGCACTGTCGCAGTCACGCCAGTGTCGTCCTGCGTGTGCGAGAGGTACTCGGTGGAGAAGCGGATGTGGGTGCCGCGCTTGGCTGCGGCGTTCACGAGGATGGGCTCAAGGTACGTCTGGGGGATGTCGCACATCGAGCTCGGGGACGCGAGGACATGGTCGGCCTGCCGGGCCGGGTGGTTACCCCAGGTGAGAATGCGGCCGATCTCCTCTCCAGCGAGGGAGGTGCAGAACACAGTGTCGCCGCACTGGTCGTGAGGGACCGCCTCGGCCTGGACAGCCTGCTCAATGCCCATGTCACGCATGATCTCCATGCTGCGCTGGTTGGTGATGTGGGCACGGGGCGTGTTGGCCGTGAAGCGCTGGAATCAGTCAGAGCTGTCTACCGAGACAACGAGTCGGACGTCGCCCCCCTCTCCACATCGCGACTCACGTATTTGGATACCAGGAGAGCCGGGATTCCGAGCTCAGCCAGGAAGAGAGCCGCCGAGCCACCGGCGGGTCCAGAGCCACGATGAGGACATCGGTCTGGACCATGTCGCCGACCGGGATCTCGGTCTCGGCGATGCCGTCCTGGAAAGCGGGCATGTTCACTAGGTGAAGGGGGGTGTTATGGAGTTACTGATACGGTGGTTACTGCCTGTCTCGAGGACGCTGTGTCGTAGCGAGCAGGCTGGCGGGCAGATGAATGGAGAGGATGGGGAAGCCAGCCAAGCTGTCTTCGACCTTCTTGTACCCACGCTCAGCGACGACAGGTTGCGAGCGCTCGTGACCCACATCACGACCAAGTGACGTGGGGCGAAGCATGTAAGCTCAGCTCAGCAGTGCGTCATGATGTAGCCTAGTGCTTCAGCCTAGATACGTTCCTGTTCTAGGTCAGCCGTTTCTCGCAACTCGACGTCTGCGGTTGGCTGCTCGTCTCGCATCTTCGTGGCCATCGGGACAGACGCAGCCGCTTGCCCACTTCGTGATCAGCTACCCGTGTGGGACCAGTTGTACATCCATCGATGTGGTACCTGGGTCCCAGCGCTACCCGTTGTCGCGCTCAATGCAGGCAGGCAATTGACCCACTGTCGCGGCCCCAGTCCCTCCGGACGTAGATGCGTCATCACCGTGGCTTGTGGATTGGAGATCAGTGAGGGGCTGGGAAGTGCGCGCCGAAAGAGGCAAGTCTCGACTGCTTCAGCTTAGGAAGCGCCTGCCGCGCGTAACCGAGCAGTGTCACCTGATAATCTGCATTTCGAAGACCAAGGGTGTCCAGACCCACCGAGGTCTCAGAGCGAGGTCGCGATCGGGGTGGGACTGCCGCTCCGTAGAGTGTGGTACCGAGTAGTACACCGATGGCCGAAGTGATCAAGTGGCCGGAAGTGGTAATTATCGCTATCTATTACCCCGCATTTCTGTACCTGAACCCCGCATTCCTCCTTTCTGCAAGACATGCCGAAGTCGCCGACCTGCCTCGTCTCTTACATCTGTTCCGTGCCTCGTACCGGCCTATCTGCCCGCTGTCTCTCCTCTCCTTCGCTTCCGCAAACACAGTACAAGTCGCCTGGAGAGCAGTGCAGGTGATGGGGCGACGTACCACACCTAGGATCCAGCCCATCGTCTGCGTGCAGCCCACGGTCATGTGCCGTCAGCGCTCCATCCGCGTGACTGACCGGTCAACAGGCTGCCTGACGACCGGCATGGGTGCAAACCGTTTATTATCCAACGGAGCGCACGGTTTATCAACAGTCCCTCCATTTTGATTCCATCGTGTTGCGGTGAGCATCTTCCTATATTGTTGTGTGCACCTACTGAGTCGGTCCTGACCGTCGTACTCGGAAGGTTTGTCAGCAAAGACTCAAAGAACCTCACGATACCGAAACGGAACTGATAATCTCATGATATCGAAACAGAGCGGGCGGCCGATGAAGGAGCCCAATTACCAGGATCCTGCCCTGTGTGGGCGATGCTGCTGATATCCAGGACCCACAGTCCTACCCACAAGTCAATGGCTCGGAGGTGGGACGGAAAAAAGGGGGGGAAATGATTGGCACGCAGAGCCCATCGGACAATCAGCGCCGACGCCCCATGAACGGAGAAAGATGAGGATAGGGAATGAGGTGATGAGTAGGGCCTTGCTGATTATAGGGTAGTCACGACGCGACGACGTGGAGCGCCTCCGCGTCTCCATAGCACCAGTCTGCCCACCACCGGAGACGGACATGAATATGCGCCGGAAGAGAACTACATCCGCTCGGCCCGCCTACGGATATAAACCTTGCGCGGCTGTCGGCGTCGCGTATGGCGAGCTCGCATATCCCGAATCGACGTCGGACACAGGTCTCGTTGCCCGGCCACGGCCCAATGGACCGCAATCTTGGCTGTTCTCATCTACCTTGACTATTGCCTTGCATTCGCCCCCAACACCATCCGCCGGCCCGCGGCTCTCTACGTACGGATAACCGCTCTAGCGTAATTGACATTGAAACTGAACTAGCGCCCAGAAGGTCTATCGTCAGCGTCGCCCGTGCTCTCAACTCTGTACTCACTTAGGACGTCGCGCTCGGCGACATGATAAACGGAAAGATCTCCGCATCGCCAATATGAGCGCGGAAGTCGTCCATCGACATGCAGCTAATGGCCGCCATCACCTCATCCGCCCGCGCCTCGCCCAGAGCTGTCGCAGTGGAGCTCCAGAGCCACTCCATAAAGCGTTCGCCCACCCGGCCCGGCTCAGCCTTCGTGAGGTGGAGCTCGACATCGACCACGCCGAACGGCGTCGCGTTGGGGCGCCACACCGTGGTCTCGCTGAGCCATGTGTGCTCCCAGCTCTCTGTGCCGACAAATACGATGGAGCGATTGGGAGGAATGTGGAGCCAGAGGAGGGGCATGTACAGAGCGAGGAGGTGGACGAAGCGCCACTCCTCTTGGCCGACCTCGCTCTCGTCGGCCGCCTCATGCCTCGCGGCGGATGGCGATGGGGAGCGGAATGGAGTGAGGAGCACGAAGATTTCGTCGCACTCGAACAACGGGGTGATGAAGGGAGGCCGGAAGTCGCCCGTCTGGAAGGTGGGCGGCGAGCTGAGGTCGAGCAGCACGTTGAGCACGAGACGGCGCACGCGCCCAGTATGGATAACCGTCCGCTGGGCTTCCGGCCGGAAGTCGAGGAAGCGCACAAACGTAGCCTCGGGATGTAAGAGCTCGAGAGTCGTCTGGTAGGTGAAGTTGTGGAAGCCGACCGCTAGCGTGTGGGGAATGCTGAATGCGTACGGGAAACGCAGGTCGTTCTGTCGGATCAGGCGCACGTTGGTGAGGGCGGGACAGTCCACTTTCAACCGGAACGCGCTCTGCTCGAGGTCGAGGACGAGGGCGAAGGCGAAGCGCGAATCGTATGTGTCGGGTTCGGTGATGGGCTCAGGACCATCGCTGGGGCCATTGTCCTCATGGAGGGGGACGATTTGGGTGGGGGCGACGGTGGGGCGACGAAAGATGCGGGAGGCGGAGCGAAGAAGGCGGACCACAGCAGGCTTGCGGCGCGGACGAACGAATGTCAATGGTGCAGGAGCGCCCGCGGCGCCATTGTCGTAACCGCCACCGCCGCTGTTGCCGTTGCAACCAGCCTTGGGAAAGTTGGGTGTGCGCAGAGACACCGTCCAGCCGTGTGGACGCCATACTAGGACTTTGTGGATATCAGATCCCTTCTTCACTAACGATTGAGACAGGACAAGGTGGCGGCAATGTATACTGTCGATGGCTAAACACAGTTCCTTGTTTGTCCCGCGGAGAGAGACGAGGGCATCGTATGGCGCTACGCGGATGAGGTGGCGGATGACGTCCTCGGGAAGCACCGGGGAGTCGACAGTGGTGGGGACCGCTGTCACGCTTGCAGCAACTGCGTTGGTGACAGCGGAGGTGGCAGACTCAGAGCCGCGGGTCCCGTCGGGATGATCGTTGTCGGTCATGACGAGTTTGTTGGAAAGGCGCCGAGAAGCCGTGCGCTGGGCGTGACAGACAGCCAACGGATTGGAAGAATCAAGAGGGAGGTGCGCGCGCCACAGAGGCTGAGATGGTGTGGGCAGGCGCGGATGATGTTATGTGTATGTGGGTGGACGAAGAATGGGACTTTGAACATCAGAGGACATGAGCATGACCGCGAGGATATAGACGCGTGCGCTGATGACATGTCAAGCAGGGGAGCGACGGAGAGGGCGAGGTGTATGCCATAGGTGACGGACGAGCGACAGCCATCAGCCAGAAGACAGCATACTTCGCACTTGTTCGCCCTACGCGTTCTGGTCCGTGCGATCATGGCGTCCCCTCGCACTGTCTCAGATCAACATACTTCTTCGCCTTTGGTACGTGCGAGATTGTTCTGCAGCGCGAGTGCTTTGCTCCATCGATGGCATGTGAGGCACACCGGGTCAAGGTGCAGGCTGAAAAGTCACCGCATGCATGCAACACGCCGCCCCGCTACTTCCCTTCCCTATCCCTCCACCCGCTATGCACGGAGCAAGCTCACGCCCTTCTCCTCGCGCGCCACCTCGAACGGGTCGCGCATGCTGTTCGTCTTCTCGCGGTAGTCCTCCGTGAACTCGGCGCGGAGCGTGTTCATGCGCAGCTGCAGCTGGTCGAGCTGTGCGGCGAGGGATATAATGGCCGACTGGTTGTTCTGGATCGTCTGCGCCACAACCTGCGGTGTGAGGGTCTCGGAGTCGTGTGCGAGGCCAGTGATCGCGCGGTTGAGAAGCATGATGTTGCGCTTGTAGCGATTGACACGCTCGTCGAGGCCCTTGGCGACGCGGTAGAAGAATCTGATGTCAACTAGGTCGAAGGGGAGAGCTCAGGGTGAGAGCTTGCCACCGAGTCCACAAGCCAAGCCTTGTGAGCTGGGTCGAGGTCCAGGGGCTACTCACTCTTGGGGGAAGTCGCGGTGCGCGAGTGGCCGGATGTGCGCACTTCTCCGCTCCAGCGGCTTGGCAGCCTCCCACGTCTCAAGCAACTTCTGGAGGTCCGTCGCTTGCTCGTTGACCCGCGTCGCGAGCTGCTCCAAGGATGCTCTCAGCGAGTAGAGACCCTGCGCAATAGCGGCTTGTTCCTGCTGTCAGCTCGCTTGTCCACCGACCGCGTCGCAGTGGCTTCAACCAAGAGACCGCATTCCCTCTACTCACATCACTCGCGGCCTTGACATCCGCGCTCGTCTGCCAGATCGCCCGCCCAATTGCGCTCATGTCGATGCTGGCCCCAATCTGCTTCTTATCCTTGAACTCCGCGCTGCTGTCAGTATAAGGTCTCCTGGCAGAACGCACTCAAGCTGCTCAATCCCCTTCTGCAGCTCCTCCGGCAAATCCGCCAGACGGCTCTTGCCCATCCCCGAGTTCTGGGACTGGGCCTGCTGCGGCTTGCCGAATAGCGACGACTGCTGCTGCGACTGCCCCAGCCCGCCAGCAGGCTGGCCGAACATGGACTTGTTCTGCTGTCCGAACAGGCCTGTCGAGGGCTGCGTCGTGCTCTGCTGTCCAAACAGGCCGCCGGTCGTGCTCTGGCCCAGCGTTGATGGTTGCTGCTGCTGTTGCTGCTGGCCGAAGAGGCCGCCGGACGGCTGCGTCGTGGTGCTCTGCTGGCCGAACAGGCCAGTAGCTGGCTTGGCGCCGAACGACCCGAACGAGCTCTGCTGCGGCTGCTGTTGTTGCTGCTGTTGCCCGAACAAGCTCGAAGTTCCGGACTGCTGCTGGGACGCACCGAACAGGCTCGAGGTGTTCTGCTGCTGCGGCTGCTGCTGCTGCTGTCCAAACAGACCGCCCGTGCTCGTGCTCGCTGCCGGCTGCGATCCAAACAGGCCTCCTCCAGTAGTGCCAGTGTTCTGCTGTTGACCGAAGAGGCTGGAACCCTGTGCTTGGGGTTGTTGCTGCTGCTGCTGTCCGAAGAGCGAACCCCCAGCTGCGGGGGTGTTCTGCTGCCCGCCAAACAGCGAGGAGCCACCCTGCGCCGGGGCGGCCGTGTTGGTCGACCCGAACAGGCTGGATTGTTGAGGCTGCTGTTGCTGCTGGCCAAATGGAGACGAGTTGGGTGCCGTCGTACCGCCGAAGCCTGTTGTCGTGGCCGGCTTGCCGAACGACCCGAAGGACATGGTGTATGAGTCTAGGAATAGAAGGATGGAGTGGACAAGGCGAACAACTCGGCTTGCATTCAATGTTGAGCTTCGAGCGGCATGCGCGAACAGAAAACAGTGACGATCGATTACCACGTGTTCTTTAGGCGTGAACCTCCCATTAGGCACCTGAAAAGGCGTGTAACCCACAGGGGTTAGGCGCATTCGCCACTCAATCCACAACTGTTGTTTTCGTGTTTGCCATTCCATCACGATTCCAATCAGTCTGATTAACACTATTACCCAGCTCTACCACGACTTCTCCTCCTCCCCCATCGGTCGCCCTCACGCTGCCAGCACGCGCATTCTGCTCCACGGGAGCGCGCGCCCACCATGGCCTCTGACCTTGACAAGTGGGTCGCCTGCCAAGCCAGAACTAGAGGACTAACAAGACCAGGCAGATCGAGCAGCTAAAGCGATGCGAGATCATCCCCGAGGCAGCAGTCAAGGACCTGTGTATCAAGGCCAAGGAGATTCTCATGGACGAGGGCAACATACAATATGTGGACTCTCCCGTCACTGTGAGTTGCAGATGCTGGCGCGTGAGGGCGGCGCTCTAGACGCAATGACGCGGAAGGTGGCCCGCCGGGCCCGTCGTGCGACCGGAATGAGCCACGGAGCTGATGTTAGATCTGTGGCGACATCCACGGCCAATTCTTCGATCTCATGGAGCTGTTCAAGATCGGCGGACAGTGCCCCGAGACAAATTACATCTTCATGGGTGAGGTAGATTGCTCGTGTGAGTAGCTGACGTCAGGTGACTTTGTCGACCGCGGGTTCTACTCCGTCGAGACCTTCCTTCTGCTGTTGTTATTGAAAGTCCGGTATCCCGACAGGATCACGCTCATCCGCGGGAATCACGAGTCGCGGCAGATTACGCAGGTGTACGGCTTCTACGACGAGTGTCAGAGGAAGTGAGTCAGCTCTCTCCATCGTGGACTGATAGCTGACGGACAGATACGGGAGCAGTAATGTGTGGCGGTACTGCACAGATGTGTTCGACTTCCTGTCGCTCGCGGCTGTTGTTGATGGGAGGATATTGTGTGTCCACGGTGGGCTGAGTCCACAACTGCTCCGATTAGACCAGGTGAGCTCCCCTTTCCTGGCGAACCGAGCTGACGGCAGATTCGCGGCATCGACCGCAAACAAGAAGTGCCACATGAGGGCGTCTTCTGCGACCTCCTCTGGTCGGATCCCGACGATATACAGGGCTGGGGCATGTCCCCACGAGGAGCTGGCTTCCTGTTCGGCGGCGACGTCGTCGACACCTTCTGCCACACGAACGACATCGAGCTCATCGCGCGCGCGCACCAGCTAGTGATGGAGGGCTACAAGCTCATGTTCAACCAGAAGATTGTGACGGTGTGGAGCGCGCCAAATTACTGCTACCGCTGCGGCAACGTCGCGTCCATCCTCGAGCTAAACGAGGACCTGAGGCAGGGTGAGTCTGCTTGCGCGGAACGGAGGAAAAGCTGACGGGCAGAGTACAAGGTGTTTGAGGCAGCGCAGCCAGACGTCAAGTCGGTCCCCCAGAAGCGACCGCATATGCTCGAATACTTCCTCTAGAGTTGTCATCAAGATACCCCCTAGTAGGGTTTATACCTTCCGCATTGCATTGTAGAACAGAGTCATGAGTGCTGCAGTATCACGAGAGATTCCCTTGATG
Organism: Cutaneotrichosporon dermatis; assembly: GCA_020011015.1. NCBI lineage: Eukaryota > Fungi > Basidiomycota > Tremellomycetes > Trichosporonales > Trichosporonaceae > Cutaneotrichosporon > Cutaneotrichosporon dermatis. The sequence continues at coordinate 3,200,063 of JAIGNX010000001.1, read as the reverse complement.
CCCGGGGCATGTGGTCTTGAACGCACACATGTGTGCAGGGAGGTATGCAGGGAGGCCCGACTTGCTGATGACGGACAAAGAGAAATGATCAGACTATACAACTCAGTGTACGCATCAGAAGACTCACAATTCGGCGACACCCTGTATGCCCACATCCAGTGCACCATTCGCATATCTCGCTGATGCCCATCACACTCGTCCGATAATCCCTAATCCATGCTATGTCTAATCTATTTCTTGTTAAGCTCCTGGAGACGCACACGCACGGCGTTGGCGTGGGCCTCCAACCCCTCGCGCTCGGCAAGGGTGACAACAACGGGGCCGAGGACCTTGAGGCCTTCAGGCGTGACCTCCTGGCTGGTGATGTGCTTCTGGAACGAGAGCGTGTTGACGCCCGAGAACTGGCGAGCGTACCCGTTAGTCGGGAGGGTGTGGTTGGTGCCGGACGCGTAGTCGCCGCACGACTCGGGCGAGAAGGCGCCGACGAAGACGGAACCGGCGTTCTCGACCTGCGCGACGGCGCCAGGCGCGTCGGCGAGGTGGAGGATAAGGTGCTCAGGAGCGTACTCGTTCGAGAAGGCCATGCCCTCCTCGACGCTGTCGGTGAGCACGATAAGACTCTTGGAGATGGCGACGCGGGCGATGTCGACACGGGGGAGGGCGCGGGCCTGCTTGTCGACCTCGGCCTCGATCGCCTCGAGGTGCTCGGGCGTGAGGCTGATGCCGACGAGGACGACCTGCGAGTCGACACCGTGCTCGGCCTGCGAGAGGAGGTCGGAGGCGACGAAGACGGGGTTGGCGGTCTTGTCGGCGATGACAAGAACCTCGGAGGGCCGGCGGGCATGTCGATGGAGACGAGGGCGTCGGTGTCGTTCTGCACAAGCATCTTGGCGGCAGTGACCCACTGGTTGCCGGGGCCGAAGATCTTGTCGACCTTGGGCACCTCATCGGTTCCGTAGGCCATGGCGGCGACAGCCTGAGCGCCACCAGCCTTGAGGATGGTGGTGACGCCAGTCAACTGAGCGACGTACAGAACCTCGGGAGATGGAGCCGTCAGCGCGAGGAGGCGTGGCGAGGACAATCTCCTTGCAGCCGGCGACCTGGGCAGGAACACCAAGCATGATGGCAGTGGAGGGAGGATGGCAGTGCCGCCGGGAACGTAGATACCGACACGCTGGATGGCGCGAGCGAAGCGCGAGCAAACGACACCGGGCATGGTCTCGACGCGAAGCGGTGCTGGGTCGACCTGGGCAGCGTGGAAAGCCTTGACGTTGGCGTAGGCCTGGTCAATGGCGGCGCGGACATCGTTGGGGAGGACATCCTCGGAAGGAGTGGGGAAGGGAGCACGCTGGACGTTGGACGAGAGCTCGGCCTTGTCGAACTGCTGAGTCATGGCCTTGAGACCGGCGTCACCCTCCTTGCGAACACGCTCAACAATGGGCTTGACCTTGTCGATCATCGCGAGCGAGTTGAGGACAGGGCGCTTGAGGAGGTCGGCGCGCTCCTCCTTGGGCACAGTCGAGAGCTTGGTGGTGCGCATGCGGATGGAGTCGGTGGCAGGGGCGGCAGCAGGAGCGGCGGCGGGAGCGGCGGCCGCAGCGGGCTTAACCTTCTCCTCCCACTTGGGCTTGGCGTCACCCTTCCTCCTGGTAACCTTGCGAGCCTTGGCGTCGAGGGCGAGCTCGATGTCCTTGAGCGAGACACCCTTGCTCACAGCGCGGGTGAGGGCGAAGTAGAAGAGGTCGGCAGCCTCGAAGGCGACCTCCTCCTTGGTCTGGGCGTCGCAGAGCTCCTCGGCCTCCTCCATGATCTTCGCACGGAGGAGCTTCTCGTCGGTGAACAACCGCTTGGTGTAGCTCCCTCAGGCGCGCTCTCCAACCTCGACTTCAGAGTGTCCTCCAACCTTGCCAGGCCGTTGAACGAGCCGAAGCAAGTGGAGGTACCGAGGTGGCAGAAGCCGGTGCCGTGCTGGACGACCTCGAAGACGAGCGAGTCGGTGTCGCAGTCGAGCTGGATAGCGACGAGGTCCTGGACAGAGCCCGAAGTCTCGCCCTTGCGCCACAGACCGTGCTTGCGCGACTGGTACACGCCCTTCTGCGACTTGATGGCCTCAGCCACAGACTCGCGGGACGAGTAGACCATGCCGAGAGGGCGGGAGCTGTGGGTGGACGACGAGACGATGGTGGGGAAGAGGCCATCGGGGCGGTCCGAGACAACAGGTGCCAGGAAGGCATCCGCAATGGAGAGGTGGGACGAGGTGGTCGCACCAGTGGTAAGCGAAGCGGTAGGAATGATGAAGGTGGAAGGAAGGGAGGTGCGGATCTGCTCAGCGAGAGTGTCGGCAGATGGAAGCGTCTTCCACTGGAGGTAGACGTCGGTGCCCTTGATACCGAGCGAGTTGGCAGTGTGAACGCTCTCGACGCCGGTGATCTGGATACCGCCAGCCTTCTCAGCGAGAGCGGCAGCAGCGGAGATCTCGTTCTCAGCGATGGAGACGATCACACGCTCGCGGGACGTCGAGGGTCTCAAGCTGAGCGGCAGTGACGATGAGGGCCTGAGCGCCGTCGTTCAGCAGCGCGACGAGGTCATCGGAGGAGGCGGTCGCATCGACGATGTAGCTGGCTGTCTTGGGAGAGATGGGCGAACGCGGAGAGGAGCGAGGCCGGGATAAGGATGGGGCCGATGACTGAGAGAGCGGGGATGAGCGAGGCCGCCGTGGGATCCACGAGCGGGAGGAAGACTGCCGCTGGCATGTTGCGGCTTTGTTGTTGGTGATGTGATGAACGTTGAATTGGTAGTGGAAAAGAATGTCCGGACATGGTGATCGACTTCCAACCGACTCGAAGTGGAGGCGGACGATTTCGCAATGCCAACCACGTGGTCAATTACGTGGGAGGCATTATCACTGCCATTACGCCCTGCCAAGTCCATCTATGCGCCCTGCGGCATGCATGGGGCACAGCGACGACGACAACGGCGATGGTGCGGGATAGATGTGAGCGGGTGATGCATATCGGAGTCCGGCCGAGCGGTTATAGTATGAGAGTCAAAATACTGGAGGTTGTAACTCGAGTACCAACGATACCGATGAGACATGACGTCTGTGCGCGTCGACGACTGCCTCCACCGAAATCAATCCACGGTCGCACACCGACCTCCTCTCCTTGCCAGAGGCTGCCTGGTAATAGACGAAACGTGAGCCCGTTCGCGGTAATGCTGGACAAGTAGACGAGTAGGCGTACAACTAAGCGGACATCTCGCTTGGACCCCGATAGTCCTGCTCGTCCTTCCCACACCCTCTCGCATTCGTCTACGCAGTCTATAAGGGCAGCTTCTCGAAAGAGAGGCCAGCAGCGCACCGGCTGTGGCCCAACCCGCTTCGTGTAGAGGACTCGTTATACTTGTACAACATTATAGGGCTTCGAATCTTCGGTTAAGGATATGGGCATGAGACGGCCCAGAGGGGATCATGGGCGAAATCGGGATGACTGAAGTGGCGAGATGCGACAGGGCATGCCGAACCGCGAGGCCCAAGCGGCGCAAGTGACGCAGAGCAGTCGCAGCTTCGCAGGCTGGGTAACCTTCCGTCGTGGCTGTCCAGAGTGTGCGAGCGAATCATCTTGCCTTGGAGGGTGGCGCCTGTGCTTCGTGAATGTAAACAGGCGGTTCGTTGACAGCCGGAGGAGGTGGCGGACATGGCGATGGATTCCTGGAAGTGTACTCTGGCGCAGGCTGATGCTCGCGCTGCTCGTGCTGAGCATGCCACCACGTCCCGGGCACTAACACGGCGGACCCCGAGGAGGACGATGCCGTGATGAGAGTCTCAGGGGGCACGTTGTTATGGGTATACACCGGCAGCCCGTCGCTCGTCACGGTCGTCTTGTTGAACCACTCAGGCGGCGGGTGGGGCTCGCCGTAGTTGACGACGGGCTTTGGACGATACACGAACTCCTTTGACGCGGCATCGTAGTCGAGGCGGCACACCTTGCCCACGAGCTTGCGGAGCTTGGTGGCGGCTGGGTCTTTGGAGCGGACGACGTGCTCGATCTTGTCGCGGCGGGCCGCCCAACGTGCTTTGGATTCGGCGTCGCGGCGGGCGCCGACGGCGGAATCGTAGTGGAAGTGCATGCGTTTGTCGAGCGGACGATGATGTTGAACGATGGTATATGGATGCGCAAAGATCGTGTATGACGCTATGATAAGTGGTTGCTTGGGGCCAGTGGATGTTTCGCACAGCTTTGGTGGCGGGTGGAATCTAAACGGCTTGCCAAGACTGGAACGTGGGAGGGGCAGGTGACCGTGGATAGAGCTTACCATTTGATTCACAGTGTTGCCCAGGCTTGCCGAATCCCTTCTGCATTCTAAACTGAGCGCCTTGTAAGCTTTCAAGTGCACTAATGCTGTCCAAGCGAGGGTGATCTATACTCGATAACAATCATCGCCGTACCGACTTTGCCGGTTCCGCCTGGGACTAACCTCACACTACTGTACATCGATTACAGAATTAGTAGCCGAGTCTCTTAGGAGTCCTCTTCGGTCACAGATCCTCAGGTGCATTAGGCCCCTCTACAATTGCCGACAGAACCGTTCCATCTCCCGCAATGCACTACAGACATCTACAACTTTGCCTTCACATTCGCCACGGCGTCGCCGTCAATGATCTCCCCGGCGACGACCTTGGTATTCACTCCCCTCTCCTTAACCCAGCGAGCGTGCGCGTCCGCCGTACGCTTCAGGCGCTCTTCCGTGAGCTGGAAGCTCTTGGGAAGCAGTCGCTCGTCCCACTGGCCCGTCTTGAGTGTATCTGCGTATCCGCGCGCTACCGCGAAGATACGGGACATGCCATGTCCGGCGAACTGGCGTCAGCTTCCCATCCTCCCAGCGCTCATCTTTGTCTAGCAGCTTAGCTAAACTCACCCCAGCAGCAAGACTGAGCCCGTCTGATCCCGGCACATCCCCCACCAGCGGCAGCCAGTCCTTGACGTGCGTGAGCACGCCGACCCATGTCCGCGTCAGGCCCTCGCCATATGCCTCCTCGCCCCATCCGACGAAGTTGTCGCGCATGAAACTCGCCAGATCCTTCGTCGCCTCAGGATCGATTGAGCGCTCGCTGTCGTCCACGTTCCCATAGATTGTCGACAGGGGCAGGCGGCCGTCTTTGACGAGTGGTGCAGCCCCGCCTCCGAGGACCATCTCGCCCGACGCGGTCGTGACGAGGTAATGCCCGTTCAGCATGTTATAGGTGTTCCGCAGGCCGCGTGGACCGGAGTAGGCGGCGGTGGGGGTGATTGTTGCGCACTGCCCGACGTACGGCTCGATGCTAGGGTCAGCTGTGGTCCACAGGGCAAAGCAGACGTACTGGTGGTGAAGGGGCGATGATTTGGGGAAGAAGTTGTGCGTGTGCGCGTTGGTACATAGGATCACGCGCTTGGCGCTGATCGGTCCTTTGGACGTGCGGAGCGTCCACAGCTCCCCGCTCTTAGTCGGGAACCCGTCGACCGGCGTCCATGAGTGGAAGCTGAAGTAAGAATGCGGTGACTCGAGCGCCTTGCGCATGAGAGCCGTCGCGAGCTTGTGGCTGTGGTCAGCGAAGCTTGTGACTCGGGACGTACGAGTGCACACTGCCTCCTGGCCGTACATGAACCGAAGTGACGCCCTTGAAATGCGACACCCGCTCCGCTTCTGCGGCGTCATCGATGAATCGCGTGTCGTCTCCGGACAAGCCCATCTTCTTCCGTTGGGCTAGCCATGCTGCGTACTGCTTCTTGCAGAATGCCGTGCGCTTCTTATCATGGTGTGCTAATGTCAGCATATGCTCGAAGGAGCTGTTCTGGGCTAACTCACTTTCCAGCAGCTCGCCGCGCCAGAAGTCCACATCGAGGCCCTCCTTCTTGACTACCTCAGTGACGATCTCGAGGTTATCGCGTTCATTCTGCATCACCCACGCCGCCTCAGAGGGATCGAGTCCCAGTCCAAGCGGATAATCTTGTTGCAGCTGGTGCCAGAGGGCATACGTCTTGGGTCCAACGCTGGCTTGAGCGAATGCTGGAAGTTGCTTGATGTCCTCCTTGCGATCAACTCACTGTCCGCCATTACGCCCACTCGCGCCGCTCGCCAGATCCTTCGCTTCTATGCACACCACTCGCTTCCCGTCTCCATATGCACCCTCGCGGGTGAGGAAGTACGACAGCGCCGCACCCATCATCCCCCCGCCGACGATAACGACATCAGCTTCGCTGGGGAGCTTATCGTCCTTCCCATGGCCGTACAGGCTGGACGGGCCGCGGTTCGTCGCCTGCCAGTGCGATACTGTGGAGCGCCATGGCTGTGGAAACTTGCTCATGGTGGTGGTTGGTGGTGCGCGAGCCAGATAAGCCGCTGGGCGCTTGTTTGAAGGAAGTAGTGACGTCGAAATCGTTGAGATACGGCAGAAGGGGATGATCGGATCGGCATCGGGCTTCCCCGACGACCACGACGTCTGCTAGCAACCAACCGCGGCACGTGTCCAGATCCATTCCGGAGCCTCCTATCTGTGCTCGGCCTCATGCCGCGGTCCAACCGTTGCCCACTAACTGCTAACGATTCATCGATGTCCCGTCCTCCGTAGCAGCGGCACTGCTCCACGAGGAGCGCGCTTGCGCAAAAGTGGGCAAAGCGAGTCGACGCTTCAGCGCGGCTAGCATCGGCGACCAACAGATTTGACCGAGAGTATTTCCGCCCAGTTCATCCGAATCACCTCTGACCCTCTGCAGTTCCTCTCGACTGGCAAGACCGTTGTGCTTGTTCCTAAATTTGGAGCTAGCGAATAGACCGAATGCCTTGCCGATACGCTATCAGCTCTTGCCAATCCGCTCCGGCCACAGCCCACCTCGAGTCACCTGCGTAAAGTTCGCGAGAAGGGTGGGGGAGAGGCGAAAGGAGACGAGATGAGTGGCGTCAGGCAAGAAGAGTGGGGGTCAGGCGACCGGAGTTTGGTCCGGAAGGATCGATACCAGAGTTTTGGTCTGCCTCGACCGTCCAAGGCCGATGCAGAGCGGTTCCCACAATCCTATCTGTTGTTCTGTCCTTTCTCTTCTTGACACTCACTCTACTGTCTATCCTGGCAGCAACATCAAGCATCAATGGGCCTGTTCAGTAGACGAAAGGAGGACGCGCTCGCCGAGGAGGTGAGCGGCGACGCCAACCCCCCGACACTCGATCCGCAGGCCACTCGTGTTGTCAAGAAGACGGCCGAGGAGAAGCGGTTCCTCCTCAAGCTCGACATCTTCCTGTTGACCTACGGATGCATCTCGTAAGCTATTTGAACTACCGCTGTGGGATCGTAGCTGACCGTCCAAGCCAAGTGATCAAGTGAGCCGCGCCAAGCCAGGAATTGCTCTTGGCGGCTAACAATAGGTATCTCGATCAGACCAACATCACCAATGCCTACGTATCGGGCATGAGCGATGACCTCAACTTCCACGGCAACGAGCTCAACTACTTCACAACTTGGTTCAACGTCGGTTGTGAGTGCGCGCGGCATTGCCCTCCTTTCCGATGCACAGCGGACGAACTAACATTCAGACTGCATTTTCCTCATTCCGTCCCAGATTTTTATCACCCACTTCCGGCCGTCATGGTGGCTTCCCGGACTCGAGTTCTTGTGGGGCATCTTCACAGGCCTCATTGCCCTGTGCAAGACCGCTCCGCCTATTTACGGTCTCCGCGCGCTTATCGGCCTCGCTGAGTCCTCGGCCTATCCCGGTACTGTCACTATGCTGAGTGAGTCTGCGGTTCTGCTTAGGAGTGGAAGGTGGACCTAACTTTCTCGGTGCATCATGATCAATCCAGCTGACTAGCAGTGGCGTGGTACACCCCCTTGGAGATGGCCAAGCGTATTGGGTGAGTTAGACGACCGCCCACTACTGAAGTCATCGAGCGTCGTGCTCGTCGACGGGCGGGGCTTTTGCCAACCCGCACCAACCCGCACCTAACAGACCCCATGCTTTTACGTGCACAGCTGACACCAGCTTCTACCACTCTTGCCAGGCTGTCGGCTCCATGCTCTCTGGTGCCCTTCAGACGGCTATCCACAACAGCATGGAGAACGCGCACGGCATCCGCGGCTGGCAATGGACCTTCATCATCAACTGCATCATGACCGTCTGCCTGGCCATGCTCGGACCCTTCTTCATCCCCGACTTCCCGGACAAACCCAACCGCCTGGCCTTCTGGCTCAACAAGCGCGACTACGAGATCGCCCAGATGCGTCTGAGCCGCTTCCGCCGCGTCGACGTCAAGCCCATCAACTTCGCCACATTCAAGCGCACTTTCACGAACCCCGTGACGTACCTCATGATCTACATTTACGTCGGCATGCTCATCGCCGTCTCGGGCATCAACTACTTCCAGCTCTGGCTTAAGAGTCTCCTCAACCCCGACGGAACGAGGATGTGGGGCATTACCGAGTACAACGCCATCCCGATGGGTGGGTCGGCGATGCAGATTGTCGGTGTCTGGATCGCCGCGTACTGCTCGGACGTGTTCCGCACTCGTTGGGCCGTCCTCCTCGCAATTTGCATAATGGGCATCCCGTCCTGTGTCATCATGACAGTCTGGAATGTGCCCAACTCGGCGAAGTACTATGCGTACTTCATCCTCTACATGCTCCAGTCGCACGGCCCGCCCCTCTGGGCGTGGCTGTCGGACATGTGCCCGACCGACGCTGAGCAGCGTGCCCTCACCCTTGGTATCTGTATCACTGGATACTACGCGATCAACGCGTGGTCCAACGTTCTCATCTTCCCCACCAAGCAGGCGCCGCACTACAAGTTTGGCTGGCCCGTCTGCCTTGCCCTCTGGATTACGTGCGGTATGGTCATCGTCTTGCTGCGCATGTACGATGTCAGGGTTATCCGGTAAGTAACACATTGTCGAGAGTCGCTGACAACTTTCCAGACCTCGCAACTTCCGTCTCCAGGAGGAGGCGATGGCTGCCGAACAGGCCGCCCGTGAGCAGGAGGACCAGAACAAGGTCAAGGGTAACGACGAGTTGGAGAACGTCCCCACTCGTGACCGTCCTCTTATCTGAGTGGAACGCAAGGCGGAGGGGAGAACACGGTGGTGAAAGGGTGTCACCAATCTATGGAACAACGACGGTTTGTTCTTTGGTGTGGCAATGTTATCTATCTTAATGAAATCCAGGTTGAGGGCCGAATGGACGTGCAAGTGGGGGAATCTTGTCTGCTAATCAATTTGGTAATGGAAGTATTGGAATGCGCTTACTGTGGCGATGCTTAATAAGGTTTCTGTCATGTGCCTCGGCATCGCAAACGCAACATTGCTCCGTCGTCGTTGCAGGCTACGAGCCTATCTACACATGGCTGGTGTACCGCACTTGACGTCCCCTTGGAAGCAGTACTCAGACTCAAACCAAGCAAAGCATAGTGATTCTATTGTACTGGATCAGACCCAGCCATTGCCATTCCGCCATTGATCACTGCCGATTTCATAATGCGCTCTCTAAACCTATAACTGCTTCCTTCGCTTCCTTCGCTACTGTTGTCTAGCTCTTCTATCTCGGGACTAGTGAGGCATCAGCCCTCTCCTAGTCTGCTTCGGCACCTCTCGCCCCGGCACACACACCCTCGGAGCATTCAAGACGCCAATCGGCTCGAGAACATACTCCTCCGACCACCAGTCGTAGTCTGAGCGCCACGAGTCGGCCCCCAACCAGTTGGTCTTGCCGGGCACGAGGTGGACCTGCCCAAACGCGTTATGCCGATCTCCATACACTGTGACGTCAATATCGTGCTCGCCAGCAGGTAGGACGCCGAGGGCGCAGGTGCGCGGCTCGTGGATCAGGAGGCCGCCAGGGGGCCTCTTCCCGTTGACGGTGAGGGCGACGACGGGGCCAGCGTAATGTGCGACCTTCAGCGCGAGTGGTGTAGTGCCGTCCGACGTGAATGTGCAGTGATACGTCACGTTGCCTGTGTAGAAAGGCAAGCCTTGGCGCGTGATGTCGCCCCACACCAGTGGGCTGGAGGAGACAATCCGCGCCGTGCGCCCGCGGACGTCGACGCCAAAATCGCCCAGGACGTAGACACGCTCGAGGTTCGTCAGTGGGCCATACGCATACTCCAACTCCAGGGTATGAGAGCCCGCAGAGATCGCTGGGAGGGCGACGGTCCGGATGTCGCGGTCGACATACCACCCGTCCGCATGAGACGGGACGTCCTTCCCATCCAGCGCGATGCGCACGCCGTCTGGAGCCTCGATTGCGAGCTTAGCCGGAGTGGCGATCTCAGAGGAGAACGAGAACTTCAAGCGGAGAGTGCCGGCGGCTGCGCGCCCCTCCTGGGAGATAGTGTACGGTTGGCGGAACTTGGCGCCCTTCTTGAAGAACCCGAGGCGCTCACGCATGAGTTGGTCGATGCGGAGCACCTCCTCTGCAGGTGTCCATTCCTCGTCGTTCCACTGGTACTGCGCATAGTCGAGGAGGAGGGCGTTCGGTTCGGACAGCGTGGTAGAGTTGAGAACGACATCGCGATCCTGGCGGAACTCCTTTCGCAAGACGACCTGAGAGCGAGGTCCATCGCTAGTAATGTCACCCTGACTCAAGCGGAAGACTGCAGACTCGCAGCCGTCAAAGTAGTACTGGAAACGTGTCGTTCCCTTCACCACCTCGGTATCAAGGTGCCAGCTCGTTCCGCTAAGCGTATCCAGGACCTGATGTCAATCGCCAATCCTGTAGACGTTCTCTACTCACCTCGACAGCCCATTCACCCCGCAGAGAGATATCGACAGGGCAGGCTTCCTTCCTATCGGTGTTGCACACAAATAGCCAGCGATCCTCGCCCTCCTCGCGGAGCTGGTACATGAGCGAATCGGCTCGGTACCCCTTGGTGCGGTACAGTGTCGATTCACTGACGGTCATATCGACATCGCGCCTGGAATGGAGTGCATCCAGCACCTGGGCTTTGGACCACGGGATCTTCCGTCCAGGAAGCTCGACAGTTGCGTCCTCCGCATCGATAAGCGTAGGCGTGGTGCCCGCCCAAATGACCTCCCCTCCCTTCTCCGCAAAACGCTGGAGCCGTTCCAGTGTTGATCGCCGAATGGTGCGAAGATTCGGCACGACGACTGCCTCGTATGTGCACTCGCCAACGGGCAGAGTGTCCGATACGATGTCATCAACGTCAGTTAGGCGGGGAAAGAGCGACTCGGAGATGAAGTCGAAGTCGAGGTGGCCGAGGAGGAGCCACGAGGTGAGATCGGCGAACGCCTTGTCCCTGTACTCGAGCTCCTCGAAGTTGCCGTCCTTGGGTCCAAAGCAGAGCCAATAGCTCTCCACTGGATGAATGACGGCCACGCGCGTAACAGCCTTTCCGCGAGTCAACACGCTGTTAACGCGCGCAAAGTGGTCCTCGACGTGCGCGTACTCCTTCCACCACGGGCTCTGGTATCCGATACAAGCAGGGTAGTCACGCTTGGCCTCGCCGGCCATGGTCGACCAGAAGAGATGTGGCACACGTAGCGTGACTCCAAGCGCCGCCTGCCAGTCACCCTGTCCCTTGTGTCCCTCGAAGGTCCAGCGCCACCCGGTGACGCCGTACAGCTCGGACATGACACCTCGGCGCCCATACTGCCGCGCGACGGACGCCGCCTGCTTGGCGGTGTTGTATTCGCGCGAATCGCATAGCATGTCGATGCCGGGTACGTCCATGTCCGCATAGCACCGCATGATGTCGCCCGTCTGGGCTGTTTGGGTCGCGAGGCGCGGCTCGCCGTTCATGTGGCCGGTGCAGAAGATATTGTTGACCTTGCACCAGCGTGCAAGCTCGCCGATGTAGTTGGACGCGAAGAGGCTGCCGACATGGTCGATGAAGCGGTAGCGCGCGAGCTGGCTGCCGTCGGCGCGGTCGTAGATAATGGATGGGATGAGGTCGGCGAGGGCGCCGAGGTCGGGGTTGGCGGAGGCGAAGGATTGCTCGATGCCAAGCGTCCATGGAAGGAAGACGTCCTGCTTCCCACCGGACGTATCCAGAGTCGAGATGGGAGAGTACTGTGGCTCGTCGGTGAACATGGACGGCACAGTGCCTCCGAAGTCCTCCCCGACGTGGTCCTTGTACACCTCATGAGTGAGATCGATGAAGCGCTTCGTCATGTCGGCAGATAGGAGGTCGGGATATGTCTGGTCGCCAAAAAAGCCTGAATCAGGTAGAGGCTCGGCATACGCATACCACTTTGCCTCTCCAGCCTCGATCTTGTCCTCGAACGCAATGCGGCGGGCGGAGATGAGCTTGCCAGCCGCGTCGAGCTTGATAGCATATGTGCCAAGCAGGGTTCCGAGCTCGCTGCGGACCGGAGCGGCGTTCGCAATGGGAAAAGTCCTACACTCAGCTACCAGTATGCGATAGGACTCACGGCTTGGTATAACCGATCTCCTCGCCGTACGCCCACGGCGTCCACAGGAGATGCAGTCCCTTGAGCTCCGGATGTCCCTCGAGCACCTTGCCGCCCGCAAACCCACTTGGCCACCGGTCCTCGTCGTAAAGGTACGCAAGCAGCCCCGTCTCCTTCGCGCGCTCGACGCACGCACGCACAATCGCCATAAACTCGTCACCCATGTACGGGATATCGAGCCCGACACGCGTGTGCATGTGGAACCCGCCCATACCCATCTCCTTGAACATGTCGACCTGCGCCACCGTCTTCTTCAGGTCCTGCTTCGTGACCCATCCCCAGAACGGTGCGCCGCGATACTCGGAGGGCGGGTGGGCGAACACATCGCGCGAGAAGGGCTGCGACGAGGTCGGGTAGGTCAGCGGGTTGGGCTGCTGCGTCTTCGTCATGGCGGCAGCGAGGGGCGTGTGGGCATCGACACAGTCGATTGGCGAATGTGTAGTTGAGAGGTAGAGATGGCTCTCGACTTGTAGAGCATGGTGCAGCGGACAGATGTCAGACCGAAATGCGCTGCGAGAGTGATGTCAATTGACTGGAAATGGACCGGGAATGTGGCCGGCGCCGACTGGCCGATCGGTGGAGACCGATTATCGTCATGTTTGTATCTGGGTCGGCGATTTCTCTCCGACAAACCGTCCACTTCACATGCGGACCTGCACGGTTGACGCTTAACGTCTCGCTATTCTCGATTGACGCGAGCTCTGGAAGGTGGGCAGTGAAGCGCGCAGCCATCCGGCGCCGGAGGCCGGAGGGTACCTTGGGAAGTCCTCAGACGCGAGTCGCCGGCACATAGACATTCGGGCACGAACCTCCGATGATCAACGTTTGTGGGCCGGAAACACATCGCCGACCGTGCAGTTCAACACCGAGAACATTTCTTACCCCTCAGTTCGCAGACAATCCTGTGGACCCCTGAAAAGCCCATGGGGCCGCCGAGCTTCTTCCCCACTTTGATCAACGCCCTCTAGTTCCATTCCTTGAAAGATGACGAGAGATCAGGATGTGGTCACTACCACTGTATCGACCCTTCCGGTCGACAACAAGCCCACCACCAACGATGTGGAGTACATCGAGGAGAAGGGGACGCCTTGTATGATGACCAGGTGGTGATGAAGTCGCCCTTTGAGGACCTCGGGTTCTGGGACACGATGGTCCGATTCCGCAAGGCGACCTTCATGGCGCTCGTGGCCGCCTTCTCGGCCGCAGCAGAGTACGTCAGCTGTGCGAGACTTAAACTGATGGGAAGTGGATATCAGATCGGTATGACGGGCAATATCATCGCATCCAAGGGCTTCATCCAGCAGTACGGCGCCGACTACAACGCCAAGGGCGACCTCATCCTCAAGGCAGGCACAGTCAGCGCGTGGGGTGGCGTACAGAGCGCCGGCCAGGGATTCGGCATGATCACCATGCACTTGTGCGTCCCCTCCCTCCATCGCAGCTGACATCAGCATCGCAGATCGGTTCGGCCGTAAGATCTCGTTCTACACGCTCTGGGTCGCGTTGCTCGTCGGTATTGCGTGCGAGTCGTTTGGCCGCACTTGGCAGACATGGCTCGTGGCCAAGCTGTTCTCGGGCTATGCCGTCGGCAGTGTGCAGTTCCTCACGGGCTCGTACGTGACGGAGATCTCACCGGCACGCATCCGTGGTTTCCTCCTCATCTTCTACTCGATCTGGTACTCCATTGGGCAGCTATTCGCGACCGTTGGACTCAAGGTGCTTAGCAACACCGACCCGTACAACTACCTTGATCTCATCTACTCCGAGTGGGCGATGGCTGTGAGTTTTGCATCCTGAGCATGAGCGCAGCTGACGCATTCACAGGGAATCATGATCGCCATTTACCTGTATATCCCCGAGTCGCCTTACTGGTACGCTACCCATGGGCACCACGAGAAAGGGCGGGCGGTGATTCAGCGCCTGAACGGTGGCGTTGAAGGGTACGATGTCGATTTCCACTACGCTCTCGTGAGGCGCACCGTCGAGCTTGAGCAGCTCCACGCCAAGGAGCTGCATGGCGAGAAGAAACCGTTCTGGAAGGATGTTTGGGACACTCGCGAGATCTTCTACGGCGTCAATGGTTTCCGTACCCTTGTGGCCTTCATGCCAGCGGCCGTCCAGCAGCTGACCGGTCTCGCTGTGGTGAGTCATTCAAAGGATGCTATGAGAAGCAATGCTCACCATTCAGCTCTCAAACTACTCGAGTTACTTCGCCCAGCTGGCCAACTTTGCAGACCCTTTCATGTTCACTGTGCTGCTCGCCCTCGTGGCTATCATCATCACCATCCTCGCCGCCGTGGCTACGGACTTTATCGGCCGTCGCGTGCTGTTCATCGGCGCAACACTTGTGATCTGGTGCTGCCTGATGATCATCGGCGGCATCGGCCTCATCAAGAACCGCTCCCACGGCATCAACCAATTGACAGTGAGTCATCCTGCCGAAATATGCTGCTTACACCCAGGTCTTCTTCTCGCTTGTGTGGCGTATGGGATCCACCATCCTCGGTGACCTCGGATGGACCTACTGTACGTCGCCGAGACGGGTAGCATGCGCCTGCGCGCCAAGACAGCCGGCTTCTCGGCTGCCGGTGGCGTATGCTTCGGCCTCATCTTTTCGACGACGGTGCCGTACATGATCAACGAGAAGTACGCCAACTGGGGCCTCAAGACCTGTTTCTTCGTAAGCTTCCACCGCCGGTCGTTGCTGACTAGTGCAGTTCGCGGGAGTTTCAGCACCATTCTGCATCGGCTCGCTCTTCATCATGCCCGACACATCGCGTCGCACGGCCGCTGAGCTGGACGAGCTCTTCGAGAAGAAGATCAAGCCGTGGCGGTAAGTTTCGATCGGAACGGATCCTGTCACAAGAAATACGGCTGACGTTAGCTTCCGCTCGTATGTCACAGATGCGCAGAAGGCGCTCGAGGCCGAGCGTGAGCGTGCTGGAACGAGCGATGCTGCGGCCGTCGCCGCTGCTGCCAAGACGACATGAGACCAAACGTAGGGTAAATACATCGGACGACAACCGGAAGCTGAAGGTATTATTGAAGGGCGGGATGAGTTTGGTACGTCACAGAGGCTTGACGAGGTAACGAAGTATGAGATGCAACTGTAACAGGGCTGCGTGCGGGGCTTCTGACCGAGCTTCAGTGGTTTCATGTTGACTCACTCGCACTCGCTGTCACTGGAACCAACCGGGCGTGAGCTAACGAGCTCGCTAGTGAACGGCAACTGCTCGATGATGATCTTGGCCGGATTTCGGAGACGTCGCCGCAAGTCTACGCTAATGTTTCCAATGCGTTTCCAATTGTCGATTTAGCTTCGACGCTAAACATTAAATACGACAAATGCTCTGCCGTCCGAACGGGAATAATGCTCGCGCGAACGGGAATCTCGTCAAGATGACGCTAATGTTCTTCACGGCGGGAACGAGAAACGGGAACTTGGAGGATGTTCCGCGTGGAGCACCTCGCGGAGCACCTCGGGCAATTCGCCGCGATCACTACTCGGCCATTGTTTGGTTCCACTACCCTAATCATGATGCGCTTGCATAAGATGACCGAGTTGCAACCACCCATGCTCCCCTATCAGTGCTTATCTGAATAATGGCGTCTATCACCATCATCTTCGGCGTGGCCGCTGCGCTGGCGAGCACGCAGGCTGCACCCGTCACCGGTACATACACGGTCACGGCCGGTGCCCTCGGCACATGGACTACTCCAGACGACACACCTGGCAACTCGTATATCGACAAGGATGGATCATACTACTTCCAGCAAGCGCACGCACTTTATGGAGCTTCCGACCCTCGTCAATGGAATTTCTTCGCTGGCACCAACATGGACGACGCGAAGAAGTCGCCCCTGTCTTCGGCGGTCAACCCTTCCAATCCCCTCGACTCGAACGGCGACACCACTTGGCGGTGTAACAACAGCCCCACCGGCAAGAAGTCGACGTATGCTCCGGGAAGTAAGACGTATTCGCAGGCCAACTACTGTGACTTGACCGGTGAGCATCAAGCATATAATGAGTGTAGTAAAGCATACTAACACCAAGGTATGTGGCTCGATCCCGATACTGGAGACTGGTACGGCCTCGTCCACAACGAGTTCACTCCCCAGCCCTTCGCCGACGGCCTCCACTACGATGCCATCGACTATGCTGTGTCCAAGGACCAGGGTAAGACATGGTCTATCCTGGCCCAAGTCATCACCTCGCAATTCAGCACCCTGCGCAACGACACTGCTGCATTCCCCCAGAAGACGTACCATTATGGAGACGGCGACCCGCGCCTCCTCGCCGACCCTGCTAGCGGCTACTTCTACGTCTGGTACGGCTCCCGTATCGTCAACAAGGGCGAAAGCTGGGTTACCTTCCACGAGCACGTTGCCCGCGCCCCCATCTCGGGTAAGATGGCTCCTGGCACTTGGCAGAAGTGGTACAATGGCGCCTGGTCTGAGCCCGGTCTGGGCGGAAAAGAGTCCAACCTCGTCCCGTCAAGTCTTCGACGGACACCGGCTACACCCTCCCGACAAGGAGTACAAGCCCAGCTCGCCTGAAACGGCCGCGGAGCAGGTCGCCAACGGCTCATGCCCCCTACGTCCCCGTTGTTCGTCATGGACGTCTCGTACAACGCCTACCTCGGGCTGTACATTGGCGAGCCCCAGGCCGTTGACCAGAGCGGCAGTGCACCCCAGGAGATCTATGCCACCGACGACCTGACCACGCAGAAGTGGACTCTGATCGGCAACACCGGCGCGTACAAGACCGCCTCGTGGTACCGCTGGTTCCTCGACTCGGCGACCAAGGCCCACTCGGCCATCATCGGCAAGGACTTCCGCGGCTACTGCTCCTTCGGATGCTCTGGTGGCAAGTCGTCCGAGTACGTCAACCTCGCCATCACCGGCCCCACCTTCAACGCCATCGACACGGCTAAAGCCTACAACATCAGTGGCAGCGGCAACACCCTCGGCAAGTGGAGCTTCGAGGCGACTGGCGACGGTGCCTACTTCATCAAGTCGGGCACCCAGTTCCTCGGGGTCGACTCGAGCAAGACATCCACTCGCGCCTGGGGCACAAAGATCCTTATTGGGAGCGACAAGAGCGTCGGCCGCCAGTGGTGGATCGTGCCGCTTCGGTCGTCTAGCGACAACGCCAAGACGGGCAAGCACCGCCTCATTAACCGGTACTCGGGGCTCGCTTTTGCGATCCGCGGTGGTGTGGCCGAGACGGTGCCGGTTCGCACTTGGGACGACAAGTCGGGCTCTCCTGTTGGCGGCGGTCGCAAGGCCTCTGAGCAGGAGATTTCTCTCGTCCCCCAGTGAGGCACGGCAATGTAGACACAACAGAATAAGCAGAAGCAGAAAAGACGAAGTATGAGAGTTAGACGAACATGTGATGAACTTGTATGAAGGAAGCACGAGCCGACCGCATCCCTATTCGGTACGACGATGCTGCATCTCATTAACAGCCTTGTTGTATTTCTGATCGCTATCGACACTACTACTAGATACTGTAGGTCCGAGGTGAAATACAGTGACCTCAGTGGGTCAATTAATGGCTTCGCTTGAGCCAATCCTATTGCCTTGAATCTCTTCTTCCATTTTCATTTGGGAGGTGATCCCCTCTTTGCTTCGGTAATAAGAGAGACACTTTCAAGGAGTGTTCAAATGTCGAGCTCAAATGAGCGGCGCGCCTCCCGCGCCCCTATCATTGAACCCGCGGACAGGCTCATGGTGTCCAGTGACTCCAGGCCCGGTGCCGGTGCCGACACCAGGCCCAACACCCTCCTCGACATCACGCCCGACACCAGTCCCATAACCGTGGCCGGTACCTTCGCCGGTCCCGGCGTCGCGTCCGAAACCCTTGTCCTTCTCCGTGTACGTGCCCGAGTGCCGGGTCGCGTCGGTCGCATGGGACACTCTGCCCTCGACGTCTGAGTGGCGGTACTTCTCGCCGTCGTGGCCCATGCCATCGTGCTCTCCGCCTTCGAGGCCGGCGGCGGCGGCGGCCTTGTCGAGGCCGACTTCCTGGGCGGCGAGCTCGCGGCGCCTGATGTCCTCCGCGCCCGAGGTGTCGCCCTGCTGTCAGCTGGGAAGGAGAGCTGGAACTTACGAAGATCTTGTCGACCTGCTCGAGCGACAAGCCCTTGAGCTGCGTGTCAGCCAGGATATCAGCCAGTTACAAACCTCTGGGAGAAGGAAAATCGCCCACAGGGCGGCGACCATGCAGAAGCACATGAAGACGATGTACGTCTTCCACCCGATCTGTACTCGTCAGCCACTACCGTAGACTTCTCACCCACGTTGCTGATCATGACTGGCGTCACTTCCGCCACGGTGAAGTTCATGATCCAGTTCGTGGCGCTGGAAATACTCATTCCGCGTGAGCGGTATTGCAGCGGCCAAACCTCAGCCGACACGATCCACGCCAGCGGGCCCCACGTAATGGCAAAGTTGACGATGAACCAGTACACCATGAAGATGGCGCCGTTGCCGGCGCTCTTGTACGAGCCGAAGCGGTCGCCGTAGACCGCGATAATGGCTGCAATGGCTGCGTGGCTGATGGCCATATTCGACGCGCCCCAGATCATGCCGGGGCGCCGACCGACGAGGTCGACGTACATCACCGCCGGGATCGTGAAGACGAAGTTGACGATGCCGACGACGCCGGTCGCGAGGAGGGAGGACGTGTTGCCCGTCATGCCGAGCTGCTGGAAGATCGTGGGCGCATAGTAGATTACGGCTGAGATTAGAGCTGAGCTGGTTGGAGGGACTCACCGTTGATACCGGTCCATTGCTGGAGAGCCTGGGCGCCCGCTCCGATGAGGAGACGGTGCAGGAGCGGCTTGGTGGTCAGGATCCTGCGGTACTCCTTCCACGACGTGCGCCATGTCATCGTCGCCACGCCGTAGCGCTCCTCAGCCCCGCGCTTCTCTGCCAGGCGCTGCCGTAAGAGATTGTTCGCGTAAGTGTGTGGACTTACCTCAGCCTGGAGGCTCTTGAACTCGAAGTCGATGAGCGGGTTGTCGGCCTGGCCGTTGCGGAGGTAGCACAGAGTGTCGAGGCACTCCCTCTCGCGCCCCTTGAGCATAAGCCAACGAGGTGAGAACGGAAGGAAGCAGGCGCCGATGCATAGGATGATGGCTGGCACTAGCTGTAGGCCGAGAGGAATGCGCCAGGCAGCCGTCGACTGGCCAGTCTGCGTGACGGGGTCGTAATCAGTTCCGCCGATCTGCCGTCAGCGACCAATGCCAGTCGTTAAGTGGGGTTAGTGGATGAGCAAACCACGTACATAGTTCGTGCCATAAGCTGTGAAAGAGTCAGCACTGTGCAGCGGGACACGATGCCAGATAACTGAGGCTTCGACTCACCGATCCAGTACGATACCAGAATACCGAAGGTGATAGCCAGCTGCTGCAGTGCGACGAGCGCGCCGCGAATACCCGGCGACGCAACCTCGGCGTTCCACATCGGCACGAGCATGGACAGCGCACCGACGCCCATACCCGCGAACCAGCGGCCGGCGTAGATGCAGGCAACGTCGCGGTTGGCGGCGACCTGGATGATCGTGCCCATGATGAAGACGACGCACCAGCCCGAGATCGAGTACTGCGTGTCAGGCGGAGTCAGAAGGGTGGGGGCAAGAAACGGACCTTGCGCGAGTACCTATCCGCAAGGGGTCCGGCCATGAGCGCACCGACGAAGGCGCCGAGCTCGAGGATGGCCGTGAGCATGCCCTTCTTGGGCGCCGAGTTGTTGATGTTGAGCTAATGTCAGCGGGTGAGTTGGTCCTTGCCACGTACGGTCGACTCGTAGCGGTAGTAGAATTCACGCATGACCTGGACCTGGCCTGTCGATTAGCTATTATCTTGCACAACCTCGCTAGGAGACCGACGTACCAAACACGCCCTGGTTGTAGCCGTAAAGCAGGCCGCCGAGACTCGCAAACAGCGCGACAAGGAACGTGCGCCGGTTGGCGAACAGGCCGCGCCACCCGCTCTCGTGGGTGTTGGCATGGAAGATCGTCGGGTCGCCAATACTCGCGCGCCGCACCGCCGCCGACGCGCGGCGCGTCGCCGGGTCGGTGTTCGACCCCCGGCGGCCGGTCAGCGTCGCGTCCGTGTCTGTGTGCGCCGACGCGCGGCGCGACGACCGGCGGGGGCGGGGGGCGCCGAGACCCCACTGCGGGCCGTGGCGGTGGTACATCGGGTCGTCGGACTCGTGGTTCGCGTCCGTCGCGATGGCCTCGGCCGTCGCGGGCGACAGGTGTGTGCCGCGCCCCCCGGGGCCGCCGGCGGCGAAGGTCGTGTGACGGTCGGTGCCCGCACCTGAGCCAGTGCCAGTGCCAGTACCAGTGCCGATACTGTCCCGGCCGATTCCGGTGCCCGTGTACGTGCCGGCCCCAGTACCCAGCGCGGGGCCGGTGCCAGTCGCCGACTGGTGCGGAGCAGTCGCACCTACGCCCGTGCCGTGATAAGTGCCCGTGCCGGTGTCGCCGGCGGTACGCTCGGTCTCGCGGTCGTGGAACGGATCAGTCCCCGCAACGTCGTTGAGGGAGGCCATTGTGCTAAGTACGGCTTATGAGATGCTAGTGTTCACTTGGAGCTGATGGAGGAGGAAGTGGTCAGTGAGGAGGTGAGCGTGAGCTTTCTGCAGCTGGGCTCGTCAGGTCGGGTGGCGAGCTCGGGGGACGACTTATATTGCCCTAGAGACAAGGGCAGGTCGCGGCGCGTGTCCCACCGCTGATTACTGGTGTGCTGGCATTGTCCAGCCCGCGGCGGGGAACTCCATACCTCCACAAGGCAGGGTGACGCCACCCCCTCGGTTCCTTCGCCGCGATCTCACGACTGCGGCCATTGTGGGATGGTTGACGCTCAGAGGTTCTCGGACAGCGAGCAACCCCTCGGCCCTCCAGCGGTATTCTGGAGTTGATATTGCGTCAGAAGTGAGCCCGAAATATAAATCGACGTTGGTGGCATAAATAAACTACCATTCGCAACTTTGTTGGTGTTCGAGAGAAGACATCGGCGTCAGGCCACAGGCATAAGGCACCCGTAGCTGAGCGTTGGAGGCATGCCGGAGCTACCCCAAGCTCAGACACTCCAGCTGCCCACCCCCACCAGCCTCGGCCAGTGGGACAGTATACAGTCCTTGGTCAACGGTGGAGACTCGAGGCTGACGCCGACGCGGAGTGACGTATACATGGAATGTCAGCGGGCGGCAGGCCATAGGCATGACACGTGAACATCAGGCTCACGGGCCGGAGGTCCAGTCTCGCAGTTGCGGAGTGTCCATACACAGTTGGAGCTTCGAGAAGTGTGCGAGGTATCCTGAGCTGATCTAATCTGCAACCCGGCGAGTTCTGGGAGTGGAGCTAGGATGGGTCACGAGAACGATTGCGGCCGTCAGGTGCCGCCGAGCGGAGACTGAGCGGACCGATATGGAGCAGACAGAAATAGGACTGGCATAGGCACGAGCATATGGGCGAACGAGTGCTCGCACGACTGCCTCGAACAATCCAGGTCCACGAGACCATGGACGGAACCCGAGTGATCTTTGGTGCGCTTTGTTACCGTGCTTGAACGTGCTTGGAATCTTTTGGTTGTTTGTCTTGCTACTGCCCGCGATTCGAACGTCGACCTCAATGTCTTGCAAGTGGTACGGATGTGTTGCAAGTTGGTCTTGATGCGACGAATGCTCCAGAGGGGCCTTCTCTGGGCCGATGGAATGCATGATCGGGTAATAAACCGGCGAACACGGCTAATTTCGCGGGGTCACCACAATGTTTCACCGATATCACAGAATACTACATCAAGGTGTTCGAAGTCAGTCAGCTACTGCACACACGGATCGCCGGAATGTGCGGTTTATGGTAGCATTTGGCGAGACCCCCTGCCGGCTTCATCTTGGGGAGACGAAGGGATCCCAAGTCGTTCAGTGACCAGGCCTTCTCATAGGACCAGAACGCGACTTCAACGCGCCGACGCCCGGGTTCATGCCCTCTTCCTTCATAAGGCAACGCCACAACTGCTTCTCAACACATTATGAGCCTTCGCTCATACGCCTTCTAACACTGTTGGTGAAACGGTATCATGCGTCGTTGCCATCGACGCGGCAGGGGTTCGACTCCCTTACAGTGTATCCTTTTTATTCTGACTTCGGCCAGACTTCGAGTGGCGCGGTACCCCGTCCCTGTTCGGAGGCGGAGAGGTTAGTGGGGGAAGTGAATCGACGTGCGCGGAGACCGATACGAATCGGGACATGTGGTTTCGGGGCGGGAGGTTGGAGCAGACGGACCGGAGACAAGTGTGCCACTGGTTCTTGCCCCCCGAGACGCGCTCACGCGTGCATGATGTATGTCTATCCTATAGGCACACCTCTGTCAAGTCTACGCCTGGCCATATGCCATCTGGAGCTGCGTAGGTGGCACAGTGTCCGCTGTCAAGCCGACGCCTACCTCCGGCTCCCGCCGCCGTACACAGGCCCATGCCGCCCCCACCTCGGCCCCTCGTCCTCCTCTTCTTCTCCCTCACTTCGATCACTCCGGTCGCTCTTCTCGCTCTCCTCCTCACTCTCCTCCGTCTCAATCTCGCTCTCGTCCTCCGAGTCAATATCCTCCCGCCCATCGCCGCCATCATCGTCCACCTCCGGATCCCCGCAGACCAGGCGGGGGAGCGACGCCAGGCTCCAGCCAGCGAGCACGCCGTCCTCGGACCCGGTGTACAGCGCCTCGTCCCGCGCGGCATGGTGCATTGCGCGCACGGCAGATTTGTGCCCGCGCGGACCGGGGCCCGTGACAAGGAAGGCGGAGGGGACGAGAGCGTCTTTCGCAGTGTGTTGGAGGACGATGTTACCGCTGATGTCAGCCTAGAAACCCGTGGTTAGACATACTCCTCGGAACTCATGCCGACCATTGGCATGCCAGCCTTGTTGACGCCTAGGCTGGGGGAGACGCCGATGAGACTGTGCGTCCGCAGCATTTCTGCGTATGGCCGCTCCTCCATCGCGGGATGGACAATGTTCGGGCCCATGGCTGGCGTCTTGATCGTCTTCCCAATGTGCTCCTTCGGCATTTCAGAGTAGTCTGTGCACTGCAGTCAGAGTCAGCCTCAGCCCCTTTCACTCTCTCTCCTCCGACCAACGTCGTCCCTGTACGCACCTGAAGGTCACCCTCCTCATTCGGCCCAACGCCCCAAGTCGCCACAGCATCCTCAGCCCGCGCCCACACTCGTAGGCCTCCTTTCCACGCATACGCTCCCGCATCGTCGATCGGGACACCCCAGCCGGCTGCCCCCTGTATGGCTGCCTCCTCGTCGTCCTCTCGCAGATCCGAGAGCGCGAGACAGCCGTCCGCGCTCGCGCTCAGCAGGAGCTGCGGGGGCAGGTGCCGTTGACCGGCCGCCCACGTCGCGGTCGGCGGGGGGAGGGAGAGGTGGGTGATCGCGTCGGTGTGCGTTGACGAGTGAACATATGCCGGCTCGGCAATGTTGCGCGTGTCCCTGCAGTTAGCCACAGTAGATATCGTCTGCCAAGCGGAAGGCTCACCAGTAAATGATGTGCGCCTGGGAGCCGTCGAGGTCTGTGCCCCCGATCACGAGGTTGTCGAGGTCGTGGGTCGTCAGCGCCGTGAGAGGGAGTGCATGCTTGATGAACGCTGCAGTCAGCGCCAGTCCGTGGCCCGAGCCACTGTTAGCCCACAGACGTCGTACGCACCTTTGATTTCGGTGGCTGGGCGACGCGATCGCTCGTCCCACCCCACGACGAGCGCGTCCTCCCCCGCGCTCCAGATACTCCCCCGCTCGCACGTCACGGCCGTCACTGGCCGCGTGTGTGCTTCGAGCTTCTCGACAGCCTGCAGCGTCTGGTTGTCTGCTACGGTGAGAAAGGGTTCGCCATGGCGGAGCACGAGGTGGTTCGAGAGCGTCGTCGGCGTGATCCCAAGGATTTGTGGCTTGGGGGCAGGGAGGGGCGCGGCGAGAGTCGCGAACGCAACGGGCGGCTCGGCAGGCATCCTACGCCGAGTTTTGGTCGTTGAGAACGGTAGAGCGATAGTGCGATGGCAACTGATGGAAGCTGTTTCTGGTGGAGGTTGGATTTCGATGAAGGATGACGTCTAAATTTCCGCGGACCCCCTCCACTTTTCGTGTCCACCCACTCTCCCACTTGTTGACATGAGCATACGACAACCGAAGCCCAAGCAGATCCGGCTGCCGTTCAGCGTACCCAAGCCGAAGAAGGGCGCCGAGCCGCCCGCCCGCGTGTGTGGGATGTACGTTAGCCACCGCCTCCCTCTGAGTTGTCGACAATGCTGACACACAGTTGCCGCAAGGCCGATAGCCGGTATACCTGCCCGCGGTGTAATGTGCCGTACTGCTCTCTGGCGTGTTTCCGAGATCCAGTAAGTCAGCTCGACTGATGGGGACTAGCTGACGGCAGGAACATGCACAGTGCTCGGAGCCATTCTACAAGGACACGGTGATGGAGCAGATTGCCGCGGACCCGGGGGCGCAGATGGAGGAGAAGCGGCGGATGATGGACATGCTGCGGCGATTCGAGGAGGGTGCCGCTGAAGGCGAGGATACCCTCGCGGCTCTGGAGGCTGAGGAAGAGGACGAGGACGACGCGCTGGCCGCGGCGCTTGACGGCGTCGATCTCGGTATGTCATTTATGTGACTGCAGACGAAGCTGACAGCAGACAACATTGGCTCGAACGAGCTGCTCAAGCTCCTCCCTCAGGCGCACCGGGCCGCATTTCTCGCCGCGATCAAGGACCCAGAGTCGGCGGCCGCGCGCGAGCTCCTCCAGTCCGCGGTGGATGGTGGCGAGGGCGAGAGGGAGGACATGCCGCCACCACCGCAGGTCTTGCCATGGTGGGAGGCAGATGTGACGGACGAGGACGCCGGGCCATCCTACGCACCTCGCCCTCCAGATATCCCGCCCGACGTGCTCCATTCCATCCGTCCACCGCCTGGCGTCGGCCCTAAGCTGATCTACAATGTCGCTGCCTAGCGTACGTCTATTCCGTCCTGCTAAGCTGACTCCAGAATGGCATACATCCACACCCTCCTCTCCCTCCGCCTCCCGTCACTATCGCCTGACTATCTCAAGTCGCAAGCCGTCCCAGCCGCGGACGCACAGGCCGAGTTCACCACCCTCCTCCCCTTCCTGGCCGACAAGAGCACGCTGCGGTACGCGAACGTACGCGACGCATGGGGCGCGGTGTGGGAGGCAGCGGGTGAGGGTGACGTCTCGACACTCACGTTCCTGCTGGACAAGGTCGCTGCGCTCTTCCATCCCCCGATCACGACGGACCCACCAGCTGTGGCCGGTGTTCTGGCCGACGTGTGGCGGCTGTTCGCTGAGCCCAAGCCTGGCGCGTCGGTGCCACGCAAGATTGCGTTCTACGCCGCTGCTATGGGGCAGATGGGGCGCGCGGAATGGTTGGCAGTGGAGGGAGAGGTGCGAAGAGAGATGGAGCGGCTCAAGGCTGAGATGCCCGATGAGGAAGAGGAGGAGGCAGTGAGGGAGGCGGTGTTGTTGACACCGAGGACATAGGTTGGACGACAATGCAGCTGGGGCGAGCACTGAGCTTGGATGTAGTATATTTGTCATAGTCAGTCAGCATAGGAGGCTTTCGCCCCGCCTCTCGCCGCGCTTGGTAATGCAATAACGCACAGTGCGCAGCACGCAGCACGGAGACGAGCATGAGTAGTAAACAGCTGCATACCGCATCGGATCTAACCGACTCGAGTCCATGTGGGTAAGGATGTGTGTGGTCAAGTGGGTGCAGGGTCTTGGCAAGGTATCGAGCGCTGCCCGCGTCTACTTGCTCGTTAGGGTATCGGGTCCGACCAAGTCTGAGCGAGCATACCGCCGCCTGAGCGTCCCACTCTTGCCATCTGAGATGAGGGATTTCGGCGGATTTTGTGGGTAAGAATGGAGATTTTGCATTCCCCGGAGGACTAGTACGTGGCGGGATGAGAAGTCACCTGGTCTCTTGTCTGATAAGATGCTGACAGTATGCTGAGGAGCACGCGGTGCGAAGAAGCGCAGAGGCGACGTCTGTCGCGGCTGAAAGTGGTTGAGGATCGTCGGCGTAACTCGGGAGGATAGGGGTTATCTGATTATTCGGAGCCTCGGTTGCATCGACCCATCATGCAATTGTCCCGGGTATTGATCCCGCTAATCCCAACGCTTCGTGAGATTAGAAATGAGATTAGGACCAGTTGGAATATTCCTTAATGTACTGTCCTAATAGACTAATGGATACCGTCATCGGCCGCAATACCCACCCATTGCTCCAAAAAAAAAACCGGCGGTCGGGTGGACATTTTGCTTCCGTCGCGGCTTGACCTCGCCTCGACGCTGCACGCCTAAGAGCCAACTCGGCGAGGTAACGAGACGACGACGACCACCCCTCGCCTCACCCTCCTCTTCAGCTCTCCATCATCCCCATCCTCACTCACGCCACTCACGACCCCGCCGGCCCTCTTCAGGCCAGCTAAAAGCGAAAGACACCGGCCACAACCCCTACGCCGAGTCGCGCGCACAGAGTGAGTCACCACTGACACTCGTCTGCTCCTCGGCCGACGACGAAACACCCAAGGGAGAAGGTCGGACTTGTCGGCCTCGAGTCGGGAGATGTCTGGCCAGACAAAGTCTTTCAGTCGTACTCTGGATATTTACAGCGATCACGATTCGTCTGAGAGGCGACGAGACTTTTGCACTCCTACTGGACCGACTTGCTCGCCGCTAGCTCTCCCCTCGTCGCTGCTCCGAGACCTCGGAACGATTGCCTTCCCACCCGACTTCCTCCCTTCCTCCAACTCCAACACCATATACTACAGACACTAATGTCCCAGTCACATCAGCTCCTTGCGCCGATGTCCGAGAAGCCCGGGCCCTCCGCCCGCCTCCATGTCCAGCCCCATAGCGCGCACTTGGACAAGATTCCACCTGTGGTAGAGGATGTCGACGCAGATGAGCATGACTACGAGGCGCTCCCCATGGGATATGGATGGGGCACGAACATGCTTGCAGGCGCATTGGTGAGCTTGACCTGTCTGTCTGGCCAGGCAGGGGCTGGGAGGTGGTGTGGCCGCGGGACGTCCGGCTCAGCTACTCGATGGCCGGATGGCTGCCCGAGGTCCCCGTCCCGGCGACTGCCAGCCGCAACCTTAATGCAGCATGCTGACATCCAGGCCGGTATTTCGGAGCATGCCGCCATCTTCCCCGTCGACTCTATCAAGGTGAGCATCAGTACCGGCGGCGATGATAGCTACATCCCGCCGAGAGTTTGCTTTTTTTCGTCGGCACAGGGTTACCGGCGCCATGCGTCATCCGACAGGGGCAGTCACCGCAGCCGCCTTCCCCCAAATGATCCCCAACCGAGGATCCAAAGTCAACAGTCGCTGACAGCAGACCCGCATGCAGGTCCTGCAACCGCTGCAGGCCGCCGCTGTGTCCGAGTCGTCTGCCGCAGGGTCCGCGGCCGCGGCTGCTGCGCGTGCACCTCTGACAACGTTCTCGGAGCACTTCCGCAGCGCGCGCCTGGGAGATGGCATCAAGTCGCTGTGGCGCGGAGTCGGCAGTGTTGTGCTTGGCGCAGGACCGGCACACGCGGCGCACTTCGGCATGTACGAGTTCGTGCGCGAGGTCGCTGGCGGTCACTCGGACGGCTGGAAGGGTGTGGCTGGCACGGCCGTTGCCGGCGCTAGCGCGACCATCACCAGCGACGCGCTCATGAACCCCTTTGACGGTAAGTGCGAATTGCACGGCCAACAGCTGGCAAAAGCGTGTCTGTTGTCCGACGTAGAGTACTGCGCTTACATCAGTGATCAAGCAGCGTATGCAGATCCGCGACTCGCCCTACCGCCGCGTGATGGACTGCGCGCGCACCGTCTACCGCAACGAGGGCATTGCCGCCTTCTACGTCTCGTACCCCACGACCCTGACCATGACTGTCCCCTTCACAGCAGTCCAGTTCAGCGCGTACGAGTGGCTCAAGGGCATGCTCAACCCCTCTGGCGCCTACTCGCCCGTCACCCACGTGACTGCCGGCGGTATCGCCGGTGGCCTCGCAGCGGCCGTCACGACGCCGCTCGACGTCGCGAAGACTCTCTCCAGACGCGCGGATCCAGCGATGACCCCCGGATACGCAACGCGCGCGGAATGGGCGAGGCGCTGCGGATCATCGTCGAGCGCGACGGCTGGAACGGGTTGCGCCGCGGCATGCTGCCGCGTGTCTTGACGGTTGCGCCTAGTACGGCGATTTCGTGGCTCAGCTACGAGTTCTTCAGTGAGTTGCGCGAAGCGTTTGCGTGCCGCAGGGCCCCCATACGCAGCGGGAGGGCGGGCGATATCCAGCCTCCTCTTCTCACAGTACACCCGCTGACAACGCAGAGGTCCTGATCCGCCGCGGCGGGCACTTCCCCGAGACCGGCGTGGTGGCATAACACGCTCGCCGCAATAGCATTCGCAACCATTCCACCCCACCTCTAGACGCCCGGACGAGCAGGCATAGCGCTATACGGCATAGGTATCTCTAGATCTCGGTCGGCTCGGCTCGACAGTTTATATTCCATGTCTTGTCTTGTATGCCGAGCGGAGGGAGGTGGGACTTAGACGGGCAGAGGGGTATAGACTGGGGTGGCGGGGTGGGAAAGGGAGGAGACGCGTGGACGAAAGAGCGCGATGGGGGATGGGCTCGTATACAGGCAACGCGCACGCAGATTGATACACCATGGTAGATAATGGATACCCTCCATGCTCTCGGCTCCACTGGTGCATGACTTTGCTCGCGTGTCAGTTTCATTACGCTGGTGCCCCTCTCAGTTCTGGAGTAATCGGCTTGGAGTGACTGTAGCTTGGGATCACCTCACGGTAATACACCGCCTCCTTGTACTCTTCATTAGCCCATGTTCAGTGGTTCTCATTTCCGCACTCTGGCATTCTCGCTGCGCTTGAATGCTGGCCGTTTCATTATCCGATGCATTGATGGAGCCCTTTGGCCGCCCTGTCGCCTAACCTCTACTACTGTTGTCTGACTTTTTTTTACACGAGCTTGGCGATGATCGCGTCGGTGTACTCCTTGGTGCCGGCCTTGCCGCCCAAGTCGCGGGTGATGTGCTTGCCCTCGGCGATGGTGGTGAGGGCGGCGCTCTCAATCTTGTTAGCGTAGTCGTTGAGGCGCATGTGGCGGAGCATCATGAGGGACGAGAGGAGGAGCGCGGTGGGGTTGGCCATGTTCTTGCCGGCAATGTCTGGGGCGGAGCCGTGGACGGCCTCGAAGATGGATGCGTCGCGGCCAATGTTGCCCGAGGGGGTGAGGCCGAGACCGCCGATAAGGCCGGCCGAGAGGTCGGAGAGAATGTCACCGTAGAGGTTGGGCATGACCATGACGCGGTCCTCGAAGGGCTTGGGGTCCTGGGTGATGCGGAGGCAGATGCGGTCGAGGATGTCCTCGTCGTACTCGACGTCGGGGAACTCCTTGGCGACGGCACGGCAGGCGGTGAGGAACATGCCGTCGGACATCTTCATGATGTTGGCCTTGTGAACGGCAGTAACCTTGTTACGGCCGGACGACTGGGCGTAGTGGAAGGCGTAGCGGGCAACACGCTCCGAAGCCTCGTAGGTGATGAGCTTGATCGACTGGACGACGCCGGGGACAATCACGTGCTCGATACCAGAGTACTCGCCCTCGGTGTTCTCACGGATGAGGACGGTGTTGACGTCGTCGTAGGCGGTCTTGTAGCCCTTGATCGACACGCAGGGGCGAACGTTGGCGAAGAGCGAGAAAGTGCGACGGAGGGTAAGGTTGAGCGAGACGTGGCCCTTGCCGACTGCGTGTTAGCTATGCTACGCCGTCTCCGTCGCGTCCACGCCTCGTCGACAGCAAGTCGTACTCACCGGGAGTAGCAAGGGGACCCTTGAGGGCGACAGTGTTCTTCTTGATGCTGCGGATGGCCTCGTCGGGGATGGCGGTCTTGCCGTCCTTAAGGATGGGGGTAACGTCGGCCTCCTCCCAGACGATGGGG
Organism: Cutaneotrichosporon dermatis; assembly: GCA_020011015.1. Lineage (NCBI taxonomy): Eukaryota > Fungi > Basidiomycota > Tremellomycetes > Trichosporonales > Trichosporonaceae > Cutaneotrichosporon > Cutaneotrichosporon dermatis. The sequence goes on along the minus strand of JAIGNX010000001.1, from coordinate 3,169,584 downwards.
ACCTGGCCAAGTCAGCCTCGTTGTGGTATCATTGTTGAGTAAACAAGCAGACATACCTTGGCGGCGGAGTAGATTTGCCTCACGCTCTCAGCGATCTCGGGGCCGATACCTGCAAGTCAGTCGGCTGCATCAAAGGCAATCTGAGCGAGCCAGACGTACCGTCACCGGGGATGAGGGTGACGCAGTAGTTGCCCTGCGCGTCAGTGCTTTGCGCCTTTTACAGTTTGCTCGACAGGGCGCGGACAGCAGCCCAGTCGAGCCCTCAACTCACGTTGGCGTCCTTCTGCCCGGCGTAGGCGGCGGTGACCTGGCCGGCCTCCTTGGCGTAGCCGCGGACAGCCTGTAGTGTCAGATATGTTATCGTGAGTGTGTGAGAGGTGATGGTGATGGTGTGCGCAAGCAGATCGGTGTTTTACGATCGTTGCGCGATGGCATCGCAATCACAGCGCGATTTGCAGATCAAGGTGCGAGCGCGAGATGAAGGCGTGTGTTGTGATGTGATGTGGTGTGGGAATGGCGTACCTGGGCGTTGCGGAAGGAGGCGGCGATGGCGCGCTGGGAGCGGAACATGGCGAGAGAGGGGTGGGGTATGAGAGGGAGAGAGGAGAGAGGAGGTGAGAGATGGAGATGTGAGATGGGAGTAGAGGTTGGATGTTGCAGGAATGAAGAACTGCTTTGGTCCGAAGTAACGGAGATGGAGGTCGTCGACAGGGTACCCCCCTCTGCTAGTATGTGTGTGTAGGTGTGTATGTGTGACGTCTCCCCTCTAGTCCCTCTGCTCTACTGCATCCACAGTCCCTGAAGAGATTTCATTTTGAACTCTTGTCGGCCGCGTAGGGCCGCAAAGTCGGTCATTTTATTTGTTCATCCCATTTAGCTCAATAGGCCGTAATCGGCCTTTTGGCCTTCTCGACCTTTATCCTTACTGGGACCCTCAGCCATTGCCGCAAAGTGCACGTGGACAGTAAAAGGGAGTACTCGAGTCTCTATCCTCTACAGATCAAGTCCAGGTCCGACAGCAGCATGGCAAGTATGCGTTGATGCATGCACATGATCAATATGGGACTGAGGTGATCTTTGCCTTATGCTACTTTTATGCAGGAGTGGATGGATGTGGTGAGATTGAAGAGTAAGTGTAAGGAGGCACTTGCCGCGTGCCTGATTTGCGTCGCTCAGGGCTTATGTACACAGGGTGCTTTTGCGGCAATGGCAGATTAGAAGAGAGGGAAATCGAAAACATTGACCTCGAGATACCAAATGCCTAGACGAGCCAAGCGGATTGGGCGAGGTGAGGTTATGAGGGACATGCGTAGCGAGTATCGCACACTTGATGGTGGAACTGGTCAGTGTGTCGACGACTAGAAGATGGTAGATGCGTTAGAGGAGATGAAGCAGGTGGCCCTGCTGATGTGAGCAGAGAGAGCAGCATGGCGACAGCAGATGAAGTGGAAGAGGAGGGAGCATGTGGAGGCGCTCGATATCAGTAGGAGTAGGGTAAATTCGATACCAAATCTACCATTGCCGCAAAATCCGCCCTTCGCACCTAACCCTCGCCCCTTCGGCCGTCCCTGCAAGCCCAGAGCTTGACCATGTGCTGCACTCGATCTGAACCATGTGGCCATCAATCAAAATGTGGCGCTCGACGTTGAGAGGAGATAGATGCATGTAGTGGATGATGGGTATAGTGGTAATACAGATCTAGTGGTCATGTCCAGCCGGTCGACCACACTTAGTTGCCAGACAGCTGCTTCTTGCGGAACGCCTCGGTCATGTCCCTCTGGACGTTGGGGAGGACGGGGGCGTACTTGACCCACTCCATCGTGAACTCGCCCTTGCCCTGGGTCTGTGGTGTTAGCGTATGGATAGGGTCGGCGCAACATCGGGGGACTCACAATACCACGCAGACTTGACGAGTAGCCGAACATGTCGTTGAGCGCAACCTCAGCCTGGAGGGTAAACTCGTCGTCGCGGATCTCGCTGTCGACAATGGTGCCCTTGCGCTGGTTGATACCGCCGATGACGGCGCCCTGGAACTCGACGGGCGCAATAACCTCGACGTTCATGATGGGCTCAAGCACGACGGGGCCGGCCTTGTTGAACGCCTCCTTGAAAGCGCCAATACCAGCGAGACGGAACGCCAACTCGCTCGAGTCGACGGCGTGGTGCGCACCGTCCTCGAGGACGAAGCGGACACCGTTGATAACGTGGCCAGTGAGGAGACCGCGGTCGAGCGCCTCCTGGAAACCCTTCTCGATAGCGGGGATGTACGAGTTGGGAATGTTGCCGCCGACGATACGGTTGACGAACTCGGTGTCCTTGCCTGTGTCGGCGTCGAGCTCCATGGGCTCGATGTAGCCCTTGACACGACCGAACTGACCGGCACCACCCGTCTGCTTCTTGTGCGTGTACTCGAACTTGGCGGGCTGGGTGATGGTCTCGCGGAAGGCGACGCGGGGCTTGCCGGTCACGCACGCAACGTTGTACTCGCGCTTCATGCGCTCAACGTAGATGTCGAGGTGGAGCTCTCCCATACCGCTGATAATGGTCTCCTGCGACTCGGCGTCAAGGTGGACACGGAACGTCGGGTCCTCCTTCTGGAAACGGTTGAGGGCACGCGAGAAGTTGGGCGACTCCTTGCCCTCGGGGCGGATCGAGAGAGAGATTACGGGCTCGGGCACGAACATGGAAGTCATCGAGAGCGTCGAGGCGCCGTCGGTGAAGGTGTCGCCAGACGAGCACTCGACGCCGAACATGGCGCAGATCTCACCGGCCTTGATGGACTCGACGTCCTCCATCTCGTCAGAGTGCATGCGCACAAGACGAGGCACCTTGACCTTCTTGCCGGTACGCGCGTTGAAGATGACGCCGCCCTTCTTGAGCTCGCCCTGGTACACACGGACGTAGGTCAGCTGGCCGAAACGGCCCTCCTCGAGCTTGAAGGCGAGGCCGACGAAGGGCGCGTCCTCAGCGGCAGAGAGGGGAACAGTGGGAGCCTCAGCGGGGAGCTCAGTGTCGATGGCGTTGGCGGCAACCTCGGACGGGTCGGGGAGGTAGGCGGCAACACCGTCAAGCATGGCCTGGACACCGGTGTTCTTGATGGCCGAACCGACAAACACAGGGGTGAACTTGAGGTTGACGGTGGCGCGGCGGATGGCCTGGGTGATGTCGAGGTTCGAGATGGGTTCCTCCATGAGGAACTTGTCCGAGATAGTCTCGTCGGCCTCGGCAATGTGCTCGATGAGCTCCTGGCGCTTCTCCTCGGCGAGGGCACGCAGGTCCTCGGGGACCTCGGACTCGACGACCTCGTTACCCTTGACACCCTGGAAGCGGAGGGCCTTCATGCGGATAATGTCGACGACACCCTCGAGAGAGTCCTCGGAGCCGATGGGGATCTGAACGGCGGCAGCGTTCATGCGCAGCTTGTTGCGGAGCTGGTCAATAACACGCCACGGGTTGGCGCCGGCGCTGCTGTTAGCCTATGTTGGTGTATTCGACTTCGACTCACCGGTCCATCTTGTTGATGAAGCAGATACGCGGGACGTTGTAGCGCTTCATCTGACGGTCGACGGTGATGGTCTGCGACTGCACACCCGAGACGGAGCAGAGCACGAGGACGGCTCCGTCAAGCACACGGAGCGCACGCTCGACCTCGATGGTGAAGTCGACGTGTCCGGGAGTGTCGATAATGTTCATGGCGAACTTCTCCTTCTCAGGCTCGTTCTCGCCGGGTTGCTGGCCCTCCTTCCACTCGTTGGGAGGGGGGAGAGCGACCCAGTCGGCGAAGGTGGCGGCGGACTGGATAGTGATACCCTTCTCACGCTCGAGCTCCATCGAGTCCATCTTGGCTCCGACACCGTCGCGGCCGCGGACCTCGTGGATGTCGCGCACACGGCCAGTGTAGTAGAGCACACGCTCGGTGAGGGTGGTCTTGCCGGAGTCGATGTGCGCGGAGCTGATGTCAGCGTCGTCGTCTCCAACATCTCTGTCACGACTTGGCCATCGCTCTGCGTCCTCATCGTTCTGCACTCCATCACACAATATCACCTAGATTGGCTGCGTCGTCGACGACCATTCTCAAAGAGCAATCCCGCTCCCAGCGCCCAACCAACTCTGCAACTCCGTACATCCCCAGCAGCCAGCAGCCACCTTGTCCACCTTCCGCACTCCATCTCCACTTACATTCCGATGTTCCTCTGGCGGGAAATACGCGCAACATCCTTAGCCGAGAGGGGCGGCGCCTCGCGCACCGGCCACTCGGGCGCAGCCTCCTCCTCGACCTCCGCGGCGGCGGAGCTCGCCCACCGCCTCTGCACGCCGAGGCGGGCGGCAACAGCGACCGCGCGCGACGGGGTCGGGGCGACCGAGCGGGCAGCGACCGACGAGAGGGACGAGAGCGGGCGGGCGGCGACAGCGGGGCGGGGGAGGGCGAGGCGCGAGCGCACGAGGACGCGGGGGACGCGCGAGACGGCGGACATGACGGTGTGTCTGTTCGCCGTGTTTTGAGAGGTGAGTGAGTGAGTGAGTGAGTGCTTGAGGAGGAGGAATAGCGAGATGGCCGTTGGACGGCCGGCAGCTCGCTGCGCGCCGGCGGAGGGTGGGAGGACAGGACAGACTTTTTACTCCCGGTGGAGGTACCTCGGACAATCAGCGTCGGGCCTGTTCGGAGATGCGGGGTGGGTCGGATAAGTGGTCGGTGGTTCGAATCTCGAAGGGGACGACAAAAAGGGCGTCGGTTGGTGGGGGAATGACGTCGACGCAAGTCGTCGAAATAACGGCCACCGTCACTCGCGGGAGTGCCCATGCCGGACTCGCGATCAATGTCACACTTCTTCGTTGTCCACGCACGATGGAACGCACGATGGAACTCAAGATCCTCACGTTCAACGTCTGGTGCGTCCCTCTTCCGCCGGCCTGCCCTCGACTGGGGCGAGCAAACTCGAGATTCGCGCTCAGCTTCACTCGCGTCGCCGCGCGTCGAGCGCTGACACCAGGGGCCTGGCCATAATCTCCAAGAACCGCGCGCCGCGGCTGGCTGCGCTCGGCGCGATCCTCGCGCGGGGCGAGTACGACATCGTCTGCCTGCAGGAGCTGTGGGTGCACTCCGAGTTCGAGAGTTTGCGGCAGGACATCGAGGGGGCGTATCCCCACAGCCGGTTCTTCCACACGTGAGTATGAGGCTGGCTAGGTTTATTGAGGCTATATGCTCCATTGGGGTGTTGGGATTGTGGGAAGAGAGGATTGAGAAGATGCGTGTGGCCGGCGGACGGTGGGGTCGTCAGACTCTCCGTTGCGCGTATTTGTCTACAGGAGACGCACCCAGACGCGCCACATCTGGCCCAACGAGCGGTAGGCCACACTTTCGCACACTCCCCTTGTCCTCGGCGGAGCAAATACATGCCTATCAACTCCCGCTTGAAGACACGCTGACAGCAGCGGCGCCCTCGGCTCCGGCCTCGCGATCTTCTCCCAGCTCCCCATCATCGAGGCGCACGCGCTGCCCTACTCCCTCTCCGGCGTGCCGCACCAGGTCATCCAGGGCGACTTCTACGTCAACAAGGCCGCCGCCGTCGCGACGATCCGCCATCCCGTGCTCGGCGAGATCGAGGTGTGGAACACGCACATGCACGCCGCGGGCGAGGGCGGCGCGGAGACGGACCAGGCGCACAGGATGGCGCAGGCGTGGCAGCTGGCCACGGAGATTCGGCGCGGCGCGCGGGGCGGGCGGTATGTCTTTGCGGTGAGTCCGGATCTTTGGGAGGGAGTGTGCGGTTGGAGACGGGGGTGGATCAGGAGGTGGCGTGATTGTGTTCAAGGACTGCGCCCGTGTGGTCAGCACCTCGCGGCTGGAGCACCTCCAGCGTATGACGGTAGGCTATGCGCTGTGTGGAAGGAACCTGTTCCGCCATGGTGCGAGGCTGGGCCTTGGGCCTGCAGCAGAATGCCACCGCCTGCTTCCACGCGCTACGCTTGTTCCGCTCTAGGCTCGCTCTGCTCGCTTGCGCTGACACCAGATGGGCGACTTCAACTCGCAACCTTGGTCCATCCCCATCGCTTTGCTGCGCGGGTACGGCGCACTGCGCGACTCGTTCCTCGAGGCGCACCCTTCTGCGAACGACCCCGCGCCTCCCGGCCTGTCCGCCGCTGCGGCCATCGAGACACTGGGCATGACTGTCGACAGCCCGCTGAACACATGGAGCCGTGGCAAGCCGATCCCCGCCAACGTCAGCGCGGCCGGCGGCAAGCGGCTCGACTACATCTTCTACGTCCCGCCGCTGCGCGGCGAGGCGCCGGCTATCCGGTGTGCGTCGTCGCGCGTGATTCTGACCGAGCCTATCCCGGGGCGCGACATGAGCTACTCGGACCACTTCGGGCTCGTCTCGACCTTCGTCCTCGCGCCCGGCAGCCCGAATATGAGGGCCGCATCGCACGCGCCGTCGCAGGGCACGTCCCACGCCCCGCTCCTCGACACCGACTCGGGCATGGAGACGGCCTCAGTCGCGCTCTCAGGACCGGGGAGCGTGTACGAGCTCGCGCGCGCCGAGAGCGCCGGCAGCACGGCGGGCGCGATCCGCGCCGCCCTCGCTACCCTGCGCGCCTATGGCCGTTTGGCAGCTAAGAGGACGCGCACGCTCGAGCAGATCGTGGGCGCGTGCATTCTCGCTGCACTCGCGCTGACGGTCGGGAGCGCTTGGCAGCCCAAGGCGTGGATCCAGCCTGTGTTCACGCTTGTGGCTTTCGTGCTGGGCGCGGGCGGCGCGACCGCGCTGTATACTGGCTGGCTGTGGGGCCGCTGGGAGAGGGGGAAGCTCGACGAGGTTATGGGCGAGATGGAGATGGAGCTGCGGGTCATGGAGGAGAGGGAGGGACGGTAGGCGCCCGAGGTGCCGAAGGTGCCGAAGGCAGCGTGGAGAAGAAGAATATCGTAGAGGACCAAGATCGTACTGCATGGATGACTATAATGTACTCGGGCATGTCTGGACAGAATGAGCCCAACACGTTCATGGCGTCGCATACGGCGGCTGGCCTTCCCCTCCCAGCTGTACGGTTTGACGCCTTGTTGCTCTTCAGTGGTAGCTCTCTGGACGTGTGCAGGACTCTCTGGACAGGAGTGTGATGAGTGTGATCGTAAGGACGAATAGCATGGATCGCTCCGCCCTAGCGAGGAGGAGACGGGTCCGTCCCCGTTAGTGACAAGCAGCTCAACGGAGGTCTAAGCAACGCAGAGGGGAGATATATGTGCTTCAGAGACCCAGCACGGGGGAGGAGCGGCGGGACCGTGGATAGAAATGGGGCAACCACAGAACTGGGTACGTGGGCGTCGGCGGGCAGAGTGCGGCAATCGTGGGCAGGAGAATACGCGTAACAATCAAGCATAAAGAGACATGGAGTGGCGGAGTGATTCGTGAGGACAAATCAGTCGCGCTCTGATCCTCGTAACAGAAATCAGTTGCCAGCCCGGGATCTGGTGTCCGGTCTCCGGCTGTGTGATATAATGCGCGTGTGCAACTGCAGCTGTACAACAAGCACTGCCAACGAATGGTTAACGACAAGAATGGAGGTCTGAGCTGATATGTTATGACATGGACAGGCCAATAGAAAGTGGAGTATGACTTGTGTGCAACACTGGAACAACCAACAGCGATGTGATGCTCGTGGTCAGGAGTGGATAATGTCGGATCACACAGAGTGGAACACGAATCGTCGTCATCGTCGTCATCGTCTTCTGTGCAACCCGCGTCAGGCGGCTGATGTTTCGGTGTGATAAGATAGCGACGTCGCGGATGTGCGATACACAGGTGATCGTCGCGGTGTGTTTGCGGGCATGTCCGCCGATCATGTGCAAGAAACTGACAACATGACAGTAGAGATGTGATCGCCCAGGTCGTTGCATTTGATACGAAACCAGTCGCGTGGTCCGAGCTCATGCCTACGTCAACGAGATGCGATGTGATAGAGATCAATTCGTGGTTCCGAGTCTCCAAATCCACCTCGTGGTCGGTTCTCCAAATCACCTCCACTGGAATCGCGCTGGAATCGGGTGGTAGAGATGTGATAGATCTGACTCTCCAGTAGGGCTAGATGTGATAGATCGCCCTCAGCAGATGTGATAGACCGGGTAGTCGTCTGCGGAGCTCAGCGCTCGGTTCTCAGTTTCCGATGTGATAGATCTCCAGGCGCTGTGTCGCAAGGATGTGATAGACCTACTACGATAATCACATCTTCCTCCTTGCAAGCGCCCATGCACTCAGCCACTCAAGCCGCTCAGCCGCTCACCCGCCCAAGCACTTAGGGGGCAGACAAAAGCGATAATCACATCCCTCGCATTGTATCACATCCAAACTTCCGAGAATCCGACGCCCTTAGCACTTGCCGCCGGCAATGGCTACATAGGTGCAGATCTGAATCGCCCAATTGGCCAAATGCCTTCATGGCTTAGGCAGATTAATGGATTTCCGAGTTGCGACTGCCGGGCGCCGTCCACCCAATCATCCGACCCAGGCTGATCTACGAGGTCTACGGCTGTATCACATCAGAGGGAGGCACGACAATTTCCGCTTTTGGGTCTATCACATTGTCTCTATCACATCTCCGTCGAGCCAGCTCTACAGTGTGGATGTTCCGAGTCTCTGTCACATGCAACCGCGCTCTATCACATGGAAACGGCTGGATAGAATGGATGTGATTATCCCCGTGGGGTCCATGTGATCATCGGGTCGCCTGTTCTGCTCGGGTCAGAGGACAGAGGTGCAATCTGGCCTCCGACATCGGCATCTCATTCCTCGATGTGCGCTAATCACTATGCGATTACACCTGACGTATGAAGTAGTAAGGTGATAGTTCCTGTAGAATTCCCGACACGAAGTGTCGGCACGTCATGTCGGGAGCTACGACGGTGTCCATCTCGTGCATCGGAGCTGTAGTTCGGAGAGTGGCCTGTTATGGAGTTGGCGATGGGGGATGCCTCACTCCGACTCGGGCTAGCATGGCACGCGACCTCGCCAACCTCCTCATGAGCAGTGGCAAGCGGGTTGCGTCTCAGCGTGCGATGCTGTAGGCGTGGTCGCTCAACGAGCTCATCGCAGCTATCACATCGATAGCATTACGCATCGCATGTACAACAGCTATGACGCGAGGCCCCTCATGATTACAACTCTCGGCTCCCAAGTTGGATCCCAGCCGGACAAGATGACATCTCTGCATCCCCCATATCCAGCACGAACTCATGTCTGCCACGCCCAGCACGACAACATCCTCAACTAGTTGCGGCCATCAATCCCCGCTGTGATCATGGCCGTCGGGGTCGATCCCACAGCAGACCCGACTCGGGATCTTCCATCGACTAGTCATATCTCGGATCGTCAAGATGAAATGCAGCTGACATCTGGTATACCTACTCATCTGGTATACTTCGCCGACGGCGTGCGCCGCCAAAGGGCCCTTTGGCCAACCAGTGCGAGTGCCTACGCACGTTGATCAGCTCGGCGTCGTCAATCCCGACTGCCGAGAGATGCGAAGCATTGATACCAAACAGCTAGGTCCGAGATGCCAACGCACATCTGGTAGTTGAACAAGCATACCAAACCCAGGTCCGTGATGCCAAACGCTGCTTATCGATGTTCAATCGAACCCGACATTTCACAGACGTCGTCGGACTAGCTGGGCGTACTGGGAGCCGTTGACGTCAATGATCTGCGCCCAACTCGCACTCGCTGGCTCGCTGGCTCGCTGGATTCTCGCTAGGTTTCGTGAACGCGGAGCCAAGGGTCCGCTGAGGCCTGAAATTGATAAGGAGATGTGTCTTGCAGTGTGATATCAGGCGTAGGATCGTGGGCGGGGCTCCAACCACTGATCGTCGTTGACTGGTTGTGTTAGGTGTTTGGTATGGAGCCTGAGGCGTTGGTTAATGCTGCCTTGGCAGGTGAGATGTTGACGAGCGGACAGCACGCGGTGGTTGCCTTGTGTAGAGGTGGGCGCGCATACTGACGTAGTGGGATGCTTCGTTGTGTGGGACACATCTATTACTGTTACGCAAAGTACGAGATGAAATGACCGGGTGAGCACGTCAGCAGCTGGAATTGTGCATTCGGTCAAGTAAGGTTGGCTCAGACAAGCCGTGGGTGGTCAGGCACGCAGCGCTCTCCGACCCATCTGTATCTATGTTGACATGAGGCGAACATCGACCTGGTCACCTGGGCCAACACCGACACGGGTGCCAACTTCGATACTTGCAGAGGTGACATGCAGACATGTTTGCAAGTCGCGTTGGAGGGCCCCGCATCGGAGTGCCAGTCGTCGAGGATGTTGGCATAACGAGCGGGCATGTTCATCTGCTACCTGTCCGCGTTTGGCATAGCGATGGCGGATATCGCACATCGCGCTCGGCAACTACGATCGGCACCCAGTACAATCTCATCGTGCGCGGGGTAGATTTCCGCCTCGAGAAGATCGTCTGTATACGTCGCGGTGCCCAGGTCACATCCTCAGCGACGCTGTGATAATCCACAGCTCGTCCACCATGGTTGTGATAATCGCCCGGCTGGGCTGTGATAATCAGCTAGACGCAGCGGTAATCACTCGGAGACTGCTGGGACAGAGCAGTGTGTTAATTGATAAAAACGCAGACCGCACGGTGGCGAGCGGACCAGAGGTGTGATAATCGCTGAGAGGATCTGCTCAATATTCCATTACTGTCCAGGCACGTATGTGATGGATCAATTGGAATGGCTACAATGCAAAAGCCTCGAGAGTAATCAAGATCTGAGCGAGCTGATTAGGAAGGGCACGTGCTTGATAAGAAAGATGACGAGCACCGATGAACCAGGTTGCACTCGTCGAGCAAGTATTTGGGTTTGCTCCTGGCGGTTATTTCACAGACTGCCACTTTGGAGCTGCGAGGAGCGAAGTACAGTAGGTGCGGGGCCCGTTTATTGATATTCCGGGTGGCAGTCATTTGGGCCAATTTCTCCTCGAGAACCACGAAAAAAGTGCCACACCCTTTTGGGTATCACGTTGGGAACAGCATTAGAACAATGAGGTATTCATTAGAAAAGTAATTAGAGCCTAAGTCTAATGGGCAGTAGCCATTTGGTATCATGTTGGGAGAGCCACGTCGGCATTTGAATTTGAATCGCCGAGAACGCACTCTGATTGGTCCAATCCCAAATGTGAGACGAGTTGTCGACTGGTTCTGTGAAATTGATAATGAGCAAAGGCTTGGAAGGGGAATTGCAACAACCATCCATTTGATTGACACTCGTCACTCGACTCCACCCAAACTCACTACCTCTCTCGCCTCCTCCGTCCACCGCCGTCCGTGGGCACGCAACCCACTCACCAACCGGGGGCCAATTTCCGACGAGCGGTCAGAAAGTGCACACCACCATCCCCAAACTCACATCCGACATCGAGACAGAAGCAATAGACCTAGATAGCGAGATGACCGAAGCCTCTGCTGCCAACACGGTTGGCGCGACCTCGTCGGCTTCTACCACCCCGGCCCCTTCCCAACCAAAGGTGAGTTTGTCACTTGGTCACCATCACCTCATGTTTTCCTATCCTGTCCTTGGCTTCTTCCCAAACATGGAAGCGGGCCGGGCCATGAGCCATGGGTCATGGCGACGTTTGGTTTGGTTTGATGTTGGATGTGTCAGACAGCACGGCACCACGCGATGGAAGTTGTTATCGCCATCATCGCGACTTGCTTTTCTCTGCATCTGGAGCCCTGCATCTGTGTCACTTGGCAACGCGGGGTCCTCGCTATGCTGGAGCATGGTCGCACACGACCACGCCCAGTCGCCTTCACTGTTGTCGACCACACACAGTCGTCTTCACTGTTGTCCACTTGCCCACTCGCAATGCACCTTGCCCACATCGCCACCAGCCCTCATCTTCACTGAACCCAACCTGACATCAATACTGACATCCTAGGACCGCCACGAGCCCCGCGGACGCAAGCCCAATGACCAGTTGCCACCGTCCCGCGCACGCGAGGTGCAGCGCGCGTTCCGTCTCCGCCGCGCGGAACACCTCGCCGCCCTCGAAGAGCGCATCATGATCCTCGAAGGCGAGAACACCCAGCTTCGTGCCCTCTTGGCCCTCCCCGAGGCCGATCGCCCCAAGATAGGCTCGGGCCCGACCGGCAGGGGCAAGTCACTCAAGGAAGGCGGCGTGCCTATGAGCGAGCGTGTGCGTGCGCGCAAGGAGGCTCGTGAGAGGGAGCGTCGTGCTCGCGGTCTGCCGCCAGCAGAGGAGGGCGACACGGACACGGACAGCCAGACATCCATGTCACCAGGTATGGCCAATGTCAACATGCCTGGCGGGACATCGGGCACCAACGCGAATGGCTCGAGCAACGCTCGCCCTTCGCAGCAGCAGAACGCTACTCCCACTGGCGCGCTTCCGCTGTTCTCGTCGCCCACGGATCTGCCGGCGCCGTACAACTTCAACCTCCCCACGCCATTCCAGCTGCCGATCTCGCCAGAACCACAGTTCAACTACGACAACTCGAACATGAACAACCAGGGCAACAACCCGTTCCCTATGTTCAACATGTTCGACGCGCCCTCGAACAACAACAACCAGGATCGCAACCAGCAGAACAACACCCAGAATGCGAACAATAACCAGAACAACAACAATAATAATAATATGTCCAACAACCTCCCTCCACCTGTGGATACCAAGTCGCCCATGTCGCCAGGAACTGCTGCGGCTGCAGCTTCGGCGGCCTCGGCTGCCTCCTCCAATCCCAACCAGCCAGACCTACTCACCAGGTTGAAAGCGTGTTGCCACTTGTCCGACTCGCACGTTGTCAACGACCCTGGGTTGCTCATTTTCGCCACGCGTCTGTGCCAGTCGTTCGCCTGCCCCTTCGGCGGCTCGCACCCCGACTCGGTCCCGGCCGACGACCCAGAGCAGATGCTCCTCGAGGACGCCTGGCGCGCCCTCAAGGCGACGCTGGATCCCGGAGGTGATGCCGACGGCGAGAACCGCATCAACACCGGTCGCATGGCTGCCGAGCTCGTCGTTCGCGCGGCTGGCGCTCGCGGTAACGGCGACTGGATCATCTGCCGCTACAAGGAGGGCATGACTGTTAAGCGTGCTCTCATCCTTGGCCTCGTCCAGGGCTTTGGCGGCAAGCTCGACTAGATGGATGGTAGAGGGACGGACAGGGCAGTGTAGTGTATGAGTGTTGTTGTTTGCATAACTTGTAACTTGGGTGCATGTGAGATACCTTATGGCAAGGCGTTGTGGTTGTCGTTTCGTAGTGGGAGGCTTCTTGGTGCGTTTGCTGAAGCTGCCACGGATGCGAAGTGCCACATCCAACTAACGCTTAGTCGTGACGTAGCATTCATGCTAATGTGATGAGCATGCCAGATTGAAATATAAGTCAATCGCCAGCAAGGCGGCAGCAACGGAGATGACCGCACCTCTATCACCCCCAATCGACGACGCGTCTGCCTCCACGATGGCGATGGCCATGTGGCGACGCCGCTCCAAGCAATCACAATGCATACAAAATCACGCACAAGCGCCGAGCCGTCGTATAGCGTCTTGGCACAGATTGGGGGCCACGCGTTCGCCGGCCACCGGCCATATGGGATGTAGGCGCCCGGTTGGCGCAGTACATAGTGACAGCGGGCCAATGTGGGGTGGGAGGCAGCCCATTTGGGTGAGGGAGCTCTGATTGCACCGCCTTCGAGAGTACTAGAGGCCAGATTCATATGTCTTGGCGGAAGGGGTGGTCTTACCGACGTTTGATTCCGCCTCCTTCATTTACCCCGCCTGGGTGGGAGTACTACTATGGTTGCGTCACTACTTGGGATCGGTGCCTGCCTCGCATCCCTCCCTCCCTCCCTCCCTCCCTCCCTCCCCCCCTTTGTCGCCCCGTCCTCACCCCCTCCTAACCCCCTTCCCCACCTTAGCCCAAGGCCCCAGAGGCCTAGACAAACGGCAGACCTGGGCGGCGACTACAAGCACATGGGCATAACCATCATCATCATCTAACACTGCAATCACCCACCCACCCTCATCTACCTGTTCATCTTTCTATTCTTCCTCTTCGTCGTCGCTCCGTCCTTTTCGCCCAATCCACCTCGAAGCCCTTTCTTTGTGCACGCCCCCCTCTCCGCGCCCCTTCTTTCGACGCGCCGACCCTTTCGCCTCGACTTGTGTCCTCTCTCCCTCTAGACCGACTCCACCGACCACTGTATCATCATGGGCAAGAGCCAGTCCAAGCTCACGGCCGACGAGCTCGCCGACCTCCAGAAGAACACTTATTGTGCGTTGCTTGCGCAGTGCACCTGCTGACTCCAGTCGACAAGAAGGTGTGTAGTGCATGACGCGGATTCGACCGCTGCGGATGGCTCAGGTCTGGGTGGTTGCGTGGGGCTGTGGGGCTGCGCGTGCTGCGGTGCACGAGTTGGGAGCGTCGACGAGCGTCGACGGCCCGTACGGTGATGTCGTTGCACGACGCACGTCGCATACTCGCATACTCGCACGGCGCGGGGAGGACACACGTCGCCTCGCCAAGCCGCCGACATTGTTCCCGGAACCGCTCCACTCCGCGTCTGCCAGACAACGAACAAGGGCTGTGCTAACGGCAGGAACTGCAGCAGTGGTACAAGGGCTTCCTTAAGGACTGCCCCAGCGGCCAGTTGAACAAGGAGGGTGCGTGTACAGTGTGCTAGCTGTGGCAAGCAGACAACAATAGGCTTCAGTACTAGTGCGCTCACACACAGAGTTCAAGAAGATCTACCGCCAGTTCTTCCCATTCGGCGACCCGTCCCAATTCGCAGACTATGTGTTCAATGTGCGTACGCGCGTATGTCGCGGCTCGTGGCTGACAGCAGGTGTTCGATGAGGACAAGAGCGGGACTATCGAGTTCAAGGTGAGCACGCGAGCGACCCAGTGGGAGGAGCAAGGCTGACAACGCAGGAGTTCATCTGTGCGCTCTCGGTCACGTCGCGCGGTAGGCTGGACGAGAAGCTCAAGTGTGAGTGGTCAGATAAGCCAAGCCAGAGACTGCGCACGGTTGCGGCGGCTTGAGGCGGGGGCGAGCGGAGTTGTCCGCGGGCATGTGCGAGCGTGTGTGCTGCAGGAGTCGTGTGACGGCCTGTGGGTGTTCCACAGTTCTGGACGCTCTGCGCTCCATGGCGACCGATGTGCTCGGCACACAGCGGCAGCTGGAGACAGGAAGTCGCCTTGGGTAGTCTCCGAGATTGCGGCTTCTGCCGGTTTGGCACGGGCCGATCTGGGCGTGCTTCATTAGCATGGGTCGACAGGTGCCGGGCGCGTGGCCCAGCAGATGCGCCACGCGATCCACATGACGCGCAGTTGCCAGCTTCGTGCGCGGCCACTGTATGATTCGGGAGACTCGCGCGAAGCTATCATCGTCGAAGTACGCAGCTCACACCAGGGGCGTTCCAATTGTACGATATCAACGGCGACGGGTACATCACGTACGATGAGATGTTGCAAATCGTGCGCTCCATCTACAAGATGACGGGCCAGATGGTCCGTCTGCCCGAGGATGAGGACACCCCTGAGAAGGTGAGTCGCGTGTGTCTGCTGCGTCGTCAGATGGAGGGACTCGCTCCACTCTGCCTTTGCGACGGCGCATGGCCGCGCCCCATCACCCCCCTGTAACGCTCACACCAGCGCGTCGACAAGATCTTCCGCAACATGGACCTGAACAAGGACCACCAGCTCACGTACGACGAGTTCAAGGAGGGCAGCAAGCAGGACCCGACCATTGTCCAGGCGCTCTCCCTCTACGATGGCCTGGTGTAGGCGTGATACAGGCGGCGTGCAGTAGACGCCCTGCTGCTGCTGTGGCGTGTAGACTGATATCTGAGAGCGGCGAGCTGGGGTGCGGTTCCGTTTGACCAAGTATAGAATGAGGATGTTCCGTGTACACGATGGCGTGTGATGCAGGTGTGGGTCTCGGTCTGGAGCAGCTCGCCTGGTGTTGCTGTCGGCTGTTGTGATCAGTTGACGCAGACTCCAGTCTACGACGCCGCAAGCTCACGTCCTAATGGGACGAACACCCCCAGCTTCCATGTGACTGGCTCAAGACCAGCGCTCTGCACGTACTCGTCGCTGAAGGCAGTCTAGCTGATGTGGGATCACCCACGCCAGTACACCGGCCTCCCCAATGATCGCCGGAACGCTCTGTTCACTGAGGAAGAGCTAATTACCATGCGAAGCCCCTGTCAAAGATGTGAGAGGCATGCTACACGTCGGTGGACAAATGTCCCGCCTCTCTGGCGTACGACGGTCCCTGGTTTGGATCGAGTGGTTGAGCCTCATACACATGCGCTGAACGTCTTTCATCCCGGGCACACTCGACCGACGGGCCATGGAGTGCGGCAATCCATCCCCGATGCCCTCCATCCCACCCCGCGCACCTCGCACCGGCTGAGCGCTCACGAAGCCCTGTGGAAACGCGACGGGCTCGCTGACGTAATCAAGTACCCTATGGCTCAGTTGGTTAGCGCGTGGAGCTGTTATTTAACGACACTCCGAGGTCCACGGTTCGAGTCCGTGTGGGGTAGCACGATTCGTTTTTGCCACTCGGGGCGGGTCTGGGCGGGGCACAGGAGGGTCGGTGTGAGCGGAGAGAGCGAGAGGGGTGGAGAGTGAAGATCCGAGAGTGAAGATCCGAGAGTGGAAAGGCGAGAGAGAAGAAGAGGGACCACGGGGGAGAGGAGAGCGGAATGGGACGGGCGCGAGAAGGGGAGAGATGTTAGGAATATGACGGCCGGCCGTAGTGGTCCACTGCGCTGCATGCCCAGGAATGCGTAGGAGCAGAGCTAGTGACAGGCGAGGCTTGAGAAGCACAGCTGTGGAGTCGGCCCGAGCATGTGGTCTGGAACCTGTATCCCCGCTGTAAGGTCGAGATCCACTTGTCTTACAGTGGTCGTCCGCGGCCATCTGCTACTCTGCAACTTGACGCTCGTAGGTATATCATCAATCTATGAGCGTCAACTCTGGAATGCGTGGTTTGAGTACTCGGGCCCCGCCCTCTTCCTTGGCACCGGCTGAGTCCTCGCCTTCTGCGGCGCTCTTTTTGTGCCACTGTCCACTGTGCGCCCTCCCGACCTGAGCGACATGACTGTGTTGAGCGGACTCACGATGACTTCTGACGGCTGCGCACAGAGCGCAGAGAAGGCATGTCATGTCATCGTATTCCAGCTCGCCACTTTCCTGTTGGGATTGCACTGGCGGAGAGAATATCAGCATCAGCTAAGACAGCACCCAGGCCGCGGTGAACTCTTGCCCGCTAGCGCTGCCCAGCTCTATCCTGCACGCTAGACCGCGCACCACTGCTCGTGGAACAACGAACGGACACGAGGCACGAGTCGCCTAGCACATGCCATCCAACACCTGCACCGCTCACTCCCACTCTCGACGTGTCCGTTCTGAGCCAAATGCCACTCCCGAAAATATCGGATGAACTCACAGGCAGGCGCGCCTGATTTCCCAGCCGACGTGTGACACCGTCCCCTGGTGTTTGTGGCGGGGCTGTGCTCTACACTCCGGAAATCACGGAGCCCGCTCGTTGCTATGAGACACCATTGCCGAGTCGCAGCCGAGGCCTTGCAGGAGAGGAGATCGACATGCCAAGGAGAGGCTATATCTCGATCGACTGGTGCATGCACATTCCTGTCCAAACTCGTGCTCCTCGGCCTATAGCTGCGTATCTTCGCACGTCACACGTCCACAACGCGCCTCTCCACACGCACATAACCACACGTATCTCGACGGCTCGCAGCTCGACGCCACGCAGCTGGCAGCACGCTCGCACGCACCCTAGCAAACAGCTTACCCCACCACCCCGCCCACCCTACGGAACACACTACCTCCCTCACCGACCAACCATGCCGGGACCCTTCCGCGACCCAAGCGCCGACCCGGGACTGAACGCCGGCCTCGCGGGCGGCAGCCCCTACTATAACGGACGGAGCGACGCCGAGACCGAGGCGATCATGGCGTACCACAAGGCGAAGCGGCAGGCGAAGATCGAGGCGTTCGTGCGGCCCGGGGACCCGAAGGCGAACTTTGTGCGCAAGTTTGTCGGCAAGGTCACGGGGGTGGGCCAGGCGAGCAAGAAGAGCGAGACGAGCGAGGGCGGGGTTGTGAAGACGCTGTAAGGCGGAGGGGGCGATGGAGAGCCCCACTGGCTGAAGGAGGGTTGGGATGGAGGAGAGGCGGTGCAGCCGAGAGGACATTCTGGTCCACGTACCAAGACAACCAAACATATATAGACTTAAGTGATAGTTGGTGCATGCACATAATCCCGTCTTGCACATTTGCCCTCCACGGTACCCCACTGCGCATCTCTCTCTGCACATCTCTACACGGCTCGCAGACCGCAGCACATTTGCACGCACCCCAGCCAACGCATTACCCTACACTCCACCACACCACACTACAGCCATGGCGTTCAACGCTGACCCTGGGGTATACAACCCCGACATCGGGGGCATCTACTATGCCACCCCGACCGACCCCATGACCGAGGCGATCACGGCGCACCAGAAGACGAGCCGGCAGGCGAAGATCGAAGCGTTCGTGGGCCTCGGCGATCCAAACGCGAATATTTTCCGCAAGTTTGTCGGCGTCGTCGCGGCGGTGAAGAAGCCCAAGCCCGCCGAGGACGGCATTGTGAAGAAGGGCTAAGAGGCGATAGCGGGGAGGATGGGGGGATGGGGAAGGGCGAGCGGATGTCGAGCCAAAGGCGCCGCTGTGAGGGATCGACCGGCTGATTAGATAACGCGGTGGTAATCGCCGGACGCCTTCGGGGGCCGTGCCCGAGCTGCGGGTGTAATTGTATTTCTATCCCTTGAACGGAGTAGTAATGTATCCATCTTGTCCCATGGAGCTGCAAGCTGCCCGACATGCCACTGCAAGGCTTGACAGTAGGTGTTCGTGATCGTCGCGACGTTAGTTATGCTGCAGTAGGGCAATACCAACCAGTCGGCTGCATCGGCTGCGCCGTCTCGACCACCCAGTGCCAGAAGCCAGATCAAACGAGGTAGTGGCGTCTGCCATCATCCCACTACCTCCCCACTGTTCACATTACTGCGTCTCTGCTTTTGTTCTGGGATCCTGGAATCCAGACCATCCAGGACGTCAACCTCCCTGCAATCGCAGCGATAAAGAGTCCAGAACGCGAAGTTCACAACGTTACCTCCAGGACCGGCGTCCAAGACGGGCACTGACGTCATGACCCTCTTCTGGATGCTGTACAGCCCAGGTCTCTCGCAGTTCACGCGCCGATAAACGTAACTCCGGCGTCGCGATCGCGTTCCAGTCCAGGGCCCAGTGCCCAGTGCCCAGCGCCCAGGCGCTTGGCCGCTTGGCCCCGGAGACCATCCTGCATGCTGTGGTTCCAAGCGGTGCTAAGCTGGAGTCGAAGCTAGGGCATGCACGTGGGATGGATGCTCTGCGCCTGCGACTTGGCCTGCCGAGGCATGCGAGGGCGGTGGAGGTATGACCGTTGCCGTCTACTAGTGCGCTGCTGCGGAATATGCTAACCGACTTGAGGGTGTAGATGCTTTCTTGTATAAGACTAGAACGCTGCAACACTCGTTTGAGTCTGTACACTCACTGTCACCTGTTCATCTACGCCACCACATCAGAGCCACCACCACACAAGTTCTCTACAGGACACACAACTTGACATCGCAACTCGCCACACAACACGCGATCCACCTGCCACACCAACGTCTGGCCTCCATCAACCTCCCGTCTGACAGCCTCTTCTCCAACACAACAGCAACGACATGGCCACAAGCGTCATGCACACAGGCGGCACCGACGCGGACCGCCGGCGCGCGCGCGAGAACCGCATCCCGCCCTTCCCCACCCTCTACCCCGGCGGCGTCTACCCCGCGTCCTTCCCGCCGCGCTCCCCTCGACAGCCGGCCGAGTCCTCTCCGCCTCATTCTCACCACGCCGTCCCCGAGCACACCAGCGCACAGAAGCTCGAGCGCTTCGTCCACCCGTCCGACCCCAACGCGTCCGGCAAGGGTCTCCGCCGCCTCGTCGGCAAGGCGTTCGGCGTCGACTCCCCGCCCGCCAACCATTCCCGCAAGTCAAGCAAGGGCAAGTCGCGCATGCCGAGCTTCCGGCCCAAGTCCGACGCCGAGCGGCGGTACGACGAGTGGGAGAGCGACTCGGAGTCGGAGGACGAGTGGGATACCAGGCATCAGGGGCGGGCGCAGGCGCAGGCGCCGCCGGCATACGATAATACCGGCGTCGTGTTCCCGAAGGGTCTCGGGCTCGATCTGGCTTTCGGGCAGGAGGGCGTCGAGGGGGACAGGCTCGCGAGGCATTTGGGGAGGGAGAAGTTGAAGGAGAGCGGGGGGAGGGCCGAGTTGACCTGAGTGCGAGCGGAGCGAGCGGAGCAGGGCTGCGCCCTGAGCTGCGCGAGCTGAGCTGAGCTCAGTGAGGAGGAAAGGGAAAAGAAGTGAAGTTGATAGATGTAGACATTGTATAGAGCGAAGTGCATGTAAGCTGCATGTAGAAGAGCTGGTTCGAAGGCGTGTTCTGTGCACGAATGGGGGCAGCAGAGAAGACTGCGCGCCTCGAGAGCCATGCATGCTCCAGTCCGTGGTGAAACCTGCGTTTGAGGATACCAAAACTCTAACCACCCTAAATAATATCTAAAAATAACACCGTTGGTGAAACGGTATCATGCGTCGTTGCCATTACGTAATAATACGTCTGAATCGACGCGGCAGGGGTTCGACTCCCTTACAGTGTATTTCTTTTTGCCGTCTGGCGGCCCTCAGGCTGGGGGAGTGAGTTCGTCCTTTTGTGCGGTCGAGAATACGGCAAGACGGGCGCCACAAGCTGCCTCTTGCTACTGCACTTCGACTCTGTCTTTGCATCAGCTTGCATAAATCTGCAGAAGCATTCACGCACTGCCCATATTATACTAACTAGCATACACCACTTGTCGAACCACCGCCCAGCATCAGTCGATGGCTGGCAGGATGAAACACGGAACGGGGACACCTCCCGCCATCTGGTTGCCGACCGATAACTATCCTAGATTACTTTCCATCGTGCTATCAAGGACACCGCTAATGTCGCAGCTGTATATGCAACTACATCTTGCAACCGCACTCTCTGACCAACTCACCATGTCGCTGAGTGTGCCCGGCATCCTGCTCGACATCGCGCGCAACCCGTGGCTCTCCGGTACGTCTCCTCTCCCAACTCTCTCTCTCTCTCGCCAGGGCCGCGGAGACTGAGCCAAGTCAAGGCGAAGGGCTGACCATAGTCGGGGGCACGGTCACGATCGGCGCCGTCATCGCCAAGATCAGCAACAACGACGCCGCGCACAAGTACTATGAGGTGGGCCACTGCCGCGCAGTAGTACCGAAGGCAAAGGCTAACGGAAGTCACTCACCAAGCCGTTCGGCAACCCCCCAACCTGGCTTCTTGGGCCGGTGCGTCTCCGTCCTTCCCGACCTTGGACCCAGCCCATGCCGGGCTCGCGACGCTGCTGACACCAGATCTGGGGCACGCTCTACGGCCTGCTGGGCTACGCCGCACACGTCCTCGCGCGCACCGCCGACTCGGCCGACCCCGCCACGCGGGCGGCCGCGCACAACGCGCTGGGGCTGTATTACGTCCAGCTCGGGCTCAACTTTGTGTATATGCCCATCTTCTTCCTCGCGCAGGCGCCGGTGCTTGCGATGCTCGATATTGTCGCTATTGCGGGGGTTACGTGGAAGCTTGTGGTGAGTTGCTAGGCGGTGGGCGAGCTGGGTAGAGGAGGAGGACGAGTTGGAGTTGGAACAATGGGCTGCATGGCGGGGAGTTGAGACGATAGTAGCTGGTGTCGGAGGACGGTGATGGGGCTTGGGCTGGCCAGGAGGTGGGCCGTAGCTGCCTGCCGCTCAGAGCTCTCTAAGCCCGAGGCGCGACTGACCCCAGGCCGACCTGCAGAACCTACCAACCAAGCCCCGCGCGGACCTCCTCATCCTCCCATACGCCCTCTACATGCTCTACTGTACGTCCCCACTACCACCCCGAGTAGGCTAACGTCAGCCATCTACCTCTCCCTCTCGTACCTCCGCCTCAACCCGGGTGCTGGCAAGGTGAGCGCAGGCGAGGGAAGGGACGCGTGAGGCTGACGGCAGACGAAGCGCGCTTGAGTGTGGGCTTCGTGAAAGGTATAACCGTAGAGTGACGTAGAGGGGTGTAGAGGCTGGAGAGATAATGCAACGAAGCTAGACTTTGACACCCGGCGATGGATGTTCTGACGTCCACGCAGCTGAGCCTGTGTGTGGCCAAGGACTAGCCTGAGTGGTAGGGGATCGCTCGTAGCTGTAGTTCAGCTGTAGTTCGATATGCGCTCCAGTATCTCTTCGTGGTGCATTCATATGCCCAGCGTGAGCAGCCTTACTTAGATAGACCACCGCGGGAGAGTCGAGCCAACTGGACTGCAGCCTTCCATCAGCCCACACCTCAACCCCCGTTCCACGCCGCACCTCCTCCAACACGTCCGTCCTCGTAACAATAGGCAACTCGAGTCGGAGACCGCAGCGGCAGTGCCACTGGAACTTGAAAGAAGGCAGACGTCGGCAAAGAACGGATGATCTCATCGAGCCAGCGCCCATGACGTCAACAATTGACCAACTTCCAGCATCAACACGCCACGGCCAACATCTTCAGCGTCTCAACTTCTTTTCTCTGTCCAACTCGACGCACTCAGCAAGATGGCGACGACGACTCTGCCCAGCTTCCTCCTCGATGTGGCGCGCATCCCCGCGCTGGCCGGTGCGTCTCCCCTTCGCCTCCCACCACCTCTCCTATGTCATCGTCCCCCCCGCTCCCATTCTTGCCCACGCGTTCGCTGCTGCTTCCCTCCGCGAGGCCGCGACCTCGGAACGTCGTGGTAGCCACTTCCCTCTTGCGCCGGTAGCGAGAGCCGCTGACACCAGTCGGCCTGCCGATCAGTATCGGCGCTTTGATCGGGTACTCGAACCGTCCCCAGTCGACGTGGTATGGGGTGAGTGTCGAGCCTACGAGAGAGGGGATAGACGTGGGCTCGGGACTGCCGGACAGCCACAAGATGGCCTGGAACTGGTGGCGGTAGCTCTAATCGGCGGATGAGGGCTGGAGTGGGAGCGGACAACTAGCAACGTGCGGTCCGGCACGGCAGCGCCCAGCCAAATATGCCGCTCTGGATCGCCTCGTAATGATGTCGGGACAGCCCGTTCCCAGTCAACTAGTCCCCCGCCTGCGCCCGCACGACCTTAACAGCACCTAAAGAGCCCGCCCCGCCCCGCGCTAACGCCCAGAGCCTCAAGCAGCCCCCCGGCAACCCGCCCGCGTGGGCGTTCGGCCCCGTGTGGACGATTCTGTACGGCATGATGGGGTACGCGTCGCACCTCGTCGTCGAGGTCGCGGACAAGAACCTGTCGCCGACGACGAGCAAGACGGCCGTCACGGCGCTCGGGATGTATTATGCGCAGCTGGCGCTCAACTTTGCGTGGATGCCGCTGTTCTTTACAGGTGCGTGCGGCTGGGGTGGGGGAGGGCTGTAGGAGGGCTCGGGGAGGGTGTGAGTCGCGAGAGGGGGGCAGAGTTGTGGAGTATTGGGAGGAGGGGGGAGAGGAGGGGAGAGAGAGGGGAGCGAGGAGGGGAGAGAGGAAGGGAGAGAGGAAGGGAGGGTGCGGGGAGGAAGTTGAAGGTGGAAGACGTGACGGGGAGATGAAGAGGCAGCCTTGGAGACTTGCAGCAAGTCGGCGTGGGAGGCGATATGACGACGGAGAGAGCCTGCGAGGATCGAAAAGAACAGAGCGGGAGGGAGCCCGGACACCGCTCACACACAGCCAAGAAGCCCGGCGTCGCGTTCGTCGACATCCTCGCGCTCGCCGGCACCGTCTACGCGATGACCGTGAGTCCCCCGTTGTCCTTTGCACTGACCGCAGGACGTCATGAACGTGCTCCCCACGCGCGTGCCGACCAAGTACCTCCTCCTGCCCTACTGCGCGTGGGTATCGTACGGTGAGTGCAGCGTTGGCAACGTGAGGCGACTGGGTTTGGTCTGACGGTAGCCACGTACCTCAACGGCGGGATCCTGTACCGCAACTGGGGCAAGGTGGGTCCTCCTCTCCTGATTTTGTGGAGCTGATGGCAGGACAAGTCGCTTAGATGATAGCATGAACAGCATGAAACATGAATGTGATGTGATGGCCTGCGCGGGGGCGAGAAAGACTGAGGCGTACCACTAACGGTGCTGAGTGTCACTTGGCGATACGCCGCATGTCCCTTCTGTAATGTGCCCGTGCCCGCTTATACTATGCCTATGCATTGACCCATCAAGCTACGATGCGTCATGTTGTTTTTTGATTACTCAAATCCCCTACCTCCCAATCTGCAGTTTCACTGCCTAGTACGCCGGGACGGTTGACGATCTCGAGGATCGCGTCGCGGGCCTGGCCCACGCTCTCCTCGTCACCGGTAATGGTGATGAGGTCGTCGTCCTTGCCGACCGTAATGTCCGCGCCGGTCTCGGCACGGAGGCGCGAGATGGTCGCGCCCTTGGACCCGATGATGCGCGGGAACGCCGACCGGGGCAACCAGTGAGGAGACCGACGTGCGTCGCGGCCTGGGCGGCCTGGACGGCCTTGTCGAGCACAGCGGCAGCGCGGTCGAGGTCCTCCTCCTTGGCGCGCAGGACCCAGTCGAGGTCGCCTTCGGCCGCGTTCGCGTAGTTGGACCGCACCTCCCACTGGTACTCCTCGCCCTCCTCCTCGGGGCGTCGATGCGCGCGGTCTGCGCGCCCTCATCGTTGCCAGAGCGCTCGTGCACGGGCTTGGGGGGCAGTGGGGAGGTTGACGAAGGCGCCGACGCCGCGGATCTGGCGGATCAGGTTGGGCTGCTCGGCGATCGCGTGGTAGAACTTGGCGGGGATCGAGACGGTGCGCGTGGCGAGGTCGGCGCCGTTACGCTGGCCGCCACGCTGGCGCCGCGCTCAGGCGAGGGCTGCGAGAGAACCTCGGCAGCCTTGGCGACAGCCTCCTTCGTACCGATGACCTTGACAATGTCGGACTCGTCGGCGAGAGCTCATCCTTGTTGTCAATCTCGCCGACAGAGTTGTACTGCCTCGAACCGGGGAAGTGGATGGTGGCGCCAGTACGGCGCTGGAGGTCCTGGAGGGCCGAGCCGCCGCGACCGATCTTGCTCGCGTGCTGAGCAGCAGGAACAGCGACACCGATAGTGACAGTGTTCTTGAGCTGGGCAACCTCCTTCTCAAGAGCGTCCTGGATGGCCTTGACCACCTTGGCGTCACCACGGAGACGGACCTGGTCGGTAACCTCGTCGCCCTGGCGGGGGAAGGTGACGAGACCAGCCTGCTTGAACGCCTCGGCAGGGCCACCAGCCTCCGCGATGAGGTCGCGGAGCTTCTGGCCACCCTGACCAATAAGAGTGCGGTGGTACTTGGGCTCAATGGTAAGAGTAACAGTGATCTCGTCACCGAACTCCTTCACGAGCTCGAGCACAGCAGCCTTGGCAGCGGTGATGGCCTTCTTGTCACCACGAACAGTGACCGAAGTCTTGCCGTCCTCGCCAGTGTTCTTGTCAATGTCGATCTGCGCACCAGTGTCGTCCTTGATGCCGTTGATGGTGGCACCCGACTTGCCGACGATGAAAGCAACAGCCTTCTGGGGGATGGTGAAGGTGGCAGACTGGCGCGACTCGGCCTCGAACGCGGCGGCCTCGACAAGCTCAGCCTTGGCAGCAGCGACACCCTTCTTGCCACCACGGATGGTGACCTCGTCGGGCTTCTGGTCCTTGCCATCGCGAGGGAACGAGAGCTTGACGCCGTACTTCTCCTCGAGACGGATAGCGTACTTGCCACCCGAGCCGATGAGGGCAGGCTGGATCTCGCGCTTGATCTTGACAATCTCGGTAGTCTCGTCCTCGAGCTTCTCAATCTGGGCCTGGATACGGCGCTTGGCCTCCTCGACAGCCTCCTTGCGACCGACAATCTTGCAGTGCGCAACGGGCTTCTTGCCCTTCTTGACCTCGGCGGCGTCGTCAAAGTTGACCTTGACGCCAAGAGTCTCGCGAAGCTTGTTGATGGCCGAACCAGCCTGACCAACGAGTGGGGGACGTACTTCTTGTCGACGTCAAACTCGACAGTGTAACCGTTGATAATGTCGTCGTTCTTGGCGTCCTCGACAATCTGCTTGATCTGCTCGACGACGCGGTCGACCTCGGACGAGGGGCCACGGACAACGACAACGATCCTCGGCGTCGC
This sequence comes from Cutaneotrichosporon dermatis, assembly GCA_020011015.1. Taxonomy (NCBI): domain Eukaryota; kingdom Fungi; phylum Basidiomycota; class Tremellomycetes; order Trichosporonales; family Trichosporonaceae; genus Cutaneotrichosporon; species Cutaneotrichosporon dermatis. Next base: position 3,143,290 of record JAIGNX010000001.1, on the reverse strand, counting down.
CCTTGGCCTTGGCACCGACGCGAACGTTGACGAGCTGGTCCTCGCCAATGAGAGCGTTGAGAACAGTGCCGCCCTGACCAATGATAGCGCGGTGCCACTTCTTGTCAACCTCGAGGTTCTCAGTCTTGACGTCGGCAGCGCCCTTGGCAAGCTCCTGGAGCGCCGCAGCCGCAGCAGCGACGGCCTCCTTGAGCTTGGCGTCACGCGCCTTCTTGTCAGCCGGGAGATCGGTACCGTTGTAGACGACGTGGACCTCGGCGTCGTCGCTGTCGGAGGGAGGGAAGACAGTGGTGACCGAGTTGGCCGACTCGAACTGGGCAATTTTGACACCCTTCTTGCCAATCAGGAGCGAGTGGACAGCAGGGTCGACGGTAACGGTAGTGATAGCGGCAGGAGGGACAGCCTTGACAGCGGCGAGAACGTCGTCGCGAGCCTTGATGACCTCCTCCTTGTCCTCGCCGACAATGTCGATGACGACCTTGCCGGCCTCCATAATCTCGTTCTTGGGAGCGTAAACCTTGACCGAGTTGTACTTGTTGCCAATAGTCTTGAGACGCGACGAACGCTGGAGGAACCGGGCGACCTTCTGGGCGTGAGGGATAGGGTCGTTGGTGTTGACGCGGGAGATGGCAACAACATCGACGGTCTCAACAGCGACAGCCTCAGCCTTAGACATAGCGAGCTCGATAGCCTTAAGAAGACCCGACTGGGGACCGCGCATCATGACCTGCTCGTTAGGGTCGGAAGCAGGAGGGAGGTCGATGATGCAGCCAGTCTTCTCGAGGATGTCGTCGGCAGCCTCGCCGATGAGGTAGCGATGCTGGCGCTTGGGGACGACGATGCCGAACTCCTTGAGCGTGCCAACCAAGTCCTCGATCTGGCGGTTGATAGCGGCAACAACAGCCTTGACCTTCTCCTTGTCGCCCTTGACCTTGATCGAGACGTCGCGAGGAGCCGACTCCTCATCCTCGTCGTCCTGGATAGCGCGCCAGACAGCGGGAGGGGGAACGTGGATCTTGACCTCGCCACCGCCAACCTCCTCCTCGAGGCGGCGGGCGTTGGCGCCGCGGGGACCGTTGATGAAGGGGTAGTACTTGGACTCGATGTTCTTGATAGTCGCCGAGCCCTGCGAGATGCGGTGCGAGATGGTGCCGAGGAGCTTGGCGCGGGCGTCGTTGGCAGCAGCACCAGTACCCGAGATAGTGATCGTGACCTGGGGCTCCTCGGGCTCGTCGTCCGAGTCGTAGTCCTCGTCGTTGGCGCGGGCGGCATCGCGAGCCTCGCGGGCCGTGCGCGCGTCCCACTCGGGAAGAGTGTCGCGGCGAGGAATGTCGATCTTGGTGCCGGTCTCGTCCGTGATGCTCTTGAGAGTTGCGCCCTTGGGACCAATAATAGTGCCGATAGTAGAGATAGGAACCTCGACCTCGAGGACGACAGGCTTGCTAAGGCCGCGCTCAATGAGCTGGCGGGCAAGAGCGAGACGCTTGGGGTCGGCGGCCTTGATGTAGAACTGCTTGAGACCGGTCGACATCTGGGTCGACGACTCGACGACAGCACCAGTCTGCTCCTGGACCTTCTTCATCGTCTCGGTCACGGCCTTGCCGGTAGCAAGCTCGTTGGCCGGGATAGTGAACGACTCAGTGAAGGGGTGCGAGCCAGTGGTAGCGTGACCGACGCGGCCGAGACCGCCGGGAGCCATGGGCGCCTTCTTCGAGCTGGGCTTGATGGCGGGAGCCTTGGACCATGCGGAAAGAGCGGGGCGAGACTTGCCGTCACCCTTGGCGGCCGAGGGAGCGAGCGACGGGAAAGCGTCCTCCGAAGTGTCGGGGCCGTTGGAGCCAGAACCAGAAGCCTGGGGAGCAGACGACGCCGCCGACTTGGGGCGAGCAGGCGACGGCGCTCCGCCAAGAGACGGGAACGGGTCCGGTGCACCCTCAAGCTGGTGCCTCTGTATGTTAGCTGTGTCAAGGCGGTGTCGGAGGTGTGTGATGGGACGAACCTTCTGCAGCTCGGCAGCGGAGAGAGCCATGTTGGATGCCGTTTAGCGTTGTAGCGGTGTAACCGAAGACCAAAAGACCGAGTGCGCGAGGAGGGAGGAGCGCGCTGGTACCTGTTAAAGAGAAGTTGGAAAGTAACTGGGCCAAGAAGGAGACCTTGAGAGAAAGAGTAGATGAGAGAGAGTAAGCCAAGTGATTCCCCTCGCCACCCCCGGAGCCAGCCAACGCCCACGCCGGACGTACACCGCACGGGTGCCCACCCTGGACTCCGCCCTGGCTCCGCCAGCACATCATTTTGACGGAATCAAAATGTCCACACCAATCATCCATCCCACCACTTCCGCCCTGACCACTGCATTATCTGCTCCTCTCTAGTGATACATACTTGGCATTGTGTTTGTGGCGTGTCTATGTGGTGCAGTTGTCAACGAGTGTGGTGTACAAAAAGGTAGTATGCGGTCTAGTAGGTCTATCTATGTGGTCGTGCAGACAAACGATGCGAGAAACAAGTGTGAGAGACGGAACGGAGGTGAGGAGGATCAAGACCACCAAGCAAGCAGGTCCTGATGTTTTAGGCTTGAGACCATCGGTTTCCGCCGTAGGCGGGGGTCATAGTTGCCATAGCTTTGACGTTGCGGTCTGCTGAAATCAATGTAGTTGTCGCCAGAGATACGACTGTTGCGGTTGTGCGGGTCGTACGGTGTAGAGTCGGAAATGACGCCGTTGCCAGCAGCAGCAGAGTCGTACGCGTACTGGGCAGGGATAGACGCTGGCGGAAGGTGACTCGTCGTAGTTGCGGCCAGTCTTGTAGCCCTGGGTGTCGTAGGAGCCGACAGGGTCGAGAGCCTGTAAGGTGCTGTCGTCGTTTGACGACGTCTTCTCGTTGAGGACGTCGTCGTCGCGCTCGAGATGCGTGCCGTCCTCTACTCTGGCTCTCTTGCGGCACCAGAAGATGCCGTAGAACGAGTTGAAGATGAGGCCCCAAAGGAGAAGGACAGTGGGGATGCCGACCAGAGCGATCTCGACAATGCCGATGACAGTACGCGGGATGGCCTTGACCTTCATGCTCTCGATGAAGGCAATGAGCATGCCGAACATGACCATGCGGAACAGCGTCAAGATGGGGCCCAACCAGTCTCCCTTCCTGTCCTTGTGAGGGCGAAGACCAATTTGGCAGCAGAGGACGATGAACTCAACGACGACGCAGCCGACGACCTGAGCCCATGCATTGGACTGACCGAATCCGATGAAGCCAGCCTTGGCGATCAAGGAAAGCAGCATTGGCGCGAACCAGAAGAAGTGGTACTTCTGGCGGTACTGGCGGTAGAGGGCGTCACCGACGGCGTGGTAGAAGTGGAAGTCCGAGTACAGTGGCGAGACATCCATCTTGCTCCTCAAGCGACGGGCGCGGACGACCGAGAGAACGAAGACGGTGATCATGGGGACGAGGACGAGGAAGACGCCCAGGACGGAGAAGAAGATCGACAATCCCGAGTCCTTGGTCCCGATTCTCCACTGGTAGAAGCCGAAGATGAGGATGGGGAAGAAGAAGACAAGGCACGCACGCAGAGCGTTGGCGGCGCAGAAGTTCCACCACGAGCCGCGGAGACGGTCTCGCCAACCGTTCTTGCGACCGCGAGGCAAGATCCATACAATGGCACCGACGACGAGAGAGAATGCCATGATGATTGCAAGGAAGGCGAGGAAGAAGAAGAAGACGGTGTCGTAAGCGTTGGCTTGCGTAATGCCCATCGAGTTGGTGTAAACAGGGATACCAGTGGTCAAGTTGGATGCGCCCTGCTGGTCGATCAAGGACGGGATCTTCTGGGCGCGCCTCGACAGACCCGATGTGTCGGTCTTGAGAGTGCTAATGAAGTTTGCAAACTTGTCTGTGTCGTCTAGATTGTCTAGGACCGAAGTCATGTTGACGCCAAACATGTTGTACGGCGACAGGCGACGGTTGATGTACTGGACGTCGTTGTAGGCGTCACCAGGCATCTTGCCTCCAGTCTTGCGGCGCATGGCAGAGATGCTGCGCTGCATGGTTCTAGAGTAGAACAGGCCGAGCGACCAGTGGAAGTTCTGGACAAAGTTCGAGAAGACGAGCGGGTAGTTGAGGTGCATGAGGCCCGCGGCCGCCGCTGCTTGGTACAGCGAGAGGACATCGAACCAGCGATAGATGGCGGGGGAGATGGAGTTGACAGCGACCGCGTGGGCCATGCCTACGAGGCCAGCGGCTAGGGTGAACATGCTTGTTCCCCACTTGACACTCGAGAGTTGCGTGGTCCAGCCATTGGACAGCGTGGCCTGTAGGCACGCTGCAACCTCGTCGGTGGCACTGTTGAGAAGCTGCACACGGGCATATGCTTCGAGGTTGGGCACAGTCCATGCCAGCTGGGGAATCTGCGATTGAATTGAGTCGGGCAGCGGGTATGTTCCATAGCCTGCGGCATTAGCTTGTGCAACTGCGAAGGAGGACTGCGAGCCTCACGACCCTGCTTACCTGTGAAGTTGATCATTGGAAGGGGCACAGCACGCCCGCCACCAGATCGCAAAGCTCAATGGTCTCATTGAAGATGGTATTCCGTAGGCATTGAGGAACAGAGAAGCCGAGACGTTGAGGTTGGGTTCGATGGAGGCGAACGAGAATGAGAACGTCACCGAGTTGTTGGCGTTCCAGTATGCGATCTCGAACTGATCGACCAGAACAGCCTTGGCTTCGGCGCAGTACGTCACGGCGTTGGTGAACAGTGCCTCGCCTGGCTCTGACCCATCACCGGGAGGTCCAGGCTGTCGTTGTGCTGCTGATTCTGGCAACGAGAGCAGCTCAGAGTCGGCCGAAACTGAGATGGCAAGACACGGGAGAAGACATGTGGCTGCTGCCAGGAGCGCCGTTAAGGGCGCATGGCGTTGTCTTAGCGGAAGTCGAACTGTGAGTTAGGATATGTATACAAGACAGGCGGTTGAGACTCACGAGAAACAGAACTGTATTGGTAAGATGTACAAGAATGGATGATGGAATGGGTGATGGGGGGGCGGTGCAATCTTGGGAGTCGGATCCTAGATCGATAACGATGCGGGGGGGGGGGGGGGGGCTTTTGAGGGCGACGACGATCTAATGGACAATGCCAATGGAAGTTTCACTTGGGACAATGGAGCGCCCTCGTATGCGATCAACGAAATGACTGCTTGGCAAGCTGTTGTGATGGCCTTGACACACGGGCGAGTGTAGTTGAGTGATGAACGTGTCTACTTGGAGTAGTCGAGCGAGGTGATGAACGGACCGGCCTTCGTTACTTTTACACTGATTGTTCACCCGAGACCCTTTTGTCGTCGTAGTCGTTATATTGTCGTCCCAAACGTATTCGAATGGACTGATGGGAATGGGGGGGGATAGGTGAAAGGAGAAGTCGCTCGACTGCGGAGACCTTTGAACTGTGCAGTTCGAGCAAGACTTCTTTCTTGCCAAGTGATCGGACCGTGACGGTCACACTGTAAATCGTAGATGGCGAGATTACGGATAGATCGGGGGTAGACTTTTTGAGTGGCGACGATGAAGGGCTGGAGGAGGCTAATGTGCTTGCTGGAGGAGAGGCCAGGCGCCAGGGCGATCAGGGCCCACAAAATGAATGGTAGGTCACTTCTTGGCACCGTATGATTCCTCCCAATTTCGCACCCCCCTAGCAGGCTCGGATAGATGGGATGGAGATTATGGAGATGACGGATCCCAAAGTCGTCAAGCGATCTTCGTCTTCGTCCTTGTCGTTTAGTTGTCGTGGAAGATACAGATACAACCAAGTAATTGAAAGAACAAAGACGGATGAGGGGAAGAGACGAGGATGCTTTGCTTTAGGTGTGAGCACAGACTAATGTGCTGCGGTTATCTGGCTCGCAGTGGCGCTACCAACCGTAACGATGACGCAGGATGGACTAATGGGGGTGGTGGACTCGGCGGACCGGCGGCATCCATCACTACACCACCACCCGATCACTACGGTGTTACCACTCTTCCAAGGCTTCCACACAGCCCTCTACCCCAACGTCATCGGCTTCGAACTACTATCCCCATATTATGCACACTTCTCCACCAACCCCGTAGTCACTGAAGGCCGCGTGCTATGCATACATTGCCCCACACATGAGTCGGGCTGACGACGACTTGCATTCCAGGCTCCGCAGTTTCCTTGCCGACGGGGGACCCGCCCAGGACTACGTCGACTGCGGATCTGCGCATGAGTGTGGCTATGTGAAGCCAGACGCAGTCAGGAACATCCAGAGACTGTAGAGCTGCCGACCGACGGTCGACGTTTCGGCAGCAGTATCGGGAGGTGATATAGGGCAGTTGGCATCCTCGCCAGGGTGGCCTTTCTGGCCTCCTGCTAATGTCGATTCTACATGCATGGTACATTCTACCTTTAACAGTTACGCCGACGCCATCGCCTCGACGCAATCCTATCCACGCAATGCGATTGCACAGCGAGGTAACTACTGGTCCTTGCGAGACTTGTCGACAGAGAGAGACTTGCCAATCTCGAGCATACGAGGTGGCACCTGGACCGAAGCGAGGGCGCTGATGCTGACCACGACAATGGGAATCAGGACACCAAAGCTAATGAGAAGAGCAGTAATAAGGGGCGTCGTGAGGTAGGTGTTGCGTTTTGACTTGGAGTCGCCGTCAGTCTCGTTCTTGGCGACAGTGGCAGCCTCCTGGGCGGTCACGTTGTCGGCAACGGGGACGATCGACGCAACGACATCGGGAACCTTGACCGACTGGAATGGCTGCTCGTCGATCATCTCCTGGCGCTTGGCCTGCTCCTTAGTCGGGGTACGGGTGCCGGTCAGGATGACAAGGTGGTTCTCGGGCATGTCGGCGGGAAGGGCAACATCTGTCGTTAGCTTCAGACGCAGGCCGGTTGTAGCAACCCACCCTTGCCGTGCTCCGAGTTGAAGTAGACCATGGTCTTCTGTCCCTTCTCAGGCGTAGCGTACTCGTCGATCAACTCGGCTCCACAAGTCTTCGCCCAGCCCTTGATCGACGAGTCGAGGGACTCGCGCGTTGGCTTGATGAGGTAGGGGATGTGGAGATCGGCCTTGGACGAGGCGTAAGGAAGCGACATCTTCTGGATCTGGGTCTGGTGGAGCTAAGATGTCAGCAAAGTACCGCGAAGACATTGCATCGCCAAGGTCAACAACATGTGGTGCCTCCTAACAGCAACCATGTGCAACCACCGACCATGACGCCAGTCCGCCTTGAGCTTTGGAACTCACCTCGTCCATGTGGACAACCATGACCACGTCCCAGTCACACCCGATGGTCTCGAGGGATCCAAAGATGGCATCGGCTCCAATCACGCCCGAGGTGACGGCCTCGCGAGCCTCGTCGAGACCATAGTTGCTACGGATTAGCGGGAGGAACGTGGGGTTCAACGATGACTTACGGCTCAGAGGACCACACGAGGAGCGGGGAGGAGTCGCGGAAGGCTGCCGCTGCGGACGCGAGCAGCAATGCCGAGGAGGTACCGACCGCTGAGAAGCGCATTGTCGGCAATGAGTGAGGATGGGGTTAAGAGATGGGGTGGTGCGTTGAGACAGCTCACTCTTGTCACCGCGTCCAAGTGGTGACGATGAGAGTGATGTGCCCGGCCGCGTGGCTTGGGGTTTGCGGGCCTATTTGATGGCACCTCCAGAGTAAGGACCTAGGTAGGTGTTTGGCGCCTAATTTCGGTCTACAACGTATTAGCGGAGAAATGGGTTGAACGCGGAAATGCCGCCTTTGAGGTGACTGGATTACCTAAAGAGGCAAGTGATGGTGGCTTTTTCAGGGATAACTAGTATTTGTTGTTGATAGAACTGAACCGGTGACGGAGCTAGGTACAGTTGACTAGGAAGGGTACGAGAGCCGAGGCCAGGATTAAACCACTCACCCACTCACCGCCCCCACCAAGTCAGCCCGCCTACAGCCACCAAAGGTATTATGGCGTCAAGTAACCCACCTCTATGTGGCCAGGCGGAGCGGCAGAGCATTTCTCGGGCCATCAAAGGCTTGGGAAACCAGCTCTGACGACCTACTCTGGCCTTTAGACAAGATCGAGCGGGCGATTGAGAGCGGGCGAGGCGAGGCCGGGCGGGGCAAGGAGCCGGAGTCGCTAAATCAATTCTGGGCCTTAGACCAGAGGGATAGACCGGGGGGTGAGAGGGGAGGCGAGGGGGGAAGGAGAGTCAGGCTCCGTTCACAAACCAACAAACGCCTTCCGTCATCTCTCCATCTTTGCTCCCCCTCTTCTACTCCATTCTCCACCCAACTACTACTACTCACTCACCCCCATCATACATCATCTCCACTCACTTTGCTCATCCTTCACTGTACGTTTGATTTTCCTTTTGCTCTTCTTCCATCCATCCATCCATCCATTCATCCATCCACCCATTCCAGCTGTGCGTACATTCGCCAGTCACCCCCAACCTCAAAAGACAGACCTCCACCCCCGTCACGCACGCGCCATCCCCTCGACTCCACATTGAAAGCTAACACTTGTCTTCAGACTCGAGCGAATCACCCACTCCACCGGCGCGTCTCAGCGTCAACAACCCTCCTAACACGCGTCCATCCTTCCTCCTTGGCTCCATCCACACAACTTTCCATCACTCCATCACCCTTCCTCTGACACAGCATAGGTACGCGCGTCGCTCACTCTAACCCGTTTTCGCTCACACGCCAGTCGCCATGTCCGAGGAAGCAGACAAGCCCGTCCGCCGTCGACGGCGGTGTCAAGCCAGCATCCAAGCGCTAGCGGCGGGCCAAGCCTCGCAAGTCGGGCGGCGCGAAGGCGACCGAGGAGGTGGCCAAGTTCGAGTACGGCGACATTGTGTTGGCGCGTCTCGAGGATATCCCCCTTGGCGTGAGTGTTGTTTGTCGATATGAGCGGATGCTAACGACCCCCACAGCCGCTCGCGTGCGTATCATCTATGGCCTAGCCCTCGCTCCCCGCAGCAGCTGACGATCCAGATTACCGACCCGGACAACCTTCCCCCAACGTCCTCGCGACGCGCCGAAAAATCCGGCGTTCCAGTGCGCGCAGTTCTTCCCCGTTGGTGACTAGTGAGTGTTGCCATCCACCCCAGTCTGTAGGACGGGAGAGCAGCTAACGCGCCAGCTCGTGGCTCGCGCCCAAGGACATCCAACATCTAAAGCGCATCAGATCCAGGCATGGTTGGACTCGTCACCGCAAGGCGTCGGGCCAGCTGCGCGAGGCGTACGACACCGCCCTGGACCCCACCGAGTGGGACCAGGCCCAGGAGGAGTACCGTCTGGAGCAGGAGCAGGCTGCTGCGAGGGCGAGGAGGATGTCGACGAGCTGGAGGGAGGGTGACGAGGAGCCCGCAGCCAAGGGCAAGAGGAAGCGTGCTGCTCCGGCCCAAGAAGGATGCAAGAAGGCAAAGACGACCAAGAAGGTGGTGATGCCACATTGGCCAGACGACTGACTGCAGGCCGACGACAAGCCGAAGGCAAGGGGACAAGCCCAAGTCAAAGACGACAAGCCGCCGCCGAGGAGACAAGTCGGAGGGTGCGGCAGCAACTGGTGGAGTGAGGAGGAGGCTCCCGACCCAGAGGCTGTCAAGGTCAAGGACTGGCGGCACAGGCTGCAACGCGCCTTCCTCCAGAAGGGAGTGCCGACCGCCCCGAGATGGACCAATTTGACGAGCTCTTCAAGACGATTGAGAGCTACTCGGACATGAAGATTGAGTATCTTCAGTACTCGAAGATTGGCAAGGGTGAGTTGACGTGTTGTTCGCAATCTGACAACCAGTCATGAAGAAGATCGCGCTCTACAACGTCCCGCGTGACGACGAGCTCAAGATCACGTCGCGTGCGAAATTGATGAAGGAGTGGACCGACTTCATCAACCAGAGCGAGGGAGGAGGCTCTACCGCTGCCAACGGCTCTGCGGAGAAGGCAGACAAGGCCGAGGCGACGACCTCCCCGTCAACAACGCTGATGTCTGCGGCCGAGGCCGCTGCTGCGGGGAGGCGCGCCTGCCACCGAGGCACCAGCGGCTGAGGAGAAGGCCTCGGCACCCGAGGCGGAGGAGATTAAGGCGGACGCGTAGGGAGCAGACACGAAGCAGACAAACAGTGACAGAGAGTAACTTGCAGAGTTGCCGTGTACAACGGCAAGGAGAAGAGGGGACTTGCCCCTCTGGTTGGAACCACCATACAGAGAGACACATTGGTTCACCATTAGCCTAGTCATGTAGTACACATAGCGGCTGTCGCCACCAGAGATAGAGGGCAGCGAATGGTGTATGCATGAGTAGTCTAGTTCTTGTCCTTGCAGCACCCTCGACCTGGCGAGCGGCCTCCTCCTCCTTCGCCTCCGCCTCCTCCGCGCGACGAGCATCGAGCTCCGCGTCCGTCATGTCCTCCTCGTTGACAGCCTTGGCCGCCTTCTTGGCCGCCGCCCGTGCCCGCGCCACCTTTCCTTGATCCGCTTGATCTCAGCCTCGGCCACCTTGGGCACGGGGTGGGTACCGGCCAGAGCCTCGACCTGGGCGGTGGGGTCGTTGATGTCCTTGACGGAGAAGGGGATGGGGACGGCCTGGTGGCCCTCGTCGTGCTGCGCCTTGGCGCCAGCGGCGATGGCACCGAGACGGCGCTCGTTCAGGACGTACTTGATGCGCGCCATCGACTTGCGGCACTGGGGTTAGCGTGGGACAGGGCGAAGGGCTGGGCGGCAAGTTCGCAGGTTAGCCGTAGGGTGAGAAGTGAGGTGGGAACAAGGCAGAGGAGGGGCGGAACAGGAGACGACGACGGGATAAGGCGCATAGTGGCAAGAGGCCCAGCCATTCGCATTTTGCAAAAGAGCCTTTGCGTGCAGTGTGTCGGACCTCATCGCACCTTGCCCTTCCTCCAGCATCCCGCCTCACAACCCGAAACGTCGGCATCACGCCGCGCTCCTCACACCTTCCACCAGCTCCTCACTCAACCTTTCCACTCCAGGTACACACTCCCACCAGTCCAGCTCGCACAAGACTCACCCTGTTACGCCGCACGGTCTGCAACTTGCCGCCGTAGTGGTGGCTGATACCGAGACGCCGGCGCTCGGCCATCTGCGTCGCGATGACGTTGCGCTCCCGCAGGAGCACGTACCACAGGATATGCAGGTCCTCGAACGACTTGAGGCGGAGCTCGGCGGCGGTCCATGGGCGGCCTGGGGTTAGCTGTTACTCGGCGTCGACGGTCCGCCAGGAGGGGGACAGAGGAGAGCGGCCGTTGCAGGAGCGTGAGGAGAGACATAATATTGGAGGCTGAGCTGTCTGGCACAGAATGCTGCAAGGCCGACTTGAGAGGCTGTATGGCACCAGCCAAGAGCCTTTGGTAACCAAGCTAGAACTCCGGTACCACCTTTCCTTGTCGTTGGCGGCAACTTCGCAGTCGCTTCGCTCTCGCCGGGTCTGCTCCTTCCATAACGCTCTTCTCCACTCCATCTTCCCAACGGCCGCGCACGCTTCGTGCCTATCCTTGTTTGCCTCGCACCTCAGCGCGCTAGCACTCACCCGACGACAGCTCCGTCGACTCGTTGTCCATCCGGGGCAGACTCCCACAGTCGGGGGGCATCTTCGAGTCCGGTCCCAGCTCCGCCTTCGCAATAGGTGGCACATGGAAGAAGGCCCAGAGCGGATGGGGCTTGGGCGTGGTCGCGCCCTCTGGCAACTGCGCGCGCAGCGACTCGATCTCCTGGAAGTACGACCTGGGCGGGGGGTACGACGGCGGCTCGGGCCACCCAGACGGCAGCGTGACGCGGGTGGTACGGGGAGGGCGGGTCGGTTGGGGGCGGCCCTTGGCGGTCCACTTGGGGCGCAGCTGGACGGGCTCGGGGGCGTTGTCCTCGTTCTCGAACGTCACCCTTGACGAGGGCGTGAAGGCTTCCCCGACGGCCGATGGGGAGGAGGAGGCGGTAGGGGTAGGGGCGGGGGCCGAGGTGGTTGCGGCGGCGGAGGTGGCGGGGGGGAGGCCGGCCTCGAGGGCGCGCGCCGAGGTCGAGAGACCGCGCAGGAGGAGGCGCGACATGTTTTTGGTGTAGATGTCGAAGTCGTCTGATCCTCGACAGGTAGACTAGCTCTGTAGCAAAGTCGGCTGGCGAGAGACTCCGATCTCCAACATCTCCGGATAAAATGAGTGAAAAAGTAGTCCAGCAATGTTCCACGTGGCCCACGAGATCCGCCTCCACCCGTCGTGTCCACCAGAGACGACGTACAACATGAGCAACAACAACATCACGCGAACGAGACAAATGCCAACAGCATTGCTGGCGGGCACAGTGCAGGTGAGCTAGGATTTAAGTGAGCATAGCTAATGGCAGCCGCCGGCACTGACCCTTCTCTCAACGGACGGCAGCCCTGCTCTCCCGCCCCTATGGCAGAGTCATACCGGGACGTCGTCGCGTGCGGCGGTCCAAGTCCTCAAGGATACGGCCTATCCTCGCGCCGAGGGACGTTCCACAGCCCATGTCCCGAAACATGTGCGAGGAGGGAATATTACCGATACGGTCGTGCACCTCCAATCGCCGGTGGTCGGGGACACATACATCGAAATAGGCAGTTCGGCACCTCTCGGCGCAGAGCTGCCATGGCTCGGCGCGCAGATCAAGCAGCTCGGCCAGCGGCCATTTGCCCTCGAGGCCGTCATTGTCGATACACGGGAAAGGAAAGGGAGGATACGCTTCGAGAGCGCGAGGGTGGGCAGATATGGAGGAGGGTGGGAGTGCTGACGGGCAGAAAGAGCCGTCTCTACTCGCGAACAGGAGCCCGCCACTACTCCGACTCCCGCTGGAGATGCCCAGTGGCGAGCGTGTGACAGAGTGGAGTGAGGTGGTCGTCAACTTCGCCCGGCTGGTCCCGCTGTTCCGCCAGCTCCGGTCCGAGGACGAGGAGGAGGAGCGGGAAGCAAAGCGGCCGCGGGTGGGGTGGTCGGATCTGCCGGACGGCCGGCTGGGGAGCGTCGCGGCCGTGCGGGTGTATGCTAATTGCCGGGTGAGGCGGGTGTGGTTGAGCACTGAGGGGGGAGTCAAGGGCGAGTGGGAGCTTGTCGGTGTGAAGCAGTAGCATTGTTGTACAAGATGGTATGCTCACATGATAGTCCAGACCGTGGGTGCGCGGCATAGCGCATGCAGACCTGGTAGTTTCTAATGTGTTTTCAAGGAGCTACATTGTCCAGTGGGGACGTAGTCGAGTCCTATCGCAAGCATTGGACATTCGTCTTCCTTCGTATACTCAGCATCGTTAACTTCCTGTTCCACAGATCACTGCTGCCAGTGTTTCTTTCGAAACCCCGACTCAACAGTCATTGCACTGTAGTGGCACCACTTCTCTAGGTTTCGATCGGGGTCGAACTGTCTTAATATTCCATGTTATTATCCAACTCGGAGACACCCATGCACCCAAGCTGGTCCTCTTCAATCGTGCTTTGCTCTTATTGTAGCACTAGCATCAACTCGCATGATGGCCTGAGGATTTGCTGTTGACACACACGGCACGTGACAGAGGGCGGGCGTGAAGGAAGCAAGGTAGACAGACAGGTTGTGGCGTCAGCGTCAACCATCTGTCCATTTCACGCACCCAATCCCACATCTCAACTTGAACTATCACTCATTTCTTCTCATCACACTTCCTTCTCTTCTCTAGTCTGTGACTTACAACAAGGCTCCTCTGTGACTTGCAACTCAGCCCAAACCCTACCTCATCCTCGCTTCTCTCCTTACAACCCATCCTCTACCCTCCTTCACTACTTCATCTCCTCCTTCCGCCACACCCGATCCCCTCCTTCCTTCTCTCTGACAACTTCCAACTCTCAAGGCTCCTCCACCCTTTTCTCTTCCCCTTCCTGCATCCGAGTCGGCTCTGAAGGTCTTTATCCAACACTCTCCTACCGCCATGCCTCCAACCACTCGTTCGCAAGCCCGTGCCTATCGCGAGGAACGCGCCAAGGACCCTCGAATCGATGTGCTCGCCTACCCTCATCTGGTCGACATGATCCTCGACCACCTTCCTCGCGAAGACATCGTTGTCCTTCGCAGCGTTTCTCGCTCCTACCGCCAGCATGTCGATCGCCTTCTTTATCGTCACCTTGTGGTCCGTTCGGACGGCTACTTTGACGAGGACATCGGCGATTGGGTCTGGGACGAGCATCCTGTCCGTATCCATATGCCGAATGAACAAGGCCCCGCAGTTCCATGGCGAGCGTTGAAGGGGAGTGACCGCACAAACACGTCTCTCGTCAGTGAGAACAACAACTATCTGTCGCAAATGCGCCAAATGTGCCGCGTGCTCGACGTCGAGGGAGCCACCATCCGCCAAAGCATGTCTCTCCCAATCTCCGAACTGAAAACGCTCGCGAACGTGAATACACTCCGCCGTTTCGAACAGGAAAGCTTTATGTTTGGAGTCGACGCCATCATTGACTTCGCCGGTGCGAATCCACAGCAGTTGCAGCTGGCTGTGCGATGCAAACGATACGTCGCTTCCGGCCTCGAGTATCCCTACTGCGATTGCTGGGACCACGAAGGCCACTTCACTACCCGCAACATTGTTCTCTCCCGTTTCAAAGGTTTGGAAGAGGTAGTTCTCCTCTATGCGCAAGACCAGAAGCCGATCGAGAGCGTATTCCCGTTCCTCAGGGGATATCAGCATATGTTCAAATCCGCCGCGTTTACCGTTGTCGGGCTTGCAAAGCGTGCTGCGGCCAGCGCTTCCGGCGACGTCGGCGATACCGGCAAGACTTTGTCGGAGTACTTCAAGGTCCGCTTTCTCGAGGCCTTTTTCACAATCCCGTCCGCGGAGGTCCTCTCCGCCGTGACGTTTATGAACCACGACGAGTACCGCCAGTCTGTTGGTGAGGAGCAGTATCTGTTGGAGACGGAGAAGGGGGCGTGCTTCATGTAGTTACTGTACTTCAAGCATGTTTTTCCCGTGTGTTCAGCATGAACGAACGATACAGTCTGTTAAGTTACATGCCTGCAGGTGTTGCAGAGACGCTACTTGGGCGGCTGCCCAAAGGACTACCAGCTCGCCGAAAGTGAGGTGATCAGCCAGTATTGGCCAGATTAACGCACGAGCACGCAGTCAAGTTGGCTGAGCTTACAGCTGACATGGGAGTGTATCGTACAAACATGTCGCTAGTAGATTACGGGCTACAATGAGTTACTGAGACCACCCATGCATCAACGGTAGCATAACACTCTGATCATTCGCACCTTGATGGACACGGCACGTGACATGTACTGTAGGGCGAGGCGAATGGAGGCGCACACACACCCGTTCTCATCAGATCAACAAGACATCTCAAAGTTGCTTATTATCATCCTTCACTTCTACCTTCTACTGTTCTTCTTCTCTTAATCGCTGTCCAACCATCCTCTGTGAACAACAGCCTAAACATAACCTCACCAGTGGCTCAGCAACTCCTCCACCTCCATATCGCATCCCTTCTTGCCGCCACGACTATCCACACCCTTTCTCTTGAACTTGGCTCTCAACTGGCCCTAACTTGCCCGCATTCCTCCTCAAATATTCTGTCAAGCCTGCTTCATGTCGCCGACAACTCGTTCTCAGACCCGAAGCTATCGCAAGCGGCCCGAGCAGCGTCCAAGATTTGACGTGCGCTCGTACCCCCACCTGGTCGATAAGGTCCTCGATAACCTTTCCCGACAGGACATGCTCGTCTTTCGCGCAGTATCCCGAGCCTATCGTGATCACATCGACAGTATTCTCCTTCGCCATCTCGTCGTCCGCCCTGCCAACTACCTGTGTGGCTACATGGGGATTGCAAAGGAACCCAACCCCCAATGTCCCCTGCGGATCCAGATGCCCGACTCACTAGGGCCAATCCTTCCATGGCGGCCTCAGCTACCTAGCGCAAGGTCCTCCATGTTGAAACGGAATACATCCCACCTCGCACAAATCCGCCAATCTTGCCGCGTCCTCGACGTCGGGAGGACTGTCATGCCGTCCACAATGGCCATTTACCATCCAGTGTCCGCCATTACAACCCTCCCAAACGTGCATACACTTCGCCGCCTGGATCAACTGAGCTTCGCTTTCGCAGTGGACACGATTATCGATTTCCCTGGCGTATCCCACCTCGAAGTGCACCGACTGGAGGTGCGGTGCAATCGCTACGTCGCATCCGGCCTCCATCACCGCAGTGCCACCCCCAACGCCACATGCGAGTATCTCTACACACCCGACAACGTCCACTTATCGGGCATGAAGGGCTGGTGTCTGTCGTTCTCCTGTTTAAGGATCAATGGTTGCCTCAGGCCATCATCCCTCTCCTCCTCCGCCATCAACACCTGTTCAAGCAAGTCGCGTTCACTATCGTTGGGCTGGTGAGCCAACGCGATATCCGCGACGCTGGCGACTCTGTGCTGGGGGACTTCAAGGCGTTCTTTCTCAAAGAATTCTCCCTTCCGTCGGAGCAAGTCCTAGCAGCAATGACGTTCATGAGCCATGTCGAGTATCGTGAGGCCGTTGGTGAGCGGCAGTACCTATTGGAAACGGACAAGACGGGGTCCTTCATGTAGTGCTTGTATCGTGACCTTGAATAAGTACATGGTAACCATCCTGTCAGTAGGTCTTGTGATTAGAAAGTCGCATGCTAATGTAGAGCTTGATATGTGCGACCTGCTAGTTTATTATCGTCTCTTTGCGAAGCCGATCCTGTACCATAGGAGCATACAGCTTGGACGACACTTGGAACTTGCATAGTGGAGGAGCATATGAGCCATGAAGGCTACAATGTGGCTGGGCGAGCTAACACTTGAAGAACGTCGTCGGCCATCCTTCGTCCTGCTAGCAGTTACCTCCGTATCACCACCGCTCGTCTGTTCAGAGCTGCGGGTATCATGGAAATACACCTTGGCAAGGTAGAAGCAGCGCGCCCATGATGGAGTGGTGTGCAAATGTCGAGGACCAAGTGAGAGGGCCATCTGAGAGCCTCTGGATCCTCTGAGCGTCCACGGCTCAACCCATCTCAATCAAGCAGTGGCCACCACCATCCCACCAGCCACAGCCACGAAGAGCAACAGGGGAACGAGGCGGCCACCGCCCCCACTTTGGGGCTCCCCCACTGGCCCGTATACACACGTTGTGTTGATGTGCGTCGCCTTCTCTCCCACCGCCATCCTGATGTCATCCACACAGTCCTCGAACGCCTGCATAGTGGCGTTCGTCAGACACACCGTCCACCCGCAGTCGAGTGCGGCATCGCCCCGCAGCTCCTGGCAGCACGGCCACGTGTACGACGTGTTGGCGACGCTGCATACGCTGTGGAAGAAGGGGATGGGGCCAGGCCACTCGGGAGTGGGCGCTTCGGACGCCTGGTTGGTCGAGGAGACGTTGGGGCACGTCGTGTCGCCGGCTGGACGGATGACGGGGAGGTAGGTCGGCGTGGGGGGGAGGATAGGTGTCGTGATGAATGACATGGAAATGATCTTGGTTGCGCGGGCGGATGAGTACTGAGGAGCAGTGGGCTTGTGAGTTACAGACGATAGGTGCATGGAGTCTTTGGTCGACCTTTAAGTCCTCGCAGTTATGTCGCCCGCACTTGGACGGCGGAGGCGGTACAAATGGGCAGAGCTCCGCTCCACCGTGACCTCCGCCTTGCCCCGTGCGGCTGTGGTGCTCAGGTGTGAATAGCAGAGGCTAGCACCTCCTTAACACTGGGTCACACCCTGTTGTCAAGTCAGTGGATCCGTTGGAAGATGTGGGAACGGATGTGGGATGGACATGAGCTGGGAACCAGAACTACTGGTCTGTAGCAACGTTGCGGATCTTGAGGGCTGCACACAGGCACAAGCGCGGTAACGTGCTAGAGAAGACCTACCGCTCTTGCATTGCATCGCCTTGAGTTGCAGATGGAATCACATGCCCAAGTCTCGGGTTAGGTGCGAAGCTTATAAGCATGCTTGCATCCGAAAGGCACGTAGATCACCTGGCTCAAAGATGCCGCAGTCGCGTCATTGCCCAAGTGTACCTTCCGCTGTCGACCATCCCCGGTGTGGCCGGTGTGGCACTTTTGAAGCTGGCCGGGGGCTACTCCTTCCTCTCAGACTTCCATGCAGTGTTAGCGTTTGTTTTCTATTCTGTAGGTGACCGTTTGTGGGGCATACCGGCAGTCTGGAATTTAGCAACTCTCAATGCCCTCATACCCTAGTCCACCTCTCAAATGCTCTCGTCTCCACAAACAAGGCTGTGTGCGTGCCAGAAGTTAAAGGTGCAGGAATGAAGACCTCAACGTTCCCTGGGTCTCCAACAGTTGGTTCACATACATCAGCACGCCGTTCACCCCTCCAGCTCATCGGTCTCTGCAGGGGACTGCCCCTTGTTCTGCTATGCGGATAACAGGGCTGACCACCTAGGTTGCGCAAAGCAGGCAGCATGTTGCGCGATTTTTGCGACTCGTAAGACTTGTGGATATCGAGACAGTTTATGAGTTGGCCATGCATCAATACTGACTTTTGCCATTTTGCTTTGTACTGGGAGGTGTACAGCATTTCATACTCGTAAGGTGTAGGTAGGCGTCGCCATGTCCACCGGACCAGGCGCTCTTGTTGACGATCGACGGCCGGCCTCCACCCTCCTTCTCCTAAACTTAAACAAGCACCCCACTTTGGAAATTCCACCCAACCCGTCGTTCAATGTCATCCACCTCGCTCCTTCACGAGCATCAAGACAACACACCTCCAACCACCTTCCGCCACGGCTGCACTCGACACCCGCAACGATGCACCGATCATCGTCGCGTAAGGACCTCCGCTCGGAGAGGATAAGCAACAGTCCTTACCGCCGCACGGAGAGCAGGCGTTGACCAAGCAGGTGAGTTGGCATTCCTTGACAATCGTCTGACACCAGCCTCATGGTTGTCCAACCTCGCGTCGTCTATCACATCCACCTTCTCCTCGCGCTTCCGCCAGCGGGACGGCTCTGTCTCTGGCTCCGATGACGAGTGGAGCGGCGAAGCGCCCAAGGCCATGTGGGCCAGGACATGTTCTCGCTCGCCGCGCTGCCGGACGCTCGGGCGACGACTTTGAGAAGCGCGCAGAGACTGGCGCTCAAGCAAGGGGCTGTTGGCGGCCAGCAGCGCACGAAGACTGTCTCCTACCAAGTCTGACTGGAGCCGACTCGACCTGGTCGGACAGGAAGATTCGCCCCTCGCCCTCCATGCCCGCTTTACAGGCACAAGCACCTCCGCCCCGCTTCCCCGCGTCCAAGAACGCCAACCTCTTCCGCACCCCGACGGCGCAGGTGAGCCGCGCCAGCGCCATTCCTCCTCGCGTCCGCCGCCGCTCTGCAGACGTTCGTGTCGTCAAGGGCGACAAGCCATTTACCGCGCAGGACTTCGAGTCATGGAGACGTTGTTGAGAAACGCCAGGGCCGACACATTGCCACTCAGAAGACGGGCGGATGGAGCGGCGCGCTCGCCACGCCTCAGCAGACGCCTGGTACCGTGCCACCACTCCATCCTCTGCTGCTGGATCATCCTTCTCCATTGGAACTAGCGTCGCGCCAGTCAACCGCTCCACCACCGCGTCAAGTACCTTGGACCAGGCATGAGCCCTCGCCGCTTCAAGCCGACTGCGACTGCGCGCACTATGTCGTCCCTCTTTGACGACACACCGGCAAGAAGCGCAAGACAGCACGCCTGATGTTGAGATCGAGGCGCTTGACGATGGTGCATCCTCCACCTCTCACCT
Organism: Cutaneotrichosporon dermatis; assembly: GCA_020011015.1. NCBI lineage: Eukaryota > Fungi > Basidiomycota > Tremellomycetes > Trichosporonales > Trichosporonaceae > Cutaneotrichosporon > Cutaneotrichosporon dermatis. The sequence continues at coordinate 3,123,544 of JAIGNX010000001.1, read as the reverse complement.
CCCAGTCGACTCCCAACCTTGCTGCCGCTCGCAAGGCGCAGATTCAACCACGCGCCGCCTCTCAGTCGCACACGGCTCGCACCGCCGCCATCGCCATTAACACAGTCTGTCGTCGCATCCCCGACGGCCGCCCACCCAGCGACATTGCGCGTAAGCGGATGAACGACATCATCCAGGACGTACTCCTCGACAACGAGATCACCCCGAATGAGGAGAAGCCGCAGGTGTTCAACCCTTATGAGGACGTCGCCCTGCCTTCTGGCAAGCATTTCACTCCTTATGCGTCCTTGCGCAAGTCGTCGTCCAGCAACAACGTCTCGCTCCGCCGCTCGATGGCTGCAAGTCGCGGAGCTGCTGCCCGCCTCGACTCGGAGCGCATGAAGGCGTCGACGTCTGGCCGCCCTCTGTCCACGCTTGAGATGATCAACCGCGGACGCCCGTCTGCTCCTACGTCTGTGTCTGCATCTGCGCCCCCGCCAAGAAGCAGAAGAAGCCAGAGTCGGAGCCGATCGTTATCGACGACGAGGATGAGACCCCTGCTCCAACGCCCAAGCCGAAGGCCGCGCCCTCGGCTACGGCCTCGACGCATCGCGCAAGACTCCAGCGGCAGTGACTCTCGAGGAACCCGAGCCTGTCAAGGCATTTGCCTCTCCGTCCCTTTCCATGTCGACCATTGATCTGCTTCTCCAGCGCCCAAGCCCGTGTCGGCACCATCCTTCCCATCCACTGCGGACTCGATCGTCGCAGCCTCCAAGCCCACTCCCGCGCCCGCTTTCTCCACTCAGCCCTTGGTCTCGGCCCTCCCCCTCCCAAGCGCCGGCCGCTACACCATCGAAGGCTGCTCGCGCACCCAGCAAGGTCAGCGCTGAAGATGCGATCTACTTATCCGCCAAGGACTCCGCTCTCAGCGTCGACAAGCACGCCCTTCCCTTCTTCACCTTCACCCTTCCCCCGCTCGGCCCGCAGCCCAGCGATGCCGCCAAGGCGGCAGCAATGCGCGTTCCAATCGACAAGCTCGAGAAGTTCGACTTCAAGGTTCAGAACTTGGCCTTGCCAGCGTCCTACTTCTCTCCACCTACCGCTGAATCCTCCACAGTACCTGCCGCCCCGCCTGTCCCCTCCTCGTCGACCTTTACCATCCCGAAGAAGGATGCCCCGAGTGGACAATGGACTTGTGGCCTCTGCGCGCTCCAGAACCCCGCCAGTGCCACTGAGAAGTGCACCATCTGTGAGGCGCCCAAGCCCGGTGCCAAGACTGCTGCTACCGCGCCAGCACCACCAACTTTTCCGCCAACAGCGCCCTCTACTGGCGGCTTCAACTTCGCTGGATCAAGCATTAAGCCCCCAACCAAGGCGGCTGGTGCCTGGACTTGCGACACGTGTATGCTGCAGAACTCTGCCAGCGACACGGAGAAGTGTAGCGTCTGCGAGGCGCCCAAGCCTGGTGCTGCGCCCAAGGCTGCCGCTCCACCGGCAGCCCCCCCCCACCCGCGCACTACTGGAGGATTCAACTTCGCAGGAGCAGGCATCAAGCCGCCCGCGAAGTCCAGTGGGGAGTGGGACTGCGACACGTGCATGCTGAAGAACCCGGCTTCTGCTACCGAGAAGTGCACGGTCTGCGAGGCTCCTCGACCCGCGCGCAGCGCCTGCTGCTCCCTCCGCTCCTGCCGCTCCCATCGCTCCTCCATCGGCGCCCGCCGGTGGCTTCACCTTTGGCGGCAAGCCCGTGTCCTCCTCCGCAGCAACCTCCGCCCCAGCGGCGCCTGCTGCTCCGGCATTCGGAGGCTTCAAGCCGCCAGCCGCTGAGGATTCACATTTGGTGGCCAGTCGGTTGGCAGCTCGTCGTCGAGCTCTACGATGCCCGCTGCGCCATCGTCGTCGCCATTCGGTGGCTTTGGTGGCTTCGGCGTCAAGCCGCCTTCGGAGGCTTCTCATTTGGCCAGAAGTCTGAGGACAAGCCAGCCATGCTCACCAAGCCGTCTGGCGCGGCTGGAGAGTGGACATGCAGCATGTGCGGGTTGAAGAACCCGCCAGCGCGACCGAGAAGTGCACGGTCTGTGACGAGCCCAAGCCGTGAACGCATGACGCGTCGCCGTAGATTCACTAGTTGCCATGCATGTGTACAACATCGTAATACATCCCTCGAGTTAGCCGGATCATGACAGAGTGGGGCGGCTTGCGACGTCTGGACCTAGAACTCGGTCCCGACGTCCCTAGCCGGAAGCGGATCAAGCGAGTGAGTGGAGTCCGATCGAAAGATAGCGACTCGGACCTGGATTTTGGAGCTCCGCGAGGTATATGTAAATACATCATCCGGTCGAATAACCGCAGTCTTACCCCACCCTCATCAAACTACCATGGGAAAAGCGGCCATCGACTACTCGGTCTACCTCGTCACTGGGCGTGAGCTCCTGCCTGCGGGCAAGGACTACTACGAGAGTCTCGAGGAGAGCCTGCAGGGCGGCGTCACTGTCGTGCAGGTGCGCGAGAAGGACGTCGACACGGCGAGTTTGTCGAGGTCGCCAGGCGGTCCAAGGAGATCTGCGACAAGGTGAGTCCAGTGTCCTGCGCTCGGCCTCGCTGACGGCAGTACAACGTGCCGCTGCTGATCAACGACCGCGTCGACGTCTTCCTCGCTGTGCAGTGCGCTGGTGTGCACGTCGGGCAGAGCGACATGCCTGCTGTGCAGGTGCGCCGCCCTGATCGGCAAGGACGCGATCCTCGGCGTGTCTGTCACGACCCCCGACCAGGCCAAGCAGCTGTCGCTGATGGTGTCGACTATGTTGGCATCGGCCCGGTGTGGGGACGGCCTCGAAGGACGTGAGCGCCAAGCCGAAGCTGGCGCCTAGTGGCGTCGGAGCCCTCCTCGACTATCTAGCCGCGCAGGGCGAGGCTGGCGCCGCGACGCACGCCGTGGCGATTGGCGGGATCAAGGCGGAGAACACCCGCGGCCTGCTGCACGGCTCCGTCGGGCCTGTTAGCGGCAAGGCGCTCGACGGCGTCGCGGTCATCTCGGCCATCGTCGCGTCCGACAAGCCCAAGGCCAAGGCGGAGGAACTCCGCGCGATCACAGACGCGTTCCGCACCGCACAGGCCGCGAGCGGGCCGAAGGCCGGCGTCTTCCCCTCCACCCCGACCGCAAGGCGGAGGACTTCGTCAAGGCCGCTGCGGAGCTGTTCGCCGTCGTGCGCGACACCACGCCGCTCGTGCACCAGATCACCAACGGTGTCGTTATCAACGACTCGGCGAATGCGACCCTCGCGATTGGCGCCAGCCCATTATGGCAACCAACCCGCGCGACTGTGCCGACCTGTCTCCTGTCATCGGTGCCTTGTTGATCAACTTCGGCACGATCACGGACAAGGAGGGCATGTTTGTCGCTGGCAGGCATGCGAACATCAACCGCAAGCCGCTCGTCTTCGACCCGTTGCGGTTGGCGCGACCGCCTTCCGCCGGGAAACGTCCAAGGGTCAGTCCCGTCCCTCTACTATAAGCTGACAAAGCAGAGCTTCTCGCCCACTGGCAGCCAACGGTGATCAAGGGCAACGCAGCGGAGATCGGCGCGCTCGCCGAGTCCTCTGAGGTGGAGGCGCGTGGCGTCGACTCCGTCGGCAGCGGGTTCAAGGACCCTGTCGCTGTCGTGCGTGACCTCGCGCGCAAGCGCGCGCCATCGTCGTCCTGACCGGTGTGACCGACTACGTCTCGGACGGCACCACGGTGCTGAAGGCTTCGAACGGGCACGAGCTCCTCGGTGTGATCACGGGAAGCGGGTGCATGACGGGCACGCTCGTGGCCACGTTCTGCGCTGCCGCGCGCACCTCGTTCCTCGCGTCCGGCAAGGAGGACGGCGGCGAGCTCGTGCAGGGCGACATGCTGACGGGCGCGCTGGCGGGCGTGCTCTCCATCAATGTGGCGGCTGAGCGCGCGGCGGCGCGCGACGACGTGCGCGGCCCAGGTAGTTTCCGCGCGGCGCTCATGGACGAGCTGTACGCCGTCCGGCCGTCTGATGTGCTCGAGCGCGCGAACGTCGAGATCGTCCAGTAGACGTGTGTCGAAAATCTATAGGTAGCTAATGCTTCAAAAGTATCTATGCATACAACAGGCCTGGGGTCTAGAACAGTTTCGGGAACGGCATCTCTGGTGTTGGCTGGAGCCAGTTCTTCTCGTCGTACGTGAAGCCGTCGGCACCATCGATCATGTGGAACGTGTAGATGATGCGCGTCTTGTCGCTCGGATTGGGCGGCGAGCGGTGCATGGCGCTCCCTGTTCGTTAGGTTGCGCACGTCAAGCCTCACTAACCGTGGATGAGCACCATCGTGCCGGCCTTGCAAGGCGCCTCCTTCCAGCCGGGCAGGTTGTCCCAGTCCTCAGTGTTTGGCTCGACACCGGGTACGGGCTCGAACGTCGTTCTTCCGCCCTCGGCGCGGACGAAGCGGGACGAGATACGCGCTGACTTGTGCGACCCAGGCAGAAATGACTGCTGTCAGTGGATCGTTCCCACTTGAGTACCTACCAAACAGCCATTCTCGGGCGTGCAGTCCTCCAGCGCGATCCAGCACCCGACGGCACTGGGCGGGTCGGTGTACAGGAACGTCGAGTCGTTATGGCACGGCACTGCCGTCAGCTCATCTCGTTCAACTGCCAAGCTAATCATCCCCGCTCACCCGCACTCACCCTGCCCACCAATGCGCGGCTGCTTGCAGATGACCATGCTCTGCAACACGCGCGGACTCTTGTGCTCTCCCAGCGACTTGGCGACCTCCCGCATCCGCTCGCTCAGCGTATGCTTCCCAAACACGGGATCGAGGAGCAGCGCGTGCCCGATCTTGTTGACACTCCTGTCCGCCGGTACGTTGAGCTTGGCCGGCTCCGTCGCGGTTGCGGGCGTGACGGCGCCCGGCTCGAGGAAGAAGCGGATCTTATCCCCCGAGTTGAGGAAGTACTCGTCGCCGACGTGTGCGTCCTCCCCGTCCGCGGCGGTGGTGAACCGCGTCAGCGGGTGGGCGGTCGGGTCGAAGGAGGTGAGGAGCTCCTGCGTGCGGTTGTAGAGCTCGGCCGTCTCGGCGGCGGAGAAGAAGGCGGGGAGGACGAGGTAGCCGTCCTCCTTCCACTGCGCGAGCTGATCCGGTGTGAGTGCCATTGTGTCGTGAGATAACGGTGATGAAGTGCTTGAGATAGCACGGATAGTCGGTGCTCATGCGACAGAGGACGCGAGTGCGGGGTATAATGTGGGGAGCACGTGACATGCGGCGTCTTCCACTTCAACTGAGCGTCACCTTGCTTCTGAACTGAGCTCATAGGACAGTCCATGCATGTCCCAGAACACGGGAACGGCATTGTTAGAGGTGAAGAGTATGCATCTGGTCACCGTCGGATCGCTCGCTTCAATCATCTTGCTCTGGGTGCTACGACTACCAGTTGATCTGAGGGGAGGAATGGCCCAACAGCCAGGCACACAATGATGCAGTTGACTCACCCACGGTGAGCTCGATTTGCTTCCGCTCCCATGTCAGGCCTCCACTCTGAACGCGTCTGGTGGAGACGCGTTTCGTCCACCAACAACATTACCATCGTCAGCTATCACTCCTCTCACCTCACTTCCTTCCTCCCTCCCCACTTCCCGTATTCAACGATGTCTGGTATGTTCCTTTGTCTTGGGAGAGCCGTGCACTGACCATGTCGCAGACATAGACGTCGACAGTCCCGTCAAGGTCACCACCAAGGTCGCCAGGAAGGTCAAGCGCGTCATCGAATCCGACGACGAGGACGAGGCGCCTGTCATGAAGTTCCCGTCTAAGACGGGAAATGGGGAAGCAGCGGGTAAGTTAAGCTTAGCAGTTCTCGACTTGGCAAAGCTGATCGCAGTCACCTCTCCACCAGCAAAGAAGCCCAAGGTCGTTGCACCCGCATCGGATTTCTTCAAGCCCAAGAAGCCGGTCAAGAAGTCGCCTTCCCCGCCGCCTAAGAAGGAGGAGAAGAAGCCCTCTCAGAGCACCCAGGGGAAGAGCGACGGAAAGCCTCTGGCGCCTATATTCGCCAAGCCTGTCAAGAAGGAGACTCCGGAGGACGACGAGGACTCCGATGAGCGCAAGCTCGACCCAGACGAGGAGGGCGAGGATGAGATCAGCGACGAGGAGCTTGAGGAGCAGGAGGAGAAGGCCGCTGTCAAGCTGTGAGTTCAACAGCTGTGCCATTACTGACGTCCAGTGCGGCCATCTTCACAAAGGACTTCAAGTCGGTCCCGGTGGCGGACAAAGGATGGAAGGAGGGGGAGCCGTGAGTGTACCCGCGTCTTCTGGGCTGACGACAAGCGTGCCATACGCTGCGCTCGTATCGACATTTGAGAAGATCGAGGCGACGACGAAGCGTTTGGAGATCCTCAATATCTTGACGCAGTTCCTCCTCGTCGTGGCCAAGCGCGACACCGACCCCAAAGCCACAAACCTCCTCAAGACCGTGTACCTGTGCATCAACCGCGTGAGTCAGCTCGGTGAGAAGGTATACTCAGCTGACAGCCCAGCTGTGCCCAGACTACGAAGGTCTCGAGCTCGGTATCGGCGAGTCGCTCCTCATCAAGGCCATTGCGGAGAGTACAGGACGTTCCGCGAAGCAGATCAAGGAGGACCTGAAGAAGGAAGGCGATCTTGGCAAGGTTGCGATGGTGGGTCGTGCTGGCCCTTCTCAGACGCTGACAACAGGCATCACGTAACAAGCAGCCAACAATGTTCAAACCCAAACCTCTAACTGTCACCTCCGTCTTCCAGGGCTTGTCAGACATCGCCAAGGCGTCGGGCAACCAGGTGAGTCGTCTGTCGCTGGCGGAACTAGTCTCTAACCGCCGCAGTCCCAAGCCCGCAAGGTCGGCATCATCAATCGTCTGCTTTCAGCTTGCCAGGGCAATGAGGCAAAGTTCATTATTCGCAGTTTGGAAGGAAAGCTGCGCATCGGTCTTGCGGAGCGGTCGCTGGTCATTGCTCTGGCCCACGCTATGGTCCTGAAGGAGACTCGTGAGTCACTTTGGTTTGTGTCTCGCTGACTGGGCAGAAGGGAAGAAGCTATCGCCAGAAACTATGTCCCAGAAGCTCGAGGAGGGAGCAGAAATTGTGAAGGCCGTCTACAGGTGAGCATAAGGTGTTTCTCGCTAGCTCACTGCCAGTGAACTGCCGACGTACGATATCATCGTCCCCGCACTGATGAAGAACGGCATTGAGGAGTTGCGTGCCACCTGCAAGCTCACTCCTGGTGAGTAGCCCCGCACTGTCCGGTTACTAACCCTTAGGCGTTCCCCTCAAGCCAATGCTGGCGAAGCCAACGAAGGCAATTACGGAAGTGCTGGACCGCTTCGAGGGCAAGGAGTTTACGTGCGAGTACAAATATGACGGAGAGCGCGCTCAGGTGCACTTGCTGGAAGACGGCACGATCGCGGTGTTCAGTCGCAACTCGGAGAACATGAGCGCCAAGTATCCCGACCTCGTCGAGCAAATTCCTCGCTGCATCAAGGAGGGCGTCAAGTCCTTCGTTCTCGACTGCGAGGCGGTTGCCTATGACATTGAGGAGAAGAAGCTCCTCCCGTTCCAGGAGTTGAGCCGTCGCAAGCGCAAAGATGTGCGCACTGAGGACATCACCGTCCGCGTCCATCTGTTCGCCTTCGACCTCCTCTTCCTCAATGGCGAGGTGAGTCCCGCACTTCGGCGAAAGCGGCTGACGTCGACAGAGCCTTCTGCAGAAGGAGCTCCGCGAGCGGCGTGACATCCTCAAGGAGAACTTCCAGCCCGTTGAGACCGAGTTCGCCTTCGCTAAGGCGTCAGACGGCTCCAGCACAGAGGAGATCCAGACCTTCCTTGAGGAGAGTGTCAAGGACGGCTGCGAGGGTCTCATGGTCAAAATGCTCACCACGTCGTCGTCAACATACGAGCCTAGTCGCCGCAGTATGAACTGGTTGAAGGTGGGTCTTGCTAGCTTACGCTGCTGACTCTTTAGCTGAAGAAGGACTACGTTTCGGGAGTTGGAGACTCTCTGGATCTCGTCGTCGTGGGCGCATTCTTCGGCAAGGGCAAGCGTACAAACTGGTATGGCGCGTTCCTCCTCGCATGCTACGACGCGGATTCAGAGAAGTACCAGACGATCTGCAAGATCGGCACTGGCTTCAAGGAGCACGAACTCCAGCAAATGTACGACGAGCTGCATCCTCTGGAAACAGTAAAGCCGCGTGGCGACATCGAGGTCGGCGGCGCCAAGGCGGACGTGTGGTTCGAGCCCAAGACGGTGTGGGAGGTCCTTACGGCGGACCTGTCGCTCAGCCCCGTCTACACTGCCGCACATGGACTTGTAAGCTACGATCTCTTGCTTGCTAAGCTGACATCAGGTCGACAGCCGCGGTATCTCGCTGCGCTTCCCGCGGTTCATTAGAGTCCGTGAAGACAAGGACGCGGACGACGCGACGACCTCTGAGCAGGTGAGCTATTCTGAGATAGCACGGCAGCTGACAGACCAGGTGGCTGAGTTCTACGAGCGCCAGGCAACGGCTGGCAACAAGAAGAAGAGCGGTGGTGGCGAGGAGGACTACTGGTGATGGACTGTGGCCGGACGTGTGCATGAGTCGTGTCCCTGTATATTATGTGCATAATCATTCTCTCCGGACAGGATGCAAGATTGTGTAATGAAGATGGTAGAATGCTAGAGATACAAGTGGCCCAAGGAGTGCCACCACAAATGGCACATATTCGTGCCAACCGACAAGCTGACAAAAGCATACGGAACATTGACAAGCGACAGGGTCCTCTATTGGCGAGCAAAAGTGTTGGATCAGACATTGACGTCGCTCGACGTGGTGCGCCGGGACGCGGAGCGGCGGATCGTCGACGGCGAGCCGCCCATGCTATCGCCAGGCCGGCGCGCCTCGTACTCGCGCTGTGCGGCGTGCCCGCGCGCACCGACGTTGAGCGCGTCCGGCCCACGGCCGGAGGTGTCGCCGACGACCTTGCCGCGCATACGCCGCAGGCGCGCGACGAGGGGTGCGGACTTGGAGTCGGGCCTGGTGGGGCCGAGGTCGTCGTCCTCGGACTCGTCCTTGAGGCTGCGGTACGGCAGCGGGATCTCGCGGGTGACGCGGTACGCGTCGGCGTTACCGAGGTGTTCGGTCTCGACACGGACTGTGTGTTAGCAGTGAGGACGAGAGGCGAGGAAAAAAACGACGAAAAGCAGGGGCGACCGGGGCGGCGGAGGGGACTTACAAAAGTTCCATTGCCAGCGGCGGAACATCTCGCACATCGCGAAGATCCAGGAGCGGAGCTTTGTGAGGCGCGCGTGGTCGGGAAGATACCTTCATGTCAGCGAGTGGATACAGGGGCCAGGGACAGACGAGACGCACCAGACCCAGATGAAGCGGATAAGGACGTTGGACACCATGGCGAAGTAGTACCATGTCTTGCTCGTGTAGCCGAGGTCTCTGCGCAGGCCGCGGCACCCGGGCCGGAGGAGACTCCAGTCGACGACGAGGTCCTGTGTGTCAGCGCGTTGACGTAGAGATGTAGTGTGGATAGTAGGGCATGCAGAACTCACCCAGATCGAGGTGTAGATGCTCGAGATGGTCGCGAAGATGACCCAGACAATGAACGGCGCGCCGTCGAACGGGTTGGACCGAGAGCGCCAGTACACGAACAGGCACGCCGACAGGATCGAGGAGCAGTACTTGCCCGCATTGATCAGATGTATATACAGGCCCGAGTCGCGGTAACGCTTCAAGCACTGGATGAGACGGCTAAGCGGGGGCAGCGCGGCAAGCAGCGCGTACGGCCACGTCGTGCCGGTCTTGCACACGTTTGGCGTGGCGGCGCCGGGCCACTTCTTGTCGTACGCGCACGCCATGAGCATGATGTTCTGAATCGAGTAAACGAGCGAGTTAAGTTCGTCGGCCATGAAGAAGGCGATGAACTAGGTGTTAGTTGCGATGAATCAGGTGAGAGAGGAAGGGAGGACATACCTCGACTCTAGAGTAGCCAGGGGTGCAGACGCGCCAGAGCACCTTGAGGAACCAGTAGCGCGAGCGGCGCCGGAAGACAGGGAGTGGGTTGAGGAAGAACGCGCAGGTGAAGACGAGCCATGCCAGGGGCCATGTCGTTACGGCCACGCTATTGGGCGCGACGCGGTAGAAACTGAAGAAGAAGCAGTACGAGAGGGTCATGAAGAGGAACGCCGGGATCTCAAGGAAACTCCGCCAGTTGAGTGTTGGGCGGTTGAGCTCCATAACGAACTCGTAGTTGATGCGCGCGGCGACCCATGCCTGGAGGTTGATCTCGAAGAGGACAGCGAAGAAGATGGGGATGAACAGACCGCCGTACACTTGGAGGAGCACGCCCCACTCTGGAATAGCCGCGCGCGTCTCGGCCTCGTACGACTTGACGAGGGCGAGCACCATCGCGGGCAGGCCGAGGCCGATCATCGTCCCCGACCGGAACACGGTCTTGTAGTGCGTCTGCGGCTGGTCGCCCTCGCGCAGCTTGAGACGAGCACGCTTCAGGTCGCCGTGCTCAAAGTTATCGGTGAATAGCTCCTCCGTCTGCCTGATGAGGGTGTCGATCGTCTCGCCGCGTGCAAACGTGCAAGGACCGATCCGGTCCTCGGTATACAACTCAAGACACTGGATTCTGGTGGCCTTCTCGAACTTCTTGAGCGCCTTGCGGAACCCAGTGAGGTTGAGAATGCGGTAGTTCTTGAGCAGCTCAAGCTGGCGATAGAACTCGAGCATAGCATTACGCAGATCCTTCTTGTACCGCTGGTACCGTTCCGGATCATACTGCTTGGGAAGACGCGAGGTGCCATTCAAGGTGTCGCTGAGGTCGGCCTCCTTGCCGCTTCCGTTGCCCTTGCCGTTACCGTTGCCGTTGCCATTGCCCTTGCCGTTCGTCCCGCCATTACGTGTGTTCGGCGTCGTCGCGCCCGTCTCTCTACTGCTGCCGCCCGACTCGCCTTCGCTGTGGTTGAACGGATTGCGAAGATGGAGCTTCTGCGCCGCCCTGTGAGGCCAGAATTCGTCGTAGCCGGGAATCTGGAGCGCGCGTCCCATCTTGGCCTCCCACTGTGGCACACCATCGGGATACTGCTCGTGGAAGATGCGCCTGTGCTCGGCTAGTTCGCTGAGCTGGTCGCGCAGTTGATGGTGCCGGCGCGCAACCTCGGCCTCGCGCGACGAGTAGAACGATTCGACCTTTTCCAGGTTCTCGTCCAGGAGGTCGAAGAACTTCTTCTCGTCGGGTTCGAGCGTATCGTACAGTTCCTCGAATGAGCGGCAGTTGCGTGCCTGCAGTCGAGGCGACGGGAGCTTCAGCGAGCCTGGCATCAGCATCGGGGTTGAAGGGAAAGATGATCGGTACGCACGGATGGATCGTGACCCCGACGGAGCGTCGGCAGTGTCGGCGGGCGACACGCCAACGGACGCCTGCGGGCGCAGCGATATGAGCGACAGCCGTGGCGAGAAGCCTGCGGCCACAAGCTCCCGTTTCTTCCTCTTCCACGTCTCGGGCGACAGCAGCCCCTTGTCCGACGCCTCAGTAGTTCCGGACGACGGGCCGGTGTTGGCCTGGCTAGCACCCCTGGACGGCGTGAGGCGCGGGAAGCCATCGCCGTCGGGGGTGTCGTCCTTATCGTCCCTCTCCTCGTTGTCGGCGTCAGCGCCGCTCCCATCGTCCGAGATGGCCTGGACGATGGGCGAGAAGTTGACGCCGCGGCCGCGCGCTCCGCGCTTGACGCGCTCGCGTGTGGGGTCGCTCGCCTCGATCGCCGGTCCGCCGAGGTCCAGGGGCGGAGGGGCGCCATGGCCATGTCCATGGCCGTGGCTGCTTTGTCGCGGGGTCGGAGTCTGGCCAGAGCCTTCCGTTAGCCACGGGCTATTCCCCATCGCACCATAGTTGGGACTTGGCTGTGTGTCAGCGAGCTCAGGGGGTAACAGAAAGTGGGGCCGGTGGCAATCGACATGCCTTTGAGAGTGACGCGGGCGTCTTGAGCGGGCTCCGCGCGACCGGGGTCGGTCCGCCCAACCCCGGCGTTCCCGACGCCGGCGTGCGCGTCTCCGATCCGGGCGTGCGTCCCGCCGATCGCGGCGATCGCACAGCACTGTCACCCCCCTGCGACGGGGGCGACATGATGCCTGTCGACCGGGGCGAGGCCTGCGAGCGCCGCGAGTCCGAGTCGCCGACGCGCCGGCTCGGCCCATGGTCGTCGTCGTCGGATGAGCGGTCGTCGAGGTCGTCGCCCTCGTCGCGCATACGTGCGACCACGCGCTTGATCTGCTTCTTGAGCGCGCGGTAGTCGATGTATGCGCGCTTCCATTCTGGCGTGGCGTTTTCCGCCAGATATCTGCAATGCGATGAGCGGGAGGCGGCGGGACGTTAGGGACATGGGTAGGAGGCGGGTGGCAAGGGGACCAGACAAGGAAAGAGGGCAAATACATCTGCGACATGGTAGAGGCAGCAAAGTGGCTATGCAGAGAAGAAAGCAGCGGGGAGAGGGGGTGAAAATGATAGACAGAGCAACTGTCACAGTGAGGCAGATAAAGAACGTGGGACGGTCGGAGATGGCCACTGCAGCATTTGGACAAGGCCAAAGCTTAGCGTCGCGGCTATTTCTGTTCCATAGCTCGCGTGCGCTCTTAGCCTCAAGACATTCTTGGCCACGGCAAGACGCGAAGACGCGACGGCGCGGCGCGGGAAGGTAGTCGAGACAGGAGTGACGGAAACCAACACGTTGAACAGGCAAAACGTACCGTCCAAACTTCATCGTGCGCCCATGAACATGAAAGGTGTAAGTGAGGGTGGGGAGTGTGTACAGAAGAGTGGGGGGCAAGAACTAGCTGGGGATAATGAAGGAACAAGAGGGGACGGAGGGGGTGAGGGTGGCGTTGTGACGCAGTTGAGAGAGTCCGCAGAAATGAGGAAGTGTGGATGTTGTCATCTTACACTCTACTCCTCTCCCAACTTTCAGGCCGGGACTATGGCAAGGGTAGAATGATGACGGGTTGGGGGTGTGGGTGGTGTTGGGTTCATGCCCGGGGCCCACGTGGTATCTCGATCGGTATCATGACTCGCTCCTCGCCGCAGATTGGGGACAGCAAGTCGCATGTGACCTTTCGCTGCTGTAATCTCTGATGCCATGTTGCTGTGGGAGGAAATCTACAATACATTGCATTCCGCTGTCGTACAGCCATGATCGGCGGTCGTGTGACAAGTCTATCTAATATATGGAGGGAGCGAGAAAGAAAAGAAGCGGCCAAGGACATCGGCATGCCTTGGCCGGCGCTTGGGGTCCGCTTGGGAGGACGCTTGGCGACGCTCGCTACGCATCGCCTCGCTGACGTCTAGAACGCGGCGCGCGGCGTCCACGCCCACATTCCCCAGCCCAGCGCGCCTTGCGGCTGCACGAAGATCTCCTTGAGCGTGTCGCTCTTCGGGTCGGTCGCGGCGGCCGCCACGACGAGTGGGAGAAGGTGCTCTGGCGAAGGGTGGGCGAGGCGGTACGCTGGGTGGCGGAAGAGGCCGATGGTGCCGTCGACGGGGCTGTCCGACTTGATCGCGCCGTCGATCGCCTGGAGGAACACGTCGCCGTACGATCCCGCGCGGCCCGTCATGTAGTCGCGCAGGTTGTGCACGGCCTGGCCGGTGCCCATGATGCCGTAGCCTTCGTCGCGGAGCGCGGCGAGAGCCTTGCCGAGCTTGGCGGCGGAGACAGGGCTCGAGTCGCCAGGAAGCGAGACTTGCACAATGGGGATGTCGGTCTTGCCGGCGAATGCGACTAGGAAGGGGACTGTTGTTAGCGGTGGTCTAGGAGGGTGCACAGAGAGACTCACCCCAGACACCGTGGTCGAGGCCGCGCTTGGCCGTGCTGACCTCGACGCCCGAGCACTTCAGTGCAGCGGTCACGTCCTTGAGCATCTGCGCATCGCCGCGCGACTCGAACTTCTGCTCGTAGAAGTGCTTCGGGAAGCCGTAGAAGTCGTACACGAGGGGATTCGACGCGTCCGTGTTGACTGGCGTGAGCGGGTAAACCAAGCGTCAGGCAGAACATGGCCGAGGCCATGGCTGACATAGCAAGAGGGAAGACTCACCGACAACGCCGTCTGAGTGCGACGGGTTCTCCCAGTGCGCAGACACGACGACGAGGCCGCGCGGCTTGGCCGCCTCGACGAGCTTGCCGTATTTCTGCCATGCCTTGTATGGTGCCGAAGTCGTCTCGAACATCGTCGGCGGGCCCTGTCGTCAGCACGCTAATCATCACAAGCTGGACTCACGCCGTGAGAGAGGAAGTAGACCTGGCCCTTGGACACCGAGGAGTTAGTCGCAGCCGTCGCCATTGTGCGTTGGACTGGCGCGGAGGGCTGGGAGACGGAAGGGGCGGAGGTGCGCAGAGACGAGCCGAGGGCCGCCCAGTTGAACCGCGGAATGACGAAGACGGCAGCTAGCACGCCGAGCGAGACGAGGAGGAGCAACTTGGATACGTGTGTGCCGCGCGACGGCATAAGCAAGCTCTGCAGCAGTGTAGTAGTGTAGTGTTGAAGTAAAACGGCTGGCGGCGCGATATATATCTGTGGTCCGCGATGGACGCCGCACAGTCGTTGAGGACATTACTAACACGCTTCCGACGGAAGCGATAGGCCGTGCCTGTCCCTTACTTGCTACGCCTGGGCTCGCCCGCCCTCGCCCGCCTGGCTGGCCTACCAGCTCCCACCTCTCAGTCAGCCCATGGCGTCACCCCGCTCACCCGCACCCGACCTAGACGGTCGGAGTCGGCGACGGGACGCGATGCCGCCGGAGGATCGCGTGCCGTCTACTGCGCGGCTCGACGCGGGCGTGTGTGTGCCCATGGGCGTGGGTGTGGGTGTGGGCGTGGGCGGGTGCATGGGTATGGGTAGGTTTTCGCTTGCCTACTTTGTGCGTGAACATATCTCGGTCGCGATCGCGATCGCGCTGCTCACGCGCGCTTGGGTCGCGCGATCGCGAGCGTGGGCGTGAGCGAGGGCTGGAGGGCGAGCTTGCGCCGACGCCTGGACGCGACAGACGGGCGCCGACGGGGTAGTGGAATTTGGGCGGCTTCTTCCTCCCCTTCTTGGCTGACTTGTGGGGGCGGCGCTTGGACGGGGATTTGAGCGAGAGGGAGGAGAGGCCAGCTGTCAGAGACGAGACGGAGGCGTCAAGGCGCAGAGGGGTCGCGCGTCCGCTGCCGCCGGCAGCGGGGCGGAGGGAGAGGCTCGAGAGCGCCGCGGTCGTCTCCTTCAACGTCGACATCCTCCAGAGACAGAGTGGTAGATGCGAGCAAGATGGTGGGAGCGGTGGCCAAAAGTTCTCGTCAGGCGAGCATGTTGGTGGAGTCGTGGTGATCGAAGAGAGAGAAAGCGATGCCAAGACTAAGTGTCATAACCTTGTTTTATTATTGTGACCCATCCATCGGTCACAGCGAGCTGCACCAAAGAGGCAAAACTATCATGCGGCATTCATATCTTCTTATCGTATGTAAACTCATGCAATGATACAACAGAGGACGGGCGTGTGGCGTATACGGCACGATGGCATGATGCGATGGAATGGGATGCAGTGTGAACTGGGCCAGTGGTGCTGGACCCGTGATGTCGTCAAATCTCCTGCGATGCTTGCTATGCCTGCGTCCCAGACGCGAC
Source organism: Cutaneotrichosporon dermatis (assembly GCA_020011015.1). Lineage (NCBI taxonomy): Eukaryota > Fungi > Basidiomycota > Tremellomycetes > Trichosporonales > Trichosporonaceae > Cutaneotrichosporon > Cutaneotrichosporon dermatis. The sequence goes on along the minus strand of JAIGNX010000001.1, from coordinate 3,107,880 downwards.
GGCTTCAACCCTCGGCGCTGCCTCGGCGCTTGCCCCGTTTCCAGCTCCAGCTCCAGATCCAGATCCAGAGGCAGATCCAGCTCCCGCAGGAGGAGCAGGACTCGCAGCACTGCTCTCGCCTTGACCGCTCTCGGCCAGCTTGCTCTCCTCAATGAGGTCCTTGACGAGACGGTTGCAGTACGGGCACACTCCCGAGTGGTTCGTGAGCCAGTTGTCGACACACAACTGGTGGAAGACATGCTTGCAGGGCAGCTGCCGCAGCTGCTCGACCTCGTACATCACTCGTCCCGGCACCTCGCGTGGCGGCACGAAAGACGATTGGCAGATGGCGCATGTCGCCTGGTGCGCACTCAGCACGACACCCGGGAGCCCGCCCAGACGCGACGCATCTGCCTCTCCTGGAGGGACGGGGACGCCCTTGTTTGCAGAATCTGTCGGTGTTGGCGGTGTCGACTTCTCGGCGTCGATGCCAATGGCCTGTTTCGACTTCTTGAGGAGGGCCGACGCGCGCGCCTTGGATCCGGAGCTCTCTGGCTCGTGTGTGCTCTCAGCCTTGGATGCGCCGTCGTAAATCGAGGGTTCGGGGAGCGGCTCGGAAGGGTCGGGGAGGTACGCCACAATGGGACACGCGGCGAGCTCGTCGTGGGAGAGCTTCTCAGGCCGGGGTGTGCGTGGGCGATGCATCGCTGGGTGGATGGGCCAGCCCATGACGTAGGCGATGAGCTGGTGTTAATATGGACTTGCGCTAGGGCACAGAATGACTCACAAGGTAGATTGAAGATCCCAGGATGAGGAAGAAGCCGCCGATGATGAAGTAGGCGTAGTACAACGCATGGAGCCAGCCAAAGACAATTGCCGACGACATTAACCCCCACCACAAGAGTGGAGATCCGGTGTAGCACGAGTGTGCTGTAACCGTTGGGAGCTCGGCAATGCACACGCCGGAGCCAACAGCCCACAATGCAAATGTCCAGAAGGATAGGAATCCTAGGACAGATGTGGCGAGGGCGTCGGCAAGCTTAGCCCACTTGTGATTGCGCTGTTTCCTGCGCTCCGACTTGGAGACGTATGGTTCTGGGTAACGAGCCGCTTGAGAAACGGGGCGAGACGATGGTCCTGCCTGCGAGGCTGGGCGAGATGTGCCAGCAGCTCCGAGGGCTGTTGGTGGGTAGGTCATGCCGTGAGCTGATGCCGAGTGCCGATGCGTTGGTGTGGCTGATAGGGAATGTGTGGACTGATGTGCTGGCGTCATTGGCAGTGAACTGCCAGCGGTGGGAACGAGGGAATGTGTTGACGCAGCCGCAGCTGGGTGAAGAGACGGGACACTGGCGAGAGCTGGAGAGGCGACAAGGGAGGCGCGAGGTGAGGAGGCGGACGCGTTGGCGGTTTCAGGCGGAGGAAAGGTGTAGAGGTGGGCTGCAGGTGAGACGGATCCTGAGCCTGCCGAGAAGCGTTGCGATGCTAAGGACGTGGTACTCGCTGCTGCCGCGGGGTTGAAAGAAATAGTGTTGTTGTGCGCCGGGAGAACGAGCGAAGGCATCGACGCAGCATGTGGTGGGTGAATAACAGTTGCGTTCGGAGGGAGCGAGCCGAACGTGTCGGCGCCCTTCGATACCCTGTACAGGTTGTGGTTTGCAGGTGGCGAAGGCGCCGTGGCGAACGTCACCACGCTACTGTTAGAGCGTTGATACATGGACGAGCGCTGGCCATACACGCCCGTCGAGTTGCTGTGGGCGTAATACGATGACGAGCTCGCGGGCGGTGGCCGTATCAACGGCGAGTTGGTGATGGGGACCGGGAGGCTGTGCGTGCTCGACGCTGCGGGGTTGGGCGTCCCATGATGAGAATAGGGTGTGGCGGCGTTGGCGCTGGTGCGACCATTCGCTAGTTGATTTGGATCTGTCCGCCCGTTCTCGATCGCGGCGAGCAGGTCCCTCACAGCCTTATCGTGCGCCTTGCGCACCCCCCTTCGTCGGAGGAACACCCACGTCGAGCATACGAGCGACAGGCCATGCCGCACACTGGCCATCGAGAGGAGGGCGACGAACAGTCTCGGCCGCAGACACTGCTCGCCGACCTGATCTTGCATGTTCGTCCCGCCCGGGCTGGGGGTGACGGACGCGAGGGCGAGGAGGACGACCGTGGCGACGAACATGGCGGCCGTGGCGCTCCAGACGGCCGCGCTCGTCACGCGCTGCCGCAGCGTGGGCCGCGCGGGGTCGTCCTCGGCTGGCATCGCGCCGGGTGTGTGAGGTGAGTCGGGCGGCGGGCAGGTGGGCTATCGGTCTAGAGCGAAGTTGAGGAGGGCGAATGAAGGAAGGCAGCGTGGACGGGGAAATGTAAGTGGACGTGGAGGCTTGAGCCAGTCGACGTGCGAAACCTGTCGCTTTTGAAGAGGATGTGGAACGTTCAGTCCGAAGAAGTCAGGACGAGGAAGAAAGGGAGAAGAGAAGCAGTCGCTGGCCGGCTGGGTGGCAAATGGTAGAATGAGTCGAAGCTATGGCGAGCTAGTCGCTATTTGTCGAGGTGGAGGTGCGAAATGAGACGTGTGTCGGATGTCGTACACTGGCCATGAACGTATGAGCGCACAGTAGCTGCACGATCCCGAAGACAGTAGTGGCCGTCGCCTTGGCCGTCGGTCCGCGGCCCGGCTGGTTTCTTGGTAATGTGTAGAGATGAATGGGGGGATGAATGAGAAGAAAGGTAGAGAGGTAGACATTCAGATATTCAGAAGTACAGGATGGTCCGAGATGTGCATGGCGCGGCGGCGCGATACGCACACGGGCGAGCACATAAGGATAAGGTGGGGGGTGGGGAAGGGGGAAGCAGGACGCGCGGTGGTGTGCGAGGCCAAGCGAGGCGAGAGAGTGACTCTGAGACGGCATGCAACTAAGGGGGGCGGTGACGGTGCGGGGAAGCCCGGTGGGGGGGAGAGTCCAAGTCGCCGCACAGTGGGGGGTGGCAATCTAGGGGGCGAGGCAGGCCATGTTCAAACCTAATTGGTCCTCAGGTTTAGGTCCAAAACCGCGTCGACCATATCTCCTGAAGGTCTAGGCACGTCCGTGCTTCTGATCGTCCTTCTCCGTGTTACCTAATATAACGTGGAGACCGCGTGGATCTGATCCCGCCGAACTCGCTGCCGATCCTTTCCAAAAGTCGACCCGACTCTCGGACTGAGTTCGAGACCTAGCTTCCATCGACGACAACCACCACCACCACCACCCCACACAATGTTCGGCGCATTCCGCCCCTCCTCGATCCTCAACGGCGGCCTCGTGTGGAAGTCGCCGTACCGGCTGTCGGCGACGCGCAAGGCCAACCTCCGCCACCGGCTGAAGCGGGTTGACAGTGTGATTGCCGCTGTCGCGGAGAGCGGGGTCGAGTGTCGCGCGTTGAGCCGGGCGCTCGAGTTGCCAAAAGAGAGCGAGATGGCTGCGAAGGGTGAGTACGCCGCTGGCCGCAGGCCAGTGGCCGCTGAGTTGGTCGAGGAGTGCAAGATGGGAGACGGAGCGGAGTGCGGCTGGACTGATGGCGGGTGATGTGAGGGGAGACAGGGATCATCGCGAAATGAAGAAAGATGGAGACTAGACGGTGTACGGAGCGATGGGGACGGTCTGCTGGAGGTGAGAGAGCGGGACGTCGCAGACAGGTCATCTTTGAGCTACCGACTGTCCGGCAAAGGATGGCCAGCCGATGCCGACTGGTCTACGCACGATATCCAGTCTCTCCCTCCCTTTACCTCCTTGTCATCATCTTCTCTGTATTATCCTCACCGCCCTCCATCACGTCCTTGTCCTCCTCTTAACCGCCTCTCCTCGGCAACGTCGCTCGTCGATCTTCATCCCCTGGACCAGCCAAGGACCCCGCTGACTCCCAGACAAGTACACGACCTACGACCCCAAGTACCAGCAGCACAAGTGGCGCAAGGGCGTGCACAAGGTGCCCAAGTGGACCAAGGTGGGTTTCTCGGCCCGTTCAGCTCAGTTCAGCTGCTTGGTCCCTCGCGCACACACTAACACACAGTTGACATTGCGTACCAACCCCAAGGGTTTCTAGAGTACACATACACATACATTGGCATGGCATGTAACAACATCTCCTCGACGTCTCTACTTCGGTGGCAGGGGCGCGCTGACATGTCACGCAAAGTACTGATACAGCATCTGTCCCCAGACCGGTGGAGGGTGGTACACCGGCTGGGGCTGGGGCACCATCACGAGCGGCCCATAGTGCGGATGGTTGTACCCTCGGTCGCCCAGCCAGACGTGGGTGCCCTGCGGCCGGGGCTCGCGCGCCACTCGCTCCGATTCGCGGCGTTTGCGTTCGTCCCGCCGTTCACGGCGTCGGGCGCGGTCGCGTGAGCGGCTCCGGCTCCGGCTGCGCTCCTCCTTCCCTTTCCCTTTCCCCTTGCCTTTCCCCTTTCCCTTGTCCTTCTCGCGGTAGCGGTCGAGTTCGCGCCCGCGTTGCTCACGCACGTCGAGCTTGCCCGCTTCGCTCGGCAAGACACTAGTCGTCGCCACCCGCCGTAAAGGCGTCCCCGTCCCATGACGAGCGGGCTCCATCGCACCCGAGGCTTGCGGCTTCACCCTCGCCGGCGCCTGGAGCTTGGGAATGGTCCGCACTGCCGGGCGCGCGGCTGTCGTTGTCTCCTTCTCCCGCCACCGCCGACTCATGCCCGCCTCGCGCAGTGTGCAGTCGTCGAACGCCTGGACCATCCACGTGACGAGGCACTGCAGCACGCTCGGATGGTGTGCGGTGCGGTGGACCGGGCGGGAGACGGTACACGACGCGAAGTCGGGCCTGAAGACGCCGAAGACCCAGTACTTGAGCGTGGTGAGGACCCAGTATCGGACGCCGTGGGCTGTGCATTCGTCGTACAGCTGTGCTTGGAGGAGGACGATCTGGTCCGTGTGCGTGGGGGAGAGGGGTGCGGGAGGCCAGTCGGTGGAGCGCGTGAAGGCCCGCAGGAGGGAGGAGGAGTAGAGCGACGGAGGGCGGATGACGATCAGGAGGGCGCGGGGTGGTGTGTCTGCCGCGAGGGCCGGTACGAGGGGTAGTGGTGAGTGCAACGGAGAGGTAGGCGCTGGGTCGATGGGCAGCTCCGGCCTTCGCTCTTCTTCTCTCTTGTCCCCCAGCACCAGAGAGCCATATCCTTCTGGGAAACCCATGTACTCCCCCCCACATCCCGGAGGCGCGGGAGTGGGAACGTACATGAACTCGGTGGTGCTCGAGTGGATCCGCAGCATGTGCACGGTGCTAATCGCCGTCTGGAGGACGGTACTGTTGAGCCACAGAAGGAGCTTGTAGTCGGCATGCAGGCCGCGCATCGCCTCGACCCGGAACCGCTGCGTCTGGAATCCGCGCGCCTTGAGCTCAAACACCTGATCTCCGCGGTGGTTGTACGGGTCCACAGCGTCGGGCGGGACGTCGACCTGGACGTGGGCGAGGACGTCGTCGCCGAACGCCGGTGCGCGGCGCCATGTCTGCAGGCGCCGAGGCTCGGCTCCGAGCGCGGCGTCACGGCGGCGGCACCACTCGGGCCCGAGCGGGTTGCGGCGGAGGAAGCGGTCGAACAGGTGTGGCCAGACTGTGCAGCGCTCGATCTCGGCGTTGGCGAGGTAGTGGAAGAGTCTAGCGCTCGGGTGGAGTCTGCGCTCGCCGAACAGGCGTTCCAGCTGCGGCACGCTGGACGCCGTCGGCCGCAGTGTGCGCGCAAGCTGTGCCTTGCCGTTGAGCGCGGAGCGCACGGCGCGGCCGTCGTTTGTGCGGTGGTTCGGCTTGCGCGTGCCCTTTGTTATGATCATCCGCGGCTCGCCGGCGACGTGCTTGTGGTCGTCGCACCCGTCCTCGCAGTCGGTCGTGAAGTGGCTGCTGAAGCTGACTTTGGAGAGCGAGCTGTCGCGGCTGTGTGTGCGTTCCAACCTTTGCCCGTCGACGTAGCGTGTGGCGCTGGAGTTGGCCGCGTCGCGGGCGCGGTCGTGGGCGACTATAGCCGCCTGGGCGTCATCGACGGAGGCGTACCGTGTCATGCTGGGTTCGGGCGGCGCTGGGGTCGGCGACCTGGGGGATGGTGCTTGATGCTGGGAGGCAGGCCGTCTGCGCGAGTCCTGGGCAGTGTCGCGCCCGCTGAGGTGGCGGTCGACGGGTTTACTACCAGGCGAGGGTGGGAGAGGCGGCTCCCGGTCTCCGGGAGAGGGAGGGAAGCGAGTGCTGGGCGGCCGGCTGGGACTTGTGCCCTTGCGCCGTGGACTACGCTCGCCGCCGAGAGGCCGGCTGGGACTTGCACCCTTGCGCCGTGGACTACGCTCATTGTCCCGAGGCTGAAGCTGAAGCTGAGAGTCCCTCGGGCTGCGTGAGGCAGTGGTATGGCCATTAGGGAGGCTTGGAATAGCTGTGGCCGTCTTCCTCACTGTCCTGCTTGATCCGAGTGTGGCGTGGCTCGACACCGCCTGCGGGCTCGACGCTGGCGAGGGCGGTATTCCATGTCTTGCTCTCGGTGACGCGTGGTGCGCTCTCGAGCCTGATGGTTCTCGCGGTCGGATACCAGAATTGGGGGGAACTTGGAGGAACGACGTGGGCCGGTGCATCGGAGAAGGCTCAGGCTCGCTGCGGCGTGGAGAGCCCATCGTAGCGAGCGAAGGCTCGCGGCTCGAGCCCATCGCGGGAGGAAGGGGGGCAGAGGCAGCGACCGTTGAGTCCTCAGAGCGCCGAGAGTGTTTGTGCTTCAACACGCCGCGAGGTGGCGGGTCGAGCTGGTCCAGCTGCCACTGCGCGAGAGGGAGGGTGGGGGGATACTGGAACGGCTTGGGTTTCGCGTATACAGGTGGATGAGGATGAGGGTGAGGGTGTGGATGAGGATGGGGGTGAGGATGAGGATGGGGGTGAGGGTAGAGGTAGGGGTATGAGTGTGGCGGAGGAGTTTGCCGCTGCGCGCTCTGCGCTCTGTGGCGGTAGCGCGAGAGGGCGTTGAGGGCGAATGCGCGCACGCGCTCGTTCCAGCTTCGCTCGGGGGTGGGGCTGTTCGTCTTCGTCATGGCCATGGCGGTAGGTTCGTCTGTTGGGGTCGCGAGGGTGCATGGAGTGTTGGAGCAGTGTGGGCAGGTGCCATGAGCAGGGAAGCGCTGGGGAAGCGCCAGATGGCGCGTCACGCGAGCGCTAGCTGTGCCACTTGTTGCCAGCCTCCTTCTGGTGTGCTCGCTAGCGCTAGTGGGTTATCGCTGGTGGAGATATCTCCTTGACGCTGTTGGCAGCGATAGAAGGGCGATCAAGATCGACGTCGAAGTGGAGTGTCTACGCCACCTCTGCTCGCTGGTCGAGGTCGACGGCGCTGAAAGTCAGGACTGATCGTCGTGACGTCGTTGTGTGACGCACCACCACTCGCGGGCCGGGTGATTGGTTACTGGTGGATACAGGTGAGAATAGGAGGATGGGGCCCGACACGAGTGTGGAGCCGAGGAGCCGAGGCGTAAGATTCTCGAATGACGCGAGCGCGAGCTTGGGTTGTGGCTAGTAGAGGGCGGAACAGTCTGGAGTGTAAGTAGAAAGTGGACAAAGTAGCAAGAGGAAATGTAAAAAGGTGTGAGCATGGATGAGTGCGAGGCCGCAAGGATTGATTAGTAGCATGCAAATTGGACACTGTGAGGTGGGACGAGGAGTTGATCGAGTCCTCGAGGCCTCGAAACTCGACGGCGACGGCGACAGCGGCGGAGGCGATAGACATGCAGAACACGCCTGGTGCTTTGTTGACATTTAGTCCTCTTACGTAGCCGGAACAAGGCGAGGTCATCGCTTCTCACCCTACCCTGAACATGATCCCACGGTCTCATGGTCCATGGTTCTGGGCCGACACGTGAGAGGGTGACGATGAGTTATGCAAGGCGGGGTGAGCGTGTACAGTATGTAGGGGGTGGGGGGCGAGTGTGGGTGACGCGTAGTGACGGCCATCGGGCATTACCAGGGCGAGAACCGGTCTGAGCTGGGGTGGTACGACGAGGAGTGGCGAGCAGAGGAAGGGCGAGGCGAGGGAGGGAGGCGCGAAGACGACCTCGAATACGGACACCCGAGGCCGACCACGCCGCGGGAGCCTGATACTTGACAGCGGGGACAGTGGAGTCCGGGACGGAGTATTTGTGTTTCTTCATGATATTGCCCGGTGAGAACAAAGGTGTGTCGTGTGTCTCCGGGTGTGGTCTGTGCGTGTTATCAGCTGGGGGGTGGCGAAGGAAGTGAGTCGATTGCTCATCTGCACGGGCCCAGAGGACAATGGTACAATCGACGTCCATGGTCTGCAGAAGGAGCGGGATTGAGTACTGTATGTTCTGGCATTGGTGGCGGCTGTGTATCCCCTCGAAGTTGGCCGTTGGAAAGCTTCTGCATGCTTACTCCGAGTGCGAGGCAGGTGCGGAGTGTATGTTCGCATCTGGGCCATGCCAGAGCTGTAACTGGGTCATTGGAACAGGCGATAAGAGAGGCTGCCAAGGCCACATTTTCTAGCGGAGAACTCACCCCTCCAAGCTGGTGGAGCCTTCACGCCAACATATGCCCTTTCTCGAGCCACGAGGATAAGGGCCAAGCATGAGGTACAGCCAGCACGGGCTGCCTCCCATGGAGCCATCGAAGTCAGCAGCATGCTCACATCCTCGATTAGCCCAGAGTCACAGAGAAACGATACATCCGATGCGTGTAGACGTTAACAACGAAGACCAACATCCACCGTGGCCGGCCACAGTCGGATGGGTATAGAGACAAGGGTATGAGAAGTCGTTAGGAGGATAAATACAGAATGGGATGAGTGATGGCGATGAGACGGAAGCTTGAGATACACAATGATGAAGAAAACGGCGAGCTTGATGAAAGGAATGTGAAGTGCGTTGCGGCGTGCGTGCATGCGTGCGTGCGTGCGTGCGTGCGTGCGTGTGTGCGTGCATGTGTCGACCCATGCTTACGCAGCCTTGGTAGGCGTGTCGTTGTCCTCGACAGTGACGGCGGCCTTGAGATGCTTGCCAGCGCCAGGCGTGCCCTTGGTGCGGACAGCAGTGGGCGCCGAGACAGAGCGAGACTTGGTGGCGGCGATACGAAGCTTCTTCTTCGGAACGGGCTTGGGGTAGGGCTGAGAAGGAACGTTGAGCTGACGGCCGGTGCTGTCGCCGAGCGTCTTGGGAGGAGGGTCAATCTTAGAAGGCGACTTGTCGTTCTTGTGCTGAGGCGGAGTGTTCGTAGGAGTAGAGGTAGGGGCCGGAACTGAGGCAGCGGCCTGAGCCTGAGCAAAGGCCTTCTCCATCTTGTTCTTCGACTCGTTCTGCCATTAGCAAAGAAGCGTCAACCTGACTTACCCGCTTGTGGCCAAACTTCTCGTAGAGATGCTCGACGGTGAGGACATCGGTCTGGCGCGAGGAAGGATGGTAAGGAGAGCCAGCGAGCGAAGGGGGAGGTGGCGCCGCTGGGCCGGGGCTCCCGGCGCTAACGTGGACTGAGGGAAGGTTGGCGCCACGGTTGCGCCAGTTGACGCTAGCGTCGGCCTTGGAAGTGGCCCCTTGGGGAGAGGCCGTGAACTTGGAACCGGTGGGAACAATCTCGCAGGGAATGGCTCCGAGGGTACCAGCATTCGATGACTTGGGAACACGAACGTTGTAAACCGTGTTGGTGACAGGGTCGACGAGAGCTAGCGACATGAAGTCGTGCTGTAGTTGCAGTTCATGATCGTCCAGGCGCAGCCAAGGAGCGGAGCTAGTCGAGTGAATAGCGTTGTCTATGCCCATGGCGAAGACATGAGCGGGGGGAGGCGATCCGGGAATGGGGGTAAGAGGCTTGCCAAGGCCGAGCTGGGTGCGAAGGTCGCCATGGGAACGGTGCTGGTGGGACTGGTGTGAGCCCTGCCGCCCGATACCTTCCTTACCTCAGTGGGCGGGAGAAGAAGGTCAGTGTTGACATTGAGCTTCCCTCCGTCAGATGCCATATCCTTCTTGATGCCAATGACCTGACTGTAGTCGCGAACCATGAGAGGGCGTTTGACCGAACCGAAAGACGAGCTGCTCGACGGGTAGTCGGACTGCCCGTCGGTGGACAGGTAGCTAGAGGACGAGACGGTGCGATGGGTCGAGTCGGAGGGAATGCGAGCACGAGGAGCATTGTCAGTCTTGCTGCCCTTGGTCTCCGGCGAGTAGGCGGGGCGAAGGCCGAACACATGGCTCATGTACGAAGTCTGATCGGCAACAGTGGCATCGACTCCGCTGTGGGTGGTTAGAGATAGCGTAAGGCACAACAACTCACCTAGGGTTGCGGGCGTAAGGAAGGGAGAGTGGACCATGGAGAAGAGGGATGGGACGTTCGCGAGCACCAGCGACCGGGCGGCTAGCCTTGAACTTCTTGAGCTGCTTCTGGCGCCAGGTTGAGAGATGGCTCTTGTCAGACTGATCCTTGTCATTCTTGCACTTGTCACTGTCGTCAACCTTGATGACAACGCTGTTGTTGGTCTTGGTCAACTCGGCAGCCGAGGGACGAGTTGGCGAACGGTCGTATTCCTCCGCGGCAGAGACGCGCTGGCGATGGTGGACATACGACATGGGCTGAGGGCCGAGGAAGAGCTCCATCGAGGCGGAGCTGTTGCTGTTGGGAACAGTGGAAGGAGTGCTGAATGAGCGGTCGCCCGATGACTCGGTGTGGGAAGGAGTGTCAAACAGGTCGTCCTGGCCGGGACGAATGTACTTGTACGAGTACGGCGTGGAGCCGACAACCGAGGGCGTGAGAAGAGGAGCGCGAGCTTCCATCGAGATGTTGTCGTCCGAAGTATCGGGGAGGCCGAGAGCATCCGGGCTCATGGGCGGGTTGAGGGAAGGTGAGAGTGGGTGGCTGCGGAGCCGCGTCAGCGACTGACCTTCCTCGGCGGACCAGTACCACAACTTACAGAGCGTTCGTCTCGCTGACGATGCGGCGCTGATCGCGAGTAATGTCGCGCGCAGCCCTCAGCTTGGGAGAGCTCTTGGGAGTAGCACTCATCTTATCTGAGGAGCTGGTGGTCCGGAACAGGTGTGAGGAGGATCCCGAGTCGTCGAGGAAGGTCTTGGCGATGAAGAGGAAGGGCGTGAAGATGGTTTCTGCGAGGGTCCGAGGCATAGCCTAGGGGATGATCATGAATGAGTGATGTGGTGATGATAGTAGGTAGAGTAAGATGTAAGCTATGCGATGGGACTGGACACGCGATGACAAAGAGTGGATGACATGACGGTGAGTAGAAGGGAGTTGTGAGGAAAGCGGATGGAGAAGAGAGAAAGTGAGATGGAGGATGGGGGATTAGTTACGGTGGGGCGCATTCATGGGGGAAGGGAGAACGGGGCGTGGGGGATATACCTAGTAGGGCTGGCAAAACAACCTCGAGGAAGGTGCGCGTCTCTTCAGCAATGAGTATGGTGTAGTCGAGACCACCACAGCATGTGAGGTGGGTGATGTAACCTCCCTCCACCGGCGATTCAGGGGGCGGCGACTGGCTTGTAAACAAGTGAATCAGGGGGTGATTAGCACGGATTAGAAGCTGGTCATTAGGAGGGCCTAGTAACCCGCTAATACGGGATAACCTCCACTTTCAGATTCGTTGGGTGGCGACGGGACTAGATTTTGAAGAATTGCATGCGACTGGGGCTCAAAATGTCTGAACCAAAGATTACAAGCCTGGTTCGCCAAACGTGAGACGTTGGACATTACCACCACCACCACCAGCGAGCTCGCCAACCACTCCAAGATGGTCAAGTCCCGCGTCATGAGGGGCAGGCTTGTCACCGACAACCTGCCTCAGCTGCAAAACCTCATCAAGGTATGTCTGGCAGCTTACTGCGAGCTCCTGGTTTCGGTCGTCTGACATCGCAGCGCGACCCTATCGCGTACAAGGAGGAGTTCATGATCCAGTACAACCACTACCTCTCCTCCTGCGCTTGCAGACTGTCGCTCCTGTCGCTGGCTCGTCGTCGTCGAACGACAAGTCGTCCGAGAGCTTCGAGGACCTCATCACCTTCGTTGCCAGTGCGCCCAGTGCTACCCCAAGATCACGCCGACCTTCCCAAGCAGCTCAGCGCCTGCTTCCTCGGAAGGGACGGCTTCATGATGGTCAAGGGGAGACGCGCGAGACGGCCGTTAGGAACCTTGTGATGCTCCGCAATAAGGACGTGATCGACTCTATCGAGTGAGTGGAGACGTTGTGGCATGGCTGACGACGAGGTTGCTGCAGACCTTCTGCCTCTGCTGCCGCATGGGCGGACTTCGCCAGGTGATCAGGAAGACGATCTTGACGACCTCAAGACGTCCAACCAGAAGACCAAGAACCACCGCCTCAACCGTGTCGTCCAGGGCCTGCTGTTCGGCATGATCGAGAGCGGCATGGGCCGAGGTCGTCAACAAGGGCAAGGGGAAGGGCAAGGAGATTGGCGGCGAGGCTATGTGGGCCGTGATGATGGTGCGCGAGCTGTGGCGCAAGGGTGTATGGTGCGTACTCTCTACTTACAGAAGTCAGGAGCTTACATCAGGACCGACGCCAAGACTGTCTCAATTGCCGCACCTCGCGTGTTTCCACCCCAACACCAAGGTGCAGTCGGCGCGCTGCACTTCTTCCTCGGATCGAGGCGGATGCGGACCGAGGACGACAGTGAGACGAGGACACGTGCGAACGCCAGGCGAGACCTCAAGGGCGCACAACACCGTGCCGGCATCAACAAGGGAGGAGGAAACGCGAGCGCCAGATTGAGAAGCTGGCCAAGTTGACCTCCAAGGCGAGGAAAGAGCGTGCGCGCAGGTGTCTGTCAACTTCCCCGCTGGAGTTGTTGCACGACCCTCAAACGTTCGGCGAGAAGCTCTACGACAACTTGAGCAAGCACGGTGGGTCTGAACATGGTGGCCGCTGACATACAGACAAGCAGTACTCGCTCGAGCACAAGGTGCTTATCATGCAGCTCCTCTCGCGTGTCATGGGTGCACAAGCTCTGCGTCCTCGGCTTCTACACCTACATCATCAAGTACCTCACCTACCACCAGCTGCAGGTCACCCTCATCCTCGTCGCTCTCGCGCAGTCCGTCCACGAGTTGACTCCTCCGACGCTTGACACTGTGATCCGCAAGCTCGCCAAGAGTTGTCCACCCTGGTGTTGGAGCAGAGGTCATTGCGGCTGGTATCAACGCCATTCGCGAGGTGTGCCGTCGCCAGCCCTGGTGCATGGAGGAGGACCTTGAGTGACCTTGTCGAGTACAAGAAGTCCAAGGACAAGGGCGTTGCGACTGCCGCGGTGGTCTCTTTCAGCTCTTCCGTGAGGTCAACCCGGGCATGCTCAAGCGCCGTGACCGCGGAAAGGCCCACATGGGCTCATCGACGGCAGGTCGCTGCCTACGGTACACCAAGGACGCTGCCGATGGAATCGAGGGTCTCGAGCTGCTCGACGAGCACTTTGCCGCTATGCGCAAGGAGGCGAACGGCGGCATCAGCGAGGACGAGCCTGACTTCGACGAGGACGACGAGGCTGGTGGGACACTTCGAGGTCGAGTCTGACTCGGACTCGGACTCTGAGGGTGGCTGGATGGACGTCTCGTCTGATGGAGACGACGACTTTGATATCTCGACTCGATGACGACGCGCCCAAGGCCAAGAAGCGCAAGACGTCCAAGAAGGCCGCGACGAGGCGAGGAGGCTGCGAGGACGACGACGATACAAGTCTGTGGTGTCGAATGCCACTTCCGCAACACCGAGGCCAAGAAGATCTCTCTGCTTGCCCAGCAGAAGATTCTTACGCCGCCGACTTTGCGCTCCTCAACGAACTTCGCCTCAAGGCCGCCCAGGAGGCTGTCGAGAAGGGGGTGGTTCTGCTGCGAAGCGCAAGCTCGCCCAGCTCGAGGGTGCCAAGCGTACGCGTCGAGCGAGGAGCAGGCCCGCTTCCTTACCGAGGCCGAGATCATTGGTGTGCGCAAGCATGCCAAGATGACGTACGAGGAGAGGATGGAGCATATCCAGAAGGGCCGCGAGGGCCGCGAGAAGTTCGCCTCGCTCAAGGGCAAGAAGCAGAAGGAGAAGGCCAGCTCGTCGACCAACAGGGAGAAGGCGCGCAACAAGCCGCTCATGATGGCAGTCCAGTGAGTTTTGCGGTTTCTTTCCTTGACAAGGAATCTGTGCTGACTTGTCTAGCTCCAACAAGGTTGTTCAGAAGAAGAAGGCGTCGTTGCGCGACAAGCAGATGCGTCTTCGTGCTGCTATCGACAAGCAGAAGAAGATGAAGCATTAGACGTGGACATGAGTGCGTCGTCGTCGTCGTGGACACGGATAGATATCTTTTGGCATCCAAGGTGTAGAGTTCTCCTTCGCAAGCATGTAAACTTGTCACTTTAAGGCTTGAACCGAGCTCATACAAGCTCTGGGCCTCGTTCTTCGTCCCCTGAGCTGCATTGAACGCATTTATGGCGCATTTAGGAAACGCAGTCGAATGCGATCCGGATTATTATCGTTTGGCTGTTGAGTTTGCTTGCCCTGTTATGCCGTTAAATCCACGAGCTCGTTCGTTGACGCGCAATGCCGTTCCGACTTGGGTGAAAGAGGGACGAACGGGAGTATTCATGGCTGTTTAACTTACCCGAAAGGGAGGTTTTGTATTTCACCCAAATAGGAAGATATGGTATTTGTGAGATCAGGAACATTAACCAGGCGAGAGGAGTGCGCAATTGTCCCTTTTGAGTGTGTGTGTTGTTTAACCTGAAACCTTAGGACCCGGGTGGACGCCGAACCAGCCGACAATCCTTGTCCCTGAACAGAGTAGTAGTAGTTCCTTGCTTGTCCGGGGTGGCTTACCCGCCACTTTGCCACTCATAGCAAGCTAATTGTCGCCTCGTTCTGGACCAAAACAATCCTAATCCCGGGAAAGTCTAGTCGTTACCCCCACTTTAGTCCATTAGTAGGAAGAGAGGAGGAAACGCGCCGCGCGTACCTACCCCCCCTCCATCCAGCCTCGTCCGTCCTTGTCCTGGTCCCTTTGTTCAATCCCCCCGTGTCCATCCATCCAACCATCCCATCCATCCCCTAAGCACCCCTTCGAGGCCCTCGCTCTCTATCCTCCCCTCCCCCGCCTGAGAGGTAACCGCACCCAACCATAGAGAGAGAGAGGCGCGCAACTCATCCCTTGCTATCCATTCGCGACCTTCCTACTCAATCGTCCACCAACCCCCTCCCATCCCTCCTTCCCTCTACTACTCTTGTCGCCTTTCATTCCCAACTCAAACTACCTTTTATCCCGAATCCTATCCCCCTTTAGCAAGCACGCACGCACAACCACGCGCGCGCTCACCCACCTTTGGCTATTACCATTGCTATCCACTCGTCCCCATCTACACCACAACACGCTCGTTTAAACACAACACGTTCGCCTCGCCCCTTCCCCCTCTCCGGATTGTGAACAACACTACAACCTTGATAGCAACAAGTGGTTTGGATTGAACACCACTCCATCAAGCCCATCATCAATCAGCGCACGGGTCCCCGCCGCCCCCAACCCACCCCACGCAACGCACGACACATCATCCCACTTTGCGCCCTTCCATCCCTACTCGTTTTCCACCACCCCCATTCAACCAGCAACCACGAACGCCTTAGACTTGCCCATAACAGCATCGCTCGTCAACTGCATCCTTCATCACCCACCTTTATAACCCCTTGCCCCACCAACAACCTCGTCGCCACGACGAGGAAATGACAACAGCAACCGGCACGGCGCCGTCAAGCCTACCGACGACGATCGCTGCCGACAACACCGTCCCCGCGCAGACCACTACCCCTACCAAACAGCAACCCAAACACTCTGTCCACTTCATCCCCAACCACCGCCACCACCGTGCCCAACCCGGATGCTTCCCCTGCAGACACTGCCCCTGCCCCGCAATGAGCGAGACGGCGGCCAAGGCGGATGCTCCTGCTTCTGCACCGAGCCCCGCCGTGGCTAGCGCCGCTCCTGCGGCCGTGAACAACACCGCCCAGACCGCCTCTGCGTCGACATCGGCTGGCGCAAGGATGGATGCGCCCTCCGCTGCCGACCCCAAACAGGCTAGCAGCAGCCGTGCATCTGACGAAAAGGGCACGGGCACGGGTACAACTACACGGAGTACGAAGCCTGCGCAGAAGAAGCGACGGAAACGTGGTGGATTAGCTGGCCTCTTTGTTGCACTCGGCTGTATGTCGTCGGACGAGTTTGACGACGTCCCGCCTCCCAAGACGGCTCTCCTGGCGCCAACCGGCCTGCTACCGGCGCCGCCAGCACATCGGCATCGACAGCGCCAAAGAACACGACGACTCCCGCCGCGACCACTTCTGGTTCGGGCGTGCCAGCCGCTGGCGTCGCTGCTGCTGCGGGCGCTGGTGCTGCGGCGGTAGGCGCCGCGGCCGTGGCCGCCAAGGACGGGTCAACTCCCTCGGCCGCCAAGAACGAAAACCTCGCCGTTGCGACGCCATCAGACGAGCGTGCTGCGGCGACGGGCAACACATCCGATTTGACTCCTGAGCCGTCACCAGTCACGCCAACGCAGGGCGATTCTGTGGTTCTGGGTGGTGGCGAGCCGACCACACCGCCTTTGGAGGAGGTCAGTGTGCCATTCAGAGAGCGAACGCCCTCATTTCGCACCTGCAATCTGTTGTGTTATCCATGTGCTGACTATTCCCAGACGCAGGGCTCACCTCGGGCGCTGTACAGGCGCCAGGATCCGGTGCGGAGATCATCCATCAACACATGCTTCACCGTTCCGAGTCTGACCACCATTTGGCCGCTTCGCACCCTACGAAGTTGGCAAGACCGAGTCTAGCGGAGGCTTTACCGACTTGAGCGAGGGCGAGGATGGCATGGACGAGAGCGGGCATCAGGAGATGCTGTACGGCGACGACGACTTTGAGGACGACGAGGACAGGCTCATTGCCCAGGGAGGGATCGGCATTCCGATTGACGAGGTGAGCTTGTCACGCCGAGTAGCTTGCTGACGCTTCTCTAGAATGGCAACCCTGCCCCATTGTTGCGCTACTGGCATTGACAAGGATCGCAAGTGCTTGGTGCTCGACCTGACGAGACGCTCTTCACTCGAGCTTCAAGATGTTACCCTCTGCCGACTACATTGTGCCTGTCGAGATCGAGTCGCAAACGCACAATGTCTACGTCATCAAGCGTCCCTGGCGTCGACCATTTCCTCACTGAGATGGGCAAGATTTACGAGGTGTCGTCTTCACGGCTTCGTTGAGCAAGTACGCCGACCCCGTTCTCGACATGCTCGATGTTGGCCGCGTGTTCGTCACCGCCTCTTCCGCGAGAGCTGCTACAACCACAAGGGCAACTATGTCAAGGACCTGTCGCAGCTGGCCGCGACATTGACAAGACGATCATCATCGACAACTCGCCTGCGTCGTACATTTTCCACCCGAACAATGCCGTGCCCGTGTCGACGTGGTTCAACGACCCGCACGACACCGAGCTGACCGACTGTGCCCCTTCCTCGCCGACCTCGCGCGTCGACGACGTCCGCGGCGTGCTCGATGGCAGCATCTAGCGGCATTATGTCTCACCCCCAATCCCTGTTCGTTCGCACACCCCCCACCCCACCCGCCCGCGCACTCCCGTTTCTGCAGCTGTTCCCACGCCGACACCATTGCACACATTTCCTTGGCACCACCGATACCCGATACCCACCCATACGTTGTCTGTATAGACGTTTCTCTGGCTTGGCCTGGCCGTTGGTTACCACCGTCTCTCCTCTATTCTCGCGATTGTTATTACGTCTCTTCACTAGTATTAGCACATTCTTTAGCATGCACTTGTGGCCGCATACGGGGTGGGCGCGGGTATACTGCAGCGGAGTGTGAAGGTGCAGGCGAGTCGATTCAGCAAGCAGCATGATAGCATGCTGATAAGGCATGGCGAGTCGCTCGAGTCGCCGTCCTGCCTGTGTCCCTGTGTCGCCCAGTCCACGGGGTCGAGCTTTCCACCCGTCGTAGTTCCGAAAGATATAATACCAGCAGGTAAGCGTGCACGCCATCGTCCTGCCCCGCCTGCCCCGCCATCCAATCCGTGAGTCCTGCCGGCCTTATCTCTACTATAAAAGTTGGACACCAGCGGCCCAAAGTTGGAACTCGCGACGCCATCGTTGGAACTCGCGGATCATCCTTGGAAATCAGGCACGCCGGATCTGGCATCCCCCCGGCCGTCCTTGGAAATTCCCCTTGGCCCCCCTTGGCGGCTGTTGGCCCCGGCCTCCACCGGCTTCCCCACCTTAGCCGTGGCCAGCAGCCGTCGCGATTAACACCGTCCTGGTCCATCCTCATCCCCATCTCTTCTTCACTCACCTCTCACTCTCTCGCTACTCACAAGAAGAGACGACACGATGCTCTCGCGCACGGCTATTGCTGCTACCTCCCTGCGTTCCACCGGACGTCTGGTGCTGCGCGGGTTCGCGACCGCCGCGCCGGTCATGGCCGAGGTGAGTACCCGTACCCCCCGAGCAGGGCGGCGGTGAGAGAGAGTCGCGCAGGGGAGGCGTGGGAGGATACCGGATCATGTCTGTCGGCGTGGTCTTGGGCGGAAGGGATCTCTGTGGCTCGAGTTGGGCGCCTGCTACGGCCTCTATCTGGCGGCGGTCGCATCCGTCATCTGCGTTCATACAACCTCCATCACTGGCCTGCTTTCTGCTTTCCCTCCCTCTTCTTCTCCTCTGACACCGGCCATCCCTTCCTTCTCCGCTCTCATCTCCCGCCTGACTCGCTCACACCCAGCGCAAGCGCACGCCGCTGTACCAGCTCAATGTCGACCGCGGGGCCAAGATGGTCGAGTTTGCCGGGTTCGACATGCCCCTCTCGTACGGCGATGTTGGGCAGGGTGAGTTTTGCTTCAAATGTCTGGGAGAGGAGATGGGGCGAGGTTGGCTCGTAGCGCGTGCTGGAGACTGAGTTCGAGCTGCTTGCCCCGCCATATCTGTGAGCAGGACGCAACGTCTGCCTCAAGTACTTTGCTGCGCCTTTCACACTCCTTGTGACTGGTATCCACAGTTCTGCTAGCCCCCTAACACTGCGGCAGCTCGCTAACCCCCAGTCGCGGCCCACAAGCACGTCCGCGAGGCGGCCGGCCTCTTCGACGTCTCGCACATGGTGCAGCACACGTTCACCGGCGTGGGCGCGCAGGCCTTCCTCACGAGCCTGACGCCCACGTCGCTCGACAAGATCGGCGAGCACGGCTCGTCCCTCTCGGTCCTCCTCAACAACGAGGGCGGCATCATCGACGACCTCATCCTCACCAAGCTCAAGGCGGACGGCTCGAAGTGGTACGTCGTGACCAACGCCGGCCGTGCCGAGGAGGACTCTGCGCACATCAAGGCGCGCCTTGACGAGTGGAACGCGGCGCACCCGGACCAGAGCGTGCAGTGGGAGCAGCTGACGGGGTGGGGCCTCGTCGCGCTCCAGGGCCCCAAGGCCGCCGCTGCGCTCGCCACGCTCACCGACGCCGACCTGACCGCGCTCAAGTTCGGGCAGAGTGTCTACGCCGACATCGGCAAGGACAAGGTCAAGTGCCACGTCGCGCGTGGCGGCTACACCGGCGAGGACGGCTTTGAGGTAAGCACAAGCGCTGCTAGCTCCCGCTTACATGCAGATCTCCATTCCCCCCGAGCACGCCGTCAGCATCACCGAGCAGCTCCTGGCCGCGCCCGAGGTCTGGCCAATCGGGCTCGGCGCGCGCGACTCGCTCCGCCTCGAGGCCGGCATGTGCCTGTACGGCCACGACCTGGACGAGACGATCTCGCCCGTCGAGGGCGCGCTCTCGTGGCTCATCGGCAAGGACCGCCGCGTCGAGGGCTCGTTCCCCGGCTCGTCCCGCATCCTCGCCGAGCTCAAGGACGGCCCCAAGCGCCGCCGTGTCGGCTTCGAGGTCCCCGGCGCACCCGCGCGCGAGGGCGCCAAGGTGTTCGACGCCGAGGGCAACGAGATCGGCGTGATCACCTCGGGCATCCCGTCGCCGACGCTCGGCACCAACATCGCCATGGGGTACGTCAAGAACGGGATGCACAAGAAGGGCACAAAGGTGCAGATTGAGATCCGCAAGAAGCTGCGCGACGCGACTGTGCGGCCGATGCCCTTCGTGCCGACCAAGTACTACAAGTAGGCGTGGCACCAGCTACAAGTAGGCTTGGGGCGATGTCCGGGGATACAGGAGAGGAGTTGGTAGAACACTAGTTAGGTATCAGTTGTTGCATTGGCATGAATACGATTACATCGGGCACAGCCTCTAGATTCTGGAAGGCTTCTACAAATTGACACAGGCGAACAACATGGTACGGGCTAAGGCATGTCCGCTAAGCGCTACATGACGAGAAGCAGACCGGCCGCTACACCAGCCGCGGCACCAGCAGCGACTCGCGGAGCACCAGCGCCAGACTGTGCAGTAGCAGACGGCGCAGCGGCGCTCCCGCTCGCCTGTGCACTGCCACCGCTCGTCGCCGCGCTCCCACCTGACCCCGGTGCAGACGCTCCCGCACCGGCACCCGCACTGGCGCTGGCACTCGGACCGCCTGAGGCACTGGCAGAAGAACCGGCCGGCGCGGTCGCGTTGTTCCCGACCAGACCCTGGCCGTACGCCCGCGTGGTCGCGCCGTCGAGGGCCCAGGTCAGGCCGCCGAAGACGTGTTCGATGAAGGTGTCGTTCGTCCATGCTTCCGTTAGTGGGAAATAGAGAAGGGGATGGGCGGTGGAGCGGGAGGGGAGGCGAGGCGAGGAGGAGGGGAGAGGGGCCCGAATGAGGGAGGGAGAGAGGGAGGGGAGGCGAGAAGGTGGAGGACAGAGAGGGGAAGAGGATGGAGGAGGGGAGGACGTCGACGCACTGGAGTTGAGATGGCCAAGGGAGGTGTAGAATGACCGGCCGGGCTTCTCGACCTGGAGCTCGCCGTAGTCTGGTTCGGCGATGTACCATGCTGCGTGTTAGTGGATCTGTGAGACAGTGCGGCAGAGGTAGATATGAGGTGGTCAGACGCTGCGGCCATGCTGAAGAGAGAGGGCGAGACGTACCGATGGGATGCGGGGTGCCGTTAGACGGATACTGCCCTGTCGACGCGCCGGTATCTGGCATCAGCATTTGCACTTCGCGTGCTCTCTCGGCGAGCTCTTCCCCCTCCTGTCCTCTGCGGCCCACCCTTGTGTCTCTCGCTTGGGTCCTAAGACCGCTCTGACAATTCCTCACGAACGCCAGACGAGGAACGGAGACTCACGCGCATAACTGCTCTCCTCGACCGTCATGATCACCTGCGCACCCACGCTCCGCGGGTCGCTGCGGTAGATGTACACTTCCTCCTCGAACGTCCATTTGTCCGGCAGGTGGGCGGTGGCGGGGTGCGTCTTGTCGAGCGGGATGAAGGTCTGGTATCAGCGAGAGTGCGGATGGGGAACGAGGGGACGAGACGTACCGCCGGCTGGAGGTCGGGGTGGTAGTCGAAGTATGCTGGTGTCAGCTGCACTCATGCGCCTCTTCTCTTCTCTTCTCTTCTCCTCTCCTCTCTCCAGCCCGTCACGTATCAGCCTCTCAGCACTCCTCCAATTCTCGCTTGCTCGAGCCCACCGGCCCAACTCGCCTTCCCCATCCACCAAGCACCCTCACGCGAAACTCACCACCAACAGCCTTGAGATACACCGCGTCATTGTACAAACACGCGCTAGCCGAGTGCACGCCGGTATACACCCCGCCGGACCGGAAGAAACGCGCGAGCGCCCCCTGTTGTGTCGTGTCGAGCACCTCCTCGGACGTCGAGACGAACATGACGCAATCGAAGGTGGTTAGTGTGGCGTCGGTGAACTGCGTCGGGTCTCTGGCTGTCAGCGGTTCTGAGAGCCCACATCGAGTCTCCTCTGGTCCCCCAGGCCGTCTCAGGCGTTCTCTGATGGCGGAGGGAGCCATCTATAGATTGCGGAGGGATCCGGATCGCCAGGCTAGCGTTCCTCTCTCGGACAGACCATAGCAGAACAGCAATGCCGCCATCCTTCGGATCTTTCGGGGGAGTGCTCCCCGCGATCCATCCTTCCATTCCTCCTTCCCCACTGCTGGTGTCCATGGCCGAGGCCCAGCTCCTGGGCTCCTCAGCGCCCCAGCTCCACCATGCCAACCGCCCCTCGCCCTCGCGCGCATTCCGCACAGACTCACTCGGTAAACTCCATCTCGACGCCATACTCCCCCGCCCGCTGTCCGAGCACCTCGATCGCCGTCGGTATCGAATCATGCCGATACCCCAGTGTGCGCGTGTATACGAGCACGCGGGGCGGGACGGGGGCGCTGACTTGCGCCGGCTTGCTGGACACGGAGGTCATCAGTGCGGCGATGAGGGCGGCGGTGGGGAGGGGGAGGCGGGGGCGGCGGGGGAGGCGCATGGCCCTGGTGGGCCGGAGGGCGGTGTTGACGTGCAGCTAGAGATCCACGGCGAGGCGGATGGGGGTGGGCTGAAGGACGCGGGAGAGAGAGAGGGAGAAAGAGAGGTAGGGAGAGAGAGGTAGAGATGAGATGGTGAAGATAGTCGTTTCAGGAGACGGTGGGCCGAGATAGGCAAGTGACCGACCTAGCACGAACATGACCATGACGTCGCCGGATACAACTTGGCGTTGCCAGCCACCTCCATTCCGCCCAACTTAGCTGCAACATGCACACGTCGCCAACACCGTCCCAATTAACCTCGGCTACGGAGCAGTCAGGAGCTGCACTGCGCTCGTCAGTTATCCAGCTCGTACGGTTTGCCCACTGCTATGCTCGGCACTGCGTGCCTCACTGCCTGGCCGCGCTGCCTGATAATACAATGACATCTAGTAAAACTGTGTAGATCCTAATGCTCCGCCCTCTCCTACGGGCAATGCTTGTATAACTCAACCAACACCCCTTACACAAGGTTCTGCTGCTCGAGGGTCATGATGATCGAGTGGACGATCTCGGGGACCGAGTCCTTGCGGAGGTCAACACGAGGTCGGCGTCGGTAGGCGCCTCGTAGGTGTCCGAGATACCCGAGAAGTGCTTGAGCTCGCCATTCCTGGCGCGCTTGTAAACACCGCGGCGGTCGGCAGCCTCGCACTCCTCGAGGGAGTGGCGACGTGGACGAGGAAGAAGTTGCCGCCGGGGCCAGCGACGGCCTCACGGAAGGCCTTGCGCGAGCGCTCGTAGGGAGCGGTGGGGGCGGCAATGCGGCGCGGCCTTGGTGAGCTCGGAGGACGACGAAGCCGATGCGCTGGATGTTGCGGTGCTTCTCCTCAGGCTCGTGGGCCTGGTCGGGAGTGAGGTCGCCGCGGAGCTCGTCGCCGAGGAGGAGCGAGACGGAGCGGCCGCCGTGCTGCTGAAGAGTGACCTGGAGGGCACGGGCGATGGTGTCCTTGCCCGAGTTGTGGAGGCCGGTCAGGAGGACAGTGAAGCCCTGCTGGGGGCGAGGGGGGTACGAGTCGCGGAGAACCTTGACGACACCGGTGTACGAGAACCAGTCGGGGATGGCGGCGCCGGTGCGGAGACGCTTGCGGAGCTCAGTGCCCGAGATGTCGGCGGTGGGGGTGCCCTTGGGCACCTCGTCGACCGGCTGGTACTCGTCGGTGCCGGGGAGGTAGGTCATGGCCTGGAAGGGGACCATCTCGATGTCGAGCTCGTCCTTGAACTGGGCAACGAGCTCCTGCGCGTCGTAGGGGCCGTAGAAGTCGACGCCCTGCGAGTTCTTGCCGGGGCCGGCGTGGTCACGGCCGACAATGAAGTGGGTGGCGCCGAAGTTCTTGCGGATGATAGCGTGCCACACAGCCTCACGGGGACCAGCCATGCGCATGGCAAGGGGGAGGAGGGCGAGGTGGGCGAGACCCTCGGGGTACGAGGGCATGAGGGCCTGGTACGCGCGGACACGGGTGAAGTGGTCGACGTCTCCGGGCTTGGTGAGACCGACGACGGGGTGGATGAGGACGTTGGAGCGGTGCTGGCGGGCGGCGCGGACGGTCAGCTCGCGGTGGGCGCGGTGCATGGGGTTGCGGGTCTGGAACGCGGTGACCTTGCGCCAAGCGAGCTTGTGGAAGTGGGCGCGGAGCTCGGCGGGCGAGTAGCGGAGCGCGACGTAGTCGTAGTGCGTAGGCGCCTGGATCGCCTCGACCTTGCCGCCGACGTAGAACTCCTTGGTCGAGTTGTGCAGGTACTTGACGGCGGGGTGGGCGAGGTCGTTGGCGCCCATGACCTTCTCGGCCTCGAGCGCCTTGTCGGGGCGGTAGATGTCGTCGATGGTGATGATCGCGAGCGCGGCCTCGTCACGGAAGTCACGGAGAGCGACGCGCGAGCCGGCCTTGAGGCCGAGCTGGGCAATGTCCTCGGCCGAGACGTCGAGGGTGATGGGCATCGAGAAGAGGGCACCCTGGCGCTGGCCGTTGACCTTGGCGAGGCGGAGGGTGTCACGGACCGAGGTGTAGTCGGCCTCGTTCATGAAGCCCTCAAGGGGCGAGAAGCCACCGTTGAGGATGAGCTCGAGGTCACAGAGCTGGCGCTGTGGGGTTAGCGCTGCGGTTCTCTCTCTACATTCTCCAGCTCTAGGTCTGGCACTGGCGGCCACTTACCTCAGTGAGGAAGAGGTCGGGGAGCGAGCGCGCCTCCTCGGCGAGCTGGGCGTGCTTGGGCGCATCGCGAGTGAGCAAGTCCTTGAGGACGCCGCCGTGGGGAGTGTTGGCCATTTTGTCAAGAGGTTAGGAGGAGGAGAGGGGAGAGAGAGAGATGAGTAGGAGACAGGAACAAAAGTGTAGCTTGGCAGCGTCGCATCTTTTATTGCTGGCCAATGACCCCAGCTGGCTGACCCAAGGGCTCAGCAACAACCACGAACGCGGTGGTGGATGTCAAGAAATCGCGTTGTGGCGTGCTCGATGTTGCGTGACTTCATCCACCTATATTCCAGATGGATCCAGGGTAGAGCCACGCGGCGGGGACCGAAGCTGACTACTACAATAGGATTGCGGCCCCACGATAATAATCTGGATAAGCAAGGAGAACCTCGGGGATGAGTACGCAAGTTTGGCTGGGCTGGCCTGCATGGCTTGGCTGGCTGAGGCGAGCGGAAAAGATGGGAATTATGCTGGACCCAAATGTAAAAACTAAGCCGGTTTCTCCGCAAGTAATCTGACAACGTCAGCGACATATGGCGTGATCCCCCTCTTCTTGCCCCGCCACACTCATTCTCGGGGTCAAAGGTGCCTGCCGCACGTGATTGTCGCGTGGTATAGGCCGAAATCTCGAATTCCATTCCATGGGGTGGAGGTCGTCCACTTCGCAAAGACGACTACAAGACAAATCGCCTCGCCATGCATTCGTCCTCGTTCAACGACATTTCCATCTTTCTCACTATCCGCCATCTTTCTACCTCACCTTGCGTCCCCTGTACTATCTTCCCTGCAATATGCGCCTATCACAGTTAATACGCAAACGCGTCCCTTTCCTCAACCGCCGCACATCCTCACGCCTAGACTACACCTTCTTCCCTCACCTCGTTGAACTCATCCTCTCTCACTGTGAAGTTGACCAACTTATCTCCCTCCGCCTAGTCTGCAAGCGCTTCCTCAACCACATCGAAGAGACTCTTGCCTCCCATATCGTCGTAACCGACCTCGAGTCGTCTCACCCCTTCCACAGTGCTACAGGCCACACGCTTCCATGGAGCGATAACAAGTTCGGAGGCATCTATCCGGAGGAAGGTGGAGGCAAGTTTACGCTGTCACTTGTGCGGCGGCGTACCCAAGTCCTGGACCTCTACTCCATCCAGGCTTCTAACACTCCCGACAACTGCACACTGCAAACCAGGCGCCTCCTCTTCCTTACCCAGCTCGGCCTCAACACCGTGCGGCGGTATCGCTGTGGTGGCCTCGACGTAGGTGCCAGGCAGCTCATAGACTTTGGTCCCATGGGCGCCACCCACCCCACAGCCAAGCGCCAAGTAGTCCATGGCCTGAGGGCGCTCCCGGCATTCGACAACACCGAGAAGTGGATGAACCGCGATGGCCTTGACGAGCTCGTACTGATCTTCGACGAAGACGTCCACATCGACCTGGCCGACATCACCGAATCCCTAGTGGCCGACGACATCGCCCAATCGCTCGCCATCATGGGCATCGTCTTCCTCCTCAAGTCCATCAGCGTGACATTCGTCAAGTCGACCGAGTACGATTCCAGTGCGGAGACGCCGACGCGGTTCAAGCAGAGCATCGTGCCGTCATGGCTCCTGGACGCGTACGAGGGCGGGTGCATATCGCCGCGCCGGGCTGTGCCCATCATACAACTCGACGTGTGTGTCCTGCCTCACAGTCGTTATCGCGAGCTGGTCGGCGCAAAGCAGTACGCGCTGGAGACCAGGGTGCCGACTATAGGCTTGCGGTGGCCGGTGGTCCCCGTCAAGAAGCAGAGGCGGTACGCGGTTTACGGGATGAACTCGATGCCGCGGATAGGGCCGAAGACCTACCCACAGCCCGCATCCTCTCTCCCGTCGCCAGTGATTTAGCCCTCCATCGACGTCGACGTCTCATCCACACAGCAGTACGACCTGCGATCCTGCGATCCTACGACCTACGAGCCTACGAGTTCGAGCCCCGAAAACGCGGGGTTGTCACCTGTACAATATCTGTACGCTGTAGCACTTGTTGTCTGTCATGCCCTTCTAGAGCATGCCGTCCATCTGGACACCATTCTTACAAAGCTGCAATTTGGTGACCTGAGCTTCGAGGGTCTCTCGCGAGGTTATTCGCCGCCTTTCCCACGGCAGTGGTGTTTCCATAGTGGAGCACAATGGTCACTAACTTCGGGCCAGTTCGCTTATGCATAACAGTCTGGAGGGCTGGTTTCGAACAGGGGACCAGCCGCGCATCCCAGAGCGTAGGCCATGTAGTCAGAGGGCGCCGACGCCGACGCCAGCGAGGTGCGAGCGGTGCAAGCGGTGCGAATCGTCTCACCACGCCGAAAATAGTGGAAGGCAGTCGCGTCCCCGTCCCCTGCCCGACGGCCTCCAGCTCTCGGGCAGCGCACACCGTTCGGCGCGGGCACATGCGACCACTTCGCCCACTGCGCCCAGACGCCCAGACCGCCCAGACCGCGCTGAATAAGCTCTCAGCAGAACATGCGACACGACGCAGACGGCGAGGTCCGGCTGGATCTGGATCTTGCAAAGTTGGTTGCCGGCCGGCTCGAGATTGCCGGGTGACGACATGCCCACCTCGACAATCTCCGAGATAGCCGCCAGTCCAACCGTGGAGGTACTTGATGCCAGCTGCGTCTTCTCTTCTCTTCTTTCTGCATCTCTTCTTCGTCTCCATCTTTCAGTCCGCACGCACCACCGCCTGCCTCTCCCCTAACTACCCAGCTTCGACCCACTACCCCCCACCCCCGACCCACACCATGTCCGTCCCCGCCGAGCAGAAGGTCTGGCTCGTCAACGAGAACCCCGCGGCCGAGGTCAAGCCGGACACGTTCAAGCTCGTCACCCGCCCCATTGAGCCCAAGGACGGCGAGGTCGTCGTCAAGCTTGAGTTCATCTCGAACGACCCGGCGCAGCGCGGCTGGATCCAGAAGGGTGCTGATCCTGTGAGTCGGCCTGGCAGGGTGTTGGGGAGGACGGGGAGGGCGTGGGTGTTGCGCTGGCGTGCTGTGTTGCACGTGTTGCACTGGCGGGGGCGCTGTGCTGCGTTGGGCGGGGAGGGGATGACATGGGATATGGCCCGACAGGGAGCTGCTCTGCGCCAAGTATCGCCTCCTCCCTCCGCCCTCCGTCCTCCCCCCATCCTACCCCCAGCCCCGCAGCACCTCTCACCGCGCCCGCCGCAGAGATCGAAGTCCACGACTCACCCCAGGACCGCGCGTACACCCGTCCCGTGCTCGCCGGCGAGCCGATGCGCGCCGGCGGCGTCGGCACGATCGTCGCGTCCAAGAGCGCCAAGTGGGCCGTCGGCAAGCGCGTGTACGGATACTTCGGGTGGGCCGACTACGCCGTCGTCCCCGAGGCGTCCGTCGTCATGGAGGCTATGTGAGTACATTACGGTGCAGGCGTAGGGGGCCAGAGGGCAGTAGGCGGAGGGCGGAGGCATTGTGCGCGGGTGCCCAGCAAGATGGTGGTCAGCACTGCTATTGCCGGAGCGAAGCGTGCCTCCTTGCAGTCCAGTTCAGCGCTCGAGCTCTCTTGGCTCTTTGCAGATTGGTCGTGGCCACAGCTCTCATCGCTCCTTGCGGTCTGCGTCCACGACGAAGCTCTCAACCCTCCTTGCGGTCTGACTCGACGCCCGAGCCTCATCGCTCCTTAGAGTCGCGCGACTCGCCTCGCTGACCCCAGCGACCTCCCCGGCGTCGCCTGCGCGTCCCTCTCCGTCCTCGGCATGGTCGCTGTCACCGCCTACCAGGGCATCTTCGAGATCCTCGACGTCAAGCCCGAGCACACCGTCCTCATCTCCGGCGCCGCCGGCGCGGTCGGCTCCGCCGCTGTCCAGTACGCCAAGCACGTGGTCGGCGCCAAGCGCGTCGTCGGCATTGCCGGCGGACCCGAGAAGTGCAAGTGGGTCGAGAGCCTTGGCGCGGACGCGTGCGTCGACTACAAGGCCGACAGCTTCCCGGCCGACCTCAAGGCCGCGCTCCAGGGCTACGCCGACCGGTACTTTGAGAATGTTGGCGGTAACGTGTTCAACGAGGTGCTCAAGCTCGTGCAGCGCCATGGCAAGATTGGTGTCTGCGGCATGATCTCGGGTGAGTGCGGTTGGGCAGCGACAGGCTGTGTCAGGCATGTCTTCTAGGCTACAGCTACGCCGCTCTCGTGGTATCCTTCCCAACCGGTGCTGACCCCAGGCTACAACGGCCAGATCACACCCTTCCCCAACTTCGGCGAGGTCGTGAAGAACCGCATTACCATCGAGGGTGAGTCCCCTCCTACCCCCTTTACAGGCCGCGCCTAACCGCAGGCTTCCTCGTGCTCGACGTCGCGCCCCGCTTCGGCGAGATCGTCGGCAAGATCGCCGGCTGGGCCAAGGAGGGCAAGATCAAGCTCGACGAGGCCGAGACCGTCGTGCCCACCAAGATCGACGACATCCCGCAGACTTGGCAGAGGCTGTTCCGCGGCGAGAACCGCGGCAAGCTCGTCACCAAGCTCGTTGCGTAGGTCGCCCAGATGGGTACTCGTTAAACCCCGCAGGCCTGGGACGGCGAGGCTATAGGGTCCTGTGGTTTAGGCGTATGAAGAGTAGAGCAGTGATCAAGGCATATGCAGTTATGTACAGGGATATGGATTCGTCTACTTGCACAGAGCGGAGTGTAGGATTGAGAGCAGGACGAGCTTGCACTATAGTGCTCTCCCATATGTTGCCGGTTGTCAACAAGGACGGACATGCACCAATCTCCGGCTGATTGCGTTTTGAAGACGAGGAACGCGTCAAAGATGTTTCGACCACACAACCCTTCTATCCTTCGCCACCTTGACCCCTCCCAACATGTCTGCCGGCTCGAGCCAGCTCGACAGCCAGGTTCTTGCCTGTTTACAGGCTACGTTAAATCCCGATGAGAGCACCCGCCGCGCCGCCGAGGAGCAGCTGCGCCAGCTGTACCAGCACCCAGGTGAGCCCAAGCGCAGTAGGCCCAGGACAATTTCTGACGACCGGAGGGCGGGCTGAGCCTCACGCGGATCCTCGTCGACCACAATGTTCCTCTCCCCCAGCGTCAGATGAGTCCTCCCCCATTGCCCTTCTAGACCTTGCTGACGCGCCACTCGGCTGGTATATTACTGCAGAAGTACATCGAGAGACACTGGCATGCCGGTGCCGATGCGTTCGAGCAGCCCGCCACCCCTGCCGAGGTGAAGGATGCCGTCCGCCCCATGCTCCTGCGCGCACTCTCGGACAATGAGCGCAAGGTGCGCACGGCGGCGGCGTTCGCCTCATCGACCGTCGCGCGCTTCGACTGGCCCGAGGACTGGCCCGACCTCCTCTCGTCCCTCACGGCGATGCTGCAGACGGGCTCGCCCGACGCCGTGCACGGCGCGATGCGCGTCGTGATCGAGTTCGTCAAGAACGAGCTCAGCGAGGACCAGCTCGTGCCCGTCGTGCGCGACCTCGTCCCGGCCCTCCTCTCGATCCTCGGCTCGCCGCAGGCGCACTCCTTCCTCACTCGCGCGGACACGGTCGCCGTCTACCGCCACGTCGTCAGCCTCCTCGAGATGCTCAAGGAGGAGCACGCGGCCGCGGTGCGCCAGGCGCTCGACCAGGTCGCGCCCGTCTGGTTCGACGCGTTCACCCAGCTCCTGAGCGTCGACGCCGCCACCGACCTCCAGACGTCGTGGGAGAGTCTCGCGCTGCGCATCCAGATCTTCCGCGTCCTCCTCCAGTTCCAGGCAAAGTTCCCCCGCTACATCGCACCCCACATCCCCACCTTCCTCCGCCTGTCCATTCTCAACCTCACCTCACTCTTGCCCGCCTTCAACTCGTACTACATCTCCAGCGACCCCGAGTCGCCGGACCCACCCCTGCCCGAGGACACGTACTCGGCCAAGATGGACCTCGACGACCTCGCGTCCGCCATCTTCGAGTACCTCGAGCCAACGGTGCGCACCAAGGAGGCCAAGGACATTCTTATCTCCAAGGAGGGCGAGGAGCGCGGAACGGCCGTTACTGAGACCATCGTCGGGCTCGTCCTCACCTACACCCAGGTCACCCGGCAGCAGGAGGAGGAGTGGCTCGAGGACGCCAACGCGTTTGTGGAGGACGAGGATGAGGACAACTTCGACTACTCGCTTCGCATTATCGGCCACGATCTGATGGGTGTAAGTTGGCTGTGTGCCGGTAGTCAAGCAGCTGACGGCAGTCAATGATCGACAAGTGGCCCCGCCCTGTCGGACGTATCGTCAACGACATCGCGAAGCGCAGAGTCCTCGAGTCAGCTGACGCGCACTCGTCCCGGAACGCCGACTGGTGGAAGCCATTGGAGACCATGCTCGGCCTCCTTGGCGGCATCGCGGATGACCTCACTAGCCTGTTGGAGGACGACAAGAGCAATGGGCGCCAGCCAACGTTCGACCTCGGCTACTTCTTCGACCAGGTCATCCCCAGCCTTCTCGTCCAGACAGGTAGGAGCTGACCCCATTTCACCATAGCTGACATCAGATGCTCCCTTCCTTCAGGGCCGCGCGTTCGTCTTCGCGTCCCAGTTCGCTGGCGAGCTCTCGTCCTCTGTGCTGAGCAGTACCTCTCCGCTACTGTCGAGGCGCTCGGTCGGACAACATTAGCATTCCGTCAAGATCTCGGCCGTCAAGACGATCAGGAAGTGAGTCCCTCTGATAAACTATGGACTGTGCTAATGCCCAGTTTCTGCCGTCATGTCGACGCGAACATCATGGGCCACAAGCGCCCAAGATCCTCGGCCTCCTCTGCCAGTCTGTCCGGCATGACGAACGAGACGCTGTACCTCGTCATGGAGACGGTCCACTCGGTTGTCTCCCTGGACAAGTCGTCTCTTACCGCCCAGAGCACCAATGCTATCTGCGAGCACGTCTACTCGGAATGGCTGAAGAACACCACTGGTGAGCTATAGCAGTCCTCAGGTAGCTGACGCCAGACCCCATCTTCACCGCGATCACCGAGGAGCTCGTCGAGTCGATCGCCACTTCCCCCAGCCCTGAGGCCGTCAGCACACTTGTCCAGTACCTCTCACCCAGGCTGGCGACCCTCATCACCCAGCCTGTGGACGAGGAGACATTACACATCCCTGGCGAGGCGATTCAGCTTGCCAACGCCATCGTCAAGCCTCGCGCTGGGCCGCTCGAGCCAGAGTACATTGCCACTGTCACCGTTGCCGTCATGAAGTGCCTCCAGCAGACCGACGACATGGAGGTGATCCAGCGCGGCATGCTCCACCTTACTTACATCGTCCGGAAGGACTGCGACAAGCTCATCCAGTGGCACGATGCGGACGGCACCAACGGCATTGCCAGAATCTTCGGCCTTCTTGGACGCTTCCTGGCTCCCACATTCTCCGAGTCGGGCGGCCTCTTCGTTGGTGACCTTGTCATGCACCTCTTCCGCAAGGCTGGGTCTGCTATTGCCCCTGTTCTCGGCGACCTCCTCCAGGCCATGGTCAACCGCCTCGCGACCGCAATGACCGACTCGTTCATCCAGTCCATGGTCATCCCCTTCGCCTACCTCTTCGGCACCGAGCACACAGAGCAGACGCTTAACCTCCTCATGTCCTTTAACCCCGTCACTATCTCTCCAGGCGTCACCCAGCCTGCCCTCGACCTTGTGCTCCAGAAGTGGTGTGATGTCGCCGACACCGTCACGGGGTCGTGGAACATCCGCGTCAATGACCTCGGCCTCTGCAAGCTCTTCACTGTGTCTTCTGATGCCCTTCGCCGCGTCACAGTCAAGGGCGACTTGATCATCACCGAGGCGAACCGCAACAAGATCATGACCCGCTCGCGCACGCGTGCCCAGCCCAACACTTACACCGAGATCCCCTTCCCCGTCAAGGCGCTCAAGCTGCTGCTCAAGGACGTCCAGGCCGAGGGCAAGGGCAAGAAGAAGGGCGCGGCGGAGGACATTGCGGACGACGATGGCGTGAGTTGAGCTGCCACGCTTGCGAATCTTAGCTAACGACAGGACGAGGAGTGGGACGATGACGACCTGCTCGCCGGCCCCGATACCGGCGACGAGTTCGCCTTCTTATCCGACTGGCTCGACCAGGGCCCCAATGCGAGCGACGCGCAGGACGACGACGAGGACCTCAAGGCTGACCCGCTGGCGCAGATCGACATGGGCCAGCACATCACCGACACGCTGCGGGCGTGCTACACGTCCAACTCGAACGGGATGCAGGACATGGTTGAGGCCCTGTCGCCCGAGGAGAAGGGCGTGCTGCGCGGCGTGCTCACGCTCTAAACGCTGTGGCTGTCGCCGCTAGAATTCATACTCCCTAGACTCTCTTAGTTCATGTTGGGTCTGTTGGCATAATGCATATTGTACATTCTAATGGTACACGGTGTTGGCCCTGTCGAACCCAAATCCCTTCTACCCAGTACGAAGCTAGACGACCGCCACTCCCTACTCGTCGGGAATGTCGTGCGGCTTGCGAATCCCCCTCGACAACTTGTAATACACGACCGTCGAGTCCGCAGCCCCAATCGCGACGTAGAGCGTGTCGGGGTCGAACTCGGCCCCCTCTAGCTCTCCATCCTGCCTGCCATCCCTCTCGTCGTCCTCGGGAACATCACCCAACCCGTGCCCCTCCTGAGCCTCCTGCCCCGTCCGACGCGCATACTCCGCCCGGAGACTGTCGACGGACGGCGCGAGCTCGGGAATCGGCGCCGGAAGCGATGCCGCGTCGAGCGTGAGGAGCGCGCGGAAGATCGCGTGCAGTTCGGACGGCACGAGCGCGGTCGTGTGTAGTGGGAGCGGGAGGACGGCGCGGAGGGGGTCCTGCTGTCAGCTGGCTGTTGCGTTGATAAGGGCGACGGGCGGGGTAGGGGGAGAAAGGTAAGGGGCGAGAGGTGAGGTTTGTGGTCAATGCGGAGTTGGGACTCATAAGCGACGAGTAGGTCGCAGGTCGCCAGCTTAGCCGGCTACCAGGTCTATGAACAGAGCTGAGTTGGAACTCGGCAGTAGAGAGCACCGCTGCAAGACGACCTCCATGCGCGCACACTGGCTCCGACATCCTCTCCTCTCCGCGTTTCCTTCACCCCTCTCCCACGCACCCACACTCACCTCCTTGCGCTTATGCCCGACCAGCACGGCCCACTTGGTGCCCTCGAGCATCAGCACGCGCAGATCGCACCACCCGACCGCGAGCGCGAGGTCGCGCAGCGTCGTCCCCAGCGTGCCCTGCTGCAACGGCACCTGGCCCTCGAGGTGGGCGATGTGCGCGGACACGACGTCTGCGGTGGCGTCCGAGCTCGACGTTGTTGGTGGCATAGTTATCGTCGCGGCGAAGGCCGATATTAATTGTTATTGTTATTGCTGAGTGACAACTGAGGTGAGCTCGACGGCAGCGGCTCTCGAAATGAGATTCGAAATCTGTTGGCCGCACGGCTCAGCGGGGGTCCGGGTGCCGGGCCGCTTGACCCCGGCTGGGACACGTGGGCTTTGATGTTCCTGGATCAATCAGGTATAATATTGCCTAGAAATATTGACCTCACACTGTAAGAATGGCGCCCTTGCGGCAAGGAGCGGCAGACGGAACGCGGATTTGCGGCAGTTGTCCCCAGCGAAATGCGGCAATGGCCCTTCTCTGGGGTGGGGCAAGGAATCAAAGACTTCCTCCTCCTACGGTGGGCGGACAACCAGACCCGCATGGTGGCACACCCAACGAAGATGACCAGGTGACGGACGCTTCCCTCTGTACCCAGCCAGCCAGCGACGACGACAACAGACCCCCTCTCTTCACGTCGTCCTTCTCCATTCTCTAATCCCATCCCAACCCATTATCTCTCTCCTAAACACCATGGCCTCCCGCGCCGCCCTCGCACGCCTCGCCCGCCCCGCTGCTGTGGCCGCGCCCCGCTCCCTCTCGACTTTGAGCGTTGCCACCGCCCGCGCCGCGCTCCAGACCACCCCCATCGCCCGCGTCCCCCGCTCGCCATCCGTCCTCATCCCCCGTCGCGAGGCCAGCACCGATGAGGGTGTGCAGACCATGGTACGTGTCGCCGCCTCCCTAGCGTGTGCATTTGCATTACTTTCGCGCGTTCATTGGAGCACGAGTTTGCGGGGAAGGAAATTCGCACCTTGTCCACTGCCGCGGCACATCGCGCCTCCCAGTTCCCCCGCCGATCCGTACGCTGACATCATTAGACTGTGCGCGACGCGCTCAACGCCGCGATGGAGGAGGAGATGCTCCGCGACGACAAGGTGTTCGTCATGGGCGAGGAGGTTGCGCGCTACAACGGCGCGTACAAGGTCACCAAGGGCCTTTTGGACAAGTTTGGAGAGGACCGCGTGATTGACGTATGTAACTAGTAGTACTGGGCTGGCTGTGCTGATCAACAGACGCCCATCACTGAGCAGGGCTTTGCTGGTCTGGCCGTCGGCGCCGCCTTCGCTGGCCTGCGCCCGGTGTGCGAGTTCAGTGAGTCACCAGCCTAGCAAGGGAGCAAGGGACGGCGCGCCGTCGCCGGAGCCGCCGGCCCGCGCGAATACGATGCGATACGAGCAGCAACTAACCACCAGTGACCTGGAACTTCGCGATGCAGGCCATCGACCAGATCGTCAACTCGGCCGGCAAGACCTACTACATGTCGGGCGGTAACGTGCCGTGCCCCGTCACTTTCCGTGGCCCTAACGGTGCCGCCGCTGGTGTCGGTGCCCAGCACTCGCAGTGCTTCGCTGCCTGGTACGGCTCGATCCCCGGCCTCAAGGTCGTCTCGCCCTGGTCCGCTGCCGACGCCAAGGGTCTCCTCAAGTCGTCGATCCGCGACATCAACCCTGTAAGTGTGGCTGGTCCGTTGCTCATGCAATGGACAAGCCCATACGTCGTGTTCAGGCGGCGCAGGCCTAACCCCAGGTCTGCTTCCTCGAGAACGAGCTCCTCTACGGTGTCTCCTTCCCCATGACCAAGGAGGAGATGTCGGACGACTTCACCATCCCCCTCGGCAAGGCCCAGGTCGTCAAGGAGGGCTCTGACATCACCATCGTCGCCCACTCCAAGATGGTTACCCACTCGCTCGAGGCTGCCGAGCAGCTCGAGAAGGAGGAGGGCATCAAGGTTGAGGTTATCAACCTCCGGTAAGTCTTGTCTGGTCCCTTCGTCTCTAGGACCCGCTTACACCAGCTCCATCCGTCCCCTTGACATCGACACCATCATCGCGTCGGTCAAGAAGACCAACCACCTCATCTCGGTCGAGGGCGGCTTCCCTGGTAAGCTTGACATGTTTGTGCATAGCTGACAGCAGCCTTCGGCGTTGGATCCGAGATCATTGCGCAGATCTGCGAGTCGAGCGCATTCGACTTCCTTGACGCTGCCCCCGAGCGTGTCACCGGCGCCGACATCCCCACTCCTGTGAGCTAACGTGAGCTGAACTACAGCTGACATGCAGTACGCCGAGACCCTCGAGACGCTCGCTTTCCCTGACACTGACCTCATCGTCAAGACCGTCAAGCGCCACCTTTACCGCTCTTAGATTACCGCGGAAAGAGGTGGGAGGAGGATGTGAGCGAGGGTAATGTGGAGTGAGGGTAGAGACCACGCCTGTTTTAACTGGTATGCACCATATGCTTTAGACCTGGTGTGTGTGCGGATGAGGAGGTGCATGCTGTTTCGGAGTATTAATAACAAGCAAAGAGGCGCGTGGAATGATTGGGTTGCCATGCATAGCGGATGCGGGATTTATAGTGAAGTGATAACGAGTTGTGGAGTAATGTTAGGGAGCGGTGGGAGGAGATTGTATGTAGGGTGGTGGATGACGGTATGCCCCGTTCCTCTTCCCACCCCCCTCCACATGCGCCCAGTGTGCGTGCCGAGTTGCCACCAAGGCAATCTATGCACGCAATCACACCGTGACTGCTCTCACTCTCTTTCTCTCACACTGTCTTCTGTTCTTTCATCTCTACTCCACACATCCAGAACCATCTCTACCGCCGATGCAGTCCTCGAGGGGACAGCGCGGCCCGCCGTCCTCCGCACCGCGTCCCGCTTCCGCCTCCGCACCGACCACGCCCCCCGCCTCGCCGCCACTCGGCCTCGGCGCGGCCACCTGGCGCCTCAGCGCGGCCTTCGCGCTCCTCGCCGCCGCATGCGTCCTCGTCGCCGCCGTGCCCGCCCCGCTCGTCCCCGAGCCGCACGAGCACTCGTTCGTCGTCGACTCGACGCCGCCATTCCACGCCGGGGCCGAGGCTAAGGGCGCAGTTCGCGACGTCGGCGCCACCACCACCCATCGCGCGTCTCACGACCCACTCTCCAGCACCAGTCACGCTAGTCATCACGAACCTAAGCTCAGTGTCGAGCTCGAACACGAGGCCGCACGCATCCGCTCCGCATTCACACGCCTCGTCGACCCAACGTCTCCATGGCTGAACATCCTCGACATGGACGCGCGCGAGCGCTCCGGCGGCTGGATATCGCGC
This sequence comes from Cutaneotrichosporon dermatis, assembly GCA_020011015.1. NCBI lineage: Eukaryota > Fungi > Basidiomycota > Tremellomycetes > Trichosporonales > Trichosporonaceae > Cutaneotrichosporon > Cutaneotrichosporon dermatis. Next base: position 3,070,808 of record JAIGNX010000001.1, on the reverse strand, counting down.
TGGCTCGGCGGCGGCGAGGGCACCCTCTCTGTCAAGGTACGTCTAGACCCCCCCAGTGCCCATACGCGTCTCCGAGCACAACACGGCCTTTTGCGCCTTATCCCAATGTTTGCGATGTGACGAGGGCGGGGGGGGGGGGTGATTGGCGCAAGACCGAGCTGATCCGCAGATGGGCGAGGACGATGCGCACAACATCTCGCTTCCACACCGCCCAGCTGCGTTCCCGGACTGGCTGGGGCCGAGCTCCCAGCTGCCTGTCGAGGGCGTGCTCCGGCCGTTCACCGTCCTGCCTCCGCCGAAGAGCAAGGCGCAGCGCGACGTGGGTGGCGGCCCAAGCGGCGGAATGAGGCGTGAGGATGACATAACCCACCCCGGCGAGTCGCACGACGACGCGCAGCACGCAGGAAACCTAGCAAGCTCAAAGCGCCTAGAAGCAGGAGGACAGGGCGAGGACGACGACGAGCGCACGCAAGGGAAGGACGAGACGCCAGAACGCGCGTGCGTCGCCCCCGCCTGGCCGCCGATACGCCCGTCCTACCCCCTCCCGCCGTTTACGATTGCGCTCATCGAGCGCGGGGGGTGTGATTTCGCAACCAAGGTGCTGGCTGCACAGGAGCGCGGGGCGGCCGCCGTGGTCGTGGGCGACTCGGTCGCGCACGCCGGCGAGACGGACGAGGAGGGGCGGACCCGGGAGAATCTCATTACCATGTTCTCGCCTGGTGAGTGTTGCGTTGTGGTCCTGTGTGTTGGATGGTGTCTACGTCTGGAGACGGGGGGATGAGGTGGCGCGTACGCTATCTCCGTGTAGACGGAGACGGGGGGCTGCATCTCGGCCTCGGTGGAGCTGGTCACGCGAGTGAGAGACGGAGTAGGAGTCTGGATCTTAGCATTGCTCAACCACTGTGCAATGGCCAGTCTACGCCTCAGATCTCCTTACTCTTCCCCCTCGCAAAGAATCGTGTCTGTTTCCGCAGATATGACGAGAGCCTACGCTCTGTGTGGAGAGCGACGCGCGGTGACGGCATAACCCTGCTTGGTTACAACGAGCTGAAGTGGCCTTCTGCTCGCGAGTCGCAAACTAACATAACAGAAGATACCACTGGCATTATCATTCCAAGCGTGTTTGTTTCTCGCGCAAGTTATCTCATTCTTCGTGATCTCCTGTCCAACCATACCGTCAAGGGCGAGCCCGGCTTGGTCGTCGAAATTGGCGAAGCATCGGACGACGGCAGGTGAGTCATTTTCTGAGACCGGCAAATCATGGGCGTTCGTCACAGTCTTCCATGCCAGCGTGGTCGGGGCTGGCATGTCACCTTTGGCCACTATGTGGCATGGAAGTCCCGACGTTACGGCGGGCCCAAACCGCGCAACTGGCTGACAGCAGTGCCCTCGGCAGTCTCCTCACATTCGCCCTCCTCATGCCTTCGCTCTTCCTCATCGCCACGGTCGCCGCACACCGTGTGCGTGTAGCACGGTGAGTCATCACATTCCCCCGCGATCCAAATGAGGCGCTAATCGAGATAAGACAACGCGAAGCCAACCGCGCCCCGCCCACCGTCGTCCTCTCTCTCCCAGAACGCGTATGGGCGCCCGACATTGTGTGGGAGAAGGACGACTCGGAATCTGATAAGGACGAGCGCGGCGATGACGACAATGCATCGCCCAAGCGCAAGGACAGCAAAGCGAAGTCGTCGCCCTCAGCTGCAGAAGGCCAGGAGGTACCGGGCGAGGTCACCGAATCTGCCCCAGACCCGGGCGTAGCCCGTGTGCAGGCTTTGGCGCAGGTGCATCGCGACTCGGACGCTAGCGCAGTTACGACGCGCTCGACAGATGCCGATGACGAGGCGGACACGTCTACGCCGGTCACAGCGCAGCCCGTTCCCCGCCGTCGCGGCAAGGAGCGACGCAAGAGCAAGCGGTACTATTCCAAGGACGAGTGCGCCATCTGCATGGACAACTTCCACAAGGGCGAGATTGTGCGCATTCTGCCGTGTGGCCATGTCTTCCACAAGGACGAGTGCGACGAGTGGCTGCTCAAGTGGAGAAAGCTGGTACGTGTCGTGTGCTGTGTGCTGTGTCTTGGGTCTTGTTGCCATCTCTCTGTGTGCTATGGCGTTGTCGGCTGCTCGGCACGTCACAGACAGCCATTAATAATCGACTGGGTTGCAGCACGACTTGTGTGGGCCTGGATCAAGCTGCCGTGTCGAGTTCCGATCAGGGACCAAGTACTAATGCCAGTGCCCAACATGCCGCGCAGACGTCACGATCCCCACCTCGGATCTCTCGGCCTCTACCACCATCACGCCCGTCGTGGACCGGACGGCCGCAACTGCTGCGCCCGACCCTGGAGCCGTTGTCGGGTACGGCGCAACGGACGACGCTCGTGCTGGGGCAGGGGAGGGATTGGCGTCATGGCCTCATCGCGCTGGCGCACGGCTGAGCTCGCTATGGGGCTCGTTCCGGGCGGCAGTCGCGCGCCCAGCTGGGCGTGGTGACGAGCAGGAGCGCGGAGAGCGCGCCCCGCTTGTCGCGCATGCCGTGTAAGGCATTATGACGGTATGCACCTCTCGCAGCTCCGGCTCAGGTGACATCTCGCCGGATCTGGCCTAGTGGTTGAGTCGAGCGAGTGCACGGGAGCGCTTAGCATAGGGAGCGGAGAGAGGAGAGAGTGTGCGAGAGTGCGCCAGTCTTGAGAGACCGAGTTAGAGGAGACCGAAGACCGAGGAATGCGCCCGACGACAGACGACCGACGAGACAGACCACTCAACTCATGGAGATTCGTTTTCTTTACCATCATACCCCATCATGCGGTGGTTTCACCTTATGACCTGAATGTTGTACGCCGCGATGCCACGCCCCGATATGACATGATTGTGGCGGTTTCTGTTCTGTTGCTGCGCAGATCGCTTAGAGGTGTGTTGCGACGTGCTGGAATTTGCGGTATTTGTGAGGCATACGAGTTGGTAGTACTACTGGGGTAGTATCTGGCCATGACGCCACCGACCGAAGTCGGGTACGACTACTGCTGTGTCACCATACTGGCTAGTATTGCCCACATACCACGCCGATACAACTCCCGAACATGGCATGCGCACTACTTTCATCTTCACACAACACACCTAACGTTGCATCGATCGAACGCATCTCCTCAACTCACAGACTCAAACTCTACGCGCAACTGATCCTTACCATATCTGATCTCTAACCAGCTAAGCAGCGTTAACAACCGACCTCCTACAAAAGATCGGCGCGAGCAACACTAACGATGCCCATAGCCCAGATTGTCCAGAAACAGACAGATTACCCGAGCACAGGTTCCTCTTCCCCCGTACGCCCCCTTGTCTCCTCGACTCACATCGTCCGCCACCGTCATCTCCAGTCTCTGTCGCAAGGCCATGCCGATCCCTCCCCCCACCCCGCCTTTGTGCGCATCTCGCCCGCTTACGCTGCGCCCCTCTGCCCGTGTGCGCGTCGCTGATCGGGGGCCGTGAGGGATGTGAGTGTGAGGGATGGGCGTGGATTGGTTCTCGGGGTATGAAGGAGGATCGCGATATGCAGGGGTGGACGAGCTACGAGCTACGAGTGCAGAGGGCAGGAGCTGGTTGGGTGGTGTGTAAGCCATCATGGCGGGCGCAACGGGGCGTGGGTAAAGGAGGCTCAGAGTCAGAGACGACCAAGGACGCCCTCTCTCCAACGCCCAAGGCCCAACGCCCAACGCCCAACGGTGCCCACCCCACCTTCGTCGTCGCCTCCCTCGTCCTTCAAACAAGTATGCCGCTCACCACTCTTCCTCCACTTGACCTACTGCCATCCCCTTTACATTCGCCCCTCCCAACGCCCACCCAGCACAAGTGATAAAGAGGTCGACACCTTTCTTGCCTCGACCCAACTCCCTCCCCCCCTCTCTATCGCTTCGCCCCCGCCCGATCTTAGTAGTCCGCCCCCGCCCACGCGCCCGGAGGCGATCCACTACTGCCTTCTCCACTCTCCACCCTCTACCGTATCCCGGCGCACCGCTCGCGCCATCACATCAACGCCTCAAGGCGCCGCCACCTTCATCACAGTGGGTACCCCGGTGTAAGTGTGGCGTGCACAACCTCGCGTCATCTAACATGCAGCGGGGGAGGGACACCCTCACCACATCGCCGATTTGTCACCCTTCTTCCTCAGCACATCTTCCCTCTTCCATCCTTCGTCTTCCCCGATCCACCATCTCTACCGCCTTCTTGGCCATCTTGATATCCTCGCCCACTACCCATGTATTCGTCCATCTACGGGGACGGGTCGTCGCCGCGCAGCTCGACGCCGGCGCCAGCCCCCGCCCCCGCGCCGTCAGCCCCCTCCTCCTCTCCCGGCTCGGGCGCAACCACCACACCCATCGACAGCAGTGCACCCGCCCTCCGCCCCGACCAGGGGGGTGCCGGCGGTACGCCCCAGCAGCAGCCCTCGACGATGGACGCCACCACCCCCGACCGCGGGCCGGCGTCCACGCCCAAGGGCGCCACCAGCACCAGTACAAACACGCCGAACGGCCTGCCCCCAGTGCCGGGCTCTGCCACCAGCACTAGCACCGGCGCTACCGGGGGCGGGGGCAGCGGGGGTCACTCGTCGCCCCTCCCTGGGCTCAGTAAGGGGCTGTACTTCCCCCCGATCTGGCCCCAAAGCGACCTATGGGATCATCACAGAGCAAGTGGCACCGGGCACCTGTTTGGCGGACCTCGCCGCGAGCCATCGTCAGCCAGTGCGAGCGGCAGTGGGAGCGGGAGTGCTACCGCGCTCGACAGGTGGCGCAGCGGGTACGACCGGTATGACCGCAAGTGCGACGACGGCAAGTTTGGCACTGTGTCGGCAGCAGCGGTAGGCATCGGCGGCGGCACTAGCACCAACCGCGACGAGAGGGAGCAAGCGGGCGGAACTGCCTCGTTTGATCACAACACCCCGGGCCACGGTCCTGGAGCAGGACCTGCCACTTCCGGCGCCACTCACCACTACGGGAGCCCAGACCAGCGCGATGGATACTACGACAAGATCGACCCGTTCAACCACAAGGCGACGGCAACGTCAGCGGCGAGCCCCTCCCCGCCTTCTGCCGGGGCCGCGACCTCGGCCTCGGCCGGCGGCGTGAACGTCGTCGACTACGTCCACCCACAACAACGCCCGCTGCCGCCTCGCCTCAACCTCTTCACGCCCCCGTACTATCCCCAGCACCAGGTGTATGGGCACTCGAGCCACCCCGGCTCTCATCATCACCAGAGCCACCTGCCCCAACATCAGCAGCACCAAGGCCAGCACCAGCATGATTCGCCACAAGACCGCCCCTCGCCACCCCCGGCCTTCGGCCTGTCCAACATACACGAGCATAACTCGTACCACCCCCTCCCGAACTCGCTCAACCACCACCTATCACCTAACCATCTCTCCCCGCCGAACCATCTGCCGAACCACCTTGCCAGCCCGCTAAACCACCTCCCCAACCACCTCCAGGACCCGAACCACCTGAACCATCTCCCGAACCACATCAACCAGCACCATCCCCAGGCTCACCAAGGCGGGCAGGGGCAGGTGCATCCCAGCCACCTCAACTCGCACCTCCCGCTCCACAGCCACCCGGGCCTGCACATGTCCGGTGGTCTCTTCCCCTTCTCCGCCCCCGACTGGCCGATGGAGAACGGCGCTCCTGGCCAAGGACCGGGGACGAGTGGCCAAGGAGCGAGCATCAACCACGACATAGGGCACATGAACCATCTCCGCTCACGCGACTACCCGCTCGGCAGCGCGTGGACGCCCTCGGTGTCCGGCGCCAACTCGTCGGCGAGCGCGTCCGCCCCCGACCCCGAAGGAGGGCCCACGTCGGCGGGGCCGGTGAGCGGGCCTGGGCCGAGCTCGGCCACAGGGAGCGGGACGCGGGGCGGGCGGCGCAGCAACTCGACCCCTCCGGCGGTGAGTCTTCTCGAAGGCGGCGGCTGACGGTAGCGCCGCTTCCAGTGCCCCGAGTGCTCCGAGGCGTTCACGCGGCGCAACGACCTGAACCGGCATAGACGCAAGCACAGTGGGTCCTTCGCGGCAGTTACGTTGGGAGGTGCTAATGGCAGCCGGCGAGAAGCCGTTCTTATGCCCCGTATGCGGCACCGCCTATGTGAGTCCGATTGAAGCTGGGTACCGCTCACAGCAGGCACGCAAGGACAAGCTCCTGATGCACATCCAGCGGGCCGAGCTGTGTCGCTCCCGTCTGCCCCCACGGCCGCCTGGGCGTGGGCGCGGGCGGGGCGCGAGTGCGAACTAGCGGCGTGGGAATGGGCAGTGTTGGGTGCCATCTCGACAAGACTTGGAAGTGAAAGAGAGAGGAGGCAGTGTTGGGAGCGGGTCGTGTCAAGTGAGCGTGAAGGGGGTTTTGGTCAGTTAACTCATCCCTGGGACCAAACTGACTCCAGGCCCGAGAGGCGATCTTGTGTATGCCGTTTGCGAGTATCATCGTATCCATAGCCTTATCCATAAGATCTCTTGTCCAGTTTGATGAAAACTTGCAGCGTGTCGTCGTGGCTGGTAGAGTTTCTCGGGAAATGCGCAGCGCATACCTCGGCGTGCCTGTTAGGCTACTAGTAGATGCAGCGCGGCGTGAGTATGAGGTAGGTATGTTAGACCGCCGTAGGCTCTCCACACAAACGTCATGGTCAGTAACAGCGGCGCACAGTTCAACTGCAGACTGCTGCATTACATTTCCGCTACTACGCACATCGCTGCGGACCGAGGGCTGGATGCTTAAGAGCCAGACTGGCCGGTGCGCTTGGCGCTGTTCGTCAGCTACTGCATGGAGAGACCCTAGCTGCGAGCAACTTACAGGATCTCGATCCAGTATCCGTCGGGGTCGTAGATGAACGCGATGTGCTGCTGTCAGCTTGATCCAAGAGATTGATATCAGCTGCGCAGCGCGAGTCCTCGACCTTCCCCACACCTTGAGGCGAGCAGCATGGCCACCCAGCGTTGCCACCCTACACACACACAGACACTCACGCGCATGCGGCCCTCCTCGGGGCGCTTCTTGAACTTGACGCCGAGCTCGTCGAAGCGCTTGCACGCGGCGTCGAGGTCGTCGACGGCGATGCAGATGTGCCCGAAGCCGCGGCCGGGCTCCTCGTTGCCCGAGGCGTAGCCCTTGAAGCTGGCGTCGGACTCTGGGTGTGAGCTGAGGCTTCCAGGCGGACTAGCTCCGGGAGAGGGGGGAGGGGGCTATTGGCCATTGGCAGTGCGGACGTGCCAGAGGCGAAATGCGAGGACGAGTACAGGGAGCGCAGCTGTGAAAATCCAGACCCGACAACTGCATGTACCCCGCGATAGCCTGTCCGAGACACTCACCAGTGCCGTGGTTGTGGCAGAGCTCGAGGACACCCTCGCGCATGGTGAAGGCGTCGCCCTTGACCTTCTTCTCGGCGTTCGCCTTGTCGCCAAAGCCCGAGGGGTAGCCGAGGCTGCTGTCAGCATCCGTTGGGGCACTTAAGCTCACAAGTAGTTGGTGAAGTCGGAGCCCGATGACTCGTGGAAGCACTGGCGTTAGTCATCGCGAGTCTCGCCCTTGCTGCGGCGTGGGCGACGAGTGTCTTGTTCCACTCATTCTCGTCTCCCCCTAGCGAAGAACATGAGGATGCAAGTCGCACACCTCAGAAGAGATGAGCATGCAAGTCGCACACCTCAGAGCAGATCACATTGCCATGCAGCTTTGTTCCAGGCCGGCCTGCCCAGGCGACAGACGACAGTGGCGACGCGCCGCGCACGACACCACTCACCTCCATGCCCAGCACATTCTCGTAGAACGGGATGGACGCCTTGGGGTCCTTGATGCGGAACATCGTGTGGTTGAAGATATACTTCGACGGGTCGCTCTTAGTCGTCGCCATGGTGCGTGCAAACTTGGGTGCTGTTGTAAGGTGTTTAGAGAGTGCTGAGAGGCGAGTGATGGGCGATGAAGACATGTCAAGCCGAGGGGAGGTGGGAGTTGGGGTCTATCTGGCGTCATTTAAGTCACCGCTGACCGATTTAGCCTCACCCGGAAGCAAATTGGAGCCACGAGTGGAGTGGGCATTCCTCTGAGTCATCGGTATTTGACGGTATGCGCCGTCCCTCCTGCTGGAGCTCGGCCACGTGGTTGGGGCGCGTGCGATGGCCTTCCCCACGGGGAGGCGCATTTCGGGTTGTCACCGTAGCCCGATCTAGGCACACCTTGAGAGAGGACGTTCCGGTTCAAAGTGGTCGTTCAGAGCCGGTGACGAGAGATCGGACTGCACCGACGCCCACCAGGAATGAATAACTAAGAACCCTCTGGGCTTCGTCTTCTCTGTTCCCCATCTCATCAACCTTACAGCAGCCAGTGAGTCTCGCCACGATACAATGCAGCTCGTCCTGGACCGCCAGCGGCGGCATGACGGCGTCGAGCGCGTAACAATCAACCTCGCCATGTCGTCTGATTCTCGGCTCCCCACCACATATTTGGCCTCTACATCCCCGCTCCTTCATCTCCGGAGGTCGGCCGCTAACCGCAGTGCTCGACAAGAACCAGGCCATTGCAGTGCGCACCGCCGTGCTCGACCGTATCCGCCAGTCCACGCGCGAGGACATCGGCTCCGGCCGTGTTGCCGGCAAGGTCGGCATCGTGACGGGTGTCGGCCCCGCGCAGGGCATTGGAACGTTTGCGTCGCGCATGTTTGCGCGCGAGGGCGCGCGGGCGCTGTACCTCCTCGATCTCAGTGATGCGTTGCCGGGGTTCGCGAAGGAGCTGGCCAAGCTGTTCCCGGAGACCAAGGTGGGTTGCGAGTTGGCACGCGAGTCGACGCCCAGGGCATCGGGCGCCATCGAGATGAGGGTCTGCGGCTAGGATGGTCGTTGCTCAAGCCCACTCCTGCGTCCGCCCTTACTAGCCGCCGCTCACACCAGGTCGTCCACGTGCGCGGCGACGCAGCCGACGAGGCGACGGTCAAGGGCATCGTCGAGCGCGCAGTCAAGGAGCAGGGCCGCCTCGACTTCTACTTCGCCAACGCCGGTATCTCCCAGGTCCGCCCGAAGGAGTGGGGCAAGTTTGACCCGAACTCGCGCGAGAGCCAGCGCCAGGCGCTCGAGCACGGCGGCCGGCGCGTGGACAAGATTGGCGTCGACGAGTTCATGGAGATCCAGCGGGTCAATGTGCTGAGGTGGGTGGCTCTTCCATACCGCGAGGGCCGAAGGTCCGCGCGCGGCACTCTGACAGCCGCGGTGGGGACGTTTACGGTTCTCCTCTGGATCCCCGCGGTCACCAGTTCTGACCCACTCGGTCCCTGGAGGTGGCGTCTGGGATCACCTCCTTCAGTCACCTCCAGTGACCCTCCCGTCCCCTCCCACGGCCCCTCCGTCGCCCTAGCAACGCTCACGCCCAGCGGCTTCCTCGCTCTCAAGTACGCCGCGCCCGCGATGCAGGACGCCAACATTGCCGCCGGCAAGCGCATCCCCGGCGGCTCCATCGTGCTCACCGCCTCCGTCGCGGGGCGCCTCGCCAACGCCGGCGGCCTGCCGTACTCGGCCTCGAAGGCTGCCGTCGTGTCCATGGCCCAGACCGGCGCGTACGAGTATGCGGGGTACAACATCCGCGTGAACGCGATCTGCCCCGGGCTCATTCAGACGGATATGACGGCGGCCGTGTTCGCCGTCGCGAAGACCAATGACAACGAGAGCGCGACGGGGCAGATCAACCCGCTCCTCCGGCATGGGCTGCCTGCCGAGATTGCGCATGCTGCGCTCTGGCTCGTGTCGGACGACGCGAGCTATGTGAACGGACAGCCGATCCCGGTCGACGGCGGACTCACGGCCAGCATGCCGTACCAGCGCAAGCTGGTGTCGCGGCCTGCCAAGTTGTAGAGAGGGTTGTGGTTGTAAAGCTGAGTTGTTGGCTGACTTGTGGGCTGAGTTGCGGGCTGAGTTGTTGGCTACGTTGTTGGATGGAACTCTATTCATCGATCTATGAGCGGCGACATCGCGGTACAGTACATGATTATAGGTCGTCTGCATGTTGCGTCTGTTGCGTCTGACTGTCCACGATCGGAGGCAGTTGGCCGTTATTACTGCTTCTCTCCTCGCCATAACTCGCCTCGTCAAATATCTCCTCCCAGAGCACTGTGTAGACTTCCTCGGCTACATCCACACCATTCCTCGTTATTCTCCGCTTCTTTTACACCTTGTGTCCCCTACCACGCCAGCCGCTACACCCGCTTGCGGTGCTCGGGCGCATGCGTGACCTCGTGGTCGACATGCACGAAACACCTGTCCACGTCCGGCAGCGCCTCAATCTGGTCCTGCAGGTCCTGGCTGATATCGTGTGCGCGCCACAGCGGCATATGCGGGTCGAGCACGATATCCACCTCGACGACGAAATTGGGGCCAGAGTGGTACACGCGCACAGTGTCGACCATTTTGATGTCGTCGGAGAATGTCATGGCCTGTGTGTCAGCGGGGCTTCACCCTCTTGCGCTGAGGTGGACGAGACGCAACCCACCTTGTACGTCACGAGGGAGAGGTAGTCCGGGGACGCGGTGATGCCGGCCAAGAACGTGAACTGCTCGTAGGCGGTCTTGGTCCATACGCCAATGATGGCGAGGGCGATGATCATCGCGCCCATCGGGTCGATGAACCATGCGAGCTTGGCGCCGCCCGCGTTCGTGAGGATACCAAAGCCGTTCCTGCCGTCAGTCCGTCCGCTCTCTTAGCTCTCCTGGCTCTCCTTGCGCATCCCTCCCCTTCCCAGAGCCCCGGACTCACGCAAACAGGTCGTTCCGGTGGTCCTCCCACAACACCTGCACCTGCGACGACGCGCCGCGGATCGCGTAGCAGTACAGGAAGAGCGCGAGCTTGACGCCCCACGCCACACACACGCAGATGAGCGGCACGGCGTGGAACGTCTGCGTGTCGCTGCTGCCGTCGTGAGTTGCGAACTGCTTGACGGCCTCGACGATGAGGATCAGGTTGACGGCGCCCATGATGAACGCGTAGACAATGTTGCCGATCGTCTCGAAGCGCGAGCCGCCCATCGGCCACTTCTCCTCGTTGGCCTTCTTGCTTGCGCGGTGTGCGCTCCACAGCAGGAGGTTGGCGAACGGGTCGACTGGTGTTAGCCTCTCCGCGGTCTTGCTCTTCTCCATTCAGCTCCTCCATGACCTTGCCCTCTAGCCCGCTAGGCTACCAGGCCATCCAGCGGCCATCCAGCCTTCTATAACACCACCTGTCCCAGATTCTAGAGCCACTCACAGACAGCATCGACACAGCTCGCAAACAGCGCGAGCGACATCGAGCTAATCGCCGCATACAGCTGCACAACCGCCAGCACGATATTGCACACAAACGACACATTCACCGCAATCTTGACCTTGAGCGCCATGTCGCTCGCCTCCTGCTCGCCCTCGGCGGTGAGCACGTGCATCGGCTTGAGCAGGCGCCCGATGTGGTCGTTCTGCGCGGCGTAGAAGCTCGCGACCTTGGATCCCGCGCGCGTGCGTTTGCGGAGCTGGTCGATCTCGTCGTCGGGCACGATGCGCGAGCGCAGCAGGAGGGGGTCGCGCTCGCCCGCCTCGCGGCCGACTACGGACGGGAGGGCGTTCAGCTCGATGTCGCCGTCGGGCGAGGCGCGCCCGGGCTCGAGGGCCGTCTCGAGGACGGTGGTTGTCACGGACATTTTTCGAGTGGAGGTCAGTGGAGGAGATACGAGTCACGGAATGGGTGATAGGCAAAGAGATGTAATGAAGGTCTACAGGATGGAAGACGACATCGGGGCCGAAGAGACGCACATGGCGCCTAGCAATAGCGCCAAGACTTGAGTAAGGATGTCTTTGCAGCTGCGGCGCCATCTGTCGGCCGGCCGGCGTACGCATAGGTCGGTGGCGATGAGTGGCCGAGATTAGCCATGATGAGCCGGACGGCATGCGTCGGCGTTGGCCAGAACACCGGCTTCGAGTCGAAAAGCCACGTCACAGGTACCGAGCCTGGCGAGGGTCCCCTATAGCTTCTGTTAAGTAGGGAGTTTGAGAGACATGCATGTATCTCCAGCTCTATCTAGCCCATGAGTGAGAGATCTAGGACGCCTACTATGTGTTATGCCTATGCTACGAGAGAGCCATCCGGACGACATCTACGAGCCCGTTCACCCTCGACACGCCCTCGCCGTACGCAAAGAACACGAGACCCTTGAGGAAGACCCACGGCTTGTCCCCAGGAGGCAGCGGGAAGTCGACGGGCGGCGGGATGCTCGTGCGGATAAGCTTGAAGAAGCGGTCCTCAATCACGGCCTTGGGGTAGCACAGCCCGCGCAGCCCCTCCGGCCCCGCAAAGCGGCCGTACCCGCTCGCCTTGACGCCGCCAAACGGCATGTCCTGGTTGAGGTAGAAGACGCCGAAGCTGCGTGTCAGCCACGTTGTAGAGTAGACTTAGACTTACTCGTTGAGGGAGACCATGCCGCACTCGAGCGCGTTGGCCACGTGCATGCACTCAGCCCGCCCCGCGCCGTAGACGCTGCCGCCGAGGCCGAAGCGCGAGCGCCGGAGCTGGGCGAGGACGGTATCGACGTCGTCGTACGGCACGACGGTCATGACGGGCGCGAAGAGCTCCTCGCGCGCAATCTCCATGTCGAGCGAGACGTCGGCGATGAGTGTCGGCTCAAAGTATGCGCCCTCGGGTCTGTCGGGGTGGGCGTACTGCGCTCCGCCGGCGAGGAGGCGTGCACCGGACGCTTGCGCCGACTGGACGAGTTTCTCCAGCTTGGCAATGGGCGCGTGCGAGATGAGCGATCCGACGTCGACGCCAGGGCGGAGAGACTTGACGCGCGGGAGCATGAGGTTGATGAACTCGTCCTGACGTGCGCGAGGGACCAGGAATAGCTCGACGCCAATGCAGTTCTGTCCTGCACTCTGGAATGCGCCGCGCATCCATGTACTAGCGAAGAACTTGAGGTCCGCAGATGGCAGGATGAAGGCCGGGTCCTTGCCCCCCAGCTCGATGACGGTCGGGGCGAGGATCTCGGCGGCTGCGACAGCGACTTTGCGACCCACGGGCTCCGAGCCGATGAACGTCACATGCCGGATGGTGGGGTTGCGCGTGAGCGTCTCGGCGACAGCGGGGAGGCAGACGACGAGCTGGACAATGTCGTCGTTATGTCCGCATGCGTGGAGGCACGCTTTGACGCCGCCGACAAACCAGTCGGAGCTCCATGCAACCTGCTCGGAACACTTGACGACGATGGAGTCGCCGGCCATGAGAGCAGCGAGGATCGGGGAGAGAGCGTTGTGGAACGAGTAGTTCCACGATACGCAGGCGAGGACGGTGCCGAGCGGCTCATAGTGCACCTGGCGTCAGCTTCACTTCAGCGGTCAGCTAACCTCGGAGATCTTGTGCGCGAGGAGGAGGTTGAGGGCGCGGCGCTCGGGCTTGAGCGTCTTCTCGCCATACTTGACGAGCCAGTCGATCTTGGCCAGCGTTGTCAGGATCTCGCCAAACACAGCGTCCACGCCTGCTGTCAGCTACCTTCCAGAGCGTTATAGCCGACTCACGCGTCTTGCCGGTATCGCGGCACGCGACGGCGACGATCTGGTCCATGTCGCGCAGGATCCACGCCTTGATGGAGCGCAGCACGCTGCACCGCTGCGCGAACGTCGTCTTCGCCCAACCCGGCTGCGCGGCGTCCGCACGCTCGACCTGGCCCGCGACGGCGGCGGCGGACAGGAGCTGTCGCGTCTGGATGTGCGCGCCGGTGCTGGGGTCGTAGCATGTGATGTACGATCCGTCCGCGCTCGGGGGGAGGAGGGAGGCGTCGCGCTCGTGGGCGAAGAGGTCGGGGTTCTGGATCGCGCGGCCGGTCCAGGCAGGCGACGCTTCCTGCTGTCAGCGCGATGCGAGCTTGGGCAATGGAGCTCGTCAAGAAGGGAGGGAGGGAGGGAGGGAGGGAGGGAGGGAGGGAGGGAGAGAGGGAGGGAGGGAGGGAGGGAGAGAGGGAGGGAGGGAGGGAGGGAGGGAGGGAGGGAGGGAGGGAGGGAGGGAGAGAGAGTGGGCGGGAGCGACGGAGGGAGGGCGGGAGCGACGGAGGGAGGGCGGGAGCGACGGAGGGAGGAGGACACACCTTTGGAGCAGGATATGCGAACAAGACGACCTTGCGGCCGAGCCGCCGCCGCTGCCATCGCGCATAGTACGCCGGGGCGCGATACGCGAGCGCGACGAGCACGACCGCGATCTTCCACGGCCTGTCCGGCGGGCTGTAGATCGCCGCCCAGAGCTGGCCGAGCGTGAGCGCCGAGAGCCAGGCGAGCCACTCGTTCGCGCGCGCGGTGGCGCAGACGAGCGTCGGGTGCATGCTTGTCAAGCGGTTGAGAGTCGATGAAGTGGATGGATGAGGAGTTCTGAGGACGAGGAATGACGCGACGTGATCGTGCGAGCCAGGCCAGGCCAGGCCAGGCACCAATCCGGCGTTTTCCGATCACACACTTCTACGAGGCTTTGGTCTGCGGTGGACGCGGAATACAAACGCGGCTGCGCACCTTCATGCTCATGCAAGGATGTCTGACAGGCATAGAGCATTCTAAGAGGGAGACAAGGGAGCTGCACCCGACATCCGAACTAGCGATGCACATATGCATAGAGCAGACTAGATATGGCTCATGCGACGTCGGAGTACATGACATCCGTCTGTATGCTGTTGTGCTCGACCCGCCTGACGCGGACACGCCTGCCATTCGGCACACCTTACTTGCCCTCGAGGAAGGCGGTCCACCGGGGGTTGTCCAGCATCTCGCCCTCGACGAGCCGGCCGGTCTCCTCGCCCTGCCGTCAGCTATCCTGTCGAGCCTTTGAGCTGCCCACTCACGTTCTCGAACCGGATGATAGTGGGGAGGCCAGTGAGCTTCCACTCGACGCGGGGTGCGCACTTCGGGTCCCGCCACCTGCTGTCAGCTCACTCGCCACGCCAAAGCTGGCTCACTCCTCGCGCTCGACCCAGGAGATGACGCATTCTGATGTCAGCTGAGTGTGAGGAGGAAGAAGCGGACGCAGAAGCGGACGTACTGGGCTTGTCGGGGGCGTCGAAGGCGGCCTTGACGAGGTCCTCGACGTTGCGGCAGTCCTGCTGTCAGCATGCGGGGGGCGTCGAGCTTTGAAGGGCTTGGCGGAGCCGGGGGATGGGTGAGGGATTGACGAAGGAGCAAATGGCTTGAAGAAGAGATGGAAGTGGGGATTGCGGAAGGCAACGATGGCCAGGAGGACACCAGCTGACGGTGAAGGAGAACAGCTGTGGTCCCCTCAAGGCGAGGAAGGCAAACACCATCCAAGGCGCCCTAACCAGCCTCGCGGACGGACGAGCCAGATGCAGAGCCTGACTAGGAGCCAGACTCGGGGCCAGACTCACAGGACACCACATCTGGCCGTTGACGATGTTCGAGTAGAAGACGAGGAAGGTGCGCCCGGCCGTCGGCCCGCGGAGCGAGTTCATCTCGTGCGGGTATCTGCTGTCAGCTAAGTTGACTGCGGGACAGCTGGTAGGGTTGACGGCAGTGACTGTTGCTGCTGCTTCTGCTTCGCGGAGCGTATCCCAGCACCCTCGCTCTCCGCGCCAGACCGACTGCTGGGCGATTCATGATTCTGATCCAGAGCATAGCCGGTGCACATGCAGAGTGACACTTACCCAGAAGCGAGGAGAGGCATGGTGGAGGGTGAGTGACGATGCGATGTCAGATGTCAACGCAAAGATGCTTGGTAATGACGCGAGGTGGAGGTACTACAGCGAACGGCCTACGCCGAGACAGCATTCCGCATCCACCCAGCGCTACGCCTCCTGTCGTTCTTTACACGTTACTCGCGGCTAGCAACAAGGTGAGCAGTACCCGGCGGAGGAGACTGACCTACAGAATCTATGCATCTTTCCTTGTTCACGTGCTAGTTGGTACTGACGAGCCGGTACCGGTTCTGGGCGCGAGCTATTTTCCGCATCGACGAGCACATGACTCTCGACGCGAAGGTGGGGTAGGATTCAGCTTCTACAATTCTTTTACATCCCAGACATGCCCCACTGGCCCTACTGGTACCGGCGAGCGCGGCGAGCCGCGGCACGTCGGGGAACGGCCAGCTCTCCCCTTGTCACTACTCACGACTAGCGTCGCTCGCCGCACCCGGCTGCCTGATCAGCACTCATCTAGCGATCCAGCTCCACTGACCCATGGTCCATGATCCACTGCATCCTTCACCAAGCCCATCCTACGCGCATCGCCCAACACGCTCGATTGCAATCCGCGTCTCCCAGAACACCCCTGTTCTTACGCGCGGACCGCCGTCATTTGAGGTACAGATCTGATCCGCACGAAACGCCCAGGAGCAACATCCGAGGACGTTCCTGCGCTCGCTTGTCGGCCATCGCCGTGCCGCTGTACGTTACCGTAACACCTCAGCTACGAGCAAGAGCTAGGCAACAAGATCGCCACCATATCGAGCATCTGTCTTTCGCTTCATCCTTCATCCACTCTTGCATCATGGGGGAAAAGGCGACGCCGGATCTCTCGCCCTCGCGCTCGCCGTCGGGCGTGCGAGCGTGGGCCGAGGACGCGATTGACGACCGTGAGTGATTTCGCGTCGTGGGCGGGAGTGGCTAGCCCCAAGCTCCAAGCTCAAAGATCCACTGTCCTTGCCACCGCGCGCCGACACACCGGCTGACTTCAGCGACGATGAACGCGCAGCCTCTCGAGGTGTACATGTACTACGCGAAGTTGGAGCGCGCACGCGAGGACGCGGACGACCGCCCCGTCCCCGACTCGCCGTGGACGGTGTTCGGCAAGCGCGTGTCTGGGCGGAAGGACCGGATCGTCTATCCCTACGGACCACCAGAACATCGGTCAGGCAGGTTGCGCGGCCTCACCCGGCGTATCACAGGCAAGGCGCGTACGAAGGACGCGAGCGGCTCTAGGGAGGCGTCGAGCTCGCCCTCGGACGAGGACTATGGCTCGCGCGCACAGCTCAGCGGAAGACCACACCTCTCTGCCATCAGCGAGGAGAGGAAGGCCGCCGACCCCGAAGCCGAAGCCGGCCCCGGGCTGCTCGACGTCCTCACGCCGCCCGAGCGACAGACAGCGTACCGCCTCCTGCGCGTCGCGAGCTGGCAGCTCGTCTTCTTCCTCATCACGACCGACGTGCTCGGATGGTACACTGCGCCTATGGCGTTCGCGCAGTTGGGCTACGGACCCGGCGTACTCGTGTACACGTTCTTCTACCTCCTCGCGTTTGCGTCCGGCCAGATCCTGTGGCGGATGTACATGAGCATGGACAGCGAAAAGTATCCCGTCAAAGTAGGTTTGGCTAGCCGGTCGTCTGGTCTGACACAAGTGCTATGCGGATCTTGGCGAGCGGACGTACGGCCCCGTGGTTAGGCACGTCTTCAATGTTCTCCAGTCGCTGCAGCTCGTGGTGCGTTCTATCTCACCCTTCTTACCTTACTTCAGCCTCACCTTCGTTACAGAAGGCACGCCCGACCCGCTGACAGAAGTTCAACACAGCCATGCTCATCATCATGGACGGCTCCGGCCTCGCCGAGATCATCGGGTTCAAGTTCTGCTACATTGTGCTCAACGTCTTCTTCGCGCTCCTCGGCATGGCCCTGTCGCAGATCAAGACGATCCGCGGCCTCGGCTTCTTCACCTGCGTCGGCACGGTACTGAACGTCATCGTCATGGTGCTGACCATGATCGGCGTCGGGCTGTATCCGCCCGTGCCCGCGCAGTCGGGACACAAGGACCTGAGCGAGCCCAAGATCGTATCAGGCTGGGTGCCGAGCTACACCGTAGGCTGGTACCAGCAGGTGTCGGGGGTGCAGCTCGCCGTGTTCGCTTACGGCGGCGCGATGATCTTCACCGAGTTTATGGCAGAGATGCGTCGCCCGCGCGACTTTTGGAAGTCGGCATTTGGCGCGCAGCTCTTCTGCTACCTCCTCTACATGTGCGTCTTCCCTCCTGCTCCTGCTCCTGCTCCTGCTCCTGCTCCTCCTGCTCCTCCTGCTCCTCCCCCTCCTCCCCCTCTCTGGCTGACGGCAGGCTCTTCGGCATGTTCGTCTATTCCATGCATGGACAATACACCAACATCCTCCCAACCGTCAACATCGACTCGCTCCTCTTCCAGGGCCTGACCAACATCCTCGGCCTGATCTGCGTCGCCATCATCGCGGTCATGTACAGCCACATTGGGTGCAAGGTGTTCTACCGCAACGTCCTCCGGGGCTACTTCAAGGCGCCCTCGCTGACGTCCCCGCGCTCCTCCCTGCTGTGGTCGGCCACAGTGTGCGGGTACTGGGCGCTGGCGTGGGTCATCGGCTCGGCCATCCCGAACATCACGGACCTGAACACGGTCGTTGGCGCTGCGTGTATCCTGCAGTTCACGTATACGTTTCCGTCGGCGCTGCTCGTCGGGCACTGGGTACAGCGCGACGCCATCAAGGGCGACGGCGAGTGGGTGCCGGGCGTCGAGCCGTGGTCGAACCGGGTCGACACGTGGCGCGACTGGAGCAGGTGGAAGAGGGGGTTCAGGCCGTACTGGTATCTCAAGCTTGCTCTGGTAAGCAGCCGGGGAGGGAGGGAGGTAGTGCCGGCATCGACGCTGACGCCGACCCCAGATCGCCCTCGTCCTCGGCGCACTCTCGCTGTGCGCGCTCGGCATCTACTCGGGCGTCGTGAGTGCGCAAGCGTCGTTCGCGAAAGGGCGGACACTGGCGTTCTCATGCCGCGCACCCGGGCAGCCGGAGTAACGCAGCAGGCTGGGCCCGGCGAGGCGGCTTACTGGTGTAGGTGGATTGATTTGGAGTGGGAAGAAGTGTGCATTGGGCTCTTTGGGATTCTAGTTGTCAGATAGTCGCCTGTCAAGTACACAGAGATGAGGCGTGCGACAATTCATATAATGCGATGCGACGATACTAGTGGCACAACTGGCTCTACTAAAAACGTTAGGAGCGGTCACCTCTCCGCCGAGTTGGGCTTCTAAGCTCGTTGTATGGTACAATGTGTGTGCATAGTTGCGGCAGGCATAAACAAGACTACAACTGCACATGCTAGATTCCTATGCGCATATCAGATCGGATCAAAATCCCCATCCTCCTTCGTCCTCTATCCCTTCTCCGTCGCCTTCTTCCTTCCGCTCTGCCCCCAGATAGCCGCCGGCCTCCCGCTCCGTCCCGTCGTCGTCGTCCTTGTCCTCCAACCGCCACCCGCTGTCCCCGTCATCGTCCCCGCCACCCAGGCCCCACCCATCGTCCTCCCCCGCGCCGAACCCCCACCCGTCCTCCTCGCCGCCGTACCCCCACTCGTCCCCGTGTTTGCGCACGACGAGCGCCTCGACGCAGATCAGCTCCTCGCCAGGCGGCGCGAGGAGGAGGCTCGCGGGGTCGATGGGCGCGAGCGCGTGTGTCTGGGTGACTACCGCGGGCGGCGTGCCTTCTCTCGCTTTGTCTGTCCCTGCTTCTGGTCCGCTTCCTCCCATCCCTGCTCGCAGACTCGCGGCGTAGTCGTAACTAGGCCCCTTGCCTGGGCTTGTCGCGGCCGAATGCACGTCCGCAAATGACAGACTCAGCGAGTCGAGGGGGAGCCCGAGCCCATCTACGAAGTCGTCCCCGTCTGGCGCTGGCTTGCGTTCGAGTCTGAGCGTACTGGGTCTAGCAGGCTGGTGCGGCAACAGGTGTTGAGCATGTACGTGCGCGGCGGAAGAAGCCGGGGCGTGCGGAGGGAGCATGTGGGCAATCGTATGCGTCGCCGGTGCATGACCGATAAACTCGGCGACGGGGGAGCGCGAGCGGTCGGCGAAGGGGAGACCGGTGCCGTCGCCGCGGAGGAGGTCGAGGCGGCGCGCCTCTCTACGCGCAGCAGACTTGTGGCGCTTCGCCTCGGCGCGAGCCGCAGCTTCGGCCGAGGCAGCGGCCTGGGCTGGTGTTTGCGCCCCAGCTCTCGTGCGGGACATCGAGGTCGAGGTCGATGCTGACGTTGCCGAGGCGGCCGACGTGGCGGACGCAGGGCGGGGAGGGGAGTCGAGGTCGAGCTGGAAGTGCGCGTCGTCATCATCCTCCCTCGAGGCCGAGGGCTCTGCGCCATCGCCGTCGTCGTCGGAATCGGACACCGCGTCGCGCTCGTCAAAGATGATGGCACGAGCACCGAGGCGCGGTGGAGACACCTCGCCGTCGCCGTCACCGCCGCCCTCGCCTGCCTCAGCCTCAGCCTCAGCCTCGCGGCGAGCGCGGAGCCGTTCTCGCCTACTCCTCGTGTCGGCGGCCGCCTCGCCCAGGCCTCTAGTGCCCTTGCGCGGACGCCCGTTCTCGTCCAGGTCCGGTCTGCGCGCGTCCGGCGGCGCAGTAAGGACGATCTCCTTTAACACCAGCACCGTCGCGCCCACCTCGCTCGCCATGCGTTCGAGGGTGGCGAGCGACGCGTCCATCTCGGCCCTCGTCAGCCCTATGACCGTCCCGTCGTCGGCTAAGCCGAGCTCGTAGATTGCCTCGTTGCGACCCTGCTTGAGACGCCACATCATCTGCGTGACCAGTCTCTCGAAGCGCTCGGGGCTGGGCTCGATGAGCTTGAGCTTGTATTCTATGTGGCCCTCTTTGTCGCGCTCGGCGGCGAGTTTGGGCATCGGGAGCGCGGGGACGGAGGGTCCGAAGGCCGGGCTGCCCTCTGCAGACGAGGAAAGGGGGACGAGGGCGTGGCGAGTCACATCGTTGTTGGGCGTGGCGACTAGGCGTTCCCAGTCGCGCATGGCCTGCGACGAGGCGATGGACGCGGCGACGGAGGCTGACGCCGAGATCGAGTGAGGTGCAGAGGGAGAGGCGGAGGAGGGGCTTTCGTCGCTGTCGTACGCGCTTCCATTGCGAGCCCTGGGAATACTGGTTGGCAGTGACGGAGAAGGGGTGAATGGCGGTGTGGGGTTGGCGACAGATACTGTGCCGGACGCGGGGGACATGGACGGCGTCGAGCCCCGCCGTGGTAGTGGAGTGGATAAAGGGGCTATCTCATGCCACGGCGAGGGGCGGCGGGCGGACGCGAGCGCGCCAGATAGAGCCGCGGAGAGACCCATACCCGAGAAGCTGGACAACGGCGGGGGAGAGGCGTGCGTCGAAGGCCCTGGGCTGGGCGTATGGGGATTTGGAGGGTGTTGTGGCGCTGGTGCCGCGACCTTTGCGGGCATGGTGGGCGACAGGGCGGGTGTGTTGGTAGGAGATGAAGGGGCGATGGGGGTGGAAGCGGGGATGTAGTGGGTGGTGTGGATATGGTCGCCGCAGAGGTAGAGGCGATGGAGATCGGACTAGACGTTGTGCCGCGAGAGGAGCTGTGGCGAGAGCAGTGGATGGGGAATGCGGTGTGCGTGTGTCGTGGTGACGGGGAGGGCAGGGACAGGGCACACTGGGCGTCTGGATGCGCGCGATCGCCGTCCTTGTCCTCGTTGTTGCGAGGGTGGGTGGGCGCCGTTGGGAGGCGCGATGCGAGGTCCGCCGGCTGGTCGGAGCCGGCGGTACGTACCGACTGTCGCGGTATGCTGCCGGAAGACAAGGTGTCGACTGTGGAACGTTAGTGATATGTGTGTGCTTGTGCTAGATCGAGGCAAGATGATTGCTAGATGCGGCTGATGGTGGCTAGATGCGGCGACGGTGCAGGCTAGATGCGGCGCGTTGTGTTGGTGAGCGCGAGGTGGAGGTGGAGATGGAGAGGGAGGGGTAATCGAAGCGCAGTGTCCTGGATGCCGAGGGCGAGGGGGCTGGTCGGCACTGCTGTCAGCTATGCGGGGTGGGCGTGGACATACTTCTGGTGCTGGGCACCGATGATGAAGAAGTGTACAAGAGGAGGAAGAGTGGTGAGAACAACGAATGAGTATTGAGTTGAGTTGATGATGGGCGGTTGTGATGGATTGAGCGCCGATCATTGTTCCATTTCCGGTCAACAACGTCACTTCTGGACTCGACTCATGCCTTCTATCCTTCCATTGGGAGTCTTCATCGGCGCGCGACAGAACAGAATGCACGAGTGGCTAGAAATACAATGCATACATCTCACAAGTTGGGTATTCTATCTACTTCGCGTATCGGTCGCTGCGCGTTAGTATGTCCGTGAACATTGCCACCCAGGGACGCGCCGCCACCGCCCGCGCCCGCCCTGACAAGTGACGCACCTCTTCATAGCCGCCCGCCTGTCCAACATGGCCTCAGCGATGCGGCCCTCGCGCCGCGCACGTTTGAGGTCCTTCCGGTCGTCGCTCGATACGTGGTGCCGTCCTGCGCCCCATGCCTGTGACTCGCGGCTGCCTTCAGCACTGCCCCACGCGTGTCTTTCAGTAGAGCGTGACTCACTTGCGCTTCAGCTCGTCCTCGACGGACCCGACGGCCGGCCCGCCGCGCTCCAGGAGGCGTGTCTTGCCCTCTCCCCCGGCCTTGCCTTGGACGGCCTGGACGCGCGCTTTGAGCACATGCTCGCGCTGGCACTTAACGCGCAGCCCCTCAAAGTCCCCGACGTCATCCGCGTCCGCGCGCAGCTCGGCCTTCTTGGCCAGGATCGTCTCCTTGTCACAAGGCGGGACGGAGAGGTACTTCTCCGAGTACGTCTTCAGCGAGAAGCGTGGGAAGAGAGAATCGCCGACGGTGAGCGAGGGGGTGAAGCCCTCAAGAGGCCCGCGGGAGGGAGTCGAGGCGGAGAGCGTGCCGGACGGCGAGGCGGTGAGGAAGGTGCCGCTGGCATTAGCTCGACGACGTTTCAAAGGAGCTAGAAAGGGGGCGCTTTACGCACTTGCTGGTCCTTAAGGAGATGATGTCCTCGCTGCCTGCGAGCCGCGAGATGACCCAGACGTGGTTGATGTCGCTTGGCTCGACGAAGTTGAGGATCTCGCTTGTCGAGAGCTCGTTGGCGCCCTCCGGCGCCTGAGGGACGTCGACGGGTGCGGCGTACACTTTCTGCCGCCCAGAGTCCCACTGATGTCAGCTCTATGTTACCGGGCCTGGTTCAGCTGTATACTGTCGACCGGAGGACGGAAAGTGGCGAGCTCGCCCGCGGAGCGATCCACACAAGTAGGACAACACAGCTTCGGGCCGTCCTCACAGCGAACAGCCGCCCACAGCCACTCACAGCAAGACACGTCACCGGCTCAGTGGGCAAGAGAATAAACGTCGGGCCAGTGACCTCGTCCACGCTCGTCGGGAACATCCACCCTGCCGTCAGCTGCATCACCTCATCCCGCAGCTCACCGCTGGGATCCTCCGCCGCGAGCGCGTCCAGCTCGTCCACATTCTTGGACGTGTGCGAGCGCTTCTTCTTCTTCGGCTTGTCGCCTTTGAACTTGAGCTTCTTCGAGACGACTTCGGGCATGGTCGTATGGTGGGTGGGTGGTGTTGTGTGGTCGAGCGATGGTGGATCTTGGAAAGTGATGGTGGAGGTGCGGGATCAAATCCTGTTCACATTGAATACAAAGTGCAATTAGCCTCGAGCCTAATCAATAAGTCTAGTGTCTAATCCAAGGCTGATGCATTAGGCTGCGGTGGAGGGTCCGCTGGCGATTGATGGCATCGCGGAAAACGGTCTCGACCATCTACACCATCATCCACCATGCCGCAGGAGCTCGTCACACCGGACGAGGTGAGTTCTCCGTGACGCGGAGCGCATTAGTAGTCGGACTAGGATGCGGCCTGCGTGTCCTATGTTTCTCCTGCGCCTTCGGTCGTGCGCGCTCTCGTGCTGCACATCACCTCCCGCATCCGACCTGCTATCTCTTGATTCCCGCTCACACCAGTTCCTCACACGCCTCACAGCGACCTTCGCGGGCCCCTCCACCTCTTCAGTGTGGCTCACGCACAAGCGATGTGGGTATCTGTGTCTCGCGGCCCATGAGCTTTGCGGCGTCTCTGGCAGCAGCCTCTGGCGTCAAGTCGGTTGTCCGACAATAAGCTCGTGCAGCCAGTCGTCCCTCTTCCTGCCAGCTGGTCTCTGCACTCACGAGCGGCACGCGGAAACGGGGACGATGGCGAAATGCTTCTGGAGCGAGAGCTGGAGTGACTTCGTGGCTGACCCCAGACACCCACGATGGCGAGGACACGACGATGACGGACCCCGAGGCCGAGTACGACGTGCTGATTAGGTGCACGCAGGGCGAGACCAAGTTCTCTGCACGGGTGAGTACTCGAGCATGTCTGAGCGGCGACAGGCGAGGGGGAAGGGGAGGACAGCCGTGGACTGGCGGGATAGTTGGATTGAGCTTGGGAGGTGGGATGGAGCGCACGGCACAAGCCTGTCTCGCTCGAGGTCGCCTGGAATCACTTCCTCTTCGTTCGGATCTCTACGCCTCTTCTTTCGGCGCCGCGGAGGCGTTTCCCTCTTACGCTCCGCCCCGTATCTCCCCAGCTGCTGTGTCGCCTGCGTCTACAACCCTGGCACGGCCATATCCCATCACCAGACTACCACTTCACCTCCAGCTCCGCCCTTTCTGATCCTCCTCCTGCCCCCGCTAACCCCAGATCCCCGCGTCCACCCTCCCGACCTTCCACACCGCCTACGGCGCGCTCCTCAAGACGTCGATGGCGACACACATGCGCAAGCGCGACAAGAAGAAGGAGCGCGCGCGCGCCGACGCGGCCGACAAGCGCCGCAAGGAGCTGTATGTCGACGTCGTCGTCGGAGGCGAGGGCAAGCGCGGAGCCGGGCACCGGAAGCGGCAGCGCAAGCTTGCGGCGCAGCGGAAGAAGGAGGCGGAGCGGGAGCGGATCGAGGTGCGCGAGGCGCAGAGGGCGGCGGCGGCGAAGGACGAGTAGACCACTAGGTTGAGTAGGCATGAATCCGATCACGACATGCAGCTGCGAGACGTGATAGCAACCTCTCATCTAGCACGTAGGCAGACGCCGCGCCGTCATTCTGTTAGCAGTGTTGTCTCCTGCGGAGTGATATAGCAGTGGCATCAAACAGCCCCTTCGGGTTTACAGTATGGGATAACAACAGCGGACAGAGATGCTTCTAGTGCAGATTGGATGGTGTGAAAGTGGTCATGGTCGTGTCAGGCTTGTGCCAGTGAAATGGTGGAGGGTGGGATTGTGGAAGTGGGGCCGGGGGATGTGTATGGTGGTGTTCGCTCCGAATCACTGTCTTGGGAGCTCGGGGGAAGAAGATATCAAGCAAGAATCAAATGGAGTGGTGTGGAGTCCAGCACGGCTCGGCCGATGCTCATTGTCTCGTGTATCACGGAGTGCGCTGCGCAGCTTCCATCTTGCGCCGGACGCCGTCAAGGCGGTCGCGGATGGAGTTGATCACTGATGTCAGTTACGCCCGCGCATGCTGCAGCTACTCACGTCGCTCGTAGCCGCGTCGATCGTCCTCATGCAGGCGCGCGCCGTCGTGCATGATATCGTCCAGTAGCGTGCTCAGCAGCCACATGGCCGACTCGTAGCCCTCCTCGGCATTCACCAAGTCCCCGAGGAGCTCGGCCTGGGCGGACTGGCGCGACTGATGTCAGCTACCGAGTGCTTGAAGAAGCTGAGACGACTCACAATATCACGGCGCGATCATGGACCAGTCTATCGACGTAGGGTAACTGCTCGGCGCAGCGAGCCTTGGCCCACTCAGCCTTCTCGTATACCTCGTTGAACCGAGCGCGGAACCACTGAACCACTGTCGTTTAGCCATGTCGTTTAGGAAGAGGACTCACGTTCATTCAACTCCGCGCTAGTCTCATACGAGACGTTGCGGTGCTTGCGCGCATCCCAGAACTTCTTGAATCGCTCGTGACCAGCACAGACAAAGGCAAGCGACTTGAAGTAGAGGCACACGCGTCGCCGGCAGCTTCTTCCTGCTGTCGTAAAGCGAGGATGTCGCTGCCAGTAGACGACGCAGATGACTTGCGTCTTCCGCCCATCGGGGAGACGCCGACTGGTGGGATAGAGAAGGGCGGCGCGCCAGGAGACGGCGGTGTGTGTGGTGTTATCGTCGCCGTGCTCGTTGTGGACGCCTGGACAGGAGGTGGCCGCGATGTCTGCGACCACTGGACCAAGCGCTGATCAGCAAGCTCGTAAAGCACGAACGCCTTGTGCGCAGCATCCTCCAAGAAGTCGAGTAGCTCGCTCTCATCGGATCGATCTCTCCTGATCGCTCAACCTGGGCCACCGCTTTGCCGAAGTGCCGGTCGCCCTGGCAACAACGTTGGCTGCTGTGCTAGAAGTCGAGTTGAGCAGGCGCACAGCAGTGTTGGTGAGCACACGCGCGAGAGCATTACTGCTGGGGAGGGATCCGGGCGAGGAGCGCTCGGCCGACATGGCGTATGATCCGGCAGGAGGGAAGACCGTAGGGGTGGAGGGCAGCGATGGTTGCCGAGCGCGGACGACGCTTGGCCGCATGGCGGGCACTGCGAAAGGTGGTGTTGACCCCATGGCGAATGGCGGAGAGTACGATGCTGGCACAATAGTGGCCTGCGGAGGTGGACTGGTACTGAGCGGCTTGAGCTGCGTCATTGGTCGCGCGCCAGGCATGCGGACGAGGGCTCCACCAGAGGGTCGGCGTGCCGTTGCTCGAGCTCATCTGCCAGCTCATTGATTCCACCGTGCGCTTCTCCACGACAACATACTCGCGGCCGACTGAGTCGCTCGCACAGCGCGCTCTCATCCTTGCCTGTCATGGTGATAGGCGGAGTTGCAGCTAGAGGCGAGCTTCCAATGGATGGGCGAGCCGTCATCGGTCCGTTGGCGTGACGACAGGCGGGTCCTCTGCACTGAAACAGCTGGGAGCCTTGTTTGACGACGCCAGCGGCTTGCTGAATGGCTGGGCTACCGATCGCACGCGGTGCTGCAGCTGCACGCGAACCTGTCGACGAAGGGCTGATGGGCGTAGACGATGGTGGCTCTGCAGCCTCTGGCTCGTCTCCGACGTAGTACTTCGGCTCGGACCGCCGAGGCAGCGTTGGAGTGGGTGTGGGCGCGACTGTGCTTGGTCGAGAGAAAGATCGCCGGAAGCGTTCCGCTTAAGTGCTGGATTGGGACTGGCAGGTGCTGGCGACGCAAGCGGAGCCGTGCCAAACGATCCGCTGCTGCTCTCCTTAGGATCCGGGTATCGCTGGAGCCGAAACCGAGGCCGAGCTGTCTGTTGACACGTCGATCGATGTGCTCACGTCCCCAATCGACTCTGTCATGAACCCGTCCCATACACCGCATGCGAAGAACTCCTCGAAGCCCATGCGCTGTGCGGGACGCTGCTTGAGCAGACCGCGGATCAGAGCCTTGATATCAGCTGATACAGGGATGATTGGTGGTGGCTCGGTCCCGTCTGGGCCTGGTTGCTGTGCCTTTGATGACTCGTCTGGGAACTTGATCTTGTCGTTGCCTCTCTCGATCCTCCGAAGTAGTTCGACATGGTTTGGGGCGCGGAACGGCGAGCGGCCAACGGCCATCTCGTAGAGGACAGCCCCTACGGACCAAAGATCTGCCTTGGCGTCATACTTTTCGTACCGCAGAATCTCTGGTGCCATGTAGAGTGGCGATCCGCACAAGGTCTCCGCCATGGCCGCCGTTGGGAGCACACGGGCGAAGCCGAAGTCGGCCACCTTGAGAATAGGAATGCCGAGTGGGTGCCCCTCGGCAACTTCGTTTGGGTCGCAGGTTGAAGAAGCAGGTTCTGAGAGGTCAGTGCTGGCACACGGACAAGCCGTATCTGCTATCATACCTGTGGTTTGATATCACGGTGGATCAAATCCTGTGAGCGGAGGAAGCGAACCGCTTCAGCTACGATGAGGTCAGCCTTGTTCTGCACACACAACGCGTGTGATGTGTGCATTACGCGAAGACACTCACCAAGTTGCCCCAGAAAGCATCGTGTGACGCGTTCGTCCAAGCCACCCGACGGGGTGGGGCCAGAAGACCTTGCCCCCGTGATGCAACCATGTTGGATTCGTAGATGCGAGGGACAAAGTCGAGTGTCTCGATCCGCCCACGATTCCGCAGATAGATGGACAGGTCGTTGCCCGAGCAGTACTCCATGACGAGGTAGATGTGGGTGTCATTTTTCTGTAGCACGAAGAGGTGAATGCGCGTAATAGTTTGCACGAAGAGAGGCGGTGATCAGCGGGAATCCGACGGAAAGTAGGGCGCGAAACACACCGCGAGGAGAAACTCACGAAGCAATCTGTCAGGGCTACAATGTTGCGATGGCTGATAGCCTTGAGGATATTGATCTCGCTTTCGAGGTTATCGAGGAGCTTGCTAGTGAGTTTCTGTCGCGATACGGCCTTAATCGCGACTGGACCTTTGATTTCTGATTGTGTCAGCATTGTGTCTGGACTAGGCTCTTGGCATCGACACCGCCGCCGCAGTCGCGGGAGGTTGTCGCTGCGTGACGACTCACCGAGCGATGTCCTTGATACACCGTTGCGAAGCTGCCGCGGCCTATCTCTTGGCCGACAACGTAGTTGCCTATGCGCTCGCGGTGTTCGCGGTGACGATGGCCATCGCCTTCCTTCTTGCGGTCGCCCTCGGACATGGCGGGAACCGGGGGCGGGCGAGGGGAGCGTCGGCTACAATGGGTGTAATGATGGGTAAGGGTGACAGGGAGAATGCGACACGCCGAGGAGGTAGCAGGTGATGCGCGCTCAAGTCGGATGAAGCGCGTAGGTAGGAGAGAGAGAAGTGGAGTGGACGATGATGAATGTGGATTGTTCAGCCAGTGATGTGGTGATGGAATGAGGGCTGATGCCGAGAGAGTAGTTGCGAGGGCTCGAACGCACGAGCTTATGACGTTGAGGGTGAGGGCTGCCTCATAGGCGCGAGACTTTGTCGGTTGTCGACGTGGTTAAAGTGTGCACGATGTAGGATGAACGAGGATGAGGATGAAGATGCGATTGAGGAGTGATCGTCCCGTTATGCACCTTGATAGTCGACTGGTGGCGACAGGGTAAATGGCACAACACACTACTACTCGGGGGCAGGGTAGGGCGTGGTGGAGGTAGAATGGCTGGCTGGCCCCTACTACTACCACTTGGGCTGGGCGTTGGCTTCACTCTCCTGGCTGGGGGGGGGCGTGGGGGTGGGGGCGGGGGGGCGATAATAAGTGGAGGTTAAAGCGGGGCGGGGGGCGGCGGGGCGAAGCGGGTACGACTAAAGTCAATTCAGCAGAGTCGATGCACAACAACGTTCGAGACTAGATGAAGGGGTGATGGGGCAATGCACGACGAGTGTCAAGGTAATGGCGACAAGAAGGTAATCCAAACAAGAGAGTTGATTCAAGAGCAAGCAGGCGATGTTTGTGGCGACGGATGACGCGATGACGCGACAGGGGTGGGCGACTGGGGTGGTGGCCGAGTGATGATAACGCAGGTTGGGGGGTGAGGGTTGTGGTGTGTTCGGCCGGTCGAGATGGGACTAGTAGGAGGAGGACCTGAGTGGTCACGCCTTTGGTCGTCGATGATGCTGGGGTGTTCGAGGTGGTTGGTTGGATTGAGTGGTGAGCTATATGGCTAGAGGTGCGCTGCACCGATGGCGACAATGAAGAAGAAGAGGAAGAAGAGGTAACAAGAGCGCAGGTGGCTACAAGAGGTGATGACCGAGTGACCTGGATTGTTGTGTGTGTGTGGTGGCTAAGAAGGCCCAAGCTCTCCGGATGCGGGCGGTTGGGGCGGTATGGTTGAATGCATCCGGCAGCGCGGCAGAGGACTGTAGTCTCGAAGGGGCCTCTGATGGGGTACTACTCTCCACGAGCGCATACGAGCGGAGGCAGACTATCTCTCTAGGTCAGGCTAACTAACGGCTTGAATAACGACTCGAGCGTAGTAGATGCTAGCTAGTACTAGATGAGAGAGATACCCGCTCATTTCCCTCATCCCCTATCTCTGATGATCCCTCGCTAAGCACCCCCACTTCCCTCCCCTTCTCACCCGCCTTCCGAGGGAATCTGGACAAAGGCCTTAATGTGATTAATCAAACCCCCTAAGGTGTATCTAGCGTGACTCGAAGCGCGTCGACTAGAGTCGTTGTCACACACACACACACACACAACCGCGATAACCCGTGCATCACACAGCCCCTTCCAACCCCCTCGATTCTGATATTCACCTTGTTTACATCACATTAGGGGTGGATAACAACCTACTATAAGCTACAATGCATGAGACGATGGGAATCTGAGAGAGGGCCTAACATGCATTATGATGACGAAGCTCCCGTATCGGGCCTCTCGTCTCTTATGCAATACGAGCAAGGTGTATAAGGTGGCGTAGTAGGCGCTGTGAGCTAGGCCTGAGGCAGGTGGTCTCGGGTCCCTTTCTGCGGTGGGTGGCAACTGAGTACTGGGCGACGCAAGGGGGGAGCCCAAAGGGAAGCGATAAGGGTTAGGACCCGGCATGACTCGCGTAAAGCTAACGGGTCCTCATCGGCACGTGCTTTGCCAAGTCAAAGTCGGATTCGAGCTATGGTCGACTCGGGACTCTCGGAATGGGCGGATAGCAGGAACCCCGACCTCGTAGGATATCATGAGAAAGGCTCCGCGGGTTCCTCCACTCCGGGTAAAGAGGCCAAAGGAGGAACGACGCAAGGCATTTGCCACCATCTTCAAGGGGTGGACGGACCTCGGCTGTTGAGCTGTGTTGTTACCAAGACATATGGCCAGATGGAATGCCAACGACGACGTCATGGTGATCAACACGGCACTTCCCCTCCAATTGTTGGGTGGTCTCACTTCAGCACATGATCCCCTCTCTCTCCTCTCTGGCAGCAGCAGCTCGTGATCCTAAGCCATTCCATGATCCAGCCCCTCTACTCCAGCCGCGATCGCATGATCCATGACACAATACCACGCGCCCGGCTGGTTGTTTTCATTCCTCAATTCCCTCACTCACTCCTTCGATGATGCCGCATTGGGATCATGTCAGCCAGGCAGCACAGCCAGTTCTCGGGCATGTGAGCATCTGCATCTGGGGTGGAGCTCGGTCTCGGTCTCGGCCACTTCCGTTGACGCCATTGGGGCCCGTCATTTCAACGGCGCAGCAGCGATACGAATGAGAAGGCGCTTACATTAGTATGGAGCGCCCCAGCGATCTCAATCAGCCGCTGAAGGGCATTGCTTTACCAGCTGTAGAAGGCGTCATTGGTGGGCTTTTTATCGTCACGCGACCGTAACCTGTGGTCCAGCCTGGTCGAATGGCCTCTCGCAAGATCACAAGCATTGAGAGAGATCCATGACGACGGCGGCGTCGATTGGAGAAGTCGCGAAGTCGACCGAACTTGGTATAGATTCTCGATCGCGTTTGCCCTCTCTTCTGCCCCACTCCCTCGGTTGGATCCAATCAGGCACCGAGCCGCAATCTCTCGATCTCGACAACACGATCGCGCTTGATCGCAAAAACACCTCTCAGCTCGACACCCACTCAAAAATCATGACGACCGTACGTTTCAACTATCTCTTCTTCATGTCGTTCATACCTAACCCCTCCAGGTGACGGATATCATCAACAATCTCGTCCACCCCAAGGTGGTCGAGGCGTTCCTCGTCTCGCCAACGTTCACAACCAAGCTGCCGAAGGGCATCCAGCTCTTCCTGCGCGCCAACTACCCGGTCCGCGCACGCGACAACACCAACGCCCACGTCGTTGACTCGCTCCAAGACGAGAAGTTTACGTGGGCGATCGTCGACGAGCGCGCAGGCACGCACACGGCCTACGTCGTCTCCGGCGCCCTCGTCGAGCCCGACCTCACCGACGACGAGTTCGACGCCCTCGACAGCGCGATCGCGACGGGCACGTTCCGTGCCTACCTCGGCGACGACGGGCAACCGTGCTTTGTCGTCGAGGAGAAGGAGGTGGCAGTAGACGACCCGCGGCACCGCATCTTTACGCTCGTGCTGAATACTGCTGGCATCTCGAACGCCGCGGGCATCAAGGTGATTCTCGCGAACGGGCCGCGGTGGGTGTTGGTGGAGACGGCGGAGGGGCTGTCGATCTCCCGGTCGGTGGGGAAGCGCGCCGATGGGAGCGTGTTGGATCCAGAGGGGCCAAATACCAGCATGTACGGTGGGCTCGTGTCGCAGGCGTTCGAGCTCGTCGTCACGCGCGACGCTTTTGCGAGCCTCCAGGCTGCCAAGGCGGCTGCTGGGCGGTAGGGACGCAGGAGTGCTGCAGCAACGAAAAAGGCTTAACTGCCACGACTCTCATACGTTATCATCACTAGGTGTGCATCGAGCATGTAAGCATATATCTAGGCCCAGGCGTGGGATGCGCGAGCTCTGGGCGACGTGCTGGGCGAGGGCTGCGTAGTTCTGTTCCTATAAATCAGCTATTAGGAGCAATCCCAATCAACGCTCCCCAATCCTAGTCGTTCTAGCATTTACCATTTATCACGAGCCAAAACTCCACTTGTGTTCCATTCCCTACCCATCCACTAAGAAACAACAATTAACATGGCGTCCGTGGCTTACTCTCGGCTTGGCTTGCCCTTGATCATCCTCTTCCCTCAAAGCACAAAGCACTTCTGTCATCACAACAATGCTCAATCAACCATTGCCCACCATGACGCCAGGTCTTGCCCAATCTAGAGTGCGCCTTGGCGCCATCGCCCTTGTCTAACTTGATCAGACACATATCCACGCGAACCGTGCATCTGATAAAGCTCGGTTCGTCACTACTGACACGTTCGCGTACACTCAACCCTTCCTATCACCTCGCTTCTTCACATCTCCACTTGACACACCACTCAAATCCACGCATCATGACAGCGACACAGCGCGCCCCAAGCCCACCCGCGAGCGAAGCTGACGAGTTCGAGGACGCCCACGACGGTCTCGACTTGACCTCTCCCACCGCCACCGCCCCGCTCCTGACCGCGCCCAAAGACAAGCCCCTTCCCGCCTCGGCAACCTTCGGCGCCCTCGACGATGTGGCCGGGCCATCTGGGCCATCTGCTCCCAAGCCGCGTCCGGCTCCATTCGACCTCGACCACACCGCCAGCGTCCCGCCCTCCGAAACGGGCGATACGCCCATGGCGACCGCCCCAACCTCCCCCCTCTCGCCATTCTCGCCCACGACCCCCACTTCCAGCACTAAGCCACGCCTAGCCGGCCGTGGCGCGCCGCCCTCTAGACCCAGTGAGGCGCGGAGCGTGAGCCAAACCATGGCGAGGGCGTATGCTGAGATGGCTGCTGAGCGCGGCGTCTCGGGCTCCACGCTTTGTGATTCAGGGCCAGACGCTGGAGCAGAGGCTGAGGCGGGCGCGGGCGCGAACACGAACGGGGGTCTAGACGCCGGAAGGAGGCTGGTCGATGAGGGGGAGGAGGCGGACGACGAATGTGTGTCGTTCGTCCGAGCACAGCTCGTGCGCCTCTTCCCCGACTTCCACGCGCTCGACAGTGGTTCTGTCGAGATTGGTGACGCGGAGGGGCAGGCTCCAGGGGATGGGGAGGGGGAGGGTGCGCCGCCGACGTTCCGAGCGGAGCTCATGGCGATGCGCACCGAGATTGGAGTGTTGCGCGGTATTGTCGCGGAGCTCACTGCTGCCCATCCCGCGGCCGCGGAGCAGGTGGCGCGGCAGATTGCCAGAGTCGACGCGCCGTCTGAAGCCGCTCAGCCTAAGCAGGGGTCCGCGGCTGAGGTCGAGTCTGCCAAGCCGGAGCCGAAGGAGGAGTCGAAGGAGTCTGGCAAACCGGCCGCTGCGGAGTCGACGAAAGCCGAGCCAACCTCGGAAACGCCAGTCTCCAACGGAACAGCGAAGGATTCCTCCAAAGAGCTCTCGGCTACGGACCATGCGACGACCTCGTCCCCTTCCGCTCCTGAGCTGGATCCCGCCACGCTCGAGCTAGCCCTCTCCGTCGTCCGCGTCCTTGACGCTGCCGCGCACGGCCCGAAGCGCACTGATGCGGACGTGTTCGACCACACCAACCTCCGCACCCTCCTCGCTCTGGCCTTTGCCCGCCCGCCTGCATCCTCCGACGACCTCCCCACAGACGCCCATGCCCATACCCACGGCCACGGCCACCACCACCCACACCATGCTCATAAGTCGACGCACGCGCACGATCACCTGAACGCGCACGAGGAGATCGAGAAAGCGCACGATGTGGCGATCACGCCGGAGATCGGGACGCCGCCATCCCCCAAGACGCCGCCGTGTCCGGCCGACGACATGAGCGACGAGGAGCTGGATGAGCTAGCCGAGTTGGCCGAGGAGGCGCATGGGCTGGTGTCGTAGCCGACGTGTGGTAGATGGCGCTTGGAAGAGGGCAGCGGCGGAAAGATTGGAGAACATATCGAAACGGGAAGCACTGGACGAGAAGACGGTTGAATAGAATCATTGTATAGATGGAGCGTCATGAAACAGTTGGTCACGATGCCGATGCAAGGACGTCGCAGCAGCATCTACATATCTATAACGAAGACACAATCCAACCGTAGTCTGTCTCCTAGCTACATATCTCGAGCCCGCTTCAACCCGCCGTTGCCACATCTCCAAACCTACTGTGCCCCTCTCGCCTTCGTGAGCTACCATGCAATCTTGGCGAGGAATCCGCCCGGCCGCCGCCTCACCGCCCACTTCCTCGCCTCGTCCAGGAAGAGGAGCGCCATCCCGAACGTGACGGGAATAAAGATGTGCTCGACCGGCACGCCCCGCGTGAGCAGCGCGCTCTGGAAGAAGCTCGGATAGTGGAGGAAGAATGCAAACACAAGTGACGTGGCAATAGCCGGCACGATGTACCAGTTCGCGTTCTTGCCCCAGAACGGGTTATGCTGGAACAGCGACAGGCGGCGGGTGCGTGTCGCGAGGAGGTTGCCGAACTGCATGAAGACGAGCGTGAAGAAGTAGACTGACTGGCGCGGTTCGTGTGTTCTGCGAATGCCTCGGCGTCGAGATCGGGCAGGCCGCCGTACGCGAGACGATGTGAGAATGGGAAGCCGGCGCGCTGGAGATACCAGAATGCCATGGAGAGGGCGCAGAGCGACTCGAGGATGCCGAGGAAGCCGTAGGCGTGCAGAGGAGCTTCCATCGACTAGCTTGTCTTCACGTTGCGCGGGCGGCGGTGAGGAGGCCGGCTTCGGACGCTCGAAGCACATCGACACGGCGGGGAGGACGTCGGTGAGCTGAGGTCAGCGCTGTAGCGGCGACAGAGAATGTGGAGAAGAGGAGATCGAGCGGGCCACTTACACAGCAAATGATGATCATCTGGATGACGAGAGCATTGGGGCACACCGATGAGGACGTTGAGCAGGATCGGCATGAGCTCCGAGAACGAGCCCGCGGGAGGAGATACAGAATCGTCTTCTTGAGGTTATCGAACACGAGCCGCCGTACGTGACGGCACGACCATGGACGAGAACGAGTCGAGAGCACAGGTCGCGGCCTCGATAGCGACGTCGAGCCGAGCCCATCGCGATTCCACGTTCGCCGCTTGAGGCTCGGAGCGTCGTTGACACCGTCGCCCGTCATGCCGACGATGCACTGGCGCGCCTGGAACTCTTGACGATCCGGAGTTTCTGGTCGGCGTGGTGCGCGCAAACACGATTTCGGGGTATGCGCACGCCTGTTCCCACTGCGCGTCGTTCATCTCCATCAGGTCGGACCGCAGACCAGCGAGCGCGTCGCGTCGACGTGTCGGGTCGTAGGCGGCACGGAGGCCTTGTCGGAGCGGTCGAGGTTGGCCAGGGTGTGGATCCGGAGCGTCGGTCACGATGCCGCACTGCTCGGCGATGGCGACGGCGTAAGTGCAAAGTCGCCGGTCACCATGAAGAAGCGGATGCCGGCGCCGCGCAGCGTCTTGACGTATCGGGATATCGTGGCGGGGAGGGTCGACGAGCCCGACGAGGCCACGATGGTGAGCTGCTGGTTGACGTGGTGTTGATGTAGTTGTGGAACTCGTCCGAGTCGGTGGCAGGTCGCAGGTCGTCGGCGCGGATGACGCGCTTGGCGAAGCAGGACGCGCTGGCCCTTGGCCGCCCACGGCCTTGGTGGCAGTGAGGCGCGCGAGGACGTCGGGCGTGAGAGGGAGAGGCGGCCGCCAGCGGGGTCGTTGACGTACGCACAGCGCTTGACGAGACACCTGGCGCACCCTTGACGAGCAGCATGAGCGATTCCTTGTCACTCGTCGTGGGCGAGATCGGTGACGGAGGGCGTCTTGGCGTGCGAGACGCGGAGGAGCTTGAGCATAAACTTGGTCTTGGAGTTGAAGTTGACCTTGTACACCTCTGCCCATCGCATTCGCGTCTGCGACGGGCGGATGAACTCGGCGAAGCGGAGGATGGCGCTGTCCGTCGCGTCGCCGTTGACGCGGCGCAGCTGCACGGCTGGTCCATAGTCGCATCGTCGAACTGGGCGCCATTACACAGCCAGCGATGGCGCCGAGCTGGGCCACGTTGTCGACATCCTTGCTCGCAACGAGACGGTCGCGAGCCTCAACGTGTGAACGTGTCGTCGAGGACGGCGGCGTTGGTCACTGTCATCACGTTGGACGTCAGGGTGCCCGTCTTATCTGAGCACAGACGACACGAGCCGAGCGTCTCGACCGTCATCAGCGTCTTGCACAGCACCTTATTCCGCGCGAGGTGTTGGCGATGACCTTGAGCGAGATGGTGATGGACACGGCAGACCTTCGGGATGAACGCGACGCACACGACACAAGGCTAACTACAAGGGTAGCGGGGTGATGAAGCCGTGTGGACGCGGTTGAGCCACGGCCCAGAGACGACGACAATCAGGGCGATCGAGAGCGCAAACCCGACGATGATAAGCACAAACCCGTAGATCTCCTTCTCGAGTGTTGTCTGGCCCGCCGGTCGACGACAGCTTCGCGATGCGACCAAAACCGTACTGTCGCCCGTCTGGATGACGACACCAGTGCCGAGCCGCTCACGCACAGCGTGCCTGCAGACCGATATTCTTGCTCTCGAGCAAGTTCTCGTCCGTCATATCGACGGCGGTGCGGATCGGCTCCGACTCCCCAGTGAGCACCGAGCGGTCGAACTTGAGGTCGCGATGTGTCGATAAACCGCACGTCGGCGGGAGTTTGTTACCGAGCGAGATGCACAATGTCGCCGACGACAGCTCCTTGGCGACGACTTGGCCTGGGTGCCGTCGCGGAGACGGCGACTTCTGGGAGCATATTGGTGATGCTGGCCATGACGCGGATGTCGACCAGTCCTGCCACGCATTAAATGCTGTTGGATGACGATGACGATGAACAGATGACCCGAGGGCGAGGTTCGCGACGGCGGGTTCGGGTCCCGAGCGGCCGCCACGCAATGAGGCACAGCACGCCGCCGAGGAAGAGGATCGACCCGAAGCCGCCGAAGACGTACGACAGCCACTTCCGCACCAGGTTGCGGGGCGGCGTCATTGGTTCAGGCCATGCTGCGACTGGCGCCGCTTGACTTGCGCGCTGTCGAGGCCGGCCTTGGGGCTGACGTTGAGGCGCTGCAGGGCCTCCTCGCGGATATCTTGTGCCAGTCGAGCTCGGAGATCTCGCGCGCGCGTCCGCTTGGCAGCCGCCTCGTGCGGGTGCGCGAGCGAGTCGGTGACGTGGATCGAGAGGGTGCTGGTGTGAGCCCTCGAACGAAGTGAGAGGGCGAGGAGCGTTATTGGTGGACGGCGGGGAGAACGAGGCGGGTGGCCGTGGACGGCAGGAATAAGGGAGAGATAGAACAGCCACACTTGGAGGTCTCGGAAAGAGTGTCACCTCCCTCCGCAGAACACCCAACAATGTCACCTCCCGACACTGCGGTAACTCACCGAAACTCGCCCACGACCCGCGACGCAGCGTCGACATGCGACACCTGCCTGCGCAGGCGCAGCTCGCGCGCGGCATTCTCGTCCTCCTGGATCGTGATGGAGCGTATGATCGCATGCGGGTTGGGACGACTTCCGCCGCCCTTCTCGGCCTTGTCGTAGTCGAGCTCGGACAGGTGGAGTGTATCTGAGTCCCTGTCTTTGTCTTTATCGAGGGGATCTTCGTGGAAGTGGGCCATCTTGGGTCTGCTGGGGGAGGGGGCGAGCTAGAGGGCAACAGACGGCTGGTTATGGGACTTGGGCGAGGATGGGGATGAGGGGGAGAAGGATGCTCGTCGAGGACACTGGGAGGCTACGCGAGTGAGTAGAGCGACTGGTGAGAAGAGAGGGGTAGTCATCGAGACAGTCAGTCGAGGGTCATTTATAGCCAGCAGAGAGACAACACGGTCCAGCCGACGCGACGTACCGCAGCGTATGATGATGGGTATGTCAGCCCAACCAGCAGCTAGCAGCGAAGATCTATAGAGCACGGCCCTCGTCCCACATCCCTTGCTGTCACTAGTCACTAGTCGCGCACGACTCGGGTCAGTAGAACGGAGCGGGTATGGTGACTCGCGGTCGATGACTGGCTGCACAGACTGGGTGCTGACAACGGGCGAGGGCGGGGCTGAGGGCGGGTGGGGCTTGAGGCAGTTGTAGCGCGTCCATAGAGTCACAGTCTATGAGCCCAAGCTTGCCGGGCGGGGCAGCCCGAAATAGCAGCGCGCAGCGCGCACGGAAATCGCGCTATCCCCAGCGCCTCGCGTCGATGAGACAAGCCTGCCAGACATTGTTGAAGATGGATTATGTGATGGTGGATGGTTGGTGAATGGATGAAGAGGGAGGGAATTTGGGCGAATGATAAATCGCGCACGGGCGGTGGAACCAAACAATTCTGCGGCCGGCCGTAGGTTGGAGCTCGGAGTGGTTCAAGTGGTTCAGCCTGTTCTGAGCGCTTTGCAACTAGTGAGCGCGTGCAGATGGTAGGCGCCACGGCGGGCGTACGTATAAGTATATACTGTACGGACATGCTTGAGCGTAGAGCGGATAGCTGGTTGAATTGGTTGCTGGTGGATGAGGCATTTGACGGCGATTACTGTATCGAGTGGTGGACTCGAGCTACCTCGTATATTCACTTCTAGTGGATGAGCTTGCAGCCATTGTTGGTTTGAAGACGTGAGGTGTTCGAGAGGTTATATCATTTTTGGAACAGCATGCTATAGCATCGTCGTGCACGACTCCTCCATGTCGTCTATGCCCGACGTTGAATGAGCACTACCATCTCATTCTCTCGCCTGCCGTCTTGCATCGCATCCTCAACATCCGGCGACGACGCCAGCTGTCCAGCCAATCTATAGGTACATTTTCTCCGTAAATACAACGAAACTCCAGATCTCTCTACATTCTCGGCGACGCCACCTCCGACTTGGTGGCCGACGCCGCCTCGGACGGCGCGTGCGACGGCGCATGCGACCCGTAGTAATCGCGCTTCGTGTTGTCCGCCACAAGGATCTCCGCCGCCGGCGCCTTGGTGTCGACCTTGTCTCCCTCCCGCTTCTTGGCCGGCTTGGGCCGGTGCGTATCCACCGACTCGATGGGGACGGAGAAGCGCTCCTCGATACACCCGTACGCGCGCGGCGAGATGCGGATGAGGGTGTGCAGCGGCACGTTGATGTACGGCAGCTGCTCCTGCGTCAGGCCCATGAAGTAAGCGTACAGGCAGCGGATGATCGCCTGGTGCCCGATGATCAGGACGTTGTCGGCGCGCTCGAGCTCCATGATGACAGGCTCGAGGCGGACCACGACGTCGCGGTACGACTCGCCGCCGCGGTACCGGTAGTTGAACTTGTCCTCGTCGCGCGCCTCGTAGTCCTCAGGGTACTTCTTCTCGATCTCCTCGTACGTCATGCCGTCGCACACGCCGGCGTCGAGCTCGTCAAGCGACTTCCACTGCTTCTTCTCGTGCGGGAGGTACGCTCCCGTCTGGATCGTGCGCGTGAGAGTGGATGTCCAGACCTGGTGTTAGCTAAGTAGAATGCCAGTTAGCTCACCTCGAGCTCAACGTCGCCGATGTGCTCCTTCACAAGGCCCGGAAGAGCGTGGGCATACTCCATGCCTCGAGGCGACAGCTCGGCATCGCCGCCAATCTTGCCCTGCACATTGTACATCGACTCGCCGTGCTGTAACGTTAGCTTGGTGCTCTGTGGAAAGCAAACTCACCCTGGAGAGATAGATCGAACGCGGCTTGAGATGCAGGTTCATGAGGTAGAATGCCATGCGCGACTGCAGGTAGCCCTCGATGCGGTTGATAGTCACACGACTGCCGACGTTTTGAATGCGGCAGTAGCTGATATCCGGCTCGGAGACAGTCTGGTAGACACGCTCGTAAGCCTCAATGCGCTTGCGGAAGTCGGCAATAGCCTCCTCGCGCGACATGCCAGCATAGTCCGGGTCACCGGACGAGGCCTTGAGTGCAATGTTGGTCGCGATAACCTCCGGATCGTCACACACCGACTCGAGGAACATGAGCTGCAGACCGGGTTCACGGGAAACACGGTCGCGGATCTTGGCTCTGCGCTCGAATGTACTGTTCGTCGCGTCTGGCGTACGTCAGCGACCGCCCCAGCGTGTCGTCACACGTGCGACTCACCCATGATTCCCACGTTGCCCCCCTCCTTCTTCAGCCATGTGATGAGGCTCTCGAGTGACTCGGCCGCGAGCCTCTCGCGCTCCGCATTGGCGTTGGCGTTGGTGTGCGAGAAGAAGTTGGCCGAGTGGTCCGCCTTTGTCTTACCACTGGCACGGTCAGCGACGCCGCCTCTGCACAGACGCTCAACATGGTCACTCACCTGCTGGCAGCGTCGCGCGCCTGGGATCGCCGCAGCTGCCCAACGTTGAAGACGTCGACCTTGTACTCGAGCCACTGCAGATGTTAGCGGTGTTATCGCAGCACTGCTGATCACTTACGCGTAGATAGCGCATCATCTTGTTACTAAGGTACGACTTGCCGCGGGCGGGGAGGCCAACCTGCCAAAGTCAACAAGGCACCAACAAGTGTAGCTGTGGGGCAAACGAACCATTGCAACGACAATCTTGGCTTCAGAGTAGTCGGGCTTCTCAACTGCATATTAGATCTCTGCGCAGCTGTGGGGTCAAAGTCTACTCACCCACGCCGCCAATACCAGAGACCGAAGGCGCTCTCTTCAGGCCGTCGCTCGAGTCTCGGCTCTGGCGGATGACCTTGGTGCTGTCATCGAGCTGTCTAAGACTTGGGGCGTCAGCATAGCTGAAGATGTGATGTCGTATGAGATACACACAGGTTTGTCTGAGCACCAAAGTGAGGCGTTGCGGGCGGGGAGTAGAAACGCTTCTCAGAGAACGAGCCCGCGGCAAGCGCGGCCTGCGACGGCCGTCTACTCGCCGGTCTGGAGGACGGAGGCGTCGACGCAGCGCTTGGAGGCTGGGACATCCTCAGCGTGTCG
Source organism: Cutaneotrichosporon dermatis (assembly GCA_020011015.1). Classification (NCBI taxonomy): domain Eukaryota; kingdom Fungi; phylum Basidiomycota; class Tremellomycetes; order Trichosporonales; family Trichosporonaceae; genus Cutaneotrichosporon; species Cutaneotrichosporon dermatis. The sequence goes on along the minus strand of JAIGNX010000001.1, from coordinate 3,029,576 downwards.
ATCTTGGAGATGGCCTCGGCGAGAGCATCGTGGCCATCAGAAGATAAGGGCGGAACGACGGACGCCTGGGTGAGGGGCTTGAGCGGAGGCGATCGGTTGGGCGACTTGTTGGGTGACTTGGAGAGGGGCGACTTGGAGTGCGGCGACGGGCCGTCCAAATTGGGGAGCGCGCCGCCTGCCTTCGTCCTTGGAACTGGAGGAGGGGGCATTGGCATAATTCTGCTGTGGGAGGGCAGATGGTAATGGGTGTGACGGAGAAGGAGAAGGAGGAGTGGGAGATTGTGAGATTGATCAGACAACGAGAGCACTGATACCGAGTCGAGCGGAGTAGTCACCGCTCAGTGACGATATTGGTTGATCGTTCAAACGCCTGGGGTGGAGTTTGGGGTGGATTAGGTAATCACACGTGGGTGTTGGGCCCCAGACGGATTACAGACAGGTGACGCGACTCCGGTGGAGGGCAATTGTTGTTGTGACGATGTCTTGGGATAGCTTCGCTCCTCCCACTACTCTCAACTCTCAACAGTCTCACGTCTAGGCTTAGACCTCGCCGCCACCATGTCGTCGTATATGGGAAACGGCTCCAACTCCCAATGGGACATTGATGTCGGCTACGATGACGACGTTATCGACCAGTCCGAGGTAAGTTGGGCTCTTCTCAGTCGGTTCGGTATGCTAACTATTGGTAGTACCAGTATGCCGCCCGCGACCACATCCTCTTCTGCATCGACGCCTCGCAGTCAATGCAGACCCCTGCGCCGGATGTTGAGAACGAAGCTGGAGTCATTCGAGGGAAGAGCCCTCTTCACCAAGCTCTCGAAGCTGTAGTCAAGATCGAACGGACGAAGGTCATAACTGGCCCATCGGATAGCGTGGGAGTCCTTCTCTACAACGTCGACGTGAGTACCAGACGCAACGAGGAAGGTCTGCTCAGCGCTGATGGCCAGTCCACTAGAGCACCTGCTACGGAGGACGGCACTTCCCATCCCAAGAAAACACATGTTGTGCAGGCGCTGCGCACGATCAGTGCAGATGAAATCAAGCGCCTCATTAAGGTCCTCGAAAATGCTGAGGATGAGTACGCTGCGCAGGCCGATACGGACGAGCCGACGACCGAACCGGCCATTCTGCGCGAGACTTACCCTGCTGTTGAACCTAAGGATGAGCTCAATACTGCGGACGTGCTCCGCGCCTGTTTGTACCTCTTCCGCGATGCGTGAGTCGACGATAGGCAATGTTGTACACCTGCGACAATTGCTGACGAACAGCGGCAACCGTGTTACAGGCAATAAGCGAATCTTCCTCATCACTGACCAGGACAAGCCGCCAGGGAGTGATTCCAATCTCGTCCCGGCTCGCACTACATTCGGCGTGAGCTGGACTGACAGCTGCCTAGCTGACAACAGGATGTGGCAGCTTACGGGGTGTCCATCAACACCTTCTTCATCAATCGCCCAGGCCATGTGTTCGATGCGAATGTTTTCTGGAATGTGAGCGCGCTGCTGTCCACCTGCTGATCCGCAGGACATCCTCCAGCGTGGAGAGACTGCAGCTGGCACCTCTTCATCCGATGGCATGGAAGACCTGACAGATCTCATCTCCGACCTCGTCATCCGCCAGGCGCCCAAGCGCAAACAGTTCTCCATCCCGCTCAAGTTTGGTGGGCGCGACGGGGACATTGAGATCGGTGTTGCTGGGTATGTCTGCGCACCCTTCAGAGCTAACGTCAGCTATTCGTTGATCTCGGAGCAGAAGAAGGGAACGTCCAAGCTTGTGCGCATGCGCGGACAAACGGTGGAGGAAGTCAACATCAGAACGTCATATATCGCAGCCGTAAGCTATGTCGTTCGTCATAAGCTGACAGTAAGGAAACGGGCGCAGAGTTAACTGCCGATGACTTGACCACGGCGTATGAGTTTGGCACGGAAGCCAAGATTGAGAACGTGTTGGAGCCCAACTGGTGGGAGACGACGCGGTATCAGGACGAGCAGCGCGCCATTGCAGAGGAGCTGGTGCGCATCCAGCAGGCTCGTCACGGGGCTGAGGAAGAAGACGGCGATGCTCAGATGAAGGCCAGCGCATGGGCTGCGGGAGAAGAGGCTGGCGAGCACCCAAAGCTCATCGCAAAGACCAGGGTGAGGACTCTCCACCTGGCCCGCGCTAACCTCCCAGATCAAGTTCACCGACGAGCAGATCCGTAGTTTCAAGACCATGGACATCGAGCCACCGCGTGAGTTTCCTCCTCCTGACGTTCTAACTCGCGGCAGAGATCAAGATCCTTGGCTTCCAGTCACCGGAGCATCTCATCTTGACGGACAATATCAAGCACTCATACTTCATCTACCCAGACGAAGCGGTAAGTGTGCCCGTATTGACGACGCTCACCTTGAGATATACTCCGGAAGCACCCGCACGTTCACTGCCCTGCTCAAGTCGTGCCTCAAGCTTAATCGCCATGCCCTCGCTCTCTGCCGTTTCCGGGCGAGCAGCGCTCCCGAGTTCTGTGTGCTGGTCCCGCAGGCCGAGACCATCAACAAGAGAGAGGGCGGTCAAGATGACCCTCCTGGGTTCCATGTCATTCCCCTCCCCTTCGTCGACGACATCCGCGACCCGCCCAAGAAGATGACCGACAACCTGACAGGTGGGTACACCGCTCGCCTGCGCTGACAACAGCCACGGACGAGCAGACTAAGATCATGGAGAGGCTCATGCGTCGTCTGCGCTTCAAGTCGGGTAAATACGTCTCAGATGTGTACCCCAATCCAGGTGAGCTAGGAGACTCGTCACGGGAGCTCACTCGCCAGCGCTTCAGTATCACCAGCGCCAGCTGCAGGCACTCGCCTTTGAGGAGGACTTCGACACGGAGTCGTTCGACGACAAGGCTCTGCCGAAGTATGCCGGAATCCACAAGGCGGCCGGCCAATTCATGACCGAGTGGAAGAAGCTCGTCGACGACGACGAGCGTGCCGTCGAAGTGCTGAATGTCTCCTCCAAGCGTCATATTGTTCAAGTGGGTGGGCGCGCGTGGCCTTGCTGACGTGCAGATCGACGAGTCAGACCTGGAAGATGTCGCTGGGGCGTATAAGAACGGCACAATGGATAAGGTGAGCTGTCACTCTAAGGCGGTTCAGCTAACGTTCAGCTCAAGGTGCAGGACCTGCGTGACTACGCCAAGGTCCATAGTGAGTCACTTGTTGGTACGCAGAAACCATCTGACACACCAGAAATCAGCCTCACGGGCCGTACGAAGAAGATCGACATCATCGACGCGATCACCGACTACCTCGACCAGGCTGACGCGAAGGACGGGAAGGGCGGGAAGGACGGGGCCAAGAAGGCGAGAAAGTAGGAATCAGGAAGTCTTGTTGTATAGCCAGCGGGAGCATGCATCTGTATCATATGTGCAATGACTCTTCACTTGGCGGACGTGTGAGCTCGGACCGGGCCGATCGCCGATTATCCGAGCGGACAACCTCCACTTTTCGATCTCGTCCACAAAAACAACTCGTGCGATCACTCTCTCTGACTCTGTGTACATCACCATGCGCGCTGTCGTCCAGAAAGTCGTCAACGCAAGCGTGGCCGGTACGTCCCCACCTGCTGTCGCTGCATAGTACTGACGGCAGTGGACGGCCAGACGATCTCGCAGATCGGCCGCGGGCTGATGGTCCTGGTCGGTGTCGAGCGCAGTGAGTTTCCGCATTCCCATGCCAGCGTATGCTTGGCAGCCCCTCGGCCTTCGTTATGCCTCGGTACTCCCGAGATGGGGATGAAGCGGTGGAGCGCTAGATCAGATGGAAAAGAGGGTGGAGCCGCTGACCCCAGCCGACACGCAGGACGACGCGGCGTGGATCATCAAGAAGGTCCTCGCGGCCAAGCTGTGGGACGGGGACGACGCGTGGCGGCGCAGTGTGGTCGACATCGACGGCGAGGTGTTGTGCGGTGAGTCCAGTGTGTGTAGCTCTGGTGTGGTCCTATGCTTCTGTCCGACCGGGGATCGACAACATGCCGCGCTGGGCGCGCGACGCAGAGAGGGGATCTGAGACCGAAGTTGAGCGCACACGTGCTACGAACGACGAGCGCTGCCATGCAGGCCTACCTCTTCCCTTCCACTCGCCGTGGTCCCCCTTCCCTCCTTGGCTCTCCGTTTGCAGAGCTAACCCCAGTATCCCAGTTCACCCTCTTCGCCAACTTCAAGGGCGCGCGTCCCGGTGAGCTTCCCCATCCTGCGTAGGCTGACGCCAGACTTCCACCAGTCCATGGTGCGCACCATCGCGATAACGAAGTGGGACTGACGACAGTCGACGGAGCCAGGGAAGGCGATGTACACGTCCTTCCTGGAGCAGATTGGGAAGGCGTACCAGCCTGCGAGGATTAAGGGTGCGTGCTGCTTGATGATGGGGAGAGGTTCGCCGTCGGGGTGAATCGGCCGCGTCAAGAACGAGGAACCTGTGGAAGACTGGCAGTGGCCGGGAGCAGCTGTGTCGCTTGAGTTGGTAGCTGACAGCAGACGGCCAGTTTGGCGCCATGATGCAGGTCTCGCTGACCAACGACGTGAGTATCCCAACCTTTGTATGCGCACGCACACCGCATGACACGACACCCGCACTACACCCTACGCCTACCCCTCAGGCAACCTGTCCTCTGCCAAGTCCCGTTGCTAACCCCAGGGCCCCGTCACCGTCCTTTTCGACTCCAAGGACCGCAAGACGCGTTCTGGCGCGCCGTCCGCCACCGGATCGGGCGCGAGCACTCCAACCGCCCAGTCGCAACCTGCGCCCAAGGGCAGTGCGGAGGCTGCGGCGATCGCGCGCGCGAAGAACGAGGCGAAGAAGGCGAAGAAGGCCGAGTACGAGGCTAGGAAGGCAAGAGGCGAGATTCCGAGCCGGCCTGGTGCCGCTGCTTCGGCCCCGCCTGCGGCTGCCGCTTCTGATGACGCGTAGGCTGAAGTGGGGGAGTGTGAGACGCTGAGACGCGGGGAGGCGCTGCGACGTGCGGGGTAGAGGGCTAGAGGACAGAACGTAGATACGTAGAGATGTAGAGGCGCAGGGCGGACGGAATGAAGGCGTAGAGGCGTGCATTTGGAGATGGAATGCCGGGGAGTTGCCCCGTGGAGGGATGGAATGAGACTGCAAGAGACATTGCATTGCATCATGCGCATGCCGCCTGTGGTGGGTGGCAGTTTCCGCATAACGGAGCCTTACGTCCTACCTCGCCCGCTATGCATTGCAACTGCAACTGCGATCTGCATGCGTCCTGTGTCATCATGTGTGATCCTCGCCAAACCGAATGGACGGCCATACATTGCGGATGCGGATCGGACCGGCATTCCACCGGAAGCCGATGACAAGATCTGCGCCGAACTCGCACTTCGCTTGGCAAGTATCACCCGCTCACGCCCTACACTAAAGTCCAAGATCAGCAGATGACCAGCGCATGCCCGCTGGGATCTAGGCGTATTAAGGCACACCACGAACATAGAACTAAGAGAACAAGAGGGGAGGGAGATAGACTAACGCCGGTCCCTATTGCCTACCCTCAACTCTCAATAAGCTCAATAAGAGGCAGCCGCCACCGCCACCGCTGGCCCTGCGTCTCAAACTTTTGTCCTCTACGGCTCGACAAAGGCTGTCACTGAATACACGCATCATACCTTACACCGGCGATCTCCTCTAGACCTCATGTAGAGAGGGCCAATGGAGGACGTGCGCCCCACATTCAGCCCACTTGTCCACCACGCCTCGCTGCTAGCCTAGCCTGCTGACCTTGGCCCTAGGTTCGGTATGCGGTTGTCCGCACCGCATGTCATACGCCCATCGGTCATCGGCCGTCGGGGCATGCCCGTCATATAAGCGTTGTGGGCGGTGAGGGGGTGTAACCAGACTCACTGCCCATCTTACTCTTCTCACTCACATCTTCCCCAATCGCTACTAGACGACTCAAGACCTACCTCGTCTCCTTCTCCCAAATTCCCAGGTCTTCATCTCAACACCTCAACTCTCTCCCAACACTTCTCGCGCTTCACTCGAGACACAGTCGCTCCCTTTGGGACTTCAACATCTAAGCGACAGCAAGCACAAGCTCCCACGATGCGACGCGGCTACGGAGGCTACGGCGGAGGCTACGGCGGCGGATTCGGCGGCGGATTTGGAGGAGGCGGCTTCGGCGGCGGCTACGGCGGAGGCTACAGCTCCTATGGAGGCGGATACGGCGGCGGCCTCGGGGGCTCGTACGGCGCGCGGCGCGCGAGCGTCAGCGGCCCCGTGAGCTACGGCGGGGCGTATGGCGGGAGCTACGCTGGGTCCGGCTCGCGGCCCAGGCGCGCAAGCTACAGTGGCGGCGGAGCGCCAGCTGGTGGCCAGGCGAAGTATGCTGGCGGCAGCGCGAAGCCGGCTGGATATCCTGGGGCTGCGAGCAAGGAGGCGAAGCGGGCAAGCTACGGTGGCGCCGAGGCTAAGCGGTCAAGCTATGCTGGCGGCGAGGCCAAGCCGGCCAACTACAACGCTGCCTCCGGAGCCTCCGGAGCCTCCGAACCCAAGCCAGCCAACTACAACGCCCCCAACGCGCCGAAGACCGCCAACTACGCCAAGACGGACGGCGCAAAGCCCGCAGGCTACAATGCCGGAGGGGCTAAACCCGAGGGATACGCCGGCGAGCCCAAGACGGCCAACTACAACGCCAACTACAACCCGACGAAGGACGCGACACCGACATACCCCACCGAGCCCAAGAACGGGACGTACGAGCGATACCCCGGCCCGAACGGCCAGGGGCAGGGCCAGGCTAACTGCCCTCCACCGCGCCCGGTGCCGATCCGCAGGCGCCGTTTCTGGGGCTGGGGATGGTGGGGCATGGGGCCGTGGTGGGGTCCGATGATGTTCTGGCGCCCCCGGCCTGTGGTCGTTGCGCCAGTTGTTGTGGCACCCGTCGCGCCTGGAGCGGCGGTTGTGGCACCTGCGGCGGTGCCGGTGCGGCGCCGGCGGTGCTGTGGTTTGTTCTGTGAGTACTGGCACGGAGGGTAGAAGAGGACGTCGCTGATGAACAGAAAACTCATCGATGAGCTTCCATTTCGCAGCAAGCACAAAGGCATTCCGATGACTCTCAATCTCCGATCGACTCCGGAGTCATACTTTCTTGTAGACGGTCGTAATCTCTCGCCTGACCATGTACAGTACAATTGCATCTATGAGGACATGGTCTCGCTCAGGAGCAGATGCTCCGCTGGACAAAGGAGATATCTGCTGCTGCATACGATACCTTGGAGCTTGGCGGCTTTGAAGTAGTTTGCCCTTTAGGCCTTGAAGAGCTCTTGCGAGCTCCTACGATCATCACAGTAACGCCAAGTAGTCATCCGAAACCATCCTGTAGACCGGACGTCGACTCGTCGATCCCGCCACTTCCCATCCCCTGACTACCAGTCACGCCGTCACAGACACTTGAACGCGCCCTCTACTCACCTCGTTCGTGAGGAATAACACAGTGCACACGTTCCCCAGCCACATTCCGTCTATAGGAGCTTGGACCATGCATTGACAGGTCGATGTAGTTGTCACTATACTAGGTTTGTGCACTGTGGTCAGCCCTCCCTTCGACGTAACTCATCGCCCCTGGCCTGAACGACGCCACCGTAATGACGGAATCAATTTGACACAAACAAACGATCACAAGGCGCCTGCTTTTGCACTCCCCGTCATCAACAACCACTTGCTCTGTTATCCCTTCACCTTTGTTCTTTCTACAACATCCACAGTCTCTAGCATGGAGACACCTGGACGGACACCGGGGCAGCCACGCCGCCCGCCCTCGGGCCACAGAAAGTCCCAGTCCTCAAACGCCATATCGTCCATGGCCGCACCACCCCCACCCACGCCCAGGAGGAAGGCGAGCGCCGCCCCTCTCCCCGACCCCGTGCATACCGTCGAGCAGCTGATGCCTTCTCTCGATACTGTGAGTTATGAAGCAGCTTCCGTAGCTCACACCAGCTTCGCAGTCTACGCAGCTCCAGCCGGCGGCGGTTGCCTGCCCTGCGTCAATGCCAGGCCGCACTCGTTTCGGCGTGCAGTGGCGTTGGCATGGACGTCGCAGACTTCCTCTCTCTCAAATGTAAGCTACAGGTCCCGCTTACAGGCAACTGACGGACAGGTCACGAACCCATTCTTGCACTACTCGCACGCCACACTGCGTCGCTCTCCAAAAGAGGGCGAGACACTTCACTTGCGCCCGGCGACGATCTGACCAGCCACCTGATCCCAGAGCTTGACGTCGCTGTCATAGTGCTCCAGGGCCTCTGCCTTCTGTCCAAGTCATGCAAGGAGGCAGTGGGACAGAGATGGGCTATGGAAGTATGTTCAGCTACCTTTCAGGGGCGCTGTCAGCTGACATCCAGATGTTTATCGACCTCATCCTCCTGCTTCGCAATCAAGTGCCACCCGAGGGCGGGCATACAACGGCCTACCACCTTGTGGACCTGCTGTTTTGCATTCTCGTCGACGCGCCATACAACACACGCATGTTTGAGGAACTCGCAGGACTCGAGGCCGTGTCGCGCGTGCTACGCGGGAAGAGCGTCGACAAGGACGTCCGGTGAGTCAACGTCCTCCTAAGGTCGCTAACAGGCAGGATGAAGTGCTGCGAGTTCCTATACTTCTATCTTCAGCCAGAAGGTGCTGCCGCTGCAGCTGCGAACCCTGCCGCCAACGGTGACCGCGGAATCTCGGCATCGTCGAGCACCGACAGCGGCTTTAATACTCCTGAACCTCAGTCGTTCATCTCCTCCCAGGATGTGTCCATGGCTGTCCGTGGCCACAGCCGCTCCAACTCTGAAGCGCCTCCGGCTCGCCCCTCGGCCGACCAAGACCTGCCCTTCATTCCTCAGACGCCTCGTAAACCAGCAAAGCCGACTCTTGGGTTTGAAACACCTTCGGCTCATCGGAGAGAGGTGTCTAGCTCGAGTGGCTCGTCTCTTGCCCCAGTTCCATCCTCCCCGCGCAGCAGTGACGACGACGGGTCACTCACGAAGCGCGACTCTGCTGCTTGGGCAGAAGCGCAGCGCAAGATGGATGCTAGGAGCCAGGGCTCGAGAACCAGCAGCGCTGGATCGAACATGTCCGCGACATCTGGGAGCTCATCGACATCGTCGTCCACTGTCGTCCCCGCCAAGGGCACGATCAGACACCGACCATCCTTGTCCGGATCGGTTGTCCCCATGCCATCGCCATCATCGGTTGCTTCGTCACGCATGTCAGCGCCACCCCCGAAATCCGCCGCAGCATCACGTTTAGAACGGAGCTCGTCCCGGACGTCGATATCCTCATCGCGTTCGTCAGCCTCACTGGCTTCATCGTCACGCCCCCTGCCCTCTGCGGCTCGGCCCCCACGGGCCACCACCCAGCTGGCCATGGAGAACGACCCGGCCTCGCCTCTTGCCCAGAGCACGACGCCAGCAGACATGCAGCCGCGCCCGCGCCACTCTCGCGCGCACAGTGCCGCTCCGAACCTAGGCGACACACCGGGTCTTCCGCGTTCTTCGTCCTCGACACCTGGGGTACAGCGCTCTCGCGGCTTCCCGGCAGAGCTGACGAAGGGCGCTCTGCCAAGCTCGACGCCGTCGCCAGTCCCTCTTACGCCTAGCCGCAGAGTACCGTCGGAGCGCGAGCGCGGTGTCGACAAGGTTGACGAGGATGGCAAGCCTTTGCGCTCGGTCGCGGAGAAGAAGGAGCTGGTGAGTGCAAACGTGCAGGCGCGCCTGAGGCTACAAGCGCTTGGCCCGCTTGCCAACTCTGATCTTCCCGATGGAAAATCGCTGACGGCAGCTCGGACAGTGGCTCGGCAATGTCGACGCGCTGGTGGAGGGTGTCGAGAAGGTTGGATACTTTGCCTCGAGGCCGTAGGGAACGTTTCCCTCTGTGTAGGGGCGAGTGCGTGTTATGGCGTGGGTTGCAACGATTTGTATGATAGATGCATTTCATGGCGTGTCACAACTGTCCAAAACTTCGAAATCGTCCACGCATTCCAACTGCTCTTCACGGGTCTCGTCATGCCCACGGCTATGCTGATTCAAACCGAATGTAAGACCGAGCTCCGAGGCCGAAGATCGGTCACCTAAGGTATCTAGGACCGAGCTCCGACAGCTCCGACATTCCGCGCTATTCCGCATCCTTCGTCATATCCGTTCCAGTCATCCAGACCAGTTCAACTTTAGCCGCATGCTCCACGCTAGCGCCAAAACAACAATGGGCGGTCCGCAGGAAATAAGTTTGCACGCGAGCGCGCGCTCGTCCATTGCCCAGCGGCGTGGCCAAGGGGTGACGGGCGTCGGCGGGCGGCGGCCGATCGACCTATCGACCTATCCGCGCTTACACCAACGTAGACCTGACACAGCTGAATAACTCAAACTTGAGAGAGAACAAAGAGCGACGGCGTCTGCTCGTGACACCCGCGGGTACGCGGATGTGACGAAGGAGCGAGCGGGACATGATATAAGTAGAGCCAGTCAAGTTCCTGCACTCACGTATCACATTATCACTACTGTTCACTGGTCTCTAAACCCCAGGCGACTAGCCAACCTTACTACCACTACCACTACTCCACCATGTCCGTCAAGAACAGCGATAAGACGATCATCGTGTTCGGCGTCACGGGCAAGCAGGGCGGGAGCACTGCGCGCGCGCTGCTGGCTGACGGGTTCCGCGTCGTTGGCATCACGAGGAATCCCGAGTCTGAGAGCGCCAAGGGTGAGTGCTGCTCCTCCACACTCGTCATATCCATGGCATCTTACTCTGCCTGCCTTGCTGCCGAGAAGGCTGGGTGGCCTCATCCCATTGCTCTCCCCGTGGCCCGGCTTCCCCTCCCCTCTCCCCCTCTCCGCCAACCCGCCTCGCCTCCCATTCCCCTCCCTTCCCCTCCCCTCCCCGCCCCCTCCCGCCCCCACCCAGCCGCTCGCTGACAGCAGAAATCGCCGCTGCGGGTGTCACTGCACCAAGGCGACTTCGATTCGCCCTCGAGCTACGCGCCCGCCTCGAAGGCGCCTACGGCGCATTCCTCAACACCGACTTCTGGCACTACTACAAGGGCGGAATGAGCGCGACCGAAGCCGCCGCGCTCGAGGAATCACACGGCTTCGGCGCCGTCGACGCCTTCGTGTCCGCGCAGCTCCAGCACGTCGTCTTCTCCACCACGGGCTCGACGGCGCCGCACGTCATCCCGCATTTCGACAGCAAGACGCGCATCGCGGACCGGCTCAAGGCGACGGGCTGCCGACGACGATCCTGTTGTCAAGCTACTACTACTCGAACGTCAAGTGGTTCCTCCCTCGGACGCGAGGACGACAAGACGCCAATCACGATCCCTGTCCGATGCCGGACGATGTGGTCTCCCGTCGTATGCGGTGGAGCAGACCGGTCTTGGGCGGCTGCTGCGTTCCGCGACCCGGGGCGGTGGGTGGGGAAGGATATGGAGGCGGCTGGCGAGAATATGACCGTCAAGCAGTGCCGAACAGCTTGCCGAAGTGACCGGGCGCGAAGTCCGGACGCTCGGAATGACGCACGAGCAGTTCCGCAACGATAAGGAATGGACCGCGAGTGGTATGCCAACTTCGACGCTATGTTCAAGAAGCTCATCTCGCGCGATGTCGAGAGAGCAAGAAATCGTGCCGGATGCCTGGGACTTTAGGGCTTGGGCGAAGCAGGACCCGCGCATTGCCAAGCTCATCAAGTGAGCGCGCGGCGAGATGAGGGTTCGTGCCAGCTAGTCGCACGTCTGTAGCGAACAGACAGGCGCTGCAACACACGCCGTTTTATAGAACATATAGAGCTCGATGCCAGATGATAATGAACGACTTCTGCCTCTTGCAGAGCAGACAACTCTTGGCTGCTCCTATCACCTCCCACCGCACCCCGCACTTGCTAGCAAGATATAGCATACTATATATCTCCTATCTACTGCAGCACGCTCCCGCGCGCCACTACAACAACCACCGCGCCCGCACTTAAGCGAACTCGGTGAACTTGCCGGCACCCTTCTCGCCGATCTCGGCGACCTTGGCCTGGAGGACAGCCTTGGCCGGGGCGCCGTTGCCGGCCTTCTCGATCTTCTCCTTGAGGTCCTTGATGGACTCGGGCTCGGAGAGCTCGACGATCGAGTCGAGCTCGGCAAGCTGCTTCTCGACGACGGCAGCCGAGGGGTGCCCTCGACGAAGTAGTTGGAGGCAGTGATGACACCGGCAATGGCCTTCTTCCACTTCTTGAGGTTCTTGCGAGCGGCCTCCTTAGCCTTCTTGGCGGCCTCGCGGTCGGCCTTGGACGCGGTGTTGGCGGCGGCCTCGGCCTTCTTCTTCTCCTCCTCCCTTCTTCGGCCTCAGCGGCCTTCTTAGCCTCGGCGGGCGAGAGCTTGGCGGGCTTGCCGGGGGCGGCGGCGCCCTTCTTCTTGGCGAGACGGGCAGCCTTCTCCTCGTCCTTGATGCGCTTGATACGCGGGTCCGAGGCGAGAACCGAGTCGACGAGCTCACGGAGACGAGTGTTGTCCTCCTTCTTCATGCGCTGGCGCTCAGTCTTGTTCTTCTTCTCAGTGTAACGCTTCTCGTCACGCGAGTCGCTGCCCTCGTTGGCCTCCTTGTCGTGCCACTCGAACGAACGCCACGAGTCGAAGTTGTACCAGAAGTCGTAGAAGCCCTCGACGACGTCCTTGGGGCGTCGATGCCACCGAACTCGGCCACGGGCTGGATGTTGGAGAAACGGCCCTCGCGAACGAAGATGGGAGCAAACACATCGCAGTACTTCTCGGCAGGGACAGACTTGGGGTTGGGGACCTCGTCGGCAATGTTCCAGTCGACCGAGTCGAACTGGCGGCGCTTCTCGTTGTTGGTAAGGGTCTCGTGCGCCTTCTGGATGCACTTGAAGAAGCCGTCGTCGTGGTCGGCCTTCTTGTCGGGGTGGTGGCGGAGGACCTTGCGGCGGTCTGGGTTAGCTGAGCTCTCCGAGCGCAGCGAGAAGGGCGGAGGCGGGTGGCCGTATTGTTCAGTGCTAGACAATGCCAGCACAGCGGAACCCTGTACGGTCGTACTCCATGCTTTGGCAGCCCCTACCCCTCCTCCTCCTCCACACACACAAACTCACGGGCAACCTTGATGTGCTCGTCGGTCGCCTTGTACCTCAAATGCCCGAGACCAAGGATAGCGTAGTGGTCCTGCTTCTTCCACTCCTTGGGGTCCGACTTGAGGAGCGCCTCGGCTCCTCCTCCTCACCGAGACCGGGGAAGAGCACCTCGCCCTCGGAGCTCTTGGCCTTAGCGGCGGCCGCGGCGCGGCGGACGAGGTCGCCTCGTCGTCCTCGGCAAACGAGATCTGGAGGAGCTCGCGGCGCGCGTACGAGATGTAGCTGGGACCGGCGGGGTAGACCTGGCGCTCGACGGGCTTGGAGGCTTGCCGGCGGCGGGCTTGGAGTAGGACGCGGGCGCGGCCGAGAGGGAGCGGGAGGGTGACGACGGACGCCATTTTTGTCTATGTCTATGTCTAGAGAATGGAGATGAGCTGACGTCTGGGTCGTCGGTCGCTGGTGAGGACGCTCGAAATCTTTGGACGATCAGCGGCCACGTGGGATTATTGAGGTTTGTATTTTGGGGATTTATCCCGACTTGCCACCCAACGCATCTCGAATGCGAAGTCCAGCTCGTTCAATGTTACATCACCACTCCATCTGTCACCGTCGCCATGTCCCAAGCACCAAAAGACCCACTGACGGCGCGTACGCTGTTGTAAGTTATTGAGTGATTCTCGAGCTAACTCCCAGCATCAAGAACCTGTGAGCTCCCAGCTCCTCGTGTATGGAACAAGCTATGACAGCAACTTCAACATCACTGGCGCCGACTGTACGACCTGTTCGGCAAGTACGGCCAATCCGTCAAGTGCGAGTCGGCACCTCGTCCGAGCTCAAGACGAAGGGCACGCGTATGTCGTGTACGAGAGTCCCGACGACGCCAAGGAGGCGATCAATCACCTGAATGGTTTCCATTTGATGGAGCGGTATATTGTTGGTGAGTGGGCGCGATGGGCGCGTCGTCGGGTGGAGGGTAGATGGGAAGGCTGTGACCAAGAGGGCATGAGGGAAGGAGGGATGGAGGGAAGGAGGGAGGGGCCTGATGAGGGGGTGCAGCAGGAAAGATGGAGTTGCAACAAAGGCAACAAGGCGCAAATGGGCACTGAAGGAGTTCGATTGCCATGTCCACCTTGGACGGCTCTGAACCCAGCTGACACCAGTCCTCTACCACCAGCCATCAAAACAGCAGGCGTCGCAAGTCGCCAAGGCCGAGATTCGCGCGCGCGAGCAGGAGCTGGCAGCCGAGAAGATCCGGTTGGGCATGACGGATTAGATCAGTATTGTTGGGCAGTGAAGTCGACAGCAGGCATAGAATGGCACCATGTATTAGTAGGCATTCCATCGTGTGCGAGGCAGCGGGAAGAGTTACAGCGTGTGCATGAGGCAGTGGGAAGGGTGCTGGGGAATATAACTGCACTAGACTGATTGACCTGGGGTATGCCAGAGACGGACAGAGCAGCTGGCAGAGGAGGCAAGTCATTATGAGCAGCTGCAGAGGATCGGCCATACACAAAGCAAGCTCCGCGGATGTGCATCCCGATTAGTATCTCTCGCTCTCAAAGTCGCTGCGATACAGAATACATCTCCAAGTCTCTGCCGAGGCATCCGCCTCCGTCTGGCTGCACCTGTCCCATCCAGCACGCCTACTTCTGCGACTCGAGGGCGCGGTTGAAACCACCCCGACGGTTCATGTACTGGCGCCAAGTGCGCTTCTTGTTGACCTTGGCAGCACCGACGTCGTTCCCCTCCACCTCCTCGCCCTGCCTGTCAGCATATATAACACGCGACAACCATGTGCGTCACCGTTACTCACCTTGGTAGTTCCAAAGCCGCCGAAGCCCATGAGCGCCTGCATCGCGCGGGTCTCCTCGTCCACGTCCTCGTCGACTTCGGGCGTCGCTTCCTCTTCGGGTTGCTCGGCTGCCGTTAGCGATTATCCTCCAAGCTCGCATTATCTCCTCCTGCCACTCCGTCCGGCTCTGGCCTCGATCGCCACGGCATTCACTGCCTCCCACCACCGCCCAGCTAACCCCAGCCAGCCTTGCCCGCATATCCACCCAAACCAGACTCACCCTTCGGCTCTATCTTCTGCCCGTCCGCAGTAAAGACAACGCCCCTCGCACGCTCCTCCTCACGCCTCCGCCTTCCCTCCTCGATCGCGCGTCTGTCGAGCGGCCGGTCCCGATCCCACTCCCGCTCCCTCCCTCCGCGCCCACCCCTCTCCTCATCCCGCTCGCGATCATACCGTCCCCCTCCGCCTCCATACCGTCCCCCGCGATCGCGATCATCATACCCTCCGCGGCCGCCCCGTCCACCCCGGACGCCGCGGTCGGCGCCTCGCCCATAGCTGTCCCCGTGACCGTAATCGTCGCGGTCACGGTCACGGTCACGCGAATACCCGCCGTCGCGGTCGCGGTAGTCGCGGTATTCCCTTGGCGGGCGGTCGTAGTCTCGGTCGCGGCCGTCGCGGCCGCCGCGGGCGGGAGGCTCGCCGCGCGGGACCTCGTCGCGGTCGTAACGCTCGCGCTCGCGCTCGCGGCGCGGTGGGGAACGGCTGCGTGGTCGGCGCGCGGTGTGTGGTGGCTCGTCGCGGGTCGGCAGAACCATGTTGGCAAAGTACGGTCGAGTGGAGGATGTTGACAACATGAAAGTTGGCCAAACGACGAGCATGGTAATCGAATGGTGGCGACTAGCGGAACCAAAACTTCCAGCAACTTCCTAACCACTTCCTAATACATGGCAGATCCAAATAGCCCGTGCCTGGATGGTCCACATTCAACCTGCTTCAACAAAGAACGCCCGCCGTTGCAACCCACTACCCATCTTACATTACATTCATCAGGCGACAATGGCGACGCCGCTGTACGCCACCCTGCGCGACGAGCTTGTCGCGCTCACGCAGTCGATATGGGCGGCCCGCGAACCGCTGCTCGCGACGCACGCCGGGCCCGGCGCGCTCGCGCCGCTCGACGCCGACGAGCTTCGCCAACAAGTCGCCGACGTGTGGGCGCGGACTAGCGAGAGCGGGGAACCAAGTACAGGCAAGCGCATCGATGTGCTGCGCTCGACGCTTGAGATTGTTGCGAGGGATGTCGCAGTGCGGCCCATCATGGATTCCGAGGTGCGTCAGGACGATGTCGAGGAGAGGCGCGAGCCCAACGGCACACACCGCGCAAGGCGATAACTCACCCATCCTAGTTGCCTGAACCCGAGTCCACCGCGTCCGACGCCGACAAGGCCCGCTTCCAGACCGCCCTGCAGGACAGGCTTGACACGGTGCTCACACTGTTCGAGGTCGTGTTTGCTGCCAACCCGTCGGCAACGCCTGCTCTCGAGACAGGGCACCTCTTCGTGCCGCTGCTCGAGGAGTATCCTGAGCTGCTGCTTGCCTCGACATGGCATGGCCTGTTTGGATACGTCGAGACCCGTGCACCGCGGTTCACCAAGGACATGCCGGTCGCCAAGGGCAAGCAGCTGTCGCTGCTGCGGCTCATCAACTCGTTCCTCCGCGTGTTGTCGCACACCCGGCGACCTCGAGTTGAGAGGCAGAGTGCAGCTGTTCGCGAGCCGCGCCATCAACATCGCGGACAAGAGCGCGATCAATCTTCGCGGAGAGTACTCGCGCGTCGTCACGACGTGGGAGGAGGAGCCGGCCGCCGAGTCCAAGCCAGAAGGGGCCGCCGCCGGTGACGGGACGTCGAGATGGCCGACGCCGGGGACAAGCCCAAGTCTGAGTCTAAAGAATCCTCCCCCGCCCAGCCAGACTTCTACTCCACCCTCTGGTCGCTGCAGCAGTACTTTGCCCACCCGCCCTCCCTCGACGGCCCGGCGACCGGCACACCCGCACGCACGCCCTTCGAGTCCTTCCGCGTCAAATCCGACTTTGTCCTCTCGCGCATGTTCGAAGCGACGCGCAAGGAACGCGTCCTCCTTGGCAAGAACCCTGAGCGCGCGGCGGCCGCGCGTAAGCGCCCACACGCAGACCTCGAGCGCAGCTATCCCCGATACCTTACGAGCCGGAGCTTGCTCGAGTACGAGATTGCGGATCCCTCGTTCCGGAGACAGATCCTCGTGCAGTACTTTATCCTGTTCCAGTTCCTGCTCAATCTCACGAAGGAGAGTGCGAACAAGCAGAACTCGACGGCGGGATGCCGAAGAGCTTCGTGCTCGAGGGAGATAACCTCGCTTGGGTGGGGAATACGGCTCGGACGATCCGGCACGAGATGCAGCGCATGGAGCCTGATGGGCCGGAGCTGAACTTCACCGTCGGCGAGCTCATGAACCGCGAGAGACGATACGTGAGTCGCGCAGGCCGGGCCTGCAGGACTAGGCGCCCCGCTAACCCCAGGCAACGTGGAAGAACGAGTCATGCCCCGAATCCGACTGGGATCTGACGCCCGCGGACACCGCTCTCGCACGCGACGCCGCGGCCAAGTGGAAGAGGCATTGCGGACCCATGCGACGCTGGCCCTACGCCCTCGGGACGCCGGCACTCACTCGTCTCTGGGACAGCAAGTACGCCGGCATGCGCGACTTCCTCGGCGACCCCGTACGCTCCGAGACGGTGTTCACGCTCGAGGAGCGGCTGCGCGAGGTCGAGGCGGAGGAGGAGGACGAGAAGGCGTTCGGGCGGGAGCCGGGGCCGGAGATCGCCGAGGTGAGTAACTGTGAACCGACATTGAGTGGGCGAAGACCAAGCTAGTAAAGGAGAGGAACACGCGCTGACGGCAGCAAAAACGCACCATCAACTGGCTCGCACTCCGACAAGCGCGCAGGACGTATCCTCGCTTCGTCGCGGCCCAGGGCATGGACTACGACCTGCACAAACTGGTCGCTGCGATCCGGGAGAACGAGGCGCGCCTGGCCGCGAAGTTGGCGGGCGGAGGCGAGCCTGGAGCCGAGGGCGAAGGCGAGGGAGAGGGCGAAGGAGAGGGAGAGGGAGAAGCGGAGGCTGAGGCGGGTGAGGAGGAGGCTGAGGCTGCCGCTGAGGCGGAGGGCGAGACGGTGGAGGCTGTGGCTGAGGCAGCTGAGGCGGCCGCAGACGCGGACGCCGAGGTGGAGGGCGAGGGTGAGGCAGGAGGTGAGGCGGAGGCCCCGGCTGCTGAGGGCGGAGAAGAGGGTGCTGGGGCGGGGAGCGGCGTGGGCACACCGGCTCCACCTCAAGGCGACGTCGAGGCTGAGCAAGAAGGCGCGGCCGAGACGAACGGCCGCGCAGCGCACGACGGCTCAGCGTCCCCTACCAAATCTGCCGAGAAGAGCGGCGCTGCGTCCCCCGTCAAGTCCTCTAGCGGCTCGCTGTCCCCCGTCAAATCTGAGGCCGCGGGCGCTGCCTCGCCGGTCAAGGTCGCGTCTGGGTCCGCGTCACCTACCAAGTCCGCCGCAGAGTCCGGGTCCGCGTCGCCTGCCAAAGCGGTCGCCGCGGGGGATGAAGACGTGGAGATGAAGTCGGCCTCGGCGGATAGTGACGAGCTTACGCCTCCGCCGGAGTAGTCTGGCCTGCCTGGCCGTCCATGTCATGCATCTAATGTACTGTAGTTATACAACACCTGCTTCATTGTTGCAACTCGCGGTAATTGTCGCTCTACTAATGCCCATTCTCTGCTCTCTACACTAATCTGTGTGCGGTCGTCCCCACAGTTAATCTCACCCCGGCGCCAAGCTACACACCCGCAACATCGCACAGCCGCGATGCCCCTAACGCCGCCACCCACCCCGCCAACACGATCGCCACAGTCTCCCACGGCCTTGTCGGGAGGAGTACTCGCAACCCAAACCCGGCACTCATGCCGCCTAACACCCGGGTCCCGGCCCACACGCGGTCGGTAGTACGCCACACCTCTGCCAGCCCGCGAAACTCCGCAGCGACGGCCGGCGCGTGTTCGTCCAACGCAGACAACCATGTCAATGGGAAGAGGGTGCTGGAGGCTGTTGGGTGGGATGGGGATGTAGAGGTCACGGAGGGGTACCAGATACGCAGGAGGAGGCGGAGGAGGAGCGGGATGAGGGTCGTGTAAAGGAGGACGAGGGGGATGAGGATGGGCAGGAAGCCGTCGCGCCGGCCGTCGCGGGGTGCGAGGACGGAGGGATGGGGTGGGATGTGCGATGGCTGATGAGCGAACGCGGGCTGGAGGGAGGGAGAATCGGTCTTGGGGTCGGGGGCCGGAGCTGGGCTGGAGTCTTCTGCCGAGGCCGCGCTTGTAGGCGCTGGCGGAGGGTACCATCCCTTCACGCGTAGCAGGGTCAGCGCAAGTATCGTCGACGTGCCCAACTGCGCCGCCAGTTCCAGGGTAGCGCGCGCAGCTGTCCTCGCTACGAGCGAGACCGAGACCTCGCTCGAGAGCGGCGCGGAGAGTAATGGCGACGGGGAGATTTCGGGGGCAACAACCCGGACAGCGACTTCGGCCGCCAGCGTGGCGAGCCCGAGACGTACGAGGTCTGCTCGCAAGCGCGCCGAGCGGTCGTATCCTTCCTTCATGGGCCGCCCATTCTCCAAGGCGCCGGAGACGCTCGACGTCTCAGAAAATCCCCTGGTCTGGCCATGCCAGACACGAGCGCCGGCGCCACGACGATACCCCGCGCATCGAGCGGCGGGGAGCCGCGGTTGTACAGCAGATGCAGGAAGACGCGTGGTTTGAGGAGCACTAGGTCGAGCGCGAGGAGGAGGGGCGGGGCCTCAATCAACGGGTCGACGAAGGCGCCGCAGTGAGTCTGCCATCAGTGTCGGCCGCATGTGTGCGTAGAGTTGCAGGGTATGCTCCGAGCCGCCTCTACTGTACAAGGAATTGAGCGTGGGAGAGAGTAGTGCTAGCTCCTCCCGACGGCGAAGTGTTTGCGTACAAGCCAGCAGCACCCAGCACGTTCTTTAGGCGACGCTCGAAAATATTATCTCGACGTCCACAGTGCACAGACACCTCGGGAAGCTACGCTCAGTCGTTAACTCACGCACACACTCAAACGGATGTTTGAGCGGCTGGTGTAGGTTGTGTAGACGTATGGGGCGGGATATGCGCATGACGTGCAGAGGGGAGCGGAACGCCGTTGTCTTTGGATATCCCCGGCGGCGGAGGAGGATGGACCCGCGATGGCCATTGCGATGGTGGATGGATTATGGATAGATCCGACGGGCCGTCCCAGTAGTTGTCAACAATCGTGATCTGGCAAAGGCCGCTGTAGGGGTGAGGAATGCTAGTCGAAGATCGAGGATCGGCCTTATTTGCTACCCTACTTTTAGCGTCATTGTAGGGTTAGGGTCACCAAGCCCGGCCGGACGGGATGACGACTGTCCGTCACCCACCACACACACACTACTAAGTGCTTCTGGACCCGACCTGCGATCTGTTGTACTGGATCTCTCATCCTTCTTCTCTCCATCTCTTCCATACACCATACAACAACAATCATCTTGCCATCCTCACCTCTCCTTTAACATCCAACATCCACAAGCCAGAGTCATGGCCCACACTCCACCCCCAGCCATTCGCACGGCACTCAAGCACGAAGACACTTCGCCCCACAACGTCCCTCACATCAAGCTAGCAGACGCTCCACCCCAACCCATCAACGCTGCCACCTTGAGCCCCACCTCGCCCAACATCCCCGGCATCCTTAGCACCACTCACACACCCCGTACATCCGTCTCTGGGCCTCCAGGATCGTCTGGATGGAGCAGCACGGCAGGATTCCCCCGAACGCACACGGCAGCACGAGTCTTGAGGGCGGCAGGTATCGCCGCAAAGTGGCGTTCGAGACCTTTGACGACCTCCCGGACACACTCTTTACATTTACCGCTCAGGTGAGTCGCCATCGTGGTTCCGCATCCTGGTTCGCCGAAGAAGCCGCGCGTCGCCACTGGGTGGCCACTGGAGGAGGCTGGCCGCCACTCGCGAACGTTGAGAGTGGGTGTGGGAGTGGAGTCGGCTCTCAACATTTGTGATCGACGCGCACGGTTCTGGTCAAATTAGACTTGCCTGGCCACTCGCACCTTCTTGTCTATCTCTCCCCCTTACATGGCTACTGCGCGGGGACCTTGCGCAGTACAAATTATTTGTGCCAAGCCTCGATGCTATCGTGTCCACACGTGCTGACCATCCAGGCAAAGAGCGAGGGCTACAAGCGGTCCCGGAACACGCGAGTCTTCCTCGTCGCTGTCAGCCCGGACGAGTCGGGCGAGGATGCACTCGACTGGCTCATGAGCGAGCTCGTCGAGGATGGCGATGAGGTTATTGCCATGCGTGTCAAGGACCTGTCGGATGCGGGTGAGTGACCTCTCGAGGCACCGGTATTCGTCAAGGAACCAACCGTGTCATCGTTTAGCTGCGGCCATGTGTTCCCAGGAATGAGATCGAGTACTGACACACACCAGAGCGCAACACTGAAGCTGCACACGAGGACTTGCGTGAGGAGGCGCAGTCCCTGCTTCGCACCATGCTGCATAAGAACGACGAGGAGGATGGGCGCAAGGTGAGTCGGTTCAGATACGTTGTTCAGCATGTGGCTAACGAGCTATAGATATCAGCCATTTGTGAAATCGTCGTGGGCCCCGTTCCCGACATGATCCTCAAGATGATTGCCCTCTACCGTCCTGACTGTGAGTTATCCTTGCTTGGCTTGGCACTTCAACGTGCGCAGACTGCGGTCTTGGCATCAGTGTCTACCCTGTCTCTCTTCATGCAGTCCGCAGTCACTCACACCAGCTCTCGTCGTCGGTACCAAGGGCCAGCGTTCCCGCCTCGCCAACTGGAGCAAAGCCTTCGCCGCGCCCGGTATGGGCAGCATCTCGCGCTTCGCCGTCTCCCACTCGCCCGTGCCGGTCATCGTCGTGCGCCCTGAGCGCAAGGTTAAGAAGACGCAAGATAAGCGCGAGGCGGCAGGTAAACGCGGCCAATATGCTGCACTCGTCGGACCCGACGACGTTGTACTCTCTCGCTCGCGTTCGCGTGAGCGTAGCCGTTCCCGCGATCGTCGCAGCATCGACCTCGGACGGCACATCAGTCGCGATTAGATATGAGTTGTATATTACCTTTTGTGAATGGATCGGATATTGAGCGCCGCTCCCACGTAAAGCGACGAGGGAAGCGGTACTCTGCAGAAGCGTTGCTATGGAATGCGGCATGCGGAGACCACAACTGTGGGGGCGGGGCATGAGACGGCATGGATGGTGGACGGGTGCCTTGGTGGAGGTACAGAGAAGCACTACGCGCTGGGCGCGTCCCACCTCCGCACCCCGGTTATTGATCCCTTCCTACTAGTTGAATCTCTGAACCGAGGCCCATCCCTCCCTCATCCCACTCCATCCGAGGTAGTGTCTACTCCGACTCCTCTCCGTCACATTCACATTCGCCACACCCCTCACATCCAGCATACAATGGCATCCAAACCCAAGAGCGGGCGCGCATCACCTCCGCCCCCGCCCCCACCGCCCCCGCAGCCACGGCCGCATATCGAGGCGGGCCTGCAGCCGGACGCGGTCTACGCCGCCGCCCTCTCACCATGGCGCGACGCTCTGCGGCGCTCGTTCGTCTCGTCGCTCGCCGCGGAGAGCGAGTGGATCGGCTCGATGCAGCGCAAGTACAGGAGCAAAGGGCGAGACCGGTTTTTCTTCTGGAGCGCAGTGTTCGGAAGTGAGTAGTGTCGGGCTGGGTTGCGCGGGGAAGGAAGGCGTGTGCACGAAGTGGGTAAGGCCAGGGGATGGGCTGGGGGGAGCTTATGGCCTGTCATGCTCGTCGCGTACAAGTAGACGTGGCCGGCGTCGCGACGCGTCGCGTCAGCTCATGGAGCGGCCATCGCCGACCGCGTCGAGCTAGCGTGTGAAGTGGGACGAGGAGATGGCTCGAGGCTGGCTATGAAGGCCAATACTGGTCATGCGGCACAGCGCTGCTACGACGGGCCGCGAGCCCAGTGACAGGCCTAAAGCGCCGTCCACAGGTCACTCCGAGCGATCCGCGACCATCCAAAGACTCAGCGCTGACCACCAGCGCACACGTTTTTCACCGCGTTCCTCCCGTTGCTCTTCTTCCTCGGACAACATGACAAGGCACGCGGGTAAGTCGGGCTCTCGCTCTCGGGGCTCTCGGGAAGTCCGTCGGAGGACTTGTGAGCTGTAGCTCGTGGTCCAGGGCGGGAGGTGGAATGAGAACGCGTCGTGAGACAGTGGCGCGTCTGCCACCGCGGCACGGACCTCCTCATCCCCTCCACCTCGACTGACGTGAAGCGATTATGCCCACTGACTCCAGACTTGTGTTCGTCGTCGGCCTCGGCATCTACCTCTCCAGCGTGGTCAAGGACATTGCCTGCACGCCTCGGCCATTCGCTCCTCCCGTGACTCGCTTGTGTGAGTATGCTGTCGACGAAGGCAAAGCTGATATCAGCCGTGTCAACACACCACCGCGAGTATGGATTCCCGTCGTCGCACTCTACGAACTCGATCTCCATCGCGCTCTTCCTCGGCCAATGGCTCTGGGAGCAGCGAGACGCCGCGGGCTCGCTCTGGGTCGCGCTTGGTTGGCTTGGTGAGTCGCATTTTGGTAACTCTCCTGACGCCAGGCATGGCTACCTACTTCATTTGTGTCGCCGGCGGCCGCCTCTACTCTGGCATGCACTCGACGCCGGACATTATCGGCGGCACGATCCTCGGCACGCTCTGCTGGGTCGCGTGGGAGATCTTTGGCACAACCATCACGGGCTGGGTGAACACTGGCTCTCTCTCCGTCCCCATCGTCATGGTGCCCCTCACCCTTGGCCTGGTCCACTACCACCCCGAGACGCCCGACGACTGCCCCTGCTTCGAGGACGCGATTGCGATTCTTGCCGTCATCCTCGGCGTCACGATGGGCCACCTCCTGGCGGTCCGCGAGCCCACCCTTGTCAACATTGGCCCCAGCATCTGGCGCTACGGGATACTCTGGGCCATCCCCGCCATTGTCCTTCGCGTCGTCCTCGGCATTGGTGCCATCTTCCTTTGGCGTCTGGTGATGAAGTACACTCTTCTCAAGGCCCTCCCGCGCGTATTCCGCCTCGTCTCGAAGGTCCTCAACAAGCCGCTCCCGACGCGCCGTTTCTACCTTTCTGCCAAGTGAGCAAAGCGTGAGAATGCCAAAGCTGACAGCAGCACGTACACCAATGCCGAGACGCCTATCCGCGCTGTTCCGTCCTTCGCCGAGCTCGACCGCGGTAACGAAGGTGGGAATAACTCGCCCTCTCCCATCCTCGCCGCAAGCCGCCCGGGCCGCTCGCCCTCGCCCCTCAAACTCGAGAAGGACGCCCTCCACATGCGCATGAAGCACAAGGCGGCGGTAAACGGCAACGGCTACGCCGCGCCTGGGAAGAACGGCTCGGCCCCCGCAATCCGGGAAGAGCGGGACGAGGAGGAGAAGCCGGAGCTCAAGCGGACAAGCTCCGGCAGGCGCAAGACGCCCCTCCCACACTACGACGCTGAGGGTGAGTAGCTGGGGTATGCTTGCGGGTCGCAGCTAACGTGCAGTCCTCACAAAGGTCGTCGTGTACACTGGCATTGGAATATTGGCCTCGGCCATTCTCCCAGCTTGCTTCCCGGTCATCGAGGCGACCGTCAGGTTGCCTTGAGCATGTGCCGCAAATCCGACAGCGCACGGCAGCGTCGCCGATGCACCACACTACATTATCCACATTTGATACCTACCACTTAATCTTGGTCTGTCCGTTACTCGTATGCAGGCATTCGGTACCCGCATACAGCTCTTTCGATGTGGTCTACACCAACTCCTTTCTCACGCTTCCGCTCTCAAGCGCTCTTGCTATCTTACCCCAGGCGTTATTGGTGGAGTGGACACCATTTACCGCTCGCGTCCTTTGTCAAACACAAACACCACTACCTCAGTCATACCGTGCGCCTTCGCTTCGCTCTCACATACACGCAGCTCCGTTCGACGCCCTTGTCGCCGCCGTGGAGTGCCTCAGTACACTCTGAGATCTCATGACCCGCCCGCCGCAATCACCATACCACCGCCCAAGACATGCCCACCGGCGTCGCACGCCATCTCCGGACGCCCGACGTCCACTGCTTCTCACTTCCCACAGCCCGCCAGCTCTATACCTCCAGCTCTACCCTACGCCTAACGTATACTCCCCAATCTCACCCTCTTCTGACCACATTAACGTTCTGACTTCAGCTCCTTCGGTCTCCTTGATCCCACTCGCTATCTATATTCCAACTTCGACTGGACTTGCCTCACCCTCGCCTTAACTCGACTTCGCCCGCCCAACCTGCCCAGGCGCGATACCTCCAGTTGCTCTTACTCTGGCCTCCAAACCCGCATCTCCAGCCCTGTCTTCTCGACATCCTACTGTAGCCAGCCACTCTCCACCTATCCTCAGCCCGCCATGGCACCCTACGTTGGCCGCAACCACGCCCGGCCATCCTCCCACTTCCCAACGGAGGATCAGGCCCGCGCGGCCCTCGAGCACCACAGGGTGTGTCCATCGAAGGCCGCTTCTCCTGTCCCACTGAGGAGACGTCGAGATCGAAGCAGACAACGGGAGCGCAGAGGCTGACTGCAGATGTTCACCCTGTCGGCCAAGTACGTCCAAGTCGTCGTCGACACGTTCCTCTGGTGCGTCCAACCAGTCCTCAGCGAAACCTCTACACGTACACTTGCTCACCCCAGCGCCGTCTTCACAGTCATGCTCTACACATACTGGCGCTTCCAGGGCAACGACCGCATCTGGACGCGCCTCCTCGTCGTCGCCTGCGCGCTCGTGGGCTACTTCGTCACCGGTGCGTCCCCTTCTCAGCAGCTGACACAAGGCTACCTCATCTGGTATGTCCAGCACTTCGTAAGTTCCCCCTCCCTCCACAGCTCACGCAAGTTCGTCCAGAACTTCGGCGTCTACAGGACCTTCTTCGAGACGCAGTACTTTGCGTGGTTCCCGATCCTGGACGCGATCACCGCGAGCCTCACACAGGGATATTTTGCGCGGTACGCATGGCGGCTGAACGGCAAGAACTGGCCGTTGCTGGGCGTCGTCAGTGTGAGTCTCCGCACCTCGGCTCAGCAGGCTCCATCCTAACGGCCGTTAGTCTCTCCTCACCGTGTCGTTCGCGGCCGCCGCGTGGACGACATACAAGCTCGTGCACTCGGCCTCTGTGTTCGAGGCACTCGCGAAGAAGCGCGGTAAGTCTCCCTCGTCTCCTCTCATCCGTGGCTGACAGTAGCCATCACGCTCTGGCTCTCGACGAGCATGGCCGCCAACATCCTCATCACGGCCGGCGTTGTCCGCGGCCTGGCGCTGACATACACCGCCTGGTCCCCCGGCACCGGTGTGAGTCTGCATCTCTTGCCTCTCTGCCACCCCACCTATAGTATGAGGCGAGGAGCGCGAGCTTCCCTGGGCTGGCCGATGGGTCTTGGTCTCTGGTACTGTCGCTGACAGCAGCGCATCGCCCGCTTAACCCGCTTCACCCTCGAATCCCAGCTGGCCGCCACGCTCCTGACCATCGCCTTCCTGATCCAGTACCGCGTCGACCCCGTCTCGCTGCTCGCCTCGACGTTCCAGAGCATCCAGGGCAAGATCTACCTCGTCGGGCTGCTGTACTCGCTCAACGGGCGTGTGTCGTACCACGCGGGCGACATCGCCGGGGACACGACGAGCGAGAAGGTGGGCACAAGCTACTGGGCGCGTTTTCCCTCTGTTGTCAATGCGCCACAATGCCCCCAAACTAGCTCCTGGCACACACCCTTGACAAAGGCTGACCGCAGACGGACGACACCCCGCGCACAGCCCACCGCTCCCCAACCATCGCCCTCGCCGCCCTCCCCCTCCCGCCCTCCCCGGCTCTCCGCCCGTCCATCTCAAGCGATACCCGCGCCAGTACTGCCGCCACGGCAGTTAACGGGGGGGATATGCCGCCCCAGACGCTGGGCGGGGCATGGGCATGGGCAGGCGCAAGTGGAGCAAGGGGTCTTGGAGTACGAGCTCGCGGGTTACCGCCAAGGACACGAGGATGGAGGATGGTGAGGAATGTATGAAGGATGGGAGTGTGTAGCGTGTGGAAATGCAGATTAGCGGCGATGAAGGAGCGCTGTGGCATCCGTAGCATAGCCGTAGCGGCTGTTGCATATACGAAACAGTATCAGATCCACTTTGTTCTCTTGAGGCTCGATGTTATCACTTGATCTGACCCACTCGCCAACTCGCTGTGTTCCACAACGCCTCACAACGCCTCATCAGAGTACGACGCACCATTCCATTTCCTCATTATTCCTTGTCTGCCCCAGGGCTAACCCGGACATGCGCCCCATTCCGCCGTCGTCCTCACCGGCCACTGAACTGTCTTCTTCTGTGTTCTCTTTTCTCATTCTCACACCTCCGCAGGGGTACAGTACTAACCTAGCTCACAACCGCATTGCCCACTCACTTATCCACCTGACAACCCCCCATCATCAGCTCAAACCCCCATCAGCTCCAACCCCTCCTATCGCCTTCCCTCGCCTCCCTCCTCTTGACTTTCCACATCATCTACCCCATCCATCGCCAGTGCTAGGCTCCCCCTCCCACCGACCTTGAAGCCAACATACTAATGCCACAAGCCACCACCCTATCACCCCCAGTCGTCGCGCTCGGTGTGGCGCTCGACCTTGGGATCAGCCTCACTCCGCATGAGCGGCGAGTCGTGGCGAATATCACGGAAGAGGAGGCGGCGCAGCATGTCACCGTGAGTCACATCGCCAATCGTTATCTTGTAATCTCGTTCTGCTCACCCCTCCGTCGAGGCTGGAGAGGCTGGACCACTTCCCCGTTCTCCCTGGATGCTCCGTCACTGGGCTGCGCTGACGACAGAACCTCTCCCTAGGATACATGTACGCCAAGCTCGTCATCGACATGGCTCTATGGTGAGTCCTCCTCCTCCCTTCTTTCCTCGCAAGCCTCCGCCCGCCTCTTCTTCTCCCTTCGCCTACTTACGTTTCTCACGCCCTCCCACCTTCATTCCCTTACCCACATTTGAGCCCCACTGTCGAAGCCGCCTAAGCTGCATGACCGAGGAGGACCAGTTTACACCAGCGGCCTCTTCACAATGCAGCTCATCTCGTACACGAAGTACGTGCGCCGCGAGACGCCGTGGATCGTCGGTGTGGTCGTCACTTCGAGTGCTTTGACGTACGCGATTTCTGGTGAGTCATCGAAAGCGACAGAGATCGTCTGTCAATGAGCAATGAGCGTGTCATGGCAAGGACAAGAGGCCAGCTGCTCGAGCCATGTCAGCTGGCGTTCTTTGATTACCTTCCCTCCTCCCCTCTCTCTGCCTTCACCCACCGCCCTCTTCTTGCCTGCCACCACAATTCATCTTCCCCCAACCCTCATTCCCACCCCGTCCCGCCCCCCCCCCCGCTCCCCCGCCCGCTCAACCCAGCGTACATCGTCTTCTACGTTCACCACCTCTTCGTCTACGGCTTCGGCCTCCGCGAACCCTTCCTCGAGACACACTACTACAGCATGTACCCGGCCTTCGACGCGATCGCCTCGAGCATTGTCCAGGCCTTCTTCACGTACCGCTGCTGGCGGCTTCTCAAGCGGCAGTGGTGGATTGTTGTTCTCCTGACTGTGAGTCGCCGGGCATGACTTCGGGAGGCAACGCTCTTGGTTGCGTACTTCCTCAGCTTTCATCCTCTACAGCACAACAAGCTGAGCTCGCGATAGCCGCCTATACCCGTAGTGATTTACGCTCACTCCAGGTCCTCATCGCTGCCAGGTGCGTCTGTGGCCATTCCATTCAGCCGCTCAATCCAGCCTCGTCTGCGCCTGCCTCGTATCGGCCTTGCTCTGGGGCCTAGATTCAATCCTTGACCTGCCTACCATTCGCGCACGTGAGTGAACCAGCAGGACTCGAGTTGCAAGTCGTGTCCCTCTTACCATCACCTTCCAAGGCCGCGTTAGGGTCACTGTTCTGTCCAGCTCACGATTCCCCTTCAACAGAGCTGGCTTGGTCTCTTTGCTCTAGGTCTCTGCCACACACGCTCACCCCAGCCATCATCCTCTGGCTCGTGTTCGCCATGCTTGCCGACATCGTGATCACCGTGACGATCTGGCATGGCCTCATGAACTCGCGCACCGGGTGGGCGCACACGGACAAGGTGGGTACCCTGCTTTGGCGGGTGTTCCAAGCGCTGTACTTCACAGGCACAGCTTCGTTTTCCACGCATCAGAAGGGAGCTCTGACAGATCGAGAAGCTCACATCAGATCATCTACCGGCTTGTGCGTTTGAACCTCGAGGCGCAGGCGCCACCAACGGTCATGGCGTGCAGTTTCCTCGTCGTGTTCAGTGAGTAGACGCTGGGTGTGAGACGGCATGGGTGCCGTACGGCCGACATCAGCTATCCGTTCACAATATGTAGCTGCAGCGGTCACTCTGACCCGGCTCTTCTCCCCCCAACCCAGCACTCTACTCCGCGCCGCCTAACACCAGTCACCATGCCCGACTCACTCCTCAACTTCGTCTGGCACGGCATCCAGTCCAAGTTCTACCTCATCGGCCTGCTGTATTCCCTGAACGCGCGCGTCTCGTTCCAAATCCGCTCCATCGCCGTCTTCAAATCCGACGAAATCCCCTCGATCCTAGGCCGAAGCCACGGGCACGGGCACCACACGGCGGACCTCTCCGGCCTCGGGGGAATCACGGTCGACGTCGAGACCGAGACGTTCGAGGAGCGCTTGGGCAGTCCTGCGCGCTCGACCAAGCGGCCGAGCGAGGGCGAGGCGATCCCGCTGGAGCAGTTTACGCGGTGGGAGGAAGGGTCGGCGACGTCGGTGGGCGAGGTGCCGGTGCGGGGGAGGGGCGCGCCGCGCAAGACCGTCAACTTTGTCGATCGCGAGCTGCGTGCCGAGTCGATGCCTGCTACACCGACGACGCCGGTGGCGCGCAGGGCGTGCGCTAGTGAGATGGGCGGGGGATCGCCGAAGTCGCCCGGTGCTGCGACGGACGACACCCTGGTGGAGGAGGAGTAGCGGATGTGGGATGAGGCTATCTTGCAGACTTGGGGGGTGAGTGGGGTCGTCGCATACACGTTGGGCGACTTCTAGGTTGTACGGTTGTGGGTCAGTGTGCATACTGTATAGGGCGTGAGGCGAGATGTAAATAGTACGTGCAGGTGTGATGCAGGTGTCAATAGTTAGGACGCCCTCTTCGTGCGCAGCTCTTGCACTGCTCAAAGCCTCGCCAACTCGTCTATTACTCAAAGATAGTATACACGCTAGCTACCTACCTCCAGATCCAAGACCTTCCTCCACTGTACGCGCTCACTCCCTCGCCGTAGTCCTTTTCCTCCTCTCACCCGCCCCGTTCCATGGATGGCACAAAACGGGCGGCCGCCACTCGCTTCGCTCGTGGCAGCCTACACCTCCCCCTTCGCCTTCGCCCGCCCATACACCACCTTGGCCGGGTTATCGAACGCCTTGCCCGCGACGACCGACGCATACCCCTCGATCTTATCCTTCAACGTCGGGTGGTGCGGCTCCGCCATATGCGGGTGGGAGAGCGTGTGCTCGCCATCATGTACGATATCGCCGTGGTCGTGTCCGTGGCCGTGCGCGTGCGCCTGGGCGTAGGCCTGCGCATGTCCGTGGCCCGGAGACGGCGAGTGGCGGTGCGAGTGGTGGCCCTCGTGCTGCGCAGCGTACACGCGCGCCTCGACAATCTCCTCGCCGGACAGCTTGGCGCCGAGCGTCGCGCCGTCGTCGGGAGACGTGTTGCCTGGTGTCAGCACGAGCGCAGCGAGTGGAGGGCTCGCGGAGCGAGCCTCGGGGTGGGCGCGCGGGCAGAGCGACCGGAGGGAGTCATGGGTGGGTGGGTGGGGCACGAGCTTGCGCGTGCGCGAGCGCAGCGAGCCTCCTGGGCGGGTGGGTGGGCAAAATCACAATGCGAGCAATAGCGAGCTTTGTGGGTGGGTGGGTGGGCGAAAATCAAGGCGAACAAACATCGACTCTGCCACTGACCCCGCCACTGACCCGCCACTGAGTCCGCCACAGATTGAGCGCCGCCTGGCTGCCGGCTTTGTTCTCTCCTCTATCTGGGCGCCACTCGGGCGCGACGAGGGGCATATGAGACAGGTGACTCACCGCCCTGGCTGTCGTCGACGATCCCGCCGCCGATGGGGTTGATGTCTGGCGCGACGACGGAGCGGATGGGCGTGACGCCTGCGGCTTCGTTGGCTGCGGGGTTCATGTTGTTGGAACTTGCGTAAGTAGAGATGGGTAATGTTGCAGTGGCAATCTAATCGATCTAATCGCGTCTAGTCGGCGCGTCCTTGAGCACTTCGGGGTGAGTGTCCGATTCGTCTAATGAGACTGACGTCATGATCGACTCGCAGGCGGGGACTTTTCAATTGGGGGAGGTCTGGACGCGTCCGCAGTCGTTGGTGGGGATCAAATGCCACGTCAATCGTCGATCGTCGCGTCGCGTCCTCGTTTTCTGCATGGTTTACGATCGATGGCCAGGACAGGACAGGACGGCGTCATAGGCTGTGCGAGATGTAGGCTCAACTTGGCCAGGTTGGCCAGGATCGACGAGGACCCTGCCAGGTGCCAGGTGTGCCCTGTTCTACAGAGGCGACGGCGGAATGCCAAGCGATGGGTTGCTATACTCGTCCATACAACCCCCGCTTCCAGCTGATAAGCTGGAGCCGCAGTGCAACTTTTAGCAAGCGCCCAGCTGCATCAGCTTGGTTCATGCCTTCTTTCAAGGTGCTCGCACGTTTGTGCGTTCGTCACTCCTTACAGTTCTACGCTACGGCGCACCTCCCGGGTGGCAGACAGCCTGTACGCTTTAGGGACGCTTGCCATGTCCGATCTCCAGAACAAGCAGACTGGCAGAAATTACCTTCAATTGCGCCCTGCCGCCCACGGCTTATTTTAGCGCCTCCACCGCGCCAACACGCCAACGCGCTCACCCAACAGCCATCCCAACGGCTGCCCAACGGCAAGCTTCCCAACTCAGCTTTTGTAACTAAAGAAACCAGCGGGTGTTGCCGTACAACCATCTCGACGTAATCTACGATCCGTTCCGATCCCACCTTCCTCTCTAGCCTCGGTACCTCGGCAGCTGGTAGCTGGGTAGCTTGCAAAGGTAGAGGGGGGGGCGGGAAGCACCCAAGGTCCCGAGATATGAGGGGTTTCGGGACCCTGGTAACTAGTGTTTGATGAGCTATCAACAGAACCAAATCAGATCCCGCCGGACTCTCTTCCCTCACTGCTGTCCCCTCTCTTAGCTCTGGACCGATGCCCGGTCATGCCCGAGTTGATCTACGTGACACTCATGGGTGCATGGAAAATATTCGTACGGTGAGAGCAGTCAGAGTTGCCAGAGTTGGTCTGCAGGGTGGAAGGGAATTGGTCAGGGACGGGCACGTGCTTTTTGAGTAGCCAGAGCGATGGACGCGCACAGTCGCGCGGCGCGTCTCGACGGCTTGGGGGAGAAACATTTTGCGTGAACTTTATATCCTCGCCTCCGAACATTTTCATTCACACGGGTCGCTGGCAGGTCTGTAAGCCTGGAAGGGAACATAGGCAGACGTACAAGGTCATGCACAAAAGAGTCGCTGTTGCATAGGTTCCTGAGCCTGTATAAAGAGTGATCGCCCCCCGGTGTTGCTTGCGACACCGGCATGAGCACGGCAAGGGCGGCGCGTCGGGCCGTTATTTGGACTGAACAGCATGAACAGAGACTGCCCTCGAAACCAATTCCAACTTTTTTCCTAAGAGACCCTAAACCGCTCCCCTTTACCGCAATCTTCCCTCCTGCTCCCTTTCCTCTCCCTCCCTTCCCTTTGCCCTTCCCTCAGCCCCTTCCCTACCCTGCTCTCAGCCACACTGGCGTTGTTTCTCGTTTCTGAAAAACACACACACAGTCAGTCAGTCTCTCCACGTAACACGTTCCTCCCTCCCTCCCCTTCCCCCTCCTCCTCCCACTACTGCTCATCATCAATCACTAGGCTTATCAACCCTTCCCTCCTCTTTCCACTCTACAAACCTATTGCTTTACCTTCCTCTTCTTCTTTCTTTGTTTCCTCTTTCATTTCATACATAGAATCCCTTCACAATGTCGTCCCCTATCGAGGTTAAGAAGATCTGCTGCAGTGAGTACATCCCCACTGCATACGCGTCCAACGCGATCACCCGGCGCGCCTCATCACCCGTTCACCGCGCGGCAACCAGACCATGGGCTTAGCAAGCGAACGCGGGACAGCGCGTGGACGCGCCAATAACTCATGACATCCCCCACTCACACCCCCAGTCGGCGCCGGCTACGTCGGTGGCCCCACCTGCGCGGTCATCGCCCTCAAGTGCCCCACATCCAGGTCACCATCGTCGACTTGAACCAGGCCCGTATCGACGCCTGGAACTCGGACAACCTCCCCATCTACGAGCCTGGCCTTGACGAGGTCGTCAAGGAGGCCCGTGGCCGCAACCTCTTCTTCTCGACTGACGTTGACAAGGGTATCGCCGAGGCCGAGTGCGTATGCGTAGGGCGTGGGAGGCGCGTGTGTGCTCGTCTTGGAGCGGGGAGCGCGTTTTCTGTTGCTGGCAGGAAGCTGTGATCCGCGCCTGGGCGAGCCGCGCTGCATCTCACGAGTCGTGATTGTAAATGACCCACTTGCTGACTCCCAGCCTCATCTTCGTCTCGGTCAACACCCCCACCAAGAAGTCGGGTATCGGAGCTGGCTTCGCTGCGGACCTCAAGTGAGTACTGGCAACGAGCTGGAGGGTGCTGGGAGGTGGGAGCGGGCGAGTTGTGTTAGCGAAGGCCACAGCATGACATAAGCGTCCATCGAACGCGTCCCCTCTCACTCGCTGCTCCCCTCATCCCAAGCGCGACCGCTGACCCCCAGGTTCCTCCAGCTCGCCACCCGCCGCATCGCCGAGATCGCCACCTCGCCCAAGATCGTCGTCGAGAAGTCGACCGTCCCCTGCCGCACCGCCGACTCGATGCGCACCATCCTCGAGGCCAACCACAAGCCCGGTGTCACTTCGACATCTCTCCAACCCCGAGTTCCTTGCCGAGGGTACCGCCATCTCCGACCTCTTCGCCCCCGACCGTGTCCTCATCGGTTCGCTCCAGACCCAGTCTGGTAAGAACGCCTGCGCCTCGCTCGCTGCCGTCTACGGCAACTGGGTCCCCAAGGAGCGCATCCTCACCGTCGGCCTCTGGTCGTCGGAGCTCTCCAAGCTCGCTGCCAACGCTAATGCTTGCCCAGCGTATCTCGTCGGTCAACGCCCTCTCGGCCATCTGCGAGGCTACCGGCGCCAACATTGACGAGGTCGCCTACGCTGTCGGCAAGGATAGCCGTATGGGCCCCAAGTTCCTTAAGGCCTCGGTCGGCTTCGGTGGCTCGTGCTTCCAGAAGGACATCCTCAACCTCGTCTACCTCGCCGAGTCGCTCCACCTCCCCGAGGTCGCCCGCTACTGGCGCGCCGTTGTCGAGTTGAACGAGTACCAGAAGGACCGCTTCTCCAAGAAGGTCGTCGAGACTCTCTTCAACACCATCACCGGCAAGAAGATCGCCATCCTCGGCTGGGCCTTCAAGAAGGACACTGGTGACACCCGCGAGTCGCCTTCCATCTCGATCGCCAACCACTTCCTTGACGAGAAGGCGCGCATCACCGTCTACGACCCCAAGGTCACCGAGGAGCAGATCTGGCTCGACCTCACCGAGGAGGGCACCAAGTCGGCTGAGCCCATCAAGCCCCACATCTCCATCCAGAAGTCGGCTGAGGAGGCTTGCAAGGACGCCGAGGCGATCGTCATCTGCACTGAGTGGGACGAGTTCAAGACTCTTGACTGGCAGAAGATCTACGACAACTGCCCCCGCCCTGCCTTCGTCTTCGACGGCCGTCTGATGCTCGACCGCGCCGCTCTCCAGAAGATTGGCTTCAAGGTCATCACTATCGGCACTGGCGACGGCCTCTAAGAGATTCCGGCGATAGATGCCTGTCGGACTCTCATATTATTTGATATTCATTTGTAGATAGCATACATACCCCAGGGTTGTGGACATTGGCCCGCAGATAGATCTAGCCTAGTGTATGGATTGCTGCGTCGCGAGCACGTAGTGCGAGCGCAGTGCGAGTGGTGAGCAGCTAGTGCCAGGCCATTGAAACGGCAGGCCGCAGTAGTAGCCTAGCCCATATGCTGCTGATGACGGCCACGCGCCAGTTGGCCCGGAGATTTCCCGTCCTCGAAACCCAGGGGTACGGTACCTTGTTGGGTGGAGGCAGCCGCCAGCTGCGCCACCTGCCACGCGTCGCGGTGGAGGCCATTCATTTGCCACCATACGGCGTCGAACAGGCCATCATCAGGCTACCCGTCTCCTCATCATTCCCCGTTCGTCCACAAACCCATATACCCATCGACTAGGCGGCTAGGCGATACTAGAACGCGACGCGACGACGACGACTACGCTGAACAGCCGCTAGCGACCAGCGCTCTGTCCGCGTCCGTCCGCCCCGCCGCGCCCGCCCGCGTCCATGTCCGCCCCGTCTTCCCCCGTGGCGGAGAAGGGGCCGGCCGTGTCTAAGCTCGAGCTGTGAGTTGGCTGCGAATGGCATGAGGGAGCGCAGGGACTTAGCTGAGTGCTGCGCCACGGTGGTCGAAGCTCCGCTGGAGGAAGGTCGTCTTTCATACCCGCCTCATGACGTGACAGTGGGCAAGCCTCTGCGCTAGCTGCAGGCAGCCGAGAGGAGAGCTGAGGACACAATGTGACGTGCGAACAAGGCTGACAGCAGCGAGTCGGCCATCCTCAAGGGCGTGGCGAGCCATCGACCAGGTGAGTCGCCGGTTCTGTGCGCAGGACAAGACGGTCCGGTCGCGTGACGTCCTCGTCGTGCTTCCACTACTGTCCTTCTTCTTCCTCCTTCCTCCCTCGCCCTCGCCCTCGCCCTCTTCTCATCATCGCGACCATGGGCTCCTGGCCTCCGGCAGGCGGCTGCGCCATCGCGCCTAGCGCCTCGCTTGTGCCACGGTCTACTTCCCATCCAAACCTCACGACCTCGTGCCTGTTCTCCACATCGTAGCATGCCGTGACGGGTGTCCAGAGGTGCATGGCAACAGCGGGCTAGCTCACCGCACGCCCAACTGCATGCTCTCTACGCCCCTCTCGCCTCCCCTCTTACACCCCTCTTCCCCTACCAGCATCGCATATCTACCGCCAGACACCATTGGCTAGCGCTTACGCCAGTCGGGAAACATCGGCACATCCTCATGATCGCGCTGCAGGCAGACGTGCACAGACAGACGGGGATATGGGTGTCCACGGCCTCGCTGTGGGACGCGCTCCACGGGCTGTACGATCTGGACGCGCTGGACGCTATGGTGAGTGTGGTGTCTTGGTGGTGCGTTATGGTGCGCGCGCACAGAGCGGGTCGCGTAGGACTATGCAGACAACGGGGCCACTTGGAAACACTACTCGCTGAGCCCGTCCAGCGCAGCTTCGTCCAGCGTAGCTTTCACAGTAGCTTGAGCCTCAGCTGGACCTCCCCTAGGACGCAACTGACATCAGTCGTCGTCAACACCGTCACTCCCACCCAGCCCCGACCCCCTCTCCCCCATCCGCAATCCTCGACGACGCCGCCCCCGCGCCCCCTCCGACTCGCCCCTCTCCTCACCCTCACCATCACCGTCCCTCCCACCCAGCCGCAGCGCCCAGGTCATCGACTCGCCACACTTCGCCTCCGTCTTCGAGCTCCCGCTCGGCCGCGTCCTCTCCGAGACTCCCGATACCAGCGCATCACCACCAGAAGACCCGGACGACGAACTGGACTTTGGGTCGATTCTGTACGCGCGCGCGGGCAACGAGGAGGAGGAAGGCTGGGACGAGGCTGTACGGCAGCAACTCGAAGCGGCCGAGGCAGCATCAGCACCACCAGAACCACCACGGCGGCGAGGAGGGCGCAAGCCGAAGAGCACGACGGCGAGCGGAACGGCGAGTGGGACAGCGAGCAGGCGGACGAGCGGAGGGGCAGGAGGGGCGGAGCGGGGGTCGTCGCCATTGACGAGTGATGGGGAGCCAGTGCTGCGCGGACGCAAGGGCGCAGGGACGAGGAAGCGGGGGCGGACGAGCACGGAGACGGCGGCGGACGAGGATGAGAAGCCAAGGGGGCGAGGGCGGCGGCGTTTAGGGTGAGCGCGCAGTGAGCGCACGCAGTGCGCGAGCTGCCGCATATCATCGACCCACGGCCTAGCATGGGAGCGACCG
This sequence comes from Cutaneotrichosporon dermatis, assembly GCA_020011015.1. Lineage (NCBI taxonomy): Eukaryota > Fungi > Basidiomycota > Tremellomycetes > Trichosporonales > Trichosporonaceae > Cutaneotrichosporon > Cutaneotrichosporon dermatis. The sequence goes on along the minus strand of JAIGNX010000001.1, from coordinate 2,992,266 downwards.
GAGCCACTATGGCCCTCTCGCCTGTCCACTACTTCGCACAAGGCCCCCTCCCAGTCCCTCTCGCGCCATAGAACTCCGCTGGGCATGACTGCCGGCGCCCCAACCCAGCATAGATAGCACGCAGCAAGCAGCACGCAGCCGCAGCACGCAGCACAGCACGCAAGCAATTAGCATTCATCGACCGCCTAGGCGGCGCATGTAGAATAGCGATAGAGCATGGCATCGTGGCACAAGGGTGTAGGGGGAGGCGACTGACTGAGGCGCTAAGGGAGGCGGCTGACAGCTCGGTGCTCATCGTCGGGCATGTTGTCTCCGCGACGTCCTGCGGCACAGGGTAGACACATAGTGTCGGTCGTGTCGGCGTTGATTGAGTCGAGGACTATGTTGTTCGCTCAGAACTATCGTTTCGAATCTCTAACCCTAGCTGGCCCGTTCGACATCTTGTCCTCAACAACACATCGATCCACCTTCACCCCTCCACCCCTCGCTTCTCGCCTCTCCATCCCAGGCAGTTGGGCAGCGCAGCCCTCGATGACCTCCACGCATTTCGAATGCCTCTGTACACGCATTTCGAATGCCACCACACGCCTCACCCTTGACACCGTCCTCGCCCCCACCCGTACGCATCCCATCCCCGAGAAATCCGTCGGCCCTCTCGGCGTCCCCCGGCCAGCGCCGTGCCTCCACCCTTCTTGATCACCTATTTCCGGAACCTATCCAAGCACCCACATAACACCGTCGGCGCCGTCGGCATCTATCGGCCTCCACCAGGCACACATTTCCAAACGCGCGCGTAACACTGGTCCCTCTGAGTCGAGCACTCATCTTCGCTACTTAAACGTCGTCCTCGCTCTCCCCACCTCCTCACTGGCCTCGCCGCTCCATTCACTCCACCAGACCTCGCGACTTCGCCCGCCCACCCACCCATCTGGCTCGCTGCGCTCGCTCCCGCCCACCCACCCAGGACTCGCTCGCGCTCGCTCTGCCCACCCGCCCACCCTCGCCCGCTCGCCCGTTCGCTCCGCTCACGGTCTCGCGTCGCGATGCGCTCCATCTTCCACCTCGCGTTCCACGTGCGCGACCTCGCCGCCTCGCGCGCGTTCTACGGCGGCCTCCTCGGCTGCCGCGAGGGCCGGTCCACCGCCACCTGGGTCGACTTCGACTTCTTCGGGCACCAGATCAGCCTGCATCTCGGCGAGCCTTTCTCGACTAGCAACACGGGCAAGGTCGGCGACCACATGGTGCCGATGCCGCACCTCGGCGCGATCCTCGAGCTGCCGGACTGGAAGGCGCTGGCGGCGCGGCTCGAGGGCGCCGACGTCGACTTTGTCATGAAGCCCCAGATCCGGTTCGAGGGGCAGCCGGGCGAGCAGTGGACCATGTTCTTCCGCGACCCGTCGGGAAACCCTATTGAGATCAAGGGGTTCAAGGACCTCGACAGTGTTTACGACGCATGAGCCCGACGACGGCCATGGGTCGTCGGAGGGCGTGTTGGGAGCTGGGCGGAGACGTTGTGAAGGAGGGCATGAGGATGCCTTTGTCCACTCGCAGACAGTACGATCCGTTTTTCACTCCCGCTCGCTTGACGTGTCGTGACTGTGTATCCTCGCCTGTGTCTGTTTTGGACCTGTCCTGTCCACCTTGCTGTCGGGTAGACCCACCCGAGCCGCCGACCGCGCCAGGCTCCGTTGCGTCCGTAGTCCATCATGTATCTTCTTGCACCAAACAGCTCCGCGCTGATGCCGATTCTGACACCTCAGACCTACGCACGTACACCGACCCTGCAGCCACACAATCGCCCAGCTGCGCTGGGCTCTTGGCTGGCACTACCACGATACATCAGTACAACTATCTAAGCTCCCTCAGCCACGACATCCCCGCGCCCGGCCCACTCAGCCCCTCGAGCGACACTCGCCCTCCTCCCTTTCGCGCTCCTCTCTTGCCTCCGGCGCGGCCGCGGGTGCCGGGGCCGGTGCGCTCGCATCGCCATCTCGACGTCGCCGTCGCGCCGATCTCCCCTCCTCCACAACCTCTCCCTCCTCTGCCTCGGCGGCCGCAGCAGGCGCGGCAGCCTCCGGGCCCAGCGTCGGCCGCTGGAGCTCGGCGACGCCGACTTGATGCAGGCTTGACGCGGGTGACTTGTCCTCCGCCGCTCCGCCCTCCACGCCGGCCGCCCAGCGCTTGATGTCCATGCTGGCTGGGGGCGCGTCGGCGGCAGGTAGGCTGCCGTCGGCAGCGTCTGCCGGTGCTGCTGCGGCTGCGTCCGCACCAGACGCCTCGGATGCGGGCGGTGGCACCCGCAGCCTCCGTACCCGCCGCTGGCACGACGACGCCGACGCACCGCCCGACGGCGGCTTGTCCGCTACCGACACTGGCGCCGGCTCTTCGCCGGTGCTGCCGCCGCCGCGCTCGCGCTTGCACTCGCCGGCGACTTGAGCGCCGCCTCTTCCCGCTCGACGCCTTGGACGCCGACGCCTCGCGGTGGCTCTGCCGATGCCGGCGGCCGCCCATGCCCTCGTCCTCGAATCGAGAGCGACGCCTCGTGCTGCTTCTCCTTGTCCCACAGCCGCATGGGCGGCGCATGTCCTTGTCCTCGTCGTCCTCGCCCTCGTTCCGTCCTCGTCGTCGTGCTCGAGCTTGGGCACCGTGTGTATTTGCACACTCGGGCGGCGTCTTGTCGCGCAGCATCTCAAACAGTCTCCTTGATCTTGTCGAGGTATTCGCGTCTGTTGTGGTCCTGCATGTTGGATGGCTTGACGTCGAGCTCGTAGTCGGGGCCGTAGTACTCGTAGTACTCGTTGTTGGGGATCTGGCCGCCAAGCTCGACACCAGCAGCGAGACCAGTTCGTACGCCCATGTCCGCGATACCGACTTGACAGTGTATCCGCCGCCGCCGAGCATGAGGAGCGGGAGGTTGAACGACTTGATGTACTGCACGCAAGCGCGTGGCCTCTCATACTCAGGTTGAATGAGCCGAGGCGGTCCCGCCAGCGAGTCAGAACCGCACTGCAGCACAATAGCACCAGGCTGGTACCACTCGATGACGCGCTTCATCACCGGGCGGAAGATCGACTTGTACGTCTCGTCGCTGATGCCGTCCCTCAGCGGGATGTTGACGGCGTACCCTTGCCCTTGCCATACCGTTGTCGCGGATCTCGCCGGTGCCGGGAAGAACTCGCCGTACTTGTGGAAGCTGCAGGTCATGACGCGGTCGGTGTGTAGAACGCCTCCTCGACACCGTCGCCGTGGTGCATCAATGTCGACGTAGAGGACACGCTGGTGGTACGCAGCAGCTCGAGGATGCCGAGCACAATGTCGTTGACGTAGCAGAAGCCGCTCGCCTCGGCCTTCTTGGCGTGGTGCAGGCCGCCGGCCCAGTTGACGCGATGTCGCACTTGTCGCGCGACAGGCGTGCGGCGCCCTCTGCCGTTAGCGCTGCGGACAATGCAATTCAAAGCGCAACCACCCATTGATCCACCAGCCGAGATCGAGCAGTACTCGAACAATCCATCAAAGATCGGGCAGTCGTCGCCGACGTTGTCTGCTGTCAGCTATGTTTTCTGCACACGGAGCTCACATTTTCCCTGCTCCTTGGCAAACTGGTGCTCGTTGTCCGGGTTGATGCGGTGGAGGAAGTCGACATACTCGTCCGTGTGGAACTGGGACATTTCCCTCTTCGTCGCCGGCTTGGCGCGCTGCGTCAGCTTAAGTCTGCACTCATGAGCTCACGAAAATCTCCATCTGTTGTACAGCCGTAGTTCATGACGAGCGAGTGGCACATGCGGATACGCGTCGGCTTCATGGGTGGCCTGATGTCAGCGTTGTCCTCGCCGAGAGCCTGTGCACGCACCAGGCCGTAGTGGTAGTTGCCGATGTCAGAGTCGAAGAAGTAGCACTGCGAGTGATCAGCATGGATGCGTTCAAGACGCCAAAGGACAGCCTGCCACTTACGACGCGCTTCTTGTCCTCGCCCATAATGGGCTCGACGAGGCCCGTCATCGTGCGGTATGTGGGTGTTGGGGTATGCGATCCGGCTAGTTCGGGGTGTTCAAGCACGCCGGCGATTGCTTGAGCGCGTGGATGCGGACTGTCGAGACGACGACGATAGCAAGCATGGTGTCATGTGTTGTTCAACCGGCCGTAACCGTATGCATCTTGCCATGATGCGGTCACCACAGGCACGCCATCCCTCAAAACACCGAAACGCCGCCGAGCTTGCTGCCTCCACTTGCCACCCAATGCATCCAACCGCATCACCTACAACAAACATACACAACCATGAGCGCGTCCATCATCGACGCACTCCCGTACTACGACAAGCAGGTCGAGGCGCCCGGCGCCAAGGCCAAGGTCGACGTTGATAGAGGCCGAGCTGGCGCAGACGCCACGAGTGGCAGACGACCCTCGTCTGGGTCCTGATGTCGATGTGTTTCCAGTGCGTCTGCTACTAGCTAGTAGCTGACATCAGAAATCTGAGAGCTTGGCGAAGCTGCTCGCGAACTACGCCGAGGAGCCGATCCGGGCATCGACGCGAGCAAGTACGCCCCGCCAACGGTGGACGCCAGCGCGGACCGCTCTGCGCTCGAGGAGGCCGAGGCGCGCGGGCGTATCGGCGAGGGCCACATGGCTGTGCGGTGAGTTCTCCATTCTGTGAAAGACGGTGCTGACGGCAGTAACGAGAACATCGGGTGTGCAGACGTACGGCCCCAACGCATGGCTGGTGCGCAACTACCAGCTCGCATCGCAGGCCAAGGAGCTCGACGGGACGCTTTCCACCCTCAAGGAGGAGGTGACGGACATCAACCGCCAACGTAGGACGTACAACGAGGCGCAGGGAGAGCACCTTGCCCGCCTCGAGAACCGGTGGAACGACCTCGTGACGTCGACGCTCCAGCTCGAGATGGCTTGTACGGCGATGGAGGGTGAGGTGCGCGGCTCGAGAGGAAGGAGGCCGAGTTGCGCGCCGAGGTCGCTGCGCTCGAGGAGGGGATGGCGTAGCGTGTTGGCCAGGTGTGGGATAGACAGTAGACTATTGTATTACTATAGCTCGAGCTCGAGTACGTGTACATCATCATCGCTATATTGGGTCTACGATTTAGTCGCCGCGGAGCTTCTGCACACGCTTGAGGACCGAGTCCTTGGAGGGGTCTGGTGTGAGCGTCCGCGGGTAGCGAGCGCAAGAGAGTCCAAGTGGATGGACGGAGGCGGAGAGTGGGCGCAAACGCGCCAAGCCGATCGCGCGAGCGTGCCAGCACACATGCATCCCTGCCCTCCCATCAACCCCGATGCTGAAGGCGTTGACGTGTAGAGGCTGTGTACCGTCACACCACCACACAACTCACCATACGGGTGCTCCTTGACGGGATCTCGAGGGCAGGGAACGCGACTGGTACCGTCGACCGTGGGCGTATCCGCTCCGCGACCTGTTGTCAGCTTCCTCCCCCTGTGGAGCAGCTCACATGCTGGTTATGAGCAGGATGCAATGTCCTTGCGGTCCTCGGTGTACTCCTGGAACGCGGCCTCGATGGCGGACGTCTGCGTCTCTGGTCAGCACGTTGTCGAGACGCCCCACAACAGCTTATCTAGCTTCCCCCTTCTTTCCCCCTCTCCTCGCCTCCCCCCACTCCCTACCACCTGCTCTCGCCGTATATCGCACCACCCCTGCCATACCACTCGGCTCGACGATCAGGAAGTTCTTCTCTGCTTGTCGTTGACGTCCCCATGCCCGCGAGGAGGAGGCCAGTGACGAGTCCTGCCGTCAGCTGCCCATACAGCACCCACCTCGTCGCCAATCACAGCAATCAGGTTGCGGCCCTTCGGGTTCGACGTCGCAGGTGCGCTCATGGTGGATGAGCGATGGATGACGGGTAAGTGAAGGAGAGTGTAGCACACTACAGCTGTGTACGCGGATGGTGCGTCACCGGCAGCGGGAGGGCGGAGGCATCCACACTACCAATCTCAGGCACGGACCGGCGCCGGCCCTTTGTCGAGCGAGCATCTCCCTGTTCTTGTTGCTCCCTCCACTTCACTTCGTATTCATCTCGACATAACAGAGCCATGGCCGCATCCATGGACATACGGGATATCACTGGGGGCGTGTGCGCGCGCCGTCCTCCCGAGGAAGGTGGGTCCTTTTCTCCGATGGGCGAGAGCTGACGCAGTGGGTCGAGCTCGTGACGGCCACCACAAGCGAGCGGATGGGCCTGATGCCGAGGCCGTTGGGCGTGCTGTTGCCGGTACGTCTCTTCTCTTGAGTTCTAACGCCCAGCTGCCTTCTCCACCACTTCTCCCGCCGCGGCCGCCAGCACTGCTGGTGTCGTACCTCTCACAGCGCTTGAGAGCGGTCTCCTCACCGCCCGCGTGTTTGCGCTGCCCTCCTGGCCCACCTCCATCGCGCCGAGGGGTCCGATGGCCAGGCCATCCCCACATCGCATCCTAGCTTCCATCGCGACAGCCTGCTCGCACGCCGACTGGCCTCGACCCGTCCGAGCCACTCCGAGCCCCGTCACCCTCCCGACTCCCGATGTTGGCACGTCGGCATCTGGCGAGGCTGAGCAGGTATCAGCCTCACCTCGTCCTCCCCTGCTAGGCAATGTGTATGGCACACCGCAGCTGTCGCTAGCGGCGCGCATCACCCTCATCCCCCTCTCCCATCACCACCCTTTGAGGCAGGACTTGAGGCGCCCAACTCTCAGGCGTTCTCCGAGGACGTGGCCAAGCCATTGCGCGACGCTGACGGGCCTCATGGCCGACCTCCCGATGCCCGACGCCGCCCCGCAGCCACAGTCGCGATGTTCACCGACATGCCGAATGGGCATCAGCGGCTTCGGCGAGCTGGTCGACGGCGTCCCCAGCTCTCCAACCTCCCCACCACGCTGCCGTGAGGCAGATGGCCGCCTGCTGATCGAGTACGCCGAGCGCGCACAGAGCTGGACCTCGAGCTCGCTGTACGCCTCCCACCCGCCATGCCGCCCCAGCACCTCATCTACATGATCAAGATGGGCCGTGCGCTCACCTCCGACTCCAGGCGTACCTCCTCGCCTTCTTGACGCCGCCTCGACCGCGTTATCGCTAGCCTCTCGGGCGCGCCCAGTGCCGGCACGCGCCTACGTCTTCTTCACGGAGGAGCTTCCAGTCGCGCTTCGGTGGTGGCGCGACCACGCTGATGCCAAATGGCCGTTCCCGTCTAATATTCCACGGCGCACTGGCTGGCACATTTGCATCGCACAACCAGGGCATGAGCCAGTGGCATCAGGCGGTCAACGCGGCGCACTCGGCCAAGTCGGCACAGCTGATGGACGACGAGGAGGGCGGAGGGTACACCCCCCAGAGGGGTGGAGCATGCTCTCGCTCGAGGCGACGACCGTTCGGCGCTACTTGTCCTCGGCCTGCTGGAGGAGGAGGCTGCGTCCTGGCGAGGATCCAAGCATCGCCACATGGCGAATCCTTAGTTGAGCGCCTCTCCATGTCCATGGAGCACCATCGAGGCAATCGCCTACTTCATCTCCTACGCGACTGGCGCATCGCGCTCCCTCGGGCCGAGCTCGTCCACGTGAGTTGATTCGATGTGATCACAGCTGACGCAGGTCATAACCAACGCGCCGACACCGACCCGCCCGAGAACTGTTCCTGCATCGCGCGCTCGCCCCCTCCTCGCCTCGTGACGGCCTACATCACACCCAAGTCGCTCTCGACCTGATCGTCACACACCTCCTCGACCACGTCGAGGACCAGTCGTCGAGAGCCGAGACCCGCAGACGAGCCTGACGCACTTCGGCCCGGTGTGTCTCGCCGACGCCCTGTGTGCGCAGTTCGACCTCCCTCCCTGACCTGCTGTATGACGGGCGCGCGCAAGCAATGTCGCGGACCTGTCCGCATCCGAGCAATCGCACCTGAATGGATGGATCAAGGCGCTCTTCGGCTCGGACGGCATCGACGACGAGATCATCTTAGCACCTCGTCCAGGGTTATGCCGTCTGGCACCGACATCGTACAGCAAGCAATCATTGCGACCATGTCCGGCCAAATCGACCTCGACACCTTACACTCGGGCTTGTCATACTTCGCCCAGCCCATCTCAGCTGGTGCCTAGGCGGCGTCGTGGGTGGCTGTGCACCGAGATCGAGCGCCAGGGCATCCTCTCTGGCGTGCATCAACGTCCTCAGACTCTTGTGCTGGACTCGGCCTTCCCCGAGCCGCTGCTGCGCGCCAACGCGCGCGCCATCTCGCGCATCCTCGTTCCGTCGTGCGGCCTCGAGCCTGTCCTCCTCTCGTCGAACTTCGACACGGCTCGTCCGGGCGCGCATCGAAGCCGTCGGCGGGCCTGACGGCGGGCTCATCCAGCTCCCAGCCGACCCGAGCGCGCCGATCGGCGCGCTGCGGGCCGAGCTCGCCAACGTGCCGCATCTCGACCTAGCGGGCCCGGGTGGGAGACGCGGATGTACGACGTGCTGGACGCCGCGCTGCGCGCCGGCGCGCTTGCGCTCCTTAACACAGTCGTGGCGACATCCTGTATCCGATGATGGAGGGCGCGAACGCCAACTCGCCGAGGTGCAGTTCCTCTCGTTCGCCGCGGCGCTCGACATGCCGCGCGCGTGCGCGCCGCCCCTCGCCGCCGCTCGTCGACGCCTACCTCCCGTCGCTGTTTACGCAGCGCTCGCCGTTCGTGCCGCAGAGCCCGCTGCCGCGTCGACCGCGCTCTTCGGCGCGAGCAAGGCGGCACGCGGCACCGCCGCTGCCGTACGCGAGCCATGCGCTGCACCAGCTCCTGCGCGGCGCGCTGCTGGCCGCAGACACGTACAGCGACGAGGGGGTTCGCCGACGTCCTCGCCGCGCACCTCGCGGACGAGCTCGCGTGCCAGCGCGTCCGGCCCGCTTTCACCGCCGGCCCCGGCCCGAAACACAAGCGCGCCAAGCGCGAAGAGCGAGGAGGCGGCGGGAGGGTGCTCAGCGAGCCGCTGTGCCCCGAGCAGAAGGAGCTTATCTGCGAGCTCATCACGCTGTTCGAGGGCGACGACGAGATCCGCGCCCGGTGGCCGAACCTCACTCCGCTCGTGACTATGGGGTCTGGCTCTGGGCCGGCGTCGTAGCGCGCTCACCCGAGACCAATAAGTAACGTAGCACAGTAGCACAGTGTCAACCTCCACTGCATGTATCTTGAATCCAACTGGCGATAATGAACGATACCTTGGTCTGGTTGTGGGGGTTGAAGTCCTAGGTGCAGAGCCACGTCCACATTCAGGAAATGCACGAGCACGAGGTCGCGAATTGTGAGTCCTCGCCCTCGCACTTCTTTCAAGTCAGTTGAACGGGCCTGTTACTCCCTTGGTTCTCCCTACCGAATCCCCACGTCCTCCGCCTCGAGCAACACATGAGCCCAGCTGATCTCCCTCTTCCTTACTACTCTCCGCGTACCCTCGCTAACGATCTTCCCTCGCCATGCAGCCCCATGCCATGCATGGAGCACAATGGAGACGCCACGGATATGGATACGGATACGGTACGGATAACGATAACGCTACGGATAACGGATACAAGGGTATGTTCCAGCGGCCGCTCAGGCGGTGGGCGTGCCGCACCCAAAGGCGCACGATTCAGAAGACACTTGAGCGATATTGAGAAGAGAAACTTTTAAACAGATAGGATCCGGGCCGCTACATGGTCTCGCCGGTGCTGTTGGCGAACTTGGTGAGGATAAAGTTGAGGAAGGTCGTTTCGTCGTCGGGCCCGGGCTCGCTCCCGCTGCTGCGTCAGTATTAGAGGGTTATTCGGGTAGAAGGTCGCGAACGGCAGGCGGTCGGCGGCCTCAGCCGTGTTGCGAGCCGAAGTAGCCCACCGCCGCGTGCACACGCCTAGGCCGGCCGAGGCCGACCCCAGACTCACCCTTCATCGCCCGTCTGCTGGATCGCGAATGGGTTGAACGACATCTCCATGTTGGACTGTGGTGGGCCGAATACGCTAAAGTCGATGCCCTCGACAGCGGCACCGAACTCCTGGCCCGTACCCGAGAAGTTGAGGTTCTGCTGCGCCGCATTCGCGTTCGCGTCCGTTGCGGCACTGCCAGCGCCCTGCAGCGCGAGTTGCTCGGACGGGCTGAGCCCCGTGCCGCCGCCCGGGAGTGGGATTGTCATCTCCTGGTACGGCGAGAGGTTGATGTTCTGGCCCTGGCTGAAGCTCTGCTGCAGCATGTTCGAGTTGCCGAAGCCGGGACTCGACCGGTTCTCGGCAAAGCCGAACGGGTTGTCGGGGACCAGTCGTGTTCAGCGAGTTGGGCTTGGTGTCCATGTCGCTGTCGGAGCGCTTGCCAGCTCCAGGAGGCTGGAGTGGACGTGGGAGGCCACCAAGCTGTGTGCTGCTGTGGCGGCGAGGGCCAGGGCCGCTCGCGCCGAATGGCTGGTGCACGTCCAGCCCGGCATTTGCGGTGGCACGTAGCCCCATGGGCTCGGCGTGACTTGGTGTTGTTGCCGTTGACGCCCTGCTGCTGCATGCGGCGTCGCGCCTGTCGCTGTTCCTCCTGCTCGCGCGCCTGCTGCAATCGCAATTGCCGCTTTTCTTCTCGGCTGCGCGGCGACCAGAATTCGTCTTGGCCAGACCAAGGAGGAGTCGACAGGGGTGTTCTCGTCGCTGTTCTCGGGCCGGGCCGCGCCATTGGCAGCGCCGTTGGCTGCCGCGGCTGCGCCTTCGAGGGGTTCTTCGCAGTGAGGAACTCGACGATCGCGAGCTCCTCTTGACGATCGGCTCAGACATGCGCCCTCCTGGTCGCGAGCTCTCCCTGAAACGACATTGAGCAGGTGACGCAGTTCGTCCGCTTGTGGTGACTCGGGATCGACTGGACGTCAGTTGGATTCGAGCTGTGATAACTCACGCTTGATGGTGACACCCAGCACCATGTACGAATTGAGCACACGGTAGCCGCCAGAGTTGATGATGAGGTCGCCCTTCTCCATGATGAAGGCTCGGCGACTCAACAAGTCCGCGGTCGCCGACTCGATGGCAGCGTTACGCGAGTACTCGTAGCGCCCATCCTGAGGCTTTCGTCGCAGCAAATACGGGCGGTTGAGCGTGATGCGCGTGTAGTACCACTCGCAGGCCAGGAGGTGGCGCTGCACAAACAGGTACGGGTGGGTGGCGTCGAAGCTGCAGTCGGGGTTGACCATGGCGAGGAACGGTGGCAATGAGTCGCGCCAAGCCAGGAGTTCCTTATCCAATGCCAGTACTGTCTGGTAGTCGGGCAGCTGATCGTAAAGGTGTGATATGCGATGCGACCCATGATTTCAGCGAGCTTATGCCTGAGAGAGTCAGCGACGTCGGCTTTGCGGCTTTCTGCGGGCTCAACCCATATGCAGTCCTTGCCAAGCAGGCATCAGAACGCTACAGCCAGCGCACAGGCAGTTCTCCCGCGCTTCCATATTGTAATCGTCACGGGCTACTCACCGCACAATGACGTAGGTGTAGACTGTGGGCTTGGTCATGGGATGCCCAGCTGGGTCGAAGTCGCCACTCTCGATCTCGTCGTCGTCGAGGTTGGCGGCGGACGGCATCTGTGTGCGCGTCCGAGATGGAGCTGGGCGGCCAACGAGCAGGGAAATGGTGCGGTCGAGGTGGTACAGCATCGCCCAGGCACGACGGCGTATCTCGATTCGCGCTTGTCCGACAGGTTAAGCACCGTGCCGTCACGGTAGAGACCGAGCTGGAAGGCAGTGGTCAATGGTGTAGAGCCCTCAGCAGGTCGGCGAGTAAGAAGCCTGCGCATGGTCAGCTGAGACGAGCAGAAGTAGACGCACATGTAGCGAGATGCCAACAACCAGCAAAGAGAACATCAGGTTGTCGCGCTGCAGGGCCTTTGCGTACTCGAGGCCACTGCGCGCCGAGCCGTAGAATCTTCTTGACCACGCCTGCTGCTCGTCGCCTGGCATCACCTCGGAGTTGGCCGAAAGTGCGGCGATGGCAAGCTGACGGTTAGCACGCCGCCTGTTGGCTATCACTTATCACTCACACTATGAACATCAACGGGATCCACTTGATGGTATCAGCATCGACCTTGGGGTTCGTTGGGTTACGCCCAATCGAGTCGAAGAACGCCTGATACCTGCGCTCAAACTGTGGTCGGTTGATTTTGTATCGTGTCCAGCTACACGATGTCAGTATTTACCCTTCTGTTTCAAGGCATGAACTGCTCGACCAACATGACACAACATGCACGGGCCGGCTACGCCACCTACTCGATATCCCTGTATATCATCAGCATAGTCCATCACATCAGGCGACCCATGAGAACGCACCGAAAGTACATCTCCACCAAGGCATCTGCCATCCTGCGGCCAGGAACGCCAGCGATGAGCCACTCGAGGTGATTCTTTGTGACTCCCGACTCGCGGAGCGTCATGAGGACGTCTCGCAACTCGGCGTTGTCCTCGACGGTGAGGTTGATCATGCGACCTTCTCGTAGTCCCCAGCCGTAGCCACTTCTTCCAACGGGCGTACTTGTCGACAAGCTGGCTGGGAAGAGGCCCGAGGGCGGTGGCTTGTGAGCATACGCCTGTCGTGGAGGCTCCGCTTGTGGCGCCGACTGAGGGTGGAAGACGTCCTCTCCGCTCGGCAACGACGAGACATCTGGACTTGAGCCATCGTTGAATGGTCGTTGGGTGATGGCCTGCGGGATCACCTGCACAAGGCGAGTGAGCATGCCTTCAATCGTCGCGAGTCTGGCGTGCACATCTGAGTTCCTGCGAAGCGAGTCAGTTGACCATCAAGACCGATTTGGCTGAAAGCTCAAGAGTTTTACGGGCCCGTGCATGGTACACACGCCCTTGCTCTCCCCCATCTGCGCCCCATCTCCCCGCCCGTCATGACCTCCACTCGGCCCGTGGGGTTCGGCGAGACGGAGGAGCGAGAGCGAGCGAGTGTCGGGCCCGGTCCGAGCTTTCTTTCAAACATAGACGTACGCATTGGGGTCCTCGACGCCGTTGAGGAAGGGTCGGCAGAGATGCGGCACTCGGCGCGCAACACACTGCGAACATGGCTCTTTGCGATCACACTTTTGCTTGCGGCGGTGGCACTCGACACACGAGAAGTGGACACGGGTGCGCTTGGCTTCACGAGGTCGCGCGGCAGCGGTAGTACCCGCGCCGGCAGACGCGTTGGCATTAGATCCTCCAGCCGCCGGTGTCCCTCCTGTCGAGTTTCCTGTGCTGCCTCCTCCTGACGCGTTGGCACTGCCGCCTGCATTATTGGCTGCGGCGTCCTCCTCTGTCAGAGAGCCAAGGCGATCTTTGCGAGAGGCGGGCGCAGCGTTTGTCGGTGGCGCTTTACGTTTCTTGTCGCCACTACCTGCAACGGATGAGTTGCCTGGGCGCGGGCCAGATCCAGCTGCTCCTCCGTCCATGGGAGGCGCAGCGGCGATTGGAACGCCGGCAGGCGCAGACATGGCGGAGGTGTGCAGTCAGTGACTAATGTCGGCCTCGCGTTTGGTGGGCGAGCCGGGGTTGGGCGTGGGGTGGGTTGTCGCCGAGTGCGGGGTGAGCCGAGGAGGTCGGTGGGGAGAAGGAAGAAGGAAGACGAGGACCTTAGGAAGGGATAGATGCCGAGTTGGTTGGAGGTTGAGAAGTTGGGATTGGAGGCGGAGATGGGAGGCCGAGCTGTGTGGGGAGTTGTGGGGCGAAGTTGAGTGAGTCGAAGAGAGGATGGGATGGGGAGGGGTGGTGGGTTGTCGTCGATGATGAGAAAAGAGTTCAAGATCGTGAGACTTGTTGGAACTGCGACTTGGTCGTTCTAGAGGAGGACGACTAACGTCCGATGGAGGATGGTGGGCCTTGTGGGCCTGGTGGGGAAGGGGGGAGAGGCAGGGGGAGGGGGTAGAAGGAGCAAGGGGGAGGTAGAGTGGGGGGAAGCAACTTGCAAGGATAGGCCAAGGACCACTAGTTAGGCCAGCAGGGTAACAGGCAAATACCGCGTTAGGCCGGCGAAACGGCGTGGCAAGAAGCGGGAGCAAATTTGCCATCCCACCCCCGGACCGTGGACCGCGTCCTCCCGCCCAGCGCGCGCTCCCAGGCTACCATGAGAGGTCCCAGCCGGACTAGCCGTCTCTCTGAGGCAAGGCACACGGTTATGCCGGCGCACAGGCACTAAGCATCATGTCAAGAGGGCGGCACGGTGCGGCGTACACTACACTACAGAACGCATGTTCATAGTACTGTCAATACTAGCAAACCCGCCAAGCCGGGGGGTGAACGTAGAAGAGGTGAAGTCGAAACCAGGGAGACCCCATCCTCTCTCTCACGGGATGTAGGGGTAAGAGCTTGGCTGTTGATAGGCGGCAAATCATTGGATAAAACTTGATGGTGAGTGGGTACTTGATCGGCCATTAGCATTTTATCCGTTAAACACCGCAGGGGTCCTTCTTTGTACTCGCTCTCTAGTTCCAGGTGCATCCCCACATGAGCATGCAAAAGCCGCTCCATCCCCGTGCTGCCGTTACGATCGACGATCATTCGCTATCAGGAACATCCACATCCATCAACCCCACATCGATTCGGGCCGTTTACTCTCCACTTGGTCGGTCCATTACTCCCCTCTCTCTTTGACGACATGTACATCATAGTTACAAAATGCGCAGATGACAGCTATCAATACACAGTTTCTACAATTAGGCTCGTTGAACGACGAGCGATACAGCGGGGACGCTGCCGCGATAATGGAGCGACATAGGCTGGTCTCGCCATCACCATCAGCTTGGGGGAGGTTAAGAAGCCTCTAATAGAGAACCCATTATGGGTCAAGGTCCATGGCAGAGCTTTCGCCCATCACCGCGTCAAACGTGAAGCGCGTAGGGGACGACTTGGGAATAGGAATGGGCGCAAAGAGCTTGGGCCCTGAGACATTGTGAGATGGAGCCGTGTCGACGCCGCTGGTCGAGTGGTTGGCAATCTGCGACGCGCCGAGAGGAGGGGTTTGCGCTCGACGAGCGCTGGGGAAGACCAAGTGCGGAGCGACGGTGAACGACGGTCCTGCTAAGGGAGAAGAGGCTGAACCGGAGATTCTAGGGCCAGCCTGTGGCAAGGGCGACAGGATTCTGATGGCGGGAGGAGCCGCTGGGGCACTTGAAGGTCCTGCGGAGGCGTTGACGGGCGACAAAGCAGTTGGAGAGTTGATTAAACTTGATATCGATACAGCAGGCTGCTGAGTCGTTGCAGCGGGAGCCGGGGAGGATGAAGCGGATGAGTGGTTCTGTCTCCATACCGGGAGCATGTGAGGCACTTGAACGGTGATCGTTGGGCCAGCCGGAGTCGGTTCCCATTGAACACTGGCGTCGGCATAGTTGGACTTGGGCAAAGGAGGGTTGCCGTTATCATCCTCCCCATCTTCGTCCGTATCCGTGGCCGCGTCGCTGTCATCGTCGTCCGAATCGTCCGAACTCGACCCCTCAGCCGCGTTGGGTGGAGGATTGGAGGATCCCGCCCCGCTTGGACCAGGCACTTCGACGACCGCCATCGAGTCGTCCTGATGAAGCTGCGCAGTTTGATCTCCTGGAAGCGGTTCGCATATATGGTTATCTGGTGTCAGCAATGGCTCCACGTATGGAAAACACCTACACTTCTTAGCATGCGCGTCATTGTCCTGCCGAGCGCACTTTCGGCCATACTTGCAGCTGGGGCGGCCTTTGATATTGCTCGGCATCTTGGCGGCCACCTCGGGCTTCTGCAGTTCACGCATCCACCACTCCAGAAGACCAGACTGATGTCAGCAGAATGAATCTCGGACAATGACATACGCAGAGGAGCTCGTCAGAGCAGTTGCTGCACACCCTAGCCTCGCTTTCGTTCCCTTCAACGGGCATAATGGCGTGCTGCATCTCGTTGGCAGCCCCTGTGCGCAGGCGAATGCCGACATCGGCGCGAGTCATGAGACCGAGGACACCACCAGAGTCAATGCCCTCTGGTGAGCGCAGCCATTCGAGAATGGCCTTGTAGATGTCCTGGGGAGTATTCCCTTCAGTGTTCGCTCCGAGATAGATGCCCAGGTTGTACATCTCGGTCCAATTGTCCTTGAACGCCAGAGCGAGCATGTCGGTAGGGCAGTCCTCGAGCAGATACGCAAGGGTGGTATACGAGCTGGACGGTTTCGACTGAGAGACGGTCGGGCAGTCGCACGCAGTGGCCTGCTATTAGATTATGGCCGTAACCAGCGGACTCACAGGGTCGCCGCAGAAGCCTTCACCGCAGATACCGCATGACACACTGGTTGGTGCGTTGGCAGGGCTGAGACGCTCACTTCACTGTCAGCAAGATCCCGCACGAGTAGCCCTCACCATCCAGCGCAGAGACGATGACCGTCCGGAGTGAAGCCATCGGTGCGAATGCACATAGGACGCTCAGCGGGCACCTCGAAGCGAGGAACCTGACGTGAGCATAGATCTCCTACCTCTCACTCACGGGCACAGGACACTTCCACCCGTCTCCTTCCGTGTAACACCAACGGCAAGGGCGCCAGTAATCTCTCTCATTCAGACGGGGCGCGGGAGGTGGAGTGGGGAACTTGCGTCAATATCAAGCCGTTGACTCAACTCAACTCACCTTGAGAACGCCATCTGAGGGTGTACAGTGCCTCAGCCTGTCTATGTTCGTTGGGAGGGCGCGCCGCACCGCGTAAGCCTGCAGGAGTACTCCCGCCATAGTCTTCGCCATGCGCGATGGGGTTGCCGTCTGGATCGGGGCGTGGCGGCATTGAGGACAGGAGATGGGGTCGGGACAGGGTCTCCAGGGAGAAGGGCGACAGGGAAGCGGGGAAGCGACTGAGCATCGTCAGTTATGTATCGCTCGCATCATAGACAACGGCACTCACCTTGATCCATTGGACAACGCAGCTACCACAAAATGTGTGGCCGCAACCATTGAGTGCAACTGGCTGTAGGGTCAGTTTCATAGCGCCCCACAGTTTCGCCGAGAGCCGGATGCGTGCGTGGCCAACTCACATCAATGTATAAGCCAGCACACATGCCGCATTCGAGCTCCTCCAGGAGAGCGAGGACGGTGGGGTCCGTTGGCATCGTATCTTGGGGTTCGTCTGTGTGGTTAGCATGGGCTCTGGTGGTTGAAGGGTGTTGGGGAGTGCGAAGCTGCCAATCTGAAACACACCTTCCTTCGCGGTATCGGCTTGTCCTGCCTGGGCGATGTCCTCCGCATCGAGGCTCTTGCGAGCTACCTTGGGAGGATGAGGAGATGACACCGAGTCATTGTTGTCGTTGGTGTCTGCATCGAACTCGTCACGAGAGCGGAACGCCGCTTGGAGAAGTGACGCGGGATGCGATCGCCTCTGGCGGGGGCGTGGTGGCAAGGGTAGCGTTGTCGGCTGGAGTAGCCGACATGGCTGTACAAGTTCCGCTAGTGTATGACGAGCAGATATGGAGAGTGAAGATTGGAAGGGTTGGGAGTGGTTGGGAGAGCTCAATGGTTGGATGTTGTGGAAAGAGTTGACGTGTAAAGAGAAGAGGAAGATGTCTGAAAGGAAGAGAGGTGTAGTGTTGGCGGGAAGGGAAGTAGAGAGCGAACCGGTTGTGGCAGACAGACGGAGGCTACATGCGCCAAGGGGGGCATTGGAATGCTCACTCAAACGTGAGCCGGTAGTTGCGCCATCTCCCCCATCGTAAGGCCCTCCATCTGGTACCGTTGCCGCTCGGTGGCAAATCCTTATCAGCCGTGGTCATATCGAACATCCCCACCAACATCTTTAGCTACAACATAAACGAGATAAACATGACCAGGTTTCCTTCAACAATTATAGCAGCTGTCGCCTTCTCATTCGGTCTCTAACTACAAGTCTGCGTGCCAAAGACGTGTGTTGATAAGTACAATCGTGAAGGCGATGATGTTGATGGTGGAGTCTAGTCCTACTACGGGGGTGATAATCTCTTCGTCATTAATCGCGGGGAGGGCGGGGCCCACTTGTTTCAGGCACACCACGTGCAAGAAGGGGAGATGAATTTGTTTCCGTCGCTGCTTTCTGGATCGCAATCGAGCGTTAACCTTCCGTTCAGGCTTGACACATCAACATTCCGAACACAAATGACTGAACCACTGGCATCGCTGAGCGTGGTGCCCATAGAGATAGAGCCCGGAAGCTCGGACGCTTTGAACCAAAGGCAGAACCGCCGGGTGCACCTCGGGCCCGAGCTCCTGCGGTCGAAGAAGCTCTCAACTGGCGAATGGGTCTTGATCAAGGCTAAGGACGCCAAGGAGGACGCACTTGGTTGGGTCGTCGCCCAGGTCTGGCCTCGGGTTGGGCTCGATGATTACAGTGCGTTGTTACCTTTCTGCTCTGCTAACCCTACCAGGCCTTGCCCTCGCTCATGCCCAGCTGGCCAACCTGGGCGGCTCGGACGTCGACCTCTTCCGATTTCCCCAGCAGGCGTGCAAGGGTGTCGCCAAGTTGATTACGGTCAAGGATATCTCTCCTGTCAAGAAGGCTACCAATGCCGACGAGACTGGTCAGAAACGGGAGATCGAATGGGAGCGCGCGGCTGTCAAAGAGGCCCTCGGTATGTCGTTTTGTTCAGTTCCGCGGATGAGCTGACAGGACAGCCGCAGCCAAATACGTCTCCGAGGGCTTCAAGGTGGCTAATGGTGATGACGACCCGCGTTATGTCATTGTTGCCATCGAGATGTCGTCAAAGGTCGCCCCTCGGATTGCCGGGGCGGACGCGGTTGCCAATGAGCTCGGCTCGCTCTCCCTCAGCGACGCACCGGTCGTGTACGAAGCAGAGTGGCGCACCAAGGTCCAGTTCGAGTCCGAGACTCCATCTGGAAAGAAGGCATCCAATGGCTCTGCGGCTTCAGCACCTGTGAGCCTAGGCGACTCTACATCAGCTGACATCAGACCACTACGGCGCTGCCATCGTACATCAACATCTTCACGCCATCTGAGCAGTCGTCGTCTTCCTACAAGCTCCTGGGCGGTTTGGATCACCAGATCAAGCAGGTCAAGGCTCTGCTTGATCTGCCCTTGCAGCAGCCCGAGTTGTTCACTCGGTTCGGCCTCACCCCACCTCGCGGTCTGCTCCTGCACGGCCCTCCCGGTACAGGCAAGACTGCTCTCGCGCGAGCTATTGCCTCGTCGACGCCTGGGTGCAGCTGCATCGTTGTCAACGGCCCTGAGCTGTCGTCCGCCTTCCACGGCGAGACGGAGGAGCGTATCCGTGGCGTCTTCGAGGAGGCGCGCAAGCGCAGCCCGTGTATCATCGTACTGGACGAGGTCGACGCTCTTTGTCCTCGTCGCGACGGAGGCGAGGGCGGCGAGGTCGAGCGCCGCGTCGTGGCCATGCTGCTCACGCTTATGGACGGAATGACTGCCGACCCTGATGAGAAGGTCATCGTTGTCGCCGCTACCAACCGGCCCAACTCGATCGACCCAGCTCTGCGGCGACCTGGGCGTTTCGACCGCGAGATTGAGATTGGCATTCCCGACGTTGCTGGGCGCAAGCAGATCCTCGACATCCTCCTCGCTAAGATGCCCCACTCTCTCACCTCTGACGAGGTTGCTGCCCTTGCCGCCAAGACACACGGATACGTGGGCGCCGACCTCACCTCGGTTGTGCGCGAGGCTGCTTCACTGGCCATTCAGCGGTGGTACGACCACCGCGATAGCCCTGCTCCTTCCCTCTCCCAGGCCGACATCCTCGCGACTCTCCCGACGATCAGGCCCTCGGCAATGCGCGAAGTCTTCGTCGAGACGCCAACTGTTCGGTGGACCGACATCGGTGGCCAGGACGAGGTCAAGCAGAAGCTCCGCGAGTGCGTCGAGTGGCCTCTCACTCACCGCGACACGTTCGACCGTCTCGGCGTCGAAGCGCCCAAGGGCGTACTCCTCTATGGTCCGCCAGGCTGTTCCAAGACCATGACGGCCAAGGCGCTCGCGACTGAGAGCGGCATCAACTTCATTGCTGTCAAGGGCCCAGAGCTGCTGAACAAGTATGTGGGCGAGAGCGAGCGCGCTGTGCGCGAGATCTTCCGCAAGGCGCGGGCGGCGGCGCCCAGCATCGTGTTCTTCGACGAGATCGACGCCTTGGGCTCGTCCCGCGACGACGGAGGAGGCGCACACGGCGGCGTCCTCACCTCTCTCCTCAACGAGATGGACGGTGTGGAGCAGCTGTCGGGTGTCACTGTTGTCGCGGCGACGAACCGTCCCGACGTCCTCGACGCGGCGCTCACCCGTCCGGGCCGCCTGGACCGTATCCTCTACGTCGGTGCGCCAGATTTGCCTACGCGCAAGGAGATCTTCCGTCTGCGCCTGAAGAGCATGGCCATCGAGCCTGGGGTTGATATCGACGAGCTCGCCATGATTGTGAGTTGGTGTCCGTATATCACAACTGACGGCAGACTGAGGGTTGCTCCGGTGCAGAAGTTGCCTCTATCTGCCAGGACGCGGCGCTGGCTGCGATGAACGAGGACCTTAACGCGCCGTACGTCAAGAAGGAGCACCTCCTCCACTCGGCGCGCACGGTGCGCAGGCGCATCACGCCTGCCATGCTGCGCTTCTTCGAGCAGTGGCGCGACCAGTCAGGTGTCCGGAGCGCATAGACTGGCGTCATCTGGCGATGAGATGGGGCCGTCTTTGGGTCATAATGCTAGATTACATGCAGGGTATACTACTTTTATGCCGTCGCGGCCTCCTTGCCGTCCTTGCCCTTGAACACGAACCGCATGCCGTACGCGTCCTCGCCGTCCGCGTCTGTCATGTCAGCTGACGTCCGTTTGCTCCGAACTGGACTCACAGTACGCCTTCTCCATGGCGTGCACCTCGAAGCCCAGCGCGTCGCGGTACAGCGAGATGGCCGCGCGGTTCGACTTGCGCACATGCAGCGTGATGAACGCGGCGTTGTAGTGCGCAACCATAGCCTGCTCTGTCTGTCAGCTCCTTACTCGTAATCGTCCATCTGCAGCAGTACACTTGACTCACGCGACTGCTTCATCAAGCGGTTGGCGAGGCCGAGACGGCGGTATGGCCGGAGCACGGAGATGGAGGTGACGTGCCCGCTGGGCTCGGCCGAGGGGTCCTCCTCCCTGCTTGTCAGTGCCGAAGATAGATGGTACGTACATCTTCGCGAGGATGTAGCCAACGATGCGCCCGCTGGGGTCGACGGCGACGTAGGAGAGCTCGGGCCAGGTCAGGGCGTGGTACAGGTCTGCTGTCAGCTTGAGTTCATAGTCTTTTCATATCTTGATAGCTGTCGCAAGAGAAGGTGAGGAGTTAAGGGAGGGCTCGCACGAGCGAGGGCAATGAAGGTGACAGAGACGAGAGAGCGCAAGCCGAGGTGCTGCTCCATACCGCCCTTCGCAGCGCATCTTCCAACGCCCTTGGCCGAGGCGATACCACTCTGCGTTATTCCGTTTGGAGAGGCGGTGTACTCCTCAAACTCCAGCCCGCTACACCGTCACTTGTCGCACCGGCTTCCTTCGCGCGCATGCCGAAGTCAGAAGACACGCACAGTACTTGAAAGTATAGTTCTCCGGGAGGTTGAGGAGGTTGGCATTCTGCATGCCAAGCAGATCCTCGATCTGCTGTCAGCTAACGAAGAGGACTCAGCTGCACGCACCGTTGCTTGCCTGATATCCATGATGCCGTCCAGCTGTTGATGACTTCGAGCTGGAAAGCGATCCAACCTTGAACATCATCTGGCTCTCGACATGGCTGGGCAGTGATAAGGAGAATAACGTGTATTACAGTTGATGGCTACCACGTGCTCCTCCGCACCTTTCCGGCCGGCGCCGCCGGCGGCAGATTGGGCTTGGAATTCAGGCTCTCTGGTGTGGGGCGTCCGAACAATAAAGACGGCGATGAAAGTTGGCCATGCCGGTGTCTGATCCAACACTCTCCACGACCACCATGCCGGGCCTCTTGCCGCCATCAGCGGCTTTCCGCGCCCTCGCCTCGACGGCGAGGTGTGCCCGCCCCCTCCCCCTCCGTCTTCCGGCCACCTTGAGGATGTTGAGCACCTCGACTCAAGGTGCGCCCGACCTTCCCGGCCACCGCGACGGTCTTGGCCTCAAGGCGTCGCGCCGCGCCCGCCGGGCTGGGACGTTCTTCGCCAGTCCTACCTCCCATTCTCGGCTTCCGCCGCGCCTCGTTCTTCACTCCTTCCGCTACGCTCTCCTCCGCTGCTGGTGCTGCTGAGCCGACTGTGGAGGACGTCCGTACCATTCCCCGTTCGCTCCCGATCTGGCTTCTTGGCTGCTCCGCTCTCGTCTTTGGTATATGTCATTGGTGGTCTTACTCGTTTGACCGAGTCGGGCTTGTCGATCGTCGAGTGGAACCCCATCACCGGTATTCGTCCTCCCATCACTGATGCGGAGTGGGACGCCGAGTGGGAGAAGTACCGTGTCTCCCCGAGGGTATTCTGTGAGCTTCAAGCTTTTGCGACATAGCTGACATGCAGGATGAACGCGAACATTACGCGCCGAGTTCAAGAAGATCTTCTACATGGAGTGGGCGCACCGCATTGCCGGCCGTGCTCTCGGTATGGTCTTCATCGTCCCCGCCATCTACTACTGCTCCTCGGTACAAGCTCCCTCGCGGCCTTCCACTCGTCTCCTCGCTCTTGGCGCGGGCATCGGTGTCCAGGGTCTTATCGGTTGGTTGATGGTCGCTTCTGGTCTCAAGGACGAGATTCTCGAGAACAAGGAGGTCCCCCGTGTGTCGCAGTACCGTCTCGCCGCTCACTTCGGTGCCGCCCTTCTCTCTACATGGGCATGTTCCACACCGCCCTCTGGACTCCGCCGTGACCAGAAGCTCCTCAGCAGGTCAAGTCTGGCGCCGCGGTGCCGCCGCCGTCGACAAGCTTACTGCCGCCCTCAACTCGCCGTGTCAAGCGTTTCCGCGGCCTCACCGCCGTCCTCGGCGCCATGGTGTTCATCACTGCGATTTCCGGAGCCTTCGTCGCCGGCCTCGACGCTGGCTTGGTCTACAACGAGTTCCCTACATGGGCGAGCACCTGCACCCGCCCAAGGACGAGCTCCTCGACCCCCGCTTCTCCAAGTCGGACGACGGCTCCGACCTCGTCTGGCGCAACATGCTCGAGAACCCCGTCACTGCGCAGTTCGACCACCGCGTCCTCGCCGTCACTACCGCTACCTCCTTGTCGCACAGCACCTGATTGCCCGCCGCCCCATTCTCCGTCTCGGCGCCAATGCCCTGCCCCGCGCTGCTCAGCGTGGAGCGCATGGACCGCCGCGGCCGCCATGGCCCAGGTCGGCCTCGGCATCTCGACCCTCATCTACCTCGTCCCCATCCCGCTTCGCCGCGCCACCAGGCCGGCTCCGTCGTCGTGCTTACCTGCATCATGGGTCTGGCGGCTGCTATGCGCCGCCGGCCGCGCCTCCAGGCCATGCGCCAGGCCGTCAAGACGCCCAAGTCGGGAAGTCTATGAGCACAAGGCGAACTCTATTAGAACGGAAAGCGCAAGCATATACCTTGCATTTGTACTATTGTACCCATCACAACTCATCGATAGCATCCCATGGAATAATATCCCATGTCTACATGTTGCGTTTGTATTGATGTTGGAGGCCGACGGTCGCCGGCCGCCGGGCATGCCGGCGCGTTTAAGGAAAGTTGTAGTCAGCGTTGGTGGAGGTCCGATATTTCAGAGGTGGCGTCACCAATTTCGATTCCCAACCACATCATCCACAACACACCATGACCGTCGCGACCTCCCACAAGATTTGATCGGTGCTCGGGCTGTACAACTCCCCCGACCCGCTCCTGCGGCGGTGAGTAGCATGAGTGCATTGAGGCGTGTTTGGAGCGACGACTGGGCCAGGCCGGTCAGAGTACCACCTCGAAGCTGTCGTGGCGTCACCACCTGTGAGGGACGAATGTTCGAGCAGCAGATGCTGTTGATGCGCGCGAGCCGTCGACCCACTGAATGCCCGTTGCCTTGCGCTGCGGCCATCTGACATTCCGAGTAGCTGAGCTGACTCCAGACTCCGCCTCGAGCAACCGAACGGCGCGCCCGTCACTGACATCCGCCGGACGTTTGCCGACATCGACCTCATCCTCCTGTACGCAGGCAGCGCCGAGGGACAACGTATGTGCAAAGTCAAGAGTGACGCTGACAGCAGATAACCTTGTGACGCTGCACAAGTCGCTTACACGGCTCATGTTGAAGGACAAGGTGGGTTCCATAAGCTGAGTGTCCCCCTACGGACGTTGTCGCTGCAGGCTGCATGTTCCAAATCCAGTCTACAACTCCTCGCGGAGCGTCTGGCTTCGGTACACGTTCTCCTGCCATCGTCGTGGCTTGTCCCCAGCCGTCATGGCGCCTCCCATTCTCATTCTACCTCGCTCATCTGTCGCAAACGCTAACCCCAGGCCGTCGCCGTCATCTACGTGTCGACAGACGTCGATGCCAAGCTCGCCGTTGTGTCCACGGCCCAGCAGCCATGGTACCGCATGATCTTCGAGGACGACAGCGACTTTGCCCCGCTCACGCCTGGAGAGCCTGAGGTCGTCGAGATCTCGCGCGGGGAGGACTTCGTGCCTGCCATGGTGAGTCTTCGTCGGTGCAGTCAGAGCGGGGGTGCGCTGGACCGTACCCACTGGTCTCCCCTTGTCCCTCTCTCTACAAGCACCCTGTGTTCAGCAACAGCTCTGCATGAGGGCTGGTACATGTTCTTACAACCGTCCCCCATCCTCCTTCCACCGTCATAGCTGCCAACAACCCATGATTGCAGAGCTGACAACAGGAAATCGAGACGGGTGCCGAAGTCGTCAAGTACGGCGAGGAGGAGGACCCCCAGGACTACGTCCGCCCCCTCTCCCGCGCCGGCGTCTCCATCACCATGAAGGCCTACTCCACCCCCTCCATCGCCGTCTAGTAAGCCCCGCGCCCCTCCATGGCTCCGCTGACAGACAGCAATCTCAAAACCCACAACTTCGTTGCGCACAATGTCCGCGCGCCCCACTTCGCGCCAGACAAGATCGACGCCAACCTCGCGACGTGGAGGCGGGGCGAGTCAGTGGGCTTCACGTTCCAGGACTTTGCCGAGAGGATGAAGTGGCCCATGATCGCGCTGTTCTTGGCTATGCTCTACCACGCTTATGTGTTTATCAATGGCGGTGAGTTGTCTTGATGGGATGGAGCGGAGGGCAGAGCTGACGCGCAGAGGAGGCGAACTTCATTCCGAGGTGGTTGGACGAGTTGTCGTGGCGCATGCGCTCGCTTGCCAGTCCCGCGTTGTGATTTGCTTGTACTGTTAAGGTTAGAGTCAGCGTAATGCGAGTGTGCTTTCTGGTGCGCGGGTCGTCTACAGTCAAGAGTTCTTGCAGCTGAGTCACATGCGGAGGCTGAGATGAGGGAAGAGGACCAGTAGCGTCACGCCCAAGCAACTCGCTGCTACCACGCTGCAGAACGCGGTCATCGGTAACCTGATCATACGATTCATGCTGTCTAGCACACCGCCACTGGCTAGCCCCAGCGGCTGCGGCCTACGTCGTGAGCACTGCGGCCAGTGCACATGCAAGGGATGCACGATTACTGCACGTCAGTTATGCTAGACCCAGGATAACTCACCAAGCTCTCCATCTGCGAGACGACCTCGTCGAGCTCGCGCTTCGACTGCTTGTACTGCTCGTCGGCGTCCTGTGATGTCAGTGATACTATTCAGATGCAGAAGGGGCAAGGTGTGGTAGAGCGCAGTTGCTTGGCCGAGTCTCATTCCTCGCTTGCGCTATCCGAATGAATGGGTGGCGATGCTAGGCCACTCTGGCAGATAGGTGGTGGTCCTGCACCGCCATCACGTGCCAACAGCTGGACACTCATCGCCATCACGCCAGCCCACTTGGCCAAGGCAGCCGGGGTTGGCAGAGCGAGCTGAACAGCACCGCATCGTGCGCACCGCGCAGCCCAGGACAGCGTCCCACGCCACAGCATCCACAACACACTCACCGCAGCCTTCTTCTCCCACTCGTCCCGCTCCTGCTCGGCACGCTGGAGCTGGCGCTCAAAGTGCTCAGCCTTGACGTCGACCTGGCGGAGCTTCTCGGTTGTGTCCTTGAGGTCCTTCTCGGCCTTGTCGAGCTCCTCCTCCAGAAGCTGCACCTTGCGGGCAAGGTTCTCGCCGGTCGTCTTGTGGGTGTCGCCCTCCTCGGCCTGGCCCTTGAGCTCCTTGACCTTGTCCTCGGCCTTCTCGAGGTCGGCCTCGGCAAGCTGGAGCTTGTGCTGGAGCGATGCGATCTCCTGGTCGCGCTCGAGGACAGTCTGGTTGAGCTGCGCGTTAGTGCTGATCTGCGCCCTTGGAGCATCCAGGAGGTTCTGTAGGGCGCAATGAAGTGGGAGATGCGAACACGTCGCGCTGTCGACGAGAAGTGGGCGGCGGGCGGGAGGTTGCGCTAGAGCACACTCACCTTCTTGTTCTCAGCCTCGGCGGCCTCGGCGCGGGCCTCAGCAGCCTCGATCTTCTGGCCGAGAAGGGCAAAGCGCTGTGCGTCAGTATTTGTGGGAAGAGGCTATGGTGCTCTCGCGCGTGCGATAGCTGCAAGTGCACGCCAAGGAAGCCGGCGAGTCTCGAGGGAAGGTGCACTTAACCGAAAGGCATGACGCAGCCGTCTTATCGCACTGGCAGACTGCGAGGCTTGCACGCGCGCGAGTCTCTTCATCGAACATACCTCCTTGATCTTGTCCTGTGGGCGTCAGCATGGCTCATACATGGGGTGGCAATGGTGGGTGTGGTGGTAGGGCCATGGGTGCGCGACGTGGAGGCTCGGCCAGCGCCGCGCGCGATAAATGACGAGCGCACGATACGCGATCCGTAATGAAAGAGATACTCACCATTATTAATGTAGAGGGAAGGGGGGTGGATAAGAGTATCAAGAGAGAAGTGGTGTAAGAGCTGAAGGACGGGGTAAGGTGTTGGATGATATGACCTCGATGTGCTTTGTCGACGGCGGTGGTGATGGCGATGGTCGCTGTACCTGCGCCCGCCTCCCTGGGCTCCAGCCCCGTCCCAAGCCACGTCGGGACCTTCCTTAGCCTGCTCTTTCCCCCATACCCCATAGTCCAAGCGCGTCGCGCTGGCCACGCGTATTCGGTCACGTGCAAATTCCGCGTGGGAGCCACGAGATGGGGCAACTTCATTTCCAGGTTAGATTAATGAATGATTTACTCCCAAACGGCCCGGTTCGCTCGCACCCGGACCGCGCGCTGCCTTTTCTTCGCGGTGAGATGGCATCTCTCCTTCTTCTTTAGTATTTCCTTGCCTCATTTTTTGATGGCCCGTCTTCACTTGTGACGGCGCCGCTGAAGCGTGCAGGCTAGACACATGCGCAAGCTCAGTACCCCGCAGGACGGACCGCATTATTCCATCAAAGGGCGGCCCGTTGTATGGGGAAACTGACATCTGTAGCGATGTGGGCGTTCTGGCGCTGGACGCGACTACGACTGCTATCCGAGTGCTACTCCACGAGTGAGTGGTAGTACCGCTACCACTTTGTCCTCCGCTGGCTCTGAGGGGCGACGTTTTCGGCCTCCCATACGGCTCGACCACGACTTCGGCATCGCATCACCCAACCTCGTACTGACAACCATCTGTCAACCACAGGTACTAGATCTATCCTCGACATGCATTCATGTCAAACGTTCAGCGAATCCAGCAGTACGGATCTATGGGATCTTTGGTCTTAGCCGCGGCTCTGCTAGGCGAGACTAACTCAGGTCCCTCACCAAAGCCTCGTCCCGCAGGTCTACGACGCTTGCGGCCCAACTGGAAATGACTTACGCCCTTCTTTCCGCGACTTCGTGCTCCCTTCCGCAACCTTCCACTCTCACAGGCTTCGACGGCCCCTTCTGACACTCGATCCACTCTCATCCCCTCCCACCCCTCCCCCACGCTCCGCCCTCCCCCAAATCCTCCTTCCCCTCCTCCTAATGGTCGCGTGACCAGAACCTAGTCCTCCGCGACTATCTACGCCACTCTTATCTTCTTGCCGATTAGTTTCATACGTCGGTGAGATAAACTAGGTGGCAACAGCAAGCTGCTCGTCAGCCGCTGGATGCAGATCGCTCTGCTCTTTCCCTCGTGGGCTGCGCGTTTTGAAGTCTAGAGACATCCACTCTTCAGTTGATTAGTTGTTGCTCGCGTGAATGGAATGCATGATTGAGTTTTGGCTCGATGGTTTGTCCGTCTCGCCGAGACATAGGCTATAGTGGCTTACTCCAATCTCGGCCATGACAAGGCTCTTTGAGACCTTTGACGATCATTACTCTATACTACGGCCGGCATTCGCTAGGCAGGCCGGCCCGGGCACTCTTGCAGGCATTGCAAGGCTTCCTCCTGCTAGCCCCCCTCTCGGTGGATTCCAGCAGATTGGCCGGGGACCTGGCACGCCTCACCGGCGATCCCATGGGCAACTCGGGCCAGTTAAGGTTCACTTTTGTGTCCGCCATATCGACACCATATTGAGACCTATTCAACAGCCTCGGGTCTATGCTTGCAGCAGCTACCCATGCTTCCCATGCACCGTATGACCAACAAGCCCATCGCCGGACATGACATGGACGAATGACACCGAGATGGCGGTACACGCCGCCGCCGTCGGTCGGGCATCGCTCACCGCGCCTGTTGTGGCTTGCAGTGCCGCTGACGTCCGTTGGGCGCTACTGCGACGTGGGTTGCACGTGGGCCAAAGAGACTCTCGCAAAGAAGGTTGGGCATGTAGGATCGCGATGAAGCTTCCTAGAATACCTTCCAATCCCAAAAACTTCCCAGATGATGTGTTCCATTCATGAACCCTCTGTGGCGTACATTGTCCAGAGTCATTTAGCTCTCGGGGCTCTCCGTAGCTCTCGGAGTTACCCATGGCGATCCCTCCGTCGTTAGTGAGCGCTAATGTCAAGGCATTCCAGGCGAGGAGGAATGAGATGGCGTCGAGGGAATGAGACGAGGACGAGGGCGAAGGCGAGAAGGCGAGAAGGCGAGACGACGAGGAACAACCGGCAGGGGGTAATGCGCACTCCACCCACGGCTTCAGACGTCCGCGATCGCCCACGGCCCGACAGTGGACTAGTGCTCATCATCTCGACGCCACCGACGACCCAAAGATCAGATTTACGTTTGACTCGACCCAGTGCCGAGAGTTGGAAGCTCCTGTTGAATTGAGAAGCAAATGATGGCGCAAAGGGACGAGCTTGTGGGCGGAGACGAACAAGTTCCAGTGGGCAAGAAACAAGTACCAGTCGCCGCGCCGAGGTCCCTTCTTCCATGATCGAACAGAAGCAATGGGAGACAGCTGAATAGTCTGATATCTCCCCACATGACTTGCTGCTACACGACACGGAGAGGGGAACGGGAGCGCTTGACAGCGGCACCTCACCCGCTGCTGCCCGACACCTCGATTGTTTTCCGATCAAGTTGAGGAGAATGCCCAACGCCGCGTCGCTCGGGGAATGCAAACTAGCAATGGTATTGACGGTAGCCGGACCGCATTCCGACCGACGGACGGCTGTCGGCTGGCGCTTGTGGCGTCCAAGGTGTCTCTGAGCTTGTTGATGAGGGTGACTCACGCGGGCATGTCGTGTCCACAACTCGGGTCTCTCCACGCGTCCAGGGATGAACCAAGAATTAGTCGGCGTCGAGTTTAACACGACCCGGACGCGAGCATGACGTGGACACCAAGCCGTATAACGAGAGGACGATGTGTACCCGGATGAGTTGCGGCACCCCAAACTGACGCGCCCGGATGGGTGGCGTAGGTTAGCCCTGTCGACCCGTCGCGACCTTCATGCAGACGTTGTGCCCGGTATGTTTTCAGCACCTGTAGAGAGGCTTCAAGCGATGGAAGGTTTTGGTGCGGAATGAACGGTGTGCTCAATACTCAATTGATGGTAGAATGGAAGGTGGCGACTTTGATGATGAGAGCAGTGGCGGCGCGGCCGTTCGGGTCTGTCATCATTATTGTCCCGACAGGGTTACTGGGCTTGGACCCTGCCCAAAGAAGGGAAAAACTCCCAACCCCGTCCTATGGATCCCAACCTGCTCCACCGCGCACGACCACCTTGCTTGTCGAGCTTGCAACGTGGGCATGATTGGGACTGGAGAGAACACTCTTTTTTGACACTTGTACGAAATATACAGTCACTTAAGCACTGGCATGGACTATAAGTCTTATTGGTGTGGTAATGCGCACCCACAAGAGAGCGTTGTAAATAGGGGGAGCAATTCGATCGGGGCTTTTTTTCACGCCGACGAGTAATTCCTGTTATCAGGGGGGGTTGAATGATTACGCCATTCCCGTTCATACGTCCCGGCCTTTCTCTCCTCCACTGCCTTACACTTGCCTTACACCTGTCTATACATCATCTCCCCACATGAGGTCTCACTGACCTGAATGATTACGGCGACTGACAATTCCCCTTTTACCCAGTGGCACACCTACTTCCCACGGCACTGGGCACATGCCAGAGGGTTCATGGCACGCGCATGGCACTCCTCTGGCTGCTCGGGTAGCCAGGTTATGAGAGTGGGGTCCGGGAACGTATCCCTTACCCTGTAGAAGAGACCTAGATGTTCGGCTCTTCCTTGCAATGCAGTGCGCTTGCCTCCTCCCCCACGTTGATGGCGTTTAACGCCCCGTACCCTACGCTCACGAGGACTTTTCGCCGAATCCCTTTGATCTTTAGGGCCAGATTGGTGGTGGCGCCTTATACACTTAACCACCTCATTTTACTCGGTCGGTGACAGATGAGCTGCGCAAACCGCCCCTCCTTCTGACAAGTCAACAGAGGCGCCAACCCGCCCAAGACACGGCTTTACCAGGGCTCAGGGGCAAGCATGCCTTACAGGGGCCGAGTTTGCATTCGGCGCAGGAACAGCGAGCCGAGGGGAGGTTAATGCACGACGCATAGATGATCGTCTGCGGCACGTAGAATATGCGCGCTTCCATCAGTGAAAAACAGAGACACTACTCTCTGAGACACGGCCTCACCAAAGCTGCGACTGCAAGTACAGGAGAGGACCTGTAAGACCTCGAGATCTCCCCCTCCCCACCCCCGCTAACTCCGTGTCTGTACACCCCACCCTTGATAAGTCCCCCGTTGCCGCCGATTCTTCTTTTCTTTTCCGTCTCTTCTCCTTCCTCAAACACTCCCTCCAACATACCCTCCCCTATTAGTCGCAAGTGTGCGACTTCATCCGCCACTTATTCTTCTTCGTCCCCTGCGTTTTCGACTTTCGACCCGCTCGACACCTTCTTCTCGTAACGCTGCTTCCTTCTTCGGGCCGACCCACAACACTCTCTATATACGACTACAAAGTCGTTCGTAATCCTTTGCGACAGGACGTAATCAGAATCCGCTCGCAACTCTCTCATTTGCTGGGTTACGGCAAGCCTCTTCGGGAGAGCTTGACTTCACCTTGCCCTGCCCGGGAAGGAGGAGACGTGCCCATTTGAGTTTAGCACCAGGCCCCAGGGGTCATCGCCAAAGTACGGCGAGGTCTTGCCTTGTGCAAGCTTTTCTCGGCTTCTGCTTTCTACCCCCTCTTTCGCCGTTTGGCCAGCTCGCGTCCAATCTTCTGGTCGCGGTCGTTCTCAAATCTGGTCTGCAAACCTCGGGTCCCCGACAATCCGAACAGCACGTCTACCTTCGACTTACATCCGGATACGCCTCGGCCCTTCTCCGAACTTAGAAGACGCGGCGACTTCCTTTCCTCTCTCATCCAACCACATCAACCCGTTCCGACATAAACATCAAAACCGTCTCCACATACGCGTCTCCTTGCCTCATTCAACTCTTCACAGAGTAGGACGAGACAACAGGTACAAAGGTGAGTTGCATATCCTTCCCAAGCTGCACAGCCTCTTTTCGCATTAGCACACCTCGAAACGTTCTTGCTCTTTTGTCCTATTCATCTTCCACCTGTCCTGGCTTCACTCTTCCTTTGCCGCCACTAGCCCCATCCCGAGAACCGTTACACACACTCTCTCTCTACTTGGTCCGTACGATGGCTCGAGTACGGACTGCTTTTCGCATCTTGTCACGCCCGACCCAGCAAGCTGGGCTCGGGTCGTCCCCTTCTGGGCATAATGACGATCTCCCGTGCCGTATCGAGAGTCAGGCCCATTACCCCTTCAAGGGCAAATAGTCAACACCCGGCTTTACCCCTTGGTGTCGTGTCTCGTGGTCACATTCTGCCTGCCCGCCCCCCTTCCATCCTCGACTCTTCCCCTTCTCGCCCGTTGTGGTTGTATTCACCACCTCGGCCTGCACCTCCAATACATGCCACCCCGCCCGGCAGACCAGGTACCGGGCTGTCACGCCGATATTCTCGGGAGTGTGACGTCTGCATCAACCCACATCCCTGGTCTGGAGCATGGTCCATCTCTGCGCCGCCTCGCTGGCCCGCTTCGTTGCCCAAAGGCAGCAACTGTGACCGGTCTGCGGTTTGGGTGCAAGAGACAGATCATTATTCTCCAAAGGTGGTAACTGCCTACACCTAGGTCCACCGTGCCGGGTTGGGTATGCATCAAGGGGAAGAGCTCAATTGTCCTGTCGGCCTTCTCTGGTTCTCAAGTAGACGACAACCTTTCTCGTCGTCTTCGTCTGTCATTATCTCGCACTTGCACTATCATCCATCTCGTCTTCCACCATCCTCATCACTTCGACCCTCCCATCTCCTCCTGTCGGTGCTTGTCGACCAGGGCGATCGGCCTCTCCCACTTGCACTTGCTTCCCAACCATCTCCATCTCCCTACCTTCGTCGCGTCGACCTGTCCACCACTTGGGCACTGTCTGATACCGATTAGAGGCCTCGCCGGAAGCCGGGTAACCTCATCTCGCTTGGTGTCATAACCAGCCGAGATCAGGTATAACACAACCCCATCCTCTACGGAAGAGACGATGCAGAAGGCAAGTCGTTTGGGCGCGCGAGACTGCTTGTCCATGCCAGGCTTCGACGTGGGCCCTGTGGGGTCTCTATTGGACAAAAGGCGGCGCAGGACACTTATCGCTGAGTTGTGGTTTCAGCCGGACGGGCTGTCACACACCTAGGCTGTTCTTTCCACTTCTGTCTTCATTCGCTTCGTGGCCCAACTGGTTTCAGTAGATCACACCTATATCCTTTGGGCAAGTAGAGCTCGGCGGAATGTCTCAATCCGTCTCATGCCCTGTTGTTGCCCGTCACCGTACAGGCCTCCCCTCCACATCTCATCTGTGTCCAGCAAAACAGCCACATTCACTCCACGTGCTCGAAATCCTCATTCATTTCTCCTTTCCTCCAACCCACTTTGGAAAGGGCACTTTCACTACTGCATACACCCGCAAGCATACATATTGACACTTCTTCCCAGATACCGCCAAGTCACACCATCCGCTGTGCCCACCCTCAACTCGACTGCCGTGCTCGTGGCTGAGCAGCCGACAGCCACAGCACGGTAAAGTGATAATGGACTCCGGCCGTGGCCACGATTTTAGCCAGGATGGTCGGTGAGTTTCATGGGATGTGGCAGCAGACATCAGCATTAACACGGCAGTGAGTACAAGATCACACCCATACAGAATCCGACCACTGGCGCGGCCTTTGAGAATCAACCTTTGTCTCGCCTGCCGCTGGCTGCACCTTTGATTCTGCAACTGGACACTTGGGACAGAAACAGAGAGCTCATCATTCCGTGAGTGATACGGCATTGAATCGCCACTATCGTACTAATCAACCAGATGGGATGCTTTGGACTACATGGTGTGCACCGTTACTCTACAAACTACCACGGGGGAAGATGCTACGATGGTGCGACGACCCAATGGCCAGATCGTCACCATGCTCGAAGGGACATTGATATCCCAACCTTACGAGCTTGAATCAATGACCGGCAATCCGGGGGTATACTTCATTTTTCCCGACATTGGCGTACGGCTTCCTGGCACGTTCCGCTTGAAATGCCTCCTCATGCCGTTGAGTGGGTGAGTAGACGAAACTTGGTATGGGCTTCAACTGTAACTGACATCGATCTGTAGCGGAACATACCTCGACTTTTGTGTCACCTCGAATTTCGATATAGTACCCCGGTCGCAATTTAACGCCCCTCGTAAGTGCCCCGCCCGAATTCTCGTGGCGATGCTGAGGCGAGTGACTGAAGTCAAAGCAACTACCCAGATGACGAGACACTTCGCCGAGCAAGGACAATTGCGATTCCTTGAAGGTTCGACACTCCTGGAGCAATGGCCAGACGGATGACAAACTGCGAGCGGCAAGCGTTAGCCGTGTGCTTGTCGCGACGTTCTTTCCGTCGGCCCATCTCCCCTCCATCACTAGAAGCGTCTTGGCAACGTCCGTCTCATCCTTCATCTTGGGTACTCGGAAGAATACCCCTCATGCCCTTGATACCCCCGCCCTCCATATACACGCATCGAGCCACCTCCCTTACATCCCCCACCCTCCCCTCTACCCCCGTACCACCTCCTAGATCGCACGGGCGGCTCCCTACTATCCCCTGCATCGTGTTACCCTCGCAAGATCTCCACTGTAACAACACATTGTATCGCACTAGCAGCATGGAACCTCCACCCCCACCCGGACATATCCTCTCTAGCCTATAAGCGGTTTTATAATGGGCTGGACACTCAAGGGCGATGGTGCGCACGGTTATCTTTTAGCCTACCTCTGGGCATGTCCCGGATGGTTCCGTAATTTCGCTACCATGTCATTTCTATGGTCAGCAAGCTATTGCCCTCCTGTTGAGCAGCGACGGCGACTGTCGCCCACTGTGCTATCTGGAGATGTGGGCCAGTCATCGTCGTCGACCCTTCTAGGAGTACAGCATTACTGCGATTGCTGCCCCTTGCTACCAGTTGTGGTTCCAGTGGCCTAGGGCATTCTTTGCGTCCCACTGTTGAAGTTGAGCCCTTTGTACACCGTCGTAGCCCCCAGCTGTAAGTGCCCTGTCTTGGTTCCTGGGCACAGGGTGGTAGGTTGGTAGGACCTCTTCTGCATCTTGTGCTCCCCTCATCTGTCTCCTTTGGTGCCGTCCTGAGCCAGTGTGAAACCCCCGGCGGCCAGGGGTCGCGTGTACGACGTACGGTGGTCGTCGAGAAGCAATGCTGAGCGAGGCGCTCGATATGGATGTGGCGGGCCTTGAACCGGGCGTGAAAGAGTCAAGGCGATTGACGACAGATCCCCTATTAAGTCTAGATCCGAGTCCTTACCACGGGCCTGCGCAAGCCCACCTGGATTGTGCTTACCGCTGCCAGTAGTTGGTCAGACCAAGCCACGCAGACCCTTCGAGTCGGTCGAGGCCTGCTTCCGCGCTGTTGTGGTCGTGCCTTTTGCCTAACCTGAGGTGGCTCTTTGCCTCGCTGTTGCGCTTCCCCAATATCCGCCAACAGCAAGAGGAGCACTGCGTTCCAATCCAGCTCTCGGCGGCAGTTTTCGACACTGGAAGTAGGACAAGGACAGCGCACGCATGGTCCACCTTGAGTCATCTATGCCACCACGTTGGGTTTTCTGGTGCGCATGCTGAGCCGGCCCGGGGCATTATGGGCCAGGCTTGTACGGCAGAGGCGAGCCAAAGACAACGTCACGGCCGCGCCACCCCGGGAAAGAAGCGGAAGACCTTGAGGAGACTATTCAGGGTTCGGGCAGCTTCCTGGGTCAACGCGGGAGATCGTCGGGGCCGAATGCCAGTGGTATCGGTGAGGCTCGATGCTGGGTGGAGAGAGATTGATGAGGTACCAGCTCCGTTGACAAAGTGAGACTTAGTCGACTTGAACCTGGGGTACGTCGGACATTTGGGCAGTTGATGGGGCTTTCACTCAAGCACGCACCTCAACCCAGGTCCGACGCGAGTGACAGTGTATGGGTGGTACGCGCCGGAGATCTGCGTGAGTCTTCCGTGTCTCACTTATCCGGGGGCCATGTCGTTCCTGCATCTCAGTCTTGTGCTTGTCGGTTCGTGATGTGCGTAGAGGTGGCATTTTGGATGAGGGAGCAGCAAGGGAGAAAGCTTGGGGTCGTTTGGATTGTGCCGGCCGTGGTAAGTCTCGGCGACGGGTCAGGCACTCGTGCCACCGGTGGCCATTCCCTCATCAAGTAAAGTGGGGCTTGAGAGGCCCGCATGGACAAGGATCTGGTTTCTCGCGCAGCAGCCGTGATGACATTTACTTGCTCAGCCTCGGGTGATGGTGTGCGTCGCTGTGAATACTAGACGCCAGCCCATCTCATTGTTTAGGTCAATCTCAACATTGACCCTCGAAAGATCAGCGTCGCAAGGGATCTTCGCCATGCTTGGGTCGCGTTCTAGGAGCTCCTTTCACACATGTTTGAGCGAATTCCAACATAAACTCCCCCGCTGAGCTTAGGACGACGGAGGAATTGAGGATCGTCCAGGCGCTATGCCGGTTCGCGTGTCCGCCGACCAACCTGGTCAGGGAGCGCCTCTTGAGGTATGAATCATGCTCTTGGACAGTCTAGGCAAGTCCAGATGGAACAAACACAATTGATTGATAGAGTAGCCAGCGCCTCTGGTATTGATGGCGTCGGAAATGAAACCTAAAAGGCGCGATGGCGTCCAAGATCGGTGGTCTTACGTCCTCCACCCAAACCCAGTGGCACGGAGCCCAAGTTCGCCACCACCTCACGTTCCACCTTCCAATGTACTCCCATCGTCTTTCTTCTCTCAACCTCAATTTGAACAAACACATCCTTCAACTATGCTATGGGAGCATCTCAACCTCCGCCATTGTTTGAGCGACTGCCCGCCTTAGCGTGACATCGGGACATTGGGCGCGGCTAGGCACGGATAGCCCCGAGATAGGCGATGGCACCCTAGACCATCTGTCTCCACAACATCTTCCTTCTTCATCTCATTCTCGACCCCGGAATCACGACTTGGTCTTGATCTTGTCTCTGGCCATGCCCTCGACGTGGACCACATTGCGACAAGTCTGACTTCCTCTCATCCCGGAGCGTGACTCTACGATCCCGGCGCCCCGTCGCGCCTCCCCGTGTCTCGGAGAGACCGTTATGAAGATCAAAGAGGGTAATACGGTGCGACTCGCGACCTACGGTCTCGACTACAGTACGCTTTAGGGCTGAAGGGGAGATGGAGAAGACTGTGCAGCTAGAACAATACGGCGCTCAAGACTCGATATCACACCGCACGTCCTCTTCAACCCCCAACGGGGACGGTTGTGCCAATCGTCGTCTCCAACCTCCTTCCCTCCAGCAATCAGTCTCTCGCAATGTTGACACGGCATGACTCTCCTCATGGGTCATTTTGGGAGCCGAATTTATCCCGGGGACGACCGTCTTGCTGGCGGCATTTCCAGGTTGTCCAAGAGGAGCCCCGTCGAGCATGTCGAGCCTCTCCATGCCCGCCCATGAGGCAACCAGACATCTCATGGTGTACCCGTCGTGCTTCAGACAATCCTGGTTCCCGTGCAAGACAAGAAACGATCCACCGGCTCTCGTACAATTTGGGAGCTCTCAACGTTTGACTACCTCCTGCGGGGGCGACCTAGTCCTGTCGACGAAACAGGCTCTGGTCCCTCGAGCACGCGTCTTGCCCGCCTGGACAGCCCTTCAAGCTCCTGTGTCCTTCCCAAGCAAGCCTAGTCATCCTAGACTATCCTGCCCGACGAAGGCTTCAATTTGGTCGTGCGGTCATCGGCGTCTAATCTCATTCAACCACAAACGCCATGGCGCATCAATTCACCGACTGAGCTTAGTGCTCTCCGTCCGCGTACTTCCGTCCTACGCGTCCTTCTGCACCAACAATCAGCTGTTGGCATTCTCTGCAATGAACGATGAAGCCAGTCGACTTCGCACTTCTTCCCACAACATCCACAACGACGCGTCAGCGGGTAGACGCTCACGGTGGGCCTCAA
This sequence comes from Cutaneotrichosporon dermatis, assembly GCA_020011015.1. Lineage (NCBI taxonomy): Eukaryota > Fungi > Basidiomycota > Tremellomycetes > Trichosporonales > Trichosporonaceae > Cutaneotrichosporon > Cutaneotrichosporon dermatis. The sequence continues at coordinate 2,954,405 of JAIGNX010000001.1, read as the reverse complement.
GCTTCGGAGGCGGAGCTTAAACATCTTTCCGGCGCTGTCGGTTTGGGTGCTCGTCCCTTCCCTCGAGCTAAATTGGAAGCTCCGACGTCCACCCGCGTGTCGCCGTATTGCCAGCGTCTCGGCGAGGGGCCTGGAGGTGTTGCCCGCCCCTACGGCTATCTGTGAGCGTACTCGACACGCTACTGGTACCTGACCTCATGGCCTCCGAGGTCCTCGATACAAAGGGCGAGGCATTCCTATGCTGTCGAGCTCAAGAGCTGTGCACAAGCAGGCTTGGCCTAGCATTCGTTACACCAGCGAAGCCAAGATGAAATCCTGATGGGGGGAGGTCAGCATCAAGCAGCTCAGTCCACCTCCACATTCGCTTTGCACCACACAATGTCCTTTCGCCTTCTAACGCTTCCACCTATCAGGCCACCACGTTCAAGACCCTCGCACCCATCACGTCTCCTCCATGCAGCTTGGTCCACTACAAGATGGTCTGGGATAGCGTCTGGGATAGCGGGGAGTGCAGGGGAGGTGCGTTAGACGTACTGTCCCACCCCTCTCTGCCAACGTCACTCCCCCATCGTCCTTTCAACCATATCTCCAATGACTTTGAGGAGTGATGTTCGAACAGCACGGATGTCTTCATCTTGTCCCTGATGGAGTCGAATGCACCGAGCTCGAAGAAGGGGTTACCATGGACCAAAGTCGGCCAGCAGCGGCGAGAACCGTGCCAGTCCAAAGATCGGCGTTGCCATCACAGTCGCTGTCATCAGCATGACCTCCACGACACGCATGATTTTTCCCTCGTTAAGAGGTTGAAGTGGCCGCTCCAGTCTCATGGCCCAAAACAGGTGTCGGTGCAGAGGTGAGACTCGAATGTACGGAGACTCAACCCAGCATTCATGAAACAACGCAATCCCTTCGGTTTGAGGTGCGCTGTCCACTGTGCTGGCATCCCTCAATGGCTATGGCCCTCTCTTTGCATGCACACAATATCCTACCTCAAAGCTTGTTGTCCGCACACCTACCGTTGCAACCCTATGGGCGGTGACCTCTTGCATTGAAGCTGGTGTAAAGATGCTCGAGTCCAACTCAAGACAAGCAACAGCAAGCATCCGTCTCGATCCTCATCCACAGCTCAACGCTCTCCGAGTGCCACACGCCACAAAGACAGGCTCTATCGTAATGGCAGAGAGCTCTGTAACTGCCACGAGCCACGAACCTGCCGCATGCGTCTTGAGGATCGGAGGAAAATCACTGCCGACCTGTTGGTCCACCGAACGAACTAATCTTGGAGCGCGTCGCGTCTTCCCCACTGTCGGCTCAAACAGGCAACTGCACGGAGCGCATGACGACACTGGCCAGGCCATCCACATTCAGCCAGGGCCAGCCATCCGCTGTGCGTTACTGCAGTCTAGGTTCGCTGACAGGTCCAAGATTCGCATCTTGGCCGACGGCCATCAATCTGCCACATTGAGCAAAGGACGTTACGAGCCTGCTGCCACATTGAGCAAGCATATTCCTGCGTCGCTCCATTTTGCCCGCTAACGCAAAGTGTCCGGCGACCTGAGCCATCCTGAGTCGTCCTGACGAAGCCCTACCGTCGCGCCGGCATCTGAAACGCTCCGCCCACGTCCATTCGCCGTTTCAGGTTATCCTCCTGCCCACCCACTATTGTCCTCCAGGATATCGTGGATTAATGTCCTCATGTCGTTGCAACATACGTACGTTGACGCCCGCACCATTACGGCAGGCTGTATCGCGAAATTTCACGTACACGGTCACGCTGAATTGTGACAACGCGCTAGCCATCCCATGGATCGGCGAGACAACCGATAGGTCTCCGAAGAGTCTCCGATCCCTGAGCAGGCCGTTCATGGGTCCGCATACTCCGACGCCAGTCCTTACTGGGTCAGAGATCCTGAAACGTGAGGTGATGTCCCGGAGATAACCTCCGTGATTAGCATGAGGAGCTGTTATCTGATCTCCAGATGCCGTGAGGATGAATCATGACAAGTGGCGTTGAAGTGCAGGTTTATGCCATCGATGCTCTATGGAGAGATGAGCGTCGCGAGTTGTACCGCGTCTCAGCCAGCGACAACAGTTCATGGAGGAAACTACGCAGATGGCAGACGTACCGTCTGTCTCTGCTAACCCCAAGGCGGCACTCTCTTCAGGCGGCCAGTGTCGCGTAGACAAATTCTTGGGTCCAGCTCAAGGCAAGCCGTGGAGGAATCGGCTAAGTAGAAGGGACGGCCATTATACCTGGTTCCCACAGGTGTCGCGGTCCATCATGGATATCTACCGCCGGCATCGAGGACGGCGCTGGTTGACTGGGACAAAAGGTCGACGATGCCGTGCAGTGTATCTGCATTGATCATCGCAGCCAACTGGCGTGAACGGCCAGGGGATGGGTACCCATTGCTATCGAGGCAATGGAACTGAAGATGACCTTGTAGACAAACGAGTCGATCAACGGTAGTAGGGAGCGGACGGCGTAAACTCGAAGGGTGAAGGTGGCTCGGCGGCACTGATTTACAGGACGCCGAGTGCTCAGTTTGGTATGTAACATATTGTCAGTGCAAGCGCAACCCCCTTCAGAGAGTAGCTAGAGCTAGTAGTACATAGCTCACTATCTGCCATGGAGATGGAGCATGTATTGCAGTGGCATTGGATGACATTATTGCCCTCGATGTTCAAGATAATCGAAGGATGGAGGTACTTGCAGAGCGTGCATCACATATTGAAGGATCAAGCAGTCATGGATAGTGGTAGGACAGAGGGTAATGCCATGCTAGTGACATCGGCCTCCATCACCAGTCCATAATGTGGTTCAGCTCCAGATAGAGACGAGGGCAAGGATGAGCCTTTCCCATCGAGGAGACAAGCACGGACTGCCTTGCGATGATGCGCGGGGTAGTGTAAACCCCTACTACGCCACCGCCTGTTGGACTTCTGAGCCGCAGGATTGCATTGTTGTGGTCCTTAGCATTGTCATGAAATGTCGGGCAGCAACAACGGTGCTCTGGTTGTCGTTGCTGGCACTGGTGTCCCGCAACAACAGCTGCAGTTCCCGACGGCGGTTGAGGTTTCCAGGCATAGCGTGACCCAGAATGTGCATTCTCCTCTCATAAGGATTCAAGATACGCTGAATGTCCTTGCGTCTCGTGTTCACATCTGATAACGCGAGCCGTGTTGTGGTAGAGACGCAGAGCGTCGGAGGGTGGTTTGACTCATCCTTTGGAGGTGAATGGCGTTGGTCGGCCCCAATGGGCGCTAGCTAAGAGCTGCGCATCGCCTGAAGCCAGTTCAAAGTGGTATCCAGCTCAAAAATGGAACTCACAAGTACTAGAGTGTCATTCAGTGGAGCAACTGGTCTCCTTGGTCCTCACGGTTGATCCTCCCTGACAAGGCGCGGCAGGTGGTCGACACTGACGACGATCGGTGTAGGATTAGAGATAGTAACCCCAAAATCACATTCACCAATGGGTTATGAATTTCAGGTGGTCTGCGTGTTCGAGACAGAGAGAGAGATCGACAGAGAGAGAGTGGCAACTATCGGACAATATGTTCGAATGGCTGACGGGATCGAGTAAGAGGTGATCGCCGAGGAATTTGGGAGGGGTGTTTAACAGCCACCACGCCCGATCTCGGGCATGAGCAACATTTGCACTCGCTCATGCATTCAATCAATTACCTTGCAATATACTATCCTTTCAGATGAGTCGAGTGGGCACTTGATGTATTGTTGCATTGCTTATGAGGCTGGTGTAAATGGTAATGAAGGAATACAATTGGAATCCGAGGTCGAGAAATCACCGGCGCCACCAATTGTCCAACCTCCACCTGGCTTTCAGCGACAAGTAATCCCATCCAAGGATGTTGTGAATTTATGGATCGGTTGCCTGAAGTACCAATGTAGCGCCCCAAGGCTGAGCGATACAATGGAATGGCGGTGGTACGGCAGAACTGTCTTGGTCGCTGTCACTGTCTTGGATCAGAGGCGACTCTTCCACAACAAATGCGTTGATTAAGCCCACACCCTTCTGCCCGGTTAGGGAGGGCAACCTGCCTACAAGGCGCTGTCTACTGGTCGATCTGATCTCCCCGCTCACTCATTCCTGTCTCACCGAGTGCCTGTCGAGCTGCAGCGTTAGGCAGACCTAGCACTACAATACTGTAGAAGTCATCTGCGCGTCCCAGCTGAGCAGTAGAGGTAGTCACGTCTCGAGGACAATACGTGAGACAGGTACAAACGGCATACCGATCGGGAATGCTGCAAGTGAGACAAGACCCGATGGTGGAGCTGATAATCATCTCCGCCGGGCCGGCAGCGGGCTCGGGGAGACGGGGTCAATCCGACACTGTGGAAAATGTACGTCTGCTCCAAAGCAGAGGTAGATGCCACTGCTGCAGAGAGATCAGCCTGAGGTCTTCATACGGCGCCTGCGAGCTCGGCAGTGCATAGCACAGAGCTCTTTGTTGGAGCAACTCAATTGCAGTACTTCTCTCTGGTCATCTTCTCAAACGCTGCAAGTGCCACTGGGGTAACCGCAGCCTCCGCCACGCACGTTCTGCCTACGTCCCAAGCGGCGTCCATGCTCCCCCACTATCTTCCGCCCATGCGTTCATTCATGAGCAACTGCCACAAAGCTCGTGGCGATACATCAATCGACAACAATCCCGCAGTCGCCGACGTGTTGACGTCGCACAGCGGGTGGCAGGACATGCGCCGTGCCTGGTGTCTGAGTGAGGGTTCGGTGGCCTTATCCGTCCTCTCGATCGAGACTCCTCGCGCCTCACCCTTTCCCTCTGCCTTGTTTCCCTCGCTTGACGTTCATCTCGTTGTTCCCTCAGCACCCGGCGCCCGTCGCACAGCTAGCGTGTGTCAAAACAAGCCAAGCGATGCACAATCCTCTCACTAGCTCGGTGACCGTGTGTACCTGTTCTGGGCCAAACCTTTATGCGGGACCTGTCACAGTCCAAGGTGGATCAGGACCAGGACCGAGGGCGGAGGCTGGAGCAAGTCTGTTTCTGATCATAACGACGTCTAACGTCGCTTGATGTGCTGTAAGTAGACCAGGGAGAGGGGGTGACGAGTAGGACGAGGAGACAGGACGGCCCCTCTAGCCGCTGTGACCAATGAACCGAGGGTGATTGTCGCTCGCCACTATGGGTGCTGGCGCTGGTGTACGGTGTCACATACACCACGAGGAGATGGCAGCAAGATGAGGGGAAGCATGAGATTGCGTTCTGTTGAGAGTCATGACAGGCGTGATTGAGACAGCGGCGGAAACCAGCCGGCTGTATGTCTGTTCCAGGGCTGCACATCGATGGGCCGGCCTCCCTTGCCTTCAACCCGCCAACATGGATCCTCACGTCCTCCATCGCAGAAGGATTACTTCTCTACACTGCTCTCGGTTCTCGGAGGCTGGTGGGGACAAGCGGGAAGGCTTACGGTAATCGGTCAGTGACAGCCGGGAGCACCTCTTCGTCAGCCTGCAAGACTGCGCTCTTGGCGGGTGTAGGGCCAGCCATATGTCAGCTATGCATGCACGATGACCTCGCATTCTTATGGCCTTGGATTCTGAGAGCCCGGACTTAATTTACCTCTGCAAGTGTTGGTGGTGGAGCGGAGACCAGATAGGAATAGTGAAGAGCCGAGCTCGGGAGACTAGGGTTCCTCGACCTTCACCCACTACCCGTTCTTATGTTGCACCTCTTCTCCATCGCCCATTCCCCATTGAACATGCGATTCCCCTATCAGAAATGTGCACTCTCCCCGTCAAGAGCATTGCGGAAGGTCATCACTCGTGGACATCACCTGCAGCTCCGAATTCGCGCTCCGTGTCTCACTTCCCTCTGCCCAGCCCTCCCGCTCGCCCCTCCCATCTTCCAGCCCACCATCTTCAACGATGGTCCCCTAGCCCGCTGTCCACGTCTCTGGCCCTCTCCGAGTCTTCAAGTCATTTATTGCGTCCCGTGGGCCCCGCGGAATGATCGTCCGCACCTCGCCTCAGCGTAGCCACCGCCGCACCACCCTACCTGTCCCACCTGCCCGCCAAGCCCTGGGAGGAAGCTGCCGCGGCGCGCTCCACGCATCCAAAACGCAAAAAGGTCTCTAAGAGCCTACATTCGGACAGAACATATCCTGGGAAGGTGAGTCCATAGGTGTGGGTGGGAGGATGGATGGGTCTCGACGATGGTGAAGGGACGGCAGTGGAGCAAGGGTCCAAGTGATCGACATGACCCGAGAATCCCTTCTGGGTCCGTGTCCACGGCATCTTGTCATCAATCCACAAGCATGGGTCTACCAACGGAGGTAAGCATGGCAGCACTCTCGAGAGAACGTTGGTCGGATGTCGGACACATGCTGAATGCTCCAAGGAGGTGCGGGTATCCTAGTGATGCCTCCTGGTTGCGAGTGATGTCCGGTGTGATGACGAGATCGAAGGTGGCTGTTGTCCGGTGACATCTTTTGTTGACAGCACAGCATTCTTCCTCCAACATAACTCTGTGCAAGCTCGACTACACCCCGGAATCGCATTTGCTGACAGTTACATGTGGTGATGTCTCGAGGACAGCAGAACGCAACTGTCTATCGGTATCTATCGTGAGCGCGGGAGACTTCCAAGGAAGCACTCGTTCCCAGACACCTCTGTCCAGGAAGCCGGCCCCGCGTCCGGCAAAGCTCATCGTACAGCATCAGTAACAGATCTGTGCGATGTCCTTTACGGTGAGCGGATGCAAGACCAAAAGACAGTGTTGGGAGAACAATGGGTGGTTCAAGATGCGAGGTCAAATGTGTGATGGCGCACATCACACTTGCCACAACCGCGACGACAAACAATGAAGTGCGTCCATCATCACTCCGCGCACAATAAACAATGATGCTCAACACACGTCTTCTCTGTCTTCCCCATCAGCCTCTGTAAGCACTTATTTGGTTGCCAACGGCAAGCTTTCGTCTGCATCGGCGACCAACCATAACCGTCCAACCACTCCCCTACTCTTCATCCAACCTGTCGAACACGCAAAGTACGGCGACGACAGGTCAGCCATACTTCTTCGGCAACCTTCTATTCCATCTCCGAAACCGACAGCCCAAGGCTCACACGCCATGGCCGAGCCACCGTCATGGCTGCCTCCGTTCCCCGCTGCCTACGAGCGCCTCTCCAAATCCCGCAATCTACCTCATTCGCTAGTCTGCGATGTAAACCGGACGTGGGGTCTCATCGATCTTCCAGACGCAGAGGTCATCATGGAATTCCACTGGTGCTTTAACATTGAGCGTGCACTGCGCGACCAAGCCCCGGCTACGACAGACGACCTCATGGCGCTCTATGAGACCTTGGGCATCGCCTGGCCCCCAACGCTGGACCAGCTCCTCTGGCCGCCTTGGGTACTTGAGCGTATGCATCCTCGAGCCGTGCCGACCACCGACAAGCCCTCAAAGTCCGCATCCAAGCCCCAACCCGAGCTGTCACCAGTGGCCGGCGCGGAAGGCAAGACGGACCAACAAGGCGACATGGCCGATTGGCAGATGGTCGATGCCCCCACTGCCCGCCTCCTCGCTCTTCGGTGTCGCGCATCGCATTACATCCAATTCCAGATCGATGCCGACTTGGACATGACCTACTACCTTGGCCGCGCTCTCCGCCTGATGGAGTTATGCTATCCGGACGGTCTCGCCATCGCGGATCTTGGACCCGCCATGTCTGGCTACCTCGGCCTCGAGCCGCGGGCCATGCGGGCGGCTCTAGTCTCCGACCTCCTCTGGCTTTTTGCAGTAGACCGCGTCAATTCGGCCACATGTCTCCGGGATGAAGTCGTTCGCGCACTGGGCCTGAGAGACGGACTCAAGGAAAGCCGCCACGGTGCGCGCAAGAAAGTGAGGGCACAGTCCGTGCTACCCATACTCGACTTCTCGTATTCACCCGACAAGTGCATGTTCGACCTGTTCGGAGTGCTGACGATCATCGGTCATGCCGGGGACCTAGACCCCGAGGCGGCTAAGAAGGTAGAGGATGGGTGGACCGTCTGCCGAAAAGTCATCAAGATGCGGTCGTTGGCGGAGGATGAACGCCGCAAGCGGTTGGGGCTCCAGCGAACCGAGGAACCTCCACTCATGACCAAATGTGGGGAGGGAAACCTCGGGAGTGACGGAGGTACAGCAACGGCGAAGGCCAATGGGGACAAGGACGCAAGCTCCACCTCGAACAGCACCGGAGGCGCGGACGCAGGCAAGCCTTCGACGGCCGACAAGGACATCGCCGTCTCAAAGAAGAAGCCAACGGTTAAGGATGAAGATAAGGGGTCTGTGGGCAACGAGTTTACTCGCCGCCTACGGGACCTGCTCTCTAAGCGGTAGCGACTCTGTAGTGTTTGTTGTCATGTGCACCTTCACACCCGATGTGACGGATGTTGGACTGAGTGGGCGGGAGGAGCTCCGATAAGATATGCCCGTATCGGGTACAGTTGCTCTCGGTCTCCAACAGAACCAAGCGATAAGATTGCCCCTCAAAGTGCACGCAAACTCACCCTGGTCCTTCTCATATTTGCGGCGCAGTGTATATACCGTTCATGTTCGATGCAGAGAGAGTGTCGGAGCCAAAGATAAGAAACATGCTGATATCGATGGTGCACAGGAGGAATCCGGCCATTCAAGTTGCCGATGCCGATGCCGCTCTAGTAGCCGGTTGGCCCCGTGGGGTGATTACAACCCGGTTACACCTCCAGCTCGAGCGATGCCCACATCGATGCTGCTGTGCGAGGAATGAAGCTATAAGCGCAAGGTATTGTCAGCATTCTCTAATCCAGACAGACAACTGCAACCCGGCCAAGCTTACATCCCTCTCCTTTCTACGCTCCATACAACACAGAGACCATGACCAACGACACACTCACTGCCAATGGCGGCGGCGCTTCCCAAGAGTCGGGTCAACCCCGCACGGCTCATGGCCCGGGGCGGTGGACGGGAACCGAGCCCTACACGTTCCCGGATGTCCCAATGGGGACGAAGCGCCGCGTGCGTGTGATCACCATCGGCGGCGGCGCAAGCGCCATCAACCTCGCCTTCCAGTTCAAGACGCATATGACCAACCTCGAGCACGTCGCGTATGAGCGCAACTCGGAACTGGGAGGGACATGGCTTGAGAACCGGTGCGTCGGCTTCCCCCGATCCTGTCGAACCTTCACATTCCGAACTCCGCACTCCTCCTGGCCTGCTGAGTCTCGTCGGCAGGTGGCTGGAATGCTGTCTACCCTTCCATCCTGCCGTCGTTCTTGGCCTCGCTCACACCAGATACCCCGGCTGCGCATGCGACGTGCCCTCCCACTCGTACCAGTTCTCGTGGGCGCCATGGACGGGGTGGAAGTCGTTCTACTCGGGCGCTGAGCAGATATACGAGTACATGAACATGGTAGTCGACAAGTTTGATCTCCGCGGCGACTTCCGCACAGAACACGAGGTCCTCGCTGTGCACTGGGACGATGACGCTGCCCAGTGGATCGTACGTGTCCGCGGACCCGATGGAGAGTTCGAGGACCGTGGCGACTTCCTCTACAACGCGAGTGGCGTCCTGAAGTGAGTGGCGAACGGGTCCTGCCCCTCTAAAGTGTGGCTGACGCACAGCAAATGGAAATGGCCGGCCATCGAGGGCCTGCACTCCTTCAAGGGCCACCTCGTCCACTCGGCACGCTGGGATCCGTCGTATGATTTCAAGGGCAAGAAGGTGGCCATTATCGGCGTGGGGTCGACGGCGGTCCAGATCATTCCACAGCTCCAGAAGATCGTTGGGAACATGAAGTGCTTCATCCGCTCGCCCGCTTGGATCACGCCCTCTTATGCTGAGCAGTATGCTGGGCCTGGCGGATCGAACTTCGACTACACAGATGAACAGAAGGTATGCAGGGTACATGGGCACTGGAGGCTGACGGTAGGCCGAGTTTGGCGCCGATCCTGAGAAATGGCTCGAGTATCGCAAGGGGATCGAGTCGAGCATCAATGCTCGGTACAGGATTGTGCGTATAGGCTTCCAGGGCTCAGGTATTAGAGCTGGCGACCGGCTGACTTCAGGTCACAAAGGGCACACCAGAAGCCATTGCGGCCAAGGCCATGTGTGCCGCCGAGATGCGGGCCAAACTCGCCTCCAAGCCAGAAGTCGCCGACCTCCTCGTCCCGACCTTCGCGGTCGGGTGCCGCCGCCCGACACCTGGCAACGGGTTCCTCGAGGCGCTCGTCGAGGACAACGTCGACGTGGTGTCAAGCCCCATCGTGCGCGTGACCGAGCGCGGGATCGAGACTAAGGACGGGCTGCATGAAGTCGACGCGATCGTGTGCGCTACTGGCTTCGACGTCTCCCTCAAGCCGCGGTTCCCGTTTATTGGGCGGAATGGTGCCGACCTGGCCAAGCGGTGGTCGGAGGGGCCGGCTGAGGCCTACATGGGCGTGATGGTTGACGACCATCCGAACTACTTCAGTGGGTAGAACTAGCTCGAGTGTCGCTCACTCCCAGTCTCGCTCGGCCCATCCTCGCCCGTCGCACACGGCTCGATCTTGCCGTGCCTCGATAAACTGTCGCACTGGATCATGAAGATCATCACCAAGATGCAAGTTGAGCCGATCCGCGCCATCTGCCCGACGCGCGAGGCCGTGCGGGAGTTCAACGAGCACCGCAACTCGCAACTCGCGACGACGGCCTGGAGTGACCACTGCTCGTCGTGGTTCAAGAACGGGACTGTGGACGGGCCTGTGGTGGCAGTACACCCTGGTTCGCGGCTGCACTACTTTGAGATGCTTGCTGAACCGCGATATGAGGATATGGACATCGAGCGGAGCAACAACAGGTGAGTGACATGCCTGGGAGCAGAGGACGTGTCTGACTCGCAGGTTCGCGTACCTCGGGAATGGAAACACGATGCGCGAGGTTGAGGGGCGCGACCTCGCTTGGTATCTTGAGACGCCTCTGCAGGTTAACCTGCCATACTCTGATTAGGTTGTAGGTTGGAGGGGTTTGAAGCCGGCTGTATCAGTGTCAGAAGTCAACTATGTGTCAAGAAGATTGTTTGAATGCCAATGAGTCATAACCGTGCACTCGACTACCATATTCACACTTCTTTCTGCATCTGCTCCTAGCTTCCTAGCCGCTGTCTACTTTGCTTCTGACATATTGTGCTCTCTCGTATCCTTCTTTAAAACTTGACACCCTGCTTCTCGAGTGCCTCCCGACGCGTGAGACTGTTGGGGTCGAGGTAAGGCTTCTCGCCAAGCGACAAGCCGCGTGTACCCTCGCGCACGCCGTTGTCGAGGTCGAATGTGGCCGTGTGGAACGTGCAGCTGCGGCGTCAGCCGTCGTCTCATTGTCTCACCCCGCGCACCCTACTCACCGGTTGTCCCAGATGGCCACCGAGTTTGGCTCCCACCGGAAGCGCACCTGGATGTCCTGGTTATCGCTCACGACGCCAAACAGGAATTCGAGGAGGTTGTCACTCTCGGCCGGCGTGAGCTCCATGATCTTCTGCGTGAACTCGCGGTTCACAAACAGGCCCTTCCACCCGGTGATCGGGTGGGTGCGCACAACGGGGTGGATCGCCTCGAGATCTTGGCCCACATTCTCAGGTGAGCCCCGGTTCTCGCGGAACTCGGGGATACCGAACTTCTTCGCGAGCTGGATGAAGCCGAGACCCTTGTGCAGCGCCGTCAGGCCCTCGAGGTGCTTGCGCATGGCGGGGGAGAGGCGGTCGTACGCCTCGTACGCCGAGGCCCACAGCGTGTCGCCGCCTGTCTCGGGGACTGTGCGGATCTGGAGGCAGGCGTAGTCGGCCGGCACGGGCTCGTAGGTGATGTCCGAGTGCTGGTGTGAGCGCGAGCAATGACAGCAGACTCACCCAGGACATCTTGCCAACGCGGCGCATAAGGATCTTGCTCTGGTCGCGCTTGAACTTCTCGCCAAAGACGTAGCTGTTTGAGATACGCGCGACCTCGTCGCCCTCTTTCTGCCCCGGCGCTGTGCACGGGTTGACATGGAGTCCCGAGGTCTCCGGCTTGCCACCCAGAACGCCGAGCGCGTGGACGAGCTGGAGCTGCTCGGCGGTCGAGATCTCGGCATCGCGGAAGAAGACGACGCCGCGCTCGCTGACCAGCCGCCCGAGAGCACGGAGCTTGGCCTGGTCGTCGAGGATAGAGCGGAAGGGCAGGGTCGGCTTGCCGCTCTTGTCGCGTGGGTCTCCGGCGACGCGGAACTCGGTGCCGATGGCGGGCGTGTTGTTGAAGTGGGAGAAGGTGCGGAGGTCGAGCTCGTCGGCCGCAGGGAGCTTGGTGGCGGCCAGGGCTTTGAGAGCTGCGATGTTGGCCATCGCGAGCGTGGGCGAGTCGGGGATCGCGGCGGGTGCCATGGTGCTGCTGACCTGGAGTTGGATTGGGCAGAGGCGGTGAGGTGGGCTGGCTGAGCTGGTGAGGAGCAAGTTAGGAGACTCTGGCGTTCTTATATCGCGCGCTGGGTTGTCGTCAGCGCTATAACTCAGTTGAGCGCGTTGGCAAGTGGAATTAACGAATGATCCACGACGAATAGAATACAACGAATGACTGCGGTGCCCGAAGCTTAGTAGTTTCCCTCTGCGTAAGATATTGAGCGTTGTATTGGCCTAGCTGGACGATTGAGAGGTGGCAGCTGATCATGCTGTACGTCCCCTGCCCATGATCGCCCATGCAGGCCCCTGTTGCCCCACGTTACCCCATGCCTGCACCGGCAATGGCAAACATGAAGTCGAAGTTGGGAATTGACCGATCCCGCATCGGTCGAAGCCGACACTTGCCTACGGTCGCGACCTAGCCGAACGCCGTATTCCGGTTAGAGCTTCCACTACAACACGCCTAGCATGCCGCCCAATGATGGTGGGCTTCGGACAGGCACGAACGTCGCTGTTCGCCAATTACGAGCTGCCAAGGCGGAGCCCACCGTCGATGCGCCCAGTAGGTGTGGAGACGATGATCTAGAACGGGGGAGATAGATCTGGCGAACATCCGAGGATCTGTACGTTTTGGAATGGTGATGATATGGAATCGATGATTGGAACAAGTGTCCGGCGCCCATCATGAGCGCCAGCATTGTTACTTTGAAGGGGAGTCCGTCATCCGCTCAGTGTCATCGGACATGTTTGTGCGAGGTTGATTACGTGACGACGGCGGCGCTCTCAGACATTCGGCAGAGTCAGACGCTAAGTTAGACCACGTACTGAGGGCATAACATCATCGTGCAAATAAGCTATCCTACGCGTAACTGCGCCTACCAATGAATGGCACCTACAACGTGCCCGCGCCCTACTCCAAAGGCATGCTCTCCAGGTCGTCGTTCAAGCGTTCCCAAACGTTCGCCTCGGCTCTCGTCGCAGTAGTCTCTCCAGCCACCCATGCCTGCCATGCCAGCGTGGCCTGCGCGGACTGCCTCGAATGGAACACAACACCCAGCTCGTGCCACATGCACGCGCGTATGAAGACACGGCGAGAGAGCAGCTGCGCAATCGTCGAGTTGTCCTGGTCAATGGCTGGAGAGTCAGTGACTAGACACTCCTACAGGGCATGAACTCACCAGACACGAGCTTGCCGACTTCTGCGTCCCAGCCGGGCTTCTGCGCCTGACGCAAAGCCTCAATCTTGCCCTGCCTCGACACAACTCGCTTTTGCAGTGCATCCACACTGTCGCGCGAGAGGTGCTCGTGACGGTTGAAGAGGTCGCGGAATGAGATGTAGAGGTCGCGCTGCCTTTTGAGAGCTTCAATGCCTTCACCAAGATTCGTGAGCTCCTGGATGTCAGCACCCGAAAGAGTGTTGCCTCAGAGAGCGGGGCGTCGGACTTACTCTTTCACGCTGGTCTGCTAGCCGCGACCAACTGTATCCAACGGTCGCCAGTCCACGACCAGTGCCCTGGCAGACGTCGCAGCACTTGCCGCCGGGTACACATCGGTAACATGCCTGGGGCATGTCCTCAGCCACAGACTGCAGCGAAAGCGCAAAGCGTGTGGCTTCAGCAGCCGACATTTGACGGCGCTGGAGTTCGCGCTCAGCCAAAGTGACCATCTTCTGGTACGAGGAGATGAGGCTGGGCAGGCGTGACCGGAGTCCTCTGAAGATTATCAGCGAAGGAAAACTGGGTCCACTTACTCAAGCTTCTCTTCCAGATCCGCCGGGATCGCCATCTCCTGCGCCGGATTGAGTCGCTTGCTAGTCGACTCCTCGTCTGTCGATACCTTAACCCGCTTGCGCCATGCCTCGAAGTTGGGCTCCGTCAAGAAGACATTAAGGGCACCGTCATCGCGGATAACGGGATGGTTGCACACAGCGTTGATGAACCGTTGCAGGCCCTTGCGCCGTGTTTCCAAGAATGCCGCATCGGCTGCGACGTTAGCAGAAATAAAGGGCGAGGCTCTTACGATTCATGCGCTTGGGAGGGAGGGCAGGGCGGAGTCGGAACGGCTGTCGCATTAGCAGATGCACACCAACTGATCACATACGTAGCGCTGGAGCAAGGTTGAGTGGAGCCAAACGAAGTCGGAATACCGCCTGGAAAGCGTGTCGGGTCTCTTGTCTGAAGACAGGCGGTACTTTTGTAAGAACCACCCTTCCTTCTGAGGAATGAGTTCGATAGTGATGTTCTCCAAACGGCGCCAGTAGCCGCGTTCGGCCTCAGCATCGGGATTGCCACCGTTCTGCGCGCCATTAAGCTCGCTGTAGGTCTGAGCTGCAGGCGTTTGATATTGCGGCGTCGTATCCCATGGAGAGAAGGTCGTTGATGGGCTCTGAGGAAGCGAAGGGCGTGCAGGCACCTTTGGCGCAGGAGACTCAATGCTAACCTTCGGCGAAGGTAGACCGGGCAATGCCTCCTCAACTGCACTCAGGCTGACGTCGGCGTCGGGATTCGATTGTGCCAAGGCGACAAGTGCGAGGGTGCGGTAAAAGTCGGCGCGACCGAGCGTGGCCTTGTCACGTCCAGTGAGGTTTACAATCTGGCGTCAGTTCCTGCAGGGCGTGGCGCTCGCGAGCCACACACCTTCTCCACTGTTGATGCTGGCAAGCGCGAGGTTGAGAGCAGACGTTGAATGGCCGGGATCGACACTTTGCCGCTCATCCCAGGCTCTAGCTGCCTAAACAGTGCGATGTATGCCTCTGGTGGGTCGTCTGCTCGTCAGAGAGGAAGGAAGATCGAGGTACGCACCAATGAGGGCATCAAGAGCTGGCGTGCCGCCGAAGGAATCATGTCCGTCTCCGCTACTACGGCCGTTACCAGCGTTCAAGCCAGTCTCGATACTGCTCTGTGGGGTCGCAGCCCGAGCAGGGCTTTGGGTCCCGCTCCATGGGTCAACGTCGCCGAACCCGCCCGTAGAGGTGGCGAGGGGGTCAGCGAATCCACCACTGCTTTGGCCCATCAAGCCCGAGCCAGTGAACGAGCTAGCCCCTCGAGGCGTGTTGCTGGAGTTAACGTTGGCCATAAGCCGCAAAAAAGTTGGAGTGATTGATGAGATGTTAAACTCACAACATGACTGCCGTACGTTTTAGTGGTGTGGTGTAGATGGCGGACCTAGAGCCGAGAGGAGTACGTCGATTTGGGTGAAGAGGCGGTGACGACAGCGAGGCCAGGCTAGGGGCGGGGCCAAGTGTTGGATGGAGGGCTCCCTCGTCATTAGCCCGGCCGAAGCCTAGGTGCTTGGTGGAGGCGTGCCTGGGACCACGTGGAGGTCGTGCATGTTGGGCGCTCATCCCCGCATCAACGCGCCGTATTGATGTCAATAGAACCCATATCTCCTCCACGGTCGAGGCTCAACCAGCATGGCGGAGAAAGAAATCAAGACTGTCTTGGACGAAAAGGCAGCTTCCACATCCTGGATCTTCCAACGGGACGCCGCCGTGGACGCGGCCATCGCGGCACACGATGAGGACGCATTACGGCGTATGTCAACAAGCCCCGGCGGGTTCGGAACCAAGGCGGCACGTCGCCGTGCATGGTAAGTCGTCGCGCTCATTGAGGGCCCATTAAGGGCGCTAGATGCCAGGTAAGCAGTGACTGAGCACAGGCTTGAACTCCTGCATGTGGACCAGCTGCGAAGCCCGCCAGTGTCGCCCGATACGACACGATTTGCCACGCCAGATACCGATGCTGAGACTGTCGTGTATACGCCGCACCCAGACGAGAACCAGGTGCTCCTTGACACACGGCGTTCATTCATCACATATCCTCGAGGTAAGCGGCACGCGCCCGCTGTGCATATGTTGCCAAGCAGCTGTAACTGCGCCAAGTTGCACACACGACCAGTCGGCCGGGTGTTGGCACTACCAATACAGACCCACACAGTGCCCTTCGTTGCTGACACGGACAGACATCTCCTCAAACGACAAGGCCGAAATGCAGGAGGACTTGCAGTCGCTCATATGCACGGTGTTGCAAAGGCATCCACGCCTGAGCTACTTCCAAGGCTTTCACGATATCATGACGGTGCTCTATCTCACCCTCTTGAACCGTGTGCCACGACCTCGGAAGGACGAGACAGCCCAAGGTCGAGAAGAGTGGGACGAGCTGGTTCGAGCGGCAGAGGTAGTCGCCCTGTGTCGCACACGAGATGCCATGGGCAAGGGATTAGGGCCGATGATGGGCATGCTCAAGCTGTTGCGAAGGGTACTGGCAGCTGCCGATCCCCAACTGTATCGCATCTCCTCTTCGTGAGTGTGCGCGTGTTCCTGTCAACTGACGAACAGGATCTCTCCCGTACCGACACTACCCTTCTTTGCGTTATCATGGATCCTCACACTGTTCTCCCACGACGTCGACACACTGGAACCAGTCCAGCGCATCTTCGATTATCTCATTGCGCGCAATCCGATTTCGGCTATCTATCTGGCTGTGGCGGTGAGCGTCTACGCGTTGGTTTCCTTCTAATGCGCAGATCTTGATGTCCAAGAAGAAGCAGATGCTTAAGCTGGTATCGAAGCTGGGCAGCGAAGCACGACTTGATCCGAGCTTGCTCCATCCTCTCTTCCAACGATTGCCGCCATTGTACGCCGATACGCCTGATGCGCCTAAGCCGCCACCCGACTTCAAATCCCCAGAAACAAAGAGCTACGACGAGCCCAACCCATACGACCCGATCCCTCTCAGCGGCATCTTCCAGCTAGCCGACAGGCTGCAAGCCAAGCATCCTTGGGATGGCCCCAAGGTCCGCGGCCACGAGGTCATGGGTCCCGGGTCAGTGGTCAGCACGTTTGCCCGCGAGATAGAAGTGGATCCGGAGGACGAGAAGGCTGCCTTGAAAGAGTGGACTCTGGCCGATGCTGAAGCGAGCATCGACCAGGACGTCGTCCTGCCCGGCGGCGAGGAGCTCGACGAAGAGCCTGATCTCGCACCTGAGCCTTGGTCCCTATTGCCGCAGCGACTGGGCCTGCGCATCGGCAGCAACCGCTTGTTATCGGCGCTGGCGGTTGGTATGGTAGTGGTTGGAGTGAGCGCTGCATTGTTTGGGTGGGAGGGGAGAAATACCCAGTGGGCACGGTGGTGGGGCAGTGTTGCAGGGCATTGGGCTGCTAAGCGGGACCTGGACCGGCCCTGGATCCGAGCCTATCTCCCTCTGTCTCTGCGTGACGTCTTGTAAAGCTCGTACTTTCCTACAGGTTGTATTCTTAGAGGAGGCGTAAGGGGTTGGTGAACATAGAGATAGGCCATGTAGCCGGGCGAGGTTTGAGTCTCGTTTTGGATTGTGTTTGCGTTTCGAGCCAATCGTTGATGATTTTTGGTTTTGAGGTTGACGACGAATTTCGTTCAGATCATTAAACCAATGCTGTTCTCTTGCTTTCGTACAGCATGCGTGCATGCATGCATAGCGAGAGAGGAAGAGAGATACAGTACGGAGACAGAAAGCGGTCAGGTGCTTGGAACCTTGTTGGAACGTAAGCAAGTCTTGAAGTGGAAAGAAACGGAGGCTCCACGGAAGTGAGACCGAGTAAGGTAATTTGGGAAGCAAACCAGGACATTTGAATGCAGGGGGAAGGGGTAAGCTGCGGTAATAGACTCGGATGGATGACCCGACTGGCTCTCCAGTTGGAGGCTGACCGGCGAGTTGCGACGAGAGACAGACACTCTGACCCGTCATCGCCACCAGGGCAAGCCAGCCTGACGGGATGATACACTTTGTTGTAATCCCAGGTCCACGCCGTAAGGTCCATTACACACTATCCAACCCAAGCTGACCAGTGGGTGGGTGTCACATCCCCCAGCCCGACTCTTTCCCCTCACTTCTTGGCATCTACATGCATCTTCCATCTTGATTCTTATCCATTCCCTCATTGTCGCTCTCACTCTTTTCTCTCAACTACTTGAACCTTTCATTGTTTCCAACCTTCCTTTCGCGCTGCGGCGCCCGCCTCACGCCATCCTCTCCCTCTCAACTGCTGCCCAGCTTTCTTTCTCCTCAACGCCCGGATAACCTTTCATCCACCATGCGGCCGTTCACACGATTGGCCCCAACCGCCTTTCCCCTCTTCTTCTTCCTCGCCTTATTCTCCTTTCTCGCCCCACCAGCGGCCGCTGCCGTCACCTTCAACACGACCACACCAACACAATGCGAGGACTGGACCATCTCCTGGTAGGTTGTCCTGCCGACTCTGCCATGTTGCTCCACGCTGACTGAGCAGGAATGGCGGCACCCCTCCATTCTACCTCATGATTGTGCCAGTACGTATCAAACACGACCGCAGGGGCGAAACGAAACGTCCGTTGGGAGGCATGACAGATCCGTCGCGTCTGGTGGCGCAACTCACAACGACGCCTCAGGCGCGATCCCCACCCACCCTTGCTGCCCTGGGCCCACGTTGACGTTCACAGACAATGACCATTACCGCCGGCCGAATCCAAAACATCTCGCTTCCAGTGACAGGTTCGGCACCATACAGCTACAACTTCAAGCTTGAGCAGCCGGCGGGCCTCGAGTTCGTTATCGTCCTGTCAGACGCGACCGGCTGGGGCACCGGAGGCGTCAGTGAGATCATGCGTAAGTATCTCGTTCGCGTAGCCTAATCGCGATATAGCTGAATCTGACATCGCAGTTGTCTCGAGTTCGCCTGATCTCACATGCCTCACTACCGATGTGTTCGCCGACTTCTACTTCTACACCGAGCCAAAGGACTCGCCGCCCATGTGCTCGCAGATGAGGGTGACCTGGAACGACAACGCGACGTATCCCATGGGCCTTCACGGTCTCATTCCTGGAGGAAGCGCGTGGGACATCCCAATTCCCCAGACCAGGGAGTCCCTTAGTGCCAACTGGACTGTGGACATTGCGCACGGCACTCGCTTCGTTCTGCTCATGTCGGACGCAGGCCAATACGGCACAGGAGGAAGCACCATCCCTCTGACAGTGCAGTACAGCACCGACAGCAGCTGTTTGAGCGAGGACAGCCCACGGACAACAGTTGTGCCGTCGTCGAGCAGCATTCCCACTCCCTCGAGTTCGCCGAGCGCAAGCAGCTCCTCGTCGCCAAGCAAGAAGTCGAATACTGGCGCGATCGTTGGAGGTGTTGTGGGTGGAATCGTCGGTCTCCTCATCTTGCTTGCAGCACTCTGGCTGTGCATGCGCAGAAGAAAGCGCAACGACTCCGACTCTGGACGGCCAATGGGCGAAAGGCGGGAGGAGACTAGGTCGCGTTTGCTTGGTCGTCGGAACAAGGCACGCACTAGTGGTCACTCGGGCGGCGAGCGCCAGGCTGGCTTTGAGATCGATGTGTTCGAGGGTCAGCACCCAGACTCCCAGAGTGTTGCTGGCGAGCACAGCGACAGCGGCGACGACCACATTCAGCCATACCCCTACACCCATGCTCCTGTGGGCGTTCCACTCCGCGACAGCGTTCTCTCTACCGACACGGACGGCTCGAGGAACTCGCGCGTATCATTTGCAGGCATGGGCGCGGGTGCCGGCACTAGCTCGAGCAGCGCGGGCCAGTTCGGCGACAAGGAGGTGTTGGCAGCCGCTGCCGCTCTCAGCACGGGTGGGAGCACCGTCCAAGGCCCTCCATCTGCCCATTCGCGCAATTCGAGCGTGGCCATGTCGCAAGGCGCGCGCACCAACAACGGTAACAACCCCGACCTGTACACTGTGTCGGAGCTGGCCTTGGCGTCTGCGGCTTCTGGTCGTCCTGTCGACCGCGAGGAGTTGCTTGCGATCATCGACCCACCACCAAAGTATAAGCAGTACGACGCACTGCGTGCCAACAACCCCGACGCCAACTTGAACAACCCCGACGCGGCAGACCCGGTCGACCCAACGGTGACGGGTACCACGACTGCTACCTCCTCGCGGCGTACCCCGCGCTCGTCTAACGAGGAGCAACGCGAACGATAAGATGTGTTCGCCGACACAGGCTGTTCAGGCCATCGGCGGTAGATGTAGACGGACGATAGCGACGACCGGATTCCCTTCGATGACGAGCCGGCCGAGCGTCCCACTAGTGTGGGAGAGAATATAGGAGTAGGCTGTGCCCTCTGGTTAGTGTATAATATGTCGACTCATTGTGCAATGCATGGACACTGTGACTGTTCGAAAAGGGAGAGGGGGTCTCGCCGGCTCGATTCTGCTGTGGTGATACTGCTGCAGCGGACATTGACAAGAGCTAGCTCGCACGTATCCGCTGCTATTGATAGTATCGCGATCGTTGACGGCGGCGCCCATGCAGACGTTGAGGTGAGCTGAAGGACAAGGTGTTGAACGTAAGGGGCGATGAGGGAGTAGAAGTTGGGTGGAGGTTGAAATGCCACACCGCGAGGCCACGGCGTTTTGGAATACTTCCGCGTCCGCGACTCCACGGTGAGGCCTCCGCCCAGGCTGTGTGGGTGAGTGGACGGCCGAGGGGTCGGCACAAGCGAATTCGCGTCGTGCTGCCATCTTCATCCACCATCAACAACGCTGCTCTCTTCATCGTTCCGTCCATTGCTCGCCACTTGTCGATTCTCCTCATCAGCAACTGCTCGAACACGCTTCCCAGGCCGCCCCGTTGCATCACTCTTCACTGCCCGTGACCTTCCTCCGCACCTCTCCCGCCCAGCTCCTTCCGACAGACGTTCCGCGTCTCCATTCATCATTCCTCGAGTTCCTCGCCCCAAGCCCAAGCCCGTCGACGAGCAACTACTCAACATGTCGGGTGCTAGGAGTATTGTGAGTGCTATACTGGCTATTGGCACTCGTTTGGCGCCTCAAGAACTGCTCGTCTGCGCCTCGACGTTGATTTGTTTTGAGCTGTTCTGCTGCCAAGAAGCGCCAAGTCTAGAGCTATGCTGACCATTTACAGGCAAGGGTCTATGCAGACGTCAACGAGAAGATGGGGCGCTCGTGGTGGGACTATGGTGCGTGCTGCGCGGTGGATTGTTGGCAACAGTGGTTGCGGAAGGGCCAATTCAGCGCCGCACCGCCTCGCCCCGCTGGACAATGCTGACTGTACCAGACAACCTCGTCGTGACATGGGGCGTGCAGGACAACTACGAGATCGTGCGCAAGGTTGGACGAGGAAAGTACTCTGAGGTACGTCATCTGGAAGTGTAAACAATGGCGCGCGAGCGCGGAACTGATGGCATCTCAGGTGTTCGAGTCTGTCCACTTGCCGACCAGCCAGAAGTGCATTGTCAAGGTGCTCAAGCCCGTGAAGAAGAAGAAGATCAAGCGCGAGATCAAGATTCTGCAAAACCTTGCTGGTGGACCCAACGTCATTGGCCTCTTGGATGTGGTGCGCGACAGCCAATCCAAGACGCCATCGATCGTGTCCGAGTACGTCAACAACACCGAGTTCAAGACGCTCTACCCCAAGTTCACCGACTTCGACGTGCGCTTCTACATCTTCGAGCTGCTCAAGGCCCTCGACTTCTGCCACTCCAAGGGCATCATGCACCGCGACGTCAAGCCCCACAACGTTATGATTGACCACGAGAAGAGGCAATTGCGTCTCATCGACTGGGGACTAGCCGAGTTCTACCACCCAGGCACCGAGTACAACGTGCGCGTCGCTTCCCGATACTTCAAGGGACCCGAGCTCCTCGTCGACTTCCAGGAGTACGACTATTCGCTCGACATGTGGTCGCTCGGGTGCATGTTTGCGTCCATGATCTTCCGGAAGGAGCCCTTCTTCCACGGCCATGACAACGCCGACCAGCTTGTCAAGATCACCAAGGTGCTGGGCACTGACGAGCTCTTCAACTACCTGGAGCGCTACGACATCGACCTCGACTCGCAGTTCAACGACCTCATCAGCCGTTACCCTCGCAAGCCATGGTCCAAGTTCATCACGACTGAGAACCAACGGTTCATCTCGAACGAGGCTATCGACTTCTTGGACAAGCTGCTTCGATACGACCACCAGGAGCGCTTGACAGCACAGGAGGCCCAGTCTCACCCCTACTTCCGTGAGTCTTACGTCGCAACATATCGGAATGTCCACTGACGATCTTCAGAACCAGTCAAGGCGTCGGCATAAGCATCTCGTCGTGTCATTGGTCGCGAAGTGGGCGTATAACACACTAGTAGGCTTCGGGTCAGCCTCAGATCAGCCAACCACCCTGGGCTCGTCTGTCGCTGGGAGTTGTCGCGAGGCTGGTGGTTAATGCCATCAAGTCTCGTGTCGTCTCTTTCGAAGCAGGTAACCTAAGCCGGCCGGCCGCCATTATCTGTAGAGATACCCATTACGCGGTCCTATCACTTATCCCTCCCCTCACACATTTCCCCTTGTCGTTTGTTTTCATAGAAGGCCAGTCAGCTCGTCTCGAACATGATGATTCGCATGCACCTATGTCATCTCACAACTGTATGACATCACGTGACTTCGTCGCAGTTGTACGGTTGACGCGCTTACGGGTGGAGGCACGTCTGCATGGTGCCTGGATTTGAGGGTGTTTTGTATGGATTTTGACTTTTTGAGTGGCCAAAGGGTTGGTATGTACGTAATAGATCAATCCAAGGTACTGTAGCCTTTCACCTGGGCGCTCTAGCCCTATCAACCCAGCGTGTAAGGGGTTTAGTTGGCCCTGAGTGCCCTCAACGACGAGACGAGCACAGCAGCCGTTGTCACATCCTATCCCACACACACCTAAACCCCAACCCAACCCAACCTAACCCAACGATCCAACCAATCCATCGTTTGTCCATCCTTCTCCCCTTCAACATCAATTCCCACTCTATCCTTCTACTCTCTTCATTCTCCTCTTCTCGCTTTCTTGGTTTCAATCTCCCTCTCTCCCGTCTCTCGACACGTCCACCCTCTATCGGTCGCGCGCCTGATACCATCCCGAGGTCCTCCGGCATCTGCCTTGCCACCTGACATCGACTGGGCCCGCATCCCTCCATCCCACCTCCTCATCCTTCCTCCTTCTCTGCAACTCGGTCTCGCTCATCTCACTCGGGTTCGTACCCGATCCTTTGCTCCAAGTGAGCGCGTTATCCCCCTTTCCCACCGCCACCCAACATGGCCTACTCGTATCCAGACCCCGGGGCGCAACAAACACCACCGCGCAAAGGAGCAGACCAGGACCAGGACATTCTGCGCGAGTTCAAGGTATGTCGGCTGTCGAGTATGTTGAGGCCTCGCTGACCCCACAGCGCAAGCTCACAGAGGGTATGTTGGTCCTTATCGGGTGTTGTCGACACTTCCAGCGGTCCTAGCATCTTGGCCTTGATTCTTCGCATCGCCACCTCACCCCATGACCCAGCTCCTATCCCCGTCCGCACGCTTCCATCTCGCTGACGTACAGATGAAGGATATATCAACTACTTCTCCGAGCGGTACGTATGACGGCAGCTTGTCCGCGCTCCAATACTGACAATCCCAGTGTCAAAATCGAGCAAGCCTACATCGAAGCTCTGTCCAAGCTCCACAGCAAAGCTGTGGGCGCCGACCTCCTCCAGGACGAGTTCGTTATGGCGGATTTGCGCAGCATGATGGCCGCTAACTCTATTACAGTGCACCGCATCCCCGTGCGCGCGTCACATCCTCGGCGCGCAGGGCGTGGTTTGAGGTCCGCGATTACACCCAACGAGAGATCGAAACGCGCGAAGCGTTTGCAAATGCGTTGAGATCAGACGTACTCGGGCCCCTCGTCGCACTACGAGACACGCAGACACGTATCCAAAATCGTATCCGCGAAGATCTCAAGGATGCGACCGGCTCGTACGAGGAATACGCGTTCACCAAGGTCCCAAAGATGCAGCGCTCGTACAATAACAAGACGCAAGCTGTGGAAGACTACAAGAAACAGCAACACGCGATAGAGATGCAGGCCAAGCTCTTGGCCGAGCAGATGCCAAAAGAGCCTCCCGAGGCCAAGCCGCACCCGTACTCGGCTCACGGACACTCGCCAAGTACCTCGTCGATCAACAACGCCACGGGGAGCTGGGCAAGTGGATTGTCGGAGATGGGCAGTGGAACCCCGCCTTCCACTGCGACGGCTCCCACTACTGGAATGCACGTTCAACAGATCCAGCAGGCGCAGCAGCCCACATCGCCAGGCCCCGATGCGCGCGCATTCGAGCACCGCATAGCCGAGTCGCGACTCGACAACCGCAACCTCGGGCACGGTCTATCCGGAGGACTGTCTGGTCGCGCAAGATCCGGCTCAGGCTCGTACGCTGCCACCATGCAAGCTGTCGACGCCAAGTCCAAGGAGGTGTTCAGCGACATTGCTGCACACTCGAAGAAAGGCTTCGCGGCGATCATGCAGCGTCTTGGCGGCGAGCGCGAGGGCGAGATTCCGCCCTCTGTAGTTGCGCCGGAGTTGCCAGGGGCCTCAAGTGTGAGGCGCGGGTCTGTCCGACACAACAACGGTGTGGTAAAGGGCGCCAAGACCAAGCGCGATGCCGAGGAGGCCGACAAGGCGTATCGCACGGGCGTGTTCCACCTCGAGACGCTGCGACTGCGTCGCGAGAAGCTGCAGCAGTCGGCTATTACGAGCCTGGGCCAGTTCAACGACGAGCTCAACGCCACTCTCTTTGTGACGTTGCGCGCGTTCGCCAATGTGTCGCACGGCACCGCGGCTACTCTGGCCCAGTCGACCGACGTTGTCTTCAACGGTTTCCGCAGCGTCAACCTTGGTCGCGACACCCAGCTGTTCAAGTCGCGTCTGCCAGTTGTGTCTCGATACGCACCGGTGCTGTACGAGAACTTCTACGTCGGCCCGTGCCGGTCGCTCATCTTCGGCTTCCGCCTCACCGACTACGACTTCACCCGTGGCGAGAGTGCCAACTCTGGTCGGCCACCGATGATTGTGGAGAAGTGCATTGCTTGGGTTGACGCTATGGGCCCCGACGCTGAGGGCATCTACCGCATGAGCGGGCGACAAGCAACAGTTAAAAGATTGATCCAACGAATCGAGCAAAACGAGGAGCATTCTACTTCACTCCTGATGACGATGTCTACTCGGTCGGCGTCGTGTTCAAGACGTACTTGCGCGACCTTCCTGACCCGCTCTTCCCTCTTCCTGCATGCCGAGCGCATCAAGTGGACCGAGTCACGCGAGTCCCACTTCGCCAACCAGTTCGCTACCTCCGCGGTCGTCTGCGCCGCCTCCGCAGATTCATCAGACGACATTCCAAGCAGTCATCGAGCATCTGAACCGCATCTCAGGAATGCGGCCGAGAACAAGATGGACGCCAAGAACCTTGCTGTCGTGTTCAACTCGGTGCTGTTCGGCCAGGACCAGGTGCCCGCCGATGCGGACGCCCTCAAGATGCACCTGCAGAAGGACACTGTGCTGGAGGACATCATTACCCATCCCGAATTCGTAAGTGTCTTAGGTCGCCTGTCGCTGACGTACAGCTCTTCCACAGCTCTCACGAGCCTCAGTCGCCAAGCAAGACGAGCAGTACGAAGACTGGCAGCTCTCGCACACGACTAGAGTCCTTCCCCCAGTCTCCCCAGCACCCTCCTTCGAGCCACATGCCGCACCCCTCCCTCACCAGCATCCCTCAGGCTCCAGCCGTGCACACTCCACCCTTACACGTGTACGCGACGCAACATCCCATCGCAGCGCAGCATGCGCGCGGTGGATCGGACGGGGTTGGCCAGTCTCAGCAGTACCAGCAAGCTCCGGCGCCTCAACCGATCTCGTTCCAGCCGCCGTCGCATACGTCGACGGGCCAGCACGTCTCTGCTCAGTCGCAGCTCCCTGCTGGAGCTCTGCAACCTTACCAGCCTCCTCACCCGAGCGACGGTCTTGGACTCGTACCGGCCATGGGCGGTCTCGATCTGCAGCAGCACTCGTACGCCGCCGAGCAAGCGCTGAACGGACGCAGCGGGCTTACGCCCGATGCTGGGTTGCTGCTCCTATTCGATCCCAGCAAGATCCCTACGTCGATGCGCGAGTCTATCCCTGAGGACTACCACGTTCGACCTCTGGCATCTGACGACTTCCTGCGCGCACACTTTGGCCTCCTCTCTACGCTGTCGCCATCGCCAGCCCTCGCACCTAGCGTGTACACTGCGCTCTTCAACGCGATCAGGGCCTGTGCTGACACGTACTTCATTGTCGTCATTGTGGACCGTGCTACTGACCAGATTGTCGCGTCGGGCACGGTCGTCCGCGAACGCAAGTTCATTCACGGTGGCGGCTTTGCCGGGCACATCGAGGACATTGTCGTTGGTCCTTCTGCGCAAGGTCGTGGGCTTGGTGTCAAGCTCGTGGTCGGTCTGCGCGACCTGGCCACGGACCTTGGATGCTACAAGACTATCCTCGACTGCCAGGAGGCGAAAGTTCGTGAGTATCTCCCCCATGCTAAGGCATGACTGACAGACAAGCATTCTACGAGAAGTGCGGGTTCACGCTGCGCGGGCGCCAGATGGCGTACTACGTCCCAACTGCGGACGCACCACCGCGCCGCGAATCCCTCGCCAAGACGGGATTACAGACGGGGCACCCCTCGTCGTCGGCCCGCCCGCCGATGCCCATGCCGGTGGCCGAGAGCGACGAGGACGACATGTACAGCGACGATGACGACGACGACGTGAGCGGCCGCGTCAGCGTGGCCGAGACGGCTGAGACGACCGAAACTGCCGACACGGAGGACACCTTCACAGGCGTATCATACGCGTTCCCGACGTCTGGCGGCAGCACGAACTTGGCGGGAGTTGCGAGCCCCGCATCGACGGCGAGCCCGGCGGCTGGTACGCCTACGGAAGGGACAAACGGGTCGCGCATGGGCGGCCCGCCAACAAGCTCGCATTTCTGAGTAGGAGAGTGAGGTGGAAGTTATCTGGTTAGCGCAGTAGTTGCGCACAAGGCGGCGGCGAGCAGGTCGAACGGTAGGCAGTTTGGTCACAGACTGGACTCTATGACTGCCCCGGCGAACCGGACGTCCTGCCGACCTGGAGGTATGCCCGAGTGCTTCGCCGGTAGCTGCTCGCCCGTCGCAGTGAGCATGGATGGACATTAACGACATTACAATGGATTGGAGCACATTCATGGATCCTATGTGGCTGTGTACGGAAGGTGAAGGCGGCGGGAGCCGTGGTATTGACAGTGACTGTGAGGAGGCTTGTCGACACAAGACAGTCCTGTTTCACTCCCCACTCACGACGACGATCGAAGATCCATCAGAGATACTTAACCCCCACTCAGCGGCTAGTGGCGAAACCATGATTGATGAGCGAGCACATGGCTGCCTGATCGCGCCTAACTCGGCACTCCTCAACCTCCGAATACGTCAACAGGCTCCGCCCAGTGCCGTCTACAGCCAGCGTCCCCCTCGGCTGCTTGCCATCTCGTTACGACTTGGTCGTGCGATCTAGTATGGTCCCGACTCTACCAATGGGCGAGCACATGGGCAGCGAGCTGGATCTGATCTCGGATAGGTCTGAGATATGAGACACAGAATCGCTCCCGCTGGTGAATGCGCGCACAATCCTCGCCACCCTGGTGTGCGATTCACAGACTCACTAGGCGCGTCACCGCCAGATCCCAATCCAGGCCGCGAGCCTGGCTGGGCCTCGCACGACCGTCACGAGCCCTTTACCCCTATGGAACCATCTAGCATCCAGCTGGCAAATAGGCCTGCCCCGATCCGTGCTGAATACATGAATGATGGCGAGGGATGACGGATGAGGGTTAAGGAAAAAAGTATTGGGTCAGGGCAACGAGGGCAAAGACACTAATCGGAACTAACCTTGCATCGCTCGATCAATTCAGATGCCATTCTCAGGGCTTGGGCGATGCTGGGTCCGGAAAGCTCGGATTCAACTAGTCGACGACATGCTTACTTCGCTTGGCCTCCCCGCTCCCGTCTCCGCACCCAGATATTTGGAGCAAATGGGAGTGGACGCGTGCGTAGGGGTGCGTAGGGACGGTGCATAGGGAGTGGGGGGTGGAGGTGAATTGGGTGTTTGTTTGGTGAGGAATGGTCGTGGATGAATGCGCTGGGAAGGTGAATGGGAGGCAGTGGCTGGGACGGGAGTGAGAGTGAGCCTGGTATTGTGGCGGATGCTCTTCGAGCAGTTACATTGGGTAGATTGGCGGAATCTGGTCGGCGGCTCGACGGGTCCGGGCTGCAGAGGGAGGAGAAAGTAGTGGGAACAGCGAGCAGCTGCTGGACGTCTCGAGTGGCAGTCGATCGCAACGGGAGCACCGACTGTGCTAGAACGAGAGCCACGTCGAATCCGCCACGAACGATGATTCATCGCGTCGCTAGCGGTCTGGAGCTTGGATGTGAATGGCACTCAATGCCACTACAGCGTAGCTCGACACTAGGAGCGAGTAGTGATAACATCCTCCGTGCTCCGCTGCCCGGGCAATGGTCAATCTACAACAGCCAGTGTACTAGTGCATCCAGTTGCTGGGAGCCCATTGCTGGACCCACCAAGTTCAGCGCTACTCTTGACGATTCAGAGTCGATTTGATACAGCGACCGGAGGGGTGTGAACGATACGTGACATCTGGCCACCAGGTAGCGCGAGGCCTGGACTCCGCGGTCACTCTCCGTGACAATCTAGGTCTGGGTGCTCGGGCCCAACGGGGCCAAAGTACTAAATGTAATGTGTAGAATGCTAGGAGATTTAGTATCATGGTAGTGGGGCGGGCTCGCAAGCTTCCTCTTGCAGAAAGCACTTGACTGGAGACCACGTTTGCCTCGTGTTGCCTGGCTGTAAGAGAGCATTCGACGTGGAGATCCTGTTGGTTACTGAAGCAACCCCAGCGCGTTGGCCTCCTCGTACCATTGCGTTTGAACTGGAACGTTCAAAGCGCAGCCAGAGAAACGTGGTCATGTGGAAAGGTGGCCAGCAGAACGTGGGTGACCGCGGCGTCGCCGACGTTTGGATTGCCTACCCCAGCTATTTCATTCTCGTCGCAGCCTTACTGCATTGGGTTCCCACGGGGATTCACTAAAACGCTCAAGGGCAACGGAGATAACTGCGTTGAAACATGGCATTGAGCCCATTCAGCCATGCCGGTTCTGCTCCTCAGCGTATATCGATAAGTGCCCGTGTCGTGGCTTGCGAGCTAGAAGCTGAGTGATGGCCGAGGAGCACGCCGACGCCGTGGACGGGCAACCCAAGAGAAGCCACCCTCGATGGCATCAATGTACGACCGGTGAATTATGTGGTGTTAGCGTTAGACTCACTCCGCATCCGAGACGCTGAATGGCGTTGGGCGAATGCGACGATCTGCCAGTTTGGGCCGTTCCTCGGATCATGATGCAAGCATCGACTCACGTTTCTCAGGAGTACAGGGAGGACATAGAGTGCGACGGCTCGAGTGTGAATGTGCACTCAGCCTTGGGTTGGGTCTTGATATTGATTCGATTCAAGGATGAGGAGGCGTATTCATACATTCAGCCGGGGATATAATGTTTAGCAGACAATAGCCAAAGTGATCAGTTCAGGATGGCGAGGCCGCCGTAAACGGCAACTGGGCCTCAAAGTCCTTGACGAGTACAGGAAACCAGAAGGACGGAGGCCGGGTGAAAGGGAATGCAATACAGTAATTAGGCTGACTTGGAGGCCATGGCCTTCTGCCAATTCATGCGCCGAGCACACCTCCTTCGCCCTCCTCCCACCCCTTCACCTCCCTCAAGTGCCCGCGCTGAAATCCCAGCGCGCGCCGTGGCCTTTGGCGACGCAGGCGTGCCTCGCGCCCCAAGTCCAGTCCGAAGGACTATGAATGCCTGCGTCAATGCTGAGTGGAGAGAACGGCGCGTGGCGTGGCATGGAGTGGCGTGCCCGCAGAATGGGCCGCTCACAGTCATGTCCTTTTGCGCTCTGTTTGTGATAGAGGGAGAGATGGCAGTTGTGGAGGCGTTGTCAACGCCGTTGCGCTCTTTGTGCCCGCTCACAATCGCCGTCTGTCCATGCTTTTGCCGTGGCATGTGTTTGCACGCCAACGCGCAGCTTTGAGGATGTAGTTGAGCGCTCATCCAAACACACAGAGTCTGCCGTTCTCGGAGGTCTGCTAGACGGACGAATGCTGGAGACATGTTTCGCCGTCTGTCATCTCGCCCACTTGGGGCGGTCTGTGCACTGCTTGGCTTTGTTGTGAGTTGGTTGTTGTACGCAGCAGAGTGGGGGAACGCCGAGAGCGCCGCCAAGTCAGTCCAGACATCCCGGTTCGCGAACCCGCGTCGACGCGTCCTGATGTGGTGACGCGACGCGACTAGCGATTCTCTACATTCCACGCACGTCGTCATCCACACCATCTCTACCGCCGCACCGACGAATAGACGACCGGGAGACAAGAGTTCGTCATACCTCTCACTACCAACACTGACAATACAAACCCTCTCACTACAAACTTAGCTCTACAAATTTCCATGTCTATTTCCATTTCCAGACGCCGCAAAAGGGTACATTACAGTTCAGCATTAGGGCGAAATGTTCTCGGCTAATCCTCGGAGGCCAGAAACCGCGTCTCCATTCCTCGTCGCCTGCGGCCAAGCGGCCAGTGACTCGCGTCCTCTGGGCCCTACCCTGCAATCCTGGCACGCCCACAACCATCTGCCAAGGGGCGCGTCTTCCATCCTCCGACGCCCCTGTCCTAGGTCGTCACCGCCGCTCGGACTAGGGAACGATGATCGCGAGCAGCACCCTTTCAGCACGGACCACTCCAGTGCCCACTCCAGTGCGTGGGGGACAAGCCTAGCGACGTCACAGAGAGGCGTGGTCCGATCACCTGATCGTGCGCTCCCTACAACCCAACTGTTGGACTGCGTCGCTCACCTCCAAACTGACCCTTGTGCTTGCCCTGCCTTCGGGTTTAGACACCTCCTGCCCAACATAAGCGCTGAGGCGGTGGCGCGGTGCCCTGATGATATCCCCGGCCCTTCGCCTTCCACAACATCGCAAACTTTACTGCAAGATGTGCCTATTTCCTGCCCAAAAGTCAGCGTTCAGCCCTACCATCCGTGCGCCGGCGTTTCGGTTGATCGGCGGCATGAACGGCGTCGACCTGTGTCTTAGGTGAGAATAAGTGGAAAGCCATACGCTCGGATCACTACAAGGAACGGTGACATCCCAACATAGTCCATAACTACGTAGATAGAGAGCGTGGGAGCGGAGATCGGACTCGTTTCCGTAGATCACTCGCAGTCGAGGTATGCAAGGCTGAACTTGCCCTGTTGCGACGACGACGCGCAGCCTGCTACTGGACACGAAGCTCAGCATTCACTCACCCTAGCAGGGTCTCCATGGAACGTTCCGACTCTAGCTGACACCTGCCTCTGCCAACCCCAGCTGCTCAGCGCCTGTCTGACGAGCTCAGCACATATCCTGATTCCGAGTCGGGACCCGCGTCGTGGGATCAACTTCCGACACGCAAAACGTCATGGACGAGTAGGGAGCAGGCATGACAGAAGGGAATGGCGATCATCCGCTCGCATCCGAGCCCTGGTGCGAGCAAGAGTGCGACGAGACAGATTTTGGATCACGTAGGCAGTAATACACATCGGCACGTCGCAGCGCAGGGATGCATCAACTACAAATCGTCACTGAGGGAACTGTGTGACGCTGTGGGAAGGTTGAGCAGAGGCGAGATAGTCGAGCAGACGCATGAAGCACTTGGCGTTTCCCTCACATCCTGCTGTGCCCCGCTCAAAGACCACTACCGTCCCATCACGCAGTCACTCCCGGCATTGACGTCGCTTCCACATCGTGAATGCCCACGAGTGGGGGCGATCTTCTCGCCCCTTGACACCTGCTCTCCAGGGAGCACACTATGCCTACGCAGTGCGAAGTTTTGGTTTCGGGCCATCCATGATGTCTGCGGCGCCTAAATTGCCGCCACCACGCCCCCTCCAATCCCTTAGACCTTAGAAGCACACTCTGCCCATCTCACCTCACCTCCCTACTCTACGCTTTCCCTGGCTCCGGCGTATCCGTGCCAAACAAACAAACCAAGGCCTGGAAAGGGCAGAGATTCTGGGCACTTTACGCGGCGCTCATCGCGATCTGCTTCTCGTGTAAACCTTTCATCCATCTCATTTCAGGAACGGGATTTACGGTATGCTGGGCCACCGCGTACCTCGAGCTAAAGCTTAACGGTGTTGGGGTCAAGAAGGATCGCCCAGTTCTTGCGGCGGCATGCAGAGGCGCGCTCGTCATTGACGCCCAGGTCCTTGGTGTGGATGGGAGGCGTGGATGTGCGGCGTATGAGGCGGTATGGGGCGGAGAGAAGCATAGGGCGGAGATTCCGCAAGTGCGAAGCCAGAACAGTGGCGGTGAGATCCAGTAGTTGCTGACTGATACGTCGACGTAACATTTGTGAGCGTGTGCGTCGTTCGCACAGCGCTACTGCGCGCGCCTGTGCTGTGTGATCTGTTGAATGCTGCACAGGTGAGACTTGGCTGTGGCCATGCGCGTTCTGGCCGCTCTCGCCGCCGGATGCGAAGACAGCAGTCCTGCATCGCATGTATTCATGGTCATGTGACTGCTCACCACCCCGTTTCTTGCAAGAAACTAGGACTCGCCACCGACTCGCCGAATTCCAGCACACCGTGTAGCTTCTTCCATCTACTGGTCCCGGATGTGCCGGGTTGTCGGCCGACGTGCACGGTGCTGCTGTGCCTTTGGTGTTCGTGATTCATGAGGTTGCATTCGTTATCCTGACATTACTATTCAGAACGACAGTGAGGCGCACAGTGCATACATGCTTGGATTCAGCACCCGTGGAGTTGGACAACATGAAGCATGCAACGCGTAGCATCAATCAGTGGTAGCGCAGACTCGAGGGATTACAGCATGCCATCTCCACGCCATTGAAAGGAAAAGCAGCGAACCTTTGGTATTGGTCTAATCTAATTGATTCCCAGAGTCTCGACCTACCAATTTAGGCTCAGTCGTGGCCATTTCCTAAACTTGTATTGACAACCCTACCATTAACCTGCGCCAGTCTCGAGGCAAGCGTCACTCATGCTCGCGCTCAGATCCTCCGCCCTTAGATGGACGCCACCTGCAATCCTTCGCTGTCCCTCAGCCGCCACCACTTCTCTGCTCAACGCCGACGCCATTGGGTAGGCCCTTTTCTGCAATTGCTCTTCTCTGGCCCTGTAATTCCAGCAATTCCTTGCCCCCTGGTAGCAACGATCTCCTTGTGTCACCTCTCCCCGAGGTTGCCCAGCCCTCCATCAGCGCCAAACCCGGGTTGCAGGAAGCAGTAGTCAGCCTGAGACGAGATGAGCAATCAGTCTGTCGCCTAGATGACGAGCCAAGGGTCTCGCAGGCTCGTGCAGCCGCGGAGTAGCCCCATCCGCGCACTCAGGATCCCAGCACACACAACTTCCGCGCAGAGACCGCCTGCGTGGATCGTAAGCGGTGCGCGGTGACATCTGCACTTATCGTCAGCAGATCCGATCGGTGGACTGGTCTTGGACACGCCGTCTACGCTCACGCGATTACCAAGAAGGGTCGGAGACATAGTGGGACTGAGTCTCAACGCTCAGGAATGTTGCAATTCTTGGTAAGTGAACCGGGCTCTCCAGTGGCGGCGTAGGTAAAGGGACTGGCTCACCCAGAAGCATTACAATACGCAGAACTGCCGGTGCCTACCCTACAAACGTGGGCTGGACAATGGCTGGAGCGTGGGCTGACTTGTTCACGACAGGGTAACTCAATTGACAGCTGAGAGGCATAATTTGTTACCTGTGTTTTTAGTGAAACGTAGGCCTCTCTGGACCACTGGCGGAATCAAGGAAAACGCACAAGAGGAAGTGCTGGTGACGAACAAGTCACTGCTGGTCGGATACCGGGCCGAACTGTCAGCAGGGAAAGTGCCATGATGCTGCACACACACAATGCACGAGGCTTCAAGGGAAGCGCAAAAGGACAGATCACGCAGGTCAGCTGGCCATAGGCCATCGCGCCGAATGACAGATACGGGCCAAGCCACCAACCTGAGCAAAAGAGCCATCGAGAGGGACGCGCTCGTGGTCTAGGATCGGTTTGTCTCTCATTTCCAAGATGGGCCCAGTGGACCCCAATTGGACCCCGATGGACCCCAGAGTCCCAAGAGAACCCTCAGACCCACGTACTGTACCCTCGCACATACCTCAGCCTCAACATGCCAATCGTCGAGGGCCAACTGAGGTACCCTGTTCAATACTGATCGTGGCGTTGTCAAGGTCAGGCACCCGGTTGACCGCCACGCACACGCCCATTTTCACTACTGCCTTGCACTCCTTCCTCCTTCGATCCCTCACCCTCCCCTCCCCCTCTCCCCCCTCCCTCCCCCACAGACAGACTTGGAAATACATCGTTGGATGGACAGGCAGGAGTGTGGACACTGACATCGCACACTCAAGGCAGCTTGGCAGGACTTGGCTCATCTGCCTCTCCTGTCGACGCCATCGTCGCGCCACTGAAACATCCACTAGCCACCTAAGCTTTGCGTTCCCTCGTCTCACCCACTTAGGCCTCCCGGTGGCAAGTATTCATAAGAACGTCTCAGTTCCAGACTGCATGAGATGCCGACGTCCCCCCTACCCAGCCATACATCAGCATACCTTTCGAGACATACCCTACCGGCTGGCCGGTCTACGACTCCTACGACATCATCATCACATCACGGCAACGACACTATCGCAGCGCGTACGACGTCCACGATAACCGCTACCCAATCCGTCTCCGTCACTCATCTACCTCCACCACCGACGTCTATCTAACACAGTCGCCGCGGCGTAACGACCAAGTGCACACATACACGGTGCACACGTTCGCCTCTGCGCCACACGCCATCCCTCACCTCCACCACTTCACGGTGCTCCACACCACCACCTATCCCCACCTGCACCACCTTCCCACCACCACACACCATGCGCATCACCACCAAAGGCCACGAGCTCATCGGTCAATCCATTGAGGGGGACGGCTCGAGCTCCGCTCCGTCTTGGGTGTCGGTGCCTATGGCGTTGTGTACCTTGCGCGTGACTGGGCCTCGGCCTGCGCATGCCCAACACAATGTCCATGTCGGTCCAGCACGTTTGCCACAAAAACAATATGAGCGGTCCGAGCGCACCAACTCTCCACCACCACTTGCCCCACCAGTTCCAAGCATGCCCATGCGACGCTAGCGGTGGGGAAGCACACCACGTCGCCGTCAAGTGTCTCAACCGTAACGGCCTCGACGCTCGGCAACGCCACTTCCAGCGTCGCGAGATCGCTCTCCACTCCCTTGCCTCTAATCACCCCAATGTGGCAACTGTCCACCGTGTCTTCGACGAGGGGCATACACGTTCATTGTCATGGACTACTTGTCCGGTGGCGACCTCTTTGCCATGATCGCCGACCGTGGACGGTACATTGGCGACGACGAGCTTGTCCGCTCCGTTTCCTCCAAATAATCGATGCTCTCGCCTACTGCCACGCCATGGGCATCTACCACCGCGACCTCAAGCCAGAGAACATCCTCTGCTCGGCCGACGGCACCAAGGTGGTGCTTGCAGACTTCGGTCTTGCCACCACCGAGGCCATCAGCACCGACTTTGGGAAGCTAGTGCACCAAAGCTGACATCAGCGGCTCAACCTTCTACCTCTCCCCTGAGTGTCAGGGTGGCATCTACGAGCCCGTCGAGTCGTACTCGACGGTCCAGGCCGACCTTTGGTCCCTCGGTGTCATCCTCGTCAACCTCGCGTGCGTTCGCAACCCATGGAAGCAGGCGACCCTCGATGACGACACCTTCCGGGCCTACGTCGAGGACCCCTCGCTCCTCTCCCAAATCCTTCCCCCTCCCAAGCCACAGCAGCTATCTGCGGCGTCTTCGCACGTAACCCAGGACCGCATCACCTCACCAGCTGCGCGCCATGGTCGTCGCCGCTCCATACTTCTCCGCCGCACCGGCACCCATGCCGGTTCCCACAGCTATCCCCGCCCACATCCACCGCCCGGTCGCCCGCCGCGCTCCCCCATACATCCCCGCCCCTCCTTCGTCCGCCACTTCGAGTGCCTCCATCTTCGAGAACTACCCGGTGTCCGTATCCAACATGTCGCTCATCCTCCCCGCCTCCTCCCACACCATACGAGTCGACACAGTTCGCGCAATACGTACCTGCCACCTACGTCACGGTACCTGCTCAGCACCTCGGCACACCTGCCAGCACCCCCGGCCTCGTCGGGTCCGATCCGTTCGGCCTTGGGCGTGCGCCCAGTTCCGCGAGCTCGTCGGGCAGCCTCCACCGACGCCGGTCTCAGCCCTATTCCACTCCGCAGACCACACGGGCAAGCAGCTCGTCATGGAGGGAGCCGACCTCATCCCTCCCTTACACTACATCTAGAGACTCTGATCTCCTGGCATTTTTTGGTAATCTTCTGGTGTTTATGCTTGGACCCACCATTTGTACAACTTAGCTCAATCAATCTCACCTCACGCACGATGTATCGCATTAGATCCTTAGCTTTGTTGTGGATGCATTTCTGTAACCGACACTAGTTGTCAGTGCAAGTCAGCTCGCCGTGTGCATCAGTGTCATAGCGTCAACGCACACGATGTCATGCATGATAGAAGCGTTTAGCACGCTCAGGCGTGTTGACAGGGTTCCATGAGCACGCGCCTTTGGCACCCTCATCGAGGCCGTCCAGAGCCATGTCCTCCTTGTCGAGCTCAAAGTCAAACACGTTCACATTCGACTTGATGCGGCCGGGCGTCACACTCTTGGGCAGTGGGACGTATCTGCGCGTCAGACCCCAACACGCCGCGGAGACAGAGACCGCGCGCCACGGCCACAACACGACTCGCTTGCGCGCCACTCCACATCTGCTAATCTCCGTGGTCGGGATCTGGATAGCGAGTGGCGTGGGATGCGCATGGTGACTTGCCCAGATCTGGGGAATGCCGATCCCCGACAAAGGCAACGGCTGCCCACGCTCTGCTCACATGAGCATATGCGTAAATGGCTCAGCGTTGACGAGCATGGGCGGCGGCGTTGGTAAATGCCGACGAACGGGCCGCCAGCCCCCTCTGTCATTTGAAGACTCGATGGACGGGCCACAACAGACGGCTTGGTCCGATCACAGCACAAGCCACCTCCCCCACGCCGCTCGGTCCTCATCATTGAGAATGGTATGGCCTCAAACCTCTGGACGGCAAGGCGCCGCCCACGGTTCCAGCCTCAATGCTCGCTACCGCATCGGCATGCCGCGATTGTCGCTTCGGGTTTGTGATTGCGGCGGCAGAAGCGGCTGCGAACTCTATTGTTCCTTCACGCGGAATGGATCAAGTTGGCTTTGCTTCTTGAACCATTGAATGCCGAGTGTGCGTGCCCCAGAGCCACACATTCTTCCACCCTCCTTCTTCAGGGGAGTGAACAGTCAAGGAGATGAATGACAGAGGGAATGGTGGAATCGGGTGGATGATTGGTGGCACTTGAACTCCGCGGCCCAGCGCGGCGCGGTCCACTACGCACTCACCCTTTCTGCAGACTCCAACGGATAAGGACCTGTGGGACCTCTTCTTGTGCTTCTCAGCGATTTTGACGACAACAGGATCCGACATGCGCTTGGGATCCGCCGCACAATCGGACAGTACGCCTGGACGACAATCCCCTTGTCCTGGCAGTACTTCACATGTCGCGCTGCTGGCACCATGGGTGCAGCTCGATCTGGTTACGGCGGCAGGGGCTCGGGGAGGGCGCGAGGTGCTTGACGCCGAAGTTGGACACGCCAATGTCGCGCGCCCAGCCCTCCTTCTGGGCGCGGGCGAGAGCCGCCCAGTGCACGGCGCGCGCGGCTCGTTGGGCCGCGGCGTGGATGAGCAGGAGGTCAAGAATCCCTCGGGGGCTTGGGTGTGTCGGGCGTGAAGCGCTTGGGACTTGACGAGGTGTTCGTACACCTCCTCCTCGACGGAACGCTGTGGCCGGCATGAACTTGGTCGTGATGAAGACTTGCGACGTGGTACACCTGACTGGCGACCCGCGCCAACCACTGTTGTTAGCTCATAGATTCGCGGGCAGCGGTAAGTGGTAGGGCGACTTCATGTTAACGATATGCCCCAGTCGAGTGAAGGTAAACGTTGCTGTAAAGCGAGATTATATGGACTCAGCCAGCGTCCATCTTGCCTTCCGGATCATGTGGAGCGCGCTGACGGCCATCTGAAGGCCGCAGTCGGAGCCATAGTTTCTCCTGCGGACACAGTCGCAGCATCGCACGGGAGTAACGGGCTTTACGGGGCACAGACGGTCGACTCACGTGTCTCGTTGTGGTAAGCTTGGGCACTGTCGACTGCGCGCGGTCAGCTCGTTTTCGCTTCCCTCTTCTGCATGCAAGTAACACGCCAGGGTAGGAACTCACTGTGCCGGTATCCGTCCTGGAGCGCTGCCTTGACTGCATTCTTGCATTCGTCGCCGCGGGCTTGGTAGACGCCGAATCCAAGGACTGGCATGGCATGACCAGAGCTGAGACGGATGGTGCTCTCGAGCGAGAGGCGAGTCGCATTTCCAAGAGCTTCTTGTCAGCGAACGCTCACTCGAAGGTCTGCAAGCTACATTTACCCATTTTTGCTGTTCACGATGTCGAAAGTGTTGCAGACGATGGAGTGGGAGCCGTCAAATGTGATGCTTCGGTTTGTTGTTGTGGGGTAGGTATATCAGCAGAGACGTCACCAAGCCGGGAGTGATGTCATCATCCTATGTTATCAACATTAAGCGAGGACTTGACTGTCGGGTGGGTGATTTGATCCGCTAATTGAGGCCTTTACCCCAAAGGCTAATCACAACCCTCCACATCGTTACGGCACTGCCGAGCCACCGCCAGCCGAAACAATGCGATGGACGGGTTCAAGGGCAGGTTGGGTGGCCACTAAACATCTCCAACTGATTCAAACACGTTCACAATCCCGCCCATATCACTCGACCATGCACCCACCTCCTCGATGAGCACCAGAAACCCAGCCCGTAGCGCCGCCACCGGCCATCCGCCGACCGCGTCGGCCGCGTCCTCGATCCGGCGTCAGCGCCCGCCCTCGGCCCTGCGCGGCGCGCCGGGCTCGCGGGGCCGGGCGGCTGCGGCCGCCAAAGCCCATGTCTCAGTATCGCTGGTGTTTGCGCACGGCGACGCAGCAATACCGGGAGTAACGTGGGTGCCGAGGGCTCGAGTGCGAGCGAAGAGGCACTATCGCGCCAGCTCGACAGGGACACGGCCGGGAACGCATGAGCTTGCGATCCCGGCGTTCCAGCGTGGCAACCATTACCTCCATGCGCACAGATTACACGTCGTCTCATCCGCTCTCTGTCGCGCTGCCAGAGGAGGACGAGCCTGTAGCTGGCCCTTCGCGCTCCCCACTTCCCCGCACGCCAGACCCCACGTCATCTGAGTCCCTGCCCGACCCAAATCAAGAACCAGACCGGGATCCTGACGATCCACCAACACCACGAATACGCCGGCGGCGCGCCAGCTCCCGCAGCCGTACATACCCACATCGCGAGAGCGCCGCCGCGTCCGAGAGGCGGCCCAGCACATGCGAGATGGACGGTGATGGAGTCGAGCAGCTAAGGACACCTCCACCTCCAACTCGGCTCAATCCAAAGCAGTCTGGCGCCTGGCTGCGTTGGAACTCGCCAGCGCCGTCGTTCCCAAGAAAGGACAAGGGCAAGGCGCGAGAAGAGTCTCCCAACCAACGTAGTCAAGCAGTAGACAAGGATACTGCTACCGAGTCGACAGATATCGACAAGGAACGCCAGAATGTCGATCTGCAACCATCCACACCGTCCGTGCCTGCGCCCCAACCAGAGTCCACTGTTAGTGCGCCAGAAGAGGAACCCACGGTATCTACATTGATTCCATCACAATCACATCCTCCATCTACTCCATCACCCAAACCTCCAATGGACGACGAGCCACCAAAGCCCCCAGAGGCGCGGACCCCCGAGCCTTCCAAATCATCGACGCGGCCGACAGAACCACCAAAGCCCACCCCGTCTGGATGGCGATACTACATCTGGGGTTCAGGCAGCGGCGGTGGCGGGGGTGACGGGGCTTCCACACCTTCACAACCCGCACCCACACACCCTGCACCTTCACATCTCGCACCCGCTCCTCTCGCCCCGACAGCCATGGCAGATCCCACGATGGCTGGGGCAGAAGCGGACTTGTCCAAGGTGCAATCGCGCGCGAGCGCTGCTACCAACGGCAGTGCGAACGGGGGTGCCAAACGAAGGAAAGTGGAGGGCGTGACTAGCACCGCTGGCGCGTCTGGCGAGTCCGAGACAGCTGACCGCGTTGCGACTCCTTCCGCCCCTCCGTCTCCACGAACTCCAGCTGGCGCGGATCCCTCGTCGAGTGCTGCGCCATCCAAGGCCGCGCCTCCATCGAAGGCAGCTGCGCCCAAAGCATCGACAACCTCCAAGGCTCCCAGTATCTCCAAGGCTGCCGCTACTAACAAGGCTCCGACTACTTCTAAGGCTCCAGCTTCTTCCAAGGCTCCAACTCCATCCAAGGCGCCGACCCCTTCCAAGGCTCCCGACACAGCCGCCACCAAGGAGGAGCCCTCGTCCAGCCTCAGTGCCCTCTCCGCACCGCCTCCCGCCGAGGGAAGTCTTCTCCCACCAGCAGAGATCTTGACATCTCCCTCCCCTGCCGCGCAGGAAGAGGTGAAATCCTCACCAAGTTCCACCCCCGCTCCGACTTCCAATACGGCCACACCTTCCACGGCTGCGGCACCTGCCCAGGGCTGGGGTTCCTACCTCGCGTCATGGGTCTACCCAACCGCCCCTGCTGCCAAACCTGTGGCCGTCGAGAAGGACACTCCGGAGACGGCCACTGCGCAGCCCGAGAATCCTGAGGCGACTATTGTGGAGCCTACAAGCCCAGTTGAGGATCAGCGACCTGTGTCTGAAGGCAAACGGGCGCCTGAATCCACACCTGCTCCCGAGACAGCTGATGTGGCGACCCAACAGACAGAAGCGCAACCTCCAGCCGAGGAGACACAGCCTGCGCCTTCACCTTCACAGCCGCAGGCCAAGCTCGCCGCATCATCCACGTCAACATCAGGATGGCTCAGCTATCTCGCTTTCCGAGCGAGCCAGAGGCAGATCACGGCTTCCACAATGACCTTGGATGGTGCGCGCCGAAGTGGCGAGACGGCTCGCGAGGAGGTGATGGACTTCGAAGGCGATCCCGACTTTCCTTCGGCCGCCGATGCAAGTACATCGAAAGCCACCACCGGACCAGCATTATCGCGGGAGGCGAGCCGATCCAAGGCCACAGGAGGTCACTCTCGCCAGGTCAGCCTTTCCAAAGCCGGCCCATCGGGTAAAGGAGCGGCGAAGGCGCAAGGTGCCGATTCGTCGAGACAGGCGAGCGTGTCCGGTGCAGCCGGAAAGGCGGTCGATACGCAGGCCGCCGCCACGAAGGGGAGCGGCAAGGCTCAGGTCGACGAGCTCAGCCCTGTGGACCGCAGAGATTCTGTCGCGGCTGGCTCTACCCGCAGCCAGCCCATGCAGAAGATGACGCATAAGCGGTCACAAAACCTCGCTCCGCTGAGCCGCCGCCCCTCCAACGCTTCTTCGACACGGTCGGCAGCGAGCACACCCGTACCAGCGTCGCCTAAGCCGAATGGCAGCGGTCACGGCACGGCGAAGTCATCAGATCTGCCCGCACCACCAAAGCCCGCAGCCAAGCAACCGAACTTCATCATCCCCACATTCGACATCACCTTCGATCGCCCGCCTCGATCGCTCCTCCCTCGACATGCGGAACCGGCAGGTGCTACCGGCCTTGCCTTGCGCGCTTTCAGCTACGTGTACAACACTCAGCCCGTGGACCCACCGGAAGAGAAGCGCGGAAAGAAGGCCGGCCGCGACGTGGGCGCGAATCTCCCTCGGCGAGTGGGACTTGGCGGTGGTAGCCCTGAAGATGGGTGGAAGGATGTACGCCGAGTAGTCGTCATCGGCGTGCACGGCTGGTTCCCAGCCAAGATGTTGACATCGTGAGTGCAGCTTCGACGGATCGCAGCTGACCACAGCGTTATCGGCGAGCCCACGGGTACATCGACCAAGTTTGCCAACATGATGGGCGAGGCGGTCAAGAAATTCTTCGCGGCCAAGGGCGTGGACGACAAGGAGATTCGTCTCACCCTCATCCCGCTCGAGGGCGAGGGCACGATCGAGTCGCGCGTCGACAAGCTGTACAAACAGTACTTATCCAACCCGGCGTGGATCAACGACTTGCGTCGCGCGGACGCGATCTTCTTCGCTGCCCATTCGCAGGGCTGCATCGTCACCACACACCTCATCTCGCGCATGATTGCGCAGGGTCATATCCGCACTTCACTGAACCGCGAGGCGGTAACGCGGTGCGAGTGGGCATTTGGCCCTATCGGCATCGTGCCAAGCGAGGACTCGAAGAAGGGGCGCCAGCTCATGGCGCAGATGAGCGGGCACGATGGCGGGCGGCAGAAGGTTGCCATGCTTGCGATGTGCGGCGTGCACCTGGGCCCATTCTACTCGATATCAACGTCGAGCGTCATCCAGCCGTACCTGCAGTGGTTTGAGAACGCTGCCGCTAGAGAGCTATTTGAGTTCCAGGACTCGACGTCTGCCGTCTCAGTGGCGTACCAACGGGCGCTGGCGATGATCCTCGAGAACGAGGTCCGGATCCTCCTTCTGTCCTCGCTCAACGACCAAGTCGTGCCGATCTACGGCGCGTCTTTCGCCACGGCGTCTCACCCTCTCCTCCTGCGCGCGCTCTATGTCGATGGCGCGTCCTACTCCGCCTCGGACTTCATGACCAACCTCCTCTGCTTTGCGTTTATGCTCCGCAACGCCGGCATCGACGACCAGAGGCTGATCGAGCACCTGTCCGAAGCCACCGCCGGCTCCCTAACGGGCGTGGGGCACTCGACGCCCTACGAGGAGCTGGGCTGCTACTCCCTCGCGGTCCAGTATCTCTTCCACGCAGAGCCCGTTGCGAACCAGCCCCTCCCGCCACTCGAGATCGAGCCCTTCGCGGCCCGCGACGCCCGGAACGACTTCGAGCTGCCGTGGATCATGCGTGCGCTCGTCGACAGTCCCGAAGTCAAAGACCTCTTCCCCGAAGAGCTCAAGACACTCAAGGAGAACATCTTGGCGTGGAAGCCGCAGACGAAGGCACTCAAGGAGATCAAAAACGCCTC
This sequence comes from Cutaneotrichosporon dermatis, assembly GCA_020011015.1. NCBI lineage: Eukaryota > Fungi > Basidiomycota > Tremellomycetes > Trichosporonales > Trichosporonaceae > Cutaneotrichosporon > Cutaneotrichosporon dermatis. Next base: position 2,910,830 of record JAIGNX010000001.1, on the reverse strand, counting down.
GAGCCGATGGCCGGCCGTCAGCGGCTGAGCCCGCTGTCGCAGCTCGCGAAGAGCGGCAGCGCGACGAGCCTGGCGAGCATGAACAGCCCCACTGCGCCAGCGACGCCCGCACCGGGCGTCCCGCCGGGCACGGCGCATGCGCAGTCGCATGCGAATACGTCGAAGAAGAAGCCGGCGCCCAAGGTGAGTATAGCGTAGCCCTGGTCATCGGGGAGCGAGGGACGTCGCTGACGGCAGGCTGTCATGACGATGGTCGGTAGATAGATCACGGGCAACGGACGGAGGCGAGAGTTAGAAGCGGCGAAATAATATAACTATACTTACATCCTAGGAGGAGACCTGTAACCCCATCACACCAGTGCATGGCTCTGTATTGGTAGACGGCATGAATCGTAGCATCAGTCATTGCACGTCGCAGCAAGTCGATCTTCATCCTCCTCGCAATGTCCTTCCCGCACAGGTGGACGCCACCCAGCCCAGCTGCCCACTTCCCAACTGACCGCATTCCAGCACGCCCACCCCGCTCATCCTTACCAAAAATGGAGATGCATTAATGCAAGTATCACACAAACCAGACTACATGCCCAATACGACACGATGAAGGAAAAAGACGACGATTGCGGTCAACTCATACCGCAGCTATACAACAGGCTGCATGGCAGCGAAATAGGGGAAAGCGGCACCAGGCCGCGCCGGCCCAAGCTCGAACACAGACACAAATGTAAGATAGACCAAACTAAGACGCGAGGCCCACGGTAGCGAACTGGGGCTGCGGCTGGGGCGTGGCCTGGACAGGAGGGGGTGTCACGCGGAGGAAGGGGAGACGCTGGAGGACGGGCTGGGGGGAGCCGTAGGCGTCGTAGATGTCGCCAAGGCTGGATGTGGCCGTGGGCATGCCGTATGTGGAAGACGTTTTGGGGTCCGCTTGAGGCGGCGCCGAGAAGTCGGCGGTCGCACCGGGCGGATCTGACGGGTCGAAGGACGGGACCGGGACTCTGCTGATGCGGCTCGCCTGCTTAGGCTGGGGGTGGTGGAGCTGGCCTGAGGGAGATGGAGGGGCGGGGGCCTGTGGGTTGGGGGAGGATTGCTTGTTGGGCGAGATGGTGGGCGACACGTACTCGTACCCGACACCGCTGTCGTAGGCCAGCCAGTCGTCGTAGTTGGTGTTGCGAAAATTGGAGGCGTCGTCCTCAGCCACTCGGACTGGTGGCCCGTGGTCGTCGTCCGACTCTGATCGTCTGGCGTATGGGTAGGCACCGCGCGAATGGTCAAAGCTCGGATTGCCAGCGTCGAGGCGGCTGGGACTAGAGCCAACGCCAGCCATACCTGGTCCAGAAGCTACGCTTCCTCGTGCGTTACCACCTTCTCTACCGGCGAATGGAATGGCAAGAGACGATAAGTGCTTCCATCGCGAACGCGGCTGGGCGGGGAGGGGCCCGTCGGAGAAGTCGAGAGCCGAGTGTTGCGTGCCGTTGCGCTTCAGGTTGCTTCCCTTCTCTCCGGCCGCGCCGTAGCCGCTGAACGCATATGGATTGCTATCGGAAGAGGGGGGAACGAGGCTGCGCTTATTGTCATCGCCTTCGGCCTTGCGGCGGCGCTGAGGGTCAGCACGCAGCGTGGATTTGTAAACCTACCAGGCAGTAGAAGACGGCGAATAGGGCAGCGCCAACGGCTGCGATGACACCAATGGCGATTCCTGGTTGTCAGACACCGCTTACCTGCATTGAGGCAACACAACTCACCGGCCTTAGCACCAGCCGAGAGACCTTGGGTCCCAGATGACGCACTGGCCGCTTCAGCTGAACTTGAAGCACTAGCTGAAGCGGAGGCAGCTTGGGACTGAGACATGGTCACGCCTTTGTCTGTGGCTTGGTTGCCCATTGTCAGGGTTCTCGACGAGCCGGCAGCGCTAGCCACTGGTTGCTTCATCATGACAGAAGAGGCAGATGTGGCCAAGGAGATGACTGAGGAGGACGACGACACACTCGCCATGACACCAGCAACGACAACCTCGGTGCTGGTCGCAGCAGACGGCGTGGATGATGCAAGAGGAGTGTCGGTCACTGTCTGTTCAACCGGTGTCCACTGCGCTTCGGCGCTTGAGGATGGAACCCATTGTTCGACTGAAGAGCTGGACGGTGATGGAGGGATGTATTCAGAGGTTATGGGCTCTGGAGGATAGGTGGTGCTCTCGCCGCCGCCGTTCTTGGCATCGGACGCATAGGTAGGTGGCGAGGTTGTGGGCTCCGGTGTAGTTGTGGTTGGAACTGGAACGTCCGAGGAGGTTGGGCTGGGATCGGTCGATTGGACCTCGCTTATTGTCAGTAACAAGGACGCCAGGGTGCTCCAGTGTACGCACGAAGGTGTTTCAGACGGTTCAGACGGGACAGCACTTGTGGTGGTGCCGGCGCCATCGGTACTGCTGGCGGTGCTCACGTCGTCCTTGTTCTCCGACGTAGGTGTGTCGGGGATGGACTCGTCGGCGCTCTCTTGTCTCGCTGACTGTGTGATGTGGTCGGACACTTCCGGCTCGCTTGAAAGTGATGGGGACGGGGTAATGTTGGCATCGATGGGCGAAGGGGTATCAGTGTCCCCGGGGAGGGAAGGGGTATCGGTGTGATGGGTATCGGGCTCGGCGGCTGTCATGTCGGGCAGCGGTTCAGCAGGCGAGCTCAAGGCATTGTCTGCCCGCAGACGGTGGACATGTGCGTGCGCACGGTGCCGCCGTGCGCCCTCGGACTCATGGCGGAAGCGTTGAAGGTTGCGGTTGTAGTGGCGGTAGTTTTGGGGGCGGGTGGCTAGTGGTATGTCCATTGTCATGGACATGAGATTGGGAACGCAAGTCACGGCGCTATGCGACGGCGGCTTGTCGTTCGGGATGACAGTGGTGTCAGTGTCGAGGTCGTGAGGGAGGTTGAGGGAGGAAGAGGGGAGGGAACAAGATCGGATGGCGTGCAAAGGCTCGGGCCCGGCCGCGAGCGAGGAATAAAAGAGCGTGAGGTGGTAGGCAGAATGGAGAAGGAGGGAGAGAGGGAAAGATGGAAACGAGAGAGATGGAGTGGAGACGAGGGAAGGAGAGGGTGGGGGGCAGAACGAATGTATTGTTAGTGGTGAGGGTGGGTGGGTGTTGCAGTTGGAATGGGTTAGCATCGTTGGACGGGGGTGGCTGGGTGCATGGTGAGGGATGTTGAGGACCTGGTCTCGGACCGTTTGTTGTCATTGCGTCGTCCAAAGGTCATAGTGGTTCCAGGTGGCTTAGGTGGCGTTCCGTAGCTTGACGCGACTTGTGGGCGCGTGAGCACTAAGTAATGGGTATGGCACATGGACAAGGTCACCCTAAGTTCCCCTGTTGTCGCACAAGCCTCAGTTGCGAGTTGGACTGTATAGCCAGTTTGACTTGCCGGTTTCTGCGTATGTAAAGCTTACTTCTCCCTTGATCCCGTAAACCAAGGCTTAAGCCAGATCCGAAGTCGTCGGTTTTGGGTCAGGATGGACTTTCAAACCCAGGCGTAATGTCCAAGGTTGGTCCAAACGACCCGATTCCTTGGTCTCCATTCCAGTCAAACCTGAATACAATAGCCCTGAAGCTTCGCTAAAGTCTGTCAGAAGCACCAAACAAGCGCCTGTATTCAGTAACCCACAGAACAAGTAACAGGACGCCAGACGCTAGGATCTAGCACCTTTGAAATGGTGGATCAGGTTGGTCAGAATGGGCCAACGTGGTCGTCTGCACAAGGCCCTTATGGCGCGTGTCGGGGTTCATGAGGGTAGGCATTGGGTTGCATGATATGACGCGTTGGAGATGTTCTGGACGAGTCCAGATGTGCACACCAAGGTTGCAGGAAGCGGCAGTGACGAGCATGTTCAGGTTGGCCATGCTGGCCAAGCCAGAGGAGGAAGTACGGTCCAAGCTTGGCGGAGGTCTGCTCAGCTGCCAGCCATTCGTGCTAGGTCTGTGCGCGTCGAGCTGTGATTGGTATGCAGTAGTGTCGTCGGCAGTTCGTAACTTCGGTGCTTGGTCCAAAGAAACCGACGACAACTTGATGCACGCATCCTTCGGTCTTCGCATGCGACAATCCTTCCATGTTCCCTAATGCTCCTTGCCCTCTTTGATGCGCACCTTGAACTCGCCGCGGTCACGCACGCCTCGCACCTCGTCCAGGGCCCATTGGCGGCACGCCGGTCGTCATCTGACCCTTTGGCCAGCGTTTGCGCGCGACAATGCCCCACCCTCGGGTGCTAGGGATCCGCAAGCTCTCCTTCTCCCACTCCCAGCACACATGAGGCCACACCACCCAAGCCACATGACGTAGGACTTGTATCGGCTCAGACCGGACTCGAGTCCATCCTCAAAGCCGCCGGCGAGTGTGGGATGGGCGGTGGTGTGTACTCGAGACTCGTAAACTTGTCGTCGAGCGTGTGCAGGCAGCATGGGAGGAGAGGAAGGGACAGTGTGGCAGGGATAAGGGAAAGCAAAGGGATCCAAGGCTGCGGGTTAGCATCGACTGACTTGTTTTACAACTCACAGTCAGCTCGTCGGCGTGGTTGCCAGAAGGAACGCGTCGTCCTTCACGATACACGACTCGCGGCCTGGCCACTGGCCCGACTCCCATTCCTCAAGGGTCGAAGGGAACTGCGAAGGCATGTCGATGGGAAGCTCGACCAGCGACGCCGCGTCGCCTCGGGATACTGCGGCCACGTACGCCGTTCGCGCAGCTCGTAACCCCGCCAGAGTAGCCCTGAAAGTTAGCTGTGCTCCAGCATCAGTTTCATTACCTCTGAGACGAGAATGTGAACCAGGAGACCATTGCCCTGACTGTCAGCCTATCAAGCATGTGTAGGATACTCACACATCCGAGGTCAATGAACCGCCAGGGGGGCGACCCCACTTATCCCATTCCATGCCGGTGTCGCCCTCGCCTTCGCCAGTTCACGCGCAGGGTACATGTCGCGCCAGAGAAGCATAGAAAGGCGGCAATTGCAATATCCTGTGAGCCCCAAGTCGCAATGTTGTTCGGCAACAAGCGGTCGTCGGGTGAGCCTCCGTCCCACATGTCTCCGCCCTGTCCGTCGGCTCAGGCCTGGACGCACACTTACCTTCCAGACATGCCGTTTGACGTCTTCGACCTTTGTGCTCCACGGCTGAGGAACGCGAGAGTCGAGCTGCTTGTGACGCTCCTTGAGGCCTGATACAGGTCCTGGAATGGTTCGCGAGAGACAACGACCTGAGTTAGCACTGGGCACTACGCAGTGCTTACATCATGGTGTACGCGTTTGACATAGCCATTGAGCGTTCCGTGGCCGTGCTTGTGCAGCTTCTCGAGGAGATGGAGACAGGTGCGCTGAAGCGACGTTCGGCGAGCACACGCGCTTCGTCGCGACCTTCGGGTGAGTCATCCTCGAGTACTGGTGGTGGGGAGCGACTGTCTCGCCGCGGAAGGGCCAGCGAGTGGCGAACGCTTTCGTGGAGGTTTTGGAGGCGGTCCAAGACCATTTGTCGCGGAGTAGGAGTGTCGTCGAAGGGAAGGTACGCGACATAGATCCAACCGTAGATGCGGTTGCTCACGTCATCTTCTCCATCGCCCTGCTCTCCTCCCGACTCGTCAGCCTCCCAGATGAACGCAAGCGGCGAACTGGCGGATGATAATAGGGCATGTCCGCTGCCGATTCGCTTCTGGTGCCTTGAGCACCATACCCAGTGTCCCAATGTCAGCCGAGTAGGCAACATTCCGCTGCGTCAATCGCACATCTCGTCTTGCCTGGCGTGGTACGAAGCGGACTCTCAACCGCTTGAGAGGCTCGGATTCAAGCCAAGCTTAGCAGCTAGCTCATCATCACTCGATTCGTCCTCTCTAGGCGCGTTGGAGTTGCTCGCGCGAAGGATCAGGCTCGAGTTCTGCTCAGGGGGAGTGCTTGCTGCTCAAGGACAGTGTGGAAGACATCGAGAGGGAAGTAGGCGGGCACGCAGGGGACGATCCAGCCTCTGCAGAGTCGAAGGGGTAGAAGCGTCACTTGGGAGGTACTCGGGGATGAACTTGGGGTGGCGATATCCTGTGCCGCTGCGCTGGCGCGGCTGGAGCTTGGACTTCGGAGCGGATTTGGGTGAGGGAGGGTTTCGAAGGGCCAGCTGTTTGAGGGTCGCTGATCGCCAAAGACACAACCTCCGCTTCGAGGCCCATGTTGCCGTTGGATAGGTTGCGACCACAGGCGTTATGTCCAGAAAGGAATGTCGTTGGAAAGTGAAGAGAAGAAGATGAGGTTGACGAGGATGCTGATCTTTCGTAACTTCGGTCGATGATCGGCGAACCTCCACTTTGCGCCACGTGGAGGGCCTCGTTTTCGGACATATCCCACTGTCCGCGTCTCTCGGGCCTTAATCGTCAAAGGGGGTGCTGGGTGATTTCGAGAGCGTGTCTCGTCCAGACCCTGGGTCGCGGGGCGCGTCTGGCCTCTGAGCTCTGAGGCTTGGCTGGCTGGCCCGGTTCCCCCCCCCATTCTTTTCCACGTCGGCACTACTAGCCCAGTTGGTCTCTTTCATTCTTCCACTTCCACATCCCAAAAATGTCGGCCGTGGAGAGCAACCAGGCCTATAACGCCCCAATGGGCTTCGACGTCAAGGCCCCGTTGCCAACGGCGTCAACGGCACCACCAACGGTGTGGCCAAGCCCGCCTTCCGGACGTACGTTAGCTCTCGCCTTAGCCGCTGACATTAGCACCAACGTCAAGGCGGTTCCCAACCCTCCTCTGCCCGCCGAGGGCTCGGGTGCGTTCAACAACTGGCACCTCGCGGCCATCGACATCCTCGTCCCCTGGTTCCAGCGCATGCTCCCCTTCGGCAAGAGCAGCTGGATCATCTACTGGTTCCTCTTCGTCGTCCTCTTCGTCCCCCTCACTGTCGGCTACTGGATCCTCACCTCGCGCTACGGCCCTCGCCTCAACGAGAAGGTCCCCATGCCCAACCGCCCCCTTAGCGACTACTACAAGATCACCGACCCCGAGCTCGCCGCCAAGTGGGACGGCAAGAAGATGCCCATGCAGATCTGGCACGACGCCTACTTTGACGGCAAGATTGAGCTCAACGGTGACTGCCTCGACGTTATGGAGTGGCGCCACGACTGGTCGCGCTTCGAGCTCTCGATGGACAACTTCCGCTACGTCCTCTTCAACCTCATCCCGACGTCATCTTCCACACCCAGAAGCAGGACGAGGACCAGATCCGCGACAACTACGACCGGGGTAACGACTTCTACTCGTGGTTCCTTGGCCCCCGCATGATCTACACTGGCGGTGTTGTCCGCGACATTAACCGTGAGGAGACCCTTGAGGAGCTCCAGGACAACAAGCTCAACCTCGTCTGCGACAAGCTCGACCTCCAGCCCGGAGACAAGCTGCTCGACATTGGCTGTGGATGGGGTACTCTTGTCGCCCACGCTGCCAAGAACTACGGTGCCGACGTTACCGGTGTCACTGTTGCGCAGAACGGTGCCGAGTTCGCTACCCAGCGCCTCCGCGAGAACGGCATCCCCGAGTCCCAGGGCCGCATCCTCTGCAAGGACTACCGTGAGATCCCCAAGACCAAGTACAACAAGATCACCTGCCTCGAGATGGCCGAGCACGTCGGTATCCGCCGCTACCGCACCTTCCTGCGCGAGCTCTACGACCTCCTCGACGACGATGGACTCATGGTCTTCCAGGTCGCTGGTCTCCGCAAGCGCTGGCAGTTCGAGGACCTCATCTGGGGCATCTTCATGAACAAGTACGTCTTCCCCGGTGCCGATGCCTCCCTCAACCTCGGCTGGGTCATCAACGAGCTCGAGGCCGTCGGTTTCGAGGTCAAGTCGGTCGACGTCTTTGGCGTCCACTACGCCGCTACCATCCACCGCTGGTACAAGAACTGGATCATGAACAAGGAGAAGGTTGTCGCCAAGTACGGTCCCCGCTGGTACCGCATCTGGCTCTACTTCCTCGCCTACTCGGTCATCGTTGCCCGCCAGGGAGGCTCGTCCGTCTTCCAGATCACCCTCCACAAGAACCTCAACGGCTTCCACCGCATCGAGGGTGTCCCTACCCACGCTGCGTGCAACGTTCCCGTCTCGCGCAAGATCACCCCGGTTGAGAGCCACAAGAGCTGGTTCCCCGAGGTCTACGGCGGCGCGTCGGCTGTCCCCGTCCAGGCCGCTCCCCTTGCTTAAACGTAACGACCACTAGGTGTCCAGGGGTCGATCGGCTCCAGCTTGGCCGCTCATCCTTGGCGCCAGAAAATCCCACTCCCACCACCCACCAAACCGCAACGTAACACCAACGCATAGAACAATACCATAGACCACTTGGACGACGCGCTGCGGCGTCTTTGAATGGATGTCTTGCAATACAGCTTACTCTCCTGCTCAAGCTTTGGGCAGGCGCCCGACTTCTCAGGACGGGTCCAACGCCGGTTAACCCGCTCGATTGGAAGCTGACGTGATGGCAGCGTCCTGGGTAGAGACGTAGGGTCGCTGAAGCGCAGATTGTTCACTTTGCCGGCAGTTTCAAGCCACACAGGATAGCTAACTGAGGTGAACGACGAAGGTAGGGTCGTACATACACAGGATCATAGAACAGGTACGAATGGTACAATAACAAATACTGGAAGTAGCCCAAGAGTTCACCCAACGACGCCAACAGAGCATCAGTCCACGACCTCCGCATCCTTCGGATCGAACCACACCGCGCGCTCGTCGAAGAAGGCCGTCTCTGCCCCGTCGTTCCCTGCGTTGAACGTGCCCGGCCAGGCGATGGCGAACAGCTTGACATGGAGCGTTTGGTCGGGGTACGCCAGTTCCCACCGGCAGTCGGCCTCGGACGCTTGGCAGCCCATACATGGCGGCATGGGGAGGAGGGTGATTGGCGGCGGGCGGCGGTGTGGCTCGACAGCAGGCGGTGCCGGGACGTTGGCAAGGATGCAGGGGTGTTCTTCGCGATCGCAGTTCACGCACGGCATGCGCGGCCTGCCGTCAGCTTCCTTGGAACGGCGCCAGCTCACTTGTACATGTATCCCGGCAGAAGGCGCTCGTACGGCAGCCCGCTGAACTGGACATACTGGCTGCGCGGCCCGTACTCGGCAATATGTCGTCCCAGCACATCGTCAATATCCACATATCGCGTGAGGAACGGCACGCGGTGCAGATCTCGCGGCCTCAGGATCTCCATCTCCATCCCCTCCTCGTCGTACATGACCTCGTCGAACGGCGACGCGACGTCCCACCGCAGAGAGGTGTCCGCCTCGAACAGCGCCGGCGAGACATTGTAGAAAGCATCGTCCAGGCCGTCCGGGTCGCGCACGCCAATCAGCCGAATCTCGCTGCGCCGGCCCGAAGATCGGGAGCTCCGCTTGGTGGAGCCGGACGGCGCCGACGACTCCAGCGAGCGTTTGCTCGACCCCGAGCGTTCGCGCGTGGGTATGTGCTGGTGCGGGTGGGGGTACTGGCGCTCCGCGTCGTGTTCCATGGACACGGGGGTGGGCGGCGACGGCGTCTCCTCCTTGCCTCTGTCGTCGGGGTATCGCTGCAGTTGGTGTGGAGGAGGAGCCGCCCGCCCGTTGTCTTGGCGGACGATTGGTGGATGCGCAGGAGCGCGAGGGGAGCGCGAGGCCGGCGAGGCGGAGGCCGAGTGTGGAGAGAGCAAGTGCGTGGTGTCGAGGTCGGCGTGGGTGGCGGTTGACGTTCGTGAGGCTGCATCGGGCATAATCCTCGCTGACTTTCCTGGCAAGTTAGGCTCATTCATTGCCCGCTTCCGGTTCCTCGTCGGCAAGGGCTTGCTCATGGCTGCTGGCAAGCCAGTGCTTTGCCGCCACTACTTTGAGGAAGCGGACGCTCTGCTAAGCTTCACCGGGGCTGTGCTTCGTCTAAGGAACGGTATCTGCACGTCAGCTACTTGTGCCAGTGGTGAGGCTAGATAGTGGATTGGGAGTGTGGCGGGCTATAGCCACAGGTCCTGGCACGCGGACGGTGACTCACACTGAGCCCTCTGTAGTGAAGCAAAGGCGCCAAATCCTGTCTTGTTCTCTGCCGCGGCGTCGCACGTCGAGCTTCGAGGACGAGCTACGGAGTGTAGGCATACATCGGTGTGGTATACATATGTTGACATTTGTTTCAAGACTTACGGTGGAGAGCCGTGCGTCACAACATTCCGTTACCGTGGGATAGTGGAGGTACGGACTGGGTCCAGGCGCAGAATGTCGGGGCGCCCGAAGTGTGCGAGGCCGACGGCAAAGGTCCCAGATCACACTTTGTAGAATTCTCGAGGCCGCCGGACGCAGCGGAGAGCTTTCGATGACCAGTGCTTGTGGATGACTGAGAAGAGCGTGTAAGATGGGGACTGACTGTGACACCGGTCAGATTGACACCGAGCTACACCCCAGCAAAAGCGGTGACCCGCGCCGTGGTGACCCACCCTCGCGCGACCCGACAGGCGTACGGGGCAATGGGGCAATAGTCATGGATTGGCAGTCTGACGCCCGGCTTCTTCTCATGCTGCACGACGCTCGCCGTAAGCCACCTTGCGGAGGTGAGTACCACCAGCAGCGCCATACGCCCTCGTGAGTACGGCCCATCCCGACTGCGGTGAGTACACAGAAGCAACGTGAGGCTGAGCTTGTTATACATTTGGGATCATGCCTGCTACTGAACTGCCTGCCGGGCCCTGGTATCGTCGTATGATCGTCTACACTAGTTGGGTCCCTCCGCACCCTTGCCGGTCGCCATTTGGTACTTCATGTGTGCGATGGCGCGGCCGGGGTTGAGACCCTTGGGGCACGTCCTCGTGCAGTTCATGATAGTGTGGCTGTGGGTTAGCGTCGTGAACACAAGGTGGAAGAGATGAAGAGGTCGGTGATGACGCCGTCGGATAATTGGCGGGGGCGGAAGCAATTCGCCAAACGGGATTCGGCACTCACCATCGGTAGAGAGACATGTTGTTCTGGAGACGGTCCATACGCTCCTCGGTGTATGCGTCACGCGAGTCGGCGATCCAGCGGTATGCCTGCATGAGGACGGCGGGGCCGAGGTACTGGTCCTGGTTCCACCAGTAAGAGGGGCACGAAGTGGAGCAGCATGCGCAGAGAATGCACTCGTACATGCCGTCGAGCTTCTTGCGGTCCTCCTGCGACTGGTAGAACTCCTTGGTAGGAGGGTTGTCGTTCTTAAGGTAGGGCTCGATCGACTTGTACTGCTTGTAGAAGAGGGTGAGGTCGGGAACGAGGTCCTTGACAATGTACACTGGATAAGTCAGCCATTGCCTCGGAGCGGGGAATTATCCGCGCGCGCGCGTCATGCTCATGCTCGGCGCAAAACGGGAGACGCACTGTGGGGGAGGGGTAGACCTTGGCGGCCTTGCTGGTGTCCTTGTCAATGCGGCAAAGGCAGGCGAGGGTGTTGACGCCGTCAATGTTCATGGCGCACGAAACGCAAATGCCCTCACGGCAAGAGCGGCGAAGGTTGAGGGGGGGTCCATCTCGTTCTTGATCTTGATCTGGGCGGGGTTAGCTTGCAGCTATGCGAGGGTGGCGAGGACACTCACGAGGCATCAAGCATCATAGGGCCACACTGGTTAAGGTCGACCTTGTACTCCTGCAGCTTGCTTCTCTGCGGGGGTGTCGGGGTTCTGTACCAAGTTAGCCGGTGTTCAATTCTAAGGGCGCGGTCAAGTCTGCGCGCACGCCCGCCGCTCGCCTCTACAAGCTTGCTTGTGTGGCAAAGCGGCCGGAGACGGCGCGAGACGCATGACAAAGACTAACCCAGCGGTAGATCTTGAAGTTCTTGATGGCAGGAGGCTTGGCCGTGACAGCTGGCTGGGCGTCGGCAGGCTGGGCAAACGAAGACGAAGCAGTCGACGAGATGCCGCGGGCGAGGGGAGCGAGCTGGGACGCGCGGGGGAGGCGCGGAGGGCCGAAGTGGAGCGCATCATTTTTGGTGGAGACGTTGCCGAGCGTGAGAGTGGTGGAGTGCATACAGAAGCGTTGACGAGAAGAGGAGAGAGAATGGAGTAGTGGTGTGCGAGGAGCGGGGAGTTGCTAGGCGGAGGGAGGGGGGAGGTCACGGGCGCAATTGCCACGGTTGGATTTAGGGGGAATTGTCACTCTCCACCGTTGGTTGGCCGGCCGGGAAACAGCCGGGGACTACCCCGGACGTCTTCGGACATCTAAGGCCGACCGACCATACAGCCAATCGTTGGCCGTACAATCCAAACCACTTTCCGCGGAATCACGTGATCTCCCACGAACCGCATCACTCAAGACCGGGCTCCGCGCCAAGCAGATGTCGAGACTGGGTCGAGGCTTTGGGCTCCTCTTTAACTTAACATCATCTTCCAACACTCGCCTTAAGCATGTTATGAACGACACAACTCGTGAACGCTTGATACGCGATGCATACAGAACGAGGAATGGATGATGACTGCAACAGACGCTCACTACAATCCGCGGGCACTACTCTACAGCTGGTCCTCCGGCACGCCGTGCGACACCTTGCGCTCGTACGCCTTCTGGTCCTTGAGCCAGCGGCGGTAGGCTTGAAGCGAGGTGATCTGGTGTTAGCTGGGGTATAGGGGGCAAGATTAGTGGCTGGGGAGGGAGCCTGGCATAGAGAATACTTCGAGCTGCTCTCGAGTACCCGGTCCCGTGTTGTACGCCCTGCCGACGCCTGCCGACGCCCGGCGACTCACCTTCTCGCCGTAGTAGTCGGGAGCAGGGTTGTTCACGCTCTGACGGCTAGGGTCCGCTCGCCTGGACTTGATGCGGTTGAAGAACTCGCGGTCCATGACCTCAAGAGGGGATGGGTTGCCCTTGGACCAGTTGGGATGGGTGATGGAGAAGACGGTGTTGCCGATCGCCGGGCCGACGAGGTAGCCGAGAGCTGCGGTCAGCCAGGGTTACTCTGTTGGCAGAGAGCGTTGACGGGGAGGAAGGGGGAAGGGCCGCCCATGGCGGTGATAGAGGAGAGCACAACTGGCTGTCTGGCAGCGACAATGACAAGATGCCCTCTCGGTGTTCCTGCACGCCTGTCTTTGGGTTACGAGTAACAGTGATAGAGGCAAGACCACGTTGCGTGATGGAGCGACCAGAGACTGGCAGGACATCCTGAAAGGCCGCAACGAGGCGTGCCAGGCTCATCATCGTGGCACGCAGAGGCTCCAACGCGGCGCAAGGCAGGCCACTGGTAACTACTAGCCAGAGCTTGGCAGTATTCCACCTCTCCGCCCCTCTTCATCGCTCCTCTCCATCGGACGGCCATTATCCTCCCCTCCTCCGGCTTCCTCGCCAGCTTCAGGCCCTAGGACCATTCGGATACGCTCTTCGCATCCGTGGAGCACTCACCCATAGCGCCAGACTGTAATGTGAAACAATCCGCGAGGTGTTAGAAGCATGGTCAGTATCCGTCCACCCGTGTCCTTCTTCCAACTCACGTTCCAGCTCCATACATCACCCTGCGCGTTAGCCCAGCTCATGTTACCCAGCGACGCAAACTCACATAGGGTCCATGCCAAGGATCGTGCTCGAAGGGTCGGCGGTCATGCTATGTTGCGCGCAGTACGCGCCGCCAGCAAAGAGACCACCGATAGACGTGGGGACAGTAGTAAGTGTCGACCACTGCCTGCGGCGCTTGCGCATGGCGAGGTACTCGGTCCAGTCATTGGGAGCTTTCCGCTCGACGAGCTCTCGCATTGACGCGGATGCGGAGGACGAAGCAAACGCTGCGCGGCAAACGGGGCGGCGGGGCGCGCACGCGCGAGGGCGAGGGTGGACTGGCGGAGGGACATGTCGTTGGCTTTGTGACGGTAGTGGATGGTGAGGTCGATCTCGATGTCGATGATGAGCGTCGCGTGCGAGAGTGCGTGTGGAGGTCTGTCAGTTACGTGGAAACGCCGCTGTGGCGGTGGCAAATCATGTGGGGCACCATGTCAACATGAGAATCGCAACGCGTCAACTGACTCCCAACGCTCTCTCCGCATGCTGTCGCCACCACCAGCATGAACAAGGAGCGGGCTCGAACTGCTCGACCTCCCGAGCGAGCTGTGAGCCATATTGCGAGGTGGGTTGGAATGACGCTAGCGCGCTTGCTGACGCTAAGCTTTCTGCCCCAGTCCGACCTGATTCAGTTCCTTTCGCTCAACACGGCCCTCCACACGCTCACAGGGACGCACCTCACACCGCTGCGCTCTGTCATTAAGGACATTGTGCGCAAGGGCCGCCGTATCCTCCCCAGTTTGAGGTCCTGCCGTCGCTCTCACTTTGTGGGCGAGGACGACGGCGATGTTCCTCGATGTCCTCATCCGCGCGCCCCAAATGGCTGTTGGAGCGCTTCGAGTTTGGCCGATGGCGCGACGATATCTGGAAAGAGGCGTTTGAGCGGCGGTTCCTGCCTAGTTGGAAGCGGTACAAGAACCCGAGGATAAGTGGCGCGCGCCTTCCTTCGCGTGCTGGGCGCTTGGAACACCGATCGGTCGGCTGCGCGCATCACGAGTCGTGGACGGTGAGTTAGTGACTGACGCGGGCTGACGACAGAGGTTTATCCATGAGAGAAATGGTTCGGGATCGCTGAATCGGATCTACACGCGAAGCTTCGATCCGTACGAGATCATGGACGAGCTCAAGCATCAAGGTGGCGTGGCCGAGTACCCGACCGTCGTCCGCGTTCTCGTCCACTCAGACGTGCGGTGCTTGCAGTCGGTGTGCTGGCAGACAAGCCGTCGTACTACGTCAATCCGAACGCGCATTTTGTCGTCCACCCGCCTCTTCTGCGGCCGATCAGCGAGCGACCACGGCCAGCGCGGCGCGAGATACCTCCACACCGCAACAGCCTTCCGCCACCGGCACTGGTCCCAGTGGCATCCCGGCGCCACCACCAAGGGCCAACTCGGTTTCCTTTGCTATCCCCGTCGCAGCTGTTCCCGGTCCAGCACATCTACCCCGTCTACATCTCCCGCTGAGCTCTTCTCTCCTCTGACGAGAACGACGTCGTCAGGATCGATTGGCGGGCACTCGGACACAGGTGGCTCGAGGCGCCCGTCCCTCTTCGCCGGGTTTAGCTGGAGGGCAGGTCGGCGCCGCTCTGTCGACGAGAATGCCGAGGCTGGTCCCTCCATTCTCCCACTCTCGCGAACTAGGAGCCGAGATAGTGAGCGACGTCGCTCGTGGGGCTTGGCCTATCGCGCACGCAGTCGTTGCCCACAGCACATACAGCACCTACTCCTCCCCCTGTGCCGATACTCAACACCTCTGCAAGCTTTAGCGCAAGCAGTGCCGAGGCGGAGGCAACACTGTCCAGCAGCACCAGCGCCGACAACGGCAGCAGCACGGTCGCACCTCTCACCTCCGAAGTCGAACAGCTCTCCATCGCCTCACCCTCACCCACTCAAGCCTCCACCCCTTCCGTCCCTGCGGCACCCCAACTTCCCACCCTACCCGAGGACAGCTCCAACCCGCCGACACCTCCAACTCCTGAGCCCTCACCGCCCTCCCGCCGCCGCCGCTTCCCCTACCGTCCCATCGAATACCCCACTCCAGCATACAGCCACGCCAGTACCCAAACTACACGCCCTTCGAAGAGGACCCGGGCGAGACAACGCTCGAAGCCCTCCGCCGCGTCCGCGACTTCCGCTCAGACTACCGCGAAGTCGAGGAGGACATGGAGGACCGCGTGTGGTCCGGCAACGAGGGCATATGGGGCGCGGACAGCGAGGCAATGGCCGAGTGGAACCTCGAGGGCAGCGGGCGGCAGCGCTGGGTCGGTCCCATGATGTGAGTTGTGTTTCTAGAAGTGGGCTGACGAGGAGCATTATCGCACAGCTGTTTCCTAGTACGCGAAAGGAGTCTTATCCGCCCGGCGCGCCTAAGGATAGCGATACGGAGGGCGCGATGCCCAACCTCGGTCCCAACGGGATGTACGCGTCGCTGGGGTGGGAGGACTTTGACACGCTTCTGCCGTGGATCGAGCTGCGGGGCGCTGGAGCCGACCACGGCTCTCGGCGTGCAGGGATGGGATTCGAAACTGCCGACGCGTAGACGGCAAAGGAAGGGGGCGGTGTCTCCGTCCCAGAACGAACTCCTGGTCCAAGAGGTCACCAACACTCTAGCTCAACCCACAAACATCACTGTCAGCCGCGACTCTCCTGACCGCGTTCCACAACACTCGCATTCACGCACACTGTACAACACCAACATCAACGCCAGCACATAGCCCAGCTCAACACATGCACAACAAGCGTTCAACGCAGCCTCGTTATATCAGTCGGTAGATTAAGTGACTCTTAATGCGTGCTCTTGAGCCGGTTGATCACTCGGTCGTGGGTTCGAGCCCCACACGAGGCTCTTCTTTTGCACCCTGCTGCACTGCGCAGCATCTCTTTTGCTTCTGCTCTTTCTAAGCGTTGGAATTGGGAGCTGGAGATAGCCACGTCGTTGAAGAACGACTACGGTGAGGTTGAACTGGGACGGAACCGAGACGGGACTAATGTAGATCACGCGGTCGGTGCCTAGAAAGTGGGCGGTGCGTTACGCCATCGGGTGGCAAATGGTGGCAATGGGTGGCAAAGCCAGCTTCTCTATAACAGCCAAGGCTGCATAACAAGTACTGGCATGCATGTACATTGCCTCGATCCCAACGCCGTAATGAGCAATACTACTTGGGCTTGCATGTAGAACTCGGTTGGGCAGATTAGGATCGATGACGAGAGCGGAAGTAGTCAGTTGCCGGTCGAGCCGTTCCTTGCCGGACACCCGGGGATCTGGAGGCTTGATGCACCCACCTTCCCCACGAACGCTGTCATCTCTCTTTGACTCTCATCCATCATTCATCACCCTCTCACTCGACTCTTATCATTCTACTCTCTCATACCGCACACCGCTCGTACCGCCGCTGTCCAATCCAACCCGCCGCGGAGGAGCAGCCCTCTCAACACGTCCGTAGCTGTCGGTGCTCGCACCACGCTCGCGATCGACGCAGGTGCCCTACTCAGCTCTGAGATCGTCACCGCACCATTGCCACTGCGCTTATCGCTGCCCACCCACACACTCTCACCTTCGTCGCCAGCCATATACCACACCTCCTCGTCGACTAAGCTACATTGACCGCCCTCGTCTCCACGCCTGGCATCGACGGTCTCGAGCTCGCCACGGTGCGCCATCTGGGCACCCCATCCACCGCTGCCAACCTCAACCTCCACCTCCTCGACACGCCCCAACCTGACCCCTTCCCCCACCCATCCCTCCACCAACCACTCTCCCCAACCCGCCACAATTGACTACCCCCAACTACGACCATGGGACGCTCGTTTCGCATCTATCTCGCTGGAGAGACAGTCTACGTCTGCAGGGGGTGCGGCAACCACCTCGCCGTGCAGGAGAGTGTCATGAGCCGAGTGAGTATCTGTGCTGGTTGCGCAGGGTGTAGGTCGGGCAGGGTGGAGGGTGGCAAATGGCTATTGTCGTGTGCCATGCCTATCTACGACTGTAGAGCGGGCCACACGTGCCATACTGTACAATCTACAGCTGAAACATACCGAGGCGTCTACAGCTGAATGCGGACACGCGCTGACGGCAGAACTTTACCGGACACCACGGACGCGCATATCTCTGCAGGCATGTGTACGTACCCTTCCCTTTCCTCGTTGCCTCCGCACCGATGCCGCACCGCCAGCAGGAGTCGCTCACACCAGGGTGAACACGTACACGTCGGCCGAGTCTGAGGACCGCACCATGAGAACAGGCAAGCACACCGTGCGCGACCTCTTTTGTCGTGTCTGCCACCAAGTCCTGGGGTGGAGGTATGTGAGTATCGTGAGGCGTTAAGCGACGTGGCAGCCGTGGCCATTATACAGCAGCTGGAAGGGACCTGGGCTAAGCTGACCGCAGGACTTCGCATACGAGCCCGTCGAGAAGTACAAAGAGGGCAAGTACATCCTCGAGCGCGAGATGATCTCGGAGCGTCCGGAGAGCAAGCGCGACCTCGGGCGTCCGATGATTGAGGAGGTGGTGCGGGAGGTGCCGCTCGCACGAGGCTAGTGTCCAGCGGTCGCTCGTCAGACACCGAGCCGGAGTCGGCGTTGCGTATTCCGCAGCGGCAACGCGTCGTCTGGCGTCGTCCACCTCCGCACTCCCCGAAGGCCCAAACTCGGCCCATCCTCCGCATCATCAGCTTCTGCGCACTCCACACCCGACGCGCTTGCCACTTCTACCACACTGTCACATCTACCCTGTCACTGAGCGCCCCGCTCATGTATTCCCCGCCACTGCTCATCGCCTGTTTCGTGTGTAACATTGGTTGTTATGTATTTGTGTGAACAAGTTTGTGTGAACAAGCAGGCGCTAGGTGATCCTCCGTCTGACAGCGGGGGTCTACCTCACATGGGAAGTGGCTCGGACACTTAACTCATCAGGCTGGCTCCTGTCACAGTCCCAGCCGTTTTCCGCCACACCCCACGCGCACTCCCGCAATGCAATGTAATGTCATGTATCTATCTATCCCCACTAGCTTACAACTCGCCCTTCCGCACGACCCCGCTCAACAACTCGCGCGCCGCCTTGAAACATCCCGAGCATCCGCGGCGCAGTGCCTCCAGACCACTCAGAGCCGCAGCCACCAGCCACGGCCCCCACTCGTTCTCGCGCTCTGCCTGCCGGCGCGCTGCCCGCTCTGCGGCGCGCTTGGCCACGCGGCTCGGCGCCGCCGCAATCTCCTCGGCCTGGGTCCGCGCGTAGATGCGGCGGAAGTCCTCGACCGCCGCGAGACTCTCGGTCACGCGGTGGAGGGTGTTGAACAGCGCGACGACCTCGCTGCGCTGGAGGAGGTTGGGGTTGAGTTTGGGGCTGCGGTCAGCAAAGCAGTACTCGAGAAGCACCAGCCGAGCTGCACAGGCAGCTCGATCTGCGACGCTCGGCCGCTGCGCGGCCTCTCTTACTCACTCAAGATCCTTCTCGTCCAGCGCAAACAGAATCTTGAGCGCCGTCCCGAACCCGCTAACCTGCATCTTGCCCCATAGCCGGCACTTGTCGCACCCGACACAGTCCATGATCTGCGACACGTTGCGGAAATGCCCCTTGAACTGCTCCATGAGCAGCGGCGCATCGGGGCCATTGAAGAACTGCTCCTCGTCAAAGCCGCTCGCCATACGCTCGCTGAGCGCGAGCACGCCGTCGAACGCGCGGCGCGTCGCCGCGTCCTCGGCCCGCTGGGCTTTAGTGCACTCGTTCTCGCGGCCGGGCTGGGCGATGTTGATGTCGTACGTCCGGAAGTAGGATGCGGCGCGCGCGATCGCGCGCAGGAGGATGACGGCGTTGAAGTAGACGTTGGAGAGGCGTTCGGGGTGCGTCGCGACGCGGGTCACGAAGCACTCGAGGTTGGGCGCCCATTCTCCGGTTTCTTGGTTCAGGTAGTCGGCGCAGATGTGGATGGAGATGGAGGCGTGCATGCCTGGGGTTAGCGGCGAGCGAAGCGAGCGCGAGCGCGTCCCGATAGAGAGAGCGGCGTCGCAGTAGAGCGAGTGGCGAGCCGCGTGTACGAGACGGGGAGATGGTGAAAGACTCGTACGATCAACCGCTCGCCCGCTGCGCGGGCTCGCTGCGTGACTCACCAGAAATCAGGCGGTAATACAACTTCTTCTCCTCGCACATGTCCGCCTCCGAGATCATCTGCGGGGTCTGCGGCGCGCCCAGTCCGAACGGCTGCGCCATACTCCGCCCGGGGGGCAACTTGCCCTGCCGCGCGGCCTCAATCGCCGACTCGGACAGCCCAAAGCAGTTCTCCTGGTAGATCGCGCGCCACACGTTGTGTGCGCTGTCGCCGGCGTATCCCGTGAACCGCTCCGGGTTCTCGATCAGGTCGATGTACTGGCCCTCTGGGTGTCAGCCGCTGTCCCCGTGCTCCTCTCCGCTCGCCCACTCGCTACCACAGTCGCCTCCTAGCTCTCCCTGCCCGCCTCTGCTCCATCACGGCCCGCGCTCGACTCACCCGGCGTCGCGTCGTCCTCGATGAAGCAGAAGTCGTCGTCGCGGATATAGCACCCTGTCACCGCCGACGCGTCCGTGACGCGCACCTCGCTCAGCGCTTTTGTGCGCCACTTCTCCGGCACCTCGCTCTGCCGTCAGCCTGTGTCTCGCCCTCCTGGATGACGCACCTCCTCGATCGTGTCCACCCCACATGCGCGGTTCATGCACAGCCCATTGTCCCGCCAAAACGGGCATTCGCGGTACAGGTCGACCTTGTAGAACCGGAAGAAGGGGTGCGCGACGAGGCCGTGCACCGCGGGGAACAGTTCCTTGTTGAGGCTCTCGACGGTTTCGTACGCGCAGTTCGTCGCTTCTATCGGTCCGGATGGCTGCTGTCAGCGCGGGCGACGGGGGTGGGGCAGGGCGGGTGGGAGAGGACGGGCCATGGGGTGGAGAGGACGGGGAGAGAACCGACTCACGGAACAGTAACCCTCGGTCTTGCCCTCGAGGACGTTGCGCGCGACTTTGGACTCGGGCTTGGCGGGGTCCCAGAGGCGTCCGGTCGCGGACGCGAGGAGCGGGAGGATGAGGGCGGATAGCGCGACCATGGTGTGCCGGTTGGCGAGGCGGCGGAAGCGCGGAGAGTAGGAGGCGCAGGAGGCGGAGGGTAGACGCTTGGGGGGAGGGTGGAGGAGTCGAACGTGGAGGGTGGAGGGTGGAGCTCTCGATAGCGACCCCAACAGTTCCAGCGAGGACAACAAGGATGCAGTGACGGACGGACGCGCCCACTCGCTATCTCGCCGAGAATGAATAGAGCTGGAATGTAGTGTAGATCACGATCTGATGGTCACAACAAGAGATAGAGGAGATGGAACGACCAAAGTGCCAGTGTAATGCTTACAGAGCGAGGGATCGGCGAACACGCGGTCACCCTTGGAGGGTGGAAATCCAGGCACCCAGCCGAAATATCACACCATCGGCCGGTCGTCATCCTGCGAATTCCATCGGCCGTCACCGAGATACGCATGGGAGCGCGGCATGCGACTTACATGCACGGCCTCTCGCTTCCAACGCGAAGATCGGAACTCGGTGGCAGTGTCGTGGCGGTGACATCCACGTCGGCGTGGCATGCCACGTCAACTGCCAGCGCAATGTGCTGTCAGCACACTGGTAAGTACATGGCGGTCGAGCGGCTGGCGGTCGAGCGGCTGGGGGTTTACTCGATGATTCATGACTCTACTGCACTGCTACTATCTTGCACACCTACGGCAGATCTATCAACACCATTGCGATACAACACCTAACTCTTTGCTACCTCGACAACAATCGAACCATCGTGGCTCCTTCTGATGATGCTGAAGTGGGTCTTCTTCTTCTGACTCTGACATGGGCTGCCTACTTTCTCTCCTGGACAGGTCAGACCTATTAAAGCAGACCCCATTCAGCACTCACCCCGATCGCACCTTCCATGTTTACTTTTAGCTCCGAAGCGCGCGGCCGACGTTCACTACTGGACATGTCAGTTTCCCGGCCCACTCGCATCTTACTCACTATTACCCTTCTGCCCTGTCATGTGCCTCTGGAGCTCGGCGATCATGGCGTCGGCGCTCTCGTTGTTCACTAAGGCGGTAAGGATATCGCGAATGGCGGCACGGACGCGGTCGAGGGCGTCGAACTCGGTTTGACTTATAACGCTGTCCGCCAGAATGGCTCGATGCCGGTCATACAGTTCCTTGACCGAGGACAGGTTGCCAAGGTAACACCACACGCGCCAGACGGGGTTCCGAGGAGCCGCTATACCCTCGCTTTCCGAGAACGGCCATACCTCGGTGGTTTCCGCCGCATCGCCAAGGGCCGTAAGCGCCATCGGGTCCACGGACCTCCCCAGCATCGATGCGGGAAAGCGGTTCAAGCTGACGTGGGAGATCAAGCCGTCGAATCGCAGAGCAGAGCCGAGCACTTCGGCCAAGTTGAGCTTGCAGAACTCATTATCCCCTGGCGTTAACAGACATGAACATGTGCGCGCTCACCGCCTCGCGTACTGTGACTCACCCCACTGTCCGAGCAGAGCCCGTTTGGTCACACCCATGAGAGTATAAGATGCAACGTCTCCAGTGTGAGTCCTTAAGCGCTCAAGACATGCTGAAACCTTCTTCGCACTCAGAATGCGATCGACAAGAGCCCACTCGCCGGCTTGGATTGCTGCTGCCAGAGACAAAGATCTCAGGTTGGCTGCCGCCGCAAAGGGCGTAAGCCTTTTCACCAGGGCGGCAAGGTCCTCCTTCTGAGCCACAGAGGTGGCTGCACGGTAAAGCATGTCGTCGCTAGGAGCGCGACTCCAGCGCGTAACCTCTAACAACTCAGCCAGCGCGAAGAGACGAAGGTATTCCCCGTCGGTACCAGTAGGGAGGTTTGGAATGAGTGAGCAGACCGAGTCGAGAGAGGAGTTTACCGTACGCGACGAGTTCTTCGAGGGGTTGGGCATTCCAGTCTTTGTATCGTGAGATGTGGCGCAGAAGATCCTCGACAATGGTCTCAAGAGGGAGGACCGGCACCGGAACCTCGTTGAGATCAAAGGATGTCCACGGCTCCATCCGAGGAGGCCACAACGCCTTCATGGCGACATCGAATTCCACGATTTCGTCGAGGCGACATTGTTCGTAGTCTTGGACTGTGTCGGCTGCGGACTGGAAGGCAGCGCGCCAGGAATTATAGAAGTGTGCCTTGCTAAGAGCAGTTCCCTTTCCCTGTCCAGGCGCGGAAACAGCCCAACTGAGTATGCCGCCGTCGTCGCTCACCGCTGACCCTTTCAACAAAGTCTGGGCAGCTTCCAGGATGACGTTCTCGGGGTACCGGGTTATGACGAAATGGTAGGAACGGCGCTCGCCTGAGAAAGACGAAGCGGTCAAGTAAGGCGTGCTCGCGGCCTTCTTGAGAATGGCATTGGTAAAGACAACGGCCAGCCGCAAGAGATACGGCTTCAGGGTCTCGACAACCCAAGGAAGCATATCTTTTCGCGCTGCGCCGTAGAGCTGGCCCTTCGGTGGCTTATAGGCGAGGTCCACAAGACGATCACCAGGCGTGTCGTTGGTGGCCGAGTCGTGCTTGCCTTCCATATGCGTGCCTGTGCTGGTCCTGGGTCGCTTGGCCGCCGGGGGCGAGTCGCCGTCCCCTTCCTGCTTGGCAGCAGACGGCTTTGCGTAGAAGTTGTGAGCGATTAGTGGATAGTGATAGAAGGCCGCCAAGTAGAAGTCTGCGACACGATAGTTCCTCTGATCCTGTCGTTCTCGCCTCCATTCTGTCTACGCGCTCGACGCTGACTCTCCTCGACGAACTCGAAGTGGCGACGATGTAGGTCGCTCAGTACTGCCTTCACCACCTCGCCTGTGGGAACAAGGAAACCGCGCGACTTGGCGTAATCGCCTGTGGGAACAAGGAAACCGCGCGACTTGGCGTACGCCTGAAACTCTGGCAGCGATAAAACGTCTACAGGTGCTCATAGAACGCATTCGATCTCGGCGCGTTCCTTTGTTGTACCGTGTGCGAACCACGCCTGGTTTAGAGAGCGGTTGTCGTGTGGCCCACCATCAATAATGCCGTTGTCGTTCGTGGGGAGATACGGGATGCGCGCAATGGTTTTCCTCGCGAGATCCAGTGTGGAAGAGACTTTGCAGTCTTGCGGCAGGTATGTCTGCAAGTGTCAGTACGACGACATAGCTGGAAGGAGGAAGGAAGGACGAAAAGTGGGGAGGAAGGAAGAACCGACAGTTGAGCTCATTGTGATCTCGTCTCTTGTTCTGAGTTGCGAATCAGACTGTCATATGAGCCGATGAACTTCTTGTTGAGTAGTCAGTGGAGGTGTCGATGATCAGTGATGAGGGAGGAGTGAGTCGTAGGAGAAGAGTGAGGAATAGGTGGTTCTGGACGTGTTGAGAAGTATATTGAGAGGTAAGAGTGATTGTCGAAGTGAGAAGGAAGGATCGACGCGAACTGAGGTGTGTGTGATGGCGGAACGGAACCAAATCATGTGGTGAGTGTGGCACTCTGGCTAGTCAAGAGTCAAACTCATCTGGCCAGCTCGCACGACCAAGGATGCAATGCATCACCCTCTCTATGCAGTGTATATCCACCCATCTAGCCTTGCGCCTGTGTATGCACTTAGTACACCTCGAGCACGTAGCGCTCCGACTCCTTGAGGTCCTCGAGGTACTTCTCGGCCTCCTCGCGGGTCATGTTGCCCTCCTCGACAAGCGCCTCCGAGAGCGCGTTGAAGATGTCGGGCACAGGCCATGTAGGACCGCAGAGGTAGAAGTAGCCGGCGTTCTCGCCCTGGGCGAGAAGCTGCTGCGCGAGCTTCTTGCCGTGCTCCTTGATACGGTGCTGGATGTAGATCTTGTGCGCCTGGTCGCGGGAGAAGGCCGTTCCGAGGAAGTCGATGATGCCAGCGTCCTTCCAAGCCTCCAGCTCGCCGTACAGGTACTCATTTCCTTGCTGGAGCCAAAGAAGTACGAGTCATCCTTAGAAGTCTGTGGTGGGTCAGCGTTGGACGGTTGGTGAAGTGGGACCTCCACCGGGGGAAAGTTGCCTCGGACTTCCCGGCTGCACTCACCTCGATTCCCTGCATCCTGCGATGCGCACGGGCGCTGAGGAAACTTTTGAAGGGCGCGGCTTTTACGTAAGCGTTCTCTTTTTATGCATTGTAGAGTGGAAAGTGATGAACGAGCGTTGAGAACGAGGTGTAGGAAGTGGTAGATGGTGGTGGCAGATGGAGGTGCCTGGCGGAGCATGGTTGCTCCGGTGGTGGTGGTTACTGGTGGAGGGGTGCATTTTGGGACACCGCGCGTTCATCACTTTCCAAATAGTACTCACCTCCTGTGCCGAGACCGGCCATGATAAGGCTGGCTGTCGAGGGGAGGAAGCTTCATGACCGAAGGCTTGATCGAAACGGTAACCTTGTCGCCGACCTTGAGGTCGTTGAGGTAACGAGTGCACTGACCGTAGCGAGTGCGGCCCTTGGTGTCGACCCAGTCAACGGTAACGATGAGAAGCTCGACCTTGTCGCCAACGACCTCCTGCGCCGAGGCGATCGAGTAGTGACGGGGCTTGATCTCGGGGATGAGCTCCATGAGCTCCTCGATCGAGGGGTGGGCCGAGGGGAACTCCTTGAGGACGTCGGCGAAGTTGACGGTCTCGTTCTCGGCCATGCGCTGGAAGAGCTCGGCACCCTCGGGGACGGAGATGAACTTGAGCTTCATCGACTCCTCGCGCTTGGTGGCGTGCTTCGAGAGGTCGCCGTAGAACTGCTTGCCCGGCTGGCCGAACAGGTCGAGGTTCTGCTGGAGGATCTGGAAGACGGTGCGGCTGAGCTGCGTGCCCTCCTTCTGGGGGTTGGGGATCGAGACGACCGCCTCGGGGTCGAGGCCGTACCACTGGATGAACTCGGCGACCTCGGCGGCGTCGTTCCAGCCGTGGATACCGATAGCCTCGCCGATGGCGTACTTGAGGCCGGTGTTGCGAGTGTCGAGCTCGAGGTGGAAGATGTTACGGTCGTAAGTCTCGGGGGTGAGGCGGCGGTTCTCGCTGACAGTGACGAGGAAGGTCTCCTCGGCGAGCTCGGGCGAGAGAGCAGTGACCCCAGTCGAGACCTCGTCGGCGTCGAGGGTCTTGGCGTCGGGAACGGCGTAAGCCTCGCGGAAGAGGATGTGGCGCGCGGCAAGCTCCCACGACGAGAGCTTGGGAGCGTCGGGCGCGTCGAGAACGACGGGCGAGCCGGCGATGGCGTCCCAGGTCCAGACGGGCTTGGTCTTGCTGAGCTTCTCGGGGTCGACCTCGAGCGCGGCGAGGACGTTGGGAGGGATCTCGAAGAGGGCAGCCTGGGCGTCCTCGACCTGGTCACGGCCGAGCTGGCCAGAGTGGTACGCGTCGAGGACCTTCCACACACCCTGGGGCAGACGCTGCGAGCCAGTGTAGAGAAGCAGGAAGGCGACCTGCTCGCGGATGGCGTTGAGAGAGCAGCCCTGGTCGAGGTCGAGGAGGAAGAGACGGAGGTTCTTCTTCTGGATGGTCTGGATCTCGGCAGCCGAGAGCTTGGACTGGAGGTCGTCCTCAGACCAGGGAAGCTCGAGAACGACAGAGGCGCCGTCCTTGGCAGAGCGAACACGTCGGTGCCCTTGAACACACCCGAGTCGGACACCCAGATGAGGTCCGAAGCCGAGTCGGAAGCGAGGGGCACGGCGGCCCTGCGAGAGCGCGAGCACCGACTTGGTGCCGTTGACAGTGGCCGAGCCGTACTGCGCAAGCGAGGTGGAGAGGGAGGGCGAAGCGAGGAAGAGCTGGGTGAGGAGCTGGGGGAGAGGAGCGTTGGGGGCGGTAAAGAACGACACAACCTTGGCAACCTCGGCCGGGGGTCGACGAAGGAGTGACAGCCACCTTGATGGTGGGGAGCTTGGCCGAGCTCGAGGTGGGCCGAATAGAGCGCGGCGAGGACAACAGCCTTGAGCGCCTCGGCGTCGGCGGTGGTGGGGCCAGTCACGGTGATGGACGACTTCGACGAAAGAGCGGCAGAAAGCTTCTCAGGGGTGGGAGCGAGGGTGTTGAGGACAACCTTGGAGCCAGCAATGGTCGAGGCGGCGTGGGAAGAGACGGCAAGGAACACATCGGCGTCCTGGCCGAGGACACAAACTCGTCAAAGGCACCGGCAGAGGGGAACTTGTACGAGGTGGTCTCGCGAGCCGAGTAGGTCGACTCAACGACGTGGATCACCTTGCCCGACGCGCCGTAGAGGCTAGCGGCGGTGGAGACGACGTCGGCACCGGACGAGAAGACAACATCCCACTCCTCGGGCAACTGAGTGAGAGCCTTGATGACACCAGCCTCGGCAAGAGCGTCAGTGAGCTCGAGGTCGGCGCCGGTAGCGGTCGCCGCGACGTGGAGGACAACGTCGCCGTCAATGGCAGCAAGGTTCGAGGCGAGGTAGGGGAGGGTGGTAGCCGAAGCGAAGACGGAGATCTTGCCCTCCGCCTTCTTGGCGTAACCGGCAATCTCGAGGCCGGCGCCCTCGCGAGTCTCGACGGGGTGGATCTTGCCAGCGGCGCCCTCGACCTCAGCAGCGTCCCACCCAGCAAGGCGGGTGCCGAAGCCGACCTCGACGGCGTCGTCGTACACCCAAACAGCGGACGAGTTCTGCACAGCGAGCGCCTCAAGGATCTCGAGACCAGTGGCGTAGACAGTGGCGCCGGGAGCGGTGGTGGGGAGGGCGGCGTTGGCGACGATCAGAGCGTCAATGTAGCCAGCTGGCCGGGGACGAGGGGGACACCCTCAGCGAGCGAGGTGGGCTCGGCCTTGGGCGAGCCGATCTGGCTCTTGTCGCCAGCCTCGGAGACGGCCGTCGAAGTGGACGAGTAAGGGGTGGCCACACCCTCGCTGACAAGAGCTGCCTTGGCGGCAGCGACGCCTGCGGGGATGGCAGGGGTGGAGATGGCGACGGGAGCCATAATGAGCGTGAGGGGGAGTAGGGGAGAGGAGAGGGGGGAGTCGGAGAGGAGGAGGAGGAGGAGAGAGAGAGAAGTACGTTAGTGGGAGAACTGCAACTAGGTCTTTTATCAATCTTGTTCATTTGCGGTGAGCGGAGCAATGCGAGGGAGTATGGATGTGTTGCTTTGCGCGCACGCCATCTCCCGAATATCTGCCACTCCGCATCGGCCCGCGCGCCCCTTCTTGTCAAGGCCGGGTGATGATTTGCTTGGCCCCATCTCTAACGAGTAAGTCAATGGCGGTTGATTGCGTGATGACTTTTTCAGTGCCCACCAAAAATGCAGGTTTTTCTCCTCTCTCACCTAAGCAAATACAACAGGGAGGATCATTTAATTACCCAAAGACTCCGAATCTTTGGCCAAAAGCTCACCTTACACAGCGGCCCGCTCCATATATACGCGGCATCACAACATCCCGTTGCTGTCAAGTCTTGCCCGTTCCGGACTGCAGATCATGGAGTCTGACCGCATTTGGGTGGCGACTCGAGCTGCTTCAGTGAGAATTCCTCACAAGCAAGGCATGCACAATCCAAATGACTTATATTACGTGATCGCGTGACACCCCTAATTCGGACTGTGAACACTCTCCTAGCGTAACAATGCATGATGGGTATGATATTGCGTGCAAGACAGATGACATGATTACTGCTCGTCCCCGTCCCCCCTCGCCGTGTCCTCGTGGCGGGCTGCTCCTGTGACGGCTCATCTGCGTCGCGTCCCTTCTTCGCCCTTGCTGCCGCCCTCCGCCTCGCTGCGCCACCCACTCGTCTCCGCAGCGAGACACACACTCGAAGGCCGTCTTGACGACTTGGAGCCACGCGATCCTCGCGAACTCCGCCTCGACGTCATCTGGATCGGCCGTGGTGATTTTTCCGAATGCATCGCTTCGTCGTCCGTGTTGATGCGCATGTCGGCAATGTTGGTCGCACTAAGTTGGCGGATGAGGGGACGCAGGGATCCTAGATCGACAGTCGAGCTGGGTGCGCGGCTTCGCCGCCCGACCACGCTGCTGCCGGCAGTGTACTCTGCACTCGAGACAGCGGGGCCATTGGCATCAGGAGCGGCGGGACCAGAGGCGGAAGTCATAGACAACGACGTCATGCCACCGAAGAGGAAACTCATGGAGCGGCGGTGAGACACAGAGTGGGTCGAGATGTTGGAGGATCGCCGCGAGTGACGGCCCACGGTAGCGGCGTGCGGGGTGTGGCCGAACGACTCTTCCGAGATGGTCGTGCCGGGTGTCGCAGGCGAATCGTCGCGCTTGACCGTTGCTCGCCTCTGGCCGGGTAGGGTGACACGGCGCGACCGCGGAGAAGCACTTGGTGATCGAGGTCGAGAGAGGCCAAGCCCACTCCGTTGAACCTCGGCAAAGCGATGTTGTGGGACCGCAACAACCTCGTCCGATTCGGGAACAGAGTTGAGAACCTCTTCTGGCTCCTCGACATACTCCTCGTACTCCTCCTCCGCCTCTGCCTCTGGCTCCTCCTCGTCGTACTCGTACTCGTCGTCCCCAAAGCCATCTCCCAGCTCTGCGAGACCACGCACCTCGGCGCGGTACTCGTTAATCTCGCGGGTAATAGCCTCGCGCAGCTCTTCAATGGTCTGCAGGCCCTCAACTTCCTCCCACTTGTCGAATGGCGTCGCACACGACGGCTCGTCCGCTGGGTCGTGGTACGTTCCGACGTAAGGGTGCTGCAGAGCAGTAGTCACGTCTATCCGCTCATCTGGATCAAACGCAAGAAGCTTGCCAAGGAGGTCGACAGCTGTGCGTTAGTAGTGTACTTATGCACAACGACTCACCATCATGCTCGGCGTCAGGGAAGACGTCCTCGAGGGCCGTCCGTGGGTGGTGCGGAAGAGTGTTGAGGTACGCGCGCGCCTTGTCCGAGCTCATGCGCTTGAGCGTCTCCTCGTCTGGTGTGCCCAGCACGCCAAGGATGAGGTTGAGCTGATCGACATAACTAATGTCAGCGCGCGGATCATTAGCGTGACTCACTCCTTGCCCTTGAAGACCGGCTTGCCACCCAGCAGCTCGGCCAGGATACATCCGATCGACCACACGTCTATTGCCGTCGTGTACCGGCGATTAGACAGCATGATCTCCGGTGCACGGTACCACCGTGTCGCAACGTCTATCATCAGTTACTGCCCTCCTGTGCCATACTCACATTCCGTGAGACGAGCCTCGTCAGGCGCCTCGCCACCTGCCTTGAAACCACGCGCAAGACCAAAGTCACAGATCTTGAGCTCGCAGTCCGAGTTGACGAGCAAGTTGCCAGGCTTGAGGTCACGGTGGATAACATTCGCCGAGTGAATGTACTTCATACCACGCAGCAGCTGGTAGAGGAAGAACTGCACGTGGAGGTTGGACAGGGGCTGGCCAGACCGCACGATCTGATGCAGATCCGCTTCCATGGGTTCCATGTAGAGGTATCTTGCTATCAGCGACTGTTCCCGGCAGCAAACTCGACTGCTCGCGGCAGCAAACTCACATTTCGTTGTATCCGTCCCACACATTGTCCAAGTCGATAAGCCTATCGCATCAGCGTGGAATGTGGCGGGGATTGATGGGAAAGAGAGGCACGTACCCGGTGAGATTCTCATGCTCTCCAAAGTGGCGCAGGAGTGTGATTTCACGCAGAGCGCGTCTGGCCAGAATCGGCTTGTCGAATACACGGGTGATGCACTTGATTGCAACAGGTTCGCCACTCAGCGTGTCCTGTACAGACACGACGAGGCCGTATGCGCCTTGCCCAAGCGCTCGGAGGAGGCGCCATCGGCTCGGCACGTGGAACACATGCTGCATGGCGTGCAGTGTGTGGTAGCCTCTGTTGTCGTTAGCTATACTCTGACCATTGCTTTGACTTAGTACATACCGAGACGAAAGGTTCTGCTCGGAAAGGGGATGCTCCTCGTCGCCATAGTTGAGCTCGCGGCCTCCCCGGCGCTTCGAGTTGGCCGCCGCAGCGGCCGCCAGGCGACTGGCGCCGGTCTGAGGCGTGGTTGTCATACCTTGACCGGTCGTGCTCGGAGGTGCAGTGCCCGACCCCGTTCGCTGATGTGACACAGCAGCGGCCAAGAGTGGAGACCTCGGTTGCGAAACGGAGGCAGTACCACGAGGCGCAGGGCCGGTCGACCCAGAGTCCCGACTGCTAGCACCCGACCCCTCTGCGTCGGGAGGGCTGGGAATCGCCGACGACGCAGCGGTCGTCGCAGTAGTCAACGACGCAGTGGTGGCTGGGACAGACGGTGCCGAGCTGCTTGGCGCACTTGCTCCCGTGTTGGCTCCGAGCTTGGACGCAGCTGGAGCCAGGGATGCGACGACAGCAGCGGCGGCTGCGTCGTCGTCTCGGTGAGCTCGTCGGGGAAGCACGGTTTTGGGCTGTTGCGGGGAGAGGTCGATTGGGGAGGACGTGTCGATAAGGGCCATGTTCTGCCGGAGAAGGGGGATGGAGCGCTGTGGAAGCGCGGGTGGCGCACGCTCGGATGTTGGGTGGCTTATGGGCGAGTGTAGAAGGGGTTGGTGCGCTGTGGGGTCGAGAGTGATGTGAGGCGTTGAAGATGGAAGTGGATTTTAGTTGATTTAGGTGTTGTTGATGACAAGAACTGGCAAGAGTATTGCTGTTGAAGCACGATGGAAGGGGTGTGAGTGATGGTGGATGAGACGAAGAGGTTGAATGTTGGTGTTGGACTACTCTCCCGATAGTAATAGCCAGGCGTGGCCAGGTTGATTATTGTTTAGATTCAAAAGTTTGTATTTGTTTTGAGGAGTACGTACTAATGAGTTCATGTGCTAGCCGCCTTGCTGTAATAGTAACTGAGGATTGGACGGACATTGAGGGCCGCGAGGTGCAAGAGAGCAAGAGCTCCCGGGGTTGTGGGTGGGATTCAATTTCAGGGATTTGAATGCGGAGTGATAGTAATCTCACCTGGGGTGTCTGCCTGACGATCATCATCGCCCCCTCCTCCCCTCTCTAACCAACCCGACTGACCGACACGCCACTACTCGTCAAAGGCTTGGCTTGGCTCTACTTTACGACTACTCTGTTCTAAGAGATCATGCTCTCTATGCCCGATCACAAGGTATAAGAAGCTGGTATAGCAAAACATGTTGTATCTCTATTGCGAGTCTCCGTACGGCCCATGGGCCTATAGCCTTCTCTTCGTAAACAAGATAACATACCTTTCTACAAAGCGACGTCGCTTCCATCCGACTCGGAGATGCACACTTGTCTGTCTGATGAACGTGGACATGGAGAATCTTCACCTAGCCCCAATAGACACCACCCAACTTGCGGGGACGTTATCGCCAGAGCGGTTGGGGGCTGGCCTGGGCTGGAACAGGAGCGATAACGTCCATCCCAAAAGCTGCAACCTTTCCAGCTCACACGCGTCAGAGATCTCACGACTATCAAACGGTGCCTCGTCGATCCCCAATCCTCCTTTGCGTCCAGCCGTCCTGCCGCTCTCCAAATATCGCTCATCCAGGCCCTCCAGAGACTAAGATCTGCGAACGATGCGGACTGTCAATGCCGCACGCACCGTGATCGTCGTGCGGGCGCGTGTCGGCGACTCGCCGATCTCCCCGGGCCAAAAGGTCGAGCTTGTTTTCGCGCACCGCGCCGTTCCTGTCCCTTGTTTGCGAGACTTCTTGGCGTACCCGTACCGTAAACGTACCGCACCGTACCGTAGTGAGGGGATCGGCGGGATGGGCACGTGTTAGTTAGGGATTGTCGCTGACACCTGTCGTTTCTCGTTACTCGACACCCCTATTCTCCTTGGTGTGGACGTGGATCGCTGGGGCGTGGGGGACGGAGAATCTGCGATCTCCTCCCTGCCATCAGCGAGGACTACCGATGGCAGAGAGGGCGAGGCTCGTGTGCCATTGAGCCCAGTGTCTCGCATCTGCCCACATCCAGGCAGCGGATTGGCCCGAGGTGCTGAGACATGACGAGAGTGCGATGTGCCCAACCAGCCAGAACGGACGGACACTGAAACCAGTGTCGTGAATTGTTGCAGTCTTCGCCATCAGAGTAGAGCAGCTGAACAGAGAGGCATGCAGTGATTTGTGAGCGGCCAGCTTGCCAAGTTTGTGTGGTAGATAGATGGGGGAGATGGCGTGGTGGTACTCCAAGGCGCGTGTTGGCGTGTTGATGGCGTGCCTGGACTGCATGCGTCGTACATGTCCATGGCATGGTTCCCAGCTCGGATCCTCAATCGCCACCCAACCTTTGCCGGAGCAGCCATGTGCTGCGCCTGCACAGCGTTCGGAGCGTCCTTTCTTGGACCATCCGTTAAAGACCGTCAACTGACACGGCACACGGTGCTGCTCGTGGCACAGTAAGGATGGGCGTGAATATGTCTGATATCTCTGCGCCACGAGTAGATCTCACTGACGCAATGACTCTGTGGTGGAAGGAATGTCTGTGCTCGGCGTCGTAAAGAAGCACGATGCATCGTTGCGAAGAGGCGAGTAACTGGGCCGGGTTGCTTCTTTCGCCTCGCCTTCTATGAAGACCGACGCCAACACACTACCCATGTGCTCGTCGCCATTACTCGAGCCCCCGCTGCCGTCTGCATTCCTCCTCCAGCCACACAAACACGACTCGACGTGACAAAACCAGACGTCCAGCACAGCGCCCCGCCACCTACACCTACTGCGGATCCGATGTGCCGTGTGACCTTGCCATCGACACTCTGACACTCTTCTCGACGCCCCTCTATCATAACTAGAAAAGACCCAATCGCCCAAGTCACAATGTACACCTCTCTCGCCACTATGGACCGGGACAAGGCTAAGACCACGACCAACCCTCGGCCACACCAATCCGAGAAGCACGAACGGAAGCACGAACAGAGGTACGACCGGAAACACGAACGCAACGCCGGCACCACCTCGACGCCGAGTTGGGCGGTAGTCAGGCGGTATCACGACGCGACGGACGATGAGCGGCTGTACATCTGTGTCGGTGCGTCGCACTCGTAGTAGAGGCTGGCTGTTGAACGATGCTGACCTTGTGCTCTTCACCATGCCGAATGCGCCGTTCGCCTCCCTACTCCCAATACCGCTCTGCCTCTCGACCCGGCAGTGCTCTTCGAGTCCGTCGTCGTCGCCGCCCTCGCTCTCGCAGCCTGGGGCGTGATGGTGGTATGTCCTCCCAACTACCGTTGGTCCTGACTCCAGTCCCGCATCTCGCCGTCAAACAAGAACACCATGTCGATCTCGGTCTACATGGCCATCTTCGTGCTTGCCCGGTAAGACTCCTTCTGCCCCCTCTTGCACTGCCAGAACCTAACCGCAGCCTCTTCTCCCTCGCCTACTGCCTCGACGCGATCCGCGCCCGCAACGTCGTCCAGGTAAGCCTCGCCCTGCCGAGGTGGCGCTAACCGCAGCTCGTGCTGCACATCGCCTTCCAGTTCTGCATGCTCACCTACGCGATCGCCGAGATCCCGCAGATCCGGAGCGTGTTCCGCGCGCTCGACGATCCCGATGTCTGCGTGACCCAGCCCAATCGGCAGATGGTGAGTCCCGTGCACGAGCTGCCGAGCCACGTCTCAGCTCACACCCAGGACTGCCTCGGCGAGGGCTCGCTCTACATGAAGCTGCAGAACATCCTCGTCTGGCCGCCGATCATTACGGCCTTCGCGACGGTCGTGTACTGCATCCTCGCACGCAGGGTGTACGTCCAGTTCGGGTGGGACGAGTGCCGGCTCCTCAACGCCTCGCCGGCCGTAAAGCGTGCGTAATGCAGTGGGCCCGGGTTGACGGCAGGGATCCACCGGCATTACCAGACCATGGTGTCGCTGCTCAAGATGCTGCTGTTCTTCGCGAGCGCGTTCTGCATGGCTGTAAGCGACTCCTTCCAAATCGACAACGTGCCAGCCGCCAGAGCCACTGGCTCAGCTGTGGTCAAGGTCGCCACTAACAACAGTACATCATCCTCGTCACGACGATGTGGAAGGACCGCACCGAGTTCATCATCACGATCGTCGCGCTGCCGATCTTCTACCCGACGATCCTGGTGACAGGCTGGGCGCTGACCCAGGAGAGCGCGGTGTAAGCTGCCAACCGGGCTCAGCTGACAACAGAATCATGGTCCTCTGCCTTATCTTCCTCCTGGCCGGCGAGGCGTACTTCATGTGAGCCCCCCCTTCGCAGCGTCGCTGACGACAGCTACAAGCTCGCGAGCCTGTGGCTCCCCCGCACCGCGCGGCTGTACTCGACTACGCGCATCAACCTCGCCGTCTTCTGTGAGCCTACCCTGACGGCCGTCGCTAACGGCAGCCGTGTTCGCCATCATCCTCACTGTGCGTTACTGGCCCGAGGAGGCTGACTGACGCTCAACAGATGGCTGTGATCGTGAATGGATGCCTGTGCATCTCGAATTTCGGTAAGGGCCTCCGCTCAGCACATATGGAGCGGCAGCGGAAGGCGAGTGCGATGTTCGCGTCGTGTCTGGGGCGCGGGCATGGCGAGCACGACGAGGAGGCTACCGCGGTCGAGGAGCGGCTCGTCATCGACTAGGCCGCCAGCCAGTGAGCCCGCCACTTGCGACGGATGGGTAGGATGTATGTACCGCTGGGCAAGGATGTGCCAAGAAGAGTGTATTATAGTTGTACGAGTACCTGTCGTTGCCTAGACACTTGTCTGCACATAAATAGCCTTCATTCTCATGTTCCCACCTGGCTCCATATCGCTGGATCGCTGGCCCCGCCTGTGGACATGTAGCACGGCGACGGGTGCCTAGGGCAGGCAGGGAGGAGGCACGGCCCCGGCCCGTCCAGTCCGTACTTAGAATCCGTAGCTTATCATCAAGAATGCGTTACTCGATACCTGTACTTGTTCAATTGTCCTCTATCTCCTGTAGAGGCAGACATGCATGCAAGTCACGGCGTGTAAACAAGATTGATAACGCGGTCAATACATGCCATGTGGAGCGGGCCCTATACCCCACTCTGTGTCCAAATCCGCAGGCTCGATCACGATCGGGTTGATCGGAACACGCGACTCATCAACGCCTAGTCGAACTCTATTCCTGGAGCCTTTTGTACTTGCCCACTGCCAGCCTATTAGTCTCTGCATCCGCCCGGGCCGACCCGCCAGCGCTAAGAAATCCGGAACGAACCTCTACATAACCGTAAGACTGCTTCTGCTTTATGCTCTGGAATCGCAAGAACAGCTAAGAAGGTGTGCACTAGCGAAGGTTCGCTTAAGTCTGGCCTGGCAACAGTACAATAGTTGTTTATAAGGAGGATCCCGCTCCTAAACGACATGGGGGACTCGGACTCGGTGACGCAGGCTGGCGGCTGCAGACGGAGCAATTCGTTAGTCTGTAGACCGAGCTAACTCGACCGACGCTACTAGTTCGAATTGCGGGCTAATAACGGATGGATGTGACTCGACTTGGGGGTGTACTTCCGCTGTATACGCTGATGGATGACACGAGTGGAGTTGGGAACTAAGACCCGTGCTCTAGTTGAGGCTCGAGGGTGACAAGTGATTCCCAAGTGATGAGCGTCATGTGGCGTTTGGCATGCATGGCTTGTTCAGCCTGCTTCCCAAGACATTATTTTTATTATCAGCAGTGTCTGGCCCATCGCAGTTGATCGCCTGAGCAAAAGGGGCCTTTGTTATCCTACCA
Organism: Cutaneotrichosporon dermatis; assembly: GCA_020011015.1. Classification (NCBI taxonomy): domain Eukaryota; kingdom Fungi; phylum Basidiomycota; class Tremellomycetes; order Trichosporonales; family Trichosporonaceae; genus Cutaneotrichosporon; species Cutaneotrichosporon dermatis. Next base: position 2,874,696 of record JAIGNX010000001.1, on the reverse strand, counting down.
TAACCCACATGTAATGTCACTCGAGAGGCGACGCCACCCATCAACTCCCTTAAGAGATTAGAAAAGTTTTCTAATAGTTGTATTAGCGGAGATTGTAAATAGCCGGTAGTGTGGCGTTGTGATTCGGTAGTTTGTAGATTCAGGTACCCCCTTGGACTAAAACCATCCTTCCCACTCTACCCCCCCTCACCCTTCCTCCGCCCCTCCTCTCCTCCTGCTCTTCTCTTTGCCTCCGTCTCCTCCTCCTCCTCCTCCTCCTCCTCGGTCGTCCTCCCTTCGTATCATCCTCCTCATCCTCACTCACTCCTACTGTCTCTCTCGACTCTCAACCTTCTCTTACCACTCAGCGGTCGTCTGTCGCCATCGGCTCAACCTCCCCCCTCGCCGCCCGACTTCCCCTTCGCCCTAACCCCCCGCGCCGCACATCCCCGCGACGCGTCCTCCAGTCCCGTCGACAACATACGTCAGCCCATGCCACCTCCCTAACCGCCTAACACATCTTACAACAACACCCAACCCCCCTCTCTCGACGTTCACGTCCGCGCTAGTCCGGCCTCATCATCGCCGGGGCGCGCACCACCTGTCCCACCCCGCTCCGCCCCGGGCGGCGGCCTAGCTCGCCATGCCGTCCTCCCTCTTCCGCGCCAGCCTTGACGCGCTCCGCGACCGCTCCCGTGCCGTCGCTGCGTTCGCCGGCGTCGGCGTTGGTGCCGGTAACGGTGGCGGCGGCTCGGCTCATGCGGGTCTCGCGGCGGTGGCGACGGCGACCTCCACCGTTCACGGGTGGTCGTCGCTGCTCACTAGTCTGGCGCCAGAGTCTCTCTCTGACGTCCGCGTCTGCTCTTTTGGGTCGCGGCGTGCGTGCTGCTCTTGTCCTGGGTAAGTCGTGCGAGTCGTGCGCATGCGTCGCAACGACAGCGAGTCAGATTTGCTCACGTCACAGTCGCTGTGACCAACCCGACCGAGACGAGCTTCCGCGCGCACCTCACCGAACTTGCTTTCCGCGCCATCTCGCGCACATCCGCTCGTCGGACGAGCCTGAGACGCTGGCGGCGACAGCTGCGACACACAGCATCCAATGGCAGCGGCAACAGCAGCAGCAGCGGTAGCGGTACCGACACACCACCGATCGCACCGTTCCGCTTCGCCAACCACGTCGCCATCACTCTCGCACACCAAGCCTGTGCTACCGATCATTCTTTCTCTTTGCCTCGCGTTTGCCGCCCCGCCTAGCCCGCCAGCTACCTGTCGGACCGGTCCTTGGCAAACACCACTCGAAACATGCGTCCGGCCCCCAAGCCTGACCCCATGCCTACTTTGGCATCCTCGGCCATGGTTCATGTGGGCAGGTCCAGCGCTCCTGCAGTGGGCCTGGCGCTTTGTCCGTATCGGTCGGCGTGACAAGTCTCGCAAAAAGTCTGCAGCCCTGGACCGCCCAGGTGTCATGGAGATGCGTGCCGTCGCGCCAAAGGACGAGTCACCGGCAGCGGCACCAGCAGCCGCCTTCTGCGCTCGTGCCCAAACTTTTGTTCAAGACCGACTCGCACAAGGACCTTGCCGATCTACCACTGCACTCGACCCCTTCCTCCATTCCGTCGGTAGGACCCGGGTCGCGGCGCGGGTCCTTCTCCACCCTTGCACCACCGCCATTCCTCCTCAACTACCTGATCCATCTGTCGAAATCTCCTCGCCTGTGCTTACTGCATGAAAGCCGATCTCGCAGCGGCGCAAGTGTGCTCGCAGAATTGCAAGCACAACTCGCGGCGCACGACGAGTCGGTTGCGCTCGCAAGCCATCTGCAGTCGACTGTCGACGAACTGCGACAACGCCGCAAAGACGACGACGCCGAACGCCAGGACCTCAAATCAAGACAAAAACACTAGAGGACCAGAAGCGCCAGGCAGAGTCTGCACGTCGCGAAGCGGACAAGCGGCTCAAATCCGCAAGCTTCGCGATGGGCTGCAGGCAAAGATTGCCGCGGCGCTCGCGAGATAGAGGATCTGAAGGGCAACATGGAGTTGAGTGGCAAGCAGGTCAAGATTGTAAACGAAGAAGGCGCGCAACATGTTATCGACACATGCGCGGCAGTGGAGCAGAAGTCCAAGGAACTCGGCGCTCTCGAGGCCGAGATTCTGAACTCGACACGGCAATCGAGGCATTGGACAAGCAAGTGCACGAAGCCGAAGACAAGCTCAAGGCTGCCGAAACATTGCCGAGGAGCGCGCAAGATTGCCCCGAGGAGGAGATGATGCTCATGGCTGCCGCGTACGAGGCAGCCGCGTCTGAGTCGTACTCACGGGCAGCGCCAGAACCAGCCGACAACCGGTGGGCATCGCAGGCTGCGCGTACATGGCCGAGGCTGGGTTCCCGCATCTCGACGAGTCGTACACTGCGCGTCCGACAGGTGCGCAGAGCAGCTAGTGGATATGGCCATCTAGCTCGTGCTCAACCGAACAACGTCCGCAGCAACAACTCAACGACAAGCGCGTCGCAGATGTGTCTGGCTTCGAAGACTTTGGTCCTGGGCGTCGCGGTCGCTTGTGCCTCGGCGTAAGTTGACGCCTCCGGCGCCTATCCAGGTCGAGAGGTTTCGACCAAGGATCGCCCAGCACGCAATCGACGTCGTTCCCGAACAGCTGGCTTCCGCAGGCTTGGTGCGCTCGCTCGAGGGCGACACCACCCGCTCGACGGCGGCGCGTCCGAGGCTGAGGACATCCCTGACGAATTCGCTTCTTGCATCGCTCGAGGATGCTTAGCTATCGGTCCGTCTGACGAAGGCTCGCCGAACTACGACTCGGATCAGGACTCGCCTCGGCTGGCCCTCGTCTGCCACAGCTCGTCCGAGCGCAAGATCACGCCTACGTCCGCTTCAGCTCGTCCACTCCGCCTACGACTGTCGCCGGCTCTGCCTCGACGCTGCCGGGAATGAACAACATGCCCTCGTCGCGCCGGTGGTTCTCTACCGCCCGTCGACAGAGAACGTTCGACCCCGTTCCACCTCTTCAACGCGGGACTGGGTCGAGCGACTCGCTGCCCGGCGGCTTCGAATCGTTTCGCCCCGTCTGCGTCCGAGAAGAAGGCGCTCAAGTGGCCCTCTCGGCAAGTCGAGATGGACAGGCAACGGCAACCGGTCGATCTCCGCCCTCGACGAAGTCACTGCGAACCTGAAGCACGCCGATGTGTCGCCCGTTGTCCAGGCCCGATCGGCTCGTCCCCGCGGTCGCAGCCCCCAGTGCGACCGGTGCGACGTTTGCCTGAGCCCGCCGACTGGCCTGAGCCGAGGAACTGTTCAACCGCGCCGCGTCGTCCGAGCGCCCGCGTCTCTCGACGTCTGGCCCTCGCACCCGTTCAGCAACGCCAACACCAATGCCAACGGCACGCGTGGCTTCTCGCCGCGCGCGTCGCCCGAGTTCACCAAGACCGACTTCCTCAGCCCGTTCTCGCGCATCGCCCCAGCTCTGGCTTGGCGCGAGCAGCAAGGTGGAGGGGAGCGGCAAGAGTGCGGGTTCGCGAGCGGGGCCGAGGGCGAGGGTGAGGACGAGGATGGGACTGGGTACCAGCGTGCCACCGAGCGCAAGCCGTCGTTCCGGTTCTTCACGTCGCTCTCGCGCAAGGGCACGAGCCCGAATGGAACCGCCGGGACTAGTCCGGGTGCTTAGCTGTCGTACTGTCGTAGCCAACCGTGTCGAATGCAGTCTGTGTCGTGTCGCCGGCCGTTTCTCAGTCAGTCGATCGCATTATGTCAGCCACCGCTGTCAATAGGTGTTCGCGTCTTCAGCCACTGCTTTGCATAGCAACTGTAGGCTGTAGACATGATCCATGTGTTCATGCTGCTAACCAAGCTGTGTCCAGAGTACCTGATGCTGTCCAGAAGCCTAACCAAATGACCACAATGCGAACCGTCACTCGACACCGCCAACCTCCACTCGACAAGCTCCTCGCGTCCGAATTCGGAGCCCTGTGCACCGCCAGTTCCAGTTCCGGAGCAACTGAGCACGCCCCAGGCCCCGGTCCGCCCGTGCACTCCCTTCTCTGCGGAAGGCGATATCGGACCAACCTGGTTCGTCCGCCAGGCCCGCCGCGCCGGCGCCCCGGGCCTAAATAGGCGATTAGGAGGACGAGTTTTCCATATTCATCCACCTTCGTCCATCACGTGATGCGCAAAAGTCGGCCGAGCGCGTAGGGCGTAGATTCCAGTTCGAGTCGACCCCTCCCTGCCTAAACGGAGGAGCGATGGCGACATTGATTGGGGGCTAATTAGTTTGTAGATAGCTGCCAAGTCCAAGTAGTCAGGTGCAGTCAGGTGCAGCCAGCGGCCAGCCGACTTTAGTTGGGCCGACCGAGGATGCCGAATGAATACGGCTTTGGCTTTCTCTGACTCGACACTGGACACTCTCGCTCGCTGCGTCTCGGATCTTGCTCACTGCTAGCTCACTGCTAGCTATCACTTGGCCGACATCGCCAACCGCATCGCACCAGCTGCATAGCCGCACACCACAGGCTACAGGCCTCCATCGTCCATCGCACCTCGTCTAGCGGAGACGCCCCAAACCCCTCCTCCCTCACTCCCTCCTCCCTCACTCCCTGCAGTCGCTCACTGCTCGCCCCGCGATGGTCACTACCACCTCGCCCTCCCGCGCCTCCTCCGCGTCGGGGCCCTCGACGCCGACGTACTACGGCGACGAGAACCTGCTGAGCAACAGCGCCGACGAGCGCGTGCCGTACGTCATCCAGAAGTATGGCGGCACGTCCGTCGGCAAGAGCCTTGATTCGATCACGGCTATTGTTGAGTGAGTCTGCGTGTGTCCGGGGTACGCTGGGAGATGGAGATGAGGGCTGGCTGGCTAGGTGCGCCCGAGATCACCCCGCCCTCTGTGCCTCTGTGCTCTTGCGTTTCTTCTGCTTCCCGACGGTGACAGCCCCCGGGCAGTCTACTTTGGCGCCGGACGTGCACTCGCGCTCGCCGCCTGCTACGCAGGCTAGCTCACTAGCTCGCAGTCGCTAGCTCGCACCCGCTGACACCAGATCCTACCTCCCCACCAACCGCGTCGTCGTCGTCTGCTCGGCCCGCTCGACGCAGACCAAGGCCCTCGGCACGACCAACCTCCTCCTGCAGGCGTCGCGCGAGGCACTCCAGCCGGCGTCCGCCCGCGCCTCCGCCAGCGGCTATCAGACGCCGCTGTACCCCAAACGCGTCGGCAGCGGCTACTTTGCGCAGTCGATGGTGTCGTCGCTCTCGAGCCTCAAGGACGCCGACCGCGAGCTCGGGCGCGCGTCGTCGCCGTCCCCGTTCCAGCCGATCGGCGGGCGCGCGCGCTCGATGACGGCCGAGTCGGGGTCGGAGACGCCGACCGAGTGGAGTGCCGGCGGCAGCGCAAATGGGAACGGGAGCGCACCCCCCGAAGCGTATGATTCGGGGTTCAACGCGACGGTCGACACGATCAAGCGTGGGCATCTGACGGCAGCGCGCAAGGCGCTGTCCCGCGGCCCGCTGCGCGACGAGCTCGAGGAGGAGATCGAGCGCGACTGCGAGGCGCTGCGTGCCTTCTTGAATGCGGCTAATGTGAGTGTGGGCGATGCCATGCGGTGCAGCCAATTGCTCGGACGCGAGCTGTGGCAGTGGCGGTGACTGCTCGGCTCCTGCGGTGATTGAGTGGATACCGACTAAACACCACACGCTGTCCCATATTCCGGTGCACACGCTTACGCCAGATCATTGACGAGATCTCGCCCCGCTCGCAGGACTCCATCATCGGCACCGGCGAGCGGCTCGCGTGCAAGATCGTCGCCGCCGCATTGCGGGATCGCGGCATCGACTCTGAGCTCGTCGTCCTCGATAACATCGTCGACCAGTCCATGACCTCGGCGATGGACGCCACTCTCTCATCCAGCGGCGACCAGGGCGTGTCCCAGCTCGGCCAGGCATTCTACGACGAGCTCTCCAAGCGCCTCGGAGCAAGGTTGCGCGAGTGTGGCCAGCGCGTGCCCGTTGTCACCGGCTTCTTCGGCCCCGTCCCCGGCTCCCTCCTCGCCCAGATCGGCCGTGGATACACCGACCTCTGCGCCGCGCTGTGCGCCGTCGGCGTCCAGGCCGCCGAGCTTCAGGTTTGGAAGGAGGTCGACGGTATCTTCTCCGCCGACCCTCGCAAGGTGCACGGCGCGCGCCTCGTGCCGTCCATCACCCCGACGAGGCCGCCGAGCTCACATACTACGGCTCCGAGGTCATCCACCCGTTCACGATGGAGCAGGTCATCCGCGCCAAGATCCCATCCGCATCAAGAACGTCGAGAACCCCAAGGGCTCGGGCACGATCATCCTCCCGAGTCTGACCTCACCGCCAGCGTCGACGGCCTCGACCGCCTCCCGACGGCCGTGACGATCAAGGACCAGATCATCGTGCTCAACATCCACTCGAACCGCAAGACCATCTCGCACGGCTTCCTCGCGCGCATCTTCGGCACTCGACCGCGCGGCGTCGTCGTCGACCTCATCTCGACGTCCGAGGTGCACGTCTCGATGGCACTGCAGGACTTTGGCAACTCGCGCAGACTCGAGCGCCTCGTCAAGGACCTCGAGAAGATTGGTGAGATCACCATCTCGCGCGACATGGCGATTCTGTCGCTCGTCGGAAGAAACATGCGCAACGCGATCGGCTCGGCCTCGCTCATGTTCTCGGCCCTCGCCCGCGCCCAGGTCAACCTCGAGATGATCTCGCAGGGCGCTTCCGAGATCAACATCTCGTGCGTCATCGACAACAAGGACGCCGTCAAGGCGCTCAACGTCATCCACGACTCGTGCCTGTCACACAAGCCTGTCGACATCCAGCGCAGCGAGGGACGCATCAAGGCGCTCAGCCGCGCCACCGTCAACCCGGCCGTGCTTCATGTCGAGTACGCTGTCCGCGGCGAGCTGTCGCTCAAGGCCGACGACCTTGCGCACCGTCTCCAGGCGGGCGACAAGGACTTGCCCTTCGACAAGATCATCTACGCCAACATCGGCAACCCGCAGGAGCGCGAGCTCAAACAGAAGCCGCTCACGTACTGGCGCCAGGTGTCTGCGCTCGTCGAGTATCCCGAGCTTATGGCGCACCCCGTCGCTGCCGAGCTGTTCCCCGCCGACGCCATTGCCAAGGCCGCGCAGCTCGTCGACGAGTTCGGGTCCGTCGGCGCCTACACCGCGTCCAAGGGCAGTCTCCCGATCCGCAAGCGCGTCGCCGACTTTATCGAGAAGCGCGACGGCTTCCCCGCCGACCCCGAGGAGATCATCCTCACGGGCGGCGCGACGCCCGGCGTCGCCATGATCATGGACCTCGCCCTGTGCCCCGGCGACGGCGTGCTCATCCCCATCCCCCAGTACCCGCTGTACACTGCCACGCTGTCGCACCTCCAGGCGACGCCTGTGCCTTACCACCTCTCCGAGGAGACCGGGTGGGCGCTCGACCTGCCATCGCTGAAGAAGGCGATCGCCCTCGCCAAGACCAACCCCTCGCTGCGGCAGCTCAAGGCGCTCGTCGTCATTAACCCCGGTAACCCCACTGGTTCATGCCTCTCGGAGGCGGACATGCGCGAGATCGTCCAGCTGTGCTACGACGAGAGTCTCCTGCTCCTCGCCGACGAGGTGTACCAGAACAACGTGTACCGTCCCGAGCACCGCCCCTTCGTCTCGTTCAAGAAGGTGCTCCGGTCGATGCCCGAGCCGATCGCGAGCGCGGTCGAGCTCGTCTCCCTCCACTCGATCTCGAAGGGTGTGTCTGGCGAGTGTGGGCGGCGCGGCGGCTACCTCGAGGCTGTCAACCTCGACCCGGAGGTCGACGCGCTCCTCCTCAAGATGGCGAGCATCACGCTCTGCGCGCCCGTGCAGGGCCAGGTCGGCGTCGACCTCCTCGTCTCGCCCCCGCCCGCCGGCGCGCCCAGCCACGCCGCGTACGCGGAGGAGAGCGCGGCGATCCACGACGGCATGAAGGCGCGCTCGGCGCTCATGGCCCAGCGCTTCAACGCCCTCGACGGCGTGAGCTGCCAGCCCGCCGACGGGGCTATGTACCTCTTCCCCGCCCTCCGCCTGCCCGCTAAGGCGGTGGAGGAGGCGCGCAAGGCCGGCAAGGAGGCGGACACGTTCTACGCCCTCGCCCTCCTCGACGCCACGGGTATCTGCGCAGTCGCCGGATCGGGCTTCGGGCAGGAGGACGGCACGTACCATCTCCGCGTGACGACGCTGTGCCCCGACGCCGAGGAGATGATGAGCCGCATTGAGGAGTTCCACCGCGGCTTCATGAAGAAGTATGCATGAGCGCGAGCGTCAGCGAGCGTCAGAGAGCGCGGTGTGGGCGAGCCAGCGTCAGCGAGCGGCGGTGCGGGCATCAGCGAGTGAGTGTGCGCTGCATGCGAGGAGGCTCGAGGGATGCCTGGGTGTCGAGGGTGTCGCTCGTGCGACCCCGCGGTGGCGTATGAGCAGTAGATATCTAGCTAGAGGCAGAAGGCTGGCGCGGCCAGCCAATTGTAGCGGATGGTGCATTGGTTTCTCAGCGAAGCGCGCAGCGGCGAGCCGGAGCCTAGCGGAGGGAGCACCGAGGACGACAGCGGATGAGCAGCAAGCAAGGAGGCAAGCAACCTGTGGACTGCACTGACGCCGGAATCGACGCCAGCCGCCAGGCACGGGCCGGATCGCAGCATTCCGAGATCACGACTTCGAGCACTCGGCGATCTTCTCCGTCCATCGTTCTCACTTCGCTCACAGCTGTGTCGACGAAAAGCGTCTCGAAAGCGTCTCCGAAGCGTCTCGACTTGGTCCCCGCTTGTGCTCATCCGACACGCGCCGTTGCCCAACCCCCCCTCCGTTCTGGCCGTCTGTTACCCGAACCGCACGCCCTCGCCGACTCCAGCAACCGACTCACACCTCCTCGCCCGACCCGAGTCCAGATCAGACCACTCATCGTCACGGCAGTCTGCCAGTCTTCCAGTCTCCTATCATTGTGTTCGCCCACCGGGCTCGCTCCCTCATCGTCGCACCGATCCCAGACCCCGGGTTCCGTCCTCACTCACACCGACCTTCCCCCCTGCCACGCCCACACGCCGCCCACCCCACCCACCACACACCATGGCCTCCCGCACCGTCTTCGACCCCACCACCCTCGTCCGCCTCACGCCCCTCCTGGCCGCGACATGCACGCTGTGGGCGAACGTCGACCACGTCCTCTTCCTCGACTTCGCCCCCTCCCCCTCCCCCTCTAGTCTGACGCCGTGCGCGAAACACGCCCCATCGTCCCCCCTCGCCGCCCTGTTCTCGCTGTACGAGGCCAACGCGACGGCGCTCGCCGCGCTCGTCAGCGGCGCATGTATCCTCTTCTCCTCCCCCTCCCCCTCCTCCTCTCCCTCTCCCTCCCTGTCGCCATCCCACCTCTCGCCCTCCCTCCTCTCGCCCTCCGCCCCCCTCCTCTCCCCCTCCCCCTCCTCCTCCTCAGCCCTCACCACCCTCACCTCGATCTTCCGCCCCTCCTCCTCCGGTGCCTCCGGCGCCTCCGGCGCCGCCCGCCTCTTCCTCGCCGGCACAGCGCTGACCGCCGCACACCTCGCGATCCAGCCGTATCTCTCCACGCTCGTCCGCGCGCTCGCGCAGGCCCAGACGGACGGCGAGAAGCGGCGCGCGGCGAAGTACTGGCGGCGCGCGCTCGTGGTGCGGGCGCTGTGCCTCGACCTGCCGGCGTGGGTGTGTTTCCTCGCGGGCGCGGCGGCGAGCTTGCGCCCCGTGGAGGGGTAGGCGTGTGAGCGTCGCTGGGAGGGAGGGAGGAGGGGCGGGGGAGCGCAGGGGATGGCAGTGAGGAGACAGGGAGGAGAAGGAGAGGAGGGAAGACACGGAAGACGAGGGCCGGCGGCTTGCTCGGCGTGCGGCCGCGGCGGGTTCGCCGACATGTCGATACCAGGACGGCCCTACGCGCTCGAGCCACCCGTCATCCTGCGGTGTGCGGGGCGACGGCCGCGTGCATTGCTCGTACCGGTGTATCTCGCCGCTCGGCGATGTCAACTGCACCAGATGTCGAGGCCATCTACACTTGCACAGCGTCGCGCCCGTCGTCGGGCGCCACTCGCGCGGGCGACACTCCAGATAACGCCCAGCGCTCGTCACGCGACTTGGATCACTCTCGATTTCCGCAACAATTTAGCACTCCCGACACACTTCACGACACAGCAAGCAACACGTGGCTCTGTATCTATGCATACTACAATGACCGAGATGGGTATAGGCCGCTATGGTGCGGCAGTGAGGCGGTGCGCGGAGCGCGGTGTGGATAGGAGATAGTGTGCCCAAGAGTAATCCGGGTGAGATGGTGCGAAGTGGCAGATCAAGCGCGAGTGGTCGCTCCGGGTAGTGTCGCAGAGACGCCGCAGCACCCTCACACCCTGCGGGTGCTCGCGTCGCGCTTAGTCGTCAAACTTGATCGAGTGCGTCGCGAGGTATCTCGCCACCGGCGTAGCTGCCGCGTTCTTCTTGTTCTTCTCCTTGCGGAAGCCGGCGCCGCGGGTGACGATGAGGTCGCGGACGCGCGGGCGCCGAAGTCGTTGGCCGAGCGCCGTTGCGGATCTGCTGTCAGTGTGTTCCAGGGTGTGATCGAATGCGAGGGAGAGCAGACTATGTGCAGAGTCATGCACAGGCTGCTCCGCTACGTGCCCCCCCCTGAGACACTCACATGCGCGTCGAACGAGTTGTCCATCAACCGCTGGTCGTGGAACGTCACCTGGTCCAGCTTGATGCGCTCGAAGCGGGCGTTCTGCGGCCGCCCCTTCTTTCCTCTGGGGCCGTTGGGCGTCGAGGTGCCCGATGGCGTGAACGAGTGCCGGGTCGAGACAACGCCGGACGACAGGGTGTCGAAGCCCGAGTTCGAGGACGAGGGCGCAGAGAGGTGTCGACCTTGCGCTTCTTTGCTGGCTCGTCCGGGTCGAGGGGGTGGAGAGGGGAGCGGCGGCGCTTGGCGCCGAGGCCGGGCTTGGTCTCGGCTCGGACTCGGACTCGGAGACGACGAGCTGGAAGAGAGAAGAGAGAGGACGAGACGAAGAGGAGGAAGAGGAAGACGAAGAAGAGGAAGAGGAGAGGAAGAGACGAGGAAGAAGACGACGACGACGACGAGTCGCTCTCGTCACCGCTGTCGCTCTTGCTCTCGGCAAGAGTCGAGCTGCCGCTGGACGCGGCCTCCTTCTTCTCCTCCTTCTCGTCCTCGCTCTCGAGTCCGAGTCCGAGTCGGACGAGCTCGAGCTGAGACGAGACGAAGAAGAGAGAAGAGTCCGAGTCCGAATCAGACTCCGATGAGCTGGAGCTGGAGCTAGAGCCAGACTCAGGAGGGGATAGCCGCGGCGATGGCAACAACAGCCTCGACGTCCTCCTCGCTGTCCTGCTTGGTCTCCTTCTTCTCCTCCTCAGTCGAGTCGGAGTCAGAGTCAGAGTCGGAGTCAGAGTCAGAGCTCGAGTCCGAGTCCGAGCTCTCCGAGTCGCTCTCGCTGCCGCTGTCGCTGTCGCTGTCGCTGTCGCTGTCGCTGTCCGAGTCCGAGTCCGAGTCCGAGTCCGAGTCGCTGAGTCGCCTCTTCATCTCGACGTCGGCGGCGGCAGCAGCAACGACAGCCGCGGCGGTCGCCTTGCTGACAGAAGCCGCCGACTCGAGGGCGTCGGCCGCGCCGCCGGCGGCGCCCGACTCCTTCTCGAACGCCTTGGTGCTGCGCGTGAAGCCGCGCGCGGCGAGGTATGCGAGGATCGCGGCGTCGAGCGCTGCCGTCAGCTACCTTCCCACACTCAGCAGACGCCACGCCGTACTCACCCTTCGTGTCCTTGGTGTCGGCCATGTTGTTGTGGTGTGGGGTAGAGCGTCACCGGCGATCAAAATTCACAAAGATCATGAACCTGCGAGACCCAGAGGTGGAGGTCGCCCGAGCTGATTCTGAAATATTATTAGTTTTCCATTATTTACGATCCATTTTGTCCCATCGATCCCAGCCCATCGCGGGAGGTATGCCACGTGGCCCCATGAGGACCGGCAATGGCCCACGGGCCGGGGAGCGTCGTGGGGACACTTGGGATGACGACAGAGGAGACGCGGTGCTTCTCCGCAGAGCTTCAGAACAGTCGGTGGCCATCAGCGACTTCTTTGTCGTCGCTGTCCACTCCTCCTCCATCTTCGCATGCGCGGCACATCTCCGCCGTCGCATCCACATCTCGCCCCTCCCCGCACCGGCCTCCCTCGCCCTCCGCATCACTCGCCCTCCGCCCCATCGCGCGCCACTCTAATCCACGATGACGTTCGGCTTCTCCACCCCCGCTCGTGGCGCTCGCGGCAGCGCTATCACCTCGTTCTTCCGCAAGATCGAGGTGTACGGCTCTGAGAATGTGCCCGACGAAGGCCCTATCATATTGTATGAACACCTGGTGTGACCTCTGACGCGCAGCGCGTGCACACATACGAACATGGCGATTGACGTGGCGAGTATGCACTGACATGACTGACGCAGCCCGCCGTGCTGAGCAACACCATCCCCCACAGGCACATGCTGCACTACTGGGTGAGCTTCGTCGTTGCACGCTCACATCAGGTCAAGGACTCGCTGTTCAAGCACCCGTGATGAAGGTCCTCTTACCAACGCTGGCAACATTGGTGCGTCGTGCACTGCGCGTGCCGACATGGCTGACCACAGCTGTCGACCGGAAGAACAAGAACAACCAGGACCTGTTCCGCGGCACCTTCCAGGGTTCGTCTACTCTTATCGCATCGCTGATATCAGCCCTCGCGCAGGACGAGTGCATCGGCGTGTTCCCAGAGGGCACGTCGCACACTGAGCCCACCTCATCCGCTCAAGGACGGCACCTCGTGGGCCGCGCTCGAGTACATCGCCTACCTGCGGGGCACGGATGCCAACCCTGGCGTCAAGGACGGCAAGCCTGCCCTGATCGTGCCGGTCGGCATCGCATACTGCGACAAGGCGAAGTACCGCTCGCGACTTGCTGTGACGTACGCGCCTGCATTCGATGGACGAGTACCGGACGACTTCCTCAACGGCGTCGAGGCCACGCAAGGCGCCGTCAAGCGGTTGACGAAGCGGATGGAGCTCGAGCTGCACAAGATGACGGTCAACGCGCCGACTGGGACACGATGTACGCCGCCAAGATGGCGACCGAGCTGCTGTGGCGCAAGGAGGACAACCTTGCCTTAGCCGACTATGTCGATGTCGCGCAGACCCTCGTCGACCTGTTTGCCACCGACGACGAGCGGATCAACAAGCTCAAGAAGTCGTGGCGCGTTACGACCGCCTCCTCTTCTCGTCGCGCTTATCCAACGCCGCGCTCACCGACCTGCCCTTGCCCAAGGACCTCGACCCGGCCAAGTCGTCCCCCTCCCGGCCGGCTGCGCACCCTCGCCCTCCTGGTCAAGGACACGGTGTGTCCTGATCCAGTTCCCCTCTTCGTCATCCCCTTCCTCTTCCACCTGCCCATGTACGCCGTCGGCGTGTTCGGCGCCTCGCTCGCGAGGACGAGCAAGAGACCCAGGCCCAGATGAAGGTCTTCCTCGGCCTCTTCCTCAGCATCGTCATGTACCCTATCTTCTTCATCTTCTTCCTGTGGCTCTTCGCCGCCGTGCCCCTCGGCTTCGCGATGGCCGGCGGCGCCGTCTGGCTCTTGAACAAGTACCACACGGCCCTCATTGACCAGAACTACCGCGGGTGAGTCTCGCCTTCCCTCGCCCCCCCTCAACCGCTACCCAGACTTAAGCGCTTGATCGCGCGTGGCGCGTCCTTGTCGGCGTCTGGCTCGGCCCCGGTGTTGAGATGTCGATCCAGAACTTCGTCGACAACATCGCCTCCTTCGCCCCAACCCCCCGCCGTCGCCGGCCTGCCCCCCGGCACCCCGCGACAGAAGTACGTCGCCGCAGCACCTCCCCTCGCGCCTCCTCGTCCGCCACGTCTCCGGCAGCGGATCGAGGTCGCGCGCGACCTCGAGCGCACCCTCTCGAGCTTGAGGCGGCCGACACCACGTCAAGCGAGCTTCTGGCTTGCGGAGCGGTACGGCGGCGAGGTGTTGCCTGTGGACTCGTCGGAGACGTGCCCGAGTACCAGCGCGGGTGGCCGCAGGGCGTGCGGTATACCCGCGAAGTGGTGCCTTTCCTGCGCGGCAGGGGCGCGCTGCTCGGATCGGCTAGCAGCGACGAGTACTGGGCGGAGAAGAGCGGCGAGGAGGACGCCAAGAGCGAGTAGGCGCGAGGAGACATGCGACGAGCTTCGCTTGGCGCAGACTATGTACGTGCGGGCTAATAGAGTCATGTCCCATGCTATGTATGTCATGCTGGCTGCTGTGTGTACGGTTCGCGGGCTCGGGCCTCTACACAACAGTCGTCTCGTCTACGTATCTACACTCTACCTCTACTCTATCGAGGTCCTCTCACTTCCTGATCCCAGCTGACCCATCACCCTACCCCCGCTAGTACCCGAGCTCCGCCTTGCGCATCTTGAGGGCATTCACCCTCGCGCTCCGCGTCGCCTCCGAGCTCGCTGGCCACCCGCCCTCCCGCCCGCCATCTGCTCCGCCTTCGCCGATGGCTGCCAGCCAGTTGTCCTGGTTATCGAACTCGTTCGGTGCTCCGATCTTGATCTCCCCCGGCCGGTCGGAGGCACGCAGCAGCGGCGGGAGCGGCGGGACGCGGCCGCGCGTGAACGCGTGCGCGATGAGGCGCGCCGACGCCTCGCCGAGGGGGAACGGGTTGACCTGGTAGTCTGGTGTCAGCGGAGTCAGATCGAGCCAGAGCGGGCAGAGAGAGCCTCATAGAGGCGGTAGCAACTGCCCCTGTGCTTGTTCAGCTAGTAGACTCACGCAAACCGATCAGCGCCAGAGTCGGGTCCGGGAGGTAGAAGGTATCCGTGTTGTTCAGGTTGAGGATGTCCTGTCCTCCTGCTGGTGGGAGGCCGTCTCGCGCAGGCGCTAGGCTCGTCGTCAGAGGGTGGGTGTCGAAGGGCGGGCCGCGCGCGAAGGGGTACGAGTAGAGGTATCCCGTCGCGAAGACGATCGCCTTGATCCCGCGCAGTCTGCGTCCATCGGCCAGCACCAGCGTGCTCCCCTTGCCCTTGCCCTCGCTCTTCTCTCCAAGATCACCATTGGCGTGTGCGTCCCCGTTCACAGCCCCGTTCGCGATCCCGCCCTCGCCAGCCTCGCCCGCCCCGTCCGGCTCCACACGCACGATCTCCGGCACCACCACGATCCGGCGCGCCCACGCAAACTCCTCGTCCCACACTTTATCCCCCTCCTTCCACCCCCTTACGCTCTGGTATATCGTGCGCCCGCTCTCCTCCTGCGCCTCATCATCCTGCGCCAGCTCGCGCGCCACGTCGCTCCCCGACGCTCTCGACCCGACCACCACAATGTCCTGGCCCCGGAACCGGCGCGGGTTGCGCCACCACCGCGCATGCACGAGCTCGCCGGTGAAGCCCGCCAGCCCGGGGATCGGGGGCAGGTACGGCTCGTTGTAGTGCCCGTTGGCGAGGATGACGTGCGAGACCAGCTCGGTGTGCGTCCCGCTGGGGCCTGCGCTCTCGACTGTCCACCGGTCGGCGTCGGTGCCGCCGGGCGTGTGGGAGAGGGAGGTCACGCGTTCGCCCCATCGGATCACGTCGTTCAGCCTGGTGTCAGCTAGGCCAGGATAAGTGAGTTGGAGGATAGGAGGGGCGAGCGAAGCAGGGACCCACCCGTTCAGCTTGGCGTAGTCGTGCAGGTAGGCTGCGATCTGGGAGTGGGAGGGGAACACGGGCGTGCCCGCGGGAAAGGGCGTGAAGCGATAGTTCATAATCTCGTTCGGGAGGTTGGTCCGCAGGCGGTCGTACATGGCTGCGGTCAGCGTCCTCCTATGAACGAACGCCCGGAGCACGACGGGACTCACCTGACGGCCCATTCGCACCATAACTCGCAACTTCCGCATCCGACCTCACCACCGGCGGCTCCCCTTCCCCCCTCCAGTCGACTTGCATCCGCCCCGGCTCCGCATCATAGTTCCACACTCCACCTGCGCGGTCTCGCGCCTCGTACGCGACGATCTGGGCCGGCTGGACGCCCGCTTCGAGCAGCTGCTTGACGGCGACGAGCCCGCTCGGGCCGCCGGCGCCGATGACCGCGACGCGGGAGAGGGGCGGGAGGGGGATGGGCGGGGCGAGGTCGTGTGTCATGCCGCCGATAGTTGAGTGTGTGGAGTGGAGAATGGAGGAAAGGAGAACGATGGTCGGTTGATCGGTAGTTAGATTGTGATGAGAGTTGGGTTGCGTGATAAGGGCCGTGTGGGGCCCGATTAGCCGGTTGTAAGCTGATCATTAGGTTGAGACATCGTGCGAACGCCCGTGTGAGATCATGGAACTGAGGACATCGAAGTGCATATCAAAGCACCCTAGAGATCTAGAGGGCTATGAGACTAAAGATCGCCAGAATGTCGTTCGAGGATAGTGCCATGCTGATTGCGATAAGAAAGTCAATCACCGGCTCACCAGCAGCTCCGCCGGACATGGCCGTGGCCGGGGTCTCCTGACATCTATCCACCTGCCAGCTGCCATCTTCCTACACGCGCTGATGCAGCTGCGCTCATCCTATTCTTAGAAAGCCCTCCCTGTTCCGGCAGCCCGGTCCGAGAGTGACACGGATCCCATGCAGTGGAGCATGAGGCGACGAGCGCTCCAGATCTCAGAGCTGTGCTCGTGTGCTCGTGTCACTTGGGCGATCGCCCACGTCTGTTGTTGCACTATGAACTCACTGTGGCATGCATATCTCTCCTCTCCCGAGTCGTGGCACTATGCATTCCTGTTATGATGCTCGTTGAGGAAAGAAATGCGTGGGTAACATGGGAAACGGCACGAAGTGATGTAGATCATGTCCTACTGTGCCGCGCGACTGGACAATGCAGATGATGATGCTCGAGATGAAGTGTTGGCACGTCGCCTGTCCGGAATTAGAACGGGTGTTTTAACTTGGGACTTGATTTCAAGAGGAACTGCGTCAGAGCGGCGCGCAAGAGAGCAGAGCAAGCCGCGCAGGAAACTCACCGTCGGCCTCGGGGGCCTCAAGGCCCTCGGGTAACGCTCCGCAGCTACCAAGTCCCCCCTTACCAAGATCACCGCCACCCCACCCCGGAGGTTCATGTCCCCCACCTCCACTTAGGTGGTAATAAAACCCACTGGTGACACGATTGTTGTTGCCATCCTCCTCTTCATCCTCCTCACCACTTCATCCTCACTCATCCCCATTTGCCACCCTCTGGCCGCGATCACTCTTTACGCGCGGCCAATCACTCTTTACTAGAGTTCCTGTCCCTTCGCCACCTCAATCCGACCCCACCCTTTGCCACCATGGCCACTCCGCACTACGCTCCCAAGAACATCGAATGCTGGGGCCACCGAGGCGCCTCAGCCTTCCTCCCAGAGAACACGTGAGCGGCCGACTGCCGTCTTTGCGACGGAACGGCTCGCGCCGCGGGCGCGAGACCCCTCTGACACTACAGGCTGGCGAGCTTCCGCGCTGCCATCAAGGAAGGCGCCAGTGGTATCGAGAGTGGTAAGAAACACACGTGTGCTCCGGAGCTGATCATCTAGATGTCCACATCACGTCCGACGGCGTGGTGCTCATGTTCCACGACCCGACGCTCGACCGCACCACCAATGGCACGGGAACGATCCGTTCGCAGGACTGGCATGGCAAGATCGAGTGGGTCTACTGCATCCATACAGGCATGAGAGCCAAGCTCACACGATACAGGCACGTGCGCACCACCAAGGAGCCGGTGCAGCCCATCCCGCTGTTCGAGCAGCTCATCACGCTCATCATGGAGCCCGAGAACCAGCACGTCACGCTGAACATCGACTGCAAGATGCAGAATGACCCCGACGTCATGTTTGTGAGTACGCGCCGCGGATGTAGTGAAGCTTACCGCCGTAGCCCGAGATGGCCCGCATCATCCAGTCGCACGACGACTGGGAGACCAAGCTGGCTCCGCGCCTGATCCTTGGTCTGTGGCACCCCATCTTCATCCGCCCTGCCCTGCTCCACCTCCCTCGCCTGCGCCGCTACCACATTGGCATCTCGCCGGTGCTTGCGCGCCAGTACTTCTGGGACGCGTGCGAGGGCTTCTCCATCGCCTTTGCCATGCTCATTGGCCCCGAGGGCCAGCAGTTCATCCGCGACGTCCGCGAGGCTGGAAAGGAGGTGTGTGTCTGGACTGTTAACGATCCCAACGAGATGCGCATGGCCATGACCTGGGGCGTCAAGGCCGTCCTCACCGACAAGGTCGCCAAGTTTGTCAAGCTCCGCGAGGAGGTGAGTAACCGATGGTGAATATGATCTCACACCAGGTCGTCGCCGACCCCGCCAAGCTTGCAATCCCCGGCCTCACGGGCTGGATCTTCCCCTGGTCCAGCTGGAAGTACTACTCCGCCACCCATGTATGCGCCGGCCTTCTCCTTCGTACATATCTTCGCTCACGCGGTTCGCTCTCCGTACCCTCAATGTCTCCACCTGCATCAACATCGCCCCTCCCTATGCCCTTGGAATCCGAAACGGCAGCTATGGTTCCAGCGCACGCAGCTTGATCTCATGCGGACCATCTGCTATCAACCCGGTCCGCTCAAGATGCCCGACCTCTCCGGCCTCGACATCAAGGCCAGCGAGGTGCTGGCCAAGGCGAGCAACGGCGACGCTGCTCCGAAGGCCATGGCCGAGCTTGCTGCTGGCGACGTCGACGCCGGCAAGGGCGACGACAACGCCAGCGAAGCCACGGCCGAGGTCCCCGAGCTCGACGTGCTCGAGAAGGATTACCAGGCCGCGGACGGCCCCGTCGTCGCCGCGCCGCCTGTGGCCGTCGCCGTCGCCTGCGCGTAACATCACTGTACCACCACCATTCATCATTGTCGACACCATCCTCTACTTGTAGAATCCACAGTCACGACACAAGCCTTTCGCATGCGCCCAGCGCCCACTCTTTAGACTTCACCACCCTCATCACTCCCAACCGCCCATCCGCATCCTTAGGAACGTCCATACACATGCCTTTCTTTTCATAGCAGCGGCAAAGCCGTAACACATGCAACCTCTGTGCCTTATGACTGTCAAGAGCGACTGCGATGGGTCGCGCCGGGATGTGTCCGATCCCAGCACTAGACAATCACCAAGGGTCGCGTGGCGAAATGGCATCGCGTCTGACTACGATTCAATCGTCTCTATCAGGAGATCG
Source organism: Cutaneotrichosporon dermatis (assembly GCA_020011015.1). Lineage (NCBI taxonomy): Eukaryota > Fungi > Basidiomycota > Tremellomycetes > Trichosporonales > Trichosporonaceae > Cutaneotrichosporon > Cutaneotrichosporon dermatis. The sequence continues at coordinate 2,855,471 of JAIGNX010000001.1, read as the reverse complement.
CGGGTTCGACCCCCGTCGTGACCTTGGAATTCCTTTTTGGACCCCCGCAGTCTGCGCGGCGGCGGTCGGAAGGTTTGGGGAGAACAGGAGGTGCGTAGATGTCGAGTTGGGACGGTAGAAGGAGGGGGAGGAGGGGTCACACGGGGCGAAGAGCTTTACCGCACTTCCATGTATCATCAGTCAGACTTTTTGCATCTCTGCGTCGCATCTATAGATCTGCCCATCTCCTCACGCCCAGAAGAAGTCCGCTCACGTCCCAGCTGACGCTGCCATGCGCTCTCGCGCTCACGCGAGCGAGGCCGGTGGTCGCAATTTCAGCCTGCTCGAACTTTTGAACACCACCTATCCGACCCCCTCCTTTAGCTGGGAGTGAGGGCAAAAATGGCAAAAGAAGAATGCTCTCTGTCGGAGAATTGAACTCCGGTCTCCCGCGGTCACAACAAATGACAAGCGAGCATACTAGCCACTATACGAACAGAGATGTTGTACTTGTTGATGTTTCCCGGCATCTCGCAGCACATGTCCCCAACAGCGCTTAACCCGTTGAATGGACAATCGTGGTCAGGAAGGTGCTCTATGCCTCTGCACAACTGTAGACGCTCGCGCGCATTTGTCTACTACATGTAAGAGCTAGGTATTCTATTGGAGAGGGTGCCTGCGGCAGTAGCAAGGTTGTCTCACTGCCATGTATTAACAGTATCGCCGACCTCTCCTCATTCCTCAAAAGTCTTGCTCAGGCGCCTAATCTTCCTCCTCCCACTCGCTGCTCTGCAACTCCCTACACACCGGGTTATACATGAAGACTACTCACTCCCGAACTCGAGCTTGAAATGCCTCTCCATCCGATCCCTGATCTTCTCATCCTCGTCTGGATCATGCTCATAAATCCCCCGCCCAGTCTTAGCCCCCAACTCCCCCCTCTGCACCCTCTCCTCAATCGCCTGAGGCGTCACCGTGTCGGCAGCGAGGAGGGGGAACAACTGCCCCGTCACCGCCTTCCAGATATCCATCCCGCCCAGATCCGTGACCTGGAAAGGGCCGGCCGCGGCCCAGCGCGACCCCAGCCCGGCGCGGACGACCAGGTCGATGTCCTCGGGGCTCGCGACGCCGTCGGCGGCGAGCGCGTAGGCCTCGCGGTACAGTGCGGCCTGGAGGCGGTTCGCGACGAAACCTGGTACGCTGCGGTTGAGGACGACGGGGAGCTTGCCGGCGTTGGCAATGATGCGCTTCAGCTCGGCGAGCGTCTCGGGCGCCGTGTGCTCGGCGGGGACGATCTCGACGAGCGGGACGACGGTGGCGGGGTTGAAGAAGTGCGCGATGGCGAATCGCGACGGCGGGTCTAGTGCCGCCGCTAGAGATTCGGCCGGGAGGGACGAGGTGTTGGACGCGACGATACATGTGCCGTTCAAAGCGGAGATGCGGCGGTACACCTCGACCTTGATGTCGAGGACCTCGGCGATGGCTTCCAGAACGATGTCGGCGCCGACGACGGCCTCGTTCAGATGCTCAGTGGTCGCGATGTTCGGGTGAGCGGCCGACAGGGCGGACAGGGCGGCTGCGTTGACGTCCCACGAGACGACCGAGTGCCCGGCATTGGCGAGGACCGATGCCATGCCCGCGCCCATCGTGCCTGCGCCGAGCACGGCGATGCGTCTTGGGTTCGGGTCGGATGGCATCTGGCGTTAGCTGGGACGTTGGGCCTCCTTACCGTTGTAGTACAGTTGGTGGTTGTCAGTCAACAATCCGTAGATTAGCCGAATGGGCCATGGCGTAGTAGGCATACAGGCACGCCCGTGGAAGGTGGAGGTGGAGGTGGAGGTGGATCAGCGGGCATAGCCGGTGGTGAGGGGCCGAAATCAAGGTTGTGGCTGCCCACCTACCCCGCGAGGAGCGGGTCGGTGGGGGACCCGTCCACATCGCCGATCAGCACGGAGGTGTAGCCCACTTGCTTGCATCCTACTGGTGGGAGCGTCGAGGACGCGGCGCACGAGCCCGACGGCCACCTAGCATCCACGACAACTGCATAGCACAACCTAGTCTAGATGTAACAACTGCGAACCTCGCACTCCGCTCAGAGCTTGGCCTTGGGCTTGCGCGCGATGGTCGCCTCGATCAAGCCCGAAGGGTCCGCGACGGGGTGGAACACCTCGGCGCCGCCCTCGTAACCCAAGCCGTTGTCGAGCTTGAACGCCGACAGGTTGATGGGGATGTAGTGCTTGTTAGGCAGCGAGTACGAGATCGACTCGACGACGGGGCAGTGAGTGAGCACGGCCTGGGCGGTGTTGTACAGCGTCGCCTGGACGGACGCGCTCTCGTCCGTCGCGAAGACCTCGAGCGTGTCCTCGCGGATCTTGGCGGCGACCTGGGGCAGCTTGAGCTGCGCGGCGATGGCGCCGATGTTCTCGACTGTCAGGGGGATGTTGGGGAGAGGGACGTTCCACTGCGCGGTCACCGAGGTGGAGAAGAGGCGGTCCTTGACAGCTGTGCATGTTAGCAGTGTCGTATTGCTGGCACTAGGTGGCACTCACCAACAAGGGTCGTCAGCTCGTCCGTCCAGAACTTCTCGAACGCCGATCCCGAGGTCTTGAGCACTGCCGTTAGCCTAGATAACAAGATGCGACGCACCGAGCAAGTCCTTGAGTCCGGGCTTGAGAGTCGCCTTGAGGTTCTTCTTGTCCTTGCCGTCGACGACGACCGACACGGTCTGCTTCTCGTCGCCGTCACGCACAAACGACCACTTGTGCGGCTGGCCCTTGACGGGGATCCGGCTCCACTTGTGCGTCTGCAAGTCGACGTACGCGGTCGAGATGTGGTCGTACCGCGTCACGAAGTGGGTGGCGATGTGGAGCGCAAACGCGGCGGGGTCGAGCACATGTGGCGACGTCTTGGCGAGGACGCTGACGGTGTTCTTGACTGATGTTAGCCAAGCCCTCAGATGGACGAACTCACCAGTGTCGGTGGGGACGACAACGGTGTTGTCGGCGTGGGTGTACGAGGTCGAGATCTTGCCGTCAAGCAGAGCTGCACATTAGCTTCACCTTGGTATGCATGCTGAAGTACCCAGAACTCACCCCGCACAGTGTACTCGATGACCTGGTGCTGCTCCTTGCCGTCGACCTTCTGGCGGACGACGCGAGCGACGCGGACAAGGTCCTTGCCTGACGTCAGTGGGTGTGTTATGCCTGCCAGACCTACCGTAGCGGTGGGAAGCGATGACTCCAGGCTCAGACATTTTGTGTATAGTAGAATGCGGCGGACTAAGTAGCTGCAGCTAGGATGGTGTGAGTAAAGATGAAGGACGTGAAGTTGCAAGTGGGCGAGCCGTATATAAATCGGGTGCGACCGTACGGTGTTATCATGTGACGGACAGTGACGGTCGGAAGGCGATATCTCTGACCAAGGGCAAGGAGAGGGAACAGCCCAGAGAGTGGGGGAGGCTGGGGGTCTCGAGCACTTGTGGCGTTCTAGGCACCACCGGCCTTGGTTGATACGCACAGTTCCTACAGTCTATTGTTCTGGTCGCCCGATGAGAACGGACTTTGGGACAGCGAGCGCTGATGGGCTGTTGAGATTGATGGCATCAGCCACATGTCAACCACGTGTTAGGAGACGGCCGTGATATGGGTCACGCCGGTCGACGGACCAACTAGACTCTCGATGACGGTCGGACCAAGATGGGTAGAGATACAGCCGAGATTTCCCTGAGACTCGATGTCATTTGGCGAGCTAGTAGAACAATAAACGGTCAACCCGGCATCAGAACCAGCCGGTTTAGGCACATTCGTCTAAACCCACCTCTCAAGTCTCACACCCGCGTACCATAGCGACCAACTAAAGTCGAGCAACAACTTTACATTCCAGCATCACGCCTCATTGTTTGTCACCTCACCTCTCTCGACTGATCAAAATGCTCGCTGCTATCGCCCGCCCTGCCCTCCGCTCCCGCGTCCCTGCGCACGCCTGCGCCGCCCGCGCCGTCGGCCTGCAGCGCCACATGTCGACCTCGAACGACGGCATCCAGACGATCACCGTCTTCGGCGCCGGCCTCATGGGCGCGGGCATCGCCCAGGTCAGCGCGCAGGCCGGCCTCAAGGTCATCCTCACGGACGTGACTGACAAGGCGCTGGAGAACGGCCTGAACATCATCAACAAGTCGGTCGCGCGTGTTGCCAAGAAGGCGCAGCCGGACGACATTGAGGGTTACTCCAAGAAGGTCCTTGCCAACATCACCACGACGACTGATGCGTGAGTCCACCGAGTTGACGTCTACTGACGGTAGCGAGAAGGCCGTGTCGAGCACCGACCTCGTGTGCGAGGCCATCATCGAGTCGATCAAGGTCAAGCGCGACCTCTTCGCCTACCTCGACAAGAAGGCTGGGTGAGTCTAAACGTGGATGACAGCTGACATCAGCGCCAACACCATCTTCGCGTCTAACACGTCGTCGCTCGCCATTTCCGAGATCGCCGAGAACTGCACTGAGGAGCGCCAGGCCAACTTCGGCGGTCTCCACTTCTTCAACCGTGCGTCTGTCGTTTGGCGTCGCTGACAGCCAGCCGTGCCCGCGATGAAGCTCGTCGAGGTCGTCCGCGCCGCCAAGACCTCGGACGCGACTTACAACGCCCTCTTCGAGGTCACCAAGCGCATGGGCAAGACCCCCGTCGCGTGCAAGGACACGCCCGGCTTCATCGTCAACCGTCTCCTCGTCCCCTACCTCCTCGAGGCCGCCCGCATGGTCGACCGCGGAGACGCCACCAAGGAGGACATTGACATCGCCATGAAGCTCGGTGCCGGATACCCCATGGGCGTGAGTGTTACAGGCAAGTCGAAGCTGACAACAGCCCTTCGAGCTCCTCGACTACATCGGTCTCGACACCACCCAATTTATCGCGGACGGCTGGGTCGACAAGGCCAAGTCGGGCGAGCTCCCCGAGAGCCTTGTCGAGCCTACCAAGGCCATCGTCGACCTCGTCAACAAGGGCGAGCTTGGCCGCAAGAGCGGCAAGGGCTTCTACGACTACTCCAAGTAAAGCGCGTACTGCAGGAGTCAGAAGGATCATAGGCGAGCATAGAAGCGATGCATGTGGAGTGTTCCGCGGACATTAGAGGCCGGTGCCTGGGTGTGGAGACTGGGCGGCAAGGGCGTGTGACACGGTCCGGACCTCGGCGGCGCATACGGTTCATGCACTATTATTATTGCGAGATGAGCATGCAGAGCTGAGATTGCCTCGTTGTCTCTCCCATCTGTATGCGCCTATGCATGATAGTCGTTTGCCGCATGGCATGAGCTTATGAGCAAAGCCCTCTGACATATCCGTGGATGTTCCGACGCGGAATTCGTCGCGTCGGTGGAGGTTGACTAGATCAACAAAGTCAGTCTCAGCCACCTCACCTCACACTACCACTCTCGCCATCATGGACCCAGCCATAGTCGACCTGGACATCTACCTCGCGGACCCCACCTCTGCCGCCGCGCGAGCCGAGGCAGAGCGCGGCCGAATCGCTGATCCTCACGGCGCGCTCGTGGTCGTGACTCGCGCGCACCGAAGTCGAACGACCGCTTCTGGACCTGTTCGAGGACTACTTCTCCCAGCCCGACGGCGCTCAAGGTCGACGAGCGCCCCGAGCTCGGATACCAGGTCGTACGTCACAAAGCTAAGACGTTGACGGCAGGGCGTGACGCTCGAGAACACGGAGAAGCCAAGTGCGGGCGCGACGACGAGTGTCTCTCGGTCATTGCGCGCTGGATCCCGCCGAGCGGCCACTCGATCTGAGCGGCACGCGCCGACCCAAAGTGCCGGTGTGTGTGTCGTCTAGAAGCTGACGGCAGATTCTTCCACCGCATGGCGAGCGGCCGCCGTACGAGTCCAAGTTCCCGTACTCGACCGCGCCGAATGTCGTCCCGAAGGCATTTGAGGAGACCTGGGAGGAGGGTGGCCGAGTGGGGCGGCTTCATCAAGCAGGCGTATGTACTGCCGTATGAGGGTCTGACGGACAGGGTGAGGCGTAGCGCGCATGGTGCACGGCTCGGGCTCGAGGAGAACACCTTCCTCGATGCAGGGCGGTACGGCTCGCACCTCCTCGCGCCGACCGCGACTGATCTCGACAAGTATGGGAGCTCAACACGTAGTGCGGCTCTTCATGTCTAACCCAGCAATCTATGCGGGTTCCACACCGACCTCAACTTCCTGACCATCCACGGCAGTCGCGTATCCCGGCCGTGAGTACTGCGTGACGTTTGCGCTGACGCAGTGAACATCTGGGCACGGAATACGGGCAAGCATCCCCGCGCGCGTCCGAGGGCTGCCTGCTCGTGCAGGCGGGCAAGCAGCTCGAGTGGCTCAGCGGCGGCCTCATCAAGGGTGCGTCAAGTTCGCCTTCAGACGAGTAGCTGACGTAGCCGGGTTCCACGAGGTTGTATGCAACGAGCGACCCTGCGTAAGTCTGTCTGTGCCCACGCTGACAAGTAGGCGCTGAGCGGCGTAAGGCTCCATCCTGATCGTCCCGCATCCGCATCTCTCGACTTTGTGAGCTTCGTGAGCGGACTTAGCTGACAGCAGTTCTGGCACCTCACGCCGGATTACCATCTCGCGCCGATGCGCGCTCAAGCAGGCGCGGAGGAGCGCTTCGGCCCGCAGAAGGAGTATGGCGAGATGCTCGTCGGCGACCAGTCCGACAGTAAGCTGATACGTTCGTCATAGCTAACAGCAGGGAACTTGGCCTCATCGCGCTCATGTCGTAGCCCACTAAACTCCCCTTCACCAGTTCATTGTAGATAACCATTACCCATGCATAATACAACACCCTCTCACTGCTGCTGCTCTCCATCTGCTCGAGCTGCGCGACCAGGTCGTCCATGGTCGCCTCCTTTGGCGACCCCCTCTCCTCAGCCAGTCCTTGACCGTCGGACTGGCCTGCCTGCGTATGTGTCTCGGCTCCGCCTTGGACGCGACTCGGAACGGCGGTGGTCGGCACCAGCATCGCGGCAGGATTGTACCCCGGCGCGACTTTGTGCAGCTCGGCCGCTCGCGCTCCTCCTCCTCAACTTCGCGCGTGAGGATCGCGGCGTTGCGCGCGGCGCTCGGCGATGGCGACGTGCGGTGGGGATGGAGGGAGAGGACGTGTTGTTCGAGAGTGAAGGGGTAGACGAACTGGTGTCAGCTACATTCGAAACAGCTGAGGACGTGTGGGCCAAGTGCGAGGAGAGGATGGGATCGTAGCGACGGTATGAAGAAGGCACAGAGAGGAGGAGGAGAAAGGCAGAGGGAGAGAGAGGGGGAGTGAGGGCAAGGAGACACCACGTAGCGTAATATCCTCTGGAGCGGGTGGATATCAGTGGCAGCTCGACCTGTGTCAGCTGGTTTCGTGGTCGGGAAGCTCACAGGTGGTGGGAGCCAGAGCGACGGCGACTTTATGAGGGCACAGTCGGCTGCGATATTGCTGCGGGATGGGGCCTGATGTAAGCTGTGCGTTTGAGAGCTCACCTATTTGTGATGCGGACATGGCGGTGATGATGAAGAGAAAGAGGCCAGGCGTCAACATCGAGATGAGCACGGAGGCCATGACGCAGCTTCCCCGCATCGACTGTCCTAATACCCCAGACCTGGCCATTAGGAGTACGTATAATGGACTGTGCCTCAACCTAATGAGTAATAGCGGAACCAGATTTCCGACGCTCGATTCCTCGACTCAGGACAAAAGGTTCGACATTGACATTGCGCGCCGTCACTACACCACACCCACCCATGGCCGCTGATATCCAGGTGAGCTAAGCTCACCAGCTGACAGCAGGCAAAAGTCGACCCGACGGCTCGGCTCGTCGAGGCGCTCGTCGTGCGCCTGCGCCGAAGGTGCGTCCTCCAGGAGGACCAGAGTGAAGGCTAATGAGCAGGCAGATTATCGGGTCGCGCAATGTCGCGCTTGCGACGGCTGCGCTGATCCAGAATGTCGTGCGGAGCATGAGATTCAGTACCATCGACGAGCTGGTTGACGCTATTCGCGCGATTGGCAAGCTGCTCGTCGAGGCGAATCCCAAGGGTGAGTAGAGTTGTGCTCACCTCGCACCGTCCCCTCTCTCCCGTCCTTCTCCCCCCCAGTAGTCATGGGCACGGCTGACAGCAGAACTCGCCGCGGGCAACATCGTGCGCCGGATCATCAAGCTCATCCGCGAGGAGTACCGCGCCGCCGCGCCGCGCACATGTCCCAGCCCCCCTCTGTGCCGGCACACCTGGCCCTGCCACTCCCGGCTTCGCCACGCCGCCTTCCTACTTTGCGCACTCTCCCAAGTCGCCCAGTGTGCCCGGCACGCCTGCGCCGCGGCAGGCGACGCTGTCGAACTTCGTCGCGATGCGGCACAGCCGCGTGCAGCTCGAGCGCTCCGGCTCGTTGCTGGACCTGAGCGCGTCGACGAGCTCGCTGTTCGCGACGCCGCCGCGTATCGTCACCGCATGGCTAGCGGGGTTGCTGCGCCCGAAGTGGCCAGCCCGACGGGGATGGGGCCGGCGATGACGAATGCCGATAGGGCCGAGTGGGAGGAGCGCGAGCGCGAGCAGTTTGCGCGGCAGGCAGGCAAGCTCAAGCCGGTTCTGATCCAGGCTATTGACGAGGTCATTGGCGAGCTTGAGACGACGCACGAGGACGTCGCACGCGGTGCCAAGGAGCATATCCACGGGCGAGGTGATTCTCACCTCGGACACTCGAGGACAGTCGAGAACTTCCTCAAGTCGGCCTTCCGCGACCGCAAGTTCTCCGTCATCGTGCTCGAGAGCGCACCCTCCTTCCACGGCCAGGCCATGGCCGCCGCCCTCGCAAACCACAGCATCCCCACCCTCCTCGTCCCCGACTCGTCGCTGCACGCCGTCATGCCGCGTGTCACCAAGGTCATTTTCGGCACCCACAGCGTCTCCGCCAACGGCGGTATGTTCGCCCTCGCCGGCTCGCTCGCGTACCCTTGCCGCGCAGGCGCATGCCAAGCCCGTCGTCGTGACTACGGGCCAGTTCAAGTTCGCCCCTCGTGGAACTTGTATCACGAGTACGACACGCTCGACTTCCAGGGCCCAGGGCCTGTTATTGGGTACGACCACACGGGCGGCGGCGGAGGTTTCGAGGGCGTCGAGGTCCCAGACCCCCACTACGACTACATCCGTCCCGAGCTCATCAACCTCTACGCCACCAATGAGTGAGTTATGCGCGCAGTAGGACTGACAACAGCGGCGATCACCCTCCATCGTACATCTACCGCATCATCAAGGAGGCGTACGACGACGAGGACATTGAGCTGTAGTCGGTATGGAGCTGTGACAGTGCCATGTCATTGTATAGTATGCAGGGTATCTGATGCGAGATATGTCTACCAAACTTCTAACTTGACTCGTCCATGCCGAGCGCAGCGCGCACCTTCTTGTGCCGCTTATCCTCGTGCCATCCAACCCACCCCTCCTCATTTCCAGGCCCGAACTTGCTCGTCATAGCCGCGAGCGCCGCGCGCACAGCGTTGCCGTCCGAGTTGGTGACCCGCCAAATGCCAGGAGGGTGCGGTACACTGCATTGGCGCTTGGCGCGCGGGGCAGCGACTTGCCGTCGACCGCGGCGGCGGAGGCAAGGAAGGATGTGAAGAGGTCCTCGAGCGCCGACTGCGTCCACAGCGACGACGCCGAGGGCGGGTAGTTGGACGAGAACTGGCCCACCTCCTCGTCGCCCCATGGGTTGTCGAGGCCGGATGTGGCATGATTGTCCCGCCACAGTGGGAAGCACGCCGACGCGTCTCCAGCGGGTTGGTCCCGATTACGCCGTATCGTGAAAGCCGTGGAACATGGCCATGTACTCTGCCACGCGGGGACGTGCTTGTCATCGAACATCTGGCGGAGGGCGTTGAGCGCGCCGAGCAGGTCGCCGCGGTACGCGTGCGCCTCGACGAGGTAGACCATGTCAGGCGATCGGGCGAGACCCACGAGGGTCTCTGCCAGGTGAGGGGACGTTCGAGGGCTGAGAGCGTCGCACTTCGTCCAGCGAGGACTCTGGAGGGCCGAGGACAGAGACATCGCGACGTCCCAGCGCTCCCGGATGGCCATCCAGATCGCGCTGTTGGTGAGGATCGTGGCGTTCGCTGCGTCCACTTTCGGCAGCGTGAAGGCCAGCTCGGCGAGGACGCCTTCGACATTCGCCATGTACCCGAACACGAGGATGCGGGTGAGTACGAGTAGCTGTCGGGCTTGACGCCCTCCTTGATCATCTTGCCCCACCACGCGTTGAGCTTGCTTGGCGACCGCGACAGGGCGCAAAGGTAAAGGACATGATTCAGGCACATCCTGTACTCCTTAAGCGCGTTCTTTGCACAGGCGGAGGGATAGAGCGCAGTACGCCTTCGGCCTTGCGTAGCACGTTCTGCGGCACATGCCGCCTGGTCCTTGACCCGATACCAGGATGGGCAGCTCGAGTCCTCTGAGCCTCGGTTGCCACCAGCGCGTCGCGGAGGGCATTGACGACCGTCTCGAAACGCTCGTTGGCGGCACGCGTGTTGACCTTGAACCGGCGGTCGGTGGCGTGCATCGTGTGTGCGATTCTCCTGAGCTCGTCGGGAGTGAAAGTGTGTGATGGAGTGGCGAGGTAGAGGCGGGTGAACATGGCGAACAGCGGTTCCGAAGTCACCTCGGATCGGTTGCGGTCTGCTCATGATGCCCGAAAGAGGTCGACCTTTGCTCGGCGACAGGTCATGCGACCGATGGAGTGTCGGAGTCTGCGTCATCATGAGCTCAGGGGGTTGGGGACAGACGGAAGATGTTCGGAGAAGCCGGCGGTGGCGCGCTAGTGGAGAAGGTCCTTGGCCGAGACGAGAGGACGTCAAAGGCACTCTGGGGATATCGATGTTGCCCGCTAGGCGCTTGAGACGCTTCTTGCCCTCCTTCTGCTTGTTGAGATGCTTCATCTTGCGCTCGTAGTGGCCACCGTACAGACCAGCAGTGACGTCCTTGCGCATGGCCGAGAGCGATTCACGCGACAACCTTGTTACCGACGGACGCTGGATGGCCAGCTCGAAGAGCTGCGGAAGTACGTCCTCTACACAGTCAGCTGATGGAGCTAGACGAGTACTCACTGAGCTTCTTCACCCAAGCGCGGCCAACGTATTGTGCAGCGTCCTTGTGCACGATCAGAGCCAAGGCGTCAACAGGCTTCTGGTTGAGGAGCATGTTGAGCTTGACGAGGTTGGACTTCTCGTACCCACTCTCCTCGTAGTCGAACGATGCGAATCCTGAGGAGCTCTTGAGCTCGGAGAAGAAGTCGGTGACGATCTCTGCCAGGGCAGCTTGTACTTGAGAATAGCACGGTCGGTGTTGTCCAAGAACTTGTACTCCTCCTGCACGCCACGGTACTTTGCGCACAGCTCCATCATGGCTCCAACGTATTCTGCTGTCAGCTGAAAGAAAGCTCTCAAAGCTCACCAGTAGGGACAAAGATTGTGGCGCTGACCATTGGCTCCTCGACGTGAGACGCGAAGACGAGTGTCGGTCGTGTCTGGGAACTCGGCTGGATTGGAGATGAACTCCTCAATCATCTGCTTGCCCTTCTGATAGACGACCTTGTATGGCACAGTGGGCGCTGTGATGATCACATTAAGAGTACTCGTCCTCGAGGCGCTGGCGGCTGTCGTAGTCAGCGAGGGCAAACGGCTGCTGTGTACTCACAAGACGTCCATGTGGAGGTGCCGAGGAAGCCGAGCGGAAGCCTTGTCCAAGAGCTGCAGAGATTCGCGCTCGACAGATACTGTGGTCAGCTACACCTAACTGTATAGCCTCACCACTCCGGTCGTTGAGCGTAAGCTGGTGTCAGCGCTATCTATATGCTCACTGCACCCTCTCAATCGACTCCTCCAGTTGCGGGAAGTCGAGTTGTCCATGGGAAGACACCGCGTAGACCTGGTGTCAGCTACTTGTACAGATGGAGCTCACCATCGCTTTCATAGGCTGGAACCAGGGAGCGGCTCAGTCGGCTCGTTCAAGAGGCAGACGGTGTCGCCAATATGGCTGAGTGAGCTAAGGCAATCGCGGCAGCAGCTCACCCTCCTCGAGTTCTTCATGTTGCAGATGAGGTAGCCGACCTGCCCCTCCTTGAGTTTCCCAACGGCACTTCCTCGGGGTTGTAAATGCCCACGTCGAGGACGTCGTACTTCTTCCCGGCCTGAAGGAACTTGACCTTGTCGCCCTTCTTCACCTCGCCGACACGATACGACGAGCGATACGACGCCGCGGAAGCGATCGTAGCTGGTGTAGCATAGCATAGAGTGCTTACAAGGTGTCAAAGACGAGTGCGCGGAGCTTGTTGTCGCCCTCCCATTTGGGTGGTGGCAATCCGTCAACGATCTGCTCGAGTACGCGTCGACGCCCAGTCCGCTCTTAGCGCTAATGGGCATATGGGTCTCGACAGGGAGGCCGAAGGACGACGCGATCTGCTCCGACGTCTCCTCGGGCGACGCGTGCGGGAGATCAACCTTGTTGATCACAGGCAGGAGCTTGAGGTTGGCGTCCACAGCGTGGTGGTACACCGACAGCGTCTGCGCCTGGATACCCTCTGGGCGTCAGCTGGTTAAGTGAGCCGGCTCACGAGTGCAGTCAACAAGAGGAGTCCACCCTCGCACGCTCCGAGACTGCGCGATACCTCGTAACTGAAGTCGACGTGGCCGGGAGTGTCAATCAGGTTGATGAGGTACTCCTTGCCGTCGGTGTGCGTGTGGATGATCGACACAGTCTGCGCCTTGACAGTGATACCGCGCTCGCGCTCGACCTTGAGCTTGTCGAGGAACTGGCATTGGCCTCAGATGGCAGGTGTTCGTCATCTGTTGTCAGCCTCTAGCCCCCCTCCTCCGTGCGCACCTGCAACAACCGATCGGCGAGCGTCGACTTGCCGTGGTCAATATGCGCGATGATCGAGAGATTGCTGCTGTCAGCTGCAGCTTCAGCTACCGTATCCTCTCGGGGGAAGTCCTCCATGTTCACCCCCGCGACTTGCCATCTGCGCCGGCGAGTGTGCGCGCGGTCGAGGCGAATCCGCGACAGGCGAGACGGACGGCCGGGGTGGAGGTAGATGGGAATACTGTCCGCGACAGTCCTCCTGGCGCCCGGCTGGCGGCTAGCGTTGCGGGAAGGAGCGGCCGGGATAGGAGCGACCTGCGCTGCGCGTGCAGCGCTCTTGCTGCTGCGCGGAGCTGCCTCATGTTGCTCTTTGGGTGTAGGGGGTGAAGTTGAGATCTCGGATGGGCTCTGCTCCGACATTCGAAAGCAAAACGGAGATTGTCTCAATCTCCGCCCCGATGGGCCGTGCGCTCGCTGAAGTTGATCGCACCGTTCGGCACTCTGGCGTTGACATAACTTCGCCAGCTCTTAACACAACGCAGTGGGAGATGTAAAGAATATGAAAGCGCTGAAAGAGAGGCACTGCGAAGCGTAGAACGGCGTGCACGAGAGCTTGAAATTTCCACGCAGCTTGGGATACCAACCGCAAAACGGGCGCTTGTCCGACACTGCCACACTGCAGCTCGTTTAGCTCAGTGGTTAGAGCGCCTGGCTTCGATTGCCATGTCTCTTCATATGGTCCTTTGATACCAGGGGGTCGCAGGTTCGAACCCTGTTGCGAGCTACGTTTTTGGGACTCACCAGTACGTGCCTTACCCTGGCGATTATCAAGCTAGGGCCCGGCGCATCTCGGCGGTGATTGCTAGCGAGTCCTAGGGCGGGGCCATCACGCCACTGGAGCACGTCATGATTTGATCGATTCCGAAAGTTCCAAAGGCCAGGCCACTCGACCACACGTCGTCGCCATCGGCTGCTTGGTTGATGCATGGCTGACGGCGACAACTGTCTTCTGCATCGTACTCATCTTCTAAAATGGCTTTCTCGGTGCTTCGGGCTATCCGCCCCCTTGCGCGCTCGACGCTCTCGCGCTCGTTCGCGACCGAGGCGCGCGCGCGCTCTGTCAACGGTTTTGTCGGCGCTGTCGGCAACACGCCTCTTGTGAGTGCGACTTTCCTGTCGATCGTCGGCTCGGCGGATCATAGCCGAGCCTGAGCGGCGACACGCTGAGCTGCTGACCACTCCTTGGACATGGACAGGGCTCACGCCAGATCCGCCTCAAGCACGTCTCGGACGAGGTCGGCGCCAACATCTACGCCAAGGCCGAGTTCATGTCGCCTGGCGGGTCGATCAAGGACCGCGCGGCGCTGTACCTTGTCAAGGACGCTGAGGAGAAGGGCCAGCTCCGCCCCGGCGGCACCGTTGTCGAGGGCACGGCCGGCAACACTGGTATCGGGCTGGCGCACGTCTGCCGCGCGCGCGGGTACAAGTGCGTCATCTACATGCCGGACACGCAGAGCCAGGAGAAGATCGACCTCCTGCGCATGCTCGGTGCCGACGTGCGTCCCGTGCCGGCCGTCGCGTTCGACAACGAGATGAACTACAACCACCAGGCGAGGCGGTATGCCGAGAGCCTGGACAATGCGGTGTGGACGAACCAGTTCGACAACATCGCCAACAGGAACGCGCACATTGTCACGACCGGCCCCGAGATCTGGGAGCAGACGGACGGCGGCAAGCTCGACGCGTTCATCTGCGCGACCGGCACGGGCGGCACCCTCGCCGGTGTCACCCGCTACCTCGTCGACAAGAGCGAGGGCCGCGTCGAGAGCTACCTCGCCGACCCCCCCGGATCGGTCCTGTACAACCTCGTCGAGAACGGCAAGCTCGCGCGCGAGGGCAACGGCTCGATCACCGAGGGTATCGGACAAGGCCGCGTCACCGAGAACCTCAAGCCCGACCTTGAGCTTCTCTCGGGCGCCGTCCACGTCCCCGACGCCGAGTCGATCAAGATGATCTACCGTCTTCTTGCCGAGGAGGGCCTCTACGTCGGCGCCTCGTCCGCGCTCAACGTCTGGGCCGCCCAGCAGATCGCCAAGAAGAAGGGCCCCGGCAGCACCGTCGTCACCGTCATCGCCGACGGCGCCTACCGCTACCAGGCTCGTCTCTTCTCGCGCGTCTGGCTCGAGTCCAAGGGTCTCCTCGAGGCCATCCCGGAGAACCTCCGCCACTACATCGTGCTCCCATAATTGGCGAGTTCACGCTCACTGGCGTGGTCGACGCCGCTGTTGCTAGCCCTCACGAGGAAAAGAACGAACGCTGGCACACACCCGCATTCTAGTCATCTTGGTATCCGCATATGCATTTAGGAGTTCGCTCATCAGGTTCACCGACTGTCAACTCTGCTGTGTGTTGCGCCTGTATAACGCGGCGAAGTCTTCTGTCAAGCTTGCCTGCCTTCGTGTCCTTATTCAGCATCACGACGAAAGCTGCGACTCGAGGAGATTGCTTGGGAGGGGTGGGTCTTGGTGTGGGACGAATCCAGCAGAGGTAAACGACTCACAGCCTGCTTATTGATGACGCCGTCCATGCCCGCCTGGCCCGACCAGGCAATACGTATCAACATGCATATGAACAACCAATGATCTATCTACTTGTCGCGCATCAACTTGAAGAGCCCGCGCTTCTTCTTCTCCCCGTCTTTGCTCTTGCTGCTCTTGCCCCTGGCTGCTGATGCTGAGGTCCGAGAAAGCGCGCGTCGTGTCGCCGAGCGCCCGTGCTTCTTTGCGCGCAAGGTTCTGCTGTGGCGGAGCCATCGGCGGCGGGGCGACCGGCGGCTCCCAGTGCCGCTGATCCAGGATGCCTGGTACGGCATTGGCTCGCCGGGGTTGCGCCAGTCTGGCCGCCCTGGCGCTGGGGATGCTGCGGCAGGCCGCATGGGGGTTGCCGCCATGCCGCCTCTGCCGAGCGCGACGTCCTTGAGGAAGTCTCGGGGGTGATGATGTGCGTCGAGCCGATGATGATGTCCTTGCCCAGCGCTTGGGAGAGGGTGTATGCCTGCGGATCTCGGAGTAGTCACGCCGCCGCGACGAAGATGATGTATCGCTGCTGGTTCTCGTTGGTCTGCCGTGCCGACGTAGCTTGTGCCATGTCGGCCGCGCGCTGCGGAGAGAGTGCCGGTTGAGCTGCTGTGGAGGAGGGGAGCGAGGAGCGCATTGAAGAGGTCAGCTCCTGCGGCGCATCGCGGACGAGGGGAACGACGACTGGTCCAGCCGGTTCGACGTGTGGTCCTCGACCATGATCTGCACCACTGGCTTGTAACGTGACAGGTCGTATTGGTCGTCCCTGGCCGAGTACTTGTTCCGGATACGCCCGCCGCGGAAGCGGTTGTCCTTGTCCTTGTCCTTGACAACCTTGACGCCGAGGTGGACGAGGTTGTTCACCATGTCCTGCTCGGTGATGGACAACCGCGCGTGCTGGTAGAGGCGGCGGCGGTCCTCGTCGGCCACCCTTCGCGGAATATGATGTAGAGCGCGATATCCGCACCTTGTCGAGCTGGCTCATGGCCCTGTCGTCCAGCAACGGACCATCTCCTCGACAATCGTCTTGGGTGTCTTGCCTTCTGGCGTGAAGCCTGTCGCAGCACTGCTCACGTTCGCGGACAGGTTGAGCTTGTTCGTCTCGAACAAGTTCATGCACTCCTGTGCCATGTCGAAATGCAGCGAGTACTGGTCGCGCTGTGCCTGGAACTGGGCAAGCTCGCGAGCATGTCCTTCAGGTCGTTGATCTGCACGTTGTGCGCATCTGCTGTCAGCTGACTCGACCTGGCAGCACACCCTCTGAAGCCGGCGTGCTCCTGCGCGAACCGACCAAAGTCCGTCATGAGCCTGTCGATCGCATCCTTCATGTGCAGATGGCGGACTGACACCCAAACCTCGTCGCTGTCGTCCAGGATCGCCACTCGTGTCTCCTTGACTCCCGCCTGGTTCTCGTACTTGTACTTGTACCGCACCCCGTCCTCGATCTTGAGCAGATCGTTGACCATAGCCTGGTACCAGAACTCGTGCAGGAGCGGTGCTGCTGGGTCCATCGTCCGGTCGACAACAAAAGAGCACGCCGCGCGGCCGTTCAGAGGCCGCCGGGAACTCGGGGTTGTTGGCCATGTACTGGTCCAGTCGTTCTGGACCTGCACAGCGATCTTCTTGCTCAAGTAGTCGCCAACAGGCGCTTGATGTGATCGTGATCCGAGGGCGGAGCGCCAGCGCAAGCTCGAGTTGTTCTGTTCTGTTGTGGTGGGGCGCGCGTGGACTGGACGCCGCGTTCGGAGAGGGGCCCAGCGGGCCGTGGTGATGTGGCTGGTAGTAGCGGATGTAGGGGTTCTCGTTCAGCGTCGCCAAGACGTTGAGAATCTGGTGTGAGCGAAGGTAGACAAGGTGCTCACTGTTCGACTGACACGGCCAAGTCGTCCTGGAATGCCTCCGTAGCGAAGTCGGCAGAGATCTGCCCGCCAAGCTGTCCGTAGAACGAATAGAACGCCGAAGGCGTCTTCATCGAGAAGACACGGTCCTCGGTACCTGCTGTCAGTGGCAAGTGAAGGTCACACGACTCACTCTCAAAGTTGCAGTACAACTCCACAAACGCCTTGAGGACGCCCAGCGGTTGGAGAGCGTCCGTGAGCTTGGTGCAAGGTTGTCGTCGATGCCTTGGGTCAGCTCTCCCTTCGCTCTCCTCACCATCAAAAGTAGAGATGGCCGACTTGTACGTCCGGCGCCCGTTGGCGAAGTCGTCGATCACCGCACATTCTGCGCCGTCGGAGTGAGGATGTACAGGCCTCGACCTGCATCGGCCCTCGCGCGAGTGTAGTGGCTCAACGGCTGTAGAGTTAGCTCTGCCTTACGCCGCCGGCGGCGATGGCCACCGGTAAAGGGACGCCACGCACAGGTCACATTCTGCTGCAGAATATCATAGTTGGTGTACACCGAGAGAGTCGTTGGGAGTAGGCGTCCGTGACGAGGGCCTTCCATTGCCCAGGTGGGATGGACTGGATTGCGCTCTTGAAGCCTGCGTCAGCGGGGGCTGGTCGTGCGACGACAACAAAGCGTTTCGGACCGGCGTAGCCGATGCGGGTAATATGATTGGCTGCTGATACTCACGCTCCTTTAGCAAGGACTTGAGGGGCATGCCGCGGCCGAGATAGCGCCTGGAAGATGATTATAAAAGTTGCGCGAGACTCGAGGATGTGTTGGAAGTAGATTGATGGGAAGTGAATATGATGTCGTTGCGTTCAGTTTCCAGGTTCCAGGGTGGCCAGACGTGGCTGTGACGCACATGGGAGGGATGGGTACACAGCCCACCACAACAGGCACTCGTACTCATTCTGCTTCCGATCGTCATTCCATCCGGGGGAGCATGCATTCTGCCCTTCCTTTGTCCTGCATGCATCTCTTGCAGTCTCATGTCTCTCATGCCAAACACAGGATTCGTACAGTGAGGTACAATGCATCTTTGTAACTAGCACTAGCTGAGTATAGTAGAGAGATGTACATATAGCGACTTGGCCGTCATGGAATCGCGCCAGGCGCGCGCGACGAGCTCTCTGCGACATGTCAGCCTGCAAGCTGTTTCGCTGTTCAACTCACCAGATGACGGCTCGCAGCTGGTCGTCATCCGTGTCTTCGGCGATGCTGCTCTCGCGCGTTCGACGCAGCAGGCGCTGGACTTGGGTCTTCGGAGCCGCTCTGCTGAGGCGGTGTCTCTCGCGACGGGAGGAGGTGCGTTAGCGGAGGGAGTCCGGCATCACGTAGTCTTCAGGCAGTCCTCCATGCTGGCACGCAGAGCGCCTGAGAGCTCGTCCTCGTCATCGTACGAGCGTGTGTTGACTGGAAGTCGGTTGGCCCCGTATGCTGAGCTTGAGCCCAGTCTCTATAGCTCCGGCTGGGAGCCTCGTCAAGCTCCTCGTCGCTCATCGCGCAGTCTCGACGACGCGACTTCGACGTAACTTCTAGACGGCTGCGGCGTTCTCGATCCGCTTCCCTGGCCTGATCCTGGCTGGAGTCATCTTCATCAGGGTCCGACAAGATCCTCCTGTCTCCGACGTCGGCGACCCGTTCCAGCTCCAGAGGGGGTCGAAATCATCCTGATTCGACGTCCGAGGCTGCTGTCAGCGCAAGCTATCCACTTACGACCAGCTTGTGATGATGGCCTGACTGAGGCGTCCGTTCCCAACCTGCGATCCGCCTCGGCTGGCAACGTCGCCGAGCTCCAACGCCATAACATCGGCAGCAGCTCGGGGAGCTCAGCCACGCCAGAGTCACCCCATCCATGCGCCTCCCTGGATCCAGCTCTCGCCGACCAGCGCCCTCGCCGGCGCGGCGCACGACAACACGAGTAACCTTCCTCCTCGGCCTGTTTGAGCATCATGTCGAGGAAGGTGGGCGAGATCCATTCCGGTTGCTGAAGGAAGGAGTTGAGATTGTACCAGCGCGAATAACTGCCGAAGCGACGCACGGCGAACCAGTGGGACGCGAGGTTGAGGATGAACGCCGCCTGTCCCTTGTGTCAGCATGGACGCGACGTGACGTTACTCGGCATCCTGGTACGGCTTCATAGCTTCGCCGCGCCAGCGACCAGAGTAGGTCCCATACTTGCAGCGCCTGGGTTAGTTGACTCCGAAGGAAGGTCTCACCTTCTCCAGCACAGAGATTGAGAAGAATCCCGTGTCGTCATAGTTGTACGACTTGGTTGCGGTGCGCGAGCGTATCTAGCGTTCTCCTGCTCGTCGAGTCTAGCATGAGCAATACAGGAGTAGGCTCACTTTCTCGCAAGATCGGCAAGGTCGAACTCGCTGTAGACAACTGCTGGAGGAGGTTGTTCAAGCAGTGTGCGCGCCTGGATGTCAGCTTGATCAAAGTTGTCCAACTCACAGAGCTGCGAGCCCCTCCTGACGCTCGTGGAAGATGTCTGTGTAGCTACGGCATCGGCAGCTTACATGGGACGAGGTCCATGATGGATGTCTAGTTCTAGACGAGATGTAAGTGAGACAAGGAAGGAAGGAAGGAAGGTGTAGGTCCGCACAGTCATCGTTGGTTGGTTTGTGGCTGTCCAACCTCCACATTCTCTAGACACCCACGTCATTCGCCACCCAATTAGGTTTGTGCCTATACAAGATTGTAACGAGATCGATGTCGCATTAATAACTGAATGTACAAATCTAATCAACAGTGAACCTTCGTGCTGCTCGCCACGCTTTCTATGCTCTCGCGTTCACCCATAACCTTCTCAATAGCCTGCTCGCGCTGAGCGCTCGAGGAAGCTGCGGAAGTCCTCGACGTCGGAAGGACCTCCTTGTAGCATGCGTGCATGTGGTACGGCCCTCCTCGCTGTCGTACCACTTGGCGAGCTTGGCGATGTTGGGGTCAGACCAGAGGGCAAGCGAGGTGTATGCCCCACGCTTGGTCGACGGTCGTGCCCATGACCTCCTTGTAGATCTGCTGGATCTCGTCGTCGACAGCGAGTCGCCGACAATGGATGGTCTTGTTGAGGTACTCGTCGCCCGAGTAATGGCGAGGCGCCAATGCGCCATGTCGCGCGTCGAGCACATGGGAGCTTGCGGCCTGGGTGCTTGAGGAACGTCTTGTTCAGCAGGATGTCCGCCAGACGCGGCCGATAAAGCCATCGTTCGGGAGCCAGTTGTCCATGAAGTCGTGTCGTGCAGCATCGTCCACCCATGTGGTCGACTTGATCGTGTGCTCGACTGTGCGCTTGGCATCCAGTCTGAGTGTCAATAAACCTTCTCCTTCTCGAGTCAAGGTCACACAGCCAAGCCAAATCTTGGCTTGGCAAGTGACGCTCGGACCGCTGTGATCGCCACTCACCCGTCGTCGCCAACCTCCTTGCTCTCGTCAAACGCCACCGAGCGTAGACAAAGTGCTTGACGCCGTGCGCCGCAGCGGACTTGACGACCCTGATGCCTGGACCTGTTAGCTGCGCCAATCTTTACTTGTTTGACTTACATTGGGCGACCTCCTTGTCGGTCCATGTAGCCCGACACCATGAACGCGCCGTGGACGTTGCCGACCTGGAGGCCAGCGATCTCGAAGGCGTCATCGGGCGCCTCCATGTACTGTGGGGCGAGGACCATCTTGACGCCAGGCAGGGCGGCGAGACGCTCAACAGCGGCCGTCGTCGTGCGGTTGAAGACATGGATGGTGTAGGCGGGCGACAGGCGCGAGTGGTTGTTGGCCGCGAGAGCGCGGACGAAGGCCGAGCCCTGGTGTCCAGTGCCGCCGAAGACAACGATGTTCTTGGTGGACATCTTTATGATCTTGTGAGTAGTAGTAGTCGTGGGCGTTGGTTGTGGCTGTGTGGGTGAAACATGATGAATCGTCGTGCATCTTGGCCTTTTTATCTCTACCTTGCACATTCCGACTGGGAAGCGGGATGCGAACCGACGCTTCTAGACAATTAAACGGGCAAAAATCGTCTGGGTGTTCCTGCTTCGGAGGCCCGAGAGATGTCCATGCCCCTCACAAACAATGGTGGCTGGGCAGGGCTTGACCAGCTAAGATTGGTATGGGTGGCACGCGGCCTTGGTCAGGTGGCTTGGCAGAGGGCCGACGGACACCGCAGCGCGCAGTCCGAGTTCTGCCATTCATGACATAGAAATGACGCCTCGTCATTGCTTTCCCCCATCTTCCGGTTAACAGGGATGCCCCAGACAGTAGTTGTCTCGCTGTGTAAGCACAGTGTGAGAATGCTGCGATGCGTAGAAGATGACAACCTAACATTCCACGACCGGAGGTGCTCTGATCTCCGCTTATGCGGTCATCACCACACGCTCATAAACTCATCTCCGCTCAGTTTTCGTCATGCCACGTCTACAGCTGCATGTATGTTTGAATCGATTCAACCTACTGTTAATCTGAACGCATACGAGTGCATGGGATCATCCCGAATATAGTATCGTGCGCTCCTGCCCCATGCAATCTGCGCTTGCAAGCGACAGGAGACAGATCGGCAAGTTCCGTCCCTAGTAAACCCCTATCTCGGTGTTTTTCTGTCTTTCTGTCCCATACCTCTCCGCAATTCAGTCAGTGGAGCCCATCGGTGCCCAACGGTGCCCACCACTGCAGCAGTTCCTGTGGAACAATACAGAGCGATATCACGCGTGCGAAGTATACATCATGAATGACAAAGACCAGTACAAATACTCATGCTATAAGTGTCCATCCTTTTACGCCGAAACCTTGGGGCCAACGGCAACAACCTCCTTCGAGACATCAGACTCGTACTTGGCGAAAGCCTTGTTGAACATGCCGGCGAGCTTGTCACCTCAGTCTTGAAGGCGCCTTGTCGCTCAGGCCTGCTGGGGGTCAGGATCTCGAGGGAACGCCCTCGAGAGCCTTGGGGATGGCAAGGTTGAAGACGGGGAAGTTGACAAACTCGGCCTTGGCGAGGGTGCCATCGTGGATGGCGTCGACAATAGCGCGAGTGTACTTGAGAGGGCAGCGGCGGCCGGTGCCGAACTTGCCACCGGTCCAGCCGGTGTTGATGAGCCAGCAGTTGACCTTGTGCTTGGACATGCGCTCGGCAAGCATCTTGGCGTAGCGGCCGGGGTGGAGGACAATGAACGGCTGGCCGTAGCAAGTGGAGAAGGTGGGCGAGGGCTCGACAATGCCGTCCTCGGTACCGGGGGTCTTGGAGGTGTAACCGGTGATGAAGTGGTACTGAGCCTGCTCGGGAGTGAGGCGCGAGACAGGAGGGAGCACACCGAAAGCGTCGCAGCAGAGCATGATGATGTTCGAGGGCTGGCGGCTGGCAATGCAAGGGATCTTGGCATTGGGGATGTACTCGATGGGGTAGGCGCAACGAGTGTTCTCGGTGATCGAGACATCGTCGTAGTCGGGAACGCGGTCGGCAGGGTTGTAGACGACGTTCTCGAGGATGGAGCCGAAGCGGATGGCGTTGAAGATCTCGGGCTCCTTCTCGGCCGAGAGGTTGATGCACTTGGCGTAGCAACCACCCTCAATGTTGAAGACACCAGTGTCGGACCAGACGTGCTCGTCGTCACCGATGAGGAGACGGTTGGGGTCAGCCGAGAGGGTGGTCTTGCCGGTACCGGAGAGACCGAAGAAGAGGGTAACGTCGCCGGACTCGCCGTCCTTAGTCTTGGCCTGGTTGGCCGAAGAGTGGAGCGAAAGCTGGCCGAACTTGACGGGCTGGAGGTAGTGCATGACGGAGAAGATACCCTTCTTCATCTCGCCGGCGTACTCGGTACCGAGGATGACCATCTCCATACGCTTGAAGTTGACCTCAACGGAAGTGGTCGAGGTCATGCCAGTGGTGAAGCGGTTGGCGGGGAACTGGCCGGCGTTGTAGATGATGAAGTCGGGCTCTCCGAAGTCGGCGAGCTCCTGGGCGGTGGGACGGATGAGCATGTTGTGCATGAAGAGGGCGTGGTAAGCGCGCGAGGCGATAACGCGGACCTTGATGCGGTACTTGGGGTCCCAGCCGGCGAAACCGTCGAAAACGTAGACGTTCTCACGGGTGTTGAGGTAGTCGATGGCACGCTCGCGGTTGATCTCGAAGGTGTGCTCGTCCATCTTGATGTTGACGGGGCCCCACCAGATGTCGTCCTTGGACGAGTCCTCAAAGACAATACGCTTGTCCTTGGGCGAGCGACCGGTCTTCTTGCCCGAGAAGTTGATCAGGGCACCCGAAGACGAGATGACGGCGCCCTCGTTGTTGATGGCATCCTCGTAAAGCGAAGCGACGGGGGCGTTGCGCTGGGGAAGTGGTCAGCGCGGAACAATGTGGAGGTCACGAGAGCGTGGGAAATGAGAGAGATCAGAGCGCGAGGAATAGACGCCACGGTCATCTCATGCCCTCGCTGCTCGTCATAGCGGCAGTGGGAGTCACTCACCTTGATGTGGATGCGGTCAAGGTCGAAACCGGCCTGGGAGAAGTACTTGAGCTCCTTGCCGAGGAAGTCGTTGGAGTGGGTAGTGGGAGCCATGATGGGAGTGTAGATAGTGGGGATATGCGATATGCGGTGTAGTGATCTAAATGCTAGGTGGGGGAAGCGTAGTAGTGGTGGTGGTGGTAGTAGAGGTTGTGGTGGTGGATGGATGAATGCTGGGGAAAGGGTTAGCCTTGGCCAGAGGGCACGAGTTATAAGAGTCATCGGTCATCGGAGAGGGTGTGGGAGGTCATCGGAGAGGGAAGGGGGAATTGAAGGAGACACTGGGCGCCAACTACAGCCAAGCTCCTCCTCTCCTATTCGCAAGCTAGACTACTCTAAGAGAGGTGTAAAGGGAGAGAGGGGGAATGAACGAGTGTGGATTGTAGCGAAGGGAGAGGGCGTTGAGGGCGGGGAGGCGGGGGGCTCGGCCCCGTCCGCGCGAAGAGAGCTTCGTCATAGACAAGCCTCATATCCTGCAGGCGTTCCGGACAAGCCGAGATCTCCCAAGCAGGGCGAGGATGGGCGAAGATGAAGGGGGAATTGGCTATTGGGATTGCGCAGAGACGGCTAGCCACATGGCCAAGTGGGCCGCTTTGTGTGGCATAGACCGAGGCAGCTGACCATTGATGGGTGATCGGCTAGTTGGGCAACCGTAGCAACCGACCCACCACCCAACTGGGCTGGGGGCTCACCTACCCACCCAAGCAAGGCACTCGGCAAACCTCCACACATGACCACCTCGTTCTCGCGCCCAGCCTCACTTGGAGCGGCAAGGCGTCCACATCGAAAGACAAAGCGAAGTAACTCACCAAGAGGTACTCGAGCAGTGGTCAAGCAGTCGAGACGTTGAGTTTGAGTGGGGTTGGTTATGCGGTCAATGCAGAAGGTGCCTTTGGATCCATACAGCTCTGGTCTTATATGTACTGTCAACCCTCTGATATCTCGCGCGACAAGCCAGGCGCCCGGTCTAGAGATGATGCGGGACCGGGTAATGTCGGGGAGACCGGAGACGGTGAGATTGACCAAGTGGACCAAGGAGATGGAGGTTGTGGATGGAGGGAGCCCCGCTGGTGTTAGCCCGTTGGCAATGTTCCCACTCTTGTCGGCTTTGGTCGGGGGCGCCCGTCAACTTGTGAGACCCTAAGATCCGGATAACCCATTTCACCCGTTTCTCTACTTAGGTACTAGCAATGACTCTAATCGCCTAATAGGGCTCGTTCATAGCTCCCCTCCCCCCGGCTCAGGGGCTCCCCCGCCCGGATGGTCGTCGTGGCGCAAGATCATCAAGGTCCCCCCGGTCGCACCCCCTAATCCACTCTGAGCACATGACGGTGACAAGCTTAGCGCGTCTCATTCCCAGCCCTCCGCCCGGCGCGCCGAATTCGAACTGACCGGCTTTGGACGGACATGACTACAGACATGTCCGGATGTCGCAAGGTACTGCTCGCTTGCCACCATCAAGGCCACCACGGCCATCACCGATGCCACCATAGCGATCATTCTCCTATCTCATGCATGCCATCTGTACAAGGTCACTATTCGCCGCTCCTACCCCCCGTTTCCTCATGTATCACGTTGTCTTGGCCTGCAGCCCCTAGACATGTAAACGGCAATTAGTGGACGTGCACAGTCATAGCTTTGATTGCATCTCACAATCCTCTGGCCAGAGCTCGACGAGGTCTGAGGTATATTGATAGAAATCGCATCGCACACGCCTTACGTAGGTGGAGGAGACGATTCGATCTATCCTAGTGGCGCATTCGAAAACACTCGAGCTCGGCGTTCCTATCGCACCTCGTAGTTAGGCCGGACCTCCACAGTCTCACCCAGGCCATCTTATCCACCGCCCTGTGCACGCCCACCGATGACGTCCGAGCCATTCGATTTCGCAGACTTATCATTCGAAAACAATAATCGCCTGCCATCCGTCTTGCCGTCCACCCGTGGCGCCCAACCGTCTGGCCCAGGCCTTCGCATTCCAGCCCACCAGTCACACCAGTCACCGGCCTGCTCCGCCATCGCCATCGGCGCGTCCGTCGCGTCCTCACTGTACAGCCTCGCACTGAAGCAAAGCTGCCTGGCGGAGGATTTACACCCACTCATCGCATGCATTGCTACCATTACATCCGCCGCGCCACCACGGCAGCTCATTGTACCGTACTCATTGTTCTCCTACGCGGTATGCTCCGTCCTGCAGATACTCCACGGGATAAGGATAAGATCATGCAGCTCCATCCGTTTCCGTCACAGCAGCCGCATGTTCGGCCAGATGCTTTATCCGATAGCGATGCACCGAGGCGAGCGGATTCACCGACCATGTCGCAGATCGCAACTATCGCACCCACCGGGGCCGGTGGAGGTTGGCGGAGATTTCCGGATCCTTCCGATCCCTTCTAACCGCCCGTCCACAAGGCTCACAGGAGCAGCCGTCGGCGTACGGTCGTATGGTCGGATTTCCGGATCATCCCGAGGGTTGCGCCGTAAATGCGGCAGTCCGTGGGAATGGCGCGCCTGCTTTAGAAGATACGGCCATGTGCTTGGTGGCTCCAGTATCGGTCGTGATACTTCCATCGGCGTGCCACCGCATCCAGCGCTCGCTCGCTCGCTCGCATTGCTTTCCTAGCGCCCACTACCCCTCATGTTGCCACCCATGACTTGCTGCACTCATTCACTTGCCTCCTACTGAGGCGAGCGCATACATCCTGATGGTCCTAGCGACGCATCACTCATACAACTACAGTCACCCCTACTCCTCCAGCTGCTGCTGGACAGCATACATGTTCTCCACGGCCCGCCCAACCTCCTGCAACGTGGTCTGCGCTGCATCCGTCTTCACTGTCCCCACGTCTCCCTGAACAGCGGTTGGATCGTCGAGCCCATGCTGCTCAATCTCCATGCTCGTCTCCATGCCCTCCATGCCGCCCGACTCCATCTCGTCCCCGTGCTCCCCCTCAAACTTGCCTGGCTGATTGCGCTGCTGTTCTCTGCGCCGCTTGACACCCTCCCAGTTCCGCGGGCCGGCTTTGCGCTTCTTGATGGTCCGTCCGTCGCCCCAGAGCTCTGGCGGGCGCGGAATGCCAAACTTGGAGTGATAAAGGCCACATGCTGATTGGCGTCAGATGTTGATCGCGCACTGATAATGGCCAGCCATCGTACTCACCGTTACACACCCTGAGGTCCTCGCCGTCATAGGTCAGCTTACGCCATACGCTCGTCTGCGTGCGCGAACAAATGTCGCAGCTGCCAGGCGGTCCGCGCTTAAACCGCGACATGACATTCGGGGTCTCTGGAAGACTGTTGTTCGCATCCTCGGTAATGTGTGCCGCCGGAGCGCCAAGAGAGGAGTCGAGCGCGTGGTGCGCATGCGCCTGAGGGGACTGTGGGAGGAAGGCCGCAAATGATGAGCTGTCGAGGGGAATAGGGGTGTCACGCGAGGCATCACCAGCAAAGTGCGAAAGGAGGTAGTCCTGAGTTGCCTGCGACGTTTCTGCTGCGGCGTTCGCCTCGGCAGTCGTAGGCAGTGCGTTGCTCGGGCCAGCGTCCACGCTTTGTTGCTCGGTCTCGAATCTTAACTCTTGAGCCAGACGACTCCTGCGTGGGCCCGGACCACGTGTAGGCCGCGCGCTCGGTGTCTCCGGTCCCTCCGTGCCGGACTCTGATGGCGACGGTGATTGCTGATAGGGGAAGCCATATTTCGAACT